>CM060449.1:156947454-158352954 GCA_030545235.1 Helianthus tuberosus
ACAAAAAAGTTTCACCGAGAGCATCGAAAAAACGATGAACCACCACAGACACCCACTGTTGGACAACCTATGTAGAAAGGTTTCCCATAAAGAACTTGATTTGCTGGAAAAAGAGCTACCGAGGAAGCTGGAGGTGTTGCGGAAACTTAACGCTTCATGTGGTTGCCATATGTGGTTTATCTGTGGATTGTCGTGTGCTTGTAGGCTGGAAAACTACAAACGTACAGGTAAAAAATATTAAAACTACAAACCTTTTGTTATTTTGTACGATTTAGCTGTTTCTCACACCGTATTAACTTAACTGTGCAGGGCGTATGATACAACTCGACGACATAGATGTATTCTGGCGTACGCTTGACTTGCTCCCGTGTAAACTGGTAGACGAGGAAGTCGATGTTGTAGCAGAGCTCAATAATGTGCGGCAACATTTAGAGGCGCAGTCCCCCGTTCAGCAAAAGAGTTTGCTTTCAAAGATAAAAGCGGTCTTCACCCCGAAATCGTCAACCAAGAAACCACCGATCGTCCAGCAAAATACTCGTGGTCGGCCTACATCAAAGAAAGTACAAGAAAGGCTAGATGAAGCTGCGAGGTTAGACGGAGCTGCGATATACAACTCCGATGGCGAGGACAGCAACGTATATACTGCTTCCCCCAAACATAGGTACGATTTACCGCGACACAGCTCATACGTACCGTCAGAGGGTTCTCGTGGAACTGGTTCGGTTGTAAAGTCTAAAAAACCTAAAATGCAACGAAACATTTCAACGAGTTCTAAAAAGAAGGAGACGCGGGATGATCATGGTTTTCCATTAATGAAGGGGGACGAGCACTTGTTAAGCATTAAGAGGTTTAAGAATCAAATTCCATCAGAGTTTCACTCTTACATATCGCGTATACAAGATGTGACCCCAGACGGTCATTGTGGGTACAGGTCTGTGGCTGTCGGGTTAGGTTTTACGGAACACATATGGCCCTGTATTCAAAGTGATTTACTACTGGAGATTGACCATAACGAGCCGCGTTGGAAGCATGTATTCGAAAGATATGACGAAGGAGACTTTAAACGAATACGTAACAGCATCAAATGATATTCAGTGAAAGGGTGCGATCGAAGTCACTGGATGGAAATGCCCCACGTAGGGCTTCTCGTAGCGCAAAGGTATAATATTGTCCTCTACGTGCTAAGCATCGAAGGGAGCTCTACCATCTTGCCATTAACAAATGCCCCACTAGATCCACGACCTCAAGCGATAACGCTCGTACATGTTTACAGGGGACACTTCATACATGCTAAGTTGGAAGGAGACTACCCCATGCCTACACTGACCCCATTGTGGTCGACACATCGATCAATAGCTGCGAAACGGTGGGAAGAAATGTATAGACCGCGGTTACAACACTACTACGAGATAACCAATCCTAAATCAGACTCAGACAAAGACAGAGAACCGAGTTTAACTGTTATCGAAGATTAAGCGAAAACTTGTATTTTTGTAAATTGTAGAAATTTTTTAATTTATAAAGTTTGTATCATTTTTAATTTTTATAATTCATAATATTTGTATTATTTTTAACTTTTCTAAATTATATTTGTATTATTTATCAAATAATATTTGTATTGTTTTCTATAAATAAACAAAGGAAAACACAAAAAAATTAAAAAAAAATTGAGCTTTGTATACGTTGCGTAGGGATCCCTACGCAGCGTATGCGAAGCAAATGACAAAACAACCCCTGTGTTTGGCTTCGTATAGCCTCAGCACAAGGGTAAAACGGTAAAATGACAAACCAAATACGCACAGTATTGATCCATACGCAGCTTATGTAAAAGGCGGACAATTTTCCCCCCAAATCAAAGTTTCAAACATATATATGTTAAATTACTTTTTTGTCCTTCTGTTGGAGCTATACGCAGCTAGATAGAAGGGTAAAAATGTCATTTTCTGACCTTTATATACGCTACGTATGGGGCTCTACGAAGCGTATATAAAGGTCATGAGAATGACCTTTATACCCTTCTAACCATGCTTCGTATGTCACACCCTGACTTTTGCGGAAGCGTGATTATGGGGTGACTTTCTTAATATCATTGCATTCAATCATAACATCAACTATATGATAAAACCATAGATTTATCATCCATTAAAAAGGTTTATAACATAACAACATTGTTTAAAATGTAGACTTCAATTTCAAGTTTTACAAACCTTACAAATTGTTTATGAGTTCACTAAGGACTCGTCAAAAGGTATTAGATGTAACTAAGGATTGGAAGACGTGTCTCGTCCAGGAGTAAGACACACTGACCAAACTCAAAGACCATGGATGACAACTTTATTCCTATCGCAGAATAAAACTTCCAACGCCCGCCAGATCCACTTAACAATTTCCTGAAATACATGTAGTTTGAAAACATCAACAAAAAGTTGAGCGAGTTCATGTGTATAGTATGTGAGCACGAATCATTCTTGAAAACCTTTGTAAGTATGTATATACTTGTAAACTGGTATGAAGCAACAAGGAAAAACAGATCAATTAATGTGTAGCTAATACATTAATGTAAGTGACATGGCATAGGAAGCACTCAAACCTGTATGTGTATTTCGTACCGGCCCCTCCGGCGGAACGACATAGTCACCACATGCGGCCAACTCGCAGGCCCATGGGTGGGGCTCGCAACACCCAATAGATCTATCACTCATGCCATTCGGTCCTCATACAAGGATTAATGGTCTTAAGATAATGGCCTGCCCATTCACGTGATCAAGCAGTACCTTTCCTTAGCTAATCATACCATTGTAATTGTTTGTAACCAGTATGTAACATGTATTTCACCCCCGAAGTTATAAAACTGAAAACAGTAAAAGAAAAGGGGGACATGAACTCACAGTTTTGCGTTCCTTGTATCCGATGTAACTCAAAGCTTCCCCTAGAACGCACGACTACCTACATGCGTATTATAGTCCGTTAGACGAGCGGGTCGTGCCTTGTCTTTGTATTTACGTTTTTGAGTTACGTTTCCTTTATGTCCTCAATATTATTCCAAGTTGTAATTATTTGTCAAAATAATAATTATTTTAACTTGAATTATATTTTTAGGATTTGGAATAACCGTTAAATAATATTTGTAATAATATTTCTCATGTATTTAAATCCGTATTTCCTTCCCAAGGATGGGGGTATCTTATACATGTATATCCGTATTCTTGTATTTGTATAACTTGCCATGTGTTGGCGTCGTATTCTGGTGTGTACGTATTTTCTTAATAAATATCCATTATCTTCCCAAAACAATATATTTTCAAGTCTCACTTAGAAAATATATATAAACTTATTTTGTCCAAAAATACTGTATTTCCAGAAAATATATATTTTTCCCAAAAATCATATATCTTCTAAATACTCTAGGAAAATATATTTTATTACTTCCAAAAATAATATATTTTCTCTTTGTCGGAAATATGATATGCAAAAATCATATTCTCATTTCTTTCGTATCCAAAATAATATTTACCAAAAATATATTTATAACGGTATTCTCCGGAATATTTTGTAAGTTACCTTCTTGTGCGGTTTCACAATGTTATGTGTGTAACTTGTATATTTATTCCATGAGATTTCCGGTAATATTTTGGATTGTAATTTCTTGGTTTTTGTTAAGTTATATTATTTTATCCCTAAAGTAATATAGTTAATACACAAAGTATACAAGTATTCACACACATCATGTCTTTAATGTAAATATATATTCTAAATACATATTTATCCATTTTTATTTGTAAAAACCAACCTCCAATACTTGTAGTTTTGTAACATAATCTATGGCAAGGTTTATATGGAAAACCATAGTTAAACATACTTGTAAATATTTTTTTTAGAAAATATCTTTCTAAGTGTTTATATTTTTAGAAAATTTCGCCATAGTTTCCCCTAAAAATGGATGTGTCCATGCTATCAAAGCAAATCATTTTCTTTTCAGAAAATCATCACAAACAATCAACAATCAATCTTAAACAACTTATACTTACCAAGTGCCAAAACAAGGCTATCTACATAATATTCATGAACTTGATTTCTCATAACAACTTGTAGTAACTGGGTAGTGTGTTTAGTAGGTTTAGTTACCCTTTAAAGTTTGTTTATTCCTTTAAAAATCTCATTCTTAAAGGATTTAGGTGTTTACAACTTACTAGATGATTTTTCCAAAAATCATTCTTTTAAATTTTTCTTATGAACAATGTATTCTTATACTTGTTTCAACACTAGAAACATGGTTAGTTTCTTTAAAAACTATGTTTATACAAATCTTGTTATTTAACTTGGTTTCTTTGGAAAAACCATTTTAGAAATCATCCAATCACAAGACTTGTATTTTGTTTAAATCATCATCATATGAAAACAACTTTATTATTCAAGTTCATGTAAACATAAAGCATGATGATCTTGGTTTTTCACAAGATCACCACCTTAACTTACTAGATCATGTGTTTAATCTTAATCTAGTAGGTTCCATATGATGTCTAACATCACTAGCACTAATAATCAATCCACAAGAAGCAAATAAACACAAATCAACAAGTATTCATATGTTTATGTGCTTATGTTAGAGATTCGTGTTCGTGTCTTTTAGTGTTCATCAAGTTTATCAATGTACATCATCTTTTAACCAACAACATATGAAGTAACAAGAGTTCATAAGGGCCTTACTACTAGCACAAGGCTAGGGAAGAACACTTGATGTTATAGATGACAAATGGGTTGGATAAAAGCAATTGGATGAGGTCCTTCAAGATCCACAAGCACCAAACCTTCTTATATGGTTCCTTACACGTTTGTGAGTACATGGTTTGCTTAGAAGTGAGATGATGATGGTGGGGTGATGCTTGCTTCTTCTCGGCCGAATGGAGGAAAGGAGGGAGAGAGGTGAGTTGTGGTGATTATGAATGAGGGTGATGGTTTCTTATATCCATCTCATAGTTTTATCCATTGGTTCATATGTTCTCAAAAGTACAAGCAAGATCTTAAGAAAATCACTACAAATCCAAGTAAGATCAAGTAGGATCAAGCAAGATTGTGGTGTGGGGTCACTCTTGTGACCGTCCACTTAGGGGGGGGGGGGTATTTAGTTGGTGTTGAATGATAAGATAGATGATTAGTTAGGATTCTAAGTGTATTAGTTAGTGTTTATGTGTATCATGCATTATATAGTGTGTTACGGTGTTCGGGGATCATAACTAGCTTAGAAATAATAAAACAATGCCTCTAGTATAATTTTGGTGTTTCGGGTAGTGTCCGGTTGTTCGGTTGTATACTGATTCGTTAAAGTGTCAGCTATTCCGTTTAGTGATCTTCATGTACCCTTTTGTGACACATTTAATTCTCGACACTTAGGAAAGCATTCAGGACCATTTAGTCATATTTTTGCATGTTACTAGCTTGTTAAAAAGTTGATTTTTGCTGAATTATGCAGAATTCTGTACTTTATGTGGGTTTTAGGCACTTTCCGGCACTCAAACAATCACTTAGGAAGGCAGTTTTGTGGTCCTTACTTCCCTACACACTATACTAATATAGAACTTGGTTTCTGGCTCATACTGGGTCTCAAAACACTGTCTGTCTATGTACTGAACCCCGTCAGCATATTCCTGTCTTATCCGTCAACTGTGCTAACTGTGCATTGTGCATCATGTATGTCAATATGGTTTGCATGTAATAATGATGTGACAGTATTCAATATGTGATGCACATATAAGTGTGATGCAGTAATCAAAAAGCAGTTAAGTATAATTCAGCACAGTCATTAGGCACTAATCGTCATTTAATAATTGTATGGATGCATGCAAATTTTACGGTTGTCACATTCTCCCCCTGTTAAGAAAATTTTGTCCTCGAAATTTGTTCTACCTTCACTCCTTAGGGTTACATTATGCGTGTATGTATATGAATAGTACTGAGGTAGATTACCGTAAAACCAAATCAAATCTTATTCACATCAGGTGCATCCAAGAATGTATCTCAACAACAAGAACCCAGTGGTTAAAAGGTATGTGTTCTAGCATTTGATGTCAAAGGACACGAGATGTATAGATGTATAATCTAGTGTAACTTAGTTAACAGGGGTGTAACAAAGGAGTCTCGACCAATGGATTCTCAAACAATCGGTCACAATATGCCAACGAGTTTTCACAAACCATAGCATCCGCTATATGAACTCAAAATCAACAATTCGAATGTGATGGTAACATGAAAATGATCTGTCGACTTTCGAACAAATATATGGATAAAATAGTGTGTTGACATTTTTGAATCGCGAAAATACACCGAATGGAACACAAGCGAATCTAGTGTATTATTGTCTTAGTTCGTAGTTGCATTCAGAATGTTTAAATGACAAGTCAAGCAAAAGTATGTGTAGTTTTGTGTGAGACGGTTGACCATGATTAGCACAAGCTACAAATTTGTAGTGACATAATTCAATAATAGTGGCGACTGAACAAGTTCACCGTGTTCGAAATCAATCGAAAGTGTACTGAGACAATCTGAAGATTTGATTTACACAATGTCATAGAGTTTCCTATTGAATACGGAACATCAAAGAACCATTGTTTCCGATCGAATATGAAAAAGTAATAAGTACCGCAAGGCATTCGATCGATCATGAAAGAATCGTTAGGACGTACACCGTGCTATGAAATGAATCTATGTACCATTGCCTTAACACACAACTGTGTTGGGACCGCTTTAATTGTGATAAACAAAACGGATTTAGAGCAAGTCAATAAACAATTAAATCCGTGTATGAGGTGCGTAACGAAATTAGCGCAAGCTTCAATTTTGTGAAAGCATCACCACAAGGTGTCGAAACCAACAAACGATTTAGTGGAGTCGTAGACCAAACAGGTCTACTACGACTCAAAACAAAAGACCCTTTGCAAAAATGTTTGAATATGATGCTCTCAATACATCATATGGCGTCTTAAATTGGATATGCGAAATGGATAAGTTCAAGCAATTGAACTTTGTAACCTAACAATAAACGTATGTATCAACAAGGGAATCTCAGTATGGTCACGAAGATACATCATGAAGGTAACTTGAAAAAAAAGGATTTTCAAGAAAGTGTGTTGACTTGATAACAAGGAAGCCAACAATTACAATAATGTAGGTTATTCGAATCATAAACCAATAGTTTGCTTTAGTAAAATAATATTTAAACTTCAATGAAGCGTTTATTCGAAATGAAACCGCATGCGTAGCAAATGGTGCATGCACAACATATAAGTTTCCAAGTAATGAAACAATGAGTATCTGCTAAAACGAAGAAATGATCAAGTATAGACACAAATGCGTGTTCGCTCTCAGCGAAGAAAATTAACGCGATGCAACTACCATTAAGGGGAGTAGAGATGCAAATATCTACTCGCTAGAAGCAAAGGTGAAGATTCTAACCAAATAAATTTAAGTACTTTTTGTTTTGTTAACTGAAATAGCGTATATGTCAGGATAATGGGGTTTTGCTTGAGTTAACAGGTGTGGTTCCTAAGCAACCTTCACGAGTTTTGACCTGGGTTCACAAAGGTCCTAAGTACATGTTTTCTAGGTTCTCAAAGTTTCGTATTCTGTGTAAAACTGTTTTGTGCATCGTGTAGGAGACACCATTTTTGTGTATGTTTAAAACAAGTTATTGTCGCACAGATTCCCCGGTATACTTTCTTCCTGAATTCACAGCTAATGACACTCGATCATTGATCAGTCGTGAAATAATAGTTGGATCCTCACAGTTAGTTAAATAAGTAATTCGTTAATCCTTAGCAAGTGTCACCGACTCTTGTCGGTTAGCTCATTCGGCTCCTGGTAGTTTGATGTTCGTACGAAAGCTATCGTCCTTCTTCTTGACGAGCAAAGCTGGGGTTACCCAAAGCGGGAAACTTGGTCTGTTATCTTCCTTCTCTATCAACTACTGAGGCTACACTATCAATCCTTTCATCTCCGAAGGTGTAAGTCGCTAAGGTGCATAAACAGCAGCCGCGGCGCCCGAAATTAAATCGATGCGAAATTCGACTTGTCGTCGAGGAGATAATTCTGGCAAGTCTTCGGGGAAGACTTCAGGATATTCCCTTATCATAGGGATATCTTTGAGTTTTTGGTTCTTCGGTTCCCTTGTCCACGACATGAGCCTAGAAAACAACACATCCCTTACGCAACAACTTTCGTGCCTTCAAGCAATTTGGAAGCTGTAGGGGCGTGTTCCGCATACCTCCATGAATCATGATTGTTTCTTCATTTGACATCGGGGTGCGGGTAATAATCTCCGCTCGATTCCTCGACAACCAATCCATCCCAATTACCACATCGAAGCTTCCCTTAAGCTAGTTCTATCGAGTATTGGATATCTATCTTACTTACTACTAAAACAAGTATATTCTGAAGCTAAAATTTGACAACAATGTCAAATAGCACAGACGCATAATATTGACTACTATGAGACGTACCGATGGCCATGTTTGGATCCTGACGTGATTCCCTAGTTCCGGTGTTAACATTTTTCCCACGATCTTGTTTAATCTCCCTTGGGCAATCCTTCCTAAAGTGCCCCATGTCACTGCAGTTATAACACCCTTGGCCTCTTTTTCCACGTTTCGTCTCATGCCAACACGTTTCCCTGCAGTGTCCCACCTTGCCACAATTGTCACACTTTCCATTTTTACATCGCCCGGTATGATGACGTCGACACTTGTCGCATTTAGGTAGTTTACCCATCTACTCTTTTCCCTTTTTGGTCTTGTTGTTGTTATTCGTCTGGGTATCCTGCTTGAAGTTTCTGAACTTTCTCTTGTTATCTCCAGATGACTCCACATGAGTCTCCTTTTTCTCGTCAGAGGTTGAAAATCTAACTAGTCTAACCGCTTCTTCAGTGAGCGTCACACTTAAGTCGATAGCTTCAGCGATTGTTGGAGGTTTAGATGTTGTGCCAATCCCCCGATGAAGCGTTCGATCCTCTTAAACTCTGGATCTACCATGTAGGGGACAACACGAGACAGATCATGGAATCTCTGTACATACTCATCTATCTTTGGACCTTCCATCTTCAAGTTCCAGAACTCAGTTTCCAACTTCTGGATTTCTGCTCTCGAACAGTACTTCTTATGCATTAGTTCTTTCAGTTCGTCCCATGTCAAAGCATACGCAGCAGTTTCGCCCAACGTCTGAACCTGGAGGTTCCACCATGACAGAGCCCCATCTTGAAGCAGTCCGGAAATGTATGTGACCTGATGCTCTGGGGCACATTTACTCAACCGAAAAATAGAATCCGTCTTCTCAACCCAGAGCATGAAGGCTAAGGCACCCCCGGTGCCGTCGAAACCCAGGGGTTTGCAGCCCAGGAACTGCTTGTAGGTGCAGCTTGCGATATATGCAACATTATTCACGAGAGACATTAGCAAAGCACACTTGGAAATGTCCAAACGTTCTTGTAATGTGTCTTAAGTGACTAAACATTACCGTTGGGTGGGTTATTTCCTGTGGTACCTCCGCTGCGCTCGGAGCGAAGGGCCTCGTGCTGTGCGATGGCCTGTGAGATGCGCTCTTGTATTTCTGCCTCTGTCATCAGAAAAAGGGTGTTAGTATCGGTGTTCCTTTGAAACGACATCTTCCTAGAAGAAGATCGGTTAGGTCAGGTCTTATTAAGGACACGAGCACACAAGCCTCTACTTAATGAATAAGACCTCAGAGGTGTATTTACATACGAATATAAGCAATCATATAGCGGCACTATTATAGTACAACTCGTAGATGGGAACATATATAACGAGAACACAACACGCAAGCATGTAGCACCACAATTATAGCACACGCATTCAGATTAACAACGTGCTTAGTGAGGGCATGGCGACTGAGTTTTCATTAGTCATTGACCACAAAGTATTGTTATATGTTTAACGGGGAATATGAGGATTGGGCTTTCATTATTTCTCGACCACCATCACATTGTCTACAAAGCGTATCACATCAAAGGGGACACAGGGTCACCCTACCCTTGCCCAATAAGTCTATCAGTGTGTCAGAGTCACGTGGTTAAAAGTAGTCTTCTAAAAGTCTCCTTAATCTCGACTCATTAGTAGTGTCTTTTCCCAAAAGTAATGCAATCCGCGTAAAACCAAAACCCAACTATACTGGTGTCTGAGGTGGGGGAGTGAAGAAAAGCAAACTGCTAACTTGAGCGAGCTCCTCCTCGAGCTTGTATATACGGCGAGATAAGTAACTGATCTGCCGCTTAATAGTAAAGAAACGGGCATCAAAACCTAAGAAGGTGCTATAGCAGCAGGTGAGTGTGCCAAAGGAGACAGTGATGAATGTGGAGGATCAAAGTATACTGGCATAGACAGGGTGGAGGACGTGGTGTCAGCTCAAGCTCTAAAACTTTACGACTCAAAACCTCAAATTGTAGTTAAAGTGGCATGTGTAACCCATTCCGTGTGTAGTCTCCATAATGCGAAGAATGATAGAGGTACAAAATTAACATAGGGCTTGATAGGAACCATCGGAATGGCTCGTCCAGCGGTGAAGCAATGAACAGTATAGCCCGAAGGAGCTGTGGAAAAGCTGCTGATACAAAAAGATCGTGACGCTGGTGCTGGCCAAAGGTACCTTCCCCTGGATGGGGTGCGGGTATGTCTTGAAAGAAAGCAATAGGCAAACCGGTGCGATGGACGTCGGACTCCACTGGAGGAAAGGAGCAACATCGGTGGGTGCGGGTGCAGGAACAAATGTCTCAGCAAAAGAGAAGACCATTAGCTGCAGGTACTGGGTCCAGTATAAGGGGTGCAATGTCTGCTAAACCGAAAGAAATATAGTCTTGATTAAGCAAGGGCTTAGGATCAGCAGATGCAACATCAAGCTAACCTAAGGGGAACATGAGCTGACTCGGGAGCAGGCTCTGGGTCGTGTGAAGGTGTGGGATCTCGAGCAAGTGTTAGTGCAGTAGTCATAGTGGTGTCGTCGTCTAAGTCAGTAGTAGAAAGTTGTAATCCGGCCTTCTGTAAGGCTGCAGATGTCACAGACTCAAAGGAGCCTGAAATCGAGTGTAAAATGGAAGTAGAGGATACTTCAATGGCGGGAATCTCAGGAGGTAGCATAGCAATGACATCCTCAGCTGCCTTTCCATCACCCTGGGCGTCAATAGGAGGATCATCCACAAACAAATCAACGTCGTCATCAAATAAATCGTTAGAAGGCATATCATCGGGAGGAATGACCATGAGAGGTACGGCGTCGAGGATTGGAGCCATGATGTGCTCGCCATCGGGGTGTCCACATGATAAGGTGGTTATGGGCCGAAACAAGAATGACAGAAGGATTCTTGTCAGGGAAATCATCAGCAAGGGTAAATCATCACCAAAATCTGGAAGCGCGGACGGTTGGAAGTCGTCCTCGTCCTCGGTCATCATATCAGGATCACTCTCAATGTCTGGCGCAAATATCTCCGGCGCAGGTATAATCTCATTATCTGTGGCGGTGGTCGTAAGGTCGTCAATGTCTAACAGCTCGCTGTCTGAGGAAGGTGACATGTGTGTCGGTTCATAATAATCATAGCATGTATATTCACCGTAATCACTGGCACTTAGTATATTGTAATCAATGATAATTCATCATTTAATCATGTATTCACATTATTCTTCATGAAACTTTCTATCCTTCCTAGTCTCCCAGACTAACCCACCTAGTCTCCCAGACTAAACAAACCAGTCTCTCAAACTAAACACCCAATCTCCCAGATTAAACACCCAGTCTCCCAGACTAAACACCCAGTCTCTCAGACTGAAACACCCAGTCTCCCAGACTGAAACACCCAGTCTTTCAGACTACACTTCCCAGTCTCTCAGACTGAACTCCCTAGTCTCTCAGACTAGACTTCCCAGTCTCTCAGACTGAATCATAAACATTAACTTTGAAAACTGTTTCGTGTCTTTTATTTGTAAAAATGTTTGTCTTCCTGGATTTGGGCGTTGTATGCAATGAAAACATGTTTGTGAAAACATTTTCATGAGAGCCCTAATGATCGTAGTCTAGACTCGAGAAAGAATCCTAGTTCGCTATGATCGAAGCTCTGATACCAAGCTGTCACACCCTGACTTTTGCGGAAGTGTGATTATGGGGTAACTTTCTTAATATCATTGCATTCAATCATAACATCAACTATATGATAAAACCATAGATTTGTCATCCATTAAATAGGTTTATAACATAACAACATTGTTTAAAACGTAGACTTCAATTTCAAGTTTTACAAACCTTACAAATTGTTTATGAGTTCACTAAGGACTCGTCAAAAGGTATTAGATGTAACTAAGGATTGGAAGACGTGTCTCGTCCAGGACTAAGACACACTGACCAAACTCAAAGACCATGGATGACAACTTTATTCCTATCGCAGCATAAAACTTCCAACACCCGCCAGATCCACTTAACAATTTCCTGAAATACATGTAGTTTGAAAACATCAACAAAAAGTTGAGCGAGTTCATGTGTATAGTATGTGAGCACGAATCATTCTTGAAAACCTTTGTAAGTATGTATATACTTGTAAACTGGTATGAAGCAACAAGGAAAAACAGATCAATTAATGTGTAGCTAATACATTAATGTAAGTGACATGGCATAGGAAGCACTCAAACCTGTGTGTGTATTTCATACCGGCCCCTCCAGCGGAACGACATAGTCACCACATGCGGCCAACTCGCAAGCCCATGGGTGGGGCTCGCAACACCCAATAGATCTATCACTCATGCCCCTCGGTCCTTATACAAGGATTAATGGTCTTAAGATAATGACCTACCCATTCTCGTGATCTAGCAGTACCTTTCCTTAGCTAATCATACCATTGTAATTGTTTGTAAGCAGTATGTAACATGTATTTCACCCCCGAAGTTATAAAACTGAAAACAGTAAAAGAAAAGGGGGACATGAACTTACAGTTTTGCGTTCCTTGTATCCGATGTAACTCAAAGCTTCCCCTAGATCGCACGACTACCTACATGCGTATTATGGTCCGTTAGACGAGCGGGTCGTGCCTTGTCTTGTCTTTGTATTTACGTTTTTTACTTACGTTTCCTTTATGTCCTCAATATTATTCCAAGTTGTAATTATTTGTCAAAATAATAATTATTTTAACTTGAATTATATTTTTAGGATTTGGAATAATCATTAAATAATATTTGTAATATTACTTCTCAAGTATTTAAATCCGTATTTCCTTCCCAAGGATGGGGGTATCTTATACATGTATATCCGTATTCTTGTATCGGTATAACTTGCCATGTGTTGGCGTCGTATTCCGGTGTGTACGTATTTTCTTAATAAATATTCAATATCTTCCCAAAACAATATATTTTCAAGTCTCACTTAGAAAATATATATAAACTTATTTTGTCCAAAAATACTGTATTTCCAAAAAATATATATTTTTCCCAAAAATCATATATCTTCTAAATACTCTAGGAAAATATATTTTTTTACTTCCAAAAATAATATATTTTCTCTTTTTCGGAAATATGATATGCAAAAATCATATTCTCATTTCTTTCGTATCCAAAATAATATTTACCAAAAATATATTTATAACAGTATTCTCCGGAATATTTTGTAAGTTACATTCTTGTGCGGTTTCACAATATTATGTGTGTAACTTGTATATTTATTCCATGAGATTTTCGGTAATATTTTGTATTGTAATTTCTTGGATTTTGTTAAGTTATATTATTTTATCCCTAAAGTAATATAGTTAATACACAAAGTATACAAGTATTCACACACATCATGTCTTTAATGTAAATATATATTCTAAATGCATATTTATCCATTTTTATTTGTAAAAACCAACCTCCAATACTTGTAGTTTTGTAACAAAATCTATGGCAAGGTTTATATGGAAAACCATAGTTTAAACATACTTGTAAATATTTGTTTTAGAAAATATTTTTCTAAGTGTTTATATTTTTAGAAAATTTCGCCATAGTTTCCCCTAAAAATGGAGGTCTCCATGCTATCAAAGCATATCATTTTCTTTTCAAAAAATCATCACAAACAATCAACAATCAATCTTAAACAACTTATACTTAACAAGTGCCAAAACAAGGCTATCTACATAATATTCATGAACTTGATTGCTCATAAAAACTTGTAGTAACTGGGTAGTGTGTTTAGTTACCCATTAAAGTTTGTTTATTCCTCTAAAAATCTCATTCTTAAAGGATTTAGGTGTTTACAACTTACTAGATGATTTTTCCAAAAATCATTCTTTTAAAATTTTCTTGTGAACAATGTATTCTTAGACTTGTTTCAACACTAGAAACATGGTTAGTTTCTTTAAAAACTATGTTTATACAAATCTTGTTATTTAACTTGGTTTCTTTTGAAAAACCATTTTAGAAATCATCCACTCACAAGACTTGTATTTTGTTTAAATCATCATCATATGAAAACAACTTTTATTATTCAAGTTCATGTAAACATAAAGCATGATGATCTTGGTTTTTCACAAGATCACCACCTTAACTTACTAGATCATGTGTTTAATCATAATCTAGTAGGTTCCATATGATTTCTAACATCACGAGCACTAATAATCAATCCACAAGAAGCAAATAAACACAAATCAACAAGTATTCATATGTTTATGTGCTTATGTTAGAGATGCATGTTCATGTCTTTTAGTGTTCATCAAGTTTATCAATGTACATCATCTTTTAACCAATAACATATGAAGTAACAAGAGTTGATAAGGGCCTTACTACTAGCACAAGGCTAGGTAAGAACACTTGATGTTGTAGATGACAAATGGGTTGGATAAAAGCATTTGGATGAGGTCCTTCAAGATCCACAAGCACCAAAGCTTCTTATATGGTTCCTTACACCTTTGTGAGTATACGGTTTGTTTAGAAGTGAGATGATGATGGTGGGGTGATGCTTGCTTGTTCTCGGCCGAATGGAGGAAAGGAGGGAGAGAGGTGAGTTATGGTGATTATGAATGAGGGTGATGGTTTCTTATATCCATCTCATAGTTTTATCCATTGGTTCATATGTTCTCAAAAGTACAAGCAAGATCTTAAGCAAATCACTACAAATCCAAGTAGGATCAAGCAAGATTGTGGTGTGGGGTCACTCTTGTGACCGTCCACTTAGGGGGGGGGGGGGTATTTAGTTGGTGTTGAATGATAAGCTAGATGATTAGTTAGGATTCTAAGTGTATTAGTTATTGTTTATGTGTATCATGCATTATATAGTGTGTTAGGGTGTTTGGGGATCATAACTAGCTTAGAAATAATAAAACAATGCCTCTAGTATAATTTTGGTGTTTTGGATAGTGTCCGGTTGTTCGGTTGTATACTGATTCGTTAAAGTGTCAGCTATTCCGTTTAGTGATCTTTATGTACCCTTTTGTGACACTTTTAATTCTCGACACTTAGGAAAGCATTCAGGACCATTTAGTCATATTTTTGCATGTTAATAGCTTGTTAAAAAGCTGATTTTTGCTGAATTATGCAGAATTCTGCACTTTATGTGGGTTTTAGGCACTTTCCGGCACTCAAACTATCACTTAGGAAGGCAGCTTTGTGGTCCTTACTTCCCTACACACTATACTAATGTAGAACTTGGTTTCTGGCTCATACTGGGTCTCAAAACACTGTCTGTCTATGTACTGAACCCCGTCAACATATTCCTGTCTTATCCGTCAACTGTGCTAACTGTGCTTTGTGCATCATGTATGTCAATATGGTTTGCATGTAATAATGATGTGACAGTATTCAATATGTGATGCACATATAAGGATGATACAGTAATCAAAAAGCAGTTAAGTATAATTCAGCACAGTCATTAGGCACTAATCGTCATTTAATAATTGTACGGATGCATGCAAATTTGACGGTTGTCACATCGTATAGCCTCAACATAAGGGTATAAAGGTCATTCTCATGACCTTTATATACGCTTCGTAGAGCCCCATACGCAGCGTAGATAAAGGTCAGAAAATGACCTTTTAACCCTTCTATCCAGCTTCGTATAGCCCCATCACAAGGGCAAAATGGTAAGTTCCTCAAGTCAAGCTGTTTTTTTGACTTTTTTATACGTTTCGTAGGGATCTCTACACTGCGTATAGGTTCTGATTTAAATCAGAGAAACCCCAAATCAAAAACACACACATATACAGAGACATACGAAGGCGACTACGTATAGGCGACCGTATACGGCGCGAATTCGAAGTATAAACAAGGTATTTACTCAACCTATTTAACTAATTTTGATTTTTTTAGTATTTTATCCATAAATCTTAGGTATATTAGGGTTTACAGTGAATTGGGGGTGTTTGTTCAATTGTTGTGTGAAGTTGGGGGGGTATTGTTCTTGGTCGTTTGATGTTCTTGTGTGAATTAGGGGTGTTTGCTTGATTGTTGTGTGAATTAGGGTTTACAGTGAATTAGGGATGTTCTTGTGTGAATCAGACAACTGAACGATTTAATTTGATCACAATTTACAGCAACAATCCAAAGGAATCTTCTCTCATTTTCTTATATGTTCTTATTTTGTTGAATGTATGCAATGTATCAATTAATTTAGGGCTAAATGAATGGTATGTTGTTAAGATAAGATGATGACATCTAACTGCTTAATTAGGTCGGTTTTCAAAAACTAGATTTAAATGCACACTCAACATGTTTTAATTGGATTCGTGGTCCATTTAGCCAATTTATTTGAAAATCTTGGGTCAAACAGACAAACCAAACTGACTAGACAGGGGAAATTTTCGCCAAAATGGCCCTAACTATTTGCACACCTTGGCCGTTTAAACGCCCGTTTGCGGCTGCAAACGCGGCCGCAAACGGCTGCGAAATAGCTGCTAATTTAACATCATATCTGAGGTTTATCATAATTATTATAAATCAATTGTGATTCTAGTAATGTGGTGTTATATTTTCCTTGAAGTAATAGATTTGTATCAATATAACACTATATCTACTGATGTGAATATATTTCCTAAAATTTATAGGATAGAGTCAAACTAGTTGCTCTTAGTTTTTCATATTAGTATATTACAAGCAAGAAAGCATGTTAAGTATATATATGAATTTTTTTGTTTGGATAAAGAACATTCTTAAATTCACAATATCAATTTAAGTCCTATGCAGAATAGTTGTAGCATTTTAAAATACGAGCGTTAATACATGTACACTAAGTGTTTTATAATTAAAAACTTATTAAAGGACTATTTAATTACCAAATCTATAGTTTTCTAATATTTTCATTTATAGTAAAATAAAATTAGCTGATGACCTGTATATTTTCCTTGTGTGTTTATTGTGCTCTCGTGTATGCACTTCCGAACTAATAAAATTAGCTGATCACATGTATATTTTTTGCCCTAACTATTTGCACACCTTGGCCGTTTAAACGCCCGTTTGCGGCTGCAAATGCGGCCGCAAGCGGCTGTTAAATCGCTGTCGTTTGTGGCCGCGTTTGCAGCCGTAAACGGGCGTTTAAACGGCTGCAAACGCAGCCGCAAACGGCTGCGAAATCGCAGAAAACTGTTTTATTTTAAAATACAGTAAAACGCTCGTTGGTTTATCTAATAATTTTTTTTTGTTTTCAGGACGAAAAAGACGGAGGATGAAATGGATATAGAACAAATTAATCCGGAGCAGCCGCAGTCGCAGGAGCGTCAACCGGCGGATCCTCTCCCGAATCACCCGTATTTGGAGTTTCCTCCAGAGTCCGACGCTGCTCTCTGATGTGAGAAGCTTCGGAAGATGCATGTCGGTGTCCATTTTGCGGTTTCTTCGAAAACCCTCCGGGAGCTCGCGATTGAAGATTGGGCGCGGGAGTTTGTTCCCCGTGATTCACCGTGGGATAGACTGTTTGAGCTATCGTTTACGCCGAGCTACAGGGAGATACTGGTCGAGTTTCTGTCGTAGTTCGAGTTTCATCCTCGTCGGCCAGATCAGGTTGTGGACCCCGCGCAGCCCCCTCCCCCGCCCGAGGTTTCTTTTCGCATGGCTGGCCAGGCGCGTTCTATGTCACTTGCAGAGTTTGCGGTGCATAGCGGTTTGTATACGGAGGCTGAGATCTCTACGGATCTATATACGAAGGTACGTTTAACACAAATTTTGTATTGTTATTATTATTATTTTAATATATAACATTTAATATTTAATATTAATTTAACTTTTAATTAACATTCATGTAAACAGGGGTTGGTAATGGTTGATAAACCCACGTTTTTAGGGTTTTGGGCTCAGATCGCGGACATCCATCATTGGGACCACCGACAATCCAAGGGGAGGGTTACGCTGATTAAGGATCCGCTCTTCAGGTACGTTAGTTATTATTATTTTAATAATAGTTATTATTATTTAAATAGAAAATATGTTTTTTTAAACCTAAATTGTTTTTTTTTTCTAAACAGAAAACTGTTTTTTTAAACAGAATTTTTTTAAACAATTTTTTTTTAATTATTTAGTCGAAGTCGAACCGTAAGGCGCGTAGGTCCCTAACGAGCGTCGAAACTAAGATCGTCGTTAAAATATAAAACTTCGATCTTAGTTTCGACGCTCGTTAGGGACCTACGCGGCTTACGGTTCGACTTCGACTAAATAATAAAAAAATATATATATATTTTAACGACGAACTTAGTTTCGACGCTCGTTAGGCCCGTACACGCCTTACGGACGACGTCGACTAAATAATATTTTTTTATTATTTAGTCGACGTCGTCCGTAAGGCGTGTACGGGCCTAACGAGCGTCGAAACTAAGTTCGTCGTTAAAATATTTTTTTTATTATTTAGTCAAAGTCGAACCGTAAGGCGCGTAGGTCCCTAACGAGCGTCGAAACTAAGTTCGTCATTTTATATTTTAACGACGAACTTATTTCGACGCTCGTTAGGGACCTACGCGACTTACGGTTCGACATTGACTAAATAATAAAAAAATATAATTTAACGACGATCTTAGTTTTGACGCTCGTAATGCGTGTACGGTCCTAACGAGCGTCGAAACTAAGTTCGTCGTTAAAATATTTTTTTTTATTATTTAGTCGAAGTCGAAACGTAAGGCGCGTAGGTCTCTAACGAGCGTCGACAGAAAACTGTTTTTTTTAAATAGAAAATATTTTTTTTAAACTTAAATTGTTTTTTTAAACAGAAAACTGTTTTTTTAAACCGATTTTTTTTAAACATATTTTTTTAAACATATTTTTTTTAATTATTTAGTCGAAGTCGAACCGTAAGCCGCGTAGTTCCCTAACGAGCGTCGATATAAGTTCGTCGTTAAAATATAAAAAGTCGAACTTAGTTTCGACGCTCGTTAGGGACTTACGCGACTTACGTTTCGACTTCGACTAAATAATAAAAAAAATATTTTAACGACGAACTTAGTTTTGACGCTCGTTAGGCCCGTACGTGACTTACGGACGACGTTGACTAAATATTATTTAGTCGACATCGTCCATAAGGCGCGTACGGGCCTAACGAGCGTCGAAACTAAGTTCTTCGTTAAAATATATTTTTTTATTATTTAGTCGAAGTCGAACCGTAAGGCGCGTAGGTCTCTAACGAGCGTCGAAACTAAGTTCGTCGTTTTATATTTTAACGACAAACTTATTTCGATGCTCGTTGGCGACCTACGCGACTTACGGTTCGACATGGACTAAATAATAAAAAATTTTAATTTAATGACGATCTTAGTTTTGACGCTCGTAAGGCGCATACGGTCCTAACGAGCGTCGAAACTAAGTTCGTCGTTAAAATATTTTTTTTTTATTATTTAGTCGAAGTCGAACCGTAAGGCGCGTAGGTCTCTAACGAGCGTCGAAAGAAATCTGTTTTTTTTTAAATAGAAAGTATTTTTTTTTAACTTAAATTGTTTTTTTAACAGGAAACTGTTTTTTTAAACAGATTTTTTTTAAACAAAATTATTTTTTAAACAGATTTTTTTAAACAGAATTTTGTTTAAATTATTTAGTCAAAGTCGAACTGTAAGGCGCCAAGGTCCCTAACGAGCGTCGAAACTAAGATCGTCGTTAAAATATAAAACTTCGATCTTAGTTTCGACGCTCGTTTGGGACCTACGCGGCTTACGATTCGACTTCGACTAAATAATAAAAAAATTTATTTTAACGACGAACTTAGTTTCGACGCTCGTTAGGCCCGTACGCGCCTTACGGACGACGTCGACTAAATAATATTTTTTTATTATTTAGTCGACGTCGTCCTTAAGGCGTGTACGGGCCTAACGAGCGTCGAAACTAAGTTCGTCGTTAAAATATTTTTTTTATTATATAGTCGAAGTCGAACCGTAAGGCGCGTAGGTCTCTAACGAGCGTCGAAACGAAGTTCGTCGTTTTATATTTTAACGACGAACTTATTTGGACGCTCGTTAGGGATCTACGCGACTTACGGGTCGACATGGACAAAATGATAAAAAAAATATAATTTAACGACGATCTTAGTTTTGACGCTCGTAAGGCGCATACGGTCCTAACGTGCGTCGAAACTAAGTTCGTCGTTAAAATATTTTTTTTATTATTTAGTCGAAGTCGAACCGTAAGGCGCGTAGGTCTCTAACGAGCGTTGAAACTAAGTTCGTCGTTTTATATTTTAACGACGAATTTATTTCGACGCTCGTTAGGGACCTACGCGACATACGGTTCGACATGGTCTAAATAATAAAAAAATATAATTTAACGATGATCTTAGTTTTGACGCTCGTAAGGTGCGTATTGTCCTAACGAGCGTCGAAACTAAGTTCGTCGTTAAAATATATATTTTTTATTATTTAGTCGAACCGTAAAGCGTGTAGGTCCCTAACGAACGTCGACACTAAGATCGTCGGTTTATATTTTAACGACGAACTTAGTCTCGACGCTCGTTAGGGATCTACGCGCCTTACGGTTCGACTTCGACTAAATAATAAAAAATATATTTTAACGACGAACTTAGTTTCGACGCTCGTTAGGCCCGTACGCGCCTTACGGACGACGTAGACTAAATAATAAAAAAAATATAATTTAAAGATGATCTTAGTCGATGTCGTCTGATTATTATTTACTGACTGGTTTACTTTTGTGCAGGTATTTGCACAAAATGATTTCCACTTCGATCACTGCTCGAAACAAAAGCCGGGAGTGGTGCACCAGTGGTGACTTGTTTTTCTTATATTGCGTCTTATACAAGAGGCCTTGCGCTCTCGCCTACGGGTTGGCGCAGTACTTCGCCTCCGTGCATCATCGACAGGAGCGCAGACTGTTATTCGGCGGCGCCAACGTGACTAGGATAGCCCTTTCGTTGGGCTATCATCCGGAGAATGACCGCGACCATGTAGGCCCGGCGAAACAGCCGAAGCGGATGGGGAGGAACACAATATCTGGAATGCATGTTACCAAAGACTTCCCATGCGGGAAGCAGTTTAAGAATCTGGACGGCACGCAATACGAGCTTACACAACTGCCGACACAGGTCGCTCCGGTATTTCCCCCGCCCGATCCAGAGGTGTCGGAGCCGCATGAGCCGGCCGCCGTCATTCCGGAGCCACCACATCCGCGTGGACCACCCTGGGCGCCTCAGTTCCCACGCCATGTTTGGCCTGGTCCTGACCCATCATATCAACGGCTACTTCGGTATGCTGAAAGGAACAACTATCTGTTGGAGTGGGTGGCTGCGGATGTGACAACCCGCACAAAACCAGGTATCCGTACAACTTAATTAATGATTAATTATTACTTGATTACTGTGCTTGATTGAAACTAGCTGATAAACTGCTACCTGCATACTGATACATGCACTTACTTGCATCATACTTTATTTGCTGTCACTACATTATTTACGTGCTGAACCCTAGTGACAAACATGATGCACAAAAAGCACAGTAGCACCAAACGGATACACAGTGAACATGCTGATATAACCAGCATCAGGCAAATACTGCCTCAAGGCCTGTTAAGAGCCTCATATATTTTGGCTACACTGGTAGTGAGTGTAGGATATAAGGGTTGTGTTACCGCGTCTCTAGGGGATAAGATACACTGATTCGGATGTGCCAGAACGTACGTTAAGTACCAAACACAGCACTTTAAATAATTTAACCAGCTTCTAGCTGACTAGTAAAGTGCCAGAAAATGAGAAAATATTACCAGACACTTTCTAAAGTGTCGGGGAAAACAAAATGTGTCACTAAAATGTAATAACGACACTTTAAAGTCTTTTGTAACACTTTAACGGATCACTATCCAACCGGACACCCGGACTTTTCCCAGAACATGAAAACTTTACTATTTTCACTATCACTATTTTTCTGAGCCAGTTAGGGTCCCTGATTACCCTAACACCCGTCATAACACGCAACTTATAACTAACTAAGTTAACACCTAAACTAACTTAGTTAACCTAAACTAAACCCCTAACTAATGTTTAGGATCGAACCAACCCCCCACCCAAGCCCCTAACCGTCCACAAATGTGGGGGACACACAAGGACTAGTAAATTATTATTTTATGGTGTGTGTTTAATATCTTGAAGGCACAATTTCCATTGGATAAAACCCTTAAATCATGCCTATAAATAAACACTAATACATGAGATTATTACTTAACATTTTCACCAACACACTTTCACTCTCTTGTCTCTCCCACTCTCGGCCGAAACACCCCAGCCCCCTACACCCACTTTCGACATTCATCCTCATCATTCCAAGACCATTCAAACATCACAAGACACGTATAAGGAGCTTTGGTGCAAGCGGAACGCGAAGGACCACTCTCGTTGGCTTTTATCCACGCGGTTTTCGTCACAACTCTTCCCTAGCCTTGAGCTAGAGGTATAACCTTTAAAACTTGATTTTACACTCATCTAAAGTGGTTAAAAGAACTTTCGTCGGTTAAATATCGTTAACATGCGTTTTGAATCTTTAAAGTCTAGTAAAATCACTAAAATGGAGGTTAATAGCATATGTCTTGTGTAAAAGTCGTAGGACTTGAAATTTGTGCTTATTGTGACCCGATCTATAATGTGGTAGCTCAAATCTTCGTTTAACCCGACTTTGTAAAATCACGTATCATCACATAAGCTTGTTTTTGAAAGATACAAGGGTTAAAAGTGAAACACTACCACATTTTAGAGACATGAACTTGTGTGAAATATTTTACTTGTGTAAAAGTATTTTAACCGGTAAAATGGTGTTTAAAACTAGCGGATCTACGTATCCGCAAGTGGTATTTTTGAAAGACCACACTTTAAAGAAATCATGTTTTTCTAAAGATGGATCTTACACTAATAAATATGATTTTATAAACCACAAGTGTATAGACACTTGTGAAATAAAGAGATCCGACAAAGAAGTGTATTTGTCACTTATTACTAGAAGTTGTAAAGACGGTTTTCTCTAAACACGAGGTTTTTACAAGATTAAAGTTACTTTATATAGAAATCTACATATATAAGGATGATTTACATTATTAATGCGGAAAAACTGCAAGTTCATGCGATTATGCAAATTTACATACTTGTTGACTAGTTTGATGTGTCGGAAATTGTTTGATTGAATAAAGAAGTTGATTGAGTTGATTTGTTAAAAGAAAATGATACGCTTAAAGGCGTGGCCACCTCCAGTTACAGAGGAAACTCTGGCGAAATTTTCTAAAACCCTAACACTTAGACTTTTTACACAACAAGTGTTAGAACTATTTTTGGGCATACTTTTGAAACATAAATTTCGCCAGTACTATATTTTACTAAACATTCGGAGGTGGGATTTTCACAAAGATTAACGTGATAAATATATTTGTCACAACACTGTTTATGATTATTTTGTGAAATACATAAATATTATTTTAGGGTAAAAATAATATTTACAAGCGTTAATGATTCCAAAACTTTGCGAACGCTTCCATAAACATATAAGTTACACCGGTAATTACATTACCACAAGAATGATAAAACGTAACTTACGCACATGTATTGTATCCCCCATCCTTGGGAAGAAGAATAACTATCAAGCATATACAAAATGTAACACGAAATAGTTGTCTAACTATTTCCCGCAAACATAAACTGTAAAGCTAAAGCACGGCCGTCCGTCTAATAGAATTAGCACTTGTAGGTCGTTGCACAGATTACTGCTTCAGAGACGCTTGATAGAGTTTACGCATCCACTGTGAGTTCATGTCCCCCTTTTCTCTAACTGTTTTCAGTTTTCTTAACTGCGGGGGTGAAATACATGTTACTTTGTTTACAAGTACTTTATACACGGTATGAATAACGTAAGGAGGTTTAGATCATGTGAATGGGTAGTTAGAACCCCGAGGGACTCGAGCGGTAGATCTATTTGGGTGTAGCGAGCCCAGCTCCCGGTCCAACAGAACAGGCCTCACGAAGGACTAACAGAACGGATCCGGAGTGACTTGGTACCCAACGCAAAATCAGCTAGGGTTGTATCTTACTTACTTGCATTTCACGACATGCTAATGGCCTTGCAAACCATTGGTGATCACAAGTCCTCTTACACTGCTACATACCAGGAAACTTTTATACTTACAAGTGTTTTACTTACTCACTTGCACATGAACTCGCTCAACATTATTGTTGATTTTTCAACTCACATGTATTTCAGGAAATTAACGGATTCTGGCACGGTATGAACGTTTTCCGCTGCAACCTTTCATGAAGTCATCTGGGTTTAGGGTTGTGCCTCTTTCCTGGACAAGGCATAATCCCTAAATCACGTTTATGTTTTATTTTAAGTTGTAATGTTATTGAACAAGGTTATGGATACTAGAGTATGTCCGCGTTAAACAATGGTAATGTATGTTGATTTCTAAACTTAATGATGACTTGCATGGTTTTTAAATTCATATAGCTTTGTTATGATTAAGCTATGGTATTAAGAAGTCACACCAAAACTAACCACGCTTCCGCAAAGCCAGGGTGTGACAGCTTGGTATCAGAGCTCTGATCATAGCGAACTAGGATTCTGTCTCGAGTCTAGACTATGATCACTAGGGCTCTCACGAAAACATTTTTCTGCATACCACTTAAGTCCAGATCCACACTTTTTACAAACAAATGTTGAGCACATTTTATTAATTATAAGTTCAGCTTGGAGGGCTGAGGATCGATCTGGAGGATCGAGATGGTTAAGGTAGTTGAGCACGTGGGTTTGTTATAGGATCGATCTGGAGGATCGAGGTGAATAAGGTAGTTGAGCACGTTGATTTGTTATAAGGTTCGATCTGGAGGATCGAGATGGTCAAGGTAGTTGAGCACGTTGATTTGTTATAAGGTTCGATCTGGAGGATCGAGGTCTGGTTTAAGTGAAGGATAGAACAGTCTTGTAGACTAGATGATTTTGGCTAGCAAGACTAGGAGAAATTATGTGATGCCCCACTTGGTGACTTATGTGATTAACTGATTATGCGATTGACTGTTTGTGCATACTTGTGTTTATGTTACAGATACATGGATCCGGCTGATTCAGGTGGTTCAGACATCACCAACCCCAGGCGTGTTGTGTCAGATGATTTAGAGTCCTCGGAGCACGAGGTGTACACGTCAGACTTTACCAGTACCGACGATGACGACTTCCAGCCATTCGCCCTACCTGATGGCGACGATGAGCTCCCTATTGATATTCCGGCCGGGGATTTGCCACTAGCGGTGATCCCTGCTCCCATACCCCTCGCTGCTTACCCTGTTCAGGAGTTACCGTTCGACGACGACGAGGACGACGTCGACTTGTTTGAGGTGGAGCCTATGGAGGACGTTCAGGGCGAGGCCCTACCCGCTGTTGCCCCTCTACTGATTGCAGATGCTCCGGCTGCGGAGGCACCTGCACTTTCCCCAGCCCAGGACTCCTCTGAGTCTGTGGCTTCTGCACCGACACATACCCTTAGTGCGCAGCACTACTCTCACGAGTCAGATTCTGATCATGCATCTTCTGTCGCCCCCATCCCCAGTCCCACTTTTGACCACAAGGACGTGGAGGATTCCGACCCTATGTTTCCCCCAGGGTTCGACCCTGATCGTGATTTGGAGTTTGTCCCTATGGACGAGATGATGGAGGATCCTGCTGATCCTATTGATCCTTTCGACCCGATTGATCCTGATTTTGACTTTGATATGGCATTCGATGACTTGGAGCCTGCCCTTGCCCCTGAGCAGGCAGCTGCTCTTGATGTATTACCAGAGCATGACCCTATGCATGCAGATATACCCCTTGAGCCCATTGCTGTTGATCCCATTGATCCTCTACCCCTTGTTGCTGTACCTGTTGACCCACCATTTGAGCACTTGGCACCTGTCGACCCTGTTGTAGCCCCTTTATTTGATCCCGTTCCCATAGAGCCCGGACATGCACCGTTCGCGGCACAGATGGATCCACCGGACGAGGTCGCACAGCACGGGTGGATCCCGGCTGATGAGGACGTCCCACCACTACCCCCACAGATTCCAGACGCTAGACACACTGACTTTTCGTTTCAGATTCCCACATACATACCTCCAGCAGGGCCTGGAGAGGGCTCTTCAGCCCACCCATCAGGGCATATACCGATGCCCCTGCCTTTCTTACCACAGATGCCTTTTGTTCCACCTATTACTGCTCCTTTTGGGATGACACCCTTTGACCCCACACGTGAGCCACTGCTGTGGTCACCATTTTCCCCTATGTCACCCACTGATCCATACCACAGGTTCCACGTGGGACACACTATCGAGGATGTATTGATGTCATTTGTACACCAGCATGAGTCGCATGAGCAGCGACTACAGGAGTTGGAGAGAGCCCGCCTGCAGCCATGTCAGTGCCATGGCCGGGTACCCTCTCCGTTACAGCCGTTTCGACCGTTACCCCCTGACTATGCTGCTCGTCTTGCTACTTTGGAGCAGCAGATTGCCTCCGTTATTCGCACGCAGCAGGCGATGGAGGCAGATTGGTTAGAGATGCGCCGTTTGTTTTATACCCGTTTTCCTCCTCCTCCACCACCATCTGCTTGAGCTCATCGATGCCACATGGGTAGACGAGTGAGAAGGCGGCGATTGCTTTTACTTGCACAGCATTTTTGAGGAGACTACGTTATGATTTGACTTTTGTTATGTACTTGATGTTGTATTGATACTGATGTAGCTTTTGACAGGGGTGATGTAGCCCCAGTGATTCATGATTGTATGTATACACTTACGATGTGGTCTCATTATTATGGCAATCGCAGTTTTCTCACCATATTTTGGATTCGCTTGATTACTTATTTGCATTGTTATGGTATGGGTTGTGTGTGATTGATATTTGTGCTATGTGATAACATGAGATACTGTGTGATTATACTATTACTACCGTTATATACGTACACTATATTACGAACTGAATTACGTATTATAACATCGGAGCCTTCTATGGCCTAACCAACTTAAACCATCTTTTAGAAAGATGCCGCCAAGACGACAACAGCAGCCTATGCCTACCACTCAGGAAGAGCTACAACAAGTCATTGCTGCTGCCATAGCGCAGTACGCAGCTTCTCAGCCAGGAGGGAGCGGAAGTGTTAATCAAGGCAATAACAATCCACCTCACGGATGCACCTACAAGCAGTTCTTAGACTGCAAACCAGTTAACTTCAATGGCACAGGAGGTGCAGTTGCCTTTACCCGCTGGGCTGAGAAAACCGACTCTGTCATACGCATGAGCAAATGTGCTGAGGATCAACAAGTCACATACATTTCAGGGCTATTTCTCGACGGAGCCCTATCTTGGTGGAACTTACAAGTCCAAACCTTAGGCGAAGCTGCCGCCTACGCCCTGACTTGGGCCGAATTGAAAGAACTGATGCGCAAGAAGTACTGTTCACGCGCAGAGATTCAGAGGTTGGAGACTGAATTCTGGCACTTAAAGATGGATGGTCCGAAAGTAGCAGAGTACGTTCAGAGGTTTCATGACCTATCTCAAGTGGTTCCTTACATGGTTACGCCTGAATACAAACGAATCGAGCGCTTCATTTGGGGTTTGGCTCCCCAAATAATAAGCATGGTAACCTCCTCCAAACCAGCGACTATCACTGAAGCCATCGATTTGAGCGTGGCTCTCACCGAGGAGGGGATTCGTTTAAACAAGTTTGGTGATGTAAAGGCAAAGGAGAAAGAGACGCATGTTGAGTCGTCCGGAAGTAACAAAAGAAAGTTTTCAAACTACAAGCTAAGTGTTAGCGGTGATGGTAAGAGAGGAGCACCAAGCACGCCAGCTCAGGGTGCAGCTGGCAGTGGAAGAAGAGGAAAGGGATATATGGGCACCCATCCCAGGTGTAATGCCTGCCAGCGCCACCATTCTGGTCATTGTGGGCTAAAAGTGTGTGAAGCATGTGGGAAACGTGGTCACTCTAAGGACACCTGTTGGGTTGGCACTGGCCGTGGAGGCCAGGGAGGATATGGAAATAGGAATGATAACCGTGGTGGAAATGGGAATCGCCAGCAAGGAAATCTTGGAGGAAACAGAAACCGAAGCAACAATGCAAACCAGGCTGGCAATGCCAACCAGAACAACACCCCAGCTGGAAATGGGGATGGTAATGGGCAAAGGCTCGGATGCTACAATTGCGGGGAAATCGGGCATTTCAAGAAGAATTGCCCAACACTGAATCAAGCCCGTGGTAGAGTGTTCCAACTTGAAGCTAGAGAAGCACGTCAAGATCCAAATGTTGTTACCGGTACGTTCCCTATCAATCAACGCTATGCATCCGTTTTATTTGATACTGGTGCCGATTATAGCTTCGTATCGCTAGAATTTAAGAATATGCTTGGGTTAGCTGCTAATAAGTTAGACGTACCCTACTCGATCGAATTAGCTAATGGAAAGTTAGTTGGAGCCGACGAAGTAATCAGAGGTTGTGTGATAGAATTGGGAGAACGCGAGTTTACTCTGGATCTACTACCAGTCCAATTGGGAAGCTTCGACGTGGTGGTAGGAATGGATTGGCTATCCGGAAACAAGGCGGAGATAGTATGTCACGAGAAAGTTGTTCGTATCCCAACTGACGATGGTGAGACAATTGTGGTTCACGGAGAGAAGCGTGACACACCGCTAAGATTCATCAGCTGCTTGAAGGCAAGGAAGTGTTTACGGAAAGGATGTGTTGCTTTTCTGGCACACATCGTAGACAAGAAGGCTGCCGAGCCAACAATCGAAGACATCCCTGTCGTAAGGGAGTATCCAGAAGTCTTCCCAGAAGACTTACCTGGACTGCCACCTCAGAGGCAAGTGGAGTTTCACATTGACTTAGTTCCAGGCGCCGCGCCTGTGGCTAAGGCACCATACAGACTTGCTCCATCAGAGATGCAGGAATTGTCAACACAGCTTCAGGAGCTGTTAGATAAAGGTTTTATCCGACCAAGCTTCTCGCCTTGGGGAGCTCCGGTCTTGTTTGTCAAGAAGAAAGACGGAAGTTTCCGTATGTGTATTGACTATAGAGAACTGAACAAGCTAACGATCAAGAACAGGTATCCACTGCCAAGAATCGACGATCTGTTCGATCAACTTCAAGGTTCAAGCTGTTACTCTAAGATCGATCTTCGATCTGGATACCATCAATTAAGGATACAGGAGGAAAGTATCCCGAAAACAGCCTTCCGAACTCGTTATGGACACTACGAGTTCCTCGTGATGCCATTTGGTTTAACCAATGCGCCTGCAGTGTTTATGGACTTGATGAATAGAGTTTGCAAGCCATACTTAGACAAGTTCGTGATTGTATTCATCGACGACATCCTGATTTACTCAAAGACGAAGGCTGAACACGAACAACATCTTAGAACCATTTTGGAGCTGCTAAAGAAGGAACAACTGTACGCCAAATTCTCCAAGTGCGAGTTTTGGCTACGCGAAGTCCAGTTCCTTGGACATGTGGTTAATGGAGATGGAATTCATGTTGATCCCACAAAGATCGAGGCAATCAAGAATTGGGAGACGCCTACAACGCCAACCGAGATTCGACAATTCTTGGGTTTGGCTGGCTACTATCGAAGGTTCATCGAGGATTTTTCGAAAATCGCTCAACCGTTGACGCTCCTGACCCAGAAGGATAAGACGTTTGATTGGGGAATCAAACAGGACGAAGCGTTTCAGATATTGAAAAATAAGCTCTGCAACGCGCCAATCTTAGCTCTACCTGAAGGTACCGACGATTTCGTGGTATACTGCGACGCATCGCGTCAGGGATTGGGATGTGTGTTGATGCAACGCCAAAAGGTCATTGCTTACGCATCACGCCAGCTGAAAGTGCACGAGAAGAATTATACCACACATGATTTAGAGCTTGGCGCAGTGGTTTTTGCACTAAAGATCTGGAGGCACTACCTGTATGGTACGAAGTGCACAATCTTCACAGATCACAAGAGCCTACAACATATATTTAACCAGAAGGAGTTAAATATGAGGCAAAGACGTTGGGTCGAATTATTGAATGATTACGACTGCGAGATCAAGTATCACCCGGGGAAGGCAAATGTAGTTGCCGATGCCCTAAGTCGTAAAGAAAGAATCAAGCCCATAAGGGCTAGAGCTTTGGAAATGATTGTACGAACCGACCTTCCCTCGCGCATTCGTGCTACACAAAAGGAAGCTCTCAAGAAGGGAAACCTTGAGGAAGAATATCTCCGGGGAATGGAGAAGCTTTTGGTACCAAACGAGGAAGGGACGTTACATTTTGAGAAAAGGATTTGGGTTCCTCTGTTTGGTGGATTAAGGGAAGTTATTTTCGACGAAGCGCACAAGTCACGGTACTCTATCCACCCTGGATCGGATAAGATGTACCACGATCTTAAAGATTACTATTGGTGGCCTAGGATGAAAGGCGATGTTGCTGTCTACGTGAGCGAATGTTTAACGTGCGCTAAGGTCAAGGCAGAATACCAGAAGCCTTCGGGACTTCTGCAACAACCTGAGATTCCCAAATGGAAATGGGAACAAATCTCAATGGATTTTGTTACAAAACTGCCAAGAACGCCAAGAGGCCAGGATATGATTTGGGTGATCGTTGACCGCCTGACAAAGTCCGCACATTTTCTGCCAATCAGGGAGAAAGACAGTACTAGTAAACTTGCGGAAATTTACATGAGAGAGATCGTAGCACGACATGGAGTACCACTCTCGATCATCTCTGATAGAGACGGAAGATTTGTGTCAAGAATATGGCAATCTTTCCAAGAATCTTTTGGCTCACAATTAAATCTGAGCACTGCATTCCATCCGCAAACTGATGGCCAGAGCGAGCGAACAATACAAACATTGGAAGACATGCTGAGGGCATGTGTTATGGATTTAGGAGGTAGCTGGGATAAACACTTACCCTTGGTCGAATTTTCATACAACAACAGCTACCACACCAGTATTGGTGTTGCGCCTTTTGAGGCCCTATACGGACGCAAGTGCCGATCCCCACTATGTTGGTCTGACGCAGGTGATAGGCAGCTTGCTGGTCCCGAGATCGTCCAAGAGACGACAGATAAGATCGCGCAAATTCTTAAACGCATCGAAGCCGCTCGCCACAGGCAAAAGGCCTACGCGGATCCAAACCGGAAGCATGTGGACTTCCAAGTCGGAGAGATGGTATTATTGAAGGTTTCACCCTGGAAAGGGGTAGCGCGCTTTGGAAAGCGAGGAAAGTTGAATCCACGCTACATTGGTCCCTTTAGAATTCTGGAAAGAATTGGGACAGTAGCATACAAGTTGGACCTACCTGCTGAACTAAATGGTGTTCACGATACATTTCATGTATCCAATTTAAAGAAAAGTCCAACTCAAGTTGACGTTGCCATTCCTATCGACGAGATTCATATTGACGACACGCTCCACTTCATTGAAGAACCTGTCGAGGTCACGGATTGGAAAGTTAACAAGACTCGCCGGAGCAGTGTCAAACTCGTCAAGGTACGTTGGAATGCCAGACATGGTCCTGAATTCACATGGGAGCGTGAGGACCGGATGAAGGAAAAGTACCCCCACTTATTTCCCAAGAACACTGCATCTACAAGCAGAACTTAAAATTTCGGGACGAAATTTATTTAACGGGGGGAGAATGTGACAACCCGCACAAAACCAGGTATCCGTACAACTTAATTAATGATTAATTATTACTTGATTACTGTGCTTGATTGAAACTAGCTGATAAACTGCTACCTGCATACTGATACATGCACTTACTTGCATCATACTTTATTTGCTGTCACTACATTATTTACGTGCTGAACCCTAGTGACAAACATGATGCACAAAAAGCACAGTAGCACCAAACGGATACACAGTGAACATGCTGATATAACCAGCATCAGGCAAATACTGCCTCAAGGCCTGTTAAGAGCCTCATATATTTTGGCTACACTGGTAGTGAGTGTAGGATATAAGGGTTGTGTTACCGCGTCTCTAGGGGATAAGATACACTGATTCGGATGTGCCAGAACGTACGTTAAGTACCAAACACAGCACTTTAAATAATTTAACCAGCTTCTAGCTGACTAGTAAAGTGCCAGAAAATGAGAAAATATTACCAGACACTTTCTAAAGTGTCGGGGAAAACAAAATGTGTCACTAAAATGTAATAACGACACTTTAAAGTCTTTTGTAACACTTTAACGGATCACTATCCAACCGGACACCCGGACTTTTCCCAGAACATGAAAACTTTACTATTTTCACTATCACTATTTTTCTGAGCCAGTTAGGGTCCCTGATTACCCTAACACCCGTCATAACACGCAACTTATAACTAACTAAGTTAACACCTAAACTAACTTAGTTAACCTAAACTAAACCCCTAACTAATGTTTAGGATCGAACCAACCCCCCACCCAAGCCCCTAACCGTCCACAAATGTGGGGGACACACAAGGACTAGTAAATTATTATTTTATGGTGTGTGTTTAATATCTTGAAGGCACAATTTCCATTGGATAAAACCCTTAAATCATGCCTATAAATAAACACTAATACATGAGATTATTACTTAACATTTTCACCAACACACTTTCACTCTCTTGTCTCTCCCACTCTCGGCCGAAACACCCCAGCCCCCTACACCCACTTTCGACATTCATCCTCATCATTCCAAGACCATTCAAACATCACAAGACACGTATAAGGAGCTTTGGTGCAAGCGGAACGCGAAGGACCACTCTCGTTGGCTTTTATCCACGCGGTTTTCGTCACAACTCTTCCCTAGCCTTGAGCTAGAGGTATAACCTTTAAAACTTGATTTTACACTCATCTAAAGTGGTTAAAAGAACTTTCGTCGGTTAAATATCGTTAACATGCGTTTTGAATCTTTAAAGTCTAGTAAAATCACTAAAATGGAGGTTAATAGCATATGTCTTGTGTAAAAGTCGTAGGACTTGAAATTTGTGCTTATTGTGACCCGATCTATAATGTGGTAGCTCAAATCTTCGTTTAACCCGACTTTGTAAAATCACGTATCATCACATAAGCTTGTTTTTGAAAGATACAAGGGTTAAAAGTGAAACACTACCACATTTTAGAGACATGAACTTGTGTGAAATATTTTACTTGTGTAAAAGTATTTTAACCGGTAAAATGGTGTTTAAAACTAGCGGATCTACGTATCCGCAAGTGGTATTTTTGAAAGACCACACTTTAAAGAAATCATGTTTTTCTAAAGATGGATCTTACACTAATAAATATGATTTTATAAACCACAAGTGTATAGACACTTGTGAAATAAAGAGATCCGACAAAGAAGTGTATTTGTCACTTATTACTAGAAGTTGTAAAGACGGTTTTCTCTAAACACGAGGTTTTTACAAGATTAAAGTTACTTTATATAGAAATCTACATATATAAGGATGATTTACATTATTAATGCGGAAAAACTGCAAGTTCATGCGATTATGCAAATTTACATACTTGTTGACTAGTTTGATGTGTCGGAAATTGTTTGATTGAATAAAGAAGTTGATTGAGTTGATTTGTTAAAAGAAAATGATACGCTTAAAGGCGTGGCCACCTCCAGTTACAGAGGAAACTCTGGCGAAATTTTCTAAAACCCTAACACTTAGACTTTTTACACAACAAGTGTTAGAACTATTTTTGGGCATACTTTTGAAACATAAATTTCGCCAGTACTATATTTTACTAAACATTCGGAGGTGGGATTTTCACAAAGATTAACGTGATAAATATATTTGTCACAACACTGTTTATGATTATTTTGTGAAATACATAAATATTATTTTAGGGTAAAAATAATATTTACAAGCGTTAATGATTCCAAAACTTTGCGAACGCTTCCATAAACATATAAGTTACACCGGTAATTACATTACCACAAGAATGATAAAACGTAACTTACGCACATGTATTGTATCCCCCATCCTTGGGAAGAAGAATAACTATCAAGCATATACAAAATGTAACACGAAATAGTTGTCTAACTATTTCCCGCAAACATAAACTGTAAAGCTAAAGCACGGCCGTCCGTCTAATAGAATTAGCACTTGTAGGTCGTTGCACAGATTACTGCTTCAGAGACGCTTGATAGAGTTTACGCATCCACTGTGAGTTCATGTCCCCCTTTTCTCTAACTGTTTTCAGTTTTCTTAACTGCGGGGGTGAAATACATGTTACTTTGTTTACAAGTACTTTATACACGGTATGAATAACGTAAGGAGGTTTAGATCATGTGAATGGGTAGTTAGAACCCCGAGGGACTCGAGCGGTAGATCTATTTGGGTGTAGCGAGCCCAGCTCCCGGTCCAACAGAACAGGCCTCACGAAGGACTAACAGAACGGATCCGGAGTGACTTGGTACCCAACGCAAAATCAGCTAGGGTTGTATCTTACTTACTTGCATTTCACGACATGCTAATGGCCTTGCAAACCATTGGTGATCACAAGTCCTCTTACACTGCTACATACCAGGAAACTTTTATACTTACAAGTGTTTTACTTACTCACTTGCACATGAACTCGCTCAACATTATTGTTGATTTTTCAACTCACATGTATTTCAGGAAATTAATGGATTCTGGCACGGTATGAACGTTTTCCGCTGCAACCTTTCATGAAGTCATCTGGGTTTAGGGTTGTGCCTCTTTCCTGGACAAGGCATAATCCCTAAATCACGTTTATGTTTTATTTTAAGTTGTAATGTTATTGAACAAGGTTATGGATACTAGAGTATGTCCGCGTTAAACAATGGTAATGTATGTTGATTTCTAAACTTAATGATGACTTGCATGGTTTTTAAATTCATATAGCTTTGTTATGATTAAGCTATGGTATTAAGAAGTCACACCAAAACTAACCACGCTTCCGCAAAGCCAGGGTGTGACAGCGGAGCTGCAAGAGCGCCGACAGCATGACGGGTTACCTCCACGACCCTTCATTACGGATGCGGAATGGGATCAGGAGCAGCAGGAGCAACAGCAGGAGCAGCAGCTGGAGCAGGAGCAGGAGCAGCAGCCATAGTATTTTATCATTTTGTTCTGTATGCACAAACTTTTGTTATATATATCAAACTTTTGGTGTACATATAAAACTTTTGCTGTAAACGGTTTAACATATTCGAACAGTACCCGGGTATTTCCACTTATTTAAGCTATAATATTTTAAAGTTATAGTATTCGAACCGTATATACGCTTTTCAAAATTTTAACATTATACGTTTTTCGACGACATCGACTAAATAAATTAACGACGACGTCGACTAAATAATAAAAAACATTATATATTTTTAACTCGTTATATATTTTAAGCGAGTTAACGTTGTAACCGGGTGAGAATTTATACCACAAATAGGTCGAATGTTGAAACAAAATTCTGAAAGGTTATATACGCTGCGTATTGACCTAAACGCAGCGTATATAAACCTGGTAAAAATCTGATGCTTCAAACCTACCAAAATGACCCCAAATTTTCAGATGGTTTATATACGCAGCGTATAGGCCAATACGCAGCGTAGAGGGTTAACCCTATACGCTGCGTATTGACCTATACGCTGCGTAGATACACCTTGTTTTCTGTGCAATGATTGGTTATTAGGCACTGAGATCCATGGTTTATCTACGCAGCGTATTAGCCTATACGCTGCATAGATAAACCCTAATTTTACTAGGGTTTGGTGTGCCAATAGGCACACCCTTATAAAAAAAATGAGGCTAATATTTAAAGAGAAACTAGGGTTCGATTATACAAACTAAAAAGACTCACCTGTAAATTTAAAGATGAAAAGCTGATCGATCGAGTACAAACGTCAAATAAAAGCAGTTAGGGTTTGGGGTTTGAAACTAAAATCCATCGGCTGAAGCTCCGATAGCTAAAAGCATAATACAAAAACGCAAAAGGAACACTGGAATGACTGCCGATAACGGAGAATACGAGGACGATCACATGATTTTCAGTCGTAAAATGGATCTATGGCTAGGGCATGGATCCTGCATGTCACCGCTTTCTCTGTCTTCTTTTAGCTGGCCACTACAGGCATACACCACACTGTTTCTCTATCTTCTTTTAGCTGGCCTCTACAGGCCTACACCACATTGTTTCTCGAAATATATTCAGGCCCAATACATGGAAGCAGCCCAAAAGAAAATCAAAATACTTGGTTTGCTTTTATACAGAACTAGTGGGATTCCCGCGCTTCGCTGGCAGAGCTTTTCGTTGCGATTTCAGTGTCTATACCAATATTGTTTGAATGATGTTGGTTCAATTTGTTACCACACCGTTGACAAATACATATTAAGATAAGACGACAAATCTAAATTAGGAAAATATCGCGAAGCACCTAAATGCAATGAAAAGCTAAATGAAGTGAAAATTACCATAAAAAATTAAATTGCTGTTGATGCAGATTTTGTGTCCGATGCTTGTCAAATAGATTAGATTTACTTTATGCTGAATTTGTAATAGTTAGTGAAACGGTCTAACGAACGTGTATAGACCCGCTCGTTTGAAGTGGTCAAACGAGAGGGTTATTTGTTGACCGTGTGTGTTTGAAAGACAAAGGGGTGTAGCTATAAATAACAACCCTTTGTCATTTCAAACACTTGGAAGTTTTAGGAGGTTTGAGTCCTCACAGGGAGAGATCACCACTTGGTCTCTCCTCGGATATGTACTTCTTTGGTATGGTTCGGTTAGCATGTTAATCGGGCCGACTTGTATTGTTATGTTACTGAATCTATACAAGTAAGTACTTTTATCCGTATCTAATCTTCCCGTCTTGAACTAATCTCACATGAATCACGGTTTCGGTCCCGAAACCCGGTCCTACAATTGGTATCAGAGCCATGATACCCGATTTAGTAAATCTAACCGTTTGCTAAATCACATGTGCTCTAGACCTGTATTTATTGTGATTTTTGTTAAAGATGTAAAAATGGTGAAAATGAAGAAAAACCCAGATCTGGACTGAAATTCGCGGGTCTAGATGAAACAGAACATATACGAGTGTTGGGTTTTATGTTTCAAACCTAAATCAACAAGTTTTCATCATCAAATATCATGTTTTTAAGGATTTTGGTTAAGATCTGCAAGTGAACAGTGCTGTGTTATTGAGGTAAGGTGTGGCGGCTGTTTGAAAAGCTAGGTTTCTTCAGATCTGAATCTGACCCAAAAGTGAACCATGTGTGCCGAAGACTCCCCTGGAGAAGAGTCTCCCTTGCCAAACAATCAAAAACCGATGAAGAATCCTCATTGTTCGTCGAACCGCTTCAGTCTTCGTCAGCCCCACTCTTCGTCAGTCAACTTCAGTCTTCGTCAATCATTTGTATCTTCGTAGGATCTCTTGAGTGTTCGTTGGACCATCACTGTTCGTCGGACTGGACTCTTCGCCAAACATTTGAGAGTTCGTCGGACCATCACCCTTCGTCGACTCTTGATTGTTCGTAGGAAGTCCATCATTGACTCATCATCTGATTGTTGATTGTTCGTCGACCACAAAGGCATAGAAGACATGTTATTGGGGACTGTGATTTCAGATTAAACGAGAGGGATCAACTGAAAGAGTTGTGGATATCTTGTTATCGCAGAGGCGGAGAATGAAGGCTAATGTTGCTGTGAATGCTCATCGTGAAAAACAGTGAGAGAAAAAGGGTTCTGGATGCTGTGTTTTGCAGAGAAAGGAGGTTTGAAGAAGATAATGTTGGCTGAGGATGAGAAGGTCTTATCCACTCATGTTGGCGGTTGTAAAATGAAGACGTCGACAGAATTCCTTGTCGGCATCTAGGTTTTCTATTTTGTTGGACTCACTGATGGGCTCCACTAGATTATTCTGGGTCACACGCATGTTTGTTTGGGCTCGCACAGTGGTCGCCATAATTGGTGAAGAGTTGTTTTCAAGAAAAAGTTCACATGTTGGGCCACACTTGATCGGTTGTATCAGGTATTTTTTTTAATTGGGCCATGATGTAGCAGACATGCAAAAATCTAATTTGTCTTATTAGATTCACATGGATTAGCATTTTAAGCTACAACAATTTGGAGCACCCATTAATTGTTGATTGGTTATTCTTTGCGGGCTCACATAAAAATAATTCATGGATTTTAATAGTGGCCACGTTGACCATGTATGAATTTATTTAATTTAAAATCCATTAGTTGAATTATTTAAAATCGTGGTTTGGCATTGGGATTATGGATTAAATGTTTAGATGAGACATGGAGTCATGGACTCGTTTCTACTCGTGAGTTGCAAAGTGGGGGTCAGGTGTTCGTGAAGTGATTTAAATTAAGCTTTAACGTCAATTTGTACGAGTTCGGGAGCGCGCGGGATCACTTTAGGATGATGAAAACAGATGATGATATTTTGAATGTGGGGTAGTCACGGTTACCGATGAAAACGTCAAATTTTGGTGACTTGACTACTATGGGCCAAAAACCAAAAACGGTATGTTCACTTCCGCCCGTCAATGTTTATGTGTAACGCCCTAACACGTTTTAACCAAATTTTGACGCAGCGGAAAATACATACTAAAAATTTCTTTATAAGTTATTCTTTCTTTCACTTAAATACATTAATCCCTTTTCATAAATTAATTAAAAACTAACATACGTGTGTCGAATTAAGTGACCACATACACACCCAAGTACAACCCATGTCTTGACTCGATCTTCAACCGCTTACACATCTTGAACAAACATTCATAAACTTGTACAACCTGCAGTCACCACAACCAATTACTTCATTAGCAACCAGTGACATAATATATATACTTTAAAACGTGCATAATCAAGCATCCAAGTGTTTGATGCAGATTTTGTGTTCGATGCTTGTCAAATAGATTAGATTTACTTTATGCTGAATTTGTAATAGTTAGTGAAACGGTCTAACGAACGTGTATAGACCCGCTCGTTTGAAGTGGTCAAACGAGAGGGTTATTTGTTGAGCGTGTGTGTTTGAAAGACAAAGGGGTGTAGCTATAAATAGCAACCCTTTGTCATTTCAAACACTTGGAAGTTTTAGGAGGTTTGAGACCTCAAAGGGAGAGATCACCACTTGGTCTCTCCCCGGATGTGTACTCCTTTGGTATGGTTCGATTAGCTTGTTAATCGGGCCGACTTGTATTGTTATGTTACTGAATCTATACAAGTAAGTACTTTTATCCGTCTCTAATCTTCCCGTCTTGAACTAATCTCACATGAATCACGGTTTCGGTCCCGAAAAACGGTCCTACAATTGCATAGTGTGAAGGAGTTATGAGGCCGATTTGATGGTGGTCACTGACGAAGGTAAGCTCATGCCCTAATCCTCGATCCCAATTTTGATCTCCATGTGCCAAAAAAATATGATGTTTAGATCGAAAATTTGGTCGTAGTTGCAATTGCAAAGCCTTTATATGGTTGCAAACGGTGACATAATCTTTGGTTTTACCTTCCTTCCTGTTCAAAATAATCCAGCTGTTCGATGGCCCCTTCATGCAATTCTTCTAAATTTCTAATAGTATTCAAGATTCTCTGTTTTTGATTATCTAATAAATCACTTAATGAAAGCAGATTATCTTTCCATTCATTTCAAAAATTACATGATCCCTTCCCGAACCAAACATGAATCTTTCGATTCATTTGGCTCTCACCCTCAATGTAAATTCCCATATTTTTATTATTTATTATTAATGTAATGAGCCTATCCTCTGTTCACTTGTCATATTTCAAAATAAAATCAAAATCTCAAAAGGAATCACTAATCCAAGACTAAAACATTCGGAGGACTCTTCTGACCAAACAAAAAATATGTAATTGTCAGCAAAGTTGTTAACTTTTTTTAATCCAAGAAGTTTTTCTTACTTTATACGTAATACATAGGTCATCAATTCAGCATTGGCTAAACTTTTAATTGTGCTAACAATAGCTCCAATCTTAAATTGGATTTCGTCTTCTTCAGAAATGGATGCAAGAACCGTGAGTTTCACATAGCACATATTCTTTAAATCTCGGGTTTACACCATTGTTCCCTGAGCTTTAAGATCGACTTTAGGGTCTGTTTGGTATGGGGTAATGGAATGGACGAAGGAATGGAATAGACGAGCTAATGGAATGGACGAGGGAATGCAACGGATCATTTTACCATGTGAGGTGGCGACGACGAGTGGTGGTGGTGGCAAGGCGGCCATTGGTGGTGGGTGGCGGCGTAGGTACAGTGGGTGGCGGCGGCGGCGGTGGCGTCGACGATGGTAGTGGGCGACGGCGGCGAGTGGCGTTGGCGGTTAGTCGCGGCTGTTGCTGATAACGGTGGCGGGTGGGTGACAGCGGCGACAGTGGTTGTTGGGGTGAGGTGGTGGCGGGTGGCGGCGATGGCGTCGGTGGTGGGTGGTGGTGGTGGTGGGTTGTGGCGAAGGTGATGGGTTGTGGTGTTGTTGATGAATGGTACAAGAGGGGATGGAATGATAAAAAAACATGTGGGGTGGATGGAATGATTTTGAGGGAATGGAATGTTTTTTGGAATGGGTAATTCCATTCCATTGACCAACCAAACACCCTTTTCTTCATTCACTCGTAATCATCAATTCTATTCCACCTCTCATTACTTCATACCAAACACTACCTTAGTATTGTCACCATAACCCATTGCCAAACTCGGCCGACATAAAAAAAAGTATAATTAATTGTATTAATAAAAAATAAGAAAACTTTGTATGGATATAAATTTTCAATATGAAGAACTAAATCATTTGCCTTTTCCCCTCCGTTAACCCCCTTTTTACCTATATTCTACTATATCTGAAAGAACAAAGTGGGTGGCAAAGGCCAACGAACAACACACCTCAAATTACAATTTTGTTCTTTGATGTAATTCCCATTTTGGCTCTATTTTTTTAACTAATTTGTTTTTCTCCTAAAATTTATACAATAACAAATCTATCATCTAAATTTCTAACTTTTTACTTTTACTTCCTTAGTTTTTAATTTTTTTTTCTTTTTTCCCCTTTGTGTTTTTAGTTTATATCACGTTTACATGTTGCTATAAATTCGAAACGGGTAGTTGGTTCGTCACAACTTAATACATTTCGTTTAATCGTACCGTATCTTGATAAGTTTCTTTCGTGTGCTTAAACACGTTAATGTCACTGTGCCAACGTGCTTAACGAACGATAATGTGCCCTTAAATGTCACGCCACAACGCGCGAGCACCTTATTTTCATTCTTTAACATAAAAAAATTATTTCCTCACGTGCTTATTTTTATGGACATTTCGGTACATATTCATGTATCGGCATTGCACATAAACAGTACACAATTACGTTTCAACCTAATGTTTTCCTATAAATGAGTCGGGTCTAATATAATATGTTTTCATGCCTATTTTTATGTATGTTTTAAGTTGTTATACGTTTTGATGTAAACACTTCATTTTCTCACATGCTCATTTTTATATGTACATGTCAATATAAAGTCATGTTAATAAACATGGTCAAATATAATACGTTTTCGTGCTTATCTTTATGTACGTTTTTAGTTGGTGTATGATTTGACATACGAGTCACTATGCGTATTGATGCCACTAAGTCTTAATGAAAATGTAAGGGTTATGTAGTAATTAGGTGGAACCCCACTAAATGAACCAACCCGGTTTGGATTTTGTTATTTGATTTAAATGCTTATATAAGTTACATTGATTTATATCGGATACGTCAAAACACACGTTTTATACGGTTTACCCATTATATAACGCTTGCGCTAATCTATTTGATATTTGCAATGTATCCACGCCGCAACGTGCATGGCCTTATTACTAGTTTTAACAAAAAAAAATCAGTAGGCCATGGACGAAATAACAAAATATTGACCACTTGCTTGTCTTTTCCTATTTTTGTTATTACGTTTTCATCTTAAACTAGTTATTTTCCAGCCGCGCGTTGCGGCGGGACCCAATGACTACAAAAGGCGTGTCAGCAACGGCAAACATATATCGAATATCAAAACATAAATAAAATAACGTGGTAAGGATAATCACTCCGTCATAAAGAACAATTTTAAATAACCTAATATATAATAATAGGACCCACACGTCCTACACGTTGGAAATTCAGTTGTTTTCAGTTCAGTTATTACGGTGCTAACACGTTAAAATATGGATGAGCTCGGTACCGGTAACGGCAGCGAAAGTACCGATCCGAAAAATCATCGAAATTAGGTACCGTCACCGAAAATGCTCGGTACAATACGATATGGTATTTGAAGGTAAAAATAGATAAATACAGGTATAGTGCTAGACCGGTGTCGAACCGAAAGTAACGATTCTGAAAACGCCGAAAGGTGGGTACCAAATTGGTACCGAAAATGATTTGGTATAGTAAATTTGGTAACGATACGATGCCGATTCGTTTACAGGATTTGATACGATTTGCTCATCAATATTCTAAATATGCAAGTTAATTTTACATGTTACAATTCATTGATTACAGAAAAAGACAAAAAAGAAAGCAAAATAAGTTGTTGTGTATATAAAACCTCATTCAAACGAAATACAGTTTACTTACTGTGTGTATGAAAAGTAATCTAAACGTTGCAATTAATTGCATTGCTGCGTTGCTACAGGATTTGATGAGTTCGGTACCAACTGGTACCAAAAATACCGTTACCGAAATCCTCAAAAGTGGGTACCGGTACCTAATATACCTAGTATGGTACGGTTCGGTACCGGTCGGTACTGGTACGGTACCGGTATTTGAGGGTAAAAACCGGTGAATACCTGTGCAGAACCGGTACCGAAAATACACCGATTTGGTAAATTTGAGACCGGTACCTATACCCGATACCATTTGCTGATCTCTTAATGATGTATTCCATTCTAATTTTAATTTAAAAAATAAATTATAAAGCGCTGTTCCCGTTACCGAAATCCTCAAAAGTGGGTACCGGTACCGAATATACCTAGTATGGTACGGTTCGGTACCGGTCGGTACTGGTACGGCACCGGTATTTGAGGGTAAAAATTGGTGAATAACTGTGCAGAACCGGTACCGAAAATACACCGATTTGATAAATTTAAGACCGGTACCTATACCCGATACCATTTGTTGATCTCTTAATGATGTATTCCATTCTAAATTAATATATAATAAAAAAGAAAGTGAAGCACTGTTCATTCACTTTCTTTTTTATCATATATTAATAATTGCAATAAATTTGGCCTTGAAACATTATTTTTTGCACAGCTCACACCTTAAATGTCTTAATAAATACCAATGGGGTGGTGGTCCATTGGCAAAGACAAAGTCTTTAAAAACACCTAGGTTGAGAAGGGGAAGGTCTTGGGTTCAAGTCCCACAAACGTTAGGGGATTAAAGAAATTAGCCGTTAAAAAAAAACCAAATAAATCTTTTAGAATCTGTGTACTCGTGAAAACCACATTACACAATGGAGTCAAAATCAAACTACAATAGCTATATGATCACAAAATCACTTTCGTCATACCTATACCCCAATAATCATAAAGTCACTTACAAATCTCAATGTCGCTTACCTCATCAATGAAGGAGCTGGACAATTGAAACCAATTTAGTTTGCCGGAAGTAATTAAGTGTAAGCGCAGTATCCGATGACTGAAGATTATTCATGCCAGACAGAACTGATAGCAACAGTTAAGGGGGGACTTTGCAAGTGCAGCTCTCGTCAAGTAACCGTGCTTTATCGGTTCTAGTCAAAGTCCAAAGTCAAGATCCAAAAAGTTCGGACAGAATATGTTAAAAGCCTAACAAATTCGAACAAGTTATGTACTATGTGGACCGAATTTGTGGATATTGTATTGTCAGTACTTATGATGGTTCTGACAAGTTTGTTTTGTAATAATTGTTGGAAATTTGTGAAAATAACAATTTTCACAAATATAGGAAATGCATTTTTCCTATTTTTGGACTAGAAATAAATATAAGAAACTGAGGGTTTTTTATATATTTATTTGTGGATTTGTGTTCTATGTTGGAAAAGCTTCGCAACGAACTAAACCACGTCCAAAACGGAGCTAAGATGAATGAGATATCGATACTCAAAGTTTGGTGTTTGAAACATTGAATGCAAAAAATTGGGAAATGCCACCTTGTCTCACATTGGAGGAGAGATGAAACTTAAAGGGGTATTTAAGTGGGAACACTCCATCCTTAGTGTTACATGGAAGCACACACTAGTGTACTCGCGAAGGGAGCACCCTAACTCACACACGCGCGTGTGGCGTGGGCGATGGGCGCAATGTGGCGCTTTGATGGCACACTTTGACCGCGTGCGTGTGGTGAAGCACAGGGGCTGCAAGGACCAGGTGGTGGGTGACGTGGCAGCAGGCCTGCACGCGCATGAAAGTGAGCCAAAATGGCACGCGCGCACCAGTCTTTCTTGCACACGCATGCGCGTAGAAGTTTCCAGACATTAATGACAGAGCAATTTCATTTCAGCATTTGAAACAGACGAGTCAACAGTTTTGACGGAGAATTAAATGAGGAATTAAAGTACGTTAAAGATGTTTAATGCAATTTAATTCTTCCATTTAATTCGTTTTTCTGTTTCATCCAGACCTGCAATATAAATAGAAGGTCACCCTACTGCAGAAGATACATCGAAATTCACCTTCTTATGCAACTTTCTCTCTACAGATTTCTCTTGTTCTTATTTCTTGTTTCAAGATACACCTTTGGGTTTTCGTCAAGTCCGGCAGTACAACTGTTTAGGCTTTTGTATCCTAGAAATAAACGAGTTCTCCTAGGAGACTAGAAATTTGTTTTAAGGGACTCGTGGCTAACACGATCCTCAGCCAAGAACATCTTTCTGTTATGTAATTTTTTTTCTTGTTTTTATTTTTATTTCAGTTTTAACTTGTATTGTATTTACTGCTTTCCATACATTAGTTTTGTAATTCAAGTTAATAAAAACTTCATTTATTTTATACGAACGGATTTCTACAATCTTAAAACAAATTTTAAAACACCGTTCGTGTAGAACAAATAATTCTGGTGTAATTTTCAAACCAGTTTTGACTTTACACAGTTTGTGTTTTAATTTTTTTTTTCCTGTTTTGGTTCAAAGCAGCAACTTTTTCAAAACATAATCTGGTTCATCTTTTCAATTCTGTCTTTGAGTTCTAAAATCTTCAATTGTAGTCTTCAAAGTTGGACTTAGAAGCTGCACGACTTGGTTTTTTTGTACTCATCTATTCTGTTTAAAACAATAATAAATTAGCATATCTATTATTTCTAAACAGTTCTATTAACTTAGTTTTGTTAAATTTTTTCAGAATGTCGACTGAAAATACCAACGTGAACATTGTTGTCGGAACCCCTGCCAACACTGTGGGAGCGTCCACAGTGGCAAACCATGCTGAACGACCCAAGAAGTTCTCGGGTCTCCACTTTAAAAGGTGGCAACAGAAGATGTTCTTCTAGTTGACCACCATGAACCTTGCGAGGTTCCTTACCGAAACCGCTCCCCAACCTCCGGAAGGGGAGATCGACGCTCAAGCTCAATGCGCGGTAGATGCTTGGAAGCATTCGGATTTCATTTGTCGAGGCTATGTACTAAACGTTCTCTCGGATGCCTTGTATAATGTGTACTATATATCAAGACTTCAAAAGAATTATGGGAGTCTTTGAATAAAAAGTACAAAACAAAGGAGGCGGGAACAAAGAAATTTGTTGTTGCACGTTTCTTGGACTACAAAATGGTTGATAACAAGACTGTTATGAACCAAGTCCAAGAGTTACAAATTATACTTCATGACATCCATGCTGAGGGCATGGTACTTAGCGAGACATTTCAAGTGACAGCCATGATTGAGAAATTGCCTCCTTCGTGGGTAGAATTTAAAAACTACCTAAAGCACAAACGAAAGGAAATGGCCATGGAGGAACTTGTGTTTCGTCTTCGAATAGAAGAGGACAACAAGGTGGCCCAAAAAGGCACAATTTTGCAAGTTTCGGCGAAAGCAAACATGGTGAAAATTGGGGAATCCTCAAAAGGCAATAAGGGTAAAGGTGGGAGGAAAGACAACAAGGGGAAAGCAAAGGTTAACAACCTTGGACCGAAAAAGGGGGCTGTGAAAAAGAAGTTTGCGACTTTCCAAGGTACTTGTTACAACTGTAACGAGACGGGGCACCGTGCTAACCAATGCAAGAAACCTAAGCGTGAGCGTGCACAAATGGTTGACGAGGATGGAATGCCTCTAATCACAATGATAACCGAAGAAGCGACTATGATTGAAGAAGTCAACATGATAGGTGAAAACCCAAAAGGATGGTTCGTTGACACGGGTGCAACCCTCCATATTTTTGAAGATAAGGCTCTTTTCTCAACATTCAAGGAAGCTACAAGCAAAGAAAATCTTTATATGGGGAATAAAGCTACCGCCAGCATCAAGGGTGAAGGCACTGTGATCTTGAAGATGACTTCTGGTAAGGAGCTTACCTTAACCAAAGTGCTTTATGTCCCAGAGATACGAAAGAATCTCATTTTGGGATGGATGCTCAACAAGTTTGGTTTTCGTCTAGTGTTTGAATCGGATAAGTTTGTTCTTTCTAGACGTGGAACGTTTATCAGAAAGGGCTGTGCCCTTAATGGAATGTTTAAAATGAATGTAATGGTTGTGAACAACAACAAAACTATGAATGAAATTACTACTTCTACTTACATGATTAAATCTTCTAATGTTTGGCATGGTAGACTAGGACATCTAAATTTTAATTCATTACGACATTTGATTAAATTAAATATGATACCAACATTCCATATCGAGTCCGATTACAAATGCGAGTCATGTGTAGAATCCAAACTTACAAGATCATCGTTTAAATCGGTTGAACGAATAACCGAACCCCTTGATTTAATTCATACCGATGTGTGTGATTTAAAAGCGGTTCCCACACATGGAGGAAATAAGTACTTTATCACATTTTGGAACTAGTGGGATTCTCGCGCTTCACCGACAGAGCTTTTCGTTGCGATTGCAGTGTCTATACCAATCCTGTTTGAATGATGTTGTTCAATTCGTTACCATACCGTTGAAAAATACAATAATAGAGCAAATACATATTAAGATAAGACGACAAATCTAAATTAGGAAAATTTCGTAAACCACCTAAATGCATTGAAAAGCTAAATGAAGTGAAAATTACCATAAAAAATTAAATTGCACAGCGTGAAGGAGTTATGAAGCCGATTTGAACTGACGATGGTAAGCTCATGCCCTAATCCTCGATCCCAATTTTGATCTCCATGTGCCGAAAAAATATGATGTTTGGAATCGATAAATTGGCCATCGTTGCAATTGCAAACCCTTTATATGGTTGCAAACGATGACATAATCTTTGATTTTACCTTCCTTCCCGTTCATAGTGAGTTAACTTTCAATTGTGCTAACCATAGCTCCAATCTTAAATTGGATTTCGTCTTCTTCAGAAATGGATGCAAGAACCGTGAGTTTCACATAGCACATGTTCTTTAAATCTTGGGTTTACACCATTGTTCCCCGAGCTTTAAGATCGACTTTAGTATTGTCACCCAAACCCATTGCCAAACTCGGCCAACATAAATTGCAATAAAATATTGACCAGTTACTTGTCTTGTCCTATTTTTGTTATTACGTTTTCATCTTAAATTGTAATAAATTTGGCCCTGAAACATGTTTGTTTGCACAGCTCACACCTTAAATGTCCTAATAAACCAAAATAATAAACCTTTTAGAATCTTTGTACTTGTTAAAACCACATTACAATATGGAGTCAAATCAAACTGCAATAGCTATGTGATCACAAAATCACTTTCTCATACCCATACCCCAATATCATAAAGTCACTTTCAAATCTCAATGTCACATACCTCGTCAGTAAAGGTGCTGGTCAACTGAAACCAATTTAGTTTGCCAGAAGTAATTAAGGCTCAGATCTATTTCACCATCAGAGTAAGACGATTATACCGCCATGGATGCAACAGAGGTTGCAAGTGGAGTACCCAAATGTACCTCTCACTTGTCATCCTCCAAATTTTGCCACGTTAAGCTATGGAGAATATGTGTCACACCCTGATATTTTAACTACAAACCGGTGGGCCAGGTGAGGAGTATCGTGATGTAGTTGATATCATCATAGTCAATTAGCACAGCGGAAGGCTTGGAAGGTAAAATATTATTACAAATCGTTTGTTCAAACTACGAAACAAATATATACAGACGGTTGTGTAGAAAGGATCCACAGGCGGATCGAAAATAAATACAAAACAAGTTCAATAGACTTAAGGCATCACGGACTTGCAAGATCCTCTATTTATCACTCGGTAGCTCCCAGCCTATTACGTGTAGTACCTGTCACTTAGTCTTTTGAAAATACGTCAGTTTTCACTGGTAAATACAATTAACTAACTCTTTTGAAAAGTGTTTATCGAAATTGGTTTGGATGCACAAGGCACAAAAAATCTTTTATAACTTGGGACAATTATAAATATAATCTTGTATACAGATTTACATGTTATCATACATTTACGGACCGGTATAGAAACCGGTACATGATTAACCGACACACCACTGATATAAACTCACAAGGAGTTATCCCCAACAATGTGGGTATACCTTTTTACATACGCAACTGTCAGGTGTATGCCTACACCCCGTGCTTAATTCGTGGCCATTTACAATTAAATGAGCCGTGGATATCCAAGACACGGTCGTATTAACCCCCAATGTTTATGTTATCAAACAATACAGATTAAAACAGGTTATGAGGATTTGTTAGTCACAATCCGACCAAGTGATCCCATACCCGACCAAGCGGTAATAATTTACTATATCCCAAGCCCGTATAAGGGAAAATAAGTTAAAAGCATTTACCTGAGTTTCTAAATGCAAGATCTATCTACTCAGCTGTATAATGCACTTAGACTTGTGAAGGTAGCTTTTACCGGGGCTCCCTAATCTAGAATGAAGGTTTTATTAACCTATTAGAATACTAATGGGCCTTATTTAAGTCGTAGACTTAGACCGGTTAGTTTAAAGAAGGATTTTCGGTACGAAACGCTAGATTAAGCGATGACCGGAATGGAATGTAATTTAGACCCAACAAGTATGGAGACTTGTATTATATGGGTAAACTAAATACATTCTGGATTTTGAAGTTCAAATGATAAGGTTAAACCCGTTTCGGTTAATTTATGCAAACTAGTTACATAAACCGAACCGAACGCGTATAGGCATAAACGGGTTACCGGATGAGTCATATACTAGTTCCATATGTTTATATGCTTAAAATATGTCATGATATTACTAAGATATCAGCAAGTATGCCCGAAGAGATTTTAAAACCGAATTTAGCCTCATAAGGGCATTTTGGTCATTTTAAGGTTTATAAAATGGGTTTGTATGCAAACTGAAGTTTTGGTCATAAAAATTCTGTAAAAATATTTTATGTAAGGTATTATATCAGTAGGATATCAAACATATGTGTGATTTATGTTCTATGGCCAAGCTATGCACCGTAGGGGCATTTTGGCCATTTCACACATAGTTTTAAGGACTTAATTGGGATTCTGAGTTTATGAATTATACCTACTGTAAAAATATTATAAATGGTTTATAAAATCAGTAGGTAATAAGTTTTGGGTGCTAAGAATGGTTTAATACCATACTATGCACCTAAACGTCGTAAAAGTCGATAAATGATGATAAGTCTTGTGTTTAAGGAAATCTAAGATTATGACCAGCTTTGAATGGTCAAAATACTTTATTTATCATAACATATCAGTAGCAAATAGGTTTTGTATGCGTATTATGTTTAAAGCTCAATCTTTAGTATAAAAGGGCATTATCGTCATTCATTAACCTTATATAAGAACATGGGCATAAACTCAACAAGTGATCATATTTGAGATCCCAACAAATCCTAAACATGATATAATAATAGTAGGTAATGAGTTTTTATGCTAAGTTATGTTTAAAACTCGTTTTATGTGGAAAAGGGTAATTTAGTCCTTTTAAATGCTTAAATTTCGATTAATTAAGCAAATTCAGTTTATGACCGGTTTATAAATGTCAAAATATGCTAATCATAATAACATATCAGAAAATAATTCATTTGCATGCTTAATCATGTTTAAAGTCTCATTTTTAAGCAAAAGGGCATAATAGTCAACTTAAAGCATAATAACGGAAACTAGTAAACGAACTCGGATTACTATGTGACCATGTATTATAACCTCAGAGGGTTATACTATTATATAATATGGTCACAAAAGAACCCTAAATTAGTAACTTAATAGTCTAATTCGGTTCATAATCAAAAGTCAAAGAAGAAGTCAACCTTCACGACTTTCGATTACGAACCGACCTTAAAACTGGAATTGACGAGCAGAACATGTTTACATGTGTTCTTATAATTATTGCCAAGTTATTTAAGTTTTAAAACATATTTTAAAACATGTTTAAACTCAGTTTATGATTATTTCAAAAACTGACCCGTTTAACTTTTAAAATATTAACACGTTGACTCGTCAAATGACCAAGGAAACGTGATTCTTAGGAGGTGCCCTTTTGAGGGATTAACACCTACCTAATTACGATCACGTAGCCATGTTCGTTACGAACAATGGCTGGACCAATAAGGTCTAAGCCGGTAGTCAAGCATTTATCGAAAATACTCGACTTTCGGCTTTTAAAAGCCTACTAAATGAAAAAGTACTGAAAGGAACACTTACAAAGTGATCCTTAGATGAAAATAACTTGGTTTGGAGTTTCCCAATTGCTAGGATGCTCCAAGAGAAGAGATAGAGGAGAAGATTTGTAACACCCCGAATTTCGAACGCCGCAATATAATATTAAAAATTTTATTATAAGGCGTGGTAAATATAGAATTACTTTACCATTCCCTAAGTTTTACAAGTTATGGAAATTCTAAAACTTGTGTGCACATGAGATTAACCAAGTTAGTATGTGAAAGGAAATAAAGGACATGTTTTGAAAGATGTAGGGGTTAAAAGGGAAAAATGTTTTAAATAAAACACTTGATAAAAAATAAGTCAGTGTTTGTTTTGTTTTGTTTGGGGCGTGCAATCGAGAACAGGGGGCCAAGGAAGAGCCAAAACCCTAACATCCTAAAATCAGCGAATTGAGAAGGAAATCAAGGGCTAATGGATTGCATGTGATCAATTTCTCGTTCATCTAAGGGTTTTCCAACATGGGGTAAGTTGAATTATGCGATTTGTTGAAAGTTAATAAAAAGGGTTTTGATTAATCTATGAAAAAGTATGAAATTGAACTTGTCTATGGTTTAGAATCACTAAATAGAAGATGTTTTATGCATGACACTGATTAGTTTGAAAGTTTGGGTAGAACCCATTTGATTTGGTTGTATGGTGAAATTGTAGTGAATAAACCAAGAGATTTGAATGGGTGAACGTTATGTACAAAAATACCAATAGATTAGTATGTTGTAGAATGAATGAGCTATGTGAATTTAGTTGATTTAGTGAGTTATGAAATTTCTAGTGAAATTGTGCATTGATTACTTGTACATTAGGCTTAGATGTTAGTACGCACACAAGGTGTATGATGAAATGTCTAGGTGAAGTTAGAATGAGAGATATTTAGAAAAGATTTGGTGAAAACTAAATCTGTCCAGAAAGTTACAGCCAAATGTAACTAGCTGTAACTGGGTCAAATCTTGTCAAAAACTGATGTTTATTGAGTTTGTGATGAACTCCCAGGAAAAACCTTTCAAACCCAACTGGAATTGCATTTTTTCGACGAAAAATGAACGTTTTATGAATTTTTCCGTACCAAATGTTCAGGCTACGTTTTCTGGCAGAATTTGCAGCCCATTACGAATGTCATAACTCAATTTAGGGATTGAGTTATGATCTCAAATTTTTACTGTAGGTAGATTCAGGTGATTCCAAAAATATGCAATTGGAATTTCATCAATCGGATAAACGAGGAATTTTAAATGAATTTTTTCGTAAGCTGCAGTCAGAAGTGACGAATCTGATTGCAGCTTAGTAGATGAATTTTTATAAATTTTTGGTTGAGAGTTAGACTCTAATCATTTAACACAAGAATAAACCCTCCAAGGGGCACGTCACATGAAAAGATTGTAATTTTTGCAAGCTCGTAAGTACAGTAAACGGTCGTCTCAAAACAGCCTATTTTCAGTGAATTGAGCTATACATGTTAGTGAATGATTGGTTAATAAAAGTAATGTGACTAAGTGGTTATATGTTTACCGGATTGGAAGTGTGTATGATTCACAGTTGACTTTTTAGAAAGTCAACAAGTTATGAATAATAAGGTTAGACTTCCTAACACTATTATGAGAATAAGGAGATCATGTGAATATTTGCTAGATTATTATATGACGTACATGACGGTAAGTTGAATTGGTTATGTTATGAATGATGTGATAATAGATCTGTGCCATATGTATGTTAGTATTTGCCTAATAAAAGTCAATGAGACATAGGAACGGAATGATTGATAAGATGAATGATCATGTATACTAACAATGTTGTAATAAAATGGAATGAAAGGATATGCATCGCGTTAGCAAGGAATCAAGAGAAGAAAGCTAACGAGTCAAGAGGAGACTAGGAAGTGAAAGCGAGAACGGACGCTCAAGGTAAGTGAATTTCGATTCACCTTTTAGTAGGTTTAATAAATTTAATACGTATGTTTATGAAATATCATGAAAGTGCATGTATTAATTAGGAGCATTAAGCTAATAATGCTTTAATAGGTTGAAGGTTGTTATTTAAGCTGAGAGAAAATTGGTAAGTTCAAACGGGTCGAATTTATGTGTATAAGTCGTGTAATGTAACGTAATTCGTTATGGTTAGGACCCCCGGGTAAGGGTTTTTAGTCGTTTATGCAAGGGAAACGTTTTACGGATAATTAGAAGCAAGCCTCAAGTGTTTCGGATATAAATTGGTCAAGATATGCTAGTTTTAGTAATTAAAATGGGTTTTGAGCTGGGCACTACCGTAGCTTACGGTAGCCACCGTAAGCTACGGTAGGTTCTGAAGTCTTTTTGGTCACCGTAAGACTGTAGCATCTCACCGTAAGGATTTTATGGCCACTGTAAGCTACAGTAGCCACCGTAGCTTACGGTGGAGCTGTCGCGCCCCGCGAAGAAGTAAGCCAAGGCTTACGCGGCCCGCGAGGGACCGTGCTGCAGGCGATTTGTTGGATTTTGTTGTTTTATGCATTGGACTTGTCTAAATGGTGTTTCAAGGTCTCATAACTTATGTTAAGGATTGGTTTTGGATATAAGAGATGTTAAGGGTCGTCGGTTAGTGAAAGAATGGATTTGTTTTCGTATTAGTGTAAGAAATTGTTTAAGTAAATATGTTTAGGAATCTAGTAGGCACGTAGGTCGTTTGTATATCGCCTATATTATGCTAAGTTGTGAATATGTTGTTTCGGCATAAGCGTACGTGTATGAAGTGGTAAGCATGAGCTAGTGTATATAAATTCGTAAATGATTGTTTGTGCGTAGATAGGGTCGTAGACATGTATGAAGGTACGTTTGCATATAGGCGTATATGATAATAGGCGCTTAAGTGTGAATGTATGTGTGTATGAATATATGATACTAAAGATATACGTATGAACGTTATCAAGGCGTCGGGGTACTTACGATTACTAATGATGTGCTTTGAGTTTTGAATGTAATGTAGGTATGAGATTGTTGGGTTCATGAAGAACTGAAAAAGGATTTGGATTAAGGATATTTAAGATATACACTTGGACAATTCCAAGTTACTTCATGGAATGATTTATGAACTTCTATTACATAGTTTGATTTTGTATGATGTATTAAAGTCTAATGGTTAAGTTGTATGTGGTGTCCTCAGGTATCGTACGGGTCTCCTCTACCGCTAGCGAAGTGAAGCAGACATAGATTGAGTTGAGAGCAAGGGTTGTACGGGAAAGAAAGGTCACATAGTTTGTTTTAAATAGGTTATGAAGCCTTGATATAATGTAACATTGTGAATCCTTTCTAATGAATGAATTAAAATTTGTAATTGGGTCTTCATGTAGTTAATATGACTTTTTAAGAATGAAATTTTTGGGCTCATATTTTCTGCTGTGTCGTATTTAAGTTTTTACATGTTGGTCATGCAGGGAATTATTCATAATACGAACGGGTCATGCCCGAATTTTGTTAAATAATAGTATGATAATATTACTTTTCGGATTAGGAAATCTGGGCGTTACAAGATTTGAAAGGTGTAAGGAATGAGGCACCTCAAAGCCTCTATTTATACTTGAATGAGGTGTTCTTGAATCATGCCATGTGTTAGGGAGGTCCTAAGATCATCCCAGGTGTTAAAAACCATCAATGATCCATGGTTTTCGAGTTCAAGGGATTGGTGGTTTGTTTTGAGGCCAAGGAAGAAGAAACCTGCAGCTGTCATGAAGTTTCTGTCCAGATACACCCGTCGCTGCACGCGACAGCAACATGGGAGGAGGCGTCGCGCAGCGCGACCCCTCATGTTTCAGCAAATCAAGTTTCAAACTTGACAGTTTTGCCCCCTATACCTTTTTATTCAATATATCTTTCATAATTTGCACATTTAACCCTCCTAGTTAGTTTGTAAGTGATCTTGAAAGTATAACCAAACACCGTAGGGCTTCGAGTTTGTTAAAAGACACCCGAATACACTAGTTTCTCCCGTTGACGCTTTTAACCCTTTCTTCTCGAAAGTTTGCATAATTATCACAAAGCGAAATCGAAACCTTGTGATTTTATTATCAAGTATTCTCGAGAGTATAATCGAACATTACGAAGCCCCGGGTTCGTTAAAAGGTCACTCAAAGGTAAGAATTAACATGTTGACACGTTTAACCCCTTTGTCTTGTAAACTTTCGATTTCGTTAACAAACGGCTTCTTACGTCTGAATATTTACTTGTTTAAGAATACGTTCATCGTGTGTGGTCAATCAGAGGCATAAGTTTAGCATATTAACACTTTTAGTCCCTCGTATACATCTTTTCACTATTTGTCAACTTTAGTCCTTCTAACTCAAACTTTTACATGTTTAGGGTTTAGGACACGTGTCTTCACATAATTGGACACGATTTTACGAGGTGTTACAATATGAGACCCAATTTGGGATCAGGTTATATTCATTTGTCACAGCCTCTTGTTTAGACATTTAAAGAACTTCATTGGAACAAAAAGAAAATGGTCATCAAATAAGTGGAATCACTTTCATCATACCTAAACCCTAATAATCACAAAATCACCTTGTCTTTCAACATTCAATGAACTTCATCAAATAGAGAGAGGGGGGATGTAAAATTCAGAAACAACACTTAACCCACAGTCACATAACACACATCATGATTGAAGGATAGTGTCGTAATTTCACTCAGTGGTATGCCACTATTCATAAGGCTGGAGGGTATGGAGACGCCACCAGGGCCACCTCATCCCCTATAGAGCCTCAAGGCGCCATCGTCCCACACCCACAAAATTAACTCGGGGCGCCATTGATGAGGCTCCATCATGTTAACGAGCTTCAATCGCGAAGAACGAGGAGGGATTGGTTAAAGAAGGGGGCGCTATAGTGTGAAGGGGCTTTATCCCACACCCTGCAAGTTAAGGGGAGGGGTCTTAAAGCCCCTGTGTGACGTGGCGTGTGGCGTTGACATGGCGTTGATAAAGCCCCTCCCACACCCTCCAGCCTAATTGGTAAATCAAATAGAGATAATAAAATAATCACACCATTATATAATCAACAATACTGTAACACCCCAAAACTCGAATTATTAAATTCGTTAGTAGGTTACCATGTGTAATTAAATGAAATACAATAACTAAGTTATTAAACTTAGTTAAATGCCTAATAAATAAATAAATGAAATTTGTGGCAACTATGATGGTGTGATAAACTTGAGGGACTTAGATTGCCAAAATGGAAACTGAAATTAATAAAAAGAAAAATAAAAACACACACACTGTGAGTGTGTGTGTCTGGTCGATCGAACAAGGCAGGGGAAAAGGGGTAAACCCTAATTCACAAGAAATCACCAAATTGAAAAGGAAATTGAAGATTTTTAGGATGCATGTATCAAGATTTTCGATCTCCTAAGTGTTCTTCACAATCAAGTAAGTTAAATGTAATGATTTGGTGATGATGGGTGAAGTGGGTTTCGATGAGTTCGTGAATCTAAGTGAAGTTAGGATGGATATGTGATAGAATTACCTTATGAAACTTGAATTATGCTTAGATTTCTGATTGTTATGTATATTTATGAAAAACCCACTTGTAGTGCCTCATATATAGGATGATGATGATGTACTTTATGTCAATTTGGTGATTCTTGATATATATGACAATGGATATTAGAAGTTATTGATTTTGAATTTAAATTGAAGTGAAAGTCTTGTGAAACATTGATGAATATGATGATCTGGAAAAGATTTGATGAAAACTAAATCTGTCCAGAAAGTTACAGCCGAATGTAATCGGCTGTAACTGGGTCAAATCTTGTCAAAAACTGATTTTTATTGAGTTTGGGATGAACTCCCAGGAAAAACCTTTCAAACCCAACTGGAATTTCATTTTTTCGACGAAAAACGAACGTTTTATGAATTTTTCCGTATCGAAGGTTCAGGCTGCGTTTTCTGGCAGAATTTGCAGCTCATTACGAATGTCATAACTCAACTTAGGAGTTGAGTTATGATCGCAAATTTTTACTGTAGGTAGCTTCAGGCGCTTTCAAAAATCTCCATCTAGAATTTCGTTAATCGGATAAACGAGAAATTTTAAATGAATTTTTGCGTAAGCTGCAGTTAGAAGTGACGAATCTGATTGCAGCTTAGTGAATGGATTTTTATAAATTTTTGATAGAGAGTTAGACTCTAAAAATTTAACACAAGGATAACCCCTCCTAGGGGCACGTCACATAAAAAGATTGTAATTTTTGCAAACTCGTAAGTACAGTAAATGGACGTCCCAAAACAGCCTATTATGATGTCATGAGTATATGAGATTACGCCGAAAGTTAAAATGATAAATCGTTGACTCTGAAAGTCAACTACGCATAAGGAGCATGGCTAGACTTGTTGTTGTGTGATTATAGGATTATAGATAATCGTATGGTAAATCGTATATAAATATGTGATAAATGGAATGACATGATGGATTATATGGATTTGAAAGGATGTGAAATCGGGTACATGTCGTATGCTTGTTAGGAATGATTAATGCAAATTGAATGTGAAATTATGAAAATGTATGCTCGTTATCAAGTACAATGATGTATGCTAACAAGAATGTGTTGATGATAACCTGAAAGCATTGGAGCTGTAACACCAGCGTCCCTAGACTTTTTGATATTGTCAATTTTAGTCCCTAAACTATGTGGTCATTGATAGTTTTTGATACTTGGTAAACTTTATGCTATATACTAGATACTTGGAATGACTAAATCTAAATACTTGGAATGTCTAAATCTAGATGCTTGGAATGTCTAAATCTAAATACTTGGAATGTCTAAATCTAGATGCTTGGAATGTCTAAGTCTAGATACTTGGAATGCCTAATTCTAGATACTTAATACTTTGGTGCTTGACTCTTGAGGCTCGTGGAACTTGAGACTTGGTTGAACGAGGGACTGGATTCTTGTCACTGGCGAAAATTATGAAACTTTGATACCTTTTGTGTTAATGCTATAATCTAGTTATACTTTTACCCTATAATACGCAACGCTTAATATAACTCACTAATCGAATCAAAGACGGTTAAACGGAAAAGATAGGATTGACCGAGTGGCAATCCGATCGGATGACCATCTGATCGGATCGCCATCTGATCGGATGCCACTCGACTGAGTCGCCACCCGATCCGTGCATACCGCCTCTCTTTCCCTCCTTCTCACACTATAAATAGGCATGTCACATCACCATTCTCACTGATGTGACAGCCTCACTCGACCAGACGCACGCACTCCTCATTTCTTCCATTTCTTAACGATTTCGGTACATTTTACACTAGATTCTTGTACATCTTTGATCTACACATCGTTCTCTACGAGATTCTCCTTTGAAATCTCACTTTTCACCATGAATTCTCTCGGATTTGAGCTCTTGAAGGTGATGTCACCATGGTGGTTTGTACCAAACTTTTATGTGACGTCATCCTAGCCAAGATCTAACTCAGATCTAAGGAATTTCATGCGTTTTGCACTAAATCTATGCTAGATCTAAACTTTTCAAGCTAAAACCTATGTTTATCTTCATCTTTCTTAAGACTTTTTACCAAAAACGGTGAGATCTGAATGTAAACGAGCTGTAAACTTAAGGATTAGTCTAGAGTTGGTTTGGAGAAGGATTGTTGCCGGAAAAGATGACCGGAGTATGTATTCTGACATGAACACCGTCGCGAACGGACGACTGAACGGACTGGGGTGATTCCCACCCGATCAGATTGGCTGTGAACTGATGGGTTTACCATTGTCTTAATGCGTACCACGTCATCATTGCTTAATCAGAGACTTAGAAATTTCACAAGTAAGGGACGGGACAAGGACCACCCGATCGAGTGGCAATCCGATCGGATAGCCATCTTATCGAACCGCCATCCGATCGAGTGACACTTGCCTCATAAACCCTAACACGTGGATATTTAAATCTTTTAATAGTCGAATGGCAATCCTATCGGATAGCCATCCGATCGAACTGCCATCCCATTAAAGTAACAACGAGCTTTAGAAACTTCCAACACTTGAGCCGAATGGCAACCCGATCGGATAGCCATCCGATCGAGTGGCCATCCCTCACACACTCACACTAGTCATCCCAATCGGATGGCAATCCGACTGGATGGCCATCCTATAGGACAACCATCCGATCACGATGACGGATCCGACACTTTGCGCAATCTCGTTATTCTGCCCAACTCTTATCTGTTGTAATCTAATCAGGCTAAACCTAAATAGCTCCCTTTGATCCAATAACTGTTAATCTGTTAAGCAATCACTGTGAGTATACTCGATCCCTTTTTGTTTTAAACTTTGGGATGTAACATGTATTCTATTAAACTACGATACTTGAGACTTTTGCAAACTAAACTCTATCCTATGTGTATGTGAAACTTGTGACTCTTGCATTCTATTTGGGCTATGTGAGCATTTAATCCAGGGTGTGTAGTTCCGCCTTAACAATAGTAGCTCTATAGGAGATGCACCTCCCCATTATTCTCGGGGGTATTGTTAGGAGGATTCTAGTTTTCCTTGAGACTTGGGAAAACAACAAAGCATCGGGATACTTGGGCTATCACTTGTTGGACTGCTAACACTAGCATGGCTGAAACTATTTTGTTACACTTGCATAAGGATATGAGTTGTTTTAATCTATTATGCTATTATTCAAACTTGTATACTCGTCGGTACATTTTTGTACTGGCTCTATTTTAATACATGTTGCAGGCTGATAGGTGCTGGAACTATGGAAAAACAAGCTAGGATTGATGCTTAGAAACTCGCCTAGTTAAATTCTAGAATTTGAAAACAATGACTATTATGGTTGTATTTGGTATTGATGGTTATGTGGATGTTTTAGACAATCTTGCATGTAATTTACTTAATCTATATTGAAATTACTAGTGTTATGGAATCTCGTGAGCAATCGGAACGCTTAGTGCTCGCACCCCGATGTTTCCGCCATCGGTTGGGGTGTGACAGATTGGTATCAGAGCCATAACTATAGGGAATTAGGATAAGTATGAATACTTGCCCTAGACTATAGTTCTAGGAATCTTGACTCTTATTTGTTGTTTAAGACTTATGCATTCTATCGTATCTGCTTCCTAGCTACACACTTTCCTGTTAAGTTTACATTGTCTTTCCTAAGCCTGACACAATATACACTTAATACTTTGAAAACGCTGTTAACCGGTGTTTGTATTTTGCACGAGGTTTTCCCTCAAGTCAGGAGTGACATCAGAACCTTGATGGAAAATCTCCATATTATTATAGTAGGTCTTGTCTGTGGATAAGTACCAACGCTATTAGGGTACGATGTTGTCAAGATAGAGGTGAAACTCAGACCCTGATGACTAGTCCCACTCTTTGATGTTTTCATGTCTCGCCAAAGTCTCGAAGCTTCCATTCAATTAGGAACGTGAAATGACCAAAAGGACGAATATCGTAGGCCTATCATCGATGACGTATTTGTCTAAGTAAGTCAAGACACGTTACCTCAATTCGAAAGGGGTTCAAATCATTTTGTTTAGTCACCGTTCCTCTACCCGGAACACTCTATGTTTTATAAGCCTATCTTTTATGTTACCTCGATTTAACATATGGTGTTAAACTCGATTCTTCACTTATCTTGATTCTTTATTTATTTTGAAGCTCTTTATACAAATCACACGTGTGTCCGCAATCCAAAGCCTAAATTCTAATCTCTCAGGATCAAACTAAATTGAAGAAGTTTATCTACGGTGTTAATCTATCTGATCAATCTATGTGATATTGTGGACGTAAGGAACTAGATGTAACATGGCATGGAATACGGGGGGAAAGTGACGTGTCCGAAACATGGTGGATACGCCGCTGGTATTTCCTATATATAAGTGTTTCCGACATGTTACCAACTTTCGTACCAAATGCCATGCGAGACTTAGTGTCTACAAATCGACAGTGATGTTGTTGAATTCTAAGACTAGGGAAGAACTACTTGTGTAATCTATTGAAAACTATGTGTAATCTAGTGAATACTCTAGTGAAATCCATGTGTAATCTATGTATGTGCTGTTTTGAGAAACAAAATATGAAACGTAGCCTAGCGCCAAAGACGAGGCAGAAGTGGCATGTCCGAAGCATGGTGGATACGCCGCTGGTACTTCCTATATATAAGTGTTTCTGGCATGTTACCTAACCTTCGTACCATGTGCTAAGTGAAGTTCGTAGTTTTGTAGGCTCGGGTTGAAGTTGTGAAGTCTATTTGGGTTAATCTATGTTGTTGAATCTATTTGGTCAATCTATGAAAACTAGTGGTAAATTCTAATGTCATGGATAACGAAGCATGACACCGATGACGAGACGGACGTGGCATGATTGAAGCATGGTGGATACGCCGCTGGTACTTCCTATATATAAGTGCTTCCATCATGTTGCCGAACTTTCGTAGCACGTGCCATGTGGGATTTCGTTGATTGGGATTGTTAACACTAATCTATGTGAATCTATTGAAAACTATGGAAGTCTATTGGATCTATGGAAGTCTATTGAAGTCTAATGAAATCATTGAAGGCTATTCGAATATACCGAAATCTATTGAAAACTATGTGAATCCATGATAATAAATGAGTGTGTTTCGCGACACGTAACATGACACCGAGTACGAGGCAGAAGCTATCATGCCCGAAACGTGGTGGATACGCCGCTGGTACTTCCTATATATAAGCGTTTCTGGCATGTTGCCAAACTTCGTACAACGTGCCATGCGAAGGTCGTGGGTTGTGGTATTAAAACTATACTGTGAGACTATGTGAACTTAGACTTATACGATCCTCTTGTTGGATCATTAGGATGTCTTCTCGAAAGCTCTCCGACACTCTCAAGAGATCCAGGGAAAAGTCTCAGAAGAAGACGATGTCCTTCATGGCCGACCAGATCGCTCGAGTCGTGCCAAAGATCGTCTCTAAGATCCAAGGATCGAACACTCCGCCCTCTTCTGCTGACTCTAAGACGGAGAAAGAAAAGTCTACCAAGTTCAACTATAAACATTTTGTCTCTTGCAACCCTAAGACTTTCACGGTCAGTGATGGGGTGACTACTATGCTTGAGTGGTTCGACAGCATCGAAATTACCTTCATTAACAGCGAGTGCCCAGAGCATCTAAAAACTAGGAGTGCAACGGGAATGTTTCAGGGCAGAGAGTTAGAGTGGTGGTCAAATAAGAGAAACATCCGTTCTAACGAAGAAGCCTATGCTCTTCCATGGGCTGAGGTGTGAGAATTAATGATGCTTGAATTCTGCCCTCCTCATGAGCAACTAAAGCTTGAAGAAGAGTTCTGGCACTTGAAGTAGATTGGTGATGATAATCTGGCCTATACTACTCGTTTCAAGCAGCTCAACTTGATCGTTCCTCACTTGGTTTCTACCCCTAAGTGCATGATAACCAAGTACATCAATGGTCTACCTCCTGCTATGCTTGATTCTATCGAAGCAGCTCAACTCGAAACTATTGAGGAAGTCTACCGTCTTGTAGCTAGTCTCAATAATAACCGCGTTTGTGATAAGCAGTTTGCTAACACTGCTCCCTCCAAGTCTGCACATCAAGTTACCCAGCAGCCAAGTGGTAGTAAGAACAAGAGGAGAAAGTCACTGGGTTTAGGATGTAATGCTATTGTTCCTAATGCGAATCCTGCTGCTAAGCCTGCTCCTGCTGCTACCGCTCAGAACCCTACTACACCTGAAGTCAAGAAGCAATACTCTGGGCCTTACCCCAAGTGTACGACTTACAATTTTCATCACCCTACTATCTCAGCATGTCGTTTGTGTACCAACTGCAATCGCTATAGTCACACGACTCCTTCTGGTCGTCAAGCTAATCCTGTTCAACCCGCTCAACAAGCTCCAGCTTAGGTAGCTCAACCAGCTCTCCCAGTTCCTCTGCCAAATCCAGGACCAGTCAATGCCGTACGAGCGTGTTTTCAGTATGGAGACACTACTCATCTCCGTAATCGTTGCCCCCAGCTGAACCAGGAACAACAAGCAGCCGCTCGTGGACAAGCATTCAACCTCAACGCTAACCAGGCTCGATACAACAACGATGTGGTGAATGGTATGTTTCTCGTCAATAACCTTTATGCTTCGATTCTATTTGATACCGGTGCCGATAGAAATTTTGTGTCCGTGGAATTTGAGTCTTTGATAAACTGTAGACGCTCCAAATTACCTGAGTCGTTCTCTGTCGAGGTCGCCAATGGTAAGTCGATCCTCGTCGATTCTATTTTGTGTGATTGCTCCCTAACTCTTAATGATCATATCTTCTCTATTGATCCCATACCCATCCGATGGGGTAGTTTTGATGTCATAATCGATATGGATTGGTTGCTTAAGAATCATGCCGAGATTGCTTGTCATGAGAAGTTTGTTCGTTTACCTCTTCCGTCCGGTGATATTTTGCATATTTATGGAGACCGACCTTCGAAAGGACTAAGGCTGATGTCATGCACTCAAGCGAACAGATGCTTACGTAAACAAAACTTTGCCTTCTTGGCCCACGTGGTGGAACAAAAGGGCAAGGGGAAGGACATAAGCGGTGTTCCAGTAGTGTTTGATTTTCCTGATGTCTTTCCTGAGGATCTTCCTGGTCTTCCTCCTCCTAGATCTGTTGATTTTCATATTGACCTCGTACCTGGTGCGAATCCTGTCGCCAAGGCTCCCTATCGTCTTGCACCTTCCGAAATGCAAGAATTATCTAGTCACCTTCAGGAACTACTCGACAAGGGATTTATTCGCCCAAGTACCTCCCCGTGGGGTGCTCCCGTGCTATTCGTCAAGAAGAAAGATGGCTCGTTTCATATGTGTATCGACTATCGTGAACTTAATAAGCTTACCATTAAGAATCATTATCCCCTTTCTCGTATCGATGATTTATTCGACCAACTACAAGGCGCGTCCTGTTTCTCAAAAATCAATCTTCGTTCTAGTTATCATCAGCTTCGAGTTCTCGAAGAAGATGTACCCAAAACCGCATTTCGTACTCGTTATGGACACTACGAGTTCGTGGTCATGCCATTTGGATTGACCAACGCACCCGCCGTGTTCATGGATCTCATGAATCGTGTTGGTAAGCCCTATTTGGATCGTTTTGTAATAGTCTTTGTTGATGATATTCACATTTATTCTAAAACTAAAGCTGATCATGCTCGACATTTATGCTTGATGCTTGAACTCTTACGTGGTGAACGTTTGTATGCTAAATTTTCTAAGTGCGAGTTTTGGATTAATGAAGTGTAATTTCTTGGTCATGTCGTTAGTAAGCAAGGTATTCATGTTGACTCGTCAAAAATCAAAGCTGTGAAGAATTGGAGTACGCCTAAATCTGCGTCGGAGATTCGTTCCTTCCTAGGATTGGCGGGTTATTACCGCCGATTCATCTCGGACTTCTCTTAGATCGCCGTCCCTCTCACTTCGCTAACTCAGAAAGAGAAACCTTTTGCTTGGGGTCCCGAGCAAGAGAAATCCTTTCAGACTCTTAAGACTCTTTTGTGTAATGCTCCTGTTCTTACTCTCCCTGATGGGAATGACGATTTCGTGGTGTACTGCGATGCCTCGAACCGTGGCTTGAGCTGTGTGCTCATGTAGCGAGACAAGGTTATTGCTTATGCTTCTCGCCAACTCAAAATACATGAGAAAAATTATACTACTCACGATCTGGAGCTTGGTGCGGTTGTGTTTGCGTTAAAGATATGGCGACACTACTTGTATGGTACTAAGTGTGTGGTTTTCACTAACCATAGAAGCCTCCAACATATCTTTGACCAGAAAGAACTGAACATGCAACAGAGACGTTGGGTGGAATTTCTTAACGACTACGACTGCGAAGTTCGCTATCAGCCTGGCAAGGCGAATGTAGTGGCCGATGCTCTTAGTCGTAAAACTCATGTGAATGCTACTCGTATCTCTAATGATCTCCATGCGTGTATTCGTGAGGCTCAGTATTCGTCAGCAAATGAAGGAAGGCTAGAAGTGGAAATCCAAGGTGCTAAGATTGAACAACTCAAAACAAAACCTAATGGACTTCAATACTACCTCAATCGCATCTGGGTACCAGATCGCGATAACTCTCGTTACTCTATTCATCCAGGAGCCGATAAGATGTACCATGATCTGCATATGACTTATTGTTGGCCTGGTATGAAGAAGGACATCGTTGTTTATGTTTCTAAATGCCTTACTTGTACGAAAGTTAGGGCTGAGCATCAACGTCCTTCAGGACTCTTAGAACAGCCCAAAATCCCAGTTTGGAAATAGGATAGCATCGCTATGGACTTTATTACCAAGCTACCTCGATGTAACACCTCGAAAATTCACGTCCTATAATGTATTGACACGTGTCATGTGATTGAACGTGTGAAAGAATGTTCTGAAAGGACTAAAGTTGACATTCATGGAAAGTATGTGAATATACGGGTTCTAAATGTCAACAGTGAATAAATATACTTCATAATAACCTTACATGATGTTCATATCATCAAACGAATAAATCATGGATCATACGAAGCAAAAAGTGAGAGATTACAAACTACAGGGGTTAAATGTGTCAACATGTTTAAGTTATACCTGTGAGTGACCTTTTGACAAACCCGAAGCTTTGTAACTGTTAATTATGCTCACTAGAATGCGCGATATAAATTTCATAAAGTTTCGTTATCGTATGAGAAAGTTATGATCAAATTCGTGTGCTAGGGGTTAAAGCGTTAACATTGAAAGTTATGACTTTTCAAGTTAACCAGAAATGTCCAGGGACTTGGCAAAGTGGGTATAAGCCCTAAAGCCCTTGTATATAAATATAAAGGGGTCAAATTGCAAGAAAAATAGTTGGTTGCCCTTTCGAAGAGCCAAGAGACATTTATGCAAAAACTTGAAAATGTTAAAGCTGATCTCAAGGCCCAGGCGGGCCGCGCAAAGGTTGGTTAACCTTTATGCGGGCAGCGTTAAGTGCCCAGATACAGAAATCGTAGACAGACTCCTGTATTCGCGCGTATTCGACCTTTAACCGATATTTTTGCATTGTGGGCGACCCCTAAACAGTCCTAAACACTTAGGGACACATGTTAGAGGGTTGTGGTCAGTGTTAGACCTTGGTGTCAACAATCTATGGTGAGAAATTCACTATAAAAGGCCACAAGACTTCAACTCATTCTTCACACCTTCCATCATGCTTTATGGTCGATTTCTGGAGCTTAGGAGCAGACTCAAGTGGTCACTAATCAAGCATAGGACTTCTGTAAGTATGCCTAACCCTTCTTAATTAAGTTTTAGCTTAGTTTTAGCTTAAAAGTCAAACCGTCGTAATTAACGGTTGACTTTAAGATTAATCACTAATGGTCCAGTGATTAGTCGAATCAAAAGTAGTTATAAGTTGGTAATTATATGGGTAATAAACTCTCAAAAGGGTTCCCCCTGATTCCCACTCTAACTAGGTCAAATGTCGGGTCAAACTTGTATTTAAAAAGTCAACAGAATGTGTAAATTACAATTTAAGCATAATTAGCAATGTAGAACACATACAACCTGTTTGATCATTAATATAACTTGGTAATTAGTGTAAGGACATGTCTAAACATGTTCAACCCGACAATTTCCTGTTTAGACCCGGTTCGGAACCGAAAGTCGCATAGTTTGACTTATACTTTGACTTTCAGTTCTGACCCATTATGGTATGTTTTAGAAATGCCTTAGAGCTTTATTGGACCAGGTTACATGCTAGTATAACCCTCTGTGATTATACACCTCGGATCATTAGTTATCCAATTAATATGCATGATTCCGTTAATTGCTCATATGTTGACCATTATGCCCTTATTACCTTAAAACGTGATTTTTGGAAATGTAAAAGAGTAGAAACTTTAATTACTGATATATAAACTTGTATGCAAAGTTTGACATCAGTTTGAGGTGTAGGTTATGAGTTATGCTCGTTAGCGTAAAATTAAAGCTTTATGTTAATTAAACGGCGTAATTAGCATATAGCCTAATTACACCTACTTTTTGATATCAAACTTATTACCCACTGATGTAATATATTATTTTTGGATTTTTGAAGATTTTTAATTAATTTTAGGCTGAGGATAACTTATAGTCGTAGGCTTAATTCGGTAATTGTCGGTTTTGCCCTTACGGGCTATAAAATGAGTTTTACATATCTAAACGACTCCAAACCTTTTGCTACTGATCACATATGATAAATAAATTATTTTAAGCCTTCTAGAAATATAAAAATATCAGATTTATGTATCAAACCCGGAAATGGCCTCAAATCGCCTTTTTAAGCGTTTTTAACGCATAGTATGTGCTATAACTATAATAAACATACAAGGGTTGATACCTACTGATATTTGAGGAAAATTATAATTTTTTAACAGTAAGCAAAGGTTGATAGACTCAGACTTCAGTTTTGAGCTTTTCGGCTTATGTGAAATTACCAAAATACCCCTACGGGGCATAGTTTGGTTATAATTACTAAATTTCACATATATACTTTATCCTACTGTTATAACTTAGTAAAATAAGTATTTTTGCTGTTTACATCAGACCTGTAACTCAGGTGAATACTTAAACTCTTTTATAACCTTTTAAATGACCAAACTACCCCTACGGGGCATAGTTTGTGTTTAAATTCGCTTCGGGCATAATAAAAGACATCTTACTGATGTCACAACATATATGAAGCATATTAACTTAGCAAACCTATAAATAGCTCTCATGAACACTCGTTACGCGTTCGGTTCGGTTTATGTAACTAGTTTACATAAACTAGCCTAAACGGGTCAAACCTTATCGGTTTTATCTCAAAATCCAGAATGTGTATGAAATACCCATATTAAACAAGTCTCTGAACTTGTCGGGTCTAAATCACATTCTATCCGGTCTTCGCTTAATCGTGCGTACGAACCGTGTCTTTAAAACTAGCCGGTCTAAGCTTAAGCTTAACTAAAGACCCGTTAGAATTCTAATAGGTTATTATAAACCTTCGTTCCAGATTAGGAGTACCAGAAAAAACTACATGCGTTTGCTTATTGTGATTTATACATTGCTCAGGTAAATACTTTTAACTTATTTTCCCTATACGGGCTTGGGTTACGGTATATAGTATACCGCTTGACCGGGCATCAAATCTTCCATCGTTGGGTGGTTAATTGAATAATTTGATCGGCTCGTTTAAACAGTCTTGTTACTTAAAGCCTTTGGGGGGTTAATGACCATGTCCCGGATATCCTTGGCATCATTTTACGAAATGGCCACGACTTAAGCGCGGGGTGTAGGCGTACACCCGTCAGTGCACAAAAGAATATTGTGATGTGTCTATTGATCTTTAACCCGGACAAGATCCGGGCTACTGAATGCACAAGGAACATGTAATTCGTTCACAAGATTATATATTTAAATAATTCTCCCAAGTTAAATAAAATGTTTATGCCACGTGCATCTGACGGGTGGTCCACGGGACAACCCTTAATCATGTTAAAAGACAAATTAATCCTTCACTTTATCGCGTAATTATCTTGAATTAGATGACTACGGTTGCGTATGTTTCAGGTGCGGTTCGGGAGCTTAAAGTGGATAAAACGCAGCTTTGGACGGTTTGGAGTTGAACGGGTCACGTGTGGAATGGAAAATGAAACAAAGAACAAAACTCAGGTCATCACCGTAAATTACGGTCTAACCGTAATTTACGGTGGACATGAAATAGGCTTAAAGCTCACCGTAAAGCAGACAAGTCTCACCGTAAAACATTGAAGGTCACCGTAAATTACGGTTATACCGTAATTTACGGTGGAGGCGACGGACAAATCGTAACTGCCATCATTTATGCAGTTTGATGGTGTCTTTTGGTCTATTCTCATCATTGGCTGTTGGTACTTGGTTGCAAACAATTTTCTAACATTTGGTTGATGTTTTCGATTCATATGAACACTCAACTTGTTGTTATGAGGATTCACCAAGTTATGTCCGGCTAAACTTATGGTGATCATCCTGAATTGAAGGTTTATCTATGACTTTTGTGTTTGGATTTGTATTTCTAGAATAATAGACTTGCAATGCATTTGTTTATTATGGTGTGTGAATGTTTGTTTGTAAATTGTTGATTGATGTTATAATCATATCCTAAATCGTACGTTCTTGGTGTTGTTAACAATCGAGATATCACGGGAGGGATTAGGGTTGGATATTAATCAATTGGTTATCGGGTAACAACCTCGCATTTTCATAATCCGAGTACTTAGTTCCCTTTTATCACAACAAACAATCATACATGAATCATGTCTATGTGATTCTTTCTAGTGAATTTAACACAATGGTCAAAAGCAAACCGGAAGTTTAGGATGATCGCTTTCTCTTAATCTGCTTAACAACCAATTTTAATTAGCAATTAGTTATTAATTTAGTTTTCTAAAAAACAACAATCCAACTCATTGATCTTTATTTTTCTGCAAATTAGGTTAATTGTAGTTAATTGCAAAGCTATAAAATCAACACACTTTCCACATACTCCCTGAGTTCGATACCCTATTACCGCTATCTATAGTTGTTATTGGGATTAAATTTGCGTGACCCACGACAAGCACGTCAAATTTTGGCGCCGTTGCCGGGGAGTAGTGCGCAACGTGTGTCAGTTTGTTAGTTTTGCTTTGTTATTTTCGGGTTTACACTGGTGTGTTTAGTGTGCAGGTTCTACAGGTGCATGCATACTAGAGGCTCTCACAAAGCGTCACCATTGTCATTTGATCCGGAAATCGAAAGAACGCTAAGGCAAAATCGAGTTTTACTACGCGAAAACAGAATCATTGGTTCACCCACTTCACCAATTACACCAAGAAATATCATGGACGAAACACAAGTACCACCCACAACGGGTCAAACGACCTCAACTTTTATACCTACTTCCACACAACCATCACCAAACACCACTATTCCAAATATCACCACAATGCCTACTCCACTTCATGATACTACACCAACCAATACCAACACCACACAACCGAACACTACTCAAGTCGAACCCAGTCTTACCTTTAGCCCATCTACTACGATTCCACCACTCACTCACTTCTTCCCAGCTTCAGGGTAATCATCCTCAACTTACACAGTACCGCAAGGTTCAACTGTTGTCCATACCACCTCTACGTTTAGACCATTAAACCAGTCGGGTTTTCAATACTCGACCATTCCATTTGGGCAAACTTCAGGTATAGGGGGAGATGGATATGAGGAAGGATACGAAGACTTTGAGGGTTATGAGGAAGAGGGATATGTTTATGAGGGTGATGGAGAACAAGGGGAATTGACTTATGTGCCTAGTCAAACTCAAAGAATGTCAAATGTTGGTGGGTTTCAACAACAACAACTCATACCGCAACATATTCGGCCAAGACCACAAGGGCCACCAATGCAACGCCCTATCCCATTGCAACAAGTTCGGCCACAACATGTACAACCACAATTTCAAAGGCCGATTCAATACCCACCGATGCCCCAACAACAATTTCAACAACCAATTGCACCACAAGGGCCTATACCAAGACCAATGGGTCCTATTCGTCCAAGGGGTCGATTGGGTGTTCCAAGAAGGCATCTTAGGGAACAAGCACGGGGAATAGAAGCGCATTTCAGGCCGATAATTACTCAAAACCCTTCACCGGTGGTTATACCTCACAACAACCAAGGGAGAACCTTTGAAGTAAGAACGAATTCTTTGCAAAGTTTGCCGAAATACAAAGGGCTAGTAACGGAGGAACCGTATTTCCATTTAGAGGCCTATGACTCGATTTGCAATACTTTTGGGAGTCAAGGTTTTTCGGCCGATGATGTCAAGTTGGTCCTATTTTAGTTTTCTTTGGAGGACAAGGCAAAGAAGTGGTTCTACACTTTGCCTTCAGCATCTATTTATACTTGGGCGGAGATGCAACAAATTTTTCTAGACGAATTCTATACCGCCCAAAAGACCAACGATGCTAGAAAGGGGTTGAGGAGCTTCCAACAACAACATGGTGAAATGTTCCATGAGGCGTTTGAACGATTCAATATGATGATAAAGAATTGCCCTCACCATGGGATTGAACTTTGGGAGTTGATGAATGCCTTCCACGAGGGGTTGAGTGCCGAGGATGCTCGAGATTTAATGTCCATTACCGGTGGGACTTTTGGCACAAACTATGAAAATGATGATTGGGAGTTTTTAGAGAATATGGCAATCACCTCAAAAAGAAAGGCTCAAGCATCGAGGAGAGCCCGACCGGCCATTGCCCGACCTCAAGTGCACGCAATAGATGATGGTAATGTTCAAACTACTAACCAAATTTATGATGTTTGTGCATTGTGTAATGACATAGGTCACGCGGCTGAAAATTGCCAAGGAATGGTGGAAGGGCAATATGAAGAGGTGCATGCGGTTCAAGGTCAAGGTCAAGGAGGGGGTGGTAGAAACTACAACAACATGAACTCTAATACTTACCACCCCGGGTTGAGGAACCACCCAAATTTTCGCTATGGGAACCCTTCAAATCAAGCTAACCCGAACTTTCAAGGTAGCCAAGGTAACTTTGGTTCACGCCAACCTTATAACAACCAAAGTGGATATCGAGGCGGGAACAACCAAGGATATCAAAAGCCATATCAATCGGGTCAAGAACAAGGGGGTCTTCGGGTGGAAATGAGATGATGGAGATGTTAAAAAGCATGCAAGTGGAGATGCAAAAACGGAACCAACTCGATGAAGTCCGAATGCAAAAAGATGAGGTTCGTGACAAAAGCATCCAATCACTAACAACCCAAATGGGTCAATTGGCAACCGATGTGGCGGAGTTGAAGAAGAACAAGGGTCAACTTCCTAGTGACACCAAGGTAAATCCATCACACGGTTCGTCAAGAGGTAATGTTAATGTTCATCAGGTTAGTGTTTTGAGAAGTGGAAAAGAGTTTAAAGCTAATTTGTCACCCGAATTAGTTGAGGGGGTAGTTGAGGACATCACGGGTAATGATAGTGATGATGACGTTTCACCGGTTAAACCAAAAGAATTAAATGTTAACAAACCGGGTTTGGGTGAAAATGAAAAGAGTGAAAAAGTTGAGGGTGAACCGAGTCAAGTTCCGTTTCCATCGGCTTTACTTGACCCGGGTAAGAAAAACTTTATTGCATCAAGAGGTCCCCAAAAAGAAGAATTGTGGGACATGTTTAAACAAGTTAAAATTAACCTTCCACTCCTTGATGCAATAAAGCAAGTACCCGCCTATGCAAAATTCTTAAAAGAATTGTGTACACAAAAGAGGCAAAATAAAAAGAAAATGCCTAAGCGGGTAGATTTAACCGGGCAAGTGAGTGCGGTTTTGAACGGGGAGCTTCCTCCTAAGCTCCAAGATCCGGGCACGCCATTGATTAACATACAAGTTGGTAATTTTCAAATGGCTAAGGCGTTGCTAGATCTTGGAGCCGGAGTTAGCATTTTACCGGGGGGCTTATATGACCAATATGATTTTGGTCCTTTAGCAAGGGTGGAGACAACGGTTGTCTTGGCTGATTTGTCTCATAAGTTACCCCGGGGTATGGTTCAAAATGTCATTGTTAAAATTGATGAATTTTATTACCCGGTTGACTTTTTAGTCTTGGACTACTCATCGGCGGACCCAAAGCAACAACAAAACGTAATTTTGGGTCGGCCATTTTTGAGCACCGCACATGCAGTCATCGATTGTAGATTTGGTACAGTCGATATGACTTTTGGAAATCGAAAAATGCGTTTGAATGTTTTTACTAACAATTCTAATGCTAATGGTGTTGATGAGTGTTTCATGGCAGATATAGTTGACGGATGCAACCCGCATGAGTATGAGGAGGATGGTTTGGATGTTTGCCTGTGTGATTTTTCTGAACAGGTACATGCTTATGCACTTCGGGTTGAAGAGGAAAAACAAGATGCAATGGCGTTGAAAGAAGGTCGACCGCCATGGACCCACCAGTTTGAAGGCTTACCGGCGGAAATAGATTCGGGTACTAAACCATCATTAGAGGAACCGCCAAAGTTGGAGCTCGAAGACTTGCCAAGCCACTTGAAGTATGTGTTTTTAGGGGATAATGACACTTTACCGGTCATTATTGCCTCTAATTTGGAGTTGGCACAAGAGCAAGCATTGTTGGAAGTCTTGAAGGAGAATAAGGGAGCAATCGGATGGACAATTGCTGATCTCAAAGGAATTAGTCCATCAATTGTCATGCACAAAATCATTACAACCGAAGATGCCAAACCGACACGAGAAGCTCAAAGGCGGTTGAATCCGAATCTATGGGAGGTAGTTAAAAAGGAGGTAATTAAATGGTTGGATGCGGGAATCATCTATCCGATTTCGGATAGTGCTTGGGTGAGTCCCACCCAAGTTGTGCCTAAGAAGGCCGGCATTCAAGTAGTCAAGGATGAAAGTGGTGAACAAATTGCCACCCGACCGGTTACCGGGTGGCGTGTATGTATTGACTACCGAAAATTGAATGCCGCCACTTCTAAGGACCATTTCCCGCTACCTTTCATTAACCAAATTATTGAAAAATTGTCGGGTCAAAAATATTACTGTTTTTTGGACGGGTACTCGGGTTACAATCAAATAGCAATACACCCGGATGACCAACACAAGACCACCTTCACTTGTCCATATGGCACATTCGCCTTTCGGCGAATGCCATTTGGCTTGTGCAATGCTCCGGCAACTTTCCAACGATGTATGATGAGTATCTTCTCGGACATGGTTGGAGAGTCGCTCGAAGTATTTATGGATGACTTCTCCATTTTTGGCACTAGTTTTGATGCTTGTCTCAACGAATTGCAAAAAATTTTAAAAAGGTGTGTTGAGAAGAATCTAGTGCTAAGTTGGGAGAAAAGTCATTTCATGGTGCAAGAGGGCATTGTGTTGGGTCATGTAATTTCTGAAAGGGGGATGGAGGTGGATAAGGCGAAAATAAGGGTAATAGCATCTTTGCCACCTCCGAAAAATGTTAAGGGTGTAAGGTCATTCTTGGGACATGCGGGGTTTTATAGACGTTTCATAAAGGGTTTTAGTGTTATCACCAAACCTTTATGCAACTTGTTATTAAAAGATGTCCCATTTGATTTTACTAACGAGTGTATGCAAGCTTTTACTGTTTTGAAGGAACACTTGGTCAAAGCTCCTATTTTGCAACCACCGGATTGGTCAAAGCCGTTCGAGATAATGTGTGATGCAAGCGACACCACTATTGGTGCAGTGTTGGGTCAACGGGTTGATAGAAAGCCAGTGGTGATTTACTATACAAGCAAAACTTTATCCGAAGCGCAACTCAATTACACCACGACCGAAAAGGAGTTACTAGCGGTGGTGTATGCTTTGGATAAGTTTCGTGCTTATATTTGGGGGAGCAAAGTGGTAGTTTATTCGGATCATAGTGCGGTCCGATACTTGATGGAGAAGAAGGACGCAAAGCCTCGGTTGATTCGATGGGTATTATTGTTACAAGAGTTTGATCTAGAAATCCGAGACAAAAAGGGAAGTGAGAACGTAGTGGCGGATCACTTGTCTCGGATTCCGGTGGAAGGAATCGATGATGTTAGTGAAATCAATGAAAGTTTTCCCGACGAGCAATTACTAGCCGTTTCCACCTTTGTTGCACCGTGGTATGCTCACTATGTCAACTACTTAGCCACGGGTGCCATCCCAAGTCATTGGACCAAGAAGCGTCGACAACAATTTATGGTTCAAGTAAAGCAATACATTTGGGATGAACCGGATCTCTTCAAGATTGGTCCGGATCAAGTTATACGAAGGTGTGTGCCCGAGACAGAAGTGTTAGAAATTTTGACCCATGCTCATTCGTCCCCATGTGGAGGTCATTTTAGTGGGCACAAAACAGGCTATCGGGCTCTCTCATGTGGGTTCTATTGGCCCACAATTTTCAAGGATGCATGTTAGTTTGCTAGAAATTGCATAAATTGTCAAAAGATGGGAAGCATATCGAAGAGGGATGAGATGCCCTTACAACCAATCTTGGTTGTAGAGATATTTGATGTATGGGGAATAGACTTTATGGGTCCCTTTCCTAATTCGAATGGCTTTCTATACATTTTGGTAGCGGTTGATTATGTCTCGAAGTGGATTGAAGCTATTGCAACACGAACAAACGACCATTCGGTTGTTTGTAAATTTGTTCAATCCAACATCTTTTCTCGTTTTGGCATCCCGCGGGTTATTATAAGTGATGGTGGTTCGCATTTCAAGAACTTTAACTTCGGGAAATTATTGAAGAGGTATAGCGTGAATCACCGGATTGCCACACCTTACCATCCGCAAACGAGTGGACAAGTCGAAGTGTCCAACCGTCAAATCAAAGAAATTCTCATGAAGACGGTAAGAACGGATAGGAAGGATTGGTCGAGTAAGTTAGACGATGCATTGTGGGCATACCGAACGGCCTACAAGACTCCTATTGGCACAACGCCTTACCAGATGGTGTATGGAAAGGGTTGTCACTTGCCAATGGAGTTAGCGCATCGGGCACATTGGGCAATTAAGACGGTCAACGCGGATTATGACGAGGCGGGGAAGTTGAGAAAGCTACAATTAAGCGAGATAGAAGAAATTCGAGATGAGGCATATGAATGTGCATCGGCGTATAAAAATAAACTTAAGAAAGTACATGATGCAAAATTGAGGAAGAAAACGTTTGAAGTTGGGCAAAAAGTTTGGTTGTATAACTCAAGACTTAAGATGTTCGCGGGCAAGCTCAAAAGCAAATGGATGGGTCCGTATGTCATTCGGAGAGTTGGGAGATTTGGTGACGTAGACATCCAAGACGAGCAAACATTGAAACAACAAACGGTAAACGGTCACCGGTTAAAGCCTTACTTGGAGGGGAACGACATCAACAACTTGGAGCTTGACAAAGCGGGCTACATCTTACGCCCGGTCGACGATGAGCAACCATGAGAGGGCCAGGTTTGGTAGTGTAAATAGTTAGCATTTCATTTTGTTTGTTTTGTATAGTTTGCATAATTGCCGTATTTCCTTGAAATCCGTGTTTGAAACAAGTGTGGGGATATTCGGGTGACGAATTACTCTAACATTGTGTTGAGGACAACACGGGACTTTCGAGGGGGTAGGGTGATTTTTACATGCTTTTGAAAAAAAAAAACAAAAAAAAAAATCGAAAAACTTGAAAAATATAAAAAATGAACCTTACAATCACATTTTTGCAGCGAAGCAGAAACCCTCAGATACCACCGTAAGTTACGGTTATACCGTAATTTACGGTGGGGAGTAAAACCAATTGATTGTTACGGTGTAATTTTCCTGAATTACGGTAGAAATTGATGTTCAGAGTGTACCGTAATTTACGGTCATACCGTAAATTACGGTGAGGGATAAAAAATTTTTGGGTTTTACGGTACATCTCTACTGTTTTACGGTGGGGAGTTTTTGTTCAAGCTTCACCGTAATTTACGGTATAACCGTAATTTACGGTTCGTATAAAAAACTGATCTATCGCTCCGGTTCTATATGTATATAAAAAAAATCATAATACAACACTAGATTACGTGACATAACCCCATCCACACAATTCTTTCTTCATCTATCACCATCCATCTCTTTCACAAGAACTCACAAGACTCCATAGCCTCCTTCACCTTCAATCTTCCATAACTTTCTCAATTCTTGCCCAAACTAAGTGAAATCAGAGTCTATCTTGATTAATTTTTCACGTAGTTTCTAATTTTGCTAAGAAACTTACGAGAAAACGCAGTTTTAGGGTCCGAATTCTAAACCCTAGTTCGAAAAAATTTGGGGGTTTTGGGAGCTTTTGTTTAACAAGCATTCTTGCATCCTCAAACAAAGGTATGAAAGCTTATTTGTTATATTTTGATGCTACATTGTGAAAAGTAAGGTTATTTAGGTTACTTGGCCATACCCACTTGCTTGTTCTTAGATATGGTTATGAAATTGGTTATTTGAACATGGTTATGGTTGTAGATGTAGAATTTGTGGTTAAAGTAGTGAACTTTTGGGATGCTCTACATTCTAGAGACACCATGCCCAATTTTTGGAAAAAATTTTGATACATTTTTGGTTCACTAGCATCTACAACCATGATAACAAGCAAGTGTGGGGAGATTTAGGAGAAAAGGGTTTAATTTTGTTTCGTTGGTTGTGTTGTTTGCTCTAATGTGTGTAGGAAATGGCACGAACAAAAGAAAAGACCGGAGCTAGTTCATCTTCGTCTTCAAAGGGAAAGGGTAAACAGCCGGAACAACAACCACGGAAGAGACAATACACTGGTCGAGTGGATGAAAGCGAAAGTGAAAGTGAAGAAGAGATGGAGTTAGATATGACGGAGAAACCGAAATGGGATTCGGGACCGTTAGATGATCAACCAGTGGAGTGGCAGCCAACGTTATATAATGACCGTATGAATAAGTTGAAGAATAAGGCAGCGGCCTTTATATGTGAAAGGGATGTTCGGGAAGTTGAGTTTGGTCATTTCGGGGTGTTTGACAAGTTTCGGGCTCTTGGTTGGGAATCGGCACTTAGTTGTTTTGACAAAGATAAGAGCAACTTGTTTATATCCGAGATACAAGAATGGATGGCCACTCTTAAATGTAACAGTTATGAAAGGCCATCGCAGATGAAGCTGACGGGTATTGTGAATGGAATTCCAGTGGAAATGTCTTTTGATACATTGAAGAAGCTTGGAAAATATGATAGTCTTCCAGCCCGTGATTATATGATACCCACTCTTGATGATCTTCTGGTAAAGCCGGAGAAACATCCGCGATGGAATGATATGTTGGCAGCACTGTTTTTACCTGGTAGATACAGTGGTATTCTATACCGGAAGAACTTAAAAATTGAAGCTAAATTGTTGCTAACCATATGTGTTCTCAATGTTATTCCAAGAAGGGGGGACAAGGAGCAGGTTAGGTTTCCCGAAGTACCTGTTCTTTATTCGTTAATGCATGGGGCTCCGCGTTTTCCTATACGCTATCTTATCATGAACCACTTATGGATCTGCCGGAATAAGTATGGAAGAGACATCGTCCCGTATTGTCGAATAATTACGGGGTTGATGAAACAACAGAAGGCGATAACATCTGAAGATCGAGGAGCAACAAAAAGGCATCAGCCTTTCACTTTAGATAAGTTGGGGAATGTTTGGACGTATACTCAGTCGGAGCGTTATCATAAGCTAAAATCAGAAGGGCAAAGGTGGAGAGCACTAAAGTTGGGTGCACGAGATTTGTTACCGGGTGAGCCGGACGAGCCAGAAAGTGATGAAGAAGTAGTTCCGAGTGGAGATGAGGACTATGCGGACGAGCCGCATGGTGGTGAAAATGTTGGTCAAGGGGGTTATGGTAGAGGTTATGGTGGCATGTTTTATGATTATACGCAGCAATCTTATGTGCCGGGATGGGCTTATGAAGGCATAATGCAAGAAGTGATTGAGAATCAACGTCCTCCGGCAGCCGTGTTTGATACGTGGTCGGGTTCGGAAAGGACGTTATTTGATCAAAATACGAGGAATAGTGCAAGTATAGAGCGGTCCTTGAAACAAACTCTTGATCGTCAAGAAGCATGGAATCGCACACATGCGTATTCCCGTGAAGTTGAAATGAACAATCGATATCATGATGATCAAGAAAGGAGATTGCACGCGGATTGGCATGCCGGGCGGCCGGTGGTTGTGGATCCACAACATGTGGATTATGTGTCTCTACCACCGTATGATGGTAGTGTTTCGTATCCAACCCCGCCGATCCACCACTCGCAATGGATTGACCCGAGGCAACAAGAGGGAGCGCAACAACAACAAGGAGGAAGTAGTAGCGGCTCATTTGCGTTCGGTGAATGGAACGACATGATGTCTTCCATGTTTGGACCTCCGGGACCGCGCTATTATTAGTCAGGTTGTGTTTTCCCTTTGTATATTTTTGTGCATATTTGTTAGTTTGTTTGTTTAAGGTTGGGCGGTTGGGTGGTGTTTTGATATGTTGTGTTTGGGTTGGTGCTTGATGGTGGTGTCATGTTTTAAAAAGAAAAAAAAAACATAAAAAAATTATAAAATGAAAAAAATCCAAAAAGAAATTTGTGGTTTGAGTGAAGAAGTTTTTATTGATCTTGAATGATTTTTGTGATCAAAGCCTCCTAGAACCATACATTGGGGTCAATGTATCCCAAGTGTGGGGATGGGGGGAATTTTTGAAGATTTTGAAAAATTTTGAGCCAAGCGAAACGATGTGAAAATTTGAACACCCTAGATTAACCCTAAATTGGTGCACCGGCAACCCTTGATACCCTTTCATTCTTGGTGAGAGTTGAAGCCACGTTTGTATATAAATAATGATTGTCTTTGATGAGAGTGGTTACGGGTGGGGGTGCATTAGAACTTGTGCTTGAATGCGATTTGAATCCTTAGTCAGATATGAATGCGAAAAGGATAAGGGTATTTAGGTAGCTTCGTCGTTGGTGTGAGCGAGTGTGGGATTTGGGGGGTTGGACCTCATAAGTTATATATATGAGCATGGTTGCGAGAGGGGCGGGGGTTTGGACATTTAGTTGCCCATTTTGTGCCTTAAAAGCCTATCAATTGTTACCCCTAGCTACTTACTTAAAAACTTACCCAAATTTGACCCGGTCTTATAGTGTTAGTAATAGTATTAGTAGTTTTAGTAGTTTGAAGAAGATATGTTTGATGTTTCATTGTATGTTCGTTTGCTTTGAATTTAGAAAAAAAAAATTTAGAAAAGAAAAGAAAAAAAAAGGAAAAAGCAATGAAAAAAAAAGAAAAAGAAAAAAAAAAAAAAAGAAGAAAGGTTGTTTAGTTGTCTTGTACATAGTAGTTTAGAGTGGTAGTTGTTAGTTGGTTTTATTGTGTAATAAAAAGACCGGGTTAAATTTTCGCTACTTCATATATATTCCATTTCCTACCCATACGCCTAGCCACGATACAACCTTAAAAGCCCCTTTGATTTGCATTCATGTTTGACACATTTTAGGAGAAGGATTGATTTAGGTACAAGCTTATAGTTGTGCAACCACCCGTTTGCCTATTGTGTGTCTAGCTTATCTTTGCTAGTTTTCACTTGTAGTCGAGAGGAGAGATTTAGAGAGGGGTGCATTGGTTGGGTGTTAAAAAGGGGTTAGTAAAAGGATTGCATGTTTTTGCTTGGTTTAAATTGATCACTTGTATTGAAATTGATTTGATGAGTTGCTTGGGACAAGCAACGGTTAAGTGTGGGGATGTGACGGGTGGTCCACGGGACAACCCTTAATCATGTTAAAAGACAAATTAATCCTTCACTTTATCGCGTAATTATCTTGAATTAGATGACTACGGTTGTGTATGTTTCAGGTGCGGTTCGGGAGCTTAAAGTGGATAAAACGCAGCTTTGGACGGTTTGGAGTTGAACGGGTCGCGTGTGGAATGGAAAATGAAACAAAGAACAAAACTCAGGTCATCACCGTAAATTATGGTCTAACCGTAATTTACGGTGGACATGAAATAGGCTTAAAGCTCACCGTAAAGCAGACAAGTCTCACCGTAAAACATTGAAGGTCACCGTAAATTACGGTTATACCGTAATTTACGGTGGAGGCGACGGACAAATCGTAACTGCCATCATTTATGCAGTTTGATGGTGTCTTTTGGGCTATTCTCATCATTGGTCGGTTTTGGAGTATCCTAGGGGCGATTTTGGCTGTTGGTACTTGGTTGCAAACAATTTTCTAACATTTGGTTGATGTTTTCGATTCATATGAACACTAAACTTGTTGTTATGAGGATTCACCAAGTTATGTACGGCTAAACTTATGGTGATCATCCTGAATTGAAGGTTTGTCTATGACTTTTGTGTTTGGATTCGTATTTCTAGAATAATAGACTTGCAATGCATTTGTTTATTATGGTGTGTGAATGTTTGTTTGTAAATTGTTGATTGATGTTATAATCATATCCTAAATCGTACGTTCTTGGTGTTGTTAACAATCGAGATATCACGGGAGGGATTAGGGTTGGATATTAATCAATTAGTTATCGGGTAACAACCTCGCATTTTCATAATCCGAGTACTTAGTTCCCTTTTATCACAACAAACAATCATACATGAATCATGTCTATGTGATTCTTTCTAGTGAATTTAACACAATGGTCAAAAGCAAACCGGAAGTTTAGGATGATCGCTTTCTCTTAATCTGCTTAACAACCAATTTTAATTAGCAATTAGTTATTAATTTAGTTTTCTAAAAAACAACAATCCAACTCATTGATCTTTATTTTTCTGCAAATTAGGTTAATTGTAGTTAATTGCAAAGCTATAAAATCAACACACTTTCCACATACTCCCTGAGTTCGATACCCTATTACCGCTATCAATAGTTGTTATTGGGATTAAATTTGCGTGACCCACGACAAGCACGTCAGCATCCAAATCAATTTTCAATCATTTTCCAAAATGAGTCAGTTGATTGTATTTACCAGTGTAAACTGACGTATTTTCCCAAAAAGATTAGATGCAGGTACTAAGCGTAATTGGCTAGGATTTCTCCTTAGCATCATTAGAAGTCTCGCAAGCTTAAGATGCCTGAAGTCTGTTGAACTATTGTTTCCATTTTGTTTTCGATCCATCTGTGGATAAACTTCCGAATATTGTGACATTTGATATTACAATATTAAATTCGGTTGTATTATATTTTTAAATTGCTTCCGCTGTGCATATTATATATTGTTTTGTTTGACTATTATGTTGCCAACCACGTCACGATACTCCCCACCGGGCCCACCGGTGACACGTGGAAACCGGGGTGTGACAGGTTGGTATCAGAGCCAACATTGAGTGAATTAAACACTAGCCTTTTGTGTTTAATCTCAATAACACAATTGCACATTTCTAAACTTTCGAGTCTAGACATATAACATAGGACAAATTCCACTTTGTTTGGGTGTCCTTTATTTTGCATATATTTTTGTTTTGTTATCTCATGCTATATTGACAGGATTAACAAAATGCCGCCAAGATTCTTCAGGAGAAGAGGAAGAGGCAAGGGGCCAATCACCGCCCCCAACGATAATGAAGCTGGACCTTCAAATGCGTGAGCTCCATCTACCACGGAGAGTGACGATCCCCCGGCAGAACCGGAGAAACCTCTTTGAGCCAGCTAGACGGTCGGTCTCACACAGTTCGACACCTCCCGTGCATAACTCGTATGGGCCATACTCGGAAAATGAGCCCAACAACCCTCAACCCTCATACATACCATTACAGCGATCTTTATCGCACCACTCTTTTGGTGACCCTACACCAGTTTTCAGGGGCCGGTTTAACCCGGCAAATTATATACAAGAACCAGTGGGTTTCAACCCATTGGGACCGGAGGACCATTTTTCCGGAGATCACGCGGATGATATGGACGAGGATACGGACCCCGTCGAGCCTGCCAGTGGAACACCGAACCATCCCATAGAGATTTCGGATGGCTCTTCGTTTCACGGATCACCCTATGTTGGTCCCGATAGCTTCCAAGCTATGTTTACCAGGAACGAATGGTACTATACACCTCTTCACCATTCGTCGCCTCAGCAGCAGCAACAGCAACAACAGGATCCCTCGGTGGATTCACAGTTTGTGGCAGTTACGCCACCACCTCCACCGCCGCCAGTTCAGCCGGCACTTCCGCAACCGCTAAGGCGTAGGAGATCTGGACCGCGTATGTCCACACGGGGAGGAGACTTCCATTTCAGCTCTCCTCGGTAATCAAGTGGCAGCCATTACCCGCCACATCAGGAGGACCCACAAATGGGTGGACCCTCACACCCAGTTGCACCGCAACCACCGCCTATGGGTTTTGATAACCCAATTCCAGCTTACACGGGTTCCATGGCGTATAACCCGTTTGAACAGCCAGTGCACACCAACTACAACTACGCCGAAGCCGATCCTTACATGGTAGCGGCTAACTACAACACCCAAGGACCCTATGGAGATCCATGGGGAGTAGGGTACCCAACTCATGGGTACCAAATACCCCCAAGGTCTATTATCAGGCAACAATCGCAACCACCAAGGTTCTCTCCACCGGAGCGTGAAGAAATTCTGCAAAGGTTGGACCATGTAGAGCGAGAATTTCACAGGGAACGAAGGGAGCGACAAACTTTCTTCCAAGGATTAACGAGCCTAATTAAAGGGAAGAGCAAGAAGGACCACTGAATCCTTCCATTTGTTGTTGAGCCCCCTGCGTGGGTATGTATGTTGTTTATTTTGACCCCTGCGTGGGTCTATCCTTCTGTTCACCCCTACGAGGGTATGTTATTTATGTAAGTCCCTGCGTGGACTATTATGTTTGTTATTAAGCCCCTGCGTGGGTAAGTACTTGTTTAAACCCATGCGTGGGTAAGTTTGTTATTTGAAAAGACCCGTTTAGGGCAGCGTGTAATATTTTAATAAATTAATGGAATGTTGTTTATAAATTTCATGTTTGCCTTATGTGCATAAATAATTTATATATGAAATAAATAAATCAAAGATCATTCCTTTTAAATAATCATCTGCCTATGTAAATTTATAAATAAGAATCTTAAAGTGTGAAACCTAGCCTACGGGTCATTATAAGGCCGGGCCAAGATGGTAAGACCTGTTTAAAAAGATTCGTATCCCTGTTAACATCTGAAAACATGTTAACACTCCTGGAAGGTGTGATTCATTTGAAATCACACACGTTATTATTATATAAGGATCTTTCAAAGATTCCAACCCCAATTAAATGATCTCTGAATCATGGGTTAAATCATCAATTAAGATGATCATATTTTTACCATACGTGGTAATATGGGTGCCTACGGGCCCTGCTCATTTCTATATGAGCCAAAAGAAAGTGGTAGCTATGACTCCCTGTCAGATAAAGGTAATGAACTAGGTTCGAACCTTCATGTTTTGATTCTCTGAAATCATAGCTTATAAATTAAAATGTCCATGTGACTAGGCCTTTTGTGCCACAAATAAAACTGTTATTGTTTTATAATTAGGATAAATTATAATAGAAATCCTAAATAGATATGATTAATAAATTAACCAAATATGGTCTCTGTTACCATGGTTAATGAATTACCCTAAGGAGCAATTCCATAATAAACTCCCAAGTAAACTATTATCCTTGTTTTTTGTAACAGTTCAATTAAAATGGCTAACTCAGACGAGATAAATAGTCATCCAGTGGAGAACATTGATAACGCCCGGATTAATTTAACGGGTGCGGAATTGAAAGAGTTGGTCGACGACGCAGTTACTAAGGCATTGGAAAGGCAGTACGAAGAGTATAGTGGGACTCGTAGTAGGACCCTATCTACACAGCCTTCAAAGCCTCCGTCCAAGAAGGATGACCCGAAGAAAGATGATGATCGACACTCCTCGAACCATAGTGCTCCATCTCAGCAGGTTATACTTAATCAAGGACCCCATGACAAGGGTTGCTCTTATAAATATTTTGTTTCCTGCAAACCCCGGGATTTCACTGGGGAGAAGGGAGCCATTGACTGTATGACATGGCTGGATGAGATGGATACTGTTGTGGATATCAGCGGGTGCGCTGAGAGAGACGTGGTCAAGTTTGTGTCGCAGTCTTTTAAGGGTGAAGCTTTAGCAAGGTGGAGATCTCTTATTCAAGCCACCGGGAAAATCCCATTGTACAATATGTCATGGGATCAATTTGTTGCCCTTATCAGGGAAAATTACTGCCCTCAGCATGAGGTGGAGAAGATAGAGTCTGATTTTCTATCATTGGTGATGACAAACCTTGACTGTCAAGCTTACCTAACGAGCTTCAACACGATGTCCCAGTTGGTTCCTTATCTGGTAACCCCGGAACCAAAAAGAATAGCTCGTTTTATCGGTGGTTTAGCCCCGGAAATCAAGGCAAGCGTGAAGGCTTCTCGGCCAGCTACTTTTAGATCTGTAGCTGACATATCCTTGTCCCTCACTTTGGATGCGGTCAGGCAGAGATCGCTGAGGAATAAGGAAGCTGAGAAGAGGAAACGTGAAGATGATAGTTCACGGAGATCGAACAAGAAACACCGTGGGAACGGTGACAACAAGAAAGGATCAGAGTCAAGGAAAGATGGGCATCATTCTGGTGAGAAGCCCAAATGCAAAATTTGCAAGAAGCAGCACTTTGGAAAGTGCAGACTCGAGTCGAACTCTCAGACTCAGTCAAAAACCTATGATTGTGGTATATGCAAGTCCACGGATCACAAAACCTTGGATTGCAAGAAGATGAAAGACGCAACGTGCTACCGTTGCAATGAAAAGGGCCACATTAAAACCAACTGCCCTAAATAAGCCAAGAAGCCTGAAGAGGCCAAGAAGACTAATGCTAGAGTCTTCAGAATGGACGCGAAGGAAGCGGTTCTAGACGACAACGTTATTACAGGTACTTTCCTTGTAAATGACGTCTATGCTAGAGTACTTTTTTATTCAGGCGCTGATAAGTCTTTCGTTGATAATAAGTTTTGTGAATTGCTGAAATTACCTACCAAAACCTTAAATGTGAATTATGAGGTGGAGTTAGCAGATGGCACCATAGAAACCGTCTCTACTGTGTTAGATGGATGTGTTATATCCATTAAGAACCATTCTTTTCCTCTGTCTCTACTTCCCTTTAAGTTGGCCGGTTTTGACATAGTTCTGGGTATGGACTGGTTATCTCATAACCAGGCCCAAATTGTCTGTAACAAGAAACAAGTGGTAATAAAGACTCCGTCTGGTGAATCACTTACCATTCGGGGAGATACCCAGTATGGACTGCCTGAGCAAGTGACTATGCTCAAGGCTTCAAAAAGTTTAAAGAAGGGTTGTGTCATTTACATGGCACAAGTGATTATTGATGAGCCTAAACCGAAGATGGAAGACATCCCTATTATTTCTGAATTCCCAGAAGTTTTTCCGGAAGAACTACCTGGTTTGCCACCAGATAGGCAAGTGGAATTCAGGATTGATATCATCCCCGGAGCAGCACCAGTTGCCAGAGCACCCTATAGGTTGGCTCCAACAGAGATGAAAGAATTGAGGACACAGCTAGACGAATTGCTAGCCAAGGGTTTCATAAAACCTAGTTCGTCTCCTTGGCGAGCGCCAGTCCTGTTTGTCAAGAAGAAGGACGGATCGATGCGTCTGTGCATCGATTATCGTGAGCTTAATAAGGTCACGATCAAGAATAGGTATCCTTTGCCTAGGATCGACGATTTGTTCGATCAATTGCAAGGAGCAAGTTATTTTTCGAAGATTGATTTGAGGTCAGGTTACCATCAATTGAAGGTTAGAGATGAAGACATGCATAAAACAGCATTTAGGACTCGTTATGGTCATTACGAGTTCCTAGTGATGCCTTTTGGGCTCACTAATGCACCTGCCGCGTTCATGGATCTCATGAATCGCGTTTGCAAGCCATACTTAGACAAATTCGTCATCGTGTTCATCGACGACATTCTGATCTACTCGAAGAACCAAGCTGACCACGAGAAACACCTTCGATGTATTCTCAAACTCCTACATGAGGAGAAACTCTATGCCAAATTATCTAAATGTGAATTCTGGCTTCGAGAAGTCCAATTCCTTGGACATGTGGTGAGTGAGCGTGGTATCCAAGTGGATCCCGCTAAGGTTGAAGCAGTTATGAACTGGCAAGAGCCAAAGACGCCTATAGAGATTCGTAGCGTCCTGGGATTGGCAGGATATTACCAGCGTTTCATTGAAAAATTTTCAAGGATTGCTGCAACCCTAACTTCCTTGACCAAGAAGAAAGTGAAGTTCGTATGGGGCCCTAAGCAGCAAGAATCCTTTGATATTCTGAAGCAAAAGTTGAGCAACGCCCCAGTACTGACATTGCCCGAGGGAATAGAAGACTTTGTGGTTTACTGCGATGCGTCGCACACTGGCATGGGGTGTGTGCTTATGCAGAAAGGCAAAGTTATTGCCTATGCATCACGACAGTTAAAGGTGCACGAAAAGAATTACACCACCCATGACTTGGAGTTGGGTGCCGTAGTATTCGCACTCAAACTGTGGAGGCATTACTTGTATGGTATCAAGTGCGTGATCTATTCTGATCACAAGAGCCTCCAGCACCTGTTTAATCTGAAAGATTTAAACATGAGGCAACGCCGTTGGATGGAGACTTTAAATGATTATGATTGTGAAATCAGATACCATCCCGGCAAGGCGAATGTAGTCGCCGATGCCTTGAGTCGAAAGGAAAGGATGAAACCCATCCGAATCAATGCCAAGCGCATGGAGATAAAGAATAATTTGATTGAAAGGTTGTTGGCTGCACAGAAGGAAGCTGTGTTGGAAGCTAACTATCCTAAAGAAAAGTTAGGAGTAACTGAGGGGCAGTTAACTCTTAGCAAGGACGGAATTCTAAGATTAAATGGACGAATATGGGTTCCAATCTATGGAGGACTTCGAGATGTCATCCTCCAGGAAGCCCATAGTTCCAAATACTCCGTTCATCCTGGAGCTGATAAGATGTACCAGGATCTAAAGGCAAATTATTGGTGGATAGGCTTGAAAAGGTCTGTAGCCACCTATGTAGCTAAATGCTTGACATGTGCGCAAGTCAAAGCCGAGCATCAGAAACCATCAGGCTTGCTACAACAGCCTGAACTTCCTACGTGGAAGTGGGAAATGGTAACTATGGATTTTATTACCAAGTTACCTAAGACAAGGAAAGGAAATGATACAATATGGGTTATAGTTGACAGACTGACTAAGTCAGCACATTTCTTACCCATCAAGGAGACTTATAGCTCCGATATGTTAGCCCAGTTGTACGTTAATAAGATTGTAGCCTTACATGGCATACCTGTGTCTATTATCTCTGACAGTGATACTAGATACACGTCACATTTTTGGAAGAGTTTCCAACAATCTTTGGGCACACGTTTGAATTTTAGTACGGCTTATCATCCTCAGACTGATGGTCAAAGTGAGCGTACTATTCAAACATTGGAAGACATGCTACGTGCATGTGCGATTGATTTGGGTGGTAGTTGGGATAAGCACCTACCATTAGTCGAATTCTCCTACAACAATAGCTACCATACCAGCATTAAGGCTGCGCCTTTTGAGGCATTATACGGTAGAAAGTGTAGATCGCCTATTTGTTGGGCGGAAGTTGGAGATGTCCAATTATCAGGACCAGAGATAGTCTTTGAAACGACGGACAAGATTGTCAAGATTCGTGACCCTCTCAAAGCTGCCCGGGATAGGCAGAAGAGCTACGCAGATCCAAAGCGTAAGGCTTTTAACTTCGAAGTAGGTGACAAAGTCCTACTTAAAGTATCACCTTGGAAGGGAGTGATGCGATTTGGTAAGAAAGGCAAGCTAAGCCCAAGATACATAGGACCTTTCGAGGTTATCGAACGTGTCGGGTCAGTTGCCTATAAGTTAAACTTACCAGAAGAGCTCAGTGGAATTCACAACGTGTTCCACATCTGCAATCCAAAAAAGTGTTTCGCTGACGAATCACTGGTGATACCACGTACGGATGTGCATATAGACGAGAGCTTGAAATTTGTGGAAAAACCTTTGTCGATTGAAGATCGACAGGTAAAGAGGCTTCGAAGGAAGCATGTACCTATAGTAAAGGTCAAATGGGATGCCCGTAGAGGTCCCGAATTCACGTGGGAGGTTGAATCCATGATGAAAGAAAAGTACCCTTATTTATTTCAGTAAATCTCGGGTCGAGATTTATTTTAAGGGGGTGAGGATGTAACACCTCGAAAATTCACGTCCTATAATGTATTGACACGTGTCATGTGATTGAACGTGTGAAAGAATGTTCTGAAAGGACTAAATTTGACAATCATGGAAAGTATGTGAATATACGGGTTCTAAATGTCAACAGTGAATAAATATACTTCATAATAACCTTACATGATGTTCATATCATCAAACGAATAAATCATGGATCCTACGAAGCAAAAAGTGAGAGATTACAAACTACAGGGGTTAAATGTGTCAACATGTTTAAGTTATACCTCTGAGTGACCTTTTGACAAACCCGAAGCTTTGTAACTGTTAACTATGCTCACTAGAATGCGCGATATAAATTTCATAAAGTTTCGTTATCGTATGAGAAAGTTATGATCAAATTCGTGTGCGAGGGGTTAAAGCGTTAACATTGAAAGTTATGACTTTTCGAGTTAACCAGAAATGTCCAGGGACTTGGCAAAGTGGGTATAAGCCCTAAAGCCCTTGTATATAAATATAAAGGGGTCAAATTGCAAGAAAAATAGTTGGTTGCCCTTTCGAAGAGCCAAGAGACATTTATGCAAAAACTTGAAAATGTTAAAGCTGATCTCAAGGCCCAGGCGGGCCGCGCAAAGGTTGGTTAACCTTTACGCGGGCAGCGTTAACCGCCCAGATACAGAAATCGTAGACAGACTCCTGTATTCGCGCGTATTCGACCTTTAACCGATATTTTTGCATTGTGGGCGACCCCTAAACAGTCCTAAACACTTAGGGACACATGTTGGAGGGTTGTGGTCAGTGTTAGACCTTGGTGTCAACAATCTATGGTGAGAAATTCACTATAAAAGGCCACAAGACTTCAACTCATTCTTCACACCTTCCATCAAGCTTTATGGTCAATTTCTGGAGCTTAGGAGCAGACTCAAGTGGTCACTAATCAAGCATAGGACTTCTGTAAGTATGCCTAACCCTTCTTAATTAAGTTTTAGCTTAGTTTTAGCTTAAAAGTCAAACCGTCGTAATTAACGGTTGACTTTAAGATTAATCACTAATGGTCCAGTGATTAGTCGAATCAAAAGTAGTTATAAGTTGATAATTATGTGGGTAATAAACTCTCAAAAGGGTTCCCAATGATTCCCACTCTAACTAGGTCAAATGTCGGGTCAAACTTGTATTTAAAAAGTCAACAGAATGTGTAAGTTACAATTTAAGCATAATTAGCAATGTAGAACACATACAACCTGTTTGATCATTAATATAACTTGGTAATTAGTGTAAGGACATGTCTAAACATGTTCAACCCGACAATTTCCTGTTTAGACCCGGTTCGGAACCGAAAGTCGCATAGTTTGACTTATACTTTGACTTTCAGTTCTGACCCGTTATGGTATGTTTTAGAAATGCCTTAGAGCTTTATTTGGACCAGGTTACATGCTAGTATAACCCTCTGTGATTATACACCTCGGATCATTAGTTATCCAATTAATATGCATGATTCCGTTAATTGCTCATATGTTGACCATTATGCCCTTATTACCTTAAAACGTGATTTTTGGAAATGTAAAAGAGTAGAAACTTTAATTACTGATATATAAAATTGTATGCAAAGTTTGACATCAGTTTGAGCTGTAGGTTATGAGTTATGCTCGTTAGCGTAAAATTAAAGCTTTTTGTTAATTAAACGGCGTAATTAGCATATAGCCTAATTACACCTACTTTTTGATATCAAACTTATTACCCACTGATGTAATATATTATTTTGGGATTTTTGAAGATTTTTAATTAATTTTAGGCTGAGCATAACTTATAGTCGTAGGCTTAATCCGGTAATTGTCGGTTTTGCCCTTACGGGCTATAAAATGAGTTTTACATATCTAAACGACTCCAAACCTTTTGCTACTGATCACATATGATAAATAAATTATTTTAAGCCTTCTGGAAATATAAAAATATCAGATTTATGTATCAAACCCGGAAATGGCCTCAAATCGCATTTTTAAGCGTTTTTAACGCATAGTATGTGCTATAACTATAATAAACATACAAGGGTTGATACCTACTGATATTTGAGGCAAATTATAATGTTTTAATAGTAATCAAAGGTTGATAGACTCAGACTTCAGTTTTGAGCTTTTCGGCTTATGTGAAATTACCAAAATACCCCTACGGGGCATAGTTTGGTTATAATTACTAAATTTCACATATATACTTTATCCTACTGTTATAACTTAGTAAAATAAGTATTTTTGTTGTTTACATCCGACCTGTAACTCAGGTGAATACTTAAACTCTTTTATAACCTTTTAAATGACCAAACTACCCCTACGGGGCATAGTTTGTGTTTAAATTCGCTTCGGGCATAATAAAAGACATCTTACTGATGTCACAACATATATGAAGCATATTAACTTAGGAAACCTATAAATAGCTCTCATGAACACTCGTTACGCTTATTACGCGTTCGGTTCGGTTTATGTAACTAGTTTACATAAACTAGCCTAAACGGGTCAAACCTTATCGGTTTTATCTCAAAATCCAGAATGTGTATGAAATACCCATATTAAACAAGTCTCTGAACTTGTCGGGTCTAAATCACATTCTATCCGGTCTTCGCTTAATCGTGCGTACGAACCGTGTCTTTAAAACTAGCCGGTCTAAGCTTAAGCTTAACTAAAGACCCGTGTGACACCTGTGTCATTTCAGCCATCAAACAAATGCCAAACCAATGAAACATTGTGTTTCATACTTGGGATTTGTAAAAATATGTGTATCGATTGCACATATCAACTCTTGTTCGATTTCAAGCTCTAAATCGCTTTCTGGAAGGTTATACGCGCATTGATGCGTAAATATAACCAGTTTAATGCAACAAACACTCCGGAATAGTGACATAGGCTTAACATACCTTAAATAACCTTTACATAACTTAGATATAAGTTTTGGAAGGTTTGGTGTGGTGAAATCAAAGTTTAATCGCTTACAGGGACTAAATTTGACAAACTGCGAAAGTATGCCAATTTGAACTGTAACAGACATTCCGGAACATGACCATAAGTTAAACATACCATAAATATCCTTTACATAGCTTAGAAATAGGCTTTGAGGTGTTCGGTATGCTAAAATAAACTTTTGGGACATTCAGGGACTAAAAGTGTCAAAAAGTGCACAAGTTTGCATTTTCGCGCATAACTTACGTTCTGAATACATCCGGACATCCAAAAATTTATGTAAGCACTAAAATATTTTATTTTAGTGTTCGCCATAAGAAAAATCCATTCGTCACGTCATTTGGATCGTTTTTCGCGCTTGTGCGCATTCCGTCGTAATTAAGCGAACATCGCGTTCGTACGACCAAACGAACCAACATCCGGCATATTTTTGAGCATGTTTTGAGTTCCCTATACTTTAACTTCATTTTAGAGCCTTGAAATGAGGTTAACGGGGTTCAAACGCATCGAAAAAGGCCTTAAACACGTGCAGGGACCATTCCTGCCACTTTTGAAACTTTTCTGAAACTGGGGGGTCAGTGGCGTAGCGCGACTGCCTAGGCCCTCACCGTCGCGCTACGCGACTGCCTAGTCTGGGGCAGAAACATGCAGAAAACTCATTTTTCGCATTTTCGGGACCGGATTCGATGTATCGACAGCTGTTTACAGTTGTTATCCACTCCCAAATCCCTTGCCAAGTGTTGATTCCCTATGGTTAGTGGCAATTTAGGCACCATAACATTCCGACACTTGTACGGACATGATTAAGGCACGATTTTCGACAAACGATCCTAACGGTTCGGGTATTCCTATAAATACCCAACCCACACAACATCAAAACCCACTAGAATTCTGATTTTGAGAGCTCTAAGTTGAAACCATTGTTTCATACCTGAGTTCTTGGATCGGGATTAGCATTCGGGGACCCTTCGTAAGTATTCTTTCGTTCTTTTCCTTATTTTATTGCTTTTCGAGTCAGAAAGTCAAACTTTGTTTGACTTTCAGCGTTGACCAGTAATGGTCAATGCGAAGTTCTTTTGAACTTCGCAACGTGAGTGTAATCACGTTGGTCATAGTCCCTTGGGACTATGCCCACTGATTACCACGTTGTCTAGGGTCGTAGGGTAAGCGATCTGATGAATCGCTTATACCTCGAACCCGACCCATTTGGTCGATCATTAGGATCCGACCAAACACTTTAGGTGACCATAGTAGGTAGGGAATAATCTTCCGAGGTTATACCCTATGGTCGCATCGTTTAAGTAGTTGTATGATAGGTAGTTTATATGCCTTAGGTAAATTACCAGAATACCCTTTTCATGTATAATTGGTAATTAAGCATATGTAACCTAAACCTTTGTCACATAACTGATTATGTAATATGTTTAGGCATATAACACTTGTCATAGGGCTAGTTAGGCGGTCTGAACGCGTTTCACGCGAACGACGCGTTAAAGTAGCATAAGCTACCTAAACGGGTCGTAATGGGTCGAAATCACTCAGGTTAAGTTTCATTTAGTATGTAGGCTTTGTTAAACCAAATGACACGAGTCTCTACACTCGTTTAGTTTACAAACCCTAATGCTACCCAATCTTCCGATCTAGGTCCGGTTTATTAACATAGTTACCTATATTAGGTGCCGTTTGATTCCGATATCTCTTGCATTGCTTGGTGGTTATCTTTATACAACTGAGCAATCTCAAGTGAGTACATAGACCCCTCTTTTACTGTTTTCCAAACTGTTTTGGGGTGGAACACATGTGCCTACTTGTTACTTTCATGCTTTCCTGTTTTAACATCATATACTGCTATGTTCGTTAGTACATTATAGTACATGATTTTATGACATTTCATGCTAGGTGTGCCCAATTGTGTGCATTACTTAGTACATCGTTTTACATGACATTTTGACATAGACATTCGACATAGACATTTCGACATAGACATTTCGGCATAGACATTTTAACATGATTGACATTTGATCATGCATTTCCCACAAAACATAACATTGATTTAAACCAAGTTTTACTTCAATACTTTGTTTTGTGCATATGGTTTAGTTGAGACATTTCACTTGCCATACATGACATTTTGACATAGACATTTGACATGGATATTTGACATAGACATTTGACATGGATATTTGACATAGACATTTTGATATGATTTACATCTTGACATGAACACTTTGACATATTACCCAATACATTTGACAATTGATTTAAACATAGACTTCTTACATTGGTTAGTTTGGTTTGATTAAGTGATTAAGTAACGATGCGTGTGTAATATGATACAAGCATGGTGGATACGCCGCTGGTACTTCCTATATATAAGTGTTTGTATGGTATTACATATCGTAGCGTTATTTGAATCATTTCAGTTTGAGACATATAACATTTTATACAAATAACATACTTTTCACAAGACATTGTTTTACAAACAACTTATCTTATACAAATCCATTTTACTATGGTTATTCATTTAACCATACATTATTCACTTATTTATACATATCATCTGAACTCATTGTTTTTCAAATGATTTACAAAACAAAGCAAATAACAAGGTTCATGACTAAACATTTTCTCAAACATAAGTCATGGAACCTATTTTCACAAAACCTATGTATCTCACAGGCATTTTTATGCTGACGTACCTATTTTCACATGTGTTTTTCAGGAGCTGTTGCATAAGATGATCAAGATACACATAGGCAGACTTGGGCTTTAGTGACAATAAAAGATACAAGACTAGTTAATTATGTTGCATTTCCTTGTTTGTTAAGACATTGTAACACTTTTAATCAATAAAACGAAACTTCAATTGCCATGGATTTGAAACAATTAATTCTGTTACAACACTCCCCGACATTTCCGCCACGTTTTGTATGTTCCACGTGGTCGGGGTGTGACAACCCGTTAGAATTCTAATAGGTTATTATAAACCTTCATTCCAGATTAGGAGTACCAGTAAAAGCTACTTGCGTTTGCTTATTGTGATTTATACATTGCTCAGGTAAATAATTTTAACTTATTTTCCCTATACGGGCTTGGGTTACGGTATATAGTATACCGCTTGATCGGGCATCAAATCTTCCAACGTTGGGTGGTTAATTGAATAATTTGATCGGCTCGTTTAAACAGTCTTGTTACTTAAAGCCTTTGGGGGGTTAATGACCATGTCCCGGATATCCTTGGCATCATTTTACGAAATGGCCACGACTTAAGCGCGGGGTGTAGGCGTACACCCGTCAGTGCACAAAAGAATATTGTGGTGTGTCTATTGATCTTTAACCCGGACAAGATCCGGGCTACTGAACGCACAAGGAACATGTAATTCATTCAAAAGATTATATATTTAAATAATTCTCCCAAGTTAAATAAAATGTTTATACCACGTGCATCCAAATCAATTTTCAATCATTTTCCAAAATGAGTCAGTTGATTGTATTTACCAGTGTAAACTGACGTATTTTCCCAAAAAGATTAAATGCAGGTACTAAGCGTAATTGGCTGGGATTTCTCCTTAGCATCATTAGAAGTCTCGCAAGCTTAAGATGCCTGAAGTCTGTTGAACTATTGTTTCCATTTTGTTTCCGATCCATCTGTGGATAAACTTCCGAATATTGTGACATTTGATATTACAATATTAAATTCGGTTGTATTATACTTTTAAATTGCTTCCGCTGTGCATATTATATATTGTGTTGTTTGACTATTATGTTGCCAACCACGTCACGATACTCCCCACCGGGCCCACCGGTGACACGTGGAAACCGGGGTGTGACACTCGAACACCTTCTGGTCACGATAGTATCTGGATGATAATTGATCGTTTGACCAAAGCAGCCCACTTTCTTCCCATTCGTGAAGATTATAAAGTGGAGAAACTTGCTCGAATCTATACTGATGAGATTATATGCCGTCATGGCATACCCCTTGACATAATCTCGGACCTTGATGGTCGTTTTACTTCACGTATTTGGCAAACCTTTCAATCCTCTATGGGATCTCATTTGAATCTTAGCACAGCCTTTCATCCTCAAACGGATGGACAGACCGAGCGTACCATTCAGACCCTAGAGGATATGCTCTGTTCTTGTGTCATCGACTTTGGTGGTAACTGGGATGTACATTTACCATTGATTGAGTTCTCGTACAACAACAGCTATCATTCCAGTATTCAAATGGCTCCTTTCGAAGCTTTGTATGGCCGCAAGTGCCGATCTCCTCTCAGTTGGCACGAGATTGGTGACAAGCAGTTTACTGGCCCTGAAATCATTCAAGAGACAATGGATAAGATTCTCCAAATCCGTGATAACTTGATCAAGGCCAGGAGCAGACAAAAGAGCTATGCTGATAATAGACGCAAGCCTCTGGAATTTGATGTTGGTACCGAGTTCTTCTCAAGGTATCTCCCTGGAAGGGGGTAGTTCATTTTGGTAAGAAGGGAAAGCTCGCTCCTCGTTATATGGGTCCTTTCAAGATACTCGAAAGGATTGACAAGGTGGCGTACAGACTCGACCTGCCACAGGAACTAAACAATGTGCATCCAGTGTTCCACGTATCAAACCTACGAAAATGCCTAGCCGACGAGGAACTGTAGGTTCCCCTTGAAGACTTGCAAATAAACGAAGTTGTACACTTTGTGGAGAAACCGGTTGAAATCATGGATCAGGGTGTCAAGCGATTGAGGCGCAACAAAATTCCCATCGTCAAGGTTCGTTGGGAAGGAAAGCGTGGTGCCGAATTCACTTAGGAACTGAAGAGTGAGATGAAGGCCAAATATCCGCAGCTCTTCGAGCAGTCTTCTTCCTAGATTTTGGGGACGAAATCTCCTAAAGGAGGGGAAACTGTAACACCTGTGTCCCTAGACTTTTAGATATTGTCAATTTTAGTCTCTAAACTATGTGGTCATTGATACTTTTTGATACTCGGTAAACTTTATGCTATATACTAGATACTTGGAATAACTAAATCTAAATACTTGGAATGTCTGAATCTAGATGCTTGGAATGTCTAAATCTAAATACTTGGAATGTCTAAATCTAGATGCTTGGAATGTCTAAATCTAGATACTTGGAATGCCTAATTCTGGATACTTAATACTTTGGTGCTTGACTCTTGAGGCTCGTGAAACTTGAGACTTGGTTGAACGAGGGACTGGAGTTTTGTCACTGGCGGAAACTATGAAACTTTGAGACCTTTTGTGTTAACACTATAATCTAGTTATACTTTTACCCTATAATACGCAACGCTTAATCTAACTCGCTAATCGAATCAAAGACGGTGAAACGGAAAAGATGGGATTGACCGAGTGGCAATCCGATCGGATAACCACCCGATCGGATGGCCACTCGACCACGTCGCCACCCGATCCGTGCATACCGCCTCTCTTTCCATCCTTCTCACACTATAAATAGGCCTGTTACATCACCATTCTCACTGATGTGACAGCCTCACTCGACCAGACGCACGCACTCCTTATTTCTTCCATTTCTTAACGATTTCGGTACGTTATACACTAGATTCTTGTATATCTTTGATCTACACATCATTCTCTACGAGATTCTCCTTTGAAATCTCACTTTTCACCATGAATTCTGTCGGGTTTGAGCTCTTAAAGATGATGTCACCATGGCGATTTGTACCAAACTGTTGTGTGACGTCATCCTAGCCAAGATCTAGCTCAGATCTAAGGAATTTCACACGTTTTGCACTAAATCTATGCTAGATCTAAACTTTTCAAGCTAAAACCTATGTTTATCTTCATCTTTCTTAATATTTTTTACCAAAAAACGGTGAGATCTGAATGTAAACGAGCTGTAGACTTAAGGATTAGTTTAGAGTTGGTTTGTAGAAGGATTGTTGCCGGAAAAGATGATCGGAGTATGAATTCTGACGTGAACACCGTCGCGAACGGACGACTGAACGGACTGGGATGATTCCCACCCTATCGGATTGGATGTGAACTGATGGGTTTACCATTGTCTTAATGCGTACCATGTCATCATTGCTTAATCAGAGACTTAGAAAAATTACAAGTAAGGGACGGGACAAGGACCACCCGATCGAGTGGCAATCCGATCGGATAGCCATCCGATTGAACCGCCATCCGATCGAGTGACACTTGCCTCATAAACCCTAACACGTGGATATTTAAATCTTTTAATCGTCGAATGGCAATCTGATTGGATAGCCATCCAATCGAACTGCTATCCAATTAAAGTAACAACGAGCTTTAGAAACTTCCAACACTTGAGCAGAATGGAAACCCGATCGGATGGCCATCCGATCGAGTGGCCATCTGTCACACACTCACACTAGTCATCCCAATCGGATGGCAATCCGACTGGATGGCCATCCGATCGGATGGCCATCCGATCGGACAGCCATCCGATCAGGATGACTGATCCGACACTTTGCGCAATCTCGTTTTTCTGCCCAACTCTTATATGTTGTAATCTAATCAGGATAAATCTGAAGAGCTCCTTTTGATCCAATAACAGTTAATCTGTTAAGCAATCACTGTGAGTATACTCGATCCCTTTTTGTTTTAAACTTTGGGATGTAACATGTATTCTATTAAACTACGATACTTGAGACTTTTGCAAACTAAACTCTATCCTATGTGTATGTGAAACTTATGACTCTTGCATTCTATTTGTGCTATGTGAACGTTTAATCCAGGGTGTGTAATTCCTCCTTAACAATAGTAACGCTATAGGAGATGCACCTCCCAATTATTCTCGGGGGTATTGTTAGGAGGATTCTAGTTTTCCTTGAGACTTGGGAAAACAACAAAGCATCGGTATACTTAGGCTATCACTTGTTGGACTGCGAACACTAGCATGGCTGAAACTATTTTGTTACACTTGCATAAGGATATGAGTTGTTTTAATCTATTATGCTATTATTCAAACTTGTATACTCACAGGTACATTTTTGTACTGACTCTATTTTAATACATGTTGCAGGCTGATAGGTGCTGGAACTATGGAAAAACAAGCTAGGATTGATGCTTAGAAACTCACCTCGTTAAATTCTAGAATTTGAAAACAATGACTATTATGGTTGTATTTGGTATTGATGGTTATGTGGATGTTTTAGACAATCTTGCATGTAATTTACTTAATCTATATTGAAATTACTAGTGTTATGGAATCTCGTGAACAATTTGAATGCTTAGTGCTCGCACCCCGATGTTTCCACCATCGGTTGGGGTGTGACAGGAGCCATGTTAACATGGACACGAGCATGGAAGGGCAATGGGTCAAAGGTAAATACGGAAGCTATGCACGAACTTGGACGCACGAGGTAAGTGACTTCCGACTCACTTATTAGTATGTGTAGGGAATTATTTAATAATTACGAATGTGAGGGAATCTTATATGATTAAGTAATAATTGGAATTACTAAAGTAAGAATGATTGATGGGGCTGAAAGTAGTTAGTTACATCGGAACTAAAATGGTGAAATTAAATGGTTCGAATAATGGCATGAAGGATCTATAAGCCTTTTCTTATAATTCAACTTTTGATGTCAGTGAGGATGGTAAACGGATCCGTAATTAAATTACGGACGCGTAGAAACAAGAATTTCTCAAAACGGATGTCTGGATCAAAAGTTATATAGGTTTTAAGTTGAGAATTGGTTAGAATACATAGCTGGGCAAAAAGTGCAGCAGCAAAAGGAATGATTCTGTCAAAAAAGGGCTGTCGCGCTACGCGACAGCAAACCAGTTTCATCGTCGCGCAACGCGACTACTGTCGCGCCCCGTGACCGCCCGGGGTTGTATCTGTCGTGCCCCGCGAGAGCCGGATAGCTGGCAAAACTTGTTTTCTAGTTCGTTTCAGCACCCAGATTCGATTTTAAAAGCTTACATGTTGCGCATGATTATCTTATTTCATGGTTTATGATGTTGGTTTTGTTTATAAATGAATGTTATGATTCTCCGTATAGTAAAAGTACGGAATTACCCTCGTGTAAAAGAAGTAAACATATAAGTAAATGTACATAGAAACAAGTAAGTGTGTAGGTCGACATGTATAATGCCTATATTATGTAAAGATACAAATTTTTGATATGTTAGCATAAGTGTATGTAAGTAAAAGTAGTAAGTTAGAGCCCGTAACCGTATATGTACGAATATAGGTGAATAAGATTGTATGTTCGTATGTAGTAATGTATGTATGTACGAAGGTGGGTTGCTATGAATATACGTAGGAATGGTTTCAATACTTTGAGTATTGATAATTACTAATGATGTTTCTCGAGTATGAAACGAGAATGTAGGTACACCATTAAGGACCTTATGAAGGTTTAAGGAATAGGAATGCATGATTATACATGGAAGCCAATTTGAAAAGATGAGCGTGAGAAGAAGGAATACGGAGTGCTTATTTGATGACGTATGTTTAATTTAAGAATAATGTCACCAAATCTTAATGATGCGTATGTATGTGGTGAATGCAGGTTGTGTGGGCTTAACAGCATTATGAAGAATAGAAGGATCGAAGATCGAATCAAGAACAAGGATTGTACGGGAAGAGTGGTCACTTAATTGGAGCTTTTATATATTTTAAATTAATGTGTTTAATAAAGAATGAATGCTGTAAATCTTTTTAGTTAAGTGTTAATTATTCTAGTAATAAACCTTCAAGTATGTTACATGGCTAATAAAGAAAGAAATTTTTGGGCTCATATTTTCGCTGCGTCGTTTTCAAGTTATTACATGTTAGGACGTTTCAAGTTGGTATCAGAGCCCTGGTTTGAGAGAAATCAAGTATGAGGAGGTAAATACTTGAACTCAAACCTATGTGCTCTTATGACAAGGAACCCGTACAATCCAAGGCTTGACCAAGATCTAAAGGTAGAAGCAAATGTAAGTATGTATTAAAGTATGTATTTGAAGAAAACTAACAGTATGTTATGTGTAAGGTAAGCATAATTGTTTGGAGAGGATGATCCACGAATGCGGTTTAGGACCGACACCAAGGCATGTAATTAGACAAATTGACCCCAGGTACGTAAATTTAATATGTGGGTGCATGTAATGGTAAAACCTTTCAAGTGAAGGAAGATTTTAAATGAAAGATAATAATGGAATGGTAATGAAGTTTTGAAGATGTTACACGTGCTGAAACCTAATTCTTCGGACATAAGGAGACAATTACACGAAGACACGAAACTAGTATGTGGTTTGAGTACCTGGCCAGTACACAAGAAACATATGACGTTCGTGAGATCGTGATAATTGTTACAGGTATGTCTGTTAGAATTAGGTAGTAGGTGGACGTGAGGGTGAAGGGAAATGTAAGACTCTCAAGGAATCGAAAGTACCAAATACAAAAGAGAAGTAAAAATGATATGTTTGAATCCGCGAGACGGATTCAAAACATAGAAGTAATGGAAAGTGTGAATGACATGTTCGAATCCTTGAGACGGATTCAAAACATAGAAGGAATGAAGGATGTGAAGGATATGTTAGAAACCGCGAGACGGATTCAAAACATAGAAGGAATGAAGGATGTGAATGATATGTTAGAAACCGCGAGACGGATTCGAAACATAGAATGGAATGAATGATAGAATGAAAAGTTTGAATTCGTAAGTAGGTACGAATTAAATAAGTAAGAATGGATGATAAGAATGAAAGGTTCAAATTTGTAAGTAATTACAGACCAAAACAAGTAAATATTCTTAAAAAAAGCGGCTATTATCCAAGTTATGTTATATATATATATATATATATATATATATATATTTATGCTAATGTGTTGTATGCCAGAATGGTTGAGAGGACAAAACAGTTATGCGGATCAAATGGTGATTGCCATTTGAACCCGGTATTTAATGTTTGAAATGGTCAAGTCATATATTTGTAGGTGAGCATAGTGAATGGTTATGTAATGTCACAAACTGGAAGGAAATAGTCAACGCAAGGCATGGATAGCGGGTTAATGGATTTGACTTGCGCCGGGTATGTAAAAGGTTATGATTTTAATAGGAGCTTATAGCTCGACTAGAGAGGGATGTGTCAGAACTGGGTAATTGGTAAACATAGGTCAGAATGTATTTACAATGGACTTCCGAAAAGTCAAACAAAGTAAGTTGACGATTATTAAGCAAGTAATTGTAAAATTGCATGAAGTGTTTGATTCACTAAGTAGGTAAGACCGATGAAAACTATTGTAGTAGCAAGAGACCTTAGTCGAAAGAAATAAACTTTGAAATAAGTTACCTGTTAGACATAACATTAATTGTCTCTTGGGAGTCGGAATGAATGACGACTACGACCTAGACAAATGATTTAAGTAGGGACGGGAACGGTTAAAATTCTTGCAATTAATATTAAAATGATGAAATAAAGTCTTTGCAAGTATGCAAGAATGGAAAGGAATTTTGAACGTGTACTTTGATAGGTCAATGATAAGTAAGAAGTACCGGTTCGACTTTGAAAAGTCAAACTGCAAAACTTAACAATGGAGTTAAAAAAAATGCGGACGAATGGTTATGTATTGACCCGTCATGAACGGGTCAAACAACGAAAGTGATATGTTAGGAAATGGTCATGTATTGACCCGTTATGAACGGGTCAAACGCACTAATGTTTTAAAAAGAATCAAGAAAGGGTTAATATGTAAACAAGGTGATGTAGTAAACGACACGTCTGAATGAAATTTAGTGAAATGCGTAAACCCCTAATCTTATAATGAGGGTGACAGAAATCACGATGTGATAAACCTATCGAGGTCGTCGAAAGATGCTCTTGGGCGGAAGCTCATCACACGGATGAATGAGGTCAATCCGGAGATGGTGTGAAATGTAACGAGGAGGGCCGATCCGCTTTTGCGGGTTGTATTACTGCGCCAAGTAATAAGGTTAGTGAATTGTTTAACATGTGAATGTAACTATAAAGTTATGAATTTACTAAGTACTTTCGTACGAACTAATGGTAGCACAAGCTATGATATGATAAGGAAGGCTTGACTTTAGAAGTTGATTAAGAATGAGTTATAGTTTAGGCTTATGTAGTAAGCAGTGCGTGTATGAGTAAAAAGGTAGAAATAAAACTTCAGGTATAAGTGAAACTATTAGGACTAATACTAACGGTGAAGTGTGTTAGTAAGTTGATATGAACTTCAAATTGTTGTAATATAAATCATGGTATTTGTTACTAGTTTGCACATTTTAGTTTAAGTACGATAATGTTATGAGTTGAAAATTTAAGAAGAAATTGATAAAGAATGAAAATGTAAAGTATATGTAGTTGACCGGTTACGATCGGGTCGATGTGATGTAGAAAAGCATAATAAAGAAATTGTATAAGTAGTGACTCGTTTTAATGGGTCGCAAGGGATGAAATTAGGATAATGATGAAAAAGGTATGTATTGACCTGTTATGGATGGGTCAATTAAGACAAGCATGATGGGCTAGGATATTGGTCAAAACTTTGACCCGTTATGAACGGGTCAGATGGATTATACGCTTAATGTTAAAGAAATGTTACGTACAAATCTGGGCAGGCCGAGTTGTTGAAGGAATGGAAAAGGGATTTACTAGAAACAATGTTCTTAAAGTTATGACTTTACTAATAGTTAAACCGATATTGATGAAGTAGGTTTCGGGGACGAAACCTTCTTTAAGGGGGTAGATTTGTAACACCCCAAAACTCGAACTATTAAATTCGTTAGTAGGTTACCATGTGTAATTAAATGATATACAATAACTAAGTTATTAAACTTAGTTAAATGCCTAATAAATAAATAAATGAAATTTGTGGCAACTATGATGGTGTGATAAACTTGAGGGACTTAGATTGCCAAAATGGAAACTAAAATTAATAAAAAGAAAAATAAAAACACACACACTGTGAGTGTGTATGTCTGGTCGATCGAACAAGGTAGGGGTAAACCCTAATTCACAAGAAATCACCAAATTGAAAAGGAAATTGAAGATTTTTAGGATGCATGTATCAAGATTTTCGATCTCCTAAGTGTTATTCACAATCAAGTAAGTTAAATTTTATGATTTGGTGATGATGGGTGAAGTGGGTTTCGATGAGTTCGTGAATCTAAGTGAAGTTAGGATGGATATGTGATAGAATTACCTTATGAAACTTGCATTATGCTTAGATTTCTGACTGTTATGTATATTTATGAAAAACCCACTTGTAGTGGCTCTTATATAGGATGATGATGATGATGTACTGTATGCTAATTTGGTGATGCTTGATATATATGACAATGGATATAATAACTTATTGATTTTGAATCTAAATTGAAGTGAAAGTCATGTGAAAAATTGATGAATATGATGATCTTGAAAAAAATTGATGAAAACTAAATCTGTCCAGAAAGTTACAGCCGAATGTAATCGGCTGTAAGTGGGTCAAATCTTGTCAAAACCTGATGTTTATTGAGTTTCGATGAACTCCCAGGAAAAACCTTTCAAACCCAACTGGAATTGCATTTTTTCGACGAAAAACGAACGTTTTATGAATTTTTCCGTATCGATGGTTCAGGCTGGGTTTTTTGGCAGAATTTGCAGCCCATTACAAATGTCATAACTCAATTTAGGGATTGAGTTATGATCTCAAATTTTTATTATAGGTAGCTTCAGGTGATTTCGAAATCCTCCAACTGGAATTTCGTCAATCGGATAAACGGAGAATTTTAAATGAATTTTTCCGTAAGCTGCAGTCAGAAGTGACGATTCTGATTGCAGCTTAGTAAATGAATTTTTATAAATTTTTGGTAGAGAGTTAGACTCTAAAAATTTAACACAAGGATAACCCCTCCAAGTGGCATATTACATAAAAAGATTGTAACTTTTTCAAACTCGTAAGTACAGTAAACGGACGTCCCAAAACAGCCTATTATGATGTCATGAGTATATGAGATTAAGCCGAAAGTTAAAATGATAAATCGTTGACTCTGAAAGTCAACTACGCATAAGGAGCATGGCTAGACTTGTTGTTGTGATTATAGGATTATAGATAATTGTACGGTACATGGTATATAAATATGTGATAAATGGAATGACTTGATGGATTATATGGATTTGAAAGGATGTGAATCGAGTACATGTCGTATGCTTGTTAGGAATGATTAATGCAAATTGAATGTGAAACTATGCAAATGTATGCTCGTTGTCAAGTACAATTATGTATGCTAACAAGAATGTGTTGATGATAACCTGAAAGCGTAGGAGCCATGTCAACATGGACATGAGCATGGAAGGGCAATGGGTCAAAGGTAAATACGGAAGTTGGGCACGAACTCAGACGCACGAGGTAAGTGATTTTCGACTCACTTATTAGTATGTATAGGGAATTATTTAATAATTACGAATGTGAGGAAATCTTGTATGATTAAGTAATAATTGAAATTACTAAAGGAGGAATGATTGTTGGGGCTGAAAGTAGTTAGTTACGTCGGAACTAAAATGGTGAAATTAAATGGGTCGAATAATGGCATGAAGGATCTATAAGTCTTTTCTTATAACTCAGCTTTTGATGTCAGTTAGGATGGTAAACGGATCCGTAATTAAATTACGGACGCGTAGAAATAAGAATTACTCAAAACGGACGTCTGGATCAAAAGTTATATAAGTTTTAAGTTGAGATTTGGTTAGAATACATAGCTGGGCAAAAAGTGCAGCAGCAAAAGGAATGATTTCGTCGAAAAAGGGTTGTCGCGCTACGCGATAGTAAACCAGTTCCACCGTCGCGCAACGCGACCATTGTCGCGCCCCGTGACCGCCCGGGGATGTATCTGCCGCGCCCCGCAAGAGCCAGATAGCGAGCAAAACTTGTTTTCTAGTTCGTTTCAGCATCCAGATTCGATTTTAATCGCTTACATGTTGCGCATGATTATCTTATTTCATGGTTTATGATGTTGGTTTTGTTTATAAATGAATGTTATGATTCTCCGTATAGTAAAAGTACGGAATTACCCTCATGTAAAAGAAGGAAGCATATAAGTAAATGTACATAGAAACAAGTAAGTGCGTAGGTCGACATGTATAATGCCTATATTATGTAAAGATAGAAATTTTTGATATGTTAGCATAAGTGTATGTAAGTAAAAGTAGTAAGTAAGAGCTCGTAACAGTATATGTACGAATATAAGTAAATAAGATTGTATGTTCATATGTAGTAATGTATGTATGTACGAAGGTGGGTTGCTATGAATATACGTAGGAATGGTTTCAATACTTTGAGTATTGATAATTACTAATGATGTTTCTCGAGTATGAAACGAGAATGCAGGTACACCATTAAGGACCTTGTGAAGGTTTAAGGAATAGGAATGCATGATTATACATGGAAGCCAATTTGAAAAGATGAGCGAGAGAAGAAGGAACACAGAGTGCTTATTTGATTGCGTACGTTTAATTTAAGAATAATGTCACCAAATGTTAATGATGCGTATGTATGTTGTGAATGCAGGTTGTGTGGGCTTAACATCATTATGAAGAACAGAAGAATCGAAGATCGAGTCAAGAACAAGGATTGTACGGAAAGAGTGGTCACTCAATTAGAGCTTTTATAAATTTTAAATTAATGTGTTTAATAAAGAATGAATGTTGTAAATCTTTTTAGTTAAGTGTTAATTATTCTAGTAATAAACCTTCAAGTATGTTACATGGCTAATAAAGAAAGAAATTTTTGGGCTCATATTTCCGCTGCGTCGTTTTCAAGTTATTACAAATTACTATGTTAGGACGTTTCAAATTCCATGAAGTAGATAACTAAAGCTATTTGCATGGATACATATAGTTATATAAGAAGATAGAGCAACTACTCATAAATATGGTTTCTGACTTTCTGTTTTGCTAATTTAATTTGATTCTACATGAATAAACCCTATGCTGGTTAAATGATAACTTTGTGGCACCTATTCATCTTCTAAATTTGGATCATTGACGGACCATTGGAGTATCATCGTGCCACTAGTGAAATCACCCAATCATATCCATCTCCACTAGGCATAATGTCTATACACCAATTCAGGAGGAAACCCAATAAATATGGGAAAAAGCCCTTTGTGGGAATCGAACCCAGGACCTATTGGTCCAAAGTCTTATCCCACCCCCAGAATATTAGTAGGTACCTATTCATCTTCATATAAAATAACAGACATAGGGTAGAAAATATTTTCAATTAAGTCAGAGATAAGAATCCACATTAAACTTCATTTACTTGATCAAGAATTCTAGCATGTCAATAACTTTCATGCTTCCAAAATGGAACACTAATGTTGTGAGTAAGGTAAATTAATTTAATACTATTGAGCACATTTAAGTGTGTTAACTTAATAACTTCAAGCACGATTATCTAGCTTTAATTTATTGTAAGTCCCAAAAACTTGGATCTAACAATGATATCACACACACACACACCAAGGATGGGCGGAATCCAAACTTGGTGAGATTCAAGAAAAAAAAATCAAGAACACAAGAACACTGAAAATACTTTAACACCTTGCACACGATTCTATTACTATCGAATAACAAAACCGTCTCTGTTTCTCTGATCTAGGGTTTCTCTCTAAAGTGTTCTACCTAGTTATGAGAATAAAACTAGTTTATATACCCTAGACAAGCTCACTTCCCTACATGGGCTTCTTATGGGCCTGCTTGGCCCATATGGCCTTATGCATGGCCTAAATGACCTATAAAGGTCCAAAGACTAATATGAACTAACACAATTAAACCTAGTTTGCTACCACTTCTAGGGCCTAACATTTATAAAAAATGATTTATTTTAACTAAATACACACAACAAGTAAAGGACTCATCACGTATAGTATAACTTTTGATAAGAACCAAGTATCGTTCAAGAAACACGCTTCCCCTACTCAACCGTTTATTATTATTATGATCATCCTTATTTGTAGTTAGGTTAGTAGACTAAATTAGTAATATAGGACTCTTGGATAAATAAAATTTTAGGGACCCCGGTGAAAAAAGGCACTAGTGACTTCTGAAATTTATGAGTAATTAGACACTTCGATAAATAAAATCTATTCTTTGCTTAATTATTATTTCATAGTAGTGTTCACAACTTATTAAACTCCATGATTTGTAAAATTACGCATATAATAACATTTTCGTCTAACTCTCTATCTTCATGACTTCATCTATACAATTTAACTAAAAAACATCATTTTCTCTAAACTTTGTTTATTATCTAAGAGCATTGACAATGTACCTCACTCGCCTTGTGCAAAACCTAGGCGGCAAGAACCAAACGCCACATCCCACAAAACCAACGATATGGGTGTGATCCGTGAGTGAGGTTCATGGATGAGGTATGGTAATCCGGACACGTCTAGGATTGGCACCCCCAAACGGTTAGCTAGATTTTGTTTTAAAAAACAAAAGAAAAGAAAATTCAAACGGTTACGGAAGGCGTTTTGGCAGTGGTCATTGGTGACGGGGGTTGACAGTGGTGATGCGGCGGATACTGGTGGGTGATGAAGAGGGGTAATTACTTCTTTTCATGTGTAGCACATACTTTGTAGCAAAAAAAAAAAACAAGCATCGATAAGAGTGAAACGTCATCCCTTGGTTCATATAAAGTGACATGAGTTAAAAAAAGATTGATTTTAGGATCCTACTCAAGCTTAACTCAGCATTCTAAGGCTATGAGGTGTGGTTGGAGCCCCATGGGGCTTTATCATGCCACCTAGGATCCATGTCATCGTCATGTCAGCATCGGGGCTTTATCATGCCCCCCTTTAATTTGGAGGGTGTGGATGGAGCCCCGTGTCATGATTAACTAATTATTTATTTATATATTTATTTTTTTAAATTAAATGGCAATTTTAATAATTACAAAATTAAAAATAAAAACATAATTTCATTAAAAATAAAAAGATAACATACTAGAAAAAAAAAAGGACAACATACTTAAAAAAACTACATATATTTGGCCCGAATTTGTGCCTTACGAGCCTCCAAAATGACTCGATCCTCCTCTGGAAGATGTGACAGATCCCTTGCGAGAAAGTCCATGTCTCTCGCAATGTGTTTCTCCATTCTCATTTCTTGGTCTTTTTCCCTAATGGAGATTATTTGCTTGAGATCTGCCTGGAACTCGCTAATCTTTGACCGACCATCTGATTTAGTAGACTTTCCACGTGCCTTGGCTTTACTTTTATCCCTACCAGTTGGACGAGGCAGCTCTTGTGGTTCTTCAAACTCCTCAGCATCCTCGTTTAGATTAATTACTGTACGAGCATCGGACACAGATGGTTCGGTGGTGGATGTCGATTTGGATCGTTTGGATCTAGGGCGGGTTGGGTCGAATGGTGGCACAAGATGCCACTTTGGAGATTTGAGAAGAAGCTCCCATGTGGTTACCAACGTAAACATATGCCCATGGTGCATTCTATATTCATTGTGGGCTTCTGTCAAGACATCGACATCGCTCGCACCACTTCTCCTTCGAGTGTTATTGACGAGGTTGTTGTATATGTTGTTGAAATTGCTAACCTTCAGCCTCATAGCACCCCACTTTCCCGAAAAAGAGTCGGCGGTTCGATACACGCCACGACCCATTGCGGCGAAAAACTTCTCGCGTATACGACCCCAAAATACCTTTATGTCTTGGTCGTCTACTAAAAAATATTATTTACAAAAGCATAAAAAAATATTTACAAAAGCATAAAAAATATTATTTACAAAAGCATAAAAAATATTATTTACAAAAGCATAAAAAAATTTATTTACCAACAATCTCGTCCTCCGACACGTCGAGCCAAGCTTTTGCCAACTCGAACTCTTCCTTAGGTGACCAAAATTCTACCTTCTTAGGGGTACGTTTTTCGGTCTCATCCTTCTTTTTATGGCTTCTTTTTTTATAGAAGAGGATTCGACTTGGGTTTCGGGAACGAATTCAGTTTCGCTTGTGTCTTGGGCGGGTATGTTTGGTGGTGGCATGTTTGCCGGAAAAAAGGGGGTTGAGAATAATACCCGAAATATGGGGGCATCGGTTGAGTGGTGGGATGAGGAGAAGTTGGTGGCATTGGATAATATCCAACCTCACCCGTACGCGGGTCTCGGCGATAGCAGTCCTCTTGCTCGTTGTTTTGCAAATTTTGCCAAAACGGGTTGGTCGGGTCCCATGGGTTGTTTGGGTTGTTTGGGTTGTTGGGAAACATTGTTGAGAAGTTTTAAAAAATATGAAGAGAATTGTATAAAAAGTGAGGTAGAAAGTGAGAGGAATGATTTAAAAAGTGAGGTAGAAAGTGGGTATTTATAGTGTTAATTTATAAATAAAATAAAAAGTAAATTTTTTTTTAAATTTTTGACCGTTTTCAACGGTCCAAAACATAAATGCTCCTCGGTCCATGTGCGTTGCCGCTCGTTACCATCTTGGCGATGGTTCAATAGCGCCCCGGCATAGCGCCGGGGGTGTGGATCGATGGCGGGGGTGGGGCGCTATGGGTGGCCAGCTGGGTTGGGTGGCGCCCCCACACATAAATGCTCCTCGGTCCATGTGCGTTGCCGCTCGTTACCATCTTCTGGTTAAGACTCATTGGTTAAGACTCATTGGTTGAAAGGAATCTTTTTCTTGATGCATACTTATTGTATACATGGGTAATTACTACCAAGGTTCTTGAACCGGCAATATAAGATTGAATTAACAATCCTTGTGTAAGTAGTCATGTTTTGACTATAACAATCTTTATAGATTGTTTTCATATGTTGACTAAAGCAATCAAAACATACGAATGTTTTCATATGTTGACTAAAGCAACTAAACAAACGGTGATTTTGAGAAATCATCAATTGTCGAAATTGAATTAACAATTCTTTTTTAGTAGTTATTTTTTGACTAACATTTCTTATTGAAAAGATTATTTGATTTCGATAATGGTTAATCGATTTCTTTTTGTGTTTGTTTATAAACATCATTTTTTGATTTTTTCAAAATCTTAGTTTTGTGTTAGAATAAAATTCTTTTAAGACGACTTCAATCGTCCAACTGCTTTTCTTAATCCGTCGAGTTAATCAAGAATTAACCATATATCAAAGTCTAATTAACCAATTAGAACAGTCTCTTAAGAGATCACCTAGAAATAGGAGAGCTGAACATGTTCAGTTTAACGGTCTTAAAGCAAACCGCTTTAGACTAAAAGAAGAACTAAAAAGTCTAGAAAAACAAGTTTTCTAACTGAGAATAATACCCGAAATATGGGGGCATCGGTTGAGTGGTGGGATGAGGAGAAGTTGGTGGCATTGGATAATATCCAACCTCACCCGTACGCGGGTCTCGGCGATAGCAGTCCTCTTGCTCGTTGTTTTGCAAATTTTGCCAAAACGGGTTGGTCGGGTCCCATGGGTTGTTTGGGTTGTTGGGAAACATTGTTGGGAAGTTTTAAAAAATATGAAGAGAATTGTATAAAAAGTGAGGTAGAAAGTGAGAGGAATGATTTAAAAAGTGAGGTAGAAAGTGGGTATTTATAGTGTTAATTTATAAATAAAATAAAAAGTAAATTTTTTTTTAAATTTTTGACCGTTTTCAACGGTCCAAAACATAAATGCTCCTCGGTCCATGTGCGCTGCCGCTCGTTACCATCTTGGCGATGGTTCAATAGCGCCCCGGCATAGCGCCGGGGGTGTGGATCGATGGCGGGGGTGGGGCTGTATGGGTGGCCAGCTGGGTTGTGTGGCGCCCCCACACCTTCCAACTATGTCGGGGCGCTATTGAACCATCGCCCATATGGTTGGGTGGCCAGCTGGAGGGTGTGGGGGCGCCAGCTGGGTTGGGTGGCCAGCTGGAGGGTGTGGGGGCGTCACCCAACCCAGCTGGCCACCCATAGCGCCCCACCCCCGCCATCGATCCACAACCCCGGCGCTATGCCGGGGCGCTATTAAACCATCACCAAGATGGTAACGAGCGGCAACGCACATGGACCAAGGAGCATTTATGTTTTGGACCGTTGAAAACGGTCAAAAATTTAAAAAAAATTACTTTTTATTTTATTTATAAATTAACACTATAAATACCCACTTTCTACCTCACTTTTTAAATCATTCCTCTCACTTTCTACCTCACTTTTTATACAATTCTCTTCATATTTTTTAAAACTTCCCAACAACCCATGGGACCCGACCAACCCGTTTTGGCAAAATTTGCAAAACAACGAGCAAGAGGGCCGCTATCGCCGAGACCCGCGTACGGGTGAGGTTGGATATTATCCAATGCCACCAACTTCTCCTCCTCCCACCACTCAACCGATGCCCCCATATTTCGGGTATTATTATCAACCCCTTTTTTTCCGCCAAACATGCCACCAAACATACCCGCCCAAGACACAAGCGAAACCGAATTCGTTTCCGAAACCCAAGTCGAATCATCTTCTATAAAAAAAAAAAAAAGCCATAAAAAGAAGAATGAGACCGAAAAACATACCCCTAAGAAGGTAGAATTTTGGTCGCCTAAGGAAGAGTTCGAGTTGGCAAAAGCTTGGCTCGACGTGTCGGAGGACGAGATTGTTGGTAAATAATTTTTTTATGCTTTTGTAAATAAAATTTTTTATGCTTTTGTCAATATTTTTTTATGCTTTTGTAAATAATATTTTTTAGGAGACGACCAAGACATAAAGGTATTTTGGGGTCGTATACGCGAGAAGTTTTTCGCCTCAATGAGTCGTGGCGTGTGTCGAACCGCCGACTCTTTTTCGGGAAATTGGGGTGCTATGAGGCTGAAGGTTAGCAACTTCAACAACATATACAACAACCTCGTCAATAACACTCGAAGGAGAAGTGGTGAGAGCGATGTCGATGTCTTGACAGAAGCCCACAACGAATATAGAATGCACCATGGGCATATGTTTACGTTGGTAACCACATGGGAGCTTCTTCGCAAATCTCCAAAGTGGCATCTTGTGCCACCATTCGACCCAACCCGCCCTAGATCCAATCGGTCCAAATCGACATCCATCACCGAACCATCTGGGTCCGATGCTCGTACATTAATTAATCTAAATGAGGATGCTGACGAGTTTGAAGAACCACAAGAGCTGTCTCGTCCAACTGGTAGGGATAAAAGTAAAGCCAAGGCACGTGGAAAGTCTACTAAATCAGATGGCCCGTCAAAGATTAGTGAGTTCCAGGCAGATCTCAAGCAAATAATCTCCATTAGGGAAAAAGACCAAGAAATGAGAATGGAGAAACAAATTGCGAGAGACATGGACTTTCTCGCAAGGGATCTGTCACATCTACCAGAGGAGGATCAAGTCATTTTGGAGGCTCGTAAGGCACAACTTCAGGCCAAATATATGTAGTTTTTTTAAGTATGTTGTCTTTTTTTTCTAGTATGTTATCTTTTTATTTTTAATGAAATTATGTATTTATTTTTAATTTTGTAGTTATTAAAATTGCCATTTAATTTAAAAAAATAAACATATAAATAAATTATTAGTTAATCATGACACGGGGCTACATCCACACCCTCCAAATTAAAGTGGGGCTTGATAAAGCCCCCATGCTGACATGGCGATGACAAAGATCCTAGATGGGATGATAAAGCCCCATGGGCCTCCAACCACACCTCATATCCTAAGAAAAATATGTATTTTCCTAAAAAATCTAAATAAATTATTGCTTGTTTTTAAAGGTGACTTGGAAATAAATAATCGGCAAAGGTATGAATGAAAAACAAGATAGAGGTGGCTACGTATCCCCTCTTCATGAGAAGAATATTACTTTATTTAATGGAAAAGAACCAACTAAGGGGTTGATTGTTTATCTCTTAATGAGACTCTTAATGATTCAGACCTCTTACTGGTTCAGCACTTAATGGTTCAGACTGTTTGTTTCATGAGCAGATGTCTGAATGGTTCAGATTTTTCTCGGAATGGTTAAGATTTATACAGAGTCTGAATGGTTAAGACCTCTAATCTGAATTGTTCAGACATTTGTCTCTAAACTCTTAACCATTATACAGGCTCTTAATGGTTCAGACCTTTTACTGGTTCAGCACTTAATGATTTAGATCTCTTACTGGTTCAACACTTAACCATTCAGATGTTACCAAACAGCCCCTAAATATGTGAGAATGGGAAAGAAATATAGGATGAAAAAAGGTGTGAGTAATTAAACTTATAATGATTTCATGTCCTATTTTAAGATTTATAACACAAACGACTTGATTGAAAATAATGATTTGGTTCAACTAACTTATAGAAAAGGTAATAACGAGTATCCATTAAAAAGTAAGTTTTAAATAAGAAAGATTGTGGAGATGATATATAACACCCCTTAGGTTATAAGGTGTTGTTATGACCACCATGACTCCCTACGTCAGTGCCAAGTCACACACCTCTAATACAACATCCAAAACCAACACCCTAAGGGTGTGGTCATGACCTAAACTATTATCCTATTATTTATTTTAATTTGTCTTTGTCTAAAAAAAGAAATATCTTGAAAAATGGAAAGGGGGACCATGGTTGCCATGGTTTAATCCATGCAAAACATTGTGGATCATGCAAGAGGGTGATGTAGCTTTCCATTCATGTTCCTAAGTGGCGAATAATATACCAACCATGACCCTCACACCCTTTAGCCTTATAGGTAGAAAGAGGGAAGGGTATTTTGGTCCTAAAACGCAACTCTCACCCTTTTGTTTTCTTAAAAAAGATAGCACAAAAACTCAAGACCAAAAAAAAAAAAAAAATCCAACACCAAAAATATATCACAAAAATGTTATTCAACATAGAAATCTAAGACAATTTTTCTGGATTTTTTTAGTTTTCATATTTTATCTAGCAATATGTTGCTCAAATTAAATATTAAAAAATGCTTGATTTTACAATACAAACTTTTTTTTTAAATAATGTCTTAAGAAAAAGTTACAAACATTTTAAAAAATAGGGGAATATGCATCTGTCTTGAATGTGAAGAGTAAAAATCAACAAATACACCATTTTAAAAATATATTGTTACATCCTTCTTTTTACCTACACTTTCATAAAAACCATTGATTTTTAAAAAAAAAGGTCAAGATTCTTTTTTATCTCATTTAGGTAAAATCAACTTTTTATTTGATTTGCCCATAAATTATACTTTATGATTTGAGTAAATTACAAGTTTTGTCCTTTATTTTTACATCAAATTTCAGGCGCTGTCATTTTTGCCAAAATCTTGCAGGCGCTGTCCTTTAATTTTCAAAATATTGCACGTTTTGTCCTTTAAGCCAAATCTGGTTACAAATCTCAGTTAAAAAGGTCATGTGCAGTGCACATGAGGGTAAAATGGTCATTTTTCTCTCACCCCTTTCAATTTCCCCATTTATCATCTGCATTAAAATCCCTAAATCCCCAAATAGATCTATTAAGAAAGAACCTCCACCACGTGAAGTCAGCCCACCATTGCCTTTCCTACATGAATTCTGATTTCTCTGGTTCTCATTTCTCCGGCAGACACACACTTCCATCCCATCTCTTCACCCGGTTAACTTCTACCTCTTCTTTGACCTCTGACGACCTCCTCAGCAGCAGCGCCGTCGCTCACGACGGCGGTAAACAGAACGACCAACGACGGTCGTCTCTCCGGTAAGAGAATCATAGCCCCTTTATCATTTCCTCTCTCTTTCTCTCTCTAAAACCAGTCACATGAGATGATAATGTTGACTGAGATGATGATGACGATGGAGAATGGCAGTGGTCGAGATTGGAAGACGATAACAGCAGGTGGAGATTTGGTCGAGACGGTGGTGGGAGCTGACAGCAGATGCGGCGCACAGGGATGGCAGCGGCGGACCGCCGAAACCGCGATTCACGGTCATAACAGTGGCAACAGACATTTAAAAGAAACCCTCGGTCAGTAGTCGACTATTATTTGCATTTTGTGGTTCCTTACTTTGTGCATTTTGTGATTCCTTACTAAGTGTCTGCATTTTGTAATTCTCGGATAGGATATGGATATGTGCTAAACTGTTGAATAAAGTCTGATGACTAGATTTGAACATACGTCTGTTAGATTAATTAGAATTGGGATTTTTTATATAAGTCGTGGTGGTGATTTGAGGGTGGTGATATGGGGGTTTTGTTTATGAATGATGGTTGAAGAGACGAATTGAAGAGATGGTCTTGTGTTAGTGGGGTTGTTGTGGATATATATGGGGAATTAAATGAGTTGAGAGGGAATGACCATTTTACCCCATGTGCACTGCACATGATCTTTTTTAACTGAGATTTCTAATAAGGTTTGGACTAAAGGACAAAACGTGCAATATTTTGAAAGTTAAAGGACAACACATTCAAGATTTTAGCAAAAAGGACAGCGCCTAAAATTTGATGTAAACATAAAGGACAAAACTTGTAATTTACTCTTATGATTTTTATTAAATGGGCCAAATGAAATGTTTTAGATTCAGATTAGGACTATACCAATTACCAAATATATAGCCGTTCAAAGAAAAAACCTTACCACATATATTGATACAGTTTTGGGCTTATTCCACTTATTGGGCCAAGATACATTAACCATGGGCCAAAATCATAGGGGAAAAGGTAAATAGAGACACCTACCGGCCACTGAAACAACGGCGTCTTATATCTAATGATCGTGAAACCTTCAAACCGTATTTCAATTGGGATTTTACTTTGATATCCCAAACCCTAATTGCTTTTCTTGTCATCTGTACAGGTAAAAGGATTCGAGAGTTTTTTCCCAAAGCGTGGGTAACTGTTCTCTCCGATCGGCGATCGTTACTCTACTCCCCCAAACTGTTCGTCTCCCATCGACGTCAACTGGCCGGCGACATCCCGGCGACCATCGTCTCCCAGCGACCATCACTGTTCGTCTCCGATCGCTACTCCACCAAAATCACGAACTGTTCGTCTCCCCCAAAATCCGATCGCGTATCATCAGGTTTGGTTGTTTATCAGATTTCCTTTGATATTAGGTTTCTATTAGGGTTATATTCCTTGTATTTTGAACATAATAATGCGTCACTTTTAACCATTTAGTGCTGTTGGTGGACTTAGTCGCTAGTAGGGTCATAAGCAAAAAAGCAAAATACTTTTTTCAACTTTCAACTGAAAACCTCAACCACAGATTCCAGATTCTCAAGAATTGATTCCAGTTTTATTATATTCAAATATTAGGGTTATATTCCTTGTATGTATATATGGTTAAGAAAATAATAGAATGTGTATTGAAGCTTCTAAAGAACTGAACTAATTTTACTTTGGGAGTTTGGGTAGTAAAATAAAAAGAAAAGTATAAATTAGGTAAAAAATTAAAAAGATATAGAAAAGTACCTAAATAGGTAAATATTTTTCAAAGTACCCAAATATGTAAATATTTTTTGTATCTACACTAGTTTGGGAAAAAACTCAAGGATTCGATTGATTAGGTTTTCATCTTTGAATGTCCATTAACAGTTTTTAATTTTATAATAAAACACTTATTTACATGTATATAAGACCTTTGTATTAGATGATTAAAATACAACCACTATTGGTTACTTTCAGCGGAACCAAAATATATAATAATACCCTAATTTACATGTCAATAGGAGCCTGTATTTATTGAGTGTTTAAGATAGGATTACTATTGGTTACTTTCTGATGTCAATATGCATGTTCTGATATTTATTTTTTGTTTGTTTGTTTGTTCAGAACTATTAGGAAGTGAATATGAGTTCTATAAGTGAGAATGTAGAGGACAGGCTTAGCGGGTTGCCCGAAGAGATTCATTCGCACATACTCTCTCTAATGCCTACGAAATATGCGGTACAAACTAGCATTTTATCCAAAAGATGGAGGTACAGTTGGATGTTTGTCACAAACCTTGACTTTGATGATGTTCATATTGATCCCATCCATATTGTGGATCGGGCACTGGAGTCTTACCAAATGTCCCAAGTTGAATTATTTCGGTTACACTTTTCTAAAATTCGAGCCCCTGAGTCAAAGGTATCAAGTTGGATTGATTGGGCGGTCAGGTTAAACGTACGTGAACTTGACATACACGTTATCCGTCTTGAGTTGCCTTTAAGCCTTTTAACTTGCAAGACACTCACAAAATTGAGCATAGGTCTTAGTGGCCGTAGGTACAATGTTTGGGGGACTCAGTCTACGGTCAATCTTCCTTGCCTGAAAACTCTTGACATTGTTTTGTGGAAGACTCCTTTTCTCATTGCGTTTAACCTTATTCATGGTTGCCCGGTCATTGAAAATTTATCATTGGAAGTAAAAGACTGTGGCGATGAGAAAGAGTTCAAATACAATATCCCTACTTTGAAACAGCTGAAACTAACATATGCATATATTATCAATGATGTTGAAAACACAGTTGTTTTAAATGTCCCTAATCTTGAATACCTATTTGTCGGTGGAGTATTGTACTCGTCTTTTGTCATGGAAGATTTGTCGTCTTTGATCGAGGCATCTGTTTCAATTCGTGAAACAACAGATTGTTCTCTGTTGGTTGATCTTCTTAAAGGAATTAGTGGAGTTCAATCGCTTTCACTTCAATATGTAAGTTTCCTTTAAAATGTTGTCTGTTAGATAGTGTTTAATTCTAAGGGTATTCATTTTCTTGCACTAACTGTAACTTTATTCGTTGTTAAAGTTTCCACATCGTCAACCTCTGCCTGTATTTTCGAATACGAAGCACTTGGAGTTGAAGGATCTTTGGGAGCCTAAACTAATTCCTAAATTACTCGATCGTTTTCCCAGGCTGGAACATGTATGTATTGAAAAGGTACTTGATTTAGCTATATTGATATCTTTTACAGTTTTTCCTATATGCTTTATTACTTTTTACCCCTATTTAATCCCGGGTTTTGTTTTCCTTATGATTGGTAAAAACTTTCAAAAGCCGAAAGAATGTCTTTGGTGTGACCCGAAGTGGGTTCCTGCTTGTATCCGGACGCGCCTTACAACCTTGAAATTTTCAAAATGCAACGGTAGGAAGTATGATATGGAGCTTCTGAAATACTTGTTGAGGAATGCAGAGGTTTTGAAGACCGTAACAATCACTTGGGAAGATTTACACAAAGAAGAAAAAAGGCGGTTCGCTGCACAAATGCTTAATTTTGTTAGGACTTTCTAGGTGGTGTGAGATCCATTTTATTGGTAATTAGTTTCATTCTACTCTACTTGTGGTTCATTAACTAATTGTATGAAATGATTGTCATATTCATATATATATTATGGAATGGTCTCTTCTTTTTTGGAGCTTAAACCATCTGTCCATCTATGATTGATATCAGTAAAATTTAAAATATGAAAAGGGTATTATTCTATGATTGAAGGATGATATCAGTAAAATTTAAAATATGAAAAGGGTATTTATTCTATGATTGAAGGAGTCTGTGTGAGGTAAGACTATTGTATAGATACTGGAGATAAGATTTATTTAGTTTAAAATATAAAACAGGCATTTTTTTTTTTTTTAGTAAATTGCCAAAATCGTCCTTGAGGTTTGGGCATGTTCGCCTAGGGCTGGCAATTCAGACACGAACACGATAACACGACACGAACCTACACGAAGTTAACAGGTTTCGTGTTTAACCTTAACAGGTTTCGTGTGTATAACAGGTCGACACGATAAGACCTATTTAATTCCGTGTCGTGTTTGTGTTTACGTATTTTGTGTTCGTTTCTTATCGTGTTTGTGTTTTAATAGGTCGTGTCCATGTCTTAACAAGTCATGTCAGACACGATATGACATGTTAAGACCTGTTAAAACTTAAGACCATTATACAATACCAGTTAAGATTTGTTAATGACTAAATATCAAACATATAGTAACTGGTCGTGTTCATATCTTAACATGTCTTCTTCGTGCATTAACAGATTATATGATACGTTGGTAAATTTTTTCGTGTGTTAACAGGTCGTTTCGAACCTGTTTATTATCAGGTTCGTGTTTGTGTTTGGAAAATCTGACATGATAAGATTTCGTGTCGTATTCGTGTTTACCTGTTTCGGGTTCGTTTCTTATCGTGTTCGGGTCTTAATAGGTCGGGTTGAAACGAACACTTCGCAAGTTTCATCCAAAACAAATTTTATGTACCATATTATCCTTCACTTTTAGGATTTTTTGACATTTTCATACAAACGTTTAACTGTTTTGCTAAAATCGTCCATGAGGTTTGAGTATGCTATGATTGATTATCTAAACCGACATGCGTTACGAGTCAACCTTAAATAAGTTAGATTCAAGTTTGTAATTCAGGGTCCGAGTTTATCTTCTCGTTTTGGATTAATTCCGTTTTGTTTTAGATAAATGTGTATGGATCTAATAATCGTTATTTAAAGTTTAAATTTTCGATAAAAGGTTTAATTTTGTTCCAATGTTAAAAATTTTGGTTACTAGCCAAAAAAACTGAACCGACCTAATCATAACTGAATCATGTAACCAAAACGGTGAAGTGTTCGTTTATATTTGCTTGTAACATAAACAAGTCAATTCCGAGCTAAGATTGGACAATCCTAACGAGTCCGGCTTCGAAATAATAATGGGCCAAACTTGAGGTTAGATGAGCTCAAGCTCGGCTTGGCTTTTCTTCGTTGTGTAATTAAATGAGTAATAATTTCTCTTGGTAAGGTAACATTATGATTTATGGTGATGGTTATCAAGTATGAGTTTTAAATACCATTGCATAACTAGATCTTTATTAAAGCGAGCCGAGTTGAGAACTTTTCATCAAGCTCACTATCTCATTTCCGTTATATGTACACACACTTGATTGAAATAGTTGTTTGATTTTAAAATTTATAACAAAATAGCCTGGATTGAAAGTAGTGATATGTTTCATTAGGTGGAGTTCATTACACGATATTGGCATTTAAGTTCCTTATCGGTTATTTCATGAAAATGGTTATGCCATGTACCTAAAAAAATCATTGAACTAATTTCTTATTTCTGTATGTGTTTCTTTATACGTTTACCTACACATAAGTAATTCTATACAATCTTAAAGGACAAAGTCGGTGGGTTTCCCACAGGCTTTGCTTTCTTGGCCCTCTATTTTCATGATATTGTAATTTTAGCCCATTGACTTTATAACCTTTAAAGTTTCATAAAATGACTAATTTAGTCCCTAAACATTTTACTTTGAATTTTCAAAACCACAACCCCATCTTTCAAACTTTGCCAGCACCAACCCTCTACTTTGGTTTTCCACCATCACCCCCTTAGCTCTTACATAGTTACGCACCAACCCTCTTCTTTTACATTTCCACAACACCCCCCTCATCTTTACACATTTTCGCCACCACCCATATACTTTTACACTTTGTCTTTTTTAGAATTTGCTTTTTTACCCCTTGTACTATTACTCCATTTTTACACCCGCCCAACTTTAAAAAAATTGAAATTGTAACCTTTAGACTACAACTCCTACTTTTGCAAACGCCAATGCATTGTGTTTTATGAAATATCTGTAACACCCCAAAACCCGAATGTTTATATTTGTCGTATGTTCCTATATGACTTAGTATGAAATAACTAACTAGGCTATTTAACCTAGTAAAGTGTGTAGTTAAAAGTCTTAAATGACTAAAGTAGTGCAATTTATGTTAAGTGATAAACATGAGGGGCCAAATGGAACAAGATGAAAGTTAAGTTACTAAATAACAAAACTCTCACACATAAACACACACATCGTGTGTTCGAGAATGAGCAGGAAGCTCCCATGGAGCCAAGAACCCTAACTTCATCCTTTTCATCAAATTGAAAGGCAAAATGAAGCTTAAATTCATAACCGAGCATAAATTAATGATCACCTTCACAAGGGGATCGCAAGGTATGTCTTAAAAGTTAGTTTGGTGATTATGCATGAAGCGGGTTATGTTGTAAATCACGAATTTGTATGAGATTGGGTATGAGTATGTGTTAGAATCATCATTTGGAACATGGATTATGCATGAATTAGGTTAATTTGATGTTTAAGGGTGAAACCCATAAGTTATGGTGAGAATGATGATTTGAATCATCATCCATGTCTAATTCTTGTTGAATGTTGATGTATTTTGATTTGTATGATGGATTCTTGTTAGAGGAATTGAAAGAATGTGATACTAGTATGTTTGATGTTTATGCATGTATGATTCATGTTGATTAGAAGGAAGAAATTGATGAATTATGTATGAGATTTGAAGGATATGCATGAACTAGTTGTACACTATGCTTAGAAGGTAGTACACATATCAAAAGTATGATGAAATTATGAAGAACTTAAGAGTAGATCACTTGTAAGTGATTAACAAGTAGTTATGAAGTGGGTTTTAGATGATGTAATGTAAATTGATGATTTACTTATGTTAATAATGTTTGGAATCATACATGTGTGTGAATGTTTAAAGAAATCGGGTAAGAAATGATGGATTAGCATGTTATAAGGTTGAATGATAAATTCCATATAAGATCCGTGTAATGAAAAAGTTGTGATGAATGATGAATAAGCTAACTATCTTGAGAATGATATATGATAGTTGATGCTTGATAAGCGACATGGAAGCTTGGGAAAGAAGCGGGTCAAATGGAACTTATGTGCACGGGAAGCGTACTCGGATGCAATGTAAGTTAATCTTACACCCTCCTTGTAGAATACCTATTCATTTTATAGATTATGAATATGATAAGTTTATAAATGAGGTATGAAGTTCCGACAAGTTTTGATATGGGTCGAAACATGTGTTCATGACAAGAAACTAAGTTTGATGGTTAAAAAGGGATAAAAGGGTATTATGGTAATTTTGGTTGCAAGTTAACAAAGTAATAAGTTACATGGATGGTATGACGAATAACTAACATCCCACAAGGATAAAAGGGACATTTAGACTTAACGGGTCAAACGGTGAAGATGTCACCCTTTGGCGTTATCGACTAATGAATTTCTTTGTTAAGTATTATGAATTTGTAGAATGTATAGAAAAAGGATTTGCGTTGCTATTATCTAGCAATTCAGCGGATGAAGTATTAGAACGGGTCACAACTTTGATCCGAGCCAGGTATGTGCATTTACCATTGTAGATAAGTCGCATGGTCGGTAATTTATGAAATGAAGTCTTTAGTAGTAAAGGATGGGTCAAAGTTGACAAAAACGCCCTTGATGGGTAAAATGAGCAAATGGTCCTAAAAGTTGATTACAAACAAGCTATTTGATTAAATGAATGTTTTGAAAAAGTAAGAAAGCGAGAAGTATGATTTTCGTAAGCTAAGGACTTTAAAATACGCAAACCCCCCTAACGGGCCAAAATAAGCTCTTGAGCGAAAATGGGTCAAGAGGATGCAAGACATCCGAGAACTTAATCTTTTATGATAGACAATGTTGAAATTATAGGGTTCATGAGGAATTTAGGTCAAACAATCAAGTTATGTTGATGAATGCATGATCGGGTCGAATAAGAAAAGCGGGTATATAAAGCCGACAGCTTTAAGTCAATAATTTCCTTAAACCAGATGTTGGATTTCAAGTTCATATGATAGAATGTGAATTTACAAGCATGTAGGAAGAAACGTGAGGTTAAACGGGTAAACGGTTCAAAAGTTATGCGCGTTTTAGTGTTTACGGACGACGAAACGAATCTGCAGAAAAAGGCATTTTCTAGAGGGCGTCGCCGACGGGGTTAGGGCCGTCGCCGACGGGCTCTAGAAAACTAGTTTTTCTCCGACGCCCTAATTACCTGTCTACGGGGTTTTTGGCTACGCGAAAACCACAGGTCGTCGCCGACGGGCCCTAGGGCCGTCGCCGACGCCCTCCCCAAGTCCAAAAACCTGAAATTTGTTATTTAAGTTGATTTATGTATCGTAGGATTCGGTTTGTTATCCGTGGACTACGGCAGGCTTTCTAAACATGATTTTGATCGATCCTTAGATGTTTATGGGCTATAAATCAAAGTCTAAGTCCCATGTAATTAACGTATGAGTATGTAAGAGGTATGCAAGACCTTGTACGTGTATGTAGATGTGTATTTATGTATATATGGAAGATATGTATGAGTATATACATGCATGTAGAGACGTATGAATGTAGGTACATATGTAGAAGCGTATTTATGTACATATGAAGATACGTATGATAGTATGTATATATGTGAAGGCGTAGGAATGTATGTACGTATGCAGATGTGTATTTATGTATGTATGGAAGTACGTGTGATCGTATGCAGGTATGTAAAGACGTAGGAACGTAGGTACGTATGCAGATGTGTATTTATGTATGTATGAAGATACGTATGAGTGTAGGCATGTATGTAGAAACGTACGAATGTAGGTACGTATGTAGAAGTGTATTTAAGAATATATGAAGATACGTATGAGTGTATGCGTGTATGTAGAGAGGTATGGATGCATACACGTGTATATGTAAGTATGATTTTGGATAAGTTGAGTGTTAATGATATTAATCGTGTGCCTAGAAAACGAAGATTAATGCAGGTCCATTATTGAAGGCTCACCAGGGAATGGATATGCGAAGGATATGCTTAAAATTAGAGAGAAAGCTGAATGGAAAGTGTAGATGTATGAATCATGTTTATATGTATAAGGTATGCTAATGTTATAAATGTATGTGGTGAGTGCAGGTTGTACGAGAGTACGGGCGATTATCACAAGGAATAGAGATAGAAGACCGAGTCACAAGGTAGATTGTACGGGAATGATCGATTGTGTACCTTAGCAAATAGGAAGTTTCCTTTTGTTTAGTAAAAGAGTTATTTTAAAACGGACTTTCAAGTAAGTCAAGACGTTTGTAATGAAAGAAATTTTGTGGCACGAATTTTCGCTGCGATTTTTGTTAAATACGAGCTAGGGTCTAACAAGTTGGTATCAGAGCCCTGGTTTGAGAGAAATCAAGTATGAGGAGGTAAATACTTGAACTCAAACTCGTGTGCTCTCGTGACCAGGAACCCGTACAATCCAAGACTCGATCAAGATCTAAGGGTAAAAGCCAAGGTAAGTATGTGCTTAAGTATGTATTGGAAGATAACTAACAATATGTTATGTGTAAGGTAAGCATGGTTGCTTGGAAAGAATGGTTTGTGGATGCGGTCTAGCACCGGCACCAAGGTATGTAATATGACATATTGAGCAAGGTACATGTATTTAATATATGTAAGTACATGTGATGGTAAAACCTATCAATGAAAGGAAAATTTTAAATGAAAAATAATGATAAGAATGGTAATGAAGTTTTGGAAATGTTACACGTGCCGAAACCTAATTCTTCGGACATAAGGTGACAATTACACGAAGACACGAAACTAGTATGTGGATTGAGTACCTGGCCAGTACACAAGAAACATATGACGTTCGTGAGCCCGTGATAATTGTTACAGGTGTGTCCGTTAAAATTGGGTAGCAGGTGGGCGTATGGGTGAAATGGGTAGTATGACTCTCGGAAGATTGAGAGTACTACGTAAGAGTAAAAAGTATAAGTGATAAGAATGAAGAATGTTGAATCCGTAAGAAAGTACGGATCAACAAGATATGAATGCAAAGTTTGAATCCGCGAGACGGATTCAAAGAATGAAAGATATGAATGCAATGCTTGAATCCGCGAGACGGATTCAAAGAATGAAAGATGAACGTCATATGTTTCTTGTGTACTGGCCAGGTACTCAATCCACATACTAGTTTCGTGTCTTCGTGTAATTGTCACCTTATGTCCGAAGAATTAGGTTTCGGCACGTGTAACATTTCCAAAACTTCATTACCATTCTTATCATTATTTTTCATTTAAAATTTTCCTTTCATTGATAGGTTTTACCATCACATGTACTTACATATATTAAATACATGTACCTGGGTCAATATGTCATATTACATACCTTGGTGCCGGTGCTAGACCGCATCCACAAACCATGCAATGCTTGAATCCGCGAGACGGATTCAAAACATAGAAGGTACGAATGGTATGAATAATGTGTTCGAATCTGCGAAATAGATTTAAGATATAAAAGACGAAACTAGTCTACATAAGAAGAAGTCGATAGCTTGACCACGTTCGCGTCAAACAAGTCATATAAGTAAATGTAAAGCAAATGAACAAAAGAATGATAAAAATGAAAATATTCGAATGTGTAAGTAAACTCCCGGACTCCATCTTTAGTAGTAATGGAATTAATTGTATGATAATCGTTAAAGGTTATGTTGAAATGCGTTATTGAAGATGATATCGAATGAGTAGTATTAAGTGGTTTCCGAATCACTTCATAGATTATTTAAGTAGAGTTCTATGCTAGTCAATTAAGTATGATAATCGAATCCAATTAGAATTTAGTTGTTTAGAAGGGAAGGTTTTCACTATGTAAACCATCGGGTCAAAATAAGAGTTTATTTCGTTACGGAATATAATGGCCTTTCATAAGTATAGACTTGTTAAGAAGAAGTCAAGTGTATGAATAATTATGAAATGAGATATGATGATTACTTATAATTATTATGTGAGTGTTAAGTTAAACATAAATGTGTGTGTGTGTGAAAGAGGAAATGAGAAAGGTTTCGGGGATGAAACCTTATTTAAGGGGGGTAGACTTGTAACACCCCAAAACCCGAATGTTTATATTTGCCGTATGTTCCTATATGACTTAGTATGAAATAACTAACTAGGCTATTTAACCTAGTAAAGTGTGTAGTTAAAAGTCTTAAATGACTAAAGTAGTGCAATTTATGTTAAGTGATAAACATGAGGGGCCAAATGGAACAAGATGAAAGTTAAGTTACTAAATAACAAAACTCTCACACATAAACACACACATCGTGTGTTCGAGAATGAGCAGGAAGCTCCCATGGAGCCAAGAACCCTAACTTCATCCTTTTCATCAAATTGAAAGGCAAAATGAAGCTTAAATTCATAACCGAGCATAGATTAATGATCACCTTCACAAGGGGATCGCAAGGTATGTCTTAAAAGTTAGTTTGGTGATTATGCATGAAGCGGGTTATGTTGTAAATCACGAATTTGTATGAGATTGGGTATGAGTATGTGTTAGAATCATCATTTGGAACATGGATTATGCATGAATTAGGTTAATTTGATGTTTAAGGGTGAAACCCATAAGTTATGGTGAGAATGATGATTTGAATCATCATCCATGTCTAATTCTTGTTGAATGTTGATGTATTTTGATTTGTATGATGGATTCTTGTTAGAGGAATTGAAAGAATGTGATACTAGTATGTTTGATGTTTATGCATGTATGATTCATGTTGATTAGAAGGAAGAAATTGATGAATTATGTATGAGATTTGAAGGATATGCATGAACTAGTTGTACACTATGCTTAGAAGGTAGTACACATATCAAAAGTATGATGAAATTATGAAGAACTTAAGAGTAGATCACTTGTAAGTGATTAACAAGTAGTTATGAAGTGGGTTTTAGATGATGTAATGTAAATTGATGATTTACTTATGTTAATAATGTTTGGAATCATACATGTGTGTGAATGTTTAAAGAAATCGGGTAAGAAATGATGGATTAGCATGTTATAAGGTTGAATGATAAATTCCATATAAGATCCGTGTAATGAAAAAGTTGTGATGAATGATGAATAAGCTAACTATCTTGAGAATGATATATGATAGTTGATGCTTGATAAGCGACATGGAAGCTTGGGAAAGAAGCGGGTCAAATGGAACTTATGTGCACGGGAAGCGTACTCGGATGCAATGTAAGTTAATCTTACACCCTCCTTGTAGAATACCTATTCATTTTATAGATTATGAATATGATAAGTTTATAAATGAGGTATGAAGTTCCGACAAGTTTTGATATGGGTCGAAACATGTGTTCATGACAAGAAACTAAGTTTGATGGTTAAAAAGGGATAAAAGGGTATTATGGTAATTTTGGTTGCAAGTTAACAAAGTAATAAGTTACATGGATGGTATGACGAATAACTAACATCACACAAGGATAAAAGGGACATTTAGACTTAACGGGTCAAACGGTGAAGATGTCACCCTTTGGCGTTATCGACTAATGAATTTCTTTGTTAAGTATTATGAATTTGTAGAATGTATAGAAAAAGGATTTGCGTTGCTATTATCTAGCAATTCAACGGATGAAGTATTAGAACGGGTCACAGCTTTGATCCGAGCCAGGTATGTGCATTTACCATTGTAGATAAGTCGCATGGTCGGTAATTTATGAAATGAAGTCTTTAGTAGTAAAGGATGGGTCAAAGTTGACAAAAACGCCCTTGATGGGTAAAATGAGCAAATGGTCCTAAAAGTTGATTACAAACAAGCTATTTGATTAAATGAATGTTTTGAAAAAGTAAGAAAGCGAGAAGTATGATTTTCGTAAGCTAAGGACTTTAAAATGCGCAAATACCCCTAACGGGTCAAAATAAGCTCTTGAGCGAAAATGGGTCAAGAGGATGCAAGACATCCGAGAACTTAATCTTTTATGATAGACAATGTTGAACTTATAGGGTTCATGAGGAATTTAGGTCAAACAATCAAGTTATGTTGATGAATGCATGAACGGGTCGAATAAGTAAAAGCGGGTATATAAAGCCGAGAGATTTAAGTCAATAATTTCCTTAAACCGGATGTTGGATTTCAAGTTCATATGATAGAATGTGAATTTACAAGCATGTAGGAAGAAACGGGAGGTTAAACGGGTAAACGGTTCAAAAGTTATGCGCGTTTTAGTGTGTACGGACGACAAAACGAATCTGCAGAAAAAAGGCATTTTCTAGAGGGCGTCGCCGACGGGGTTAGGGCCGTCGCCGACGGGCTCTAGAAAACCAGTTTTTCTCCGACGCCCTAATTACCTGTCTACGGGGTTTTTGGCTACGCGAAAACCACAGGCTGTCGCCGACGGGCCCTAGGGCCGTCGCCGACGCCCTCCCCAAGTCCAAAAACCTGAAATTTGTTATTTAAGTTGATTTATGTATCGTAGGCTTTGGTTTGTTATCCGTGGACTACGGCGGGCTTTCTAAACATGATTTTGATCGACCCTTAGATGTTTATGGGCTATAAATCAAAGTCTAAGTCCCATGTAATTAACGTATGAGTATGTAAGAGGTATGCAAGATCTTGTACGTGTATGTAGATGTGTATTTATGTATATATGGAAGATATGTATGAGTATATACATGCATGTAGAGACGTATGAATGTAGGTACATATGTAGAAGCGTATTTATGTACATATGAAGATACGTATGATAGTATGTATATATGTGAAGGCGTAGGAATGTATGTACGTATGCAGATGTGTATTTATGTATGTATGGAAGTACGTGTGATCGTATGCAGGTATGTAAAGACGTAGGAACGTAGGTACGTATGCAGATGTGTATTTATGTATGTATGAAGATACGTATGAGTGTAGGCATGTATATAGAAACGTACGAATGTAGGTACGTATGTAGAAGTGTATTTAAGAATATATGAAGATACGTATGAGTGTATGCATGTATGTAGAGAGGTATGGATGTATACACGTGTATATGTAAGTATGATTTTGGATAAGTTGAGTGTTAATGATATTAATCGTGTGCCTAGAAAACGAAGATTAATGCAGGTCCATTATTGAAGGCTCACCAGGGAATGGATATGCGAATGATATGCTTAAAATTAGAGAGAAAGCTGAATGGAAAGTGTACATGTATGAATCTTGTTTATATGTATAACGTATGCTAATGTTATAAATGTATGTGGTGAGTGTAGGTTGTACGAGAGTACGGGCGATTATCACAAGGAATAGAGATAGAAGACCGAGTCACAAGGTAGATTGTACGGGAATGATCGATTGTGTACCTTAGCAAATAGGAAGTTTGCTTTTGTTTAGTAAAAGAGTTATTTTAAAACGGACTTTCAAGTAAGTCAAGACGTTTGTAATGAAAGAAATTTTATGGCACGAATTTCTGCTGCGATTTTTGTTAAATACGAGCTAGGGTCTTACAATATCTTAGGCATTGTGTTTTACACTTTGTTTCTACCTTTGTGTTTTACACTTTTTTTGTAATTGTCTTTTACGCACTGCGTTTTACGAATCATGTTTTGTCTTACTATATGTTTCCACCTGTCAAAAGACAAAGTCTGTGGAAACGCCACCGGCTTTGCCTATCCCCCATACTTTCAATATTTTGCAATTTTAGCCCATTGACTTTGGTACCTTCAAAGTTTAATAAAATGGCAAATTTAGTCACTAAACTACTACTCCATTTTACAAATAGTTTGCTTTTGACACCCCAACTTTGTGGTAGTTTCCTTTTCAGCTCCAGCTTTGTTATAGTTTCCTTCTTACCCCAAAACTTTATCAAATTTTATCTTTACCCTTTCTTAGCCCTTAAGTTAAGGAAATGCAATTTTTAACCACTTAACTTTTTATAAACTTTGTAAATGCCACTTTGACCCTCGAGAGTTTTTGGCTTGACGATATAAATTCGAGTTAGTCGGGTCGCATATAATACGTTATGATTGTACGATATAAATTCGATTTACGTTACGCTTTAATCCAATCGCAATGCAACTATAGGATACAATGACTTCAATCGGATACGTCAAAACATGTGTTTTCATATGGTTAACACATCACATAACACTTGGACAAATCCGTTCGATATTTGTAAAGTACACGCGCCGCAACGCGCGCGGGTCTCATTACTAGTTATCTATAGACCATATAAACTAAAGTTGTATAAATAAGTAGGGGTGCAAACAAACCGAGTCACCAATAGGTTATTGGATTTTATCATCCCAAACTATTGGCTATTAGCCGCTTTACTCCCAACTATCACTTTGACGCCCACCACCTCCAACTTAACACTTCGGTTGTCCTGTCACCCTGTCGTTAACCAAAAACTAACTTAGTTAGTTTTTTATCCTACAAGGCCAATTTTTGATGACGTGGTTTGTTTTTATCCAACGTTGGATAAAAAACTATACAATGTGTTTGGGCGGCAATTGTGATCTACTTATATGGGGATAGAAATCATCACATATATATTTTTTTCTTTTTTTTTTGCACATACTTTTTTATTTTTCATGCCTTTTAGTTGGTATTTGGTGTGGCTGATGCTTCTGCATATTCTTCTAAATTTATTGATTTATGTTATAATCCGACAAGTGGAACCGTTAAAAAGATGTTGGCTTTGGTAGGGAAGGGACTCAACAGGAATCTTACAAATTTTGAGTAATAAATAATAATTATCTCTTTTACGAGTAATAAATAATAATTATCAATTTGCTTGCAATGGTAGCTACAATTTAAAATAGGACCGAGTTGTTCAATTCAGAGAGCTTATGAAATTTGATATGGGAAGTCCAGCTGCGGATTTAAGCAATGCAAAATCTCAAATATTGTACTATTATGCATGGTTGCAAAAGTCGCTAGGCGCTCCCTAGTCGGTCGACCGGGGAGTTGAGAGTACTCGACATAGGCGGAGAGTACTCGGGGAGTACTCGGACATGTTAAATTATAAAGAAATTAGTTTTCAAAAATTAAATATATGTCTAATAACATAAATTTACTAATATTTATAACAAAATACGTGAAAATAATATTCATTATTTAATATGATAGTCATATAAATTATGTTTTATTATTTTTAAGTCAAACTCGGCCCGAATTGACGTACTAGATCCGATTTTGGCTGAGTTTGACCGCGTTTGATCGATTCCGAGTAATTAGGCGGAGTTAGAGAAAGTCGCCTCGGCAACCTGCCTTGTAGCGACTACTCGGGGAGTACTCGGCCTTGGAAACCTTGTTTTACAACCATGCTATTATGTAACCGTGGGAGCAACTTTCGTATTGCCACTTTCATATTTCTCATACCTATCTCAGAGGATTGTAATGAAGATGTTGGTATTAAACAACGGGTTAGTGTGTTATAATATATGTCAAATTTCTTAATATTTATTGCAACAATAAAATTGGTCTTTTTATGATGGAAACTTCACGGTTCAATGTTTTGTGATATCGGGAAGAAACAAAACCAACACTCATACTCTAATTCACTTTTGTAGGTACCATCACCAAGTTTTCTTAGGATGTTTTATGGATGAAGATTCGAATGAAAATTTGTCATCAATTAGAATTGTAGATGGTGACATTATTATCCAAGATTGTTGGAAATAAATTGAGAAGAACATGGGTTTGAAATTGAAGATAGCCATGGTGTATAGGGTTATTGATCTTTCAACAATTCTAATGTCCCTCGACTGTGTATTGTAAATGTTTGTTTATTCAAATATATTAAATTTTAGTATTTTTGGTTTGACTAATTTGGTGGACACTCTGCAAAAAAAAAAAAAAAAAAAAAAATGTTGTTTTTGTATTACGTTTGGGTAGCTATAGATAGTGTTTTTATTTTATATTTGTTGTATTCATCATTTAAATGGTCCAACCCTGTGAGTAACATAACAAGACATTTGAATTAAAGATGAACACTTTATCGTATTTGACATGATTTCTTAGTCAAAGTTCGATATGACAGTTTTTAAAGGGATAGAAGCTTTGATTCGTCCTCGAGAACGACATCTTGCATATATTAAACAAGAAGTTAGGCCTCCAATTATCTAATATTCTTTTAATTATCATGTAACGAATATGATCAACTTTCTTTTGTTAGTCTTATCTATACTATTATAAAAAAGAGAAGTGATATACAAGCATGTAATTTTACATCGCGTCTAACACTTTAAGCGAGATGTACAACTGATGAATGCTTGTTTTATGAGGGTAAAATTGTCAAGAACATAAAAATTTAAGACACTAAAGGGGTATTCTAGAGATTTCATCTATGGAATAAATGAAGACTTAGCATTAACCTTTTGATTAATGGCCGGCTTCTTGCCTACCATCCTCAGATGTTACCCTCATTTACATATAAATTGACGAAATCAGAGTATAATACCTATAAATCCTTAACCTTTCCACCTCCTACTACACAATCGTTCCCTGTGAGAGAGAGAGAAAGGAAAAGAAAAGAAGAAGAAGTGAAAACCGACAAGGAGAAAAGGAGACACCGGCGACGATTCCGGTCACGGATGCGGGGGTTGTTCTGGTCGAGAGCCTAGGTTTTTTAATCTCTACATCCAATATTGTTCTAGGTATCTCATTTTTAACCTAAACAATCTTTGTTCTAATTTATGATTTTGACATTTTGAACAGACTTCAAGTAGCATGATTTCACAAATCATTTTTCACTTCAACTTGTTCACCAAGCCACAGATTTCTCACCTAGGGTTCGTACAAATCCCCAAATTGTGTCCAATTTTCAACGATTCCGTTTTTCTAGCACTACAATTGAATCTGAAATGGTACGTTTTATGATACGATTACGACAGTATCTTGCAATTTGATTGTAATTCATATATATTCATCTTCGAATGCTAATTGAAATCCTCTTTTTATGTTTTTTTAGGGAGTGTGGAGAAGCAGATGATGCTTAACAATGATGTCTGCGGACCGAAAAAAGGCAGCGATTGATATTTTTCAGCTTTGTTTCGAGAATCGTGCGTGGAAGACACAGAATGATCAGATTGCTGTGTTATCTAGGCGGCATGGTCAGTTGAAGCAGGTGAGAGTTTTGATTTGTATGTGTGGTTGAAGTCGAGTGTGTTATGGTTTTATGATGACATATGGATCTATGTTGTTTGTTGTTTGAATGCTTGAAATTTATATGTGGTTGATGGAATAGGTTTACAGAAGTTAGTATTGTAGGATCCTGCCTACTATTTTGATTGAGTATAGTATATTCAAGGTAGAGTTATGTATGGTTTTAAGGTCGCTTTATGTGAGATATATCATACATGAACAATTGAATCTGTCAATTGACTACACAGAAAGGTCATTACTTTTCAATCTGGCCAGTTACGAATTATAATGGATCGGTCATTCAATGGATCCGCCATGAATGGGAATTGGAAATAATCCCAATGTAACAGATCGACCATGATGTTAATGATGGGAAGCGGAAACATGCAACATGTATGTATGTAGACGTTGGTATACATTATGATCGAAGCTACCCCATAACCATTCGATATACCAAAAGTTATGTACCTTTTCTCTCTAAGCATCTCCACTGCCACTAATCCGGCTGAACGTGGGAGCGACATTGCTCCAACACATTAACGGCTTCGGTAAACCGTGGAAAAAGTAAATTGTTGACAAAGTTATATGTTGAAAAAGTTATGCTATATAACTTTTTGTTAGAAAAATATTACTGGTCATTCATTTAATCCATAAAACCAAATTACTGGTAATATTTAATGACCCAAGTTACAATTTGATCTATTGATTGAGATTAACTGGACCGTTTATAACCGAGCACGACTGGTTATAATTAGTTAAAATTTGAAACATTGGCGCATAATCGAACCCGTACTAAACCATTTTTGCCCCTAGCCTGTGCACTGTCAATTTGACATGTTTACTATATAGAATTCATTTGGACAACCTTGACATGGACCAAACATCTAAAGTAGAGTGTTGTCACATGTACAAAAACATTGCCGAAAATTGTTGCTGATTTCACTTGATTTTGTTCGGGCAGTGGTACGTGCTCCTGGGATGGCTGAGCTCAAGGTGTCACTGGCTAAACCAGGTTTACGGTCTGATGGAGTCTCGGTCTGGGAATGGTCAGGCTCGGCATTGGATGAGGGAGACGAGGCTGCTAAATGGTTCACTGACTTCCTTGGGAAACCTAGCCGGTAGGTGCGCTTTAATGAAGGTACAATCCAAGCTTTTTCATTAATATTTCTTACTACATACATACAATACAAGACAAATTAATTTGTCATATGGACCCAAGTTAAAACCGACTAGGGCATTTTAGGATTGGGTTATAATCATCATTATTATTACAATATATAATAAAACTATAATTTTGTTTGGGCTCTTTTACACTCGAGCTCGGGCTTGATTATTTCAAGCATGTGGCATTCATAATATTATTATTAGTATTTCCTTCTTTTAGGTACCCACTATCAATCAAGAGGACGCGGCAATAGGAAGTCAACCAAGGAAAACCATGATGAAGTTTCGATCTGCCGAAGCCTTGGAACTGAACACCACGACCACCAAATATAAAGGACAGGTCAGTGGCCTAAAACCTTTTTACGTCTCCCTCCGTGGGCGCACACGTGTGACTAACAAAGTATATAAATGGGTTGAATGAACTTTGTAGCCTTACCTTGGGCAGATGCTGGTGTGTGAGGATAAAACCAACAAGGGGAAGATTGTGAGTGTTGGAGATATTATTGATGTGGAAAAGGTATTCCCTTCATGTGCAGATGTTGTAGTTTAAATTCTCCTTCAACACTCGTGGAGTCTACCAGCTGTTCTTTGTTCAAAGAATAACCTGCTAAATAAATAATCTCATTAAATAAATATTTTTCTGCGGTCAAGAAGTGTTATTGTTCAAAGATATAATCAATCCAAATATTTTTGCATCTTCACAGTATATCTACGTTGAAGTTTACTTAATTTTATTTAGAGTAAATTGCCATAATCGTCCCCGAGGTTTGGGCATGTTTGCCATTAGATTAGTCTTTGGGCTCAAAATTGTGTGACGCTAGCTTTTCTATTTAGTATTTTTTTTTATTTGACATGTTTGATATAAAAGAGAAAAGACTGATTAACAAGCAAATGGTTCAAAATTATGACCATTTGACAAGCCAACAGTTGGGTGATGATCCATTAACAACCAAATAGGTTGAAGTTGTGACCCATTAATGAGCAAATGGGTCAACCTTCAACCCGTGTTGGATCTTTTTTTTGCTTGTCGTTTAGTTTATGGTTAAAAAAATTTATATTGTGTACGTTAATTTGTTTAATTTGGTTTTCTGCATTGTTAATTTTCTTGACGCAGATGGCAAATACGCCCCTTCATGTTGCCGCCAGTCATAATAGAGTTGAAGTGGTTAAGTTTCTTTTAAACTTCGCAAGGCCTGAAACTGTTGACTTGGAACCAAAGAATAGGGTGCATAAAATCTTGATTCAGTTTTAATTAATTGTGTATATTATGTTTATCGTTATCATTTAATTGATTGGATCCATTATATGAAGATGATAAAAATGGAAAGAAACCTGCTAAAAACGGTTGTAATGAAGCTGCAACGCTTCTTCTCTCTCACGGGGCTTCCACCGAAGCCAAAGAAAATGTACGTGTTCTATCTTTTTATTTATTTTTCATAATAATTAGTTAATTACACCATGACCATGATAAAGATTTAATCTTTCATGTTCTATATGCAGAATGGAATGACTCCATTGCACCTTTTAGTTAGGCACTCGCTTAGAGCCGAAGATAACTCAACTGTGAAAACATTGCTCGAGCATAACGCTGACTGTAGTGCCAAAGATGATGTACTAATGACTGGCTTGACTTTTTCTTATGGGTGCTAAATGGGTCGTGTTCACGGGTTCAACCCGAACCCGAAAATCGTGTCATACATATGAACCCAAAGACGACCCGATTATTCATGGGTTGACCCGGACACACCCCGTTCAACCCGATTTTTTTAGTTATTTTTTTTTTTGCAAATTATCATATTAAAATTAGATTATAACACAAATGTATATGATACAATTACATTATAATTAAAAAATCGCATGTCAATTTCTCTTTTTTAGTTATAATTGTTGCATAAAATACACACCCAATTTAATTCATGAGATAAAACTTATTGTAAAAAATATAATATAGATGGGTTAAACGGTCAACGCGCCAACCAAATCGAGTTGACACGAATCCGACCCGTTTAGCTAAATGGATTCGCGGGTTCAACCTGAAAATGACCCGAACCTGTTTAGACTAAACCCAAACCCGCGAATTTCGTGTTAGGTTCGTGTCATGTTTTAAGGTTGTGTCAGAAATTCCTATAATTAAACCAGTAATAATCTTGATCTGATTTTATCTTTTGACTGGTATAGGAAGGTATGACTCCGTTGAATCATCTATTAGAAACCGGACACGAGAAGTTGCGGGCCCTACTCAACTCTTACTTAGAAGAGCAGAGAAAACGCAGAGCCATTGAAGCATGCAGTGAAACAAAGCCTAAAATGGATGAACTTGAAAAAGAGTTATCGAATTTAGTGGGCCCACATGAGCATAAGTTACAGCTTAGAAAATGGGCTAAAGGGATGCTTTTAGATGAAAGACGAAGGGCCCTCGGTTTAAAAGTCGGAACCCGAAGACCTCCTCACATGGCTTTTCTTGGCAAGCCGGGAACATGTGATTAGGGACTTTTGTATTTCTTTTGGTGGTATTGGCTAAAATAAGTAATTTTGATTTTATAGGCACCGGAGGTGAACGTGGTGCCAGAAAAGAAGGAAAAAGGGGAGGCGTCAAACGCAGCCCACAACGAAGGTGAAGAAAAAGAGAAAACCGAGGGTGTAGTGGTGGCGGCTCCTCATAGAATGACAAGATGCGATATCTAATGAGAGATGCACTGTTGAAGAATCTATAATTGGTATTTTAAGGATGTTTTGAGGTAAGTTAACTGTATTACCCATCATTGTTTAATCGATCTTGAAGCCTCCAAAATCTCCCTATTTTGTTTACTTTTCGGTCCTATAAACTGATATTCTAATTTTATGCAAAATTAATGTAAAACCCATCCCCAGCTTTTTCAATAATATATAGAAACAGTTAATCATTGATATTGTATTGTATTATCTTGCACTACACACGTGGATAATTGAGATTCTCAGTTGGGTTTTTTTTATCTCTAATAATTTATATGGATGAATTTGTTATATTTTATTTTTAATTGGTTCGGTTCATTCAGCTATGCCACACGCCATAGCTAAAACCAAACTGTATTCTTCGGTTAATCGGTTATGGGTTGACCGAATTATCGGTTAATTGTTCGGTTCGGTTAAGGTTGGTTTAATTCGGTTATATGCTCACCCCTAGAATAGTGTGTGTGAGCATAGCGCATATAGGTTCAAGGACTATTTTTTGTTGAATGAGATAAAATGTTAGGAACTTGGAATGGGTTGTCGTTCATAGTAGACATCATATTTAAATTTGATATAACTCGGAACACCTGCCGCAACGTGTGGGCATTCCCACTAGTGTTTTATAAGTATTTAAATTTCAAGATGTTAACATTAATTAATATACCTTATTTTTCACGCACTTTTCATTTGTTCGTATATACGTACAGTTAAGTTTTAAAAAAATAAATTTTTTGAACCCATGACTATTCGGGAATAACCTAGTACCAAATATATTGAAACTGTTTTGGGCTTATAACACTTATTGGGCCAGAATACATTAAAAGAAACCGTCGGCCAGAATACATTGGGCAAAAAGTAAATAAAGATAACGGCCACTGAGACAACGGCGTTTTATATCAAGTGATCGTGCTCATGAAACTTTCAAACCGTGTTTCTATTAGGATTTTACTTTGAAATCCCAAACCCTAATTGCTTTTCTTGTCATCTGTACTGGTAAGGATTCGGTTAATTAGGTTTTCATCTTTGAATGTACATTGACAGGGGTGATGCTTTGAAGGGGCCAGGAGGGGCGCCCGACCCCCGAACTTTTCGGCCAGTAGTGTTATATATGTTGTTTTCGTATATAAATTTTTGGGTATAGGGTGGAGTTATTGTAAAAAAGACCAAAAGTGTGAGAAAGGTAAGAAATAATCTCAACCATTAGATCTAAATTAATTGAAAAGGGTAAGATTGTAAATGCATTAACAAATTCAAATATGGTAATCCTTGATTTAAGGATTTGGAGAGAAAAAATCCTTGATTTAAGGAATATAACCGTCCAGGGTGTTTTAAAAAATTCACAGTTCAATTCATGGTGTTTTTACGAAAATAATATAACACCATTCAGAAACAAAATAACACCATTCAGTAAACAAAAAATAACACCATTCAGAAACAAAATAACACCATTCAGAAACAAAAAAAAACCATCCAGCAAACAACAAAATAACACCATTCAGTAAACAAAATAACACCATTCAGTAAATAATATAACACCATTCAGTACAAGAATATAACACCATTCAGTAAATAAATATAACACCATTCAGAAAAAGAAAATAACACCATTCAGAAACAAAATAACACCATTCAGAAAAAGAAAATAACACCATTCAGAAAAGCAAATAAACACCATGACTGAAAGAAAAATAACACCTCTGTATCATCTTCTCCACTTCCGGCACCGTTCGATGTAGAGAGAGAGATCGCACGACCACCACCACTGCCATCCATCATCTCCGACATTCTCCGAATCGTTCATCTGCTTCGCTCGCACCACCACCACCGCCGCTGCCGTCTTCCGATTTCTGATTAACAAACAAACTCGTTAATATAATCATAGAGATCTTTGATCGTATCTTCCGATTTCCGATTAACAAACAAACTCGTTAATATAATCATTCCGATTTCCGATTTCCGAATGGCCGCTGTCATGATTATGAGAGAGATCGGAGATCATCTGGATAGAGAGAGAGATTGTAGGGATTATGATTTACAGTTTCCATTTTTTGAATGGATATAAAGACTTTATTACCCCTAGAATTTTCAATTCAGTCCAAAAAATAAAACAAATTTTACAATATGGTCCCTATTAATCTCAACCATTAGATCAAAGATCTAATGGTGTAGATTCTTTCTTACCTTTCTCACACTTTAGGCCTTTTTTACAGGATCCTCTACTTTTGGGTATATACGTTTTCGACCCCCCGTAAAAAAATTCAAGCTTCGCCACTTGACAGTTTTTATAGCTTCATAATAAAACACTAATTTACATGTAAATAAGACCCTGCTGTTTTATTAGACGGTTAAAATACAACTACAATTGGTTAGTTTCAGCAAAAAAAAAAAAAAAGAATTCTCGGATGTTATTATTTTTGGGTAGGCGGATTTACAACAATCCTTTGAGTCACGTAATAAAACCCTAATTTACATGTTTATAGAAACATGTTTTTGACTGAATGCTTAAAATAGGATTACTATTGGTTACTTTCTGATGCCAATATGCATGTTCTGATATTTATTTGTTTGTTTGTTTGTTCAGAATATATAATAAGCGAGTGAATATGAATTCTATAAGTGAGAGTGTAGACGACAGGCTTAGCGGGTTGCCTCAAGATATTCTTTCTCACATACTCTCTCTAATACCTATGAAATCTGCTGTTCAAACTAGCATTTTATCCAAAAGATGGAGGTACAGTTGGATGTTTGTCACAAACCTTGACTTTGATGATATTCATAGTGATCCCATCCATGGTTTAGATATATTGTTAAATTTTGTGGATCGGGCACTGGAGTCTCGCCAAATGTCCCAAGTTGAATTATTTCGGTTACACTTTTCTAAAATTCGAGCCCCCGTGTCAAAGGTATCAAGTTGGATTGATTGGGCAGTCAGGTTAAACGTACATGAGTTTGACATACACGTTATCCGGCTTGAGTTGCCTTTAAGTCTTTTAACTTGCAAGACACTGACAAAATTGAGTATAGGTCTTAGTGGCCGTATGTACCATATTTGGGGGCCTCAGTCTCCGGTCAATCTTCCTTGTCTGAAAACTCTTGACATTGTTTTATGGAAGACTCCTTTTCTCATTGCGTTTAACCTTATCCATGGTTGTCCGGTAATTGAAAATTTGTCTTTGGAAGTAAAAGACTGTGTTGATGAGAAAGAGTTCAAATACAATATCCCTACTTTGAAACGGCTGAAACTAACATATGCATATGTTACCAAGGATGTTAAAAGCACAGTTGTTTTAAATGTCCCTAATCTTGTATATCTATTTGTTGGTGGAGTATTGTACTCGTCTTTTGTCATGGAAGATTTGTCCTCTTTGATTGAGGCATCTGTTTCAATTCGTGAAAAAGAATACGGTTGTTATCTGTTGGATGATCTTCTAAAAGGAATTAGTGGAGTTCAATCGCTTTCACTTCAATATGTAAGTTTCCATGTTATCGACATCAGTGTGTTCAACCTTTAAAATGTTGTTTGTTAGATAGTGTTTAATTCTATTTTCTTGCACTAACTGTAACTTCATTGTTTATTAAAGTTTTCAAGTAGTCGAGATCTACGTCCACTACTAGAAAAATGAAATTTTTAACATGTTTTTCCGTCACAAATGTGTCGCAAATCTGAGTTTGCAACGCATTTGTAACAAAATCCTAATGTTGGAAAAAACCCCGTGGAAAACTTTTTGCAACGCATTTACTACGCAAATTTCAACTTATTTGCAACAGAAAAATTGTGTTGGAAATTTGTAACGCATTTCCTACAATTCCCTAATTCCATTAAAAAATTATTTGCAACGCATTTCCTACACATCCCATAAAGAAGTTGCAACGCATTTGTAACAAAATATTTATAAAAAAAAAAAAAAAAAAACTGGATTTTTTTTTTTTTGAAAAAACCTGTTTTTTTTTTCTTCTGAAAATTGCATAAAAATCAGCAAAAAAAAAAAAAAATACACAGAAAATATTAATAAACCTGTTTTAAAATCACCGTACTCGAAAACGAAAACAGTACATTACGCCATTTCTAGTGTTTCTAAACCACAAAACTAACAAACGTTAAACGTGCGTATATGTCTAAAAAGATAAGCAAATGCTAACTAATTATTAGGAGGATGCCAATTCTTCATAAAGTTTTGTAATTCTCTTTCCATGTGTTGTTGGAGGTCTTCTCTCGCTTTTCTCTCACTTTCAAGATGAACTCTAAGATCTTCCCTCTCCTTCGTCTCAACTTCGAGGTTAGCTTCAAGCTTTGCCAGTTGTGTTCCATTGCTTGAGCCTAAAAATTAGTTCAAAGGTATAATTAAAAAATAAACAATACATCAATGACCAAATATCTGACCCATTTCATTTCAGAAGTTTAGTAAACATACTAATATCAGTAAAAAATGTAACTTACACTACAAATATATTGTTTAACACATACTATAATCATATTTTATTACTTATAAAAGACTGTTGGTGCAACACTTGAAAGCCATAAATAATCATATTTGTACATGTATGCTAAATAATCACTAAAACACTTTAAATTATCAAATAAGAATGTGACAATTAAATTTCTTTCCTGATCATCTCAAATCACTAGCAAGACATAATCAAATCACTAACGTCGCCATTAACCTTCTCAGTAACCACAACTTCCAAATCACCGACACGAGCATCAAAATCCCCCAATATTCACAATCCATACACCTTCAATTTCACAAACTAATCAAATCAATCTACAACACCTGAACATCAATCCTAACAAAAAAACACACAACATTTCACATCATTCACTCATTCAAACACCAAATTCCAAAAAAAAAAAAAAGTCAACTAAAAACCGAACTAAACAATCAATCAATCATATAGCTAACAACATTCAGTCACTAATCAACTAAAAAGGTGAATAAAGTAAGCAATCAATGATATAGAAGTGGTAATGAGTACGAACCTAGGGTTTCGTAAGCACATTCAGCAGTAAAGAGAAGTGAAATTTGATACCTCTTCTACGGATCGTTGGTACTCAACAGATGATGGCGCACACCCACTAGAAGATGATGATGTCCCACTCACCATGTAATGTAGATCTGAAGATCCTACCCCAAATACCCGGGTGGTCATATGACTTCCTGCCTGCACACGAGCCCACACCTCAGGGTCATCAGGACAATCAGTGAGGTCCGACCCGTGAATATCATGCATCGCCTCCAAGTACCCCCCCTGAAATATATCAAAATAGTGTATTTTTTATTGTACTAAATGTTTATACGAAAATTGTAAGAAAATAAAAAAGGATAACTTACATATACTTCTTTGGATCGGTTTGTACAAAACTTCAAATTCTTCATGTCATATATGCTAATCTCACCTTTCCTTAACTTTTCTTTGCATTCTTTGGTGAGGTGGGTTTGTAAGAAGAGTTCTTTCCAAGTAGGTTCCCGACCATATGTCCTTCTCTACATAAATATAGAGTATAATTATTGTTATAAGATTTATAGTACATACAATACAATTACTGAAATTCGTAAATATAATTAGCTTACCCAGTTTTCACGATGCTCATCGAAACCCATAGATCCACCGGTGTGTCGAGATGACCTGTCATTGATATCGGCGTTGTTGCGATTTGATGACCCGCACTTTGACTTACTAAGCCATGCTTTTGTGTTCCAAGCCTGCAAAGACACAATACTTCGCATTCATTTTTTGTTCATTTACATTTTTCTTTAAACAATTAAATCGTAATAATACTAACAAAGTGGATCCAACCCGATTTAAGACACCCACAACAATAATCAACCATAACAGTAATCAATCATAACATCAGATAAAACAGGTTATATGCAACAACAATAATAAGCCATAAGATAATGCCTTGGCATTTTCATTTGGGTCTTGGTGCATGCTTTCCATAACCATCTCCTCGTATTCAGTATATTCACCAACATCTTCATCATTGTCTTGACCCACATGTTGAGACAATACTGGGTTTGAACATCGACCCATGTCTTGTGTACGAAATGACTCGCCATGCACATACCATACCTTATAATCTTCCACGAACCCTTTTTCATATAAGTGACCCTCAACCACATCTCGGCTCTTGAAACAGAGATTTTGGCATTTGGCACACGGGCATCTAATTTTAAAAACCTCAACCCCTTCTATAAGCTCTTTTTGAATGTTAGGTGCGTTGGTGAATGCGAAATCTAAGAAATCATTGACATATAGTTGAAACGTCGGATTAAAAAAACCATTACTAGTGGTTCTCTTCCTGTACATCCAATCTCTATTTGGCAACATTTTTGTTGATCTATAACTAAAATAATATTGAAATTAATAATCCTAATAATAGCAAAAGTAATAAAAATAGTAATAGTAATAGCAGTAATAACTACAACAAAAACAAACAATAATTATCACCAAACAACCTAATCTATATTACTATATAAAACATTTCCCATGTACAAAATGATAATTTCCTATTAAATTTTGTAGGATAAAGTGTGATTCAAATGAGATTCGTCTAAAGTACATAACAATGATCCTACATTGCAAATCCACGTTAACTTGCGCAATTCTTTGACCAAAGTACATTAACTTCCATCATAACATGAACAAAAAGTTAGGACTAATGAACTATATCATGAAAATTCTATTTTCTATGCATAACACAAAAGAAATATACTCTATTCTCAACTTCATTCAAGAGATATAACACTAATCATGTTCAAAACTGCAAAACTATCATTATATACAATTAACTATAAAAGGAATGAAACTATCCTAACGATAACCTAAAAGCATATACGAATTCAAACACCTGAGCGCAAGAGATAACTCCAATTGTTGATGAAATCCTAATTGTTAAGATTGAGATCGTTCCTCCTGCTCTGTCAGATCTGGCGCCTGATGTGAGATTGAATGATTCCAGAACAAAAACAAAATTGTTGAGATTAGCAAATGTAGTTGAAATAGCCTTCAAATCGTACGAACTTAAGCCCTAACAAAATTCACAAAAAAAAAGAACGAGAAATCACAAAATTCAGGAAGTTTTAGAAGATAAAAACACTAGAAATTGTGAGAAAACTTACATAAAACGATGGAAGCAGGTGATTATCTACAACCAGGAGCTAAAACGTGAGTTGATTTGAAGCAATTGAGAGTGAGAATTGGGGAATTAGGGTTTGTTATATGGGGAGAGTTTGCAGAAACGTGATGTTATTGTTTATCAAACATGAGGAGAACATTTTGAGAAGGGTATTTATATGGGGGAAAATAGGGGCTTTTTTGTAATTCGTTAAAGTTGGATTTTTGGGTGTTTCTTTCTTTTTCTTTTCTTTGCTACTTGTTTGATTTTATTAACCATGGTTTTAATTAACAGATCTAGATTTTTTATGAAAATAGCTTTTGGGACAAGATTTGTTTATGAATTATTATAAAATAATATAAGCGGATACTGTTGAGCATGAATCACAAATTCAATTCATTCCGTCTTAAGCTTCAACTACACTTTACAACGCCTGTTACAAATTTAAAAAAAAAAACGTAACGCTCTTGGTACGGAAAGTAAACATATTTTAGTTGTGTTTTTTCAACTATAAATATGATATTTGATTTCCCACCTAATTTGTTTATTAGATTTTAACTTTAAATATCAAATATTATCATATCATGTTCGATAAATGTAACATTGCCTAATTTTAAATATGAATGAAAATTGAATACAAAATGATAGAATAAAGTATTTACATTTATTGCTATTATCTTCTTTTATTATTTAAAAAAAGTTGTATGTGCTAGCAAAACTAAATTGAGAAATACATTAACGGTTTTTAGTTTTCGTTTTGAATTGAAGTAAAGAAAACATTCCACTAATAGTCTCAGCACATCTTACAAATCGTCCGTCAAATGACGAATGATGCAGCACGTTTTACTTTACAAATTGATTTTGATATTTAATGCGTTTGTTACAAATGCGTTACAAATTGTGACGCATTTGTGACGGAATAATAATAGTTATAAAATCTAATCTAATTAATATGTTTCTGACAAACTTGCAACAAAAGTGTTCAAAATTAAGGTGTTTTTTTTGTTTTTGTCACTATTGCGTCACAAATTTGCTTAAAAAATTAAGGTTTTTTCTGTCGTCAGAAATCCGTTACAATTTGGTCGAAATTTGCAACGCATTTTTTTCCGTCAGAAAATCCCGTAGCAAACTGTCACTTTTCTAGTAGTGGTCTGCCCGTCTTTTCGAATATGAAGCACTTGGAGTTGAAGGATCTTTGGGAGCCTAAACTAATCCCTAACTTACTCGATTGTTCTCCCCAGTTGGAACATTTTTGTATTGAAATGGTACTTGATTGAGCTTTATTGATATCTTTTACGATTTTTTCTATATGCTTAATTACTTTTTTACCCCTATATAATTTCGGTTTCGTTTATCTTACAATTGTTAAAAACTCTCAGAATCCAAAAGATTTTTGGAGTTACCCAAAGTGGGTTCCTGCTTGTGTCCGGACGAGCCTTACAACCTTGAAATTTTCAAAATGCAACGGTAGGAAGTATGATATGGAGCTTCTGAAATACTTGTTGAGGAATGCAGAGGTTTTGAAGACGGTAACAATTACTTGGGAAAACTTACGCATAAAAGAACAAAAGCGGTTAGCTGCACAAGTGCTTAATTTTCCAAGGACTTCCAGGTGTTGTGAGATCCAATTTATTGGTAGTTAGTATCATTCTACTCTACTATTAGTTAGTTAGCTAATTGTGTGAAATGATTATCATATTGATATGTATTATGGAATTGTCATCTTCTCTTCTCTTCTCTTCTCTTTTGAAGCTATAAACCATCTATGTGATTGATATCAGTAAATTTAAAATATAAAAGGGGTTTTCGTATGATTTGATTGAAGGAGTCTGGGTGCGGTAATATTATGGTATGGATACTGGTCGTTACATAGAGGAGGGCGGTTTCAAATTGGGGAACAAATGCAGTCAACGGGGTCGATCAAGATTAAGGTTGGAGGCTAGTGTGAGGATGAACTAAATTGTAATTAACCGACTTAAGGAATTAATCCGAAACAAAAAAACAGATGGTTGGTCAAATTAAAAACCGTTTAGGTTCAGTTTTGGTGTTGGAGTATGCTATGATTGATTATATAAACCAACTTGCGTTATGAGTCAACATTTTACAAGTTAGATTCAAGTTCGTAACTTAATGTCCAAGTTTATCTTCTACTCGTCTTAAATTATTAAAAGAGAAAGTTTCCCTTTTAATTAAGGCTGCCTGACAGATATTAAAAAAAGGGTAAAGGGTAGATGCACGGTACCCCCGACCGCGGAAGGGATCCCCCTTCCCAAGCTAGCGACCCGATAACGCTGCCTGGCGGTGAAACCCCTGTAAACCCGAGGGGCTGAAACATGTTTCGAACCCGTGACCTCGAGTGTCCTCAGGCCGGTTTAAGGTGGGGGTCGGTGGCCACTGGGCTGACACCCAATGGTTGCCTGACATATATTAGGGTTAGTTCCTTTTTGTTTACCATAAATGTGTATACAGGGCCGGCTGTTGGTACACTTTATGTGGACGCGACTCGGCTCGGTTCAGTTCAACTTGGTTTCGACTCGGTTAGGTCCGGCTCAAGCCCGACGACACGACATTCCTCCGTCGTGCGCCCCAGAGTTCGACACGCGAAGCACGGAGCGCCGCAAGCCAAGTCCCGTTTACACATCACCATGACATCATCATTGTGATGTCATGATGATGTCACAAATTTGTCCTATGTTGAATTGGTGAAATATGTTAGCAATGTTTTAAAAACCGGTAAATACCGGCCGGTTATACCGGTATTACCATTTTTAGATGTAAATCCGGTACGAAACACCTCGGTAAATAAGTGAAACGGCATAAGGTTTGTACCGGAGGTAAAATCCGGTATACCGGTTTGAAACATAATACCGGTACCAGCCCAGGGTTATTTTAGTTTGGGTTGTTACTTATTTTTATTATATATGTTACTTATCTTACGTATTTTTTAAATATTATGATTATTCGTAACTAAAAGTTCTTATTTAATATTGTATGAAACGAAAATAGTTATCCTCTAGTTGATGACGATGGCGATAATAGTGAATTTCATCTTTTATGCGATTGTGAACTTGATGTATTCAACACTCAAATGACTTAAACATACCGTACACTTTCATTTAAAAGAGGTTGTTGGAAAATTGAATGATGTTCGATTATCTAGCTTTTTTTTTTTTTGAAAAAAAAAAACATTTGGATCATCTTTTGGATAATTTTTTATTATGGATTTACTTTTGGATCATCTTTTATCTTTTAATATGTAATCATGTTTTTTTAGATTAACTTTTGAGTTAATGTTGTAATTTATGAAATTATAGAGTTAGGTAGTCAATCCGGTTGAACCGCTCGGTACAACCTGGTTCAACCGGTTGAACCATTTTTTAGCCTATTCCGGTTTGATTTAAAAACCGGTTTTTAAAACATTGATATTAGTCAACAGAAAGTAATATGGGCCAATCAACATTCATCATGGGCTTGAAACTTGAGGTTGGGCCTTTGACTTTCAATTTGGACCATAACCTACGACGAAACAGAATGATATTAAAAGGTTTGTGACGAAACACCTTTGTTTCGTCGACTTTGTTGTTTCGTCGTGCCCTCTTTGCGTTTCGTCATAGTCTGTGTCTGTGTCTAGTATAAATACCCCTCATAGTTTCTGTGTGAAACTGATGAGTATGAGAGAGCTGTGAGACTTAGTGAGAGTCTGTAAACATTGTTTGTATATGTTTGGGTTGTACTCATCCCTAATCAATAGATATTGAATCTTTGGTTACGCGTGTGTTTTATACTTTGTTTGGTTTGCATCGTTACGGGGATTCCGCACCCGTTACCGTGTTTGTTATAAACAAGGATTCGGTTTTCGTTATCCATACTCAGATTTCGGGACCTACAGGTGGTATCAGAGCTTTGGCTCTTTTCCTTGTTTAAAACCAAACATTATTGTGTTTGAAACAAGTTGTTTTAAGTGTTTTTCAGATTTTTGTTCTTGAAAGATTCATATTTTCTGGAAAATTGTTCAAAAATCAGTCAAATATCTTGTTGTTGCTAAAAGTTTGTTCAAAAACCTTGCTTATTTACATGTTTACATGTTAACATTTGGGTTTTTATTGAAAGTTTGAGCAAAAATCGTGTTCGACAATTTTTTAGGTGACCAGAAAACTCATCAAGTTCAACAGGATCTTCAACTTGTTCATACTGATCTTGAATATTTTCCTTTGTTAAATTATTATTCAAGTGTTTGTGGTTAAAATATAATTGTTTGACATTTGTGTACTAAAAAATCATGATGTTTGTTGACAAAGTGCGTCTTCAGTAAGGTGTGAGTTGAAATTGTTTTCACCCACTTGTGTCAGAATTGGATAAGGTCCCTTTGAAAATATCTTAAAATCTTATCCCAAAATCCATTTACCCACTATTTCGTCGCACTCCATTTATTCACAGTTTCGTCGCCACTAGAATTTAATTGGGCTTCAAATTACATTGGACTTCAAACTGAATTGGGCCTCACTCCTTTTCGTCGATTAGAAGCCCAAACATAAATCAGTTTCGTCGCACCAATCATCAAGTCAGTTTCGTCGCAATCATATATCATTCCTGTTTCGTCGACCCCAGTTATCACATTCTGTTTCGTCGACCATTTATCATTAATCCAGTTTCGTCGATCAACATAACATTCACTTTCGTCGACATCAAGATCTCTTTCTGTTTCGTCGCAATACCAAAACATCAGTTTCGTCGACATCCAGTTATCATTTCTGTTTCGTCGGACCTTATCTTTCTGTTTCGTCGACCTGAGATCAAAGTCTGTTTCGTCGCCTAGTTTCATATTCTTGTTTCGTCGATCATCAAATCATCAACCAGTTTCGTCGCATTATCAAAGATTATTCTTGTTTCGTCGATCATTTATTACATTCTGTTTCGTCGATCAAGTGGTTTATCATTTCGTGTTTCGTCGTTGGTCAACATCACTTGGTGTTTCGTCGAGATACTTGTGAATTTTAACAGAAGACTTGCAAAAGTGTTTTAACAGTTTGTTATTAAGTGTGTGACCAGGTTATCACTTTCATACATTGATCATGAGTTGTACAAGTCCATTGGATTGGAGTATGTAACCAAGACCAGGTGAAGATCGAACTTCGGCAGCCACGTGGGTAAGGAATGTTTTTGGTCAGCAATCTATAAGTGCAAGTCAATGGGCATTGGTGACGAACCAGAATCAAAGCATTCAAAATCTTTTGAAAAGTGAGAGCGAAACGGGAAGCAACAATCGCCCGCCAAAGTTAAATCACATGAACGAATATCCGACATGGAAAGGTCGTTTCCATACGTACGTTCTAGGGCAGAATACCGAATTATGGACGTGCTTCATTTCGCCGTATAATCAAACTCTTGAAGCAGCAAGATCAAATGCCACGACATTTATGAATATGCAAGAACCCGACAAGAAAGCATATGATCTAGAGAAGAAGGCGTTTGCAATTCTCACACAATCACTTCACAAAGACATCTATCATCAATTCGGCTATTGTACAAGCACGAAAGCGTTATGGGATGCCTTGGTAGCAAGAGGTGAAGGAAATGCAGCGACAAGAAAGACACGTCATGATCTGTTGAAGAAGAAATTCGAATCATTTCATTTCTTAGAGAATGAAACCCTATATGATATGATTACTCGTTTTTATCATTTGATTAGCGAAATGTATTATTATGGTGTTCTTGCATCTCAACAGGAAATGGTAGCAAGGTTTGCTGATGCTCTACCTCCAAAGTGGAGCCCATTCATTGAGCTTCTAAAGCATACGGGTGTTCTAGATACTGTTAATATCTATGAATTCGTTCAGAAGTTGGAACACAAGAATGATGAAGAAATCCGGAAAGCTAAACGAATTTCTGTTCCTCAAAATACTGAAATGTACCTTCCAGGTTTTGACGTTTTAGCTAGATCCAGTGCAGCTCAACAACCAAAACTACAAACAGCTTTTATGTCCAATACAAGCTCTTTTCCGTTTCCACAATCAGCTCCACCTCAATTTGATCCAAATGCTTATATTCCAACACCATCACAAGCCCAACCACAACCTCAAGTCTCCACAACACAACCTCAATTCGATCCAAGTGCCTATTTTCCTAAACCTACTGTCGATTGTGGTCCGGCCATACAGTTGGGAAACGGCGATCAAACAAGAACTGCGTTTTATGCCGAAATCATCAAGAATGTCAGCAATGGTGAATCTTCGGGAAATGATGACAGTTCAGGATATAGTGGCAGTATTGATGAAGATGGCTCAGGTGTGAGTGATTACAGTTCAGAATCTGACATGAAGGAAGGAATGGATTCTGAAGCTGATAGTTTGTTGAATGATGCTGAGGAGGTCAAGTGTCAGAAATATGTCTTGATCAAGAAAGTTGTTGCTACATCAGAAGAAATGGAGAAGATTCTCACTGAAGATGGATCTTTCTCTTCTCAGACTGCCTTTATGGCTAATGTCACAGCTTCTACAAGTCAGGTAAAATCTGAAACTCCTAGCATATGTAGTGATTGTGCTGATATGAAACATGAATGTGCTGAATTGAAACATGAATCTGAAATGGTTCATAGTCACAATCAGAGTTTGGTTATTGAACTGTCAAAGTGCAAAGAGGAAAATATGGCTTTAGTTAGAAACGAAAAGGATTTTAAATCTGTAATTGAAACCTTAAAGAAAAGTGTTTCCGAAGTGACCAAAACTGTTTATCATAAACAAGTTAGCATTAACGATTACATTAACATTGTTGAGGAAACCAAAAAGGAACTAGCCATTGCCAAATGCGAGCATGATGCAATCAAGCTCAAGTTGGAGAGTTATTCTAACTCCTGATTTGTGCTCGATCACATTATTGACGTTCAACAACTGAAGGGAAACGTGAGTGGTGTTGGGTATAAGAAATGTCCGCCCCCTTTGAGACAAAATTATACTCGAATGCCCGATGAGGAAGAAATGCCACGTTTTGAGCCAACTGTACCTCTTGATTATGGGGAAGTTACAACTGGCTTAGGGTTCAAAATGGACAATTCATCGGAGGACTCATCTGATAGCAAGGAAAAGTCATCATGTGCTTCAAATCAAAGTCCTCCAACCATTGAGGACTATGATTCTTCGGATGATGAATCAGATGTGAGTGATGAGGATAAATCTCTTAATGATAGGAAAGGAGTAGAAGTGCCTTTTGAGAATCACATTCTGTGTGATCCTCCTACTCCTGCTGTGCAATCAACTGGTGCTAAACAAGAGATAGATCCTATCACTGAGACAGTGTCTACTGTTAAAAGTGATAACGTGTTGTACACTTTAGTCGGTGATGATAAAATTTATTCAAACACAGCTTTTCCAATTAAAAATGTCAATCAATCTTTGATTGATAAAGTGTTTGAAGATACTACCAGTAAGTTTTTGGAAAAGGGGATCTCGAGAGTTTCAGTAACTCAGTGTGATCCGATTCCAAAAGCTGAAGTTAGAAGAAAATTTGGAAATCAAAAATCACCAACGAAGCAACAACCTATCGCTTTTAAGGGTAAACAACAACAACGAGCTCAAAAGCCTAAGGTTTCACAACCAAAGGCTGAAACAAAAGGAGCTCGTTACAAGAAGAAAGCAAACGTCGTTAAGTTTGTGGCCTCCAAAGGTACTGATAAAGTGGAGACTTTTGAAAATAAGTCAAATACCGATTTTGTTCAAAAAGTCAACATTTTGAAACGTAATAGTGATAACAATTACACTCAACGCACAAATGGGTGTGAAGCTAGTACCTCTGGGTCTACAACTTCAACGTCAGGTCGTCGATCAGATTCTCCTAAGTTTGTTGAAAGGAGAACTTGTTTCAAATGTGGGAAGTTTGGGCACATCATTAAAGACTGCACAAACTCGCCCAAACCAAATTTTGTTGAAAGAGCCCCCTCTGAACAAGGTTACTCACAACGTCGTCCTGTTTCTCCAAAACATGATAAACGCACTATTAAAGAACAAGAAACAAAACAACGATGTAAAAATGTGAAGGTGATCGAAAAGGCTTTAAAAACTGAAGTAAAATCTGTTAAAAGGAAACCTAGTTTGTCACAACCATTAAAACCAGAAATTGTACATAATACACAATCTGGTAAATGGAAACAAGCTTGGAGACCTAAAACGGATAAAGTTACAGGGGGAGCATCATCAGTTCTAGATCATCGAGAAGTTGAGATAACTTACGTCGATGAACATGGACGACCTAAGTCTGTTAAGGCTTGGGTCCCCCTCTCCATCTAATCTCTGAGTGAGTGTGCAGGATGTTCCAGGAGGAACTTTCGATAGTCATAGGATTATTGATAGTGGAATGTTCATGCACAAGATCGGCGACAAAGAAATTGTTGCCTTTGATGGAGAGAAAAAGAAAAGAAGATAGAATTGTCTGTCGAAAGAAATTGAAAGCTTCGACAAAATGAAAATCATTCCAAAGTTTGATTGTTCAAGGCTTTAATCGGGTCCCCAGGATAGCTTCAATCAAATGTACACACCTGCAGCACGTCTGAAGATTCAAAATCAACAAGATGAACGTGCAATGTACATTTCTTCGCGGTGTAATTGAAGAAAATGTGTTTGTTGAACAAACCAACCGGGTGTGCGGATGCCTTGGCGTGGATTGAACAACCGCACACTACTTCTCAAGAGAAAGACAAAGACCTTCGCTGGTGCAATGTGGAAGACCAGCCGGACCCAAAGATTTATGATCTTGTTGTTGTGAAGAGTTTTCTCGGGTTAATTGAAGTAGCTAGAAAGAATCGACCTTGAAATCCACACCGGGTGGATATCCAGTTTAGGAGAGCGCTCAGATTCCTTGCAATGCATGAAGCAGTTGCAGGATACGGTTTTAAACTTCTAATCTCTCCTATCTTTGTCGATATTTAAGCTACTTTATAAATTGTTATCCTCTCGTACAGCACTCTTTGGCCTGACACGTTGAACTCAAATATCACCTCACACGTGATTGTTTCACTATGAAACTTGTCAATGTTGTCATGGTCCGCACCGTTTACCGACGTGCCAACTGATTTTTCCAAAATTCGATAAATCAATTCTGTTTAAAATTAATTTTGGTAAACGGCATTGAGGTAAAACATGAGGTAAACCGACATCGGGAAATCGTTTTTGTAAATATCTTTGTGTCTTTTAAATTTATCATAGTTTGTTGATTTTAGGGGGAGTAAATCCAAATTTGAAAATTCAAAAACAGTGAAAAATTTCAAAACCCAAAAACAATAGAAAATCAAAAATGAGTTTCCTGGCGAGAAAAAGAGAAAATGATAGTACATCAGTGGTCTGTCGAATCCTCTTTAAACTGAAATGCAAAATGAAAAACGATAAGCAGCTCTATATAAGATGTATCGGTAGGCTCACAATCATTTTAAAGTGTGCAGGGTGATATAAATCTTAAATCGACTGAAGACTAGGTGGGAACCGCACATTGGCATATGGTCTTAGTTCCGAAATTTCGTTTGAGAGATTGCCGAGGTTCTGAGATATTCTATCTTTATGCTGTCTTATCATCTGGGTATCATGGTTGTATCAAACCGTAAAAATAACGGAGACGAAGTCTAGATCTTCCATGATACTATACATACGTGTACATATTGCATTCGACCTCAATAAGTGATCAACAAACACATGTCCACACAAAATAAGTGATAATATATCACAGATTCTTTGCGGGAGTCAAGTTCGTCTCGTTGCTGTACGAAAGTACTGACCTGTTCACGGACTTGCTCTTGTGCCCTTCATGCATCTGAAAATCAAGTTCCTCATCAATAAGTGATTCTATCACATAGGGCTTGTTTTCAATCAAATAAGTGAGTTTCTCACATCTTTTATACGGTCAAACAGATGATAAACAGTATACTCACCGGTAAGATGAACTCTCGTGCATACCTTGATACGGGAATGTGTCGTGTGTGGATGAACACCGGTCGGTAAGTATAATTCATACCTAATCGTATCCCCTCGCCATGATTACATCTGATAAGTTGAGCTTATGTGGACAACAATACCGATAATCGTTATAGGAAGCTTATCTATTTGTTAACAAAATGAACAAAAAGAGCGTTTTGGCGTGACCGTACACTGATATGATTCTCTTACCCTCGAAACTCGCAAAAAGAATGTCTGTAAATATTTATTTACTGCTTTCAGTTTCTGCATCATTGTATATATTTATTTATTGCTTTCCGTCTTTACATTTGAAAAATGAAAAATACCAAAAAGATTTTAGGTGTGTTTTAATATAAACTTTATAAAAGCCAAAAAGATTTTGCTTCTAGTTTATTTTAAATTGACCGATGTTGGAACTCGAGTCTATCCTACCCAAAATCCCGATCGTAAGCCGGAAAACAATTGCACCTTCATAAACTGTCGAAGTTAACAAGTTTTGAAAGTTAAAGGATTAAAACTGATCATTTTCTAAACTTTCAAACTATTGTCGGTCGGTGTTTGATTGAGATTTGATCTCATATGTGTCATTTGTTTAATTTGTCTAAATTCCAAACGGTTGTTCTCATTACGTTGTTTAGCTTTCTTGTATGTGCAGATAAGACATCAGAATCAGCTAAAGGCGAAAAGAACGTGTCAGATGACAAGCCGTAAAGTGAAGACACGACATTGATGCAATCAGAAGATCAAGATGATCGGATTGCAGTTGATCACTCATCAACACCAAAAGGATCTGAAGAATTGACAAATCAAATGACTCACGAGCATGACTCAATGAAGAGTTCATTCTAAGGGGGAGTTTATTAATGCACTACCTGAATGAAAAAGGGAGCTTGTTGATACATTTTCTACTTACGACGCGTGAAGACTTTGAAGATCCTCCGACACAAAAGACACGGAAGACGAACCTCACGAGTAGCGTCCAAGGGGGAGTTTGTTGGTACACTTTATGTGGACGCGACGCGACTCGGCTCGGTTCAGTTCAACTTGGTTTCGACTCGGTTAGGTCCGGCTCAAGCCCGACGATACGACATTCCTCCGTCGTGCGCCCCAGAGTTCGACACGCGAAGCACGGAGCGCCGCAAGCCAAGTCCCGTTTACACATCACCATGACATCATCATTGTGATGTCATGATGATGTCACAAATTTGTCCTATGTTGAATTGGTGAAATATATTAGTCAGCAGAAAGTAATCTGGGCCAATCAACATTCATCATGGGCTTGAAACTTGAGGTTGGGCCTTTGACTTTCAATTTGGGCCATAACCTACGACGAAATAGAATGATATTAAAAGGTTTGTGACGAAACACCTTTGTTTCGTCGACTTTGTTGTTTCGTCGTGCCCTCTTTGCGTTTCGTCATAGTCTGTGTCTGTGTCTAGTATAAATACCCCTCATAGTTTCTGTGTGAAACTGATGAGTATGAGAGAGCTGTGAGACTTAGTGAGAGTCTGTAAACATTGTTTGTATATGTTTGGGTTGTACTCATCCCTAATCAATAGATATTGAATCTTTGGTTACGCGAGTGTTTTACACTTTGTTTGGTTTGCATCGTTACGGGGATTCCGCACCCGTTACCGTGTTTGTTATAAACAAGGATTCGGTTTTCGTTATCGATCCTCAGATTTCGGGACCTACACCGGCCCATGGGCCGTTTAAGTAAAGCGAGGACTTTGGGCCTCCAAAATTTTGAGGCCTCCATTTAAAAAAAATTATATATGAATTTAATATGGATATTAATTTAATATTAAACTTGTTGAAACATATAACTAATGTTAACCGTTGTATTGTAATGGGAAGGAATCTCAAATGTCTCCACTAATACTCGGTTTCGAATCCATTCAACATACTTTTTAATTGATATTTTTATGCTTTTCAAGGGGACAAGCCTCTCTAATTGTAAGGTGTGTTGGGTGGTGTAGCAGAGCTTAATTTGAAACTATTTTTCCAAAGTTGGAGTTCATCTTTCAAACACAATAACTATTATAATGGGTTGTTCAGTGATTATTAACAATGAATCAAAAGCAGAATCAAGAGAAGGGAAATATAATAGGTACAAAATACAATTATGTTCCTCCTTTTTGTATGTTTTGTTGGTTGCTTCCTATATCTCTATGTCAAATCAAAATCAAAAGTATAAAGTTGGTCGCTTAAAAATTTTAAATTATTCGGAAAGGGCCTTAATTTTAATTTCTCTTTGGGGCTCCAAATAGGTTGAGCCGGCCCTGTGTGTATAATATGTATGAATCTAATAATCTTTAGTTAAATTATAAATTTTCGATAAAAGGAATATTTTTTATCCAATGTCAAAAGTTTTGGCTACTAACCAAAAAATTGAACCGACCCAACTGAATCAGGTAACCAAAACCGTGAAGCGATCGTTTATACACATATATATGAATCGATTCCGCTCAGATTGAAATATCATAACAATTCCAGCTTCGAAATAATAGCGAGCTGAACTTGAGCTTAGATGAACTCTATCTCGGCTTTGCTTGTTTACGTTTGTGTAATTAATTAAAGGCTAAATTGCACTTTTCGTCCTTTATGTTTCAAGGTTTCTACAGGCGCTGTCCTTTAACTTTAAAAATTACACTGTATGTCCTTTATGTTTGCACTCATTAACAGGCGGTGTCCTTTCAGCTAAACCCAGTTAACTTTTTTATGATAAAACCCCTCACGTGTAACTTTGTAAAACTCCTTAACAGCAGGGACCAAATGTGTAACTTTGTAAAACCCCTTTCCATTCTTCTCTTTATCACCGCCCGAAACCACCACCATAAAACCCCTAGGGGTTGCAGGTTAAAGAGAAGTCCCTGCTATTAAAGAGAAGTCCCGTCGATTGGTGATAATTCGCACAAAACTCCGACGAACGCCGGAGCGACACCGGATGATCATACGCGCTTCCGTGGATGCGGATGGCGACAGACTTATGGAACGGTATCGTCGGACGACGGAGTGCTGGTCGTCGGATAACGCAGCTTAGAGACTGGAGGTGTGTTGACGATGAATCGGTGGAGAAATGGAGACGTTTGAGGGTTACAGAATTTCAACGGTATCGGAGGAGGAGGATGACCAGATGACGTCACACTCGTGTAACTCGAAATTGTTGTTGAGATATGTCTGTTTTTGTGGAAGTGGGGGAAGAGGAAGGTTGGAGAAGAAGTTAAGGAGGATGACGGTGAGTGAGATACGGTAGCGTCGGCGGCGATGGGGGTGGGGGTGGTGGATTTAGGCATGACGGAGGAGTGTCGCCGGTGGTCAGAGAATGGGATTGACCAACAGACGCCTCTCCCTCCTCCACGGTGAATTGAGTGGGAAATGCAGAGGTTTGTTACAATCTTAATTGGATTTTTCAAATACTCCACTACTACCTATGGGTTGCAGGTTAAAGACAAGTCCCTACTGTTAAAGAGAAGAATATAAAGGGGTTGCAAATGTGGGGTTTTACAAAGTTACACATATGGTCCCTGATGTTAATGAGTTTTACAAAGTTACACGTGAGGGGTTTTAACATAAAAAAGTTAACTGGGTTTAGCTGAAAGGACACCGCTCGTTAATGATTGCAAACATAAAGGATATACGGTGTAATTTTTAAAGTTAAAGGACAGCGCCTGTCGAAACCTTGAAACATAAAGGACGAAAAGTGCAATTTAGCCTTAATTAAATGAGTAATAGTTTCTCTTGGTGAGGTAACATTATTATGATGATGGTCATTGAGTATAAGCTTTAAATAACATTGGGTAACTAGATCTTTTCAACAAGCGAGCCGAGTTGAGAACTGAAGATCAAGCTCACTATCTCATCTCCGTTATATGCCACACCCTTTGCATTATTTTATACAAACCTACTTTCTAATTTTTTTTTTAGTAAATTTCACTTTTTGTCTTTTATGTATTATCTGAATTTTAAAACGTGTCATTTAAACGTTTTAATTTCATTTTATGTCCAAAAACACATGTTTTATATCACTTTAAGTCCTTTACACTAAACCGAATTAAATTACACAGTTATGTTTATTTAAGACAAGGGTACTATTGGTATTTCACCTTTGATTGCAGCTGTCAACACATTTTAATTCATTACAAACCAACTTTAGTACATTATAGCTACAAAACATAGTCTACAACAACATGTTCATTGACTGAATACAAATATATAGATAACAAAATAACAATTTAATATCTTCAAAACATTTTCGGTGGATAAGAAATCAACAATAACCTTTACAAAAAGAAACAGAAACATAAACAAGGGTTAATGAACTGCATTGAAATTTATGCGTTTTGTTATGTACATGAAAGGATATCCTTTACTTTAATAATTTGCTAAACCAACAATGTTAAATGAAGAAATCGAGAAAAAATAATTAAGATTACGTAGGCCAGAAAAATTGGCGAAACGGTTATGTATATTGGTATCTGGTGTTTCATCCATTTCAAAAGGTTATGTGTTGTTTGTATCTTAAACAATGGGGGTGTGTGTTAGACAAACGGGTGTAAACAAAGGGGTATGTGTATCTTAAAGAAAGGAGTATGTGTGTTAAATAAATGAGTGAAAACAAAAGGGTATGTGTTTTAAACAAAAGGGTGTCTGTTACTTTTTGTATAGATACGAGTTGACGTTGACTCGCGCGTTGCAGCAGTGTTTTGATTAGGAATATGTTTAGTACACTGTAATATGAGATACCGAAATTCTTAACTTTATGTAAAATATTATTTTATTTTTCCTTGATCCCCGGCCCATAACACTACACTAAAGCATTATAGTTTCAAAGAATGTAAAGTGTTTTGGAAAATGACCCAACTTTACAGTCATAAATTTGAACCGAACATTTTCTGACCCCGGTTTGGTAGGCTGAAAGACTAAACCGATTATATGTAGCCAATTTTTTCAGGATACCAAATATTTCAAGCTTAAACATAATTCAAGTTTAAATGTAAAACGAAAAACCAACTCGTATCCAAAAACCTGAAACCAACCAGTTTCCTAAACCTATTAAAACTGAAATATTGGTTTTGGTTTGGTTTTAGTCAAATTTAAGTCCAAAACCTTCCCAAACCAAATTTTAAAATCGACTCACGCATGCTGGGATGCAAAAATTTTGTAAGGTTCGTTTGACTTGTGTACTAGTAATTTACCTGGCGAAATAAAGTCAATTCAAAATGCTAAAAAATTAAACACGTCATAATTATTTTAAAATTAAGTTTAAAATATTAAAGTTAGTATTTCAATAATTAAGTTTAAATATTAGACATTTCTATAGTTAATTTTAAAATATTAAATAAAAAAGAAAGAAAAACAAACACAAAATAAAATAAATCATAAAATCAAAGTTTATATAAGTTTTTTAATGGCATATGGGTTATGCAAAATGGGATTTTGCAAAATAAAAATTGAAGAGAAATAAAAAAGAAAATCCATCAAACGGTGGTCGAGCACCCGAACCCGATTTTAGCGACGATTAATTACTAAGCACACCGTTCGGGTTTTTAGATATTTATTCAGTTTAATTATTATTACACAAAACGTGATAATATAGAAGCATAGCCGTTTTAATGTATCTAATTATTTAATATTTAATAGGGTATTTTATTTTTGAAACTTTAATCTATATCTCTAATAAAGCAAACCATTGGGGGACACATGTCACCCAATGGAGCAAGCCACCTAAGCATCCACATAAGCAATGATGTGGCAAAACTCTAATAATGTGACAAGTGGCATATCTCAAATGAGAGGATTGAATTTGGCTTCTATCATACGCTTTGTCTCAACTCTCTCTCTCTCATTATGTTGACCCTCTCTCTCATTCTTCATCCAGATTCTAAACCTAAACCCTAGATCAAAATTCGTCTGCCTCTTTAGGTCTCTAAATCATCTGCGACAATCTTCAATCGATTTTCAAATCGCAATCTTCTACAATTGACGGTAATGTTTGATTTCATTGATCTTCTTATAATTTGATTCTGTGTTAATCATTTGCTGTATTATGATTTCTTACATCTGAGATGGTATGATTCCGATGGTATGAATCGTCTCCAAGAAGGCCTGATTCCGATGGTTTGTCATCCATCGGTTAAACTGAATCGAAGATGTTCCTAACCAGGTAAGTAATAAAACCGTATTTTCATTACAAATTCATTGTCTTTAAAAGTTTGCATACAAGGTGCTCGATGAAATGTCTGTGTGAAAGGTCTCCTGAATAACAGCAGCGGCAGTCATAGCCGGAGTAGGAAATGGAGCCGGAGTGGCAGCAGAAGAGGCGAAAGGTCTGTAAGAATTGACAGTTTGAACATCCACACTTCATCGAGGTTGCTCTCGCATCACCATAATGTCTTTTTTAAGAGGTATACATAATACACATTATTTTGCAAATGAATCCATCATTGTGAGTTTTGATGAGATAGTTAACCACTAATTTTGATTTTGGAAACTGTTATTGCAGATGTGATTGAAAAGCTTAATGTTCTTAGAGGAAATGACATGGCTTCAATGTAAGTCATGTTTCGTCCTGAATTTTTAGTTATTTTGTCCAACATTTATTATTCGTTTTAACCATGTGGTATTTGTTTTTCTGAAGCTTCTTCCTGCTCCTGTTGTGGTGGTTTGTCTAATTGTTATGTGCATGAAGATGATAGTGCAAAATTTGGAAGGTGTGTATACTATCAATCGAATTATCTTACATTAGATGGATATTCAAATGTTAAAACGTATATATTGTTATTAAAATTAAAATTAATGTCATACATTTTAAAATTGTTTATTTAAGGTAAAAATTTAAATTCAAATCGTTAACATATTCTAACGACTATTTATGGTAAACTTAGGTTTTATTATCTCCTATAATTGTCAATTATTTTTGGTCAAACCAATTTTGTTATACATTTTTACGTATTTATTTTAAATTAAGTGAAAATGTTTACATTATTGAATTCTTATTTTTGGTAAATATGAGGAATTATCGTTATCATACAATTTTTTTTATGATTTCTTAAAATAAACCTATAGTGGTTCAAAACTCTCCTATCTATGAATAAAATTGTTTTTTTTTCCTAGAATGTTTTTTGACAAATTAGATGTCTTTTGTTGATCATACTCAATTCATGGGAGATGCCAATGACTCTACACATTTTTATGGTCGTGAAGGCTGGGCAACATTTTTCTTTATTGCAGGTATGTTTGTGTCCGGTGAGAAGCTCACGTCTAGCGATTAGCAGCGGGTTATGCTAAAACGGGTTGGTTTGACCCAAAACATTTTTTTTTTATCTCATTATGTTTGATGGTTGTTGAGTGGATTGGTTTGTTGTGATGTGTTTAGGATGAATAGAGGAAGATAAATTGGACATGGATGCGTTCTACAAACTCAGTAACACAAGGGCCCAAATCCAGGCCTATGTTTTTGATGGTATATATCCTTTTATGTTTTAAATCTTTATATGTTGTCGGTATCCTAACATGAATGTTTATTCTCAACTTCTAGGTATAATTATGTGTATGTTTATTGTACAGGATATACCCGCTGAATTTTGTAAGACATGGGTATCATCAACCAGATTTAAGATTAAAGCAAGCAGATTTGAGAATAAAGCAATTATTTTGATCCATTTTTTAACTTGGTGTCAGTTGGATGTAAGTTTTAACATCTCTTGGAGTCGAGTGTTATAAGCATTTTCATCGGATTTGAGCTAACAATATTTTTTTTGTGTGAATCAGGTTATTAAAGAAGTTGTTTCTGCACTGGGCCGACCTTTGGCAGACGTGTTTTTGCACTAACAGAAGGTTATGGTGAATTCACAGTCACTACAAAAGCCAAAAAAACAACAAGTTCCATTATGTTAAACAAGTTTTGAATTGTTTAATATACGTTTTCAGGTATATTTTCTCTCTATCTTGTATCTATAATTGGTAGTGGTGGAAAAACAAGCTAATAGTAAGTCATGTCAGTTTCTGTATGCAGTTGCTTGCTGTGTAGGTTGTATATGTATATTTGGGTGAGATTTGATCTTTTGAAATTAAATGTTCCGATATATTGAATATTGACACACAACATGTAAGAATGGGATTGTAATCTAATATGCTATGGGAATTTGTAGGAAGCATTCTTCTGTTGACATATAGGGTATTCGAGTTCTCAGAATCGTGTGGTTTATAACATATGACGGTTTCCTAGATGTGTGGCCTAACCTGTTTATTGTAGAAACATTATACATGTTGAGGTGTGTTTGGAGTTTGAACCAATCATCTAAGAGTTAAATTTAGTGGTAGCCCATATATGTGGAATCTTGTATTTTTATTGGTATTGCGGAAGGTGTTCTGTGAGTTTGTACGCATATGTGAACCCTTATATCAAAACAAGTTTTTTTTGGAAGTCATAAGCTTATACCTATTTGAAATGCTTAATAGATCTGCTACCAAATATATAAGAAGATTGTATATCATAATCTTGGTTTAAAAAAGTCTGAAGCGCACAAAAGCAACAAGGTCTAAAATCCAAGAGTGAAGCGCAAATCGCAAAAGCGGTGGGCTTTTCGTACGTGAGGCGCAAGGTGCTTATATATTTTTTTATATATATCCTATAGGTTTTTAAGTCAGCCTGGGCATGTGTTGGGTCGAGATGTTGCTGGTATGATATATGATACAAATATAATATAACCTTTTTCATATTACAACCCTATTTTATCAAGAAATTAACTTTCCCAAAAATACAAGAACACCTGAAGACGTCAATGGGTGGTTAAGCCCATGAACTGCCGTTAGCTAAATACATGGTTTATTTTTAAAATTAAATTATTATTATGATTGTTTGGAGTCTTTATTAAAAAATATATACAACTTTTTAACAAGTAGTTACGCTCTTGAACTATTTTTAACTTGCTAAATAAGTCTTTAAAGTTTGTTGTTTTTATTTAAAAAGGGGGAGCAACTGTATGTTACAAACTTTGAGGAACTAAATAGTTGATTTATATTTTGGTAAAAGTTGGTTTGTTGTATTTAACATAAGTTTTATAATTTTCCTGTTACTATGGAATGTTTATTTATTTTATTTGTAGGAGGCGGGTATGATTGGACAACTGGTGTATGAAGAAGTAATAGAATTAAAACAAAACCCCTGGAATATTGGAAGGGTGAAAGGCTTTTCTATGCACGAGTGCATAACAGTAAGTGCTTGATTCTCAATATCAAGTTTTTACTTTGGACATTTTACATGATCCATCATGATTTGGCCTTTGACTTTAGCAAATTTGACCGGTTTACTTGTACATGATTGGTCTAGGTTACGTTTTATATCTAAAAGGTCAAATGGATATATTAATAAACATGTTAATGAGCAGAGTATGTGAAATGGGTCAAAAATTGCCAAAAGTGTTGAATACTAGAAATAACAGATTAGTAATGAAAAAATGTAAATAGAGTATGCATATTTCACACTTGGTATTTTAAAATTTACTTTTTGGACAAATGTGATTAGGTCAATGCAACCTGTTTTGACATATTACAAAATTTTGACCCCTTTATAAATGCAACCTGTCACATTTCTTGAATTTTGATACAACCTGCTCATGAGAACATAGGAGTCGTAGATGCACAGCCAATAGTACATCAAACTCTTCCTTCACGGGAATCATGTGTATATGAGTATTATTGTTTGACTAATGGGCATAAACAATTGATTTTGGTGTAGGTCTATCATTCGGAGAAAATGTAACAAAATGGTTTTTGAAGGGTGATAATCTAGGTATTTTTTTATTCGTTCTTTTAATAATTTGGATAATAATCTTATGAGCAGATTGTTTCAATAACTTTTTATATTTCATTATCACATGTAATACATTAAATTTTGGTTATAAGGGAATATTTAGAGATTTTTGATTATTTTAAATTTATACGCATTATAATTGTTATTTCGATTTGCTCTTGTATTGTTCAGTGATGGTGTTTTGCTCATAATATTTACTAGACTACATTTAAAGGACAAGGTAGTCATAAGTGATGTAATTGATAATCATGAGTTTTTTCCTTTTAATTTTTCCCATTATTTAGTGGTCCAATTAAGCAGTATATGTTATTTAAGTAACTGAACATAGGTTAAAAAAGTTGTTAAGCATGACTTTCAAAGTCATTTAACGGGCTGGTTCAAGTGGAACACGTAGTACTGGTCTAAGATTGTCTTATTTTTATACACTTGTGTGCAATACGCTAATTATTATATAAATAAAATTATTTTTTTTAAATTATTTAAAAACACAAATCATAAATCATAAACAATCAATAATGTTTATAACTTTTATTACGCGTTTACAACCTATGACTAAGTTTGTGAAAAGTCTAAGTCTTCTATAGGCAAGACATTTAGTATCTAATACTTTTTTGCAACACCGGTAATGTTGTCTGATTACCTTTAAGACTCCCAAATCTATGTTTGATTTAATATAAAAGCAAAAAAAATGAAGTTTTCAAAGTTAGTGATATTGGCAGGGGAGTGTGTGGTCTTTGTGTTACCGTTTTCGTTAAATTTATGTTTTGTTATCATCAAATAGAAGTAGATTGTTAGGGCTCATACTGGACATACAAAATAGAAGTCTTTGTATTGTTGTAAATGGTTGATAACTTATAAGACCCTAGGTTTTTTTTCTTTTGTTTTTTGTTTTTAGTTTTCTTTTTTTTTTCGGTTTGGAGGATGGAGGCAAGCTTGCTGGTGAACTAAGGAGAGCTAATGCTGATTATGCTATAGTGCTCACCTAAGCATGTTATCAGCCTTCAAGCATTTGAATAGTTTTCTGTTTTTTTCTTCCGATGTATGTGTTTGTACATAACATTTCATTTCAAAGTAAATAATATAGTTTTGGTTGAAGCCCGCGTATTACGCGGGCATTAACCTAGTATTTAATAGAGTATTTTATTTTTGAAGCGATGGGGTGATTAGTTTTGAAGTGGTGGGTTTGAAAGTTGGTAATTATAATACCTAGTTGCGATGGTTTGAAAGAACTGGGTTACGGCATGAATCGATGCGATACTACTCATAGGGTGTGTGAATAAATTGAAGGGTCTTGAGTCGTTACCATGTATAATGTGACTTTAAATATAAATATTCAGATAAAACATATGTTCTTGAGGAGGAAGATAAGTAAGAACTTATTATATATAATGTGATTTACGTTGGTTATATTTTGTGTGAACTTAACGCAAATGTTATTTACATTGGTTATATTTTGTTGCTAACTGTAACCATAATATAACTTTAAATCTAAATATTCATCAAATTAGATTTTGTTGAACAAAATCTACATATTACAATACAACACAGAATTTTGAATTTTTAAATGAAGAGATACAAACTTATATATATATATATATATATATATAGGGTAATGTTCATGCGAGAACTGCGAGAACCAATAAGGTTCATGCGAGAACCACCTTTATTGCGAGAACCGCGAGAACCAATGTGAACACAACCTAAAATAGCAAAAAAATCCTAACCCCCCCCCCCCCCAAAAAAAAACCTAACCCCCCCAAGCTAAAATGCTAAAAACTAACCCCCAAAAAACCTAAAAAAATAAAAAAAAAAACACAATTTTTTTTTTTTACATTAAAATCGCTACTTTTAGTAGCAATTTTTTTTTTTAAATTAAAAAAAAAATTGGCTAAAAAAAAATTTGGCTACTAAAAGTAGTGATTTTTTTATAAAAAATATTAAAAAAAATTGTGTGTTTTTTTAGCTATATTTAGGTATTTTTGGCTGTGTTCACATTGGTTCTCGCAATAAAGGGTGGTTCCTAACGGATCTTTCTCCTATATATATATATATATATATATATATAGTGGAGAGTTCAAATGAGAAGAATTTTTTTATAAGAATAAAAAAGAAGAAATTTCAACCAATAAGAATGTTTATTTTACTTCATTTAATATTAGTGTAAGGGTATATTGGTAAACTTAGATGGATCATTAATTGATAGTCTTCCTTTTTAATAGCTAAGTACATTAAATTTGTAACTTATTTTCGAAATAACATATTTTTTCAAAAAAAGAAAAAATATATAATTTAAATTGTAGCATAAATTACGGGGTGTGTAGGATAAATTTCAACATGTGTAGGATAAATTTCAAAATGTGTAGGATAAATTTTGATGTGTGTAAGCAAAAATTTAAGTGTGGAGGATGATAGTGTTTATGACTAACTGTCACACCTCAAAAAATACCCTAACAGGAAACCCCCGCGAGGCGTGTGACGTACCAGGTTCTAGCCACCAATCACATTGAACTCATACAAGACTTTAAACAAAATTTTCATTCATTAATATAAAGTGTTACATAACGGTAATTACAAATCATATTATTCAGCGGAAGCATAAAACATTAGTTAAGCGTTTCATATGTGTGATAACCATTAGACTCGTCTCGCGAATCCATGTATCTCGACCCATGACCACTCCAGCATCCCAGACAGCAAGTTCCACATCCACACATACCTATAACCTGCGAGCATGCACACACATGTATCAGACAACGCTTACCTATAACCTGCGAGCATGCACACACGTGTATCAGACAACGCTGGTGAGTTCATAGTTTTACGAAAACATTAGTTACCAAGTGATTAATTCCGTTCATTGATTACAATGTTGATAATACCTCGGATACAAGACGGCTCCTGATTTAAGTTTTGCCCGTTCCCCAGTGCTCCTATCAAAGCACTGGGCATGACTGGGTCATTAGTTCACACCCGTCCTCTCCGGTACGGGGTGAGGGTGCCAAACCTAAGTAGCGCTACCAACTAATACCCCGCTACCTCTCCGGTAACAAAAAGATGGGACTTAAGAGTGATAGGACGAGTGTATTATCCAACATACCAGATTTTACCCAAAAACCGATCCCTCTCCGGGATACCCAATGACTGTCAAAACCACCGGGACGCATGCTCAAAAGTAATGAACTCACATTCGTTTGCTCGGTAGATTTAGCTACTCGTTTAACAAAAGTGGTCAACCAAGCCCTACCGTAGTTACCAGAGTTAGTCAGTTTCATGTACACGTAAAACATATGTTCTTTGCATTTATTACACAGATTACAAATAAACAGCACGTATATTATCACGCAGATCATAACAAGCAGTTGGGTCTAAAAACAATACGGGTTCATATCACACTATATCACAAGTGGTTCGGTTTACATCCAAGTACACACGCCAGTTGTGACCAGCAATCATGCATCGTAGTTTAACCGATTATCTCCATGTAATTATCTAACAGGTATCTGGGCCTCACTCGTGCTCACTAAAGTGTGTGGCCCATTGAACTTACAACCCAATCCATCATGAACCCATCAACATGGCTGGCCCAGGCCAGCCCATCAGTGTGAGTCCACACAGCCCGGCCTAAACTAACATGTGATTACGCTAACATGCAGCCCAATGTCTAGGCAGCCGAGTTTCGTGTGTGTCTATGGCCCAATTTCAGAATCCATCTATTTGATTTGCATGATCAAGTCACAATAACTAGCAGCTCATCACACAATTGTTCATCATCATTTATATCAGATCATCAACGTGCAACTCGTACCCTTACACGACGAAATATCCAAGCGATGAAAGATCATCTTTCTCCGAGATGCTTATCGACGAAAGACCCCATATTTCGTCAGGATGAGGTGTGACGAAAGACTTCATCTTTCGTCGGGGATCAAGCATGATGAAACACCACTACTGTTTCGTCGAAGTCACGTAGTCAACAGCTAACACTTTTCTAAACATGAGTATTGGATCAACAGCAGTTACTTGTTTCATCTAACCAACCCTATCATGAACATTCATCGATCATACACGAGTAACAATTTCCATTCCACACACATATATAATTATAATCAATCGATGATCATTACACATACACAAATCGATCAGTATGATTAACCCAATAACAATTCACCATCTAGTCACATATAATCAGATTCAATTCACCCATTAATCATCTCATATTTCATACAATTTAAATATGGTTCTAGGTCGTACAGGTTTACCTAATCATAATCAGACATCGCACATCACAATTCTCAATACTAAATTATCGATTACCACTATCATGTTCTAATCCTACTCGAATTCATACAACTCAACACATAATCACACAATTAAACATGACCAAACTGGTGAGCACACTTACCGGCTATTAGGAGGAGAGAGGTGAGAGATTTCGTAGGCAGGGAGCTTCGACATAGATATGCTGCTGTCGATCTGAGAGAGTGAAGAAGAGGGTTCGCCGTTCAAAGAAAATAGAGAGGATTAGGGTTTGTGTGTTACGTCTCCCAATTGCAACAATTATATCTACAACATAACTATGACAGTTGGGCCACACACACCCTGGGCCGGAGCCCATGTTCGACGAAACCTAAATTTCTTCAAGGCCACCTATTTTTCGTCGTGAAGCATATGACGTAACACCAAGTGTTTCGTCAAGTAAGGGTGTTGGCGAAAGTCTCATGTTTCGTCGTCCCATGTGTTAAGTTTACCATGTGTTAAGTTTATAAACTTAAACAGTTAACCATTATATCAAACATGTACAAGTTATATTGCAACGAATTATGAAAGCACTTTGCGCAACGAGTAACGTGTCGAGGGAAGATCTTGAAAGCTCGGGTTGTCACATCATCCCCAACTTGAAAGAAATTTCGTCCCGAAATTTGTCAAGCAATCCAAAACAATCAAGATGTTAACGCAGGATGACTGTGGATTTTTCGCGGGTACCACATCATCCCCAACTTGAAAGGGAATTTCGTCCCGAAATTCACCAATGACAACAAAAGTTGGCTCAACCACCTGAACAATTGAGGATACTAGAGGTTTATCAGATACTTACGTTCCCATGTGAACTCCGGTTCACGTCTTGAGTTCTAATGAACTCTCACCATCGACATACAACTATGCTAACGAATCTTGATGTCCCAGTCCATGATTTCCTCAACAACAGCAACTTGTCATTAACCTCAGCCTCTAATAAGGGTATCACAGGCGTCTCATCGGGCAACACTACCTTAGATTCGAGACACAAATGATATCATGCACGTTATCCAATTCGTCGGGTAATTCGAGTTTGTAGGCGACGTGACCGATTCTTTCCAGAATTCTGAATAACTCAACGTAACGCAAATTAATCTTGCCTCGCTTCCCAAGCGTACCACACCCTCCCAGGGTGAGATTTTCAGCATGATACGATCGCTTACAGCGAACTCCCAGTGTTTCCTAAGCCTATCAACTTTCTTGACGGTCACTCGTTGCCGTTAAACGATTTCCGATCCAAGCAATCTTCCCAAGAGTTTCGAGTACAAGTCCTGTACCTGTGATTGGGTTGTCACCCACCTTAATCCAACAAGGAGATTAGCGTTACTATCCATGCAATGTCTCAAACAGAGCTGTCTGAATACTAGAATGGTAATTACTGCAGTACAACTCAACCAAAGGTAAATGTCCTCATATCTCTTACTAAAGTCAATCGCACACATGCCTTCGAGTGTCAGGATAGTTCGTTTACTCAGACCAATTGCCCCAAGGTGACAAGTAATGCTCATGTCTAGACGTGTGCCAAGAGTCTTGTGTAGTGCTTGTCATAAATTAGGTACAGATCAAAATCAGAAATACTGGGGTTGGCACCTCGTGCCTAAATAGCCGCCTCTCTCAGAGGAATATCCACAAGCTGTGAAGACTTGTCAGCTTCCTTAATTGCAGGAGGGTGTACTGGTTACATGAGACAATCAACGATCACTCAGGTGATATCGGTTCCATTCTGAGTTTTAAGTAAACCAGTGGCAAAATCCATGGCAGCCTGTTCTTATTTCCATATGGGTGCCTATGGTTGCTGATACTCCACCTTGACCTTCCCACAAGTCAAAAATCATTCACATACATTGCCAGGTGGGCCTTCATGCCCGATCACAAGTACAAGATTTATAAGTCCTAATGTCTCTCATCAAAATCCAGACGACTAGAATATCGAGGCCGGTGTGCTTTACTCATCACAAATCCCCTACAGTTGCTGTATAATAAGATCCACATTCGTTCCATGAGATAGCGAATATCGTCTGACCTGTCAAAGGTTGCTTTTCCCATGCCCCGCATGGGTTCAACTTGAAAATTCTCTTCCTTCAGTTCTCCAGTTTGAACAGAGCGAGTCTGATCAGGTAGGTTAAAGTCGATAGTGAGTTGCAAAGCTGGTACACGATCAGGTTTCACAGTCGTAATCATTCAGAAGTTCCATCAAGCGATGCCATCATATGTTTAGCTCTTTCGAAACAAGGGTACACAGGGGCCCTTGTGATCGGTCTAAGTAGCGCATCTGGTACCGTCCAAGTAATGCCTCCAACTTAAATCCAAAGACCGCGGTTTCCATCACAGGTTGTGATTCGTGCACTCCTCTTATTATTCCCCTACGTAAGCCATCACCTTCTCGTGTTGCATCGGCGTGTAACTGGGACTCTGATTCGAACCATCATGATATACCACTAAATCACCTGCACCCTTGGGTAAAGACGATGCTCAGTGCATTGCAGAGTTGGGATTCGAGAGCTGAAAAGATTAAAGCTACGCGTTCTTCGATAATCCTGTGATGAATCTGCGATAGCACCTAGCGAGACCAAGAAATTGCTGTATCCTCGAAGGGATCTTTGGTGTCGATCAGTCGAAACTAGAAGTTACCTCTAACAAGACTTCGCGCGGAGTGGCTCCTCCCACAGGAGTTCTAAAATAGGATACATATGCTGCCCATGTAGTTCCTTCCTCCTGGTCATGATTCAAAACGTCGTCAATAAACACGGTGGATTCATGTGGCCCATAAAGCTGCTGGCGTGTTGATCCACCCAAGAGTCATGATATACAAAGTCACAATTGTCACACCCCGACCACGTAAAACAACAAATCGTGGCGGAAACGTCGGGGAGTGTTGTAACAGAATTATTGTTTCGCAACCATGGATACAAAAGAGTTTCGTTTTATTTAATCATTAAGTAATTTACATTGTATTAGCATGAAACAAACAAGTTATATATCGACTATCATCGTTATTATGTCACTAAGGTCTCGTCCAGATCCAATGTGACTCATGCATCCTAGCAATCAACATTAAGCAACATCACCTGAAACATATGTAAAAACAAAGTCAGCAAAGAAATGCTGGCGAGCACATAGGTTTTGTGTGAGTGTCAGATTCATGGCTCGTTTATTTGTTTAAATAACTCGTACAACCTCGTTAATCGATATTAGAAAACCTTGTTTTGTAAACCATTTGTATTGTAAAATGAATAACCAAGTCACAACAGATTGGTTATAATTTATAAACCTTGATGCCATGAATCTTAACCCAAAACATTTTTTTATGTAAACCAAATCATAAATCGTTCTCGTAATAAAACTCATATGGTTTATATAGTTTCGTAAACATCGTTGTGTGACATCGTTTAACTCGTTCTCGTTATAAAATGTCGTTCATTTGTTTAAATCGTTCATAATCGTTCAATCGTTCAAAATCGTTCAATCGTTCTCGTTCAAATCGTTCTCGTTTTAATTGTGAAAACTATTTTTGGTCGTCTCGCTAATAACATTCAAACCTTCGTGACTCGTTCATCGTTCAACTTGTTCAACTCGTATTAACAAACCACCAAAGGGTAAGTTAACAATCATCAGGTTCAGTCGTTACCCACATAACCCACACATAACCATGGGTGCAGTCTGATAACGGGATTTGTCGGATCCTATGGTACCATAACCTAATACTGTTCAGTTCGGCCAAAATTAATGAATGTCATTCGTTATGTAACTACAACTAACAAGTTCGTTCACCTTATCGAAATCGTTATTAGTTTAGTATAAACCATCTTAATCGTTTTTGAAACCATCGTTAAAATATCAAAATCGTTTTGATACATATGAATTACCCCAAAACAATCGAAAATAGTAAAAGAGAGGATCTATGTACTCACCTTTGGGTGCGTTTTTATATGTTAACACAATCCCTCAAATTGTTTATTCGTCCTAAATTAAATAAGAATGATTTAATAATAAAAAACTCACAAAAATTCATAAGTTTCTCCGATACTTAGAATTTTCACATAACTTTGAGATTTCTCGAAAAATTATTATTTTTGATTACATTGGTGTATTTGTATATATATACTCAAATGTAACATCGTAATACACATAATCTTGTCAACACTAACGCATCATCATACACATATTGTAAAACACATAGCACATTGTAACACATAAATTTACCCATGAACAACCCATTAAGGTGTATGTCGAAAAACACTTATCTTAGCGATTCGGTAACATTTTTGGGCGTCGGAAGTCACGTATGACTAACCAAACACCAAGTATACTTAATATAAGTTAAAATACTTATTTATATATCAAAATTATCAGTTTGGTTACTGATCTAAAACAGTTTTATAAAAATCCTCCGAAAAGCCGATTTTTAACCGTTTTACCGCATAGTTTTGCATCAAACGTTACCCGAACCATCCCAAATCGAAAAGACTTGATATTTTAACATAACCCATGTTATTTACTGAATAAAATATTGGTTATACTCATGATAGTGCAGGTCTTACATAAAGCACATAAATCATGCAAATTTCACATAATTTACCACTTTTTAAGCTATATGTACAACATGCAAAGCTATCAAACCTATGTCAAAGTTTCATGCCATTATAATATACCAAATAATGTTATTTTTAGTGTTTGTAACCTGATCTAAAACATTTTTGTCATATAGCCATTTTTCATCATTTCTTGAGCTTTAAATCAACATGTATTCTCATGTACAAGTACCTAAAGCATACTATCATATCATCAACATTTCATATTAATCTAAATGCATCAAATATGCAACTTATTCATGTTTATTTGCTGATGTATTTGAACATTTATCATATCATGCATAGATCATTAAACACTTGCATTTTAACTATCATTCAAGAACAAGTAACAACTTAAACAAGTACTTATCAAGAAATCAAACTTCAAAACTCATACACCCACATATATATATATATATATATATATATGTGCGGTCATACATACACACATATGTACCACCATTTTTTTTTGTATCAAGACCCTTTTCATTTTAGATTTCAAGTTTGTGAAAATTCCAAGATTCAAGAGAAACTTCAAATTGTCAAGAACAACCAAGAATCAAGAGTATGATTTAAACATAAATGTTATACCTTCAAGATTCAAGTAAGTTGTTGGATGAGATTTTGATGATAAGGAGCGTGAAATCACTTGAAAACACCTTGGAAACTCCTTTGGATCTTCACACCAACTTGAAATATGCTTGAAAGGGAGTTGAATCTTGATGAACAAAGTTGCAAAAGATGAAAGTGGTGGGGGTGATGGGGTTACGGTTTGGGGAAGGAGAGAGAGAGTGGAAGATTGAGTGTAGATTGCTTTGTGATCTTATGAAAGATTATATGGAAGATATAGAAAATATGGAATTGGCATGCAACTACACTTGTCCACACAAGGATCAAATATGATATTTAGAGATCTTGCAAATATTTTTGGTGGGGCCACATAATGGTGACCGTGAATTTCAAAGGGGGAGGGGGTAGAGTGTAATTTTGATTGGTAATATAGATAAAAACAGGTATTTAACTGGGTACCGGGTATTTTATCTAGCGTTTAAATCCCGGTTTATGGCGTTCTAAATTATTTTTATTATTCTATAAAAATAAACTCACCAAAATATTACTGAAATAAATTTCAGTTGCCGAGACTGGCTGTGTTGTCTGCGTTTCGCAGTATAAGTACTGTGTTGCGCTGTAACACGCGGTACACGCTTAAACTTGAAAAATAACGTTTTTAAGCGTTTTAATGTATTTTTCAACACGAACCTGATTAAAAATAAAATTTTAATCATAACAGAATATTTTTAGAATTTAAATATTATCCGGGCGGTCACCAACATTCGTTTCGCAGTTTTGTCGTAAATAGTTCTAAAGTTCAAATAAACATGTTTTTGCCATACCGAATCATTCGAAACTTATTTCTAAGTTATGTAAAGAGTATTTAGGGTATGTTTGGCTTATGTCACAGTTCCGGAGTGTACATAGCGTTAAACTGATTGCGTTTACGCACCAGTTTGCGTATAACCTTCCAGAAAGCGATTTAAAGCTTGAAATCGGAATCGAATCAAATTGTAAAATAATCAAACACAATTAGACATATAATAACACCAAAGCACATTGTTTTATTTATAATCAACATTGTTTTACATTATACGATGATTACTGAGCACAATTGTCACAGTCTCCCCTACTTTAGGAAATTTCATCCCGAAATTTTAACTAGAGGAAGCTTGTGAAAACAAATGCAGATATTTCGCCTTCATCTGGTCCTCACATTCCCAAGTAAACTCGGGGCCACGTTTGGATTCCCAGCGAACTTTGACTAATCGAATCCGTTTGTTCTTCAACTGTTTGAATGTACGGTCCACTATCTCCACAGGTTTCTCGACAAAGTGCATCGTTTCATCGATTTGAATCTCGTTGAGAGGAATGTGAAGATCAGCATCAGCTAAACACTTTCTCAAATTGGACACGTGAAAAGTCAGATGAATATTTCCAAACTCTGGAGGTAGCTCTAGTCGATAGGCAACCTTTCCAATTCTTTCAATAATCTTAAATGGTCAAACATATCGTGGTGCAAGTTTTCCTTTCTTTCTAAATCTCACCACTCCCTTCCAAGGTGACACCTTGAGTAGGACATGGTCTCCGATTTAAAATTGTAAGGGCTTGCATCGCATATCCGCATAACTCTTTTGACGGCTTCGAGCTGTCACAAGATTATCGTGGATTTTCTTGATTTTGTCTGTTGTTTCCAGAATGAGCTCAGGTACAGTAAGCTGAGCTTCACCGATCTCATTCCAACAGACAGGTGAATAACATTTTCGACCGTAGAGATCTTCGAATGGTGCCATATTAATACTAGCATGATAACTGTTGTTGTAAGAGAACTCAATCAGTGGAAGATGAGAATCCCAATTACCACCAAAGTCTATCACGCATGCTCTAAGCATATCCTCCAAAGTTTGAATCGTCCTCTCAGATTGACCATCTGTTTGGGGATGATAACCAGTGCTTAGATTTAGTTGGGTTCCCAAAGCAGATTGCATGGTCTTCCAAAAATGAGATGAAAACCGAGCATCACGATCGGAAATGATATCCAAAGGAACACCATGCCGTGATACAATCTCATCAACATAAATATTTGCAAGTTTATCAGCAGATAGGTCCTCGCGAATCGGTATAAAATGAGCTGACTTCGTTAATCGATCGATAACAACCCAAATAGCATCGTGACCTTTAGATGTATGCGGTAACTTAATGATGAGATCCATTGCAATGTTCTCCCACTTCCAAACCGGTATCTCTGGCTGTACAAGCAAGCCAGAAGGTCTTTGATGTTCAGCCTTGACTTTGAGACAAGTTAGGCATTTCGACACATACAAGGCAACATCCTTCTTCATACCAGGCCACCAGAACTGAGTACGAAGATCCTTGTACATTTTATCAGCACCAGGATGGATAGAATATCAAGACTTGTGAGATTCGTCCATTACCAAGGTGCGAAGATCGTCTTGTTTCGGAATCCACAAACGATCCTTGAAGTAGAGCAAACCATCGTCTTTCCTTTCGAGTTTAAGCTTAAGTTGAAGCGGTAGCTCATATTTCAATAAGCCTTTGATCACACAAGATCGTTGAGCTTGAAGAACACGAGATTGAATATCAGATAGAGTTCGAACAGAATGAAGTTTGACTCGTTCCTTTCGACTAAGCGCATCGGCTACGACATTCGCCTTACCAGGATGGTAGCAGATCTCGCAATCGTAGTCGTTTAAGAGTTCAACCCAACGTCGTTGCCTCATGTTCAGCTCCTTCTGATTGAGAATATGCTATAGACTTTTGTGGTCTGTGAAAACCACACACTTCGTTCCATAGAGGTAGTGTCTCCAGATTTTAAGTGCGAAGACCACAACTCCTAATTCAAGATCATGAGTCGTATAGTTCTTCTCGTGAATTTTCAGCTGTCTAGACGCATAAGCTATGACTTTACCTCGTTGCATAAGAACGCAACCAAGTCCTAGATTCGACGCATCAAAATAGACAACAAAATCACCGTTTCCCTCAGGTAGAGATAAAACAGGGGCATCACAGAGCTTCCGTTTCAGCGTTTGGAACGCTTCTTCTTGCTTAGGTCCCCACTCAAAAGGCTTATTTTTCTGAGTCAAAGCAGTGAGTGGAACCACGATCTTTGAGAAATTAGAAATGAATCGACGATAATAACCAGCAAGACCAGGAAATGATCGAATCTCTGTAGATGTCGTCGGTGTATTCCAATCCTTAATAGCTGCTATTTTGCAAGGATCCACATGGATACCCTGCTCATTGACAATATGACCCAAGAACTGAACTTCTTTAAGCCAGAATTCACACTTGGAGAATTTAGCGAAAAGTTGTTCCTTCTTTAGGAGTTCCAATGTTAAACGAAGGTGTTGCTCGTGATCGGCTCGAGACTTCGAATAAATGAGAATATCGTCGATGAACACAATGATGAACTTATCTAAATAAGGTTTACAAACCCTGTTCATTAAGTCCATGAAGATAGCTGGGGCATTTGTCAAACCAAAAGGCATGACAGTGAACTCGTAGTGCCCATATCTCGTACGGAATGTAGTTTTGGGAATATCTTCTTCGAGTACACGAAGTTGATGATACCCAGATCGCAGATCGATCTTGGAAAAGCATGAAGCACCTTGCAGCTTGTCGAAGAGATCATCAATTCTAGGTAGGGGATATCGATTCTTGATGGTAAGCTTATTAAGCTCACGATAATCGATACACATTCGAAAAGATCCATCTTTCTTTTTCACAAAGAGGACAGGAGCTCCCCAAGGCGAAAAGCTCGGACGGATGAATCCTTTATCAGACAATTCTTGAAGTTGTTTCGATAACTCTTGCATCACCGACGGTGCAAGACGATAAGGTGCTTTCGCAATCGGGTTGGCATTGGGTACAAGGTCAATATGAAACTCGACTTGACGAACTGGAGGCAAACCAGGTAGTTCATCGGGAAACACCTCTGGATAATCCCGAACAATCGGAATATCCTGAATACTCTTGCTCTTTCCTTTCTCCTCGGTGACATGTGCCAGGAAAGCAACATATCCTTTTCGCAAATAACTTTGGGCCTTTGTACATGACATAAGCTTCAAACCTCCAGATGGCTTCTCGCCATGAACTTCCAGAACATCGCCAGACGGAAGAGGAATATGAACAATCTTATCGAAACAAACCACCTCAGCATGATGTTTGGTTAACCAATCCATCCCTACGATAATATCGAAACTCCCAAGTTGCATCGGCGTGAGGTCAATGGGAAAAAGATGGTTATCAAGGTTTAACTGACAATCACGAATCACAGAATCGAGAACAAAATGTTTACCAGTAGCAACTTCGACAGATAAGGGTTTCCTCAGTTTAGTTCTAGGTATCGCAAGAAAAGGTTCAAAAGATAATGAAACAAAACTTCTATCGGCACCAGAATAAAAAAGAATAGATGCAGGTCGATTGTTAACAAGAAACATACCATTAACCACCTCGTTGTCAGCCCTCGCTTCGTTAGCATTCAAATTGTACGCTCGCCCACGAGCGGGATTCACATTCGCGTTGACATTCACGTTCGGATTCGCATTTGCATTCTCCATCCTTGGACAGTTGTTGCGGAAGTCACCAAACTCTCCACAATTGAAACATGAACCCGGTGGGAATCTAGCAGCATTCCCCTGAACTGGAGCTTGATTCTGAACAATCTGATTCTGACCCAAACGACAGATGTTGGCCAGATGCCCAAGCTTACCACACGTTGTGCATTGCCTACAAGCTTGTTGTGCAACATGATGACCGTTGCAGCGAGCACAATGAGGTGCGGTACCAGTATACACTTTCTTCGCAGGCGGTTGGGCTGGTGGGTTCTGAGGGTTTTGAGCAGTAACTGGAAAGTTCTGAGCACCCTTTCGCTTTCTTGACTTCTTCGACGACTCACCTTTCTTACCCTTACCCTTTTCCTTGACAGATTCGGTCGACTTCTTCTTATCACCCTTGCAGGTAAGTTTACCCTACCTGACTTGCGACTCAGTCATGGTAGCAGATAACTCGATCGCGTGACGAACAGTATATTAACGCCGGTCACAATATCCTGTATGGAATCGGGTAAACCATCGATATACCTCTCTATCGCTTTCTCCAACGGGGTAACCATAGTAGGATACAAAAGACTGAGTTCCTCAAATCGATCCGTATACGCACGGTGTTCTCCCCCATCTTGTTTTAGATCGTCAAACTCTCGTTCCAAAGCTCGAATTTCATGACGGGGACAAAATTCTTTCATCATGAGAGCTCGAAGCTCTTCCCATGTTTGTGCTAATGCCACTTCGGCACCCCTATCGCGCATCACTCCGTTCCACCACGTAAGAGCACGCTTCGCAAACACACTTGATGCAAATTCAACCTTACGCCCATTCGGACATTGCACATGTCTGAATGTGCTCTCGATACTTTCGAACCATTGAAGGAGCGCAGTTGCTCCTAGCGACCCAGAAAACTTTAGCGGCTTAGCAGAATTGAAATTCTTGAAATTGCATTGTGCATTGTTATTATTATTGTTGTTGTATAGCTCGTGGATTTGGGTCACAATGCCTGGAAGCACAACAGGCATTTGCTGAGAGACAAGGGCTGCGACTTCTTCAGCAGTAAAAGATTGTACATCACGTCGAGGAGCCATTGTCTAACAAGGAAATTTGAGAAACGAGTGAGGTCGATAATTAGGAAAAACAAAAGAGGTATTGAAAATATCGACGAAACATAAGGAAGGCGATCATTTGTTCGTTACCTCGAACAAACAAACGACACGCAGTGACTAATCGAAGTAATGAATCAAAATAATGTATCGCGAAGACATGCTCGCCTATAAGTGAACACTCACCCCAAGAGTTCCCAGGTAAGAGTGACTGGTCCGATTATGTGGATTTGTACGAACACTCTAGCCTTAGACAGAAAACTCAGGGTACAGGCATTCACTCTTCCAGTTTGCACGTGTTCACATTATTTAGACCCAAACTTTGACGAGATTTTGAAAACTCAGAAGGCACTAAGCCAAAAATGAGTCAAACTGGAAGGGTTCAAAACCTTACAACAGAGGGTTCAAAACCTAGTAATCAATCATCCTAGAACGGATGATTAATTTTCGAAGCAGATTCGGATTTTGTGTTCTCGTTGTGGTTATCACCTAAGGGTAGGTGACGGTTTTGTTTTTAAAAATCTAAACGCAAATCAACTTGCGTTGGGGTCCTATAAAGTTATAGTCTAGGTCAAAACATTACTAATAACCTAATTCCCTATAACCATTGGCTCTGATACCAACTCTTCTGTCACACCCCGACCACGTAAAACAACAAATCGTGGCAGAAACATCGGGGAGTGTTGTAACAGAATTATTGTTTCGCAACCATGGATACAAAAGAGTTTCGTTTTATTTAATCATTAAGTAATTTACATTGTATTAGCATGAAACAAACAAGTTATATATCGACTATCATCGTTATTATGTCACTAAGGTCTCGTCCAGATCCTATGTGACACATGCATCCTAGCAATCAACATTAAGCAACATCACCTGAAACATATGTAAAAACAAAGTCAGCAAAGAAATGCTGGCGAGCACATAGGTTTTGTGTGAGTGTCAGATTCATGGCTCGTTTATTTGTTTAAATAACTCGTACAACCTCGTTAATCAATATTAGAAAACCTTGTTTTGTAAACCATTTGTATTGTAAAATGAATAACCAAGTCAAAACAGATTGGTTATAATTTATAAAACTTGATGCCATGAATCTTAACCCAAAACATTTGTTTATGTAAACCAAATCATAAATCGTTCTCGTAATAAAACTCATATGGTTTATATAGTTTCGTAAACATCGTTGTGTGACATCGTTTAACTCGTTCTCGTTATAAAACATCGTTCATTTGTTTAAATCGTTCATAATCATTCAATCGTTCAAAATGTTCAATCGTTCTCGTTCAAATCGTTCTCGTTTTAATTGTGAAAACTATTTTTGGTCGTCTCGCTAATAACATTCAAACCTTCGTGACTCGTTCATCATTCAACTTGTTCAACTCGTATTAACAAACCACCAAAGGGTAAGTTAACAATCATCAGGTTCAGTCGTTACCCACATAACCCACACATAACCATGGGTGCAGTCTGATAACGGGATTTGTCGGATCCTATGGTACCATAACCTAATACTGGTCGGGTCGGCAAAAATTTATAAATGTCATTCGTTATGTAACTACAACCAACAAGTTCGTTCACCTTATCAAAATCGTTATTAGTTTAGTATAAACCATCTTAATCGTTTTTGAAACCATCGTTAAAATATTGAAATCGTTTTGATACATATGAATCACCCCAAAACAATCAAAAACAGTAAAAGAGGGGATCTATGTACTAAATTAAATAAGAATGATTTAATAATAAAAAACTCACAAAAATTCATAAGTTTCTCCGATGCTTAGAATTTTAACATAACTTTGAGATTTCTCGAAAAGTTATTATTTTTTATTATATTGGTGTATTTGTATATATATATACTCAAATGTAACATCGTAATACACATAATCTTGTCAAAACTAACACATCATCATACACATATTGTAAAATGTATGTCCCCTTGTCGTATGGATCTTCACAGAATTGTCAATCCAATCAAGAGTGCGGAATCCTCTTGATCAAAATATCACAGAAACGAGTAGAAAACAGAATTCACAATCAAACGGGTCTTCTATTGATTATCCAAACAATCAGTTTTACAATCAATTCAAGACCTCACAACCTCACAGCCTCTCTTTGTGATCTTGCTAAACCCCTAATTTCGAATTCTCACTCTCTCTCTACGTTTTCTCTCTCTAGCCTCCAAGAATAATACTAACCCTAATCACAAAACATGTTTATATACCACATGTTTGTGAACTGGGCCAGGCCATTTTCCAAGCCCATTACAACAATAAACTTACTAACCAATAAGCTAAGCCCAATACAAAATATCCAAAGACTAAATAAACAAACTATTAAGCTGTTGTCACAGAATATGCACCAACAAACTCCCCCTTGACAATAGCTTCATAGTGTAGCTTTGTCTTCAAACATCTTATGTTCTTTTGGTCTCTGGATAGCGTCAGCTACATAGTTTCTGACATCAACAGACTCCCCCTTAGCTGATGCTTCCAATCTCCAAAACTTTAATTCGTTGTAGATCAGTTAGCTAGCAATCCTTGGTTAAGAAAGTATCTCCAAATTCTTCATATCTCTCTCTCTCTGCAATGTAGTAGAAGGATCCTACCATGCATCTTCACACGTTCTTTACTTCATTCTCAATATGCACTTTACTTGTATTATGCACTTCATTTTGATAACTGCATCAATCTGTTTAGCAACACAAGCAAGTAACTCGAAAAACCATTAGCCTTTTTCACATTTAAAGATAAACCAATATTTTATCTTATCATGCAAAAACAACAACTTGTCAATTCAAAATGGAAGTCTTTTAAAAGGAAATCTTTTTGGTATTTTTGATATTTTTCAACACAAAACAAACTAAACTAAAATAAACTCAAAAAATATTCACAATTTATCTTTTTTGTGAGAATCATGTGCAAGAAGATCATATCAACAAAATCAAACTGTTTTCACACATGTGCAAGAAGATCATATCAACAAAATCAAACTGTTAGATAATTCTTTATTTAATTTTTCGTGAAAAGCAGTCCAAGACGATTACCAGTATGTTTGTCCACTTAAAGAAAATGCATGAACATTTCAAGTACCATTACCGTATGATACGTTAAGGTAATTTTATTTCTGATATACTAGTGTGTCCCACTTCAGGATATACCCCCGCGATCAAGGTATGCACAAAGATTCATTGTAGTAGGTGAGTATACTGAATTCATTCGTTTTATTTTTCAACGTTTAGATAATTGGTGACCAGGTCAGTACTTCCGTACAGCAAAGAGACCAAAATATCTTACAAGGGCTAAGACAAATACCATTTTTGGTACGATTTATGCATTTTGCACTTTTTGAATGACTCTCTAGGAGAGCTTCTTCATTTATGGGATTTGGCATTTTTGCTCTTTTAAGATATCCTGGTTGTGCCTAGGTCAGCATGTATCTGGATGCAGCAGAAGGACAACCCTGATATCCCCAGATGAAATAACAGTATAAAGACCCAGAACCTCAGATTTTGGCAATCTATCAACGCAAGATTTAAGGTCATTAAACCATACACCACTGATGTGTTCCCCACTCATACACAGTTCATTTAGGTTTATATCACATTGGTAAGTTGATTATTTCATGCTTTTGCCTACTGGTACATCATATGATGAAGCTGCTATCACACTTAAGCATTTTAATTTCATTTTCAGTGTGACAGTCTAACTTGCTGATGTACTATCATTTCTTCTTTTCCACATAGTGATAACTCATTTTTTATTTTCTATTTTTTTAATTTTCATTTTTCAATGTTTTTGTATTTTTAAAATTTTTAATTTATAACTTACTCCCCCTAAACACACGCACTAAATAAACTCTTTTTGGCTTAGGGTGATTTCTCCCCCTAAATTTTTGTTTTTATGGAGCAAGTTTCAAAAACATAAATTTAAACACAAACAGACTCCCACTTCAATCTGACAATAAGTTTTTCACCCATAAATCATCAATCAATCACCAAAGTAAATAGTTTGTTACCCATGTTAACCTTCTATTCACCTCAGACACTTTACAGGAACAACCACTGTTGAACACATCAACAACTTAGTTAGACTTAACAACCCAAACCTGACCGGTTTTGGGTCGACCATGTAAATCCACATAAGATGCTTCTAACCAATATCCATCACACCTTTCTGGTGTCTTGGATGTTTTACCCGTTGTTGAACAAGATTTATAACTTCCACTAGGTCTTTGATCATAAGAGTTCCAATAAACTCTCGAATTTTCTGACCTTTGAAAATTATTATCTTGATACCTTCTTCTCCCATTGTTATACCACGAGTTTTGGAAAAAAATTGGATGTTGTTGAACATTTGAGTTACTAAAACCCCTATGTTCGTTTCTTCTTTGAAAATTTCGATTACCAGAAGTCTAGTATCGATTTTGATATCCAAAATTTCTATTTTGACTTTGAAACCGATTTGATTTACCATTAAAATGACAAAATTGTGTAGAAAAACTTCTTGGTCTATCAAATCTTCCTGCTATTGAAGGTTTAGATTGAAATCTTGGTTGATTATATTGACAATGTGGTTGCACATTATTATTTAAACCAACCCTATTCCCATCTTTAACCTTATCAACTTTCTGCTTATTTTTCTTTAAAGGGCAACAACTTGCCACATGCCCTTTTGTGTGACATTTAAAACAAGATTTTGTCTTATAAACTCTCTTTTTCTTAAATCTATTTTTAAATGTTTTCTTCTTTTCGTCTTCAGTATCCTCATCCGATTTATGAGGTGTACTGTTAGACTTAACATATTCTTTCAAAGAAACTGGACTATTTGGCAAGTCCACAGCTATCGGATCCACTACATCTGGTGTAGTAGGCACAAAGTCAGTTAGCTCATTCTCATCTGGTAAAAAAGAGTAGTCTTGATTTTTAGAAGAAGAGGCTTTACTAAACCCCAAACCCTTTTTATCGTTACTCTTTTTCAAACTTGTTTGAATTTGAGTCCTAACTAATGAAGATTTTCCAAATTTGTCTAACTTTCCTTTAAGTTCAACAATTTGGTCTTGTGCAACGGCCAATTCCCTGCACTTTTCAGAAAATTCATTAGTTTTATCCTTTACAGTTTCACGAGCCAAATCAGTGACGTGTAACAGTTCATTGACTTTGCTTGTTAAACTGCTGATTTCTTGTTCATTTGATTTGAGTTTTTTTAAGCAGTTTGACTCTCTGTTAATCAAAAGAACATTTGACTCTTTTAAATTTTCTAATTCAGCTAACAGGATTTTGTTTTGCTCCGATAGTCTGTTAACTTTACCCTGTAGTTCAGTGCAATTATGACACGTATGACTTACAGGTTCTGATGTTACCTTCACCTCTCTTGTAAGTTCATTCACATCATTCATGCACTTTGAAACTTCTGCAGCCTTCTTCTCAACAACTTTCTTCTTCTCTTCTACCACAACATCTGCATTTCCCTGATATCGCTTTTCTAATGCATCCCACATATCCTTTGAATTAGTGTACTTCGTAAAGGTATGCTTGATAAAGGATTGAAAACGATCCTTCCATGTCAAATAATTTTCCACCTTCATCATCTTAGGTGGTTTGTTGGTAGTGCCAACCTCATGCTCCATTCTCAAAAGCTCATTCAAACTTGACATGTTCGACATTTTAACGTAACAGACTGATAAAACCGTACAAAATTTCTCCGAAAACAGTGGTTACCAAATTACACCGTTAGAATCGTCTCGAAAAGACGAATCCAATGATATATAATGTCAAAAACCGAATTCTTTTTTTTTGTCCTAAAAATGCAAGGAATTCAACGGTGCAGGCGGTTCTGTCAAACGAGCTACGGATCAAATTTTATTTGCAAAACAGTGAATTATTTCTTACGCTTGCCAGAAAATATTCCACCACTTTAAATATGCTGTTAATTTCGCTGGGTTAAGTCAATTAATTTCGCTGGTCACTTAATTGTCCAAATTCGCTGGTCTAGTTCGCTTAAAGGTCAATTTCGCCAAGTTCGCTGATCAATTTCGCTTCCAAAATCGCTGGTCAATTTCGCTATTACGACGACTGGTTAAATCGCCGAAACCGTGATAATTTCGCTGTGGACAATCACACGGTTACCAAAGTCGCCTTTGGATTTAACTTCGCCGAACACCGAGATATTTAGCCCCAAATTTGCTGATCAGTTAATTATGCTGGTCCTGTCTGCGAATTTGTTAAAATCGCCTATAGCTAAATTCGCTGGTCTAGTAACTTTGGAAACTTAATCTTTTTCGAATTTTGATGATTTTCTGGATTCTTCAAACAGTTCCTGCAAAATCGAACAAGCAAATCAGCAAACTTTTGACAAATTTCTGATAAACTTAATGAAGAACACGAAGACAGTCTTCAAATCTTCAAGTTTTTCAGCCAAAAATTCGTCCAGAATCAACCAAATCTTTCCTGAAATCCTGCAAAACAGAATCAAACAAAACAGAAGATCAAAGCAGCCAAAAATTTCGAAAATTCTATCAAACCTGCCAACAATTTCGAAACCCTAATTGTCAGATTTAAAAAAAATTTCGAAAAACTCCCTGTTTCTGCAGCCAACAATTCTGAACCGAGCCTTCAAGAGCCTAACGCTCTGATACCAATTGTATATCCCCTTGTCGTATGGATCTTCACAGAATTATCAATCCAATCAAGAGTGCGGAATCCTCTTGATCAGAATATCACAGAAACGAGTAGAAAACAGAATTCACAATCAAACGGGTCTTCTATTGATTATCCAAACAATCAGTTTTACAATCAATTCAAGACCTCACAACCTCACAGCCCCTCTCTGTGATCTTGCTAAACCCCTAATTTTGAATTCTCACTCTCTCTCTACGTTTTCTCTCTCTAGCCTCCAAGAATAATACTAACCCTAATCACAAAACATCTTTATATACCACATGTTTGTGAACTGGGCTTCCTACTAGGCTAGGCCATTTTCCAAGCCCGTTACAACAATAAACTTACTAACCAATAAGCTAAGCCCAATACAAAATATCCAAAGACTAAATAAACAAACTATTAAGCTGTTGTCACAGAATATGCACCAACATAAAACACATAGCACATTGTAACACATAAATTTACCCATGAACAACCCATTATGGTGTATGTCGAAAAACACTTATTTTAGCGATTCGGTAACATTTTTGGGCGTTGGAAGTCACGTATGACTAACCAAACACCAAGTATACTTAATATAAGTTAAAATACTTATTTTTATATCAAAAATATCAGTTTGGTTACTGATCTAAAACAGTTTTATAAAAATCCTCCGGAAAGCCGATTTTTAACCGTTTTACCGCATAGTTTTGCATCAAACGTTACCGAACCATCCCAAATCGAAACGACTTGATATTTTAACATAACCCATGTTATTTACTAAATAAAATAGTGGTTATACTCATTATAGTGCAGGTCTTACATAAAGCACATAAATCATGCAAATTTCACATAATTTACCACTTTTTAGGCTATATGTACAGCATGCAAAGCTATCAAACCTATGTCAAAGTTTCATGCCATTATAATATACAAAATAATGTTATTTTTAGTGTTTATAACCTGATCTAAAACATTTTTGTCATATAGCCATTTTTCATCATTTCTTGAGCTTTAAATCAACATGTATTCTCATGTACAAGTGCCTAAAGCATACTATCATATCATCAACATTTCATATTAATCTAAATGCATCAAATATGCAACTTATTCATGTTTATTTGCTGATGTATTTGAACATTTTTCATATCATGCATAGATCATTAAACACTTGCATTTTAACTATCATTCAAGAACAAGTAACAACTTAAACAAGTACTTATCAAGAAATCAAACTTCAAAACTCATACACCCACATATATATATATGTACGGTCATACATACACACATATGTACCACCATTTTTTTTATCAAGACCCTTTTCATTTTAGATTTCAAGTTTGTGAAAATTCTAAGATTCAAGAGAAACTTCAAATCGTTAAGAACAACCAAGAATCAAGAGTATGATTTAAACATAAATGTTATACCTTCAAGATTCAAGTAAGTTGTTGGATGAGATTTTGATGATAGGGAGCTTGAAATCACTTGAAAACACCTTGGAAACTCCTTTGGATCTTCACACCAACTTGAAATATGCTTGAAAGGGAGTTGAATCTTGATGAACAAAGTTGCAAAAGATGAAAGTGGTGGGGGTGATGGGGTTACGGTTTGGGGAAGGAGAAAGAGAGTGGAAGATTGAGTGTAGATTGCTTTGTGATCTTATGAAAGATTATATGGAAGATATAGAAGATATGGAATTGGCATGCAACTACACTTGTCTACACAAGGATCAAATATGACATTTAGAGATCTTGAAAATATTTTTGGTGGGGCCACATAATGGTGACCGTGAATTTCAAGGGGGGAGGGGTAGAGTGTAATTTTGATTGGTAATATAGATAAAAACAGGTATTTAACTGGGTACCGGGTATTTTATCTAGCGTTTAAATCCCGGTTTATGGCGTTCTAAATTATTTTTATTATTCTATAAAAATAAACTCGCCAAAATATTACTGAAATAAATTTCAGTTGCCGAGACTGGCTGTGTTGTCTGCGTTTAGCAGTATAAGTACTGTGTTGCGTTGTAACACGCGGTACGCGCTTAAACTTGAAAAATAACGTTTTTAAGCGTTTTAATTTATTTTTCAACACGAACCTGTTTAAAAATAAAATTTTAATCATAACAGAATATTTTTAGGATTTAAATATTATCCGGGCGGTCACCAACGTTCGTTTCGCAGTTTTGTCGTAAATAGTTCTAAAGTTCAAATAAACATGTTTTTGCCATACCGAATCCTTCGAAACTTATTTCTAAGTTATATAAAGAGTATTTAGGGTATGTTTGGCTTATATCACAGTTCCGGAGTGTACGTCGCGTTAAACTGATTACGTTTACGCACCAGTTTGCGTATAACCTTCCAGAAAGCGATTTAAAGCTTGAAATCGGAATCGAATCAAATTGTAAAATCATCAAACACAACTACACATATAATAACACCAAAGCACATTTTTTTATTGATAATCAACATTGTTTTACATTATACGATGATTACTGAGCACAGTTGTCACAGCAATGGCCGTACTGCGTTCGATATGCCGTTCCAGGAACATCCTTCCCTTGGACTTCCATCTGACGATAGCTCGTTCGTTAGCCAATCCTCGAACGGGAGCTTGACCCTCGCAACTGGTCAACAGGTTGTTAATACAATGGTCGAGGCAGACAGTTCTTGGCTGTTACCTTGTCGAGTTCTCGATAATCAGCACACATGTCCAACGATAAGGCTTATCTTCACGGATATACCTGGGGCTCCCCAATGCGAAAAGAGCTAGGTCCGACAAAACTTCTATCCAATAATTCCCGCAGTAGATTAGACAGTTCTTGCAACCCTCCTGGTGCAAGACGATAAGGCGCACAAGTAATCAGGGTTGCCTCTGGCGCGAGATCAAATTGAGGTTCTGTCTAACAGTTGCGGAAGTAATCCTGAAGGTTCTTCGAGTAGCTCATCGGAATAAATCGCAAACAACTGATAAATTCTCGATCCTCATTTCCCTAACCTTAACATCAATATTGGTTGCTAACATAGCGGGGTAATCCCTCCATAGACGCTCCTAGCTTTCATTGCTGAAATGATGCTAACTCTTGCGCCACCCTGACGCTTTTAGAACAGATAACGATCCTCCACCAAGGGGAGGGATATGCAAAATTTTCCCTCACAGGGTATATCTAAGTGATATCTGGATAACCAGTCCACACTAACTACCGCATCGAAACTATCAGGAATAGCAGAAGGAAGGTTGATGTCGAACACTTGTCCCACAAGGTCGAGTTTGCATCCCAACAAACATATGAGGTTTCAAATGACTGGCCATCTGTCGATTCTACAACAGGTTTGGTTTCAGGAAGTATCAGCGTTGAACAGAACAGGAACGAAATGATTAGCTTCCAAGACGTGCTGGCCACCCTGTTGCTGTAATCTTGGCGTCGCCCACGCCAGCCCTAAGTGCCCTTCTAAGAGCACCACTACCAGTGTTGTTACGGTCACGTGAATTCCCAATACTGTCATCGTTCCCTTGGTTGATGACATTTTAACTTGATAACAGTTAATCCTTGTCGAATTCACCTTTGTCTCCATACGGTAGGCTACGATTATGAGTACCTTGACGTTGCCGTGAATGTTGCCTCTAAATCCGTTGCTTGAAGAGGAGCTCTACGATATTTCACCAACAGGGTCCATCTAGTCACATTTCCGTGCCTCGTCCTAAGGTGCTGTTCATCATGCTGGTAGTCACACATTCCATACTATAATCTGTTGTCATCGCTTATGCCTCGATTGATTCGTAAGAGTTGACTCCCATAAGTCGCTGACTAGGGTTAAAGATTCGATTGGGGTCAAATTGCTGATGTTCGTTGCTGGTAATCAGGGTCGTCCAAATACTGAAGTCGGTAAGGTACTAGACTCGTCCTCCTGTCCATCGATCTAGCAAGTCGATTGAGCATTACAAGGTATGTTGCGAGAGTGTTGCAGAGGTGATAGCACTTATGAATCTAAGACGTCAATACGTTGAGTTCCAACAAACGAAGAGAAATGAGAAAGGTGTAGACCAATCATTCGATGCTGTGACATCCAACTCAGGGACGTTCGTACAAGCACCTAACATTCTACACAGCTCGCTAGGCGTTCAGATGGGTGTTCAGGTAATACTCGATAGCATCAAGATTCGTAAGAATTCAGAGAGAAGTGAAAAGGTCACATTCGAGTAGGAGACAATCACTACTATGACTCCTATAGACTTGTTACGTTTCACATTGGTCAAATAACATAGCAGAACCCCCTTTTCAGTTGTTAAGCCTCATTAGGACGCACATGCACCCCACATTATTATTATGTGTGCACCCACAATAATATTGTGATTTGCATGCTCATCTCAGCTCCTCCAAACTCATGTCAAATGGTTCCTCAAACTCGAGTAGTAAAAAAATAATATCACAAAACGTGAGTCGCGAATGTCTAGGGAAATACCACACTATCAATCACATAGCGCATGCAAGTAATACATGAATTCATACTGTTGTGCTATACGTGCAATCCCATACAATTTCATATGTAAGTGTTCACTAGTTATGCAGTACAATGAGTAAACGTGAGACGAACCTTGCTATCTCGAGCTGAGTGTCATGGTCGTATTCTTGTTTTCAGAACTGTTAGGTTATAGTCTGGTTTTATAAAAATGTTTTAAAACCAAATTCACTATAACCAGTGGCTCTGATACCAAACTGTCATACCTCCAAAAATACCCTAAGCGAAAACCCCCGCGAGGCGTGTGACGTACCAGGATCTAGCCACCAATCACATTTAACTCATACAAGACTTTAAACAAAACTTTCATTCATTAATATAAAATGTTACATAACGGTAATTACAAATCATCCTATTCAGCGGACGCATAAAACATTAGTTAAGCGTTTCATATGTGTGATAACCATTAGACTCGTCTCGCGAATCCATGTATCTCGACCCATGTAACAACCCTCAGTAAAACCAACACTCTCATAACATTTCTGACACCCTAGTATATTTTAAAATGTCCCAATATGTCTTTAAATACATCCCGTATGTGAAAACCATGCCCGAAATACAATATAGCATTAAAAATAAAATAGAAAATCTGAATTTTAAGCTAAGGCGGGCCGCGTAGACCCACCCCAAGCCTTTACGCGGGCGGTATAGAGGTTTAAATAAGATTTCGTTGAAATATAAGTTGAGGCGGGCCGCGTGAACCTCACCTCAATCTTACGCGGGCCGCGTAAGATCAAGAAACATGGCGCAGCCCGGTGATGACACGTGTCATCATCGTGGCGAGGCTAGATCATGAGCGGGACAAGCTACGTGTTGACTGGAGTTTGACGCGGGCCGCGTAGACTCCTGTCTACCCTTACGCGGGCCGCGTGGAGACCATAATTCAGCACTATATAAGCAGGCAACGGGTTTTCGTTTTCCGTCATTCATTTCTTTCGTTCTCAATCACAAATTATGAAATATTAGGCATAGAAAGCTGGTATTATACCCCCTAATTAACGAGGTTATGCTCCTTTGTAAGTATTATAACCCCGATTTCATAATAGATACTCTGCCCGATTGATTTAGGGTTCCGTAACAACTGTCATGGTTCTGCCCGACGTGGTTGTTGGAATGCCGTCTCGGGGAGGGTATCATTAATATTTTCAAAGGGTTATGATACTAACCTATGTACATTTGTTTAAATTATAGATTATATCCAGGGAACCCTTACGCGAAGTCTAAGACAGCAATGTGAGTTTATCCTCTTTTTGTTAACCTTTTTGTAATATTTTACAAAACCTTAAATGTTTTACAATGTGATTAAGCGGTGATTGAGTCTTTGTAGTTCTTCAATTACTGCCGGTATGTTGGGGTTTTATATACAAAATTTACTACTACGAGTAGTAAGTCGGGATGACAGTACGTTACTATTGGACAACGAGTTAGCCAATGTGTAATATGACCCACAAGTCAGGATTGACAGTACTGAATGAGTAATTGTGTATAAATAAACAATGTGATCGCTCTCAATACTGTTTTAATTGATAAAATGTTTCTTGATTAAACTGGGATTCACTCACCAGTGTTTCCCACTGACAAATGTTTTTAAAACACGTTTCAAGTAACACAATGTGACAGCCAATTAGTAAAAAGCCAGCTGGAGAGCATTGAAGGCTTGGGAAAAGTGTGGCTATAAAAGTTACCTAAAAGATGATGTTTTAAATTGAATAAAATAGGGTTTATCCCTATACACGTATTGTAATAAGAAACTTGGGTTTTGCCCATGTGATTATTAATATTAAATATGGTGGTTTTACTCTGATAAACATTTCCTAACTACGGTCCTGATGAAATTTTCCGCTGCCAATTTAACCAGCTGATAACACCGAAACTCTGAGTTCGCGTCCGCCCATTCCCGGGACAGATAAGGGATCGGGGGTTGCAACAGAAGGTGGTATCAGAGCCTAGCCACTGGTCTAAGCCAAAGAAGTGTTCTGCTGACACTTAAAAATTTAAACTTTGTGTTAGGAAATAAATTACGGAAATACGTGCATAACTGTATTTATTTGTTATGTGTTATTTGACTATTTGTTAGTTTACAGTATGAGTGATCAAGGACCCTCAGGCATGTGTCGTCAGTTGTTTGATTCACCTAGGAGTGAAGGTACCTCATCACAGCCTGCCCTTTCGGGGTATTCTGCTGATCAGGAAGAAGGGATGTTTGCTTTTAAAGCTCAGTCAGAAGAGCCATTCCCTCATAAGAAACGAGGATGGTTCAGTAAGGAAGCCTTTGCACGTAGGAAAAGAATGCGAAAGTTGCAACAGCAAAGAGTTTTAGCAGCTGCTAAGCAAAAGACAGATGCCCATACACAGGATATGCTTAATAGAAGCCTAGCCAATTTCCATATCCTAGCTACAACTGCTGCTGACCCAAGTCTGGAACAACTAGTAGCCCCACAACCACTAATCCCAGACCAACCCATGGAGATAGAAAACCCTGAAAACCAAGTGGAGATGCATGATTTCAACCCAGAGGAATTCCTTAGGGTACAAGCACCAAACCCTCTAGACCCAAATTACGACCCCTGGTGGGACGATAATAGGGACTTTGTGCAACGTTACCCGATACATGAAGACACACCCATACAAAATATAGGAGCCTACCCAGGTATGGACCCTTTAGATCCCTATTACCATGATAACTACATCAGGGAGATCTTAGAAGATCCTTACCGATTTCAGGCACTTTCACCCCCATATCAGGAACCCGCACCCCAGATTCCGAACCCAGTCCTAGAACCTGCACCCCCAATGAGTGCAGAAAACATGCAAGAACTTAGGACTTTTGGGGAGGAAATTTTAGAAAGCAGTGAGAGAATGAGACAGGTGGGAGAGCGTCTCGTATGGAAATACGATGAGCGCAATATGGATTTTTGGATAAATCCATATCCGTGATGTGATAGAGGAGATGGTAATAATATAATATAATTAAATAAAAATAAAATAAAATATGTATGTACGGATGCCTATTACTATTAGTGTGATTCTATTTCTGTTGGTATTGTAATTTTCATTTCAGTACTAGTATGTAATGGATGCAAAATAGTATATGGAAATAGAGTAAAAGTCGCAATGATCGACGTTTTTGGCTAGATTTCGTGTCATGTGATTAACTATATTAATATTATCTTGTGATATTAATATGGGGTAAATGTTTAAAATTCAGATGGCTGATGAAGGAAATCAAGGAAATCTGAATAATGATAACCAGAGTAACATTAACGTGGTTAATGAAAATCCAAGCATCAATAACAATGGAAACCAAATGGATAATAGTGCTGTTCAACATATAGTGGCACAAGGAATCATAGATGCCATGCCATTTATTATTCAAACTATTCAAGAAGCGAATAATAAAAGTAAGCATAACAGTAAGCGACCCATCGAACCCGAAAACAGTGTAAACAATGGACCTTTACTTCAATTGCCCATTCCCAAAAGAAGAAGAACCGTGTCTTACGGTTGTTCTTATAAAGAATTCTGGTCTTGTAAACCAATGGAATTCTCGGGCAATGAAGGGGCCATTGCAACCCTACGCTGGATAGAGAAGACTGAGGCAGTGTTAAGAATAAGCAAGTGTGCTGAAGAAGATAAGATATTGTTTACTTCTAATCTGTTTAAAAATTCAGTGTTAGAATGGTGGAACACTATCCTCCAATCAAGAGGAAGTGATAGAACCTACAATATGGGATGGGAAGAATTTAAGAACAAGGTAGAAAGGAAATTCTGCCCACCCAATGAAAAGGAACATATAGCAAACAAATTCCTAAACCTTAAGATGACTGGTGTGGATAGTAAGGGATACACTAAATTATTCTTCGAATATGCTAGAATAGTGCCAACTCTTGCTTCACCAGAACCAGTGTTAGTCTCCCGTTATATTTGGGGATTAATTGGAGAGATAAGACACGTAGTCAAGGCAGCTAGACCTCAAACTATAGAAGAAGCTATAGAACTAGCCAATACCTTGACAGATGAGTTAGTCCGTACCCGAGAAGAGGATCAAAGGAGGAACCTAACCCAGAAGCTCACACAAGAATTTCGTTCTGGAAATTCTAACCGTGGGAGAAATATAGGTTCTACCTCTGCACCTTAATGTAAGAATTGCAAAAGAAAGCATTCAGGAAGATGCTCCATATACTGTAACTTTTGCAAAATATCGGGACACAAGGAAGAAAATTGCAGGAAGAAAGCTAATAACAGGATATGTTACAACTGCGGAGAACAAGGTCATATCAAGCTTAATTGCCCGAAATTAGCTCCAGCTATAAACAACAAAAATACTCAAAATGCTAGAGCATTTGTTCTGACTGCAGATGAAGTTAAGATGATTCCAGATGTCATAACTGGTACGTTTTTAGTTAATGATGTCTTTGCTAAAGTATTATTTGACTCTGGTGCAAACCAAAGTTTTATTAATATATCATTTTGCAAATTTCTAAATCAGTCATTAACTAAACTACCACAAGAATGTTTAGTAGAGACAGCTAATGGAGAAACCGTTAGGATTTCTGAAATCTTGCAGGGAGCAAGCATAGAAATTTTAAATCAGAAATTTATTGCAAACCTTTATCCCATGAATCTGGCAGGATTCGATGTTGTTTTAGGAATGGATTGGTTAATAACCAATAAAGCCAGTATTTTATGTGATCAAAAGTCAATTCAAGTAAATTCACCAACAGGTAAAACGATCACAATTAAAGGAGATAAATTATCTAGATCTACAAAATTTATCTCTGTGATGAAAACTGCAAGTTATATAAGAAAATGTTCTATAGTGTATTTGATTTCCATAATCACTAACACTGAAGGAAAGGATTTAAAAGATATTCCAGTAGTATCTCAGTTTTCAGATGTATTATCAGAAGAATTGCCAGGGCAACCTTCAGATAGAGTAGTTGAATTCAGAATCCATTTAATAACAGGAACAGCACCAATTGCCAAAACACCTTACCGTTTGGCACCTGCAGAAATGCAAGAATTGAAGAAACAATTGGACGAATTGCTAGAAAAAGGATTCATACAGCCAAGTTCGTCACCATGGGGAGCGCCGATACTGTTTGTTAAAAAGAAGGATGGATCAATGCGTATGTGCATTGACTACCGTGAATTAAACAAGGTCACGATTAAGAATCGGTACCCATTACCAAGAATCGATGATCTCTTTGATCAACTACAAGGAGCTCGATTTTTCTCTAAAATCGATTTAAGGTCAGGATATCATCAATTAAAGGTACAGGAAGAGGACATTCCTAAGACCGCATTCAGGAAAAGGTATGGCCATTATGAATTTACTGTCATGCCATTTGGTTTAACCATTGCCCCAGCCGCATTTATGGACATGATGAACCGAATATGTAAGCCATATTTGGATAAATTCATAATTGTTTTCATAGATGATATTCTCAATTATTCTAAAAATAAGGAAGATCATGCAAAGCATTTGCACGCACTTTTAAGTTTATTAAGAAAGGAAAAGCTTTATGCTAAATTTTCCAAGTGCGAATTTTGGTTAGAACAAGTACAGTTTCTTGGACACCTAGTCAATCATGAAGGAATTCATGTGGATCCGATAAAAATCAAGGTGGTTACTAAATGGAAACCCCTGAGTCACCAACCGAGGTTAGAAGTTTCTTAGGATTAGCTGGTTATTACAGAAGATTTATTCAAGATTTTTCTAGAATAGCCATTCCTTTAACTAAGTTAACCTGTAAATCCATTAAGTTTGAATGGGGACCAAAACAAGAAGAAGCCTTTAGAATTCTTAAGCATAAATTAACCCATACACCCATACTAGCATTACCAGAAGGAACTAAAGATTTTGTAGTCTATTGTGACGCTTCCAAATTAGGCTATGGATGTGTATTGATGCAACGTCAAAAGGTTATAGCTTACACATCTAGACAACTTAAGAATCATGAAGAGAATTATTCAACCCATGATCTAGAACTAGGAGCTATAATTTTCGCTCTTAAGATTTGGAGACATTACCTTTATGGTAGTAAGTTTACCATATTCACTGATCATAAGAGTTTAAGGTATGTTTTCAAGCAAAAGGAGTTGAATATGAGACAAAGACGCTGGATGGAAATGCTTAGTGATTATGATTGTGATATCCAGTATCATGAAGGAAAAGCAAATGTAGTGGCAGATGCTTTAAGCCGAAAGTATCATGAAAAGCCAAAAAGAGTACGTTCTCTTAAATTAAATCTGCAAGTAGATTTAAATGATCAAATAAGAGAAGCACAAGAATCAGTAATCAAGGATGATACTGAAAAATTAAAAGGTATGCTAAAAGAATTAGAACAAGGAACAGATGGAATTTGGAGATTCCATGAAAAGAGAATGTGGATACTTAAATTAGGAAACCTACGTTATCGTATTTTAGAAGAAGCCCATAAGTCTAAATATACGATGCATCCAGGAAATGATAAAATGTACCAGGATTTAAGGAAAAATTTCTGGTGGATAGGAATGAAAAAGGACAAAGCAGCTTATGTTTCTAAGTGTTTAACTTATTCACAAGTTAAAGCTGAACACCAGAAACCCTCAGGTTTGTTACAAAAATTAGAAATGCCAGTGTGGAAATGGGAATTGATAACAATGGATTTTGTCACCAAATTACCCAAAACAAAGAAAGGAAATGATACAATCTGGGTGATTGTAGATAGGCTAACCAAGTCAGCTCATTTCCTACCAATGAAGGAAACTTTCAGTATGGAACAGTTAGCTAAGTTGTATGTAGATGAAATTGTTTCTTTACATGGAATTCTTTTATCAATTATTTCTGATAGAGATAGCCGTTTTACCTCTCATGTTTGGTCAAGTTTCCAAAAGGCAATGGGAACCAAGTTAAAGTTGAGCACAGCTTATCATCCTCAAACGGATGGACAAAGCGAAAGAACAATTCAGACAATGGAGGACATGCTTAGAGCCTGTGTAATTGATTTAAGAGGTAATTAGGACGATCACTTACCGTTAATAGAATTTTCTTATAATAATAGTTATCACACAAGTATCAATGCTGCACCATTTGAAGCACTTTATGGACGAAAGTGCCGAACCCCAGTCTGTTGGGCAGAAATTGGGGAAAAGCAACTATCTGGACCCGAGATAGTGAAATAAACAACTGACAAAATTATTCAAGTCAAAGAACGACTGAAAGCAGCACGTGATCGACAAAAGAGCTATGCTGATAACCGAAGCAAGCCATTGGAATTTCAAACAGGAGATAAAGTATTGTTAAAAGTCTCTCCTTGGAAAGGAGTAGTAAGATTCATCAAACGGGGAAAGCTAAGTCCCAGGTATATTGGACCTTTTGAGATTATTAGAAGAATAAGATCTGTAGCCTATCAGCTACAACTGCCAGAAGAAATGGCAGGAATACATGATGTGTTTCATGTATCTAATCTCAAGAAATGCTTAGCTGATGAATCACTAATAGTACCTCTTAAGGATATAGAGGTAAATGAACAACTCAAGTTTATAGAAAGACCTCTACAGATTGAAGACAGGAAAGTCAAGAATCTCAAGCACAAGAGATTAGTTCTGGTCAAAGTGAAGTGGGACTCCAAAAGAGGACCTGAGTACACGTGGGAACTCGAATCTGAAATGCAAAGAAAATATCCGCACTTATTCCAGTAGATCTCGAGGACGAGCTCTAAAACAAGGTGGGGAGAATGTAACAACCCTCAGTAAAACAAACACTCTCATAATATTTCCGACACCCTAGTATATTTTAAAATGTCCCAATATGTCTCTAAATACATCCCGTATGTGAAAACCAAGCCCGAAATACAATATAGCATTAAAAATAAAATATAAAATCTGAATTTTAAGCTAAGGCGGGCCGCGTAGACCCACCCCAAGCCTTTACGCGGGCGGTATAGAGGTTTAAATCAGATTTCATTGAAATATAATTTGAGGCGGGCCGCGTGAACCTCACCTCAATCTTACGCGGGCCGCGTAAGATCAAGAAACATGGCGCAGCCCGGTGATGACACGTGTCATCATCGTGGCGAGGCTAGATCATGACCGGGACAAGCTACCCGTTGACTGGAGTTTGACGCGGGCCGCGTGGTGACCAGAATTCAGCACTATATAAGCAGGCAACGGGTTTTCGTTTTCCGTTGTTCATTTCTTTCGTTCTCAATCACAAATTCTAAAATATTTGGCATAGAAAGCTGGTATTATACCCCTTAATTAACGAGGTTCTGCTCCTTTGTAAGTATTATAATTCCGGTTTCATAATAGATACTCTGCCCGTTTGATTTAGGGTTCCGTAACAACTGTCATGGTTCTGCCCGACGTGGTTGTTGGAATGCTGTCTCGGGGAGGGCATCATTAATATTTTCAAAGGGTTATGATACTAACCTATGTACATTTGTGTAAATTATAGATTATATCCAGGGAACCCTTACACGAAGTCTAAGATAGCAATGTGAGTTTATCCTCTTTTTGTTAACCTTTTTGTAATATTTTACAAAACCTTAAATGTTTACAATGTGATTAAGCGGTGATTGAGTCTTTGTAGTTCTTCAATTACTGCCGGTATGTTGGGGTTTTGTATACAAATTTACTACTGCGAGTAGTAAGTCGGGATGACAGTACGTTACCATTGGACAACGAGTTAGCCAATGTGTAATATGACCCATAAGTCAGGATTGACAGTACTGAATGAGTAATTGTGTAGAAATAAACAATGTGATCGCTCTCAATACTGTTTTAATTGATAAAATGTTTCTTGATTAAACTGGGATTCACTCACCAGTATTTCCCACTGACAAATGGTTTTAAAACATGTTTCAGGTAACACAATGTGACAACCAATTAGTAAAAAGCCAGCTGGAGAGCACTGAAGGCTTGGGAAAATGTGGCTATAAAAGTTACCTAAAAGACGATGTTTTAAATTCAATAAAATAGGGTTTATCCCTATACACGTATTGTAATAAGAAACTTGGGTTTTGCCCATGTGATTATTAATATTAAATATGGTGGTTTTACTCTGATAAACATTTCCTAACTACGGTCCTGATGAAATTTTCCGCTGCCAATTTAACCAGCTAATACCACCGAAACTCTGAGTTCGCGTCCGCCCGTTCCCGGGACAGATAAGGGATCGGGGGTTGCGACAACCCATGACCACTCCAGCATCCCAGACAGCATGTTCCACATCTACAGATAAGGGATCGGGGGTTGCGACAACCTATAACCTGCGAGCATGCACACACGTGTATTAGACAACGATGGTGAGTTCATATCACACTATATCACAAGTGGTTCGGTTTACATCCAAATACACACGCCAGTTGTGACAAGCAATCATGCGTCATAGTTTAACCGATTATCTCCATGTAATTATCTAACAGGTATTTGGGCCTCACTCGTGCCCACTAAAGTGTGCGGCCCATTGAACTTACAACCCAATCCATCATGAACCCACCAACATGGCTGGCCCGTCAGGCCCAGCCCATCAGTGTGAGTCCACACAGCCCGGCCCAAACTAACATGTGATTACGCTAACATGCAGCCCAATGTCTAGGCATCCCAGTTTCGTGTGTGTGTATGGCCCAATTTCAGAACCCATCTATTTGATTTGCATAATCAAGTCACAATAACTAGTAGCTCATCACACAATTGTTCATCATCATTTATATCAGATCATCAACGTGCCTACTGTTCAACTCATACCCTTACACGACGAAATATCCCGGCGACGAAAGATCATCTTTCGCCGAGATGCTTGTCGACGAAAGACCCCATATTTCGTCAGGATGAGGTGTGACGAAAGACTTCATCTTTCGTCGGGGATCAAGCATGACGAAACACCACTACTGTTTGGTCGAAGTCATGTAGTCAACAGCTAACACTTTTCTAAACATGAGTATTGGATCAACAGCAGTTACTTGTTTCATCTAACCAACCCTATCATGAACATTCATCGATCATACACATGTAACAATTTCCATTCCACACACATATATAATTATAATTAATCGATGATCATTACACACACACAAATCGAACAGTATGATTAACCCAATAACAATTCACCATCTAGTCACATATAATCAGATTCAATTCACCCATTAATCATCTCATATTTCATACAATTTAAATATGGTTCTAGGTCGTACAGGTTTACCTATTCATAATCAGACATCGCACATCACAATTCTCATACTAAATTATCGATTACCACTATCATGTTCTAATCCTACTCGAATTCATACAACTCAACACATAATCACACAATTAAACACGACCAAACTTGTGAGCACACTTACCGGCTATTAGGACGAGAGAGGTGAGAGATTTCGTAGGCAGGGAGCTTCGACAAAGATATGTTGCTGTCGATCTGAGAGAGTGAAGAAGAGGGTTCGCCGTTCAAAGAAAATAGAGAGGATTAGAGTTTGTGTGTTACGTCTCCCAATTGCAACAATTATATCTACAACATAACTATGACAGTTTGGCCACGCACACCCTGGGCCGAAGCCCATGTTCGGCGAAACCTAAATTTCTTCAAGGCCACCTATTTTTCGTGGTGAAGCATATGACGAAACACCAAGTGTTTCGTCAAGTAAGGGTGTTGGCGAAAGTCTCATGTTTCGTCGTCCCATGTGTTAAGTTTATAAACTTAAACAATTAACCATTATATCAAACATGTACAAGTTATATTGCAACGAATTATGAAAGCACTTTGCGCAACGAGTAACGTGTCGAGGGAAGACCTTGAAAGCTCGGGTTGTCACAAATTAATTAGTTAAAGATAATAATAAATGAGTTGAGAGAAAAACTATTTAATGTTTTACATTTGTACCCTTTGTTCTTTTTCTTCTTAATCTAATTTTCTTCTCAAATGAACCTTCCCATATGTATATGTGTATATATATATATATATGGTAGGGTTCTAGAGTGAACAATGGTTAACTTGTGAACAAAATGAACAGATCTTGGCCCTTCAATTGTTGGATGATCAAAATTAATGCTAATGGCAAACTTGTAAATATTAAATTAAATATATGAAAGAAATGGGGCTGATAGGGGCATTCACGTAAATGTGTACTATTGGTAATTTTGGTATCCTATCATAACTGAATATTGTTTTTTTAATATAATAAAATCAAATCCCTTTAAACCAGGGATGTCAGTTATTAATTAAAGATATGAGTACACAAGTGTATAGTCCGTTGTTCCTACAATGTACATTGTTGTGCATATGTGAATTGTACTCATGTACACAAGTGTACAAGCTGTTGTTCGTATACTGTTGTACATCTGTATATTGTACGCATGTACACATGTGTATATAAACAATAAAACGCTGGAAAACGAAAAATGCATATGTTGTTCGTTTTTATTAAAAAAAACTATAGCAATATCATACTCAACTTAAAGAGAATGAAAAACTTGTTTTTATGGGGTATTTAAATAAAAAACTATTAACGTATGAAAAATTTATAACTATTTAAAGATTATAAGGGGTAGTTAGTTTAATGTTAACAAAAATATATAACTTCCTAATTTAAACTGATTAATTACCATCATATCTTTTACATCTAAAAAACTGATCAATGGCTCAGATTGGTTCACACGGTTCACAAACAAGAATGTTGTTCATTCGTGAACCTCATCCTATATACATATATATATATATATATATATACATATAACTTAGTAAATTGCATAAAACGTCCTTTAAGTTTCACCAATCTTGCTCGTTTCAATAATCTTTAAAAGTTTCCAAAACCAACCTTTAAGATTAATTTTGTTGCAGGTTTCATCCTTTATCACTAACTAGTTACTAATCCATGTTAAATTGCCTCACATGCATAGCATGTGAGGGTAAAATCGTCTTATCATCTCTCTCTCTCCACTTTCTTCATCTTCAACCTCCAAAACCACACATTGTTGACAGCTATGTCGTTTTTTTCCAACCCATAGAAATCACTTCAATATCCGAAATCCCTTCAACTGGTGGTGTTTTGCCGCCATTAATCCCCCTTTACCACTTGATAAACCTCCTGATACTCTCTCAAGTTCGTATGATTATAGCAATGTTAATTTGGAACCCCAAGGTGCTTGTTTTACCCAGCCGCCACCCCATTTTGGGGAAGACGATCCTGTTCGTAGTGTAGAGCACCTCAAAAATACATCAGGAGCCGCTCACCTCTCTCAAAAGAACGGTGATTCTTGTCCTATACCATACCATGTTACCTCCTTTCTGAGGAGTCTTGACACAAACTCGAACCCTAGCCATGGGAGTGTATCAATTTCAATCAACTCAACTCAAAATCTGGAGATGGATAAGCGTAATCAAGACCAACCCCCTAATTCTTCTCCAAATACGATCCATCCCCAAGAAATTACTCAACCCAGCCGCAATTTTCATATCCTGCGCATGTTAATCGGGCTTCAGGTGACTTGGATACCAACGATATGGAACCAGGAAATGCAAATCGGCAGCAATACCATCTGGAAACTGGAAATGGAGAATGAAGAAGACTAAGAATCGGTAAGATTTAACCCCCTACAAGCTAATCTCCGTGTCAAAGAATTTGTTCAACAAACCCCTGGGTTCTGTTATAACTTGTGTACCACATGTGGAAAGTCTAGTGTTTCTTCGGTAAAATACCCCCAATCGCAGGGGTTTGTTGATGAGAGTATGGATTTGGAAGGAAATAACAAGGAGTTGGATACCACCCATGCTGACCTAGAGGGTTCTGAGCAAGCGATGGATGTGGTGGGTGTTCAGCAGTCAGCTTCCTCTGCTGCCCAGTTGGCTGGTGAACAGGTAGGTGCTGTTTCAGGGGTCTCGTTTGACTCAGAGATGGAGGATGGTTTGGCGGGTAAATCAGGAGGTCTCATGGGGTTAGGCTCAGATGAACACGCTGCTATTAATGCAGCTGAAGAGGCTGTGCAGAGTCAAAACCCATAAATTGGAAGGAACGACATAGCTGTCAACAATAGAGGGTTGAAGCTATGGTGGTTTTGGAGGTTGAAGATGAAGAAAGTGGAGAGAGAGATGAAAAGACGGTTTTACCCTCACATGCTATGCATGTGAGTCCATTTAACATGGATTAGTAACTGGGTTGGTGATAAAGGATGAAACCTGCAACAAAATTAATCTTAAAGGCTGGTTTTGGCAACTTTTAAATATTAAGGTTGAAACCAGCAAGATTGGTAAAACTTAAAGGACGTTTTGTGCAATTTACTCTATATAATTTCTAATCGACGCGACTTTTTAACGAAAAGGTAGAAACTTATCCATAGAATTCTAACCAACGCGACTTTTAAACGAATGGGGTACAAACCTCAAGTTGGTAAGGGGTATGAAATATTTAAAAGTAGTTTGAAGGGTTGTGACTTTTTATAAGGGTGTGATATACATAAAAGTAGTTTGAAAGGTTGTGACTTTTTGAAGAAGGTGTGATGGGTTGTGACTTTTTGTAAATATATGAAGGGTTGTAACTTTTTGTAAGGGTGTGATATATATAAAAGTAATTTGAAAGGTTGTGACTTTTTAAAGGCATATGATCCAAACCATTGTGTCTTTGAAGGGGTGTAATCCAAACCATTATGTTTTAAGTTACTTTATGTAGGGTTATATAATATAATTTTCAGCGTACTGTATGTCTCTTGTAAAGACAACTGATGAAGAATTGAAGTGCTCACTAAAGTCTATGTAGCCCATTAACAATTTTCATAATATATTTGGAGCTTGTTATATATAATCCAGGTTCACTTGATAAAACATTTTTATATATAGACAAAAGATCAAATACAAATACCTTTATCAAATAAAATGTACGAATAGGGTGAAAATTTAAAAAAACGCGGTGACATTTTCGTAATTATTTACTCGTAGTGTAATTATCAAAATTACCCTACAAATGATGTTGTAAGGTAATTTTGTAAAATGTTCTTGTAAGGTAATTTTGATCTTGTAGGGTAATTTTGTAAAGTATCATAATTACTCTACAAATGATCTTATATGGTAATTTTGTAGAGTATGATAATTACTCTACAAGTGTATCAAAATTACTCTACAAGTTTCAAAATTACCCCACAAGATCAAAATTACCCTACAAGAACAGTTTACAAAATTACCCTACAAGATCAAAATTACCATACAAAATCATTTGTAGAGTAATTTTGATAATTACCCTACAAGCAAATAATTACAAAAATGTCACCGCGTTTTTTTTTTTTTTTTGCTTTTTCATGCCTTTCATACGTTTTGTACGATAAGACTGTTTGTACATGAACTTAACTCTTTATGTATAATTCAGGTTCACTTGATAAAACGTTGTCGTTCAAAAAACGAGACACTATAATTATTTTTTAAATCATTCTATTTTTAATTAAATCATTTTTAATCAGTATATTTGGTTAAGTTATCAATCGTACCCAATAAATGCCACAACTAGCAAAGCTATTGAAAGGGTCTGGAGATGGTGGGATGTAGTCAAACCTTACCTCTATCTATAAGATAGATAGAAAGACTGTTTTCAGAGAGACCCTCGACTCAACTCTAACAACACCGAAGACAAACAAACAAACAATAAAGCATGAAAATAGTAAAACTAGCAAGAACACAAACTTAAGCAAGAGTGATGAAAATAACATAGAAAAATGCATAACCTCATGGAACCACACATAGCAAGAGTGATGAAAATAACATAGAAAAAATGCATGAACTCATGAGACCACACATAGGCATAAATATAAGAATACAATGACATGCAACGTCTGCCCTATAGGAACATCAAGTCCCTACAACAAGCCTAAGACAGCTCTTTTACCCACCCTCTACAAATCCTGAACCTTAATCCCACGCCTCCATAAACTCGTATGATGGACAATGTTTTGATACTGTTTTGGGCTTACAACACTTGGGCCAGAATACATTAAAAGAATCCGTGGGCCAAAATCATAGGGTAAAAAGTAAATAGAGATAACGGCCACTGAGACAACGGCGTTTTATATCAAGTGATCGTGCTCGTGAAACCTTCAAAACGGTGTTTCTATTGGGATTTTACTTTGAAATCCCAAACCCTAATTGCTTTTCTTGTCATCTATACTGGTAAGGATTCGGTTGATTAGGTTATCATCTTTGAATGTACATTGACAGTTTTTGTAGTTTCATAATAAAATACTAATTTACATGTAAATAAGACCCTGCTTTTTTATTAGACGGTTAAAATACAACTACAATTGGTTAGTTTCAGCAAAGGCACCAAAAAAAAAAAAAAAACTATGGTGCATTTGGGTTAATCTGGTATGTTTTCATTTTTGATTTTGAATATTTTTGTCTGATTATAAATTAACATGCTCGCACGATCGAACTTTAATATAAATACAGTTTGATTATGAACTTTTGTGTTTGATTGTGTTTGTTTTTTAAGAAGCGCAATGAGTTCAAAGAATGTAGACCGGCTTAGCATGTTGCCTGAAGAGATAGCTTCACATATACTCTCTTCAATGCCTACGAAAGTTGCTGTGCAAACTAGCATTTTATCCAAAAGTTGGAGGTACAAATGGAGGCTTGTCACGAATCTTGACTTTGATGATGATACGTTCCATGATAAAAACATCTTGATAAAATTTGGAGACTGGGTAATGAACGTTTGTAAGTCATCCCACATTCAGTTATTTCGGTTACACTTTTCTAAACGTTGGACTCTGAAGAGAAGAGTATCAAATTGGATTGATAAGGCAGTCAGGTTAAACGTTCGTGAGCTTGACATAGAGGTTACCTCACTTTCACTTAAGTTGCCTTTAAGCATGTTCACTTGCAAGACACTCACAAAATTAAGATTAGATTTTGGTGATTATGTTCAGAGTTTTTTGACGGATCTGCCTTTGGTTTATCTTCCTTGCCTGAAATCACTTGACATCAGCGTTTACACCGATCATTACCTTAATGCATTTTATAAACTCATCAATGGTTGCCCAATGCTTGAAAATTTATCTTTGCATATAATGTGCAAAGTGAATACAGAAAATTACATATTCAATATCCCTACTTTGAAAAGATTGAAATTAAAATGGCCGCATCATACATCTGTTATCAACAAAGTTTTTTTAAACGTCCCTAATCTGGAATACCTATTTATCGGTGGTATGTTGTGCTCGGTTTTTGTAATGGAAGATTTGTCGTCATTGGTTGAGGCTTCTGTTTCATTTAGTGAAATAATATTTGATCGTCATCGTCTGTTGGTTGAGCTTCTAAATGGATTAAGTGGAGTCAAATCACTCTTTGTTCAAAATGTAAGTTTCCTATCCACTTCACCTCTGCCCATCTTTCCAAATATGAAGCACTTGAAGTTGAAGAATTTCCAGCATTCTAGATCAATCCTTCAGTTTCTTGAAAGTTGTCCTGAGCTGAAACATTTGTACATTGAAGAGGTACCTGAGCTGTTAATTTGACCATTTTTTTTGTACATGTTACCCAAACATAATATTGAAATGTACTAACTTGTCTATCTTGTTTGACTTAGAGACTAATTCATACATGGGTTGAACCAAGGTCCGTTCCGGCTTGTATGCTAACAAATCTTACAACCTTCAAGATTTCAATTTGTAAGTTGTGGAAACGTGATATGCTGTTTCTGAAATACATGCTGAAGAATTCCGCGGTGTTGAAGAATATAACAATCACTTGGAGCGAGTCTTGCAACGTAGAAGAAGAAACGTGGTTTTGTGCAAACTTGCGTAAGCTTCCTAAGGCTTCGAGGTGTTGTGAGATCCATTTTCATGGAAAATATTGGTCTCATTTTACAATTAGTTAATTAACTAATTTTGTGAAATGAGCAACATATGCGTGATGCAATCTAAAACTTCTACCTGGACATTGAGACAACTCATTGTTTATTATTTAAAGGCAATTGTGATTGCTAGATATTTTGGATTTTATTATTTTTTGTTTTGTGAATATGGTTTTCTTTTTGTTACCTATTCAGAAGGTTTGTTTATAATTTGCTTTTGCAGGCAATTTTATAAGAAGTTGGTTTCACTTGTGTTAATGATCTAAGTAGTTTCCTTAGAGAGTCATCAAACCGGGAAGAAACCATTATATTATTGGTATAGTGATTGCAACATTTTAAGGCCAATTCAATCGCCATTGCTATTGTTCCTCGTGTTTGTGTCTGGACAAAAGTTTTAAAAGTTGGAAAGAGTGATCATTGTAGGTCCCTCGGAGGTTGAGGTTAAACCTATTCCTTGTTATATCTAACACACTAGCGAGTGCGGAATCCAAGCTAGCATGCAAACCGAGATAGAACACGACAATGATTAACACACAAGACTCAACGATTAACACCTCTTGTATTAATACGTATGAAAGGTCTGTTACAAGCTCAATGTTTACAAATCTGTTCTGTAAACTCTCTCTAAGTGTGTGTGTGTTTTCTGCTCTGAGTGTTCTCTAGGTGTCTCTATGTCTAACCCTGAAAAGTGAACACAATGCATGCGTATATATACCCGAACACAGCATGTCTGGTCGAAGGATCAGATAGATGATCGAACGATCATCTATCGATCTGAAACAGCTCGAAGGATCAACATGTACCTCGAAGGATGATATCCTTCGAGATTCATCCGTCGAAGGTTATCTTTCGAGCTCATCGAAGGATATAAACAATCCTTCGATGACCTATCCTTCGACCCAAACATGTTACAAACCATGTGTTGACTGTTTGGCCAAGTCAAACCGGAGGATGGTTGACTTGGTCAAACTTACAAGACTAACAAAGACATCGTTTGGTATCATCACAATATACAGACAAAGTACAGACACAAGTGCACCAACAAACTCCCCCTTGGCTGTAGCTTTGTCTTTATAGTTATAACTTGATCTTTGTCTCGATCTTTGTGTCTTCAAGTCTTTGACGTCCTTTCAAGTCTTCAAAGTCGGAGGATCTTTAAAGTCTTCACGTCTTGAAAGCAGAAAGTGTATCAACAAACTCCCCGTTTCATGTAGGAAGTGTGTTGACAAACTCCCCCTTAACATAAGCTCCCCCTTGAGTTATGCTCGTGAAAGATTTGATCTTCAGTACTTGAGATCCTTGTGGTGTTGATGATGGTCAGCGGCAACTCGATCATCTTTATCTTTTGAGTGCCTTTCACGTCGTGTCTTCATTCCGAAGCTTGTCATCGACCATGTTCTCCTTGCCTTTAGAATCTGCACATGCAAGAAATCTAAACGCGTAATGAGAACAACTGCTTGGAATATCGTAACATAAACAAACGACACACGTGTGACCATTGTTTAATCAAACACCGTCCGACAGTTTGAAAGTTTAAAATACTTTATCCATTTCAAATTTTAACTTTCAACACTTTGCAAATTTCGACCGTTTATGAAGATTTAGTCGTTTCGGTTTTCGTTCAGGTTTCAGGAAACGAAGACTTGAGCTCCAACATCGTACGATCGAAAATAAAATAGAAATAAAATCTTTTTGGCTTTTATAAAGTTTATATTAAAACACACCTAAAATCTTTTTGATATTTTGAATATTTCAAATTTAAAGACTGAAAGCAGTAAATAAATATATACAAAGATGCGGAAACTGAAAGCATTAAATAAATATTTACAGACATTCTTTTTGTGAGTTTCGAGGGTAAGAGAATCATATCAGTGTACGGTCATGTCAAAACGCTCTTGTTGTTCTTTTAGTTAACATTTAGATAAGCATCCTATAACAATTATCGGTATTGTTATCCACATAAGCTCAACTTATCATTTGTAATCATGGCGAGGGGATACGTTAAGGTATGATTTATACTTACCGACCGGTGTTCATCCACATCACGACACATTCCCGTATCAAGGTATGCACGAGGGTTCATCTTACCGGTGAGTATACCGATTATCATCTGTTTGACCGTATATGATGTGAGATACTCACTTATTTGATTTGAAAACAAGCCCTATGTGATAAAATCACTTATTGATGAGGAACTTGATTTTCGATGCATGAGGGCACAGGAGCAAGTCCGTGAACAGGTCAGCACTTTCGTACAGCAGAGAGACGAACTTGACTCCCGGATAAATGTGATATATTATCACTTATTTGTTTGGACATGTGATTGTTGATCACTTATTGAGGTCGAATGCAATATGTACACGTATGTATGGTATCATGGAAGACCTAGACTTGCGTCCCCGTTATTTTTTTTTTTATTTTTTTGGAAAAAGATACAACCATGATACCCAGATGATAAGCAGCATAAAGACCGAATATCTCAGAACCTCGGCAATCTCTCAAACGAAATTTCGGTACCAAGACCATATGCCAATGAATGGTTCCCACCCAGTCTTCAGTCGAATTTAAGTTTATATCACCCTGCACACTTTGAAATGATTGTGAGCCTACCGATACATCTTATATAGAGCTGCTTATCATTTTTCAGTTTAGGTTTAAAGAGGTTTGGACAGACCACTGATGTACTATCATTTTCTCTTTTTCTCGTCAGGAAACTCATTTTTGTTTTTCTATTGTTTTTGTGTTTTTGAAATTTTTCAATGTTTTTGGATTTTTCAAATTTTGGATTTACTCCCCCTAAAATCAACAAACTAAGATAAATTTAAAACACAAAGGTATTTACAAAAATGATTTTCCGATGTTGGTTTTACTCTTGCTTGACCTTAATGCCGTTTACCAATAATAAATAGTCAAATCTTGATTTGTCAAAAGCTTTGGTAAAAAGGTCGGCACGTTGGTCATCGGTGTGGACGTAAGCAACATCGATTAGCCTTTTCTCAAAGCAATCACGTATGAAGTGATACTTAATATCGATGTGCTTAGTCTTTGAATGCTGCACAGGATTTTTAGTGATCTGTAAGGCAGCAGAATTATCAACGTAAATAGGAGTAGTTAGGAATTCAAAACCGTAGTCGCGCATTTGTTGTTGGATCCATAGGACTTGGGAGCAACAACTTGAGGCAGCAATGTATTCAGCTTCGCATGTTGATGTAGCGACACAGGTCTGCTTCTTGCACTGCCATGTGACTAGGCGATTTCCCAAAAACTGACATCCAGCCGTTGTGGATTTGCCGTCGATTTTGCATCCGCCAAAATCAGAATCACTGAATGCGATCAAGTCAAAGTTATTATCCCTAGGGTACCATAGACCGGTGTCAGGGTAACCCTTCAAATAACGAAAAATCCTTTTTACAGCTGCAAGATGTGAGGCCTTCGGGTTGATTTGATATCTGGCAAGCAGGCACGTTGGGTACATTATATCTGGTCTTGAAGCTGTGAGGTACATAAGAGATCCGATCATCGCGCGGTAGTACGAGGGGCTAACAGCTTCACCCTTCAAGTCTGGAGTAATTCCGTGATTTTGCGGCAATGGGGTACCGATGGGCGTTGCATCAGACATCTGGAACCGGCTCAAGATGTCACCAACATATTTAGTCTGATGGATGAATATCCCAGACTCAGTTTGTTGTAATTGTAGGCCCAAAAAGAAAGTCATTTCCCCCATAGCACTCATCTCGAATTTATCCTGCATAATGCGCTCGAAATTCCTACACAAAACATCATTAGTAGAACCAAATATAATATCATCAACGTATACCTGTACCAGTAGAAGATCTCCATCTTGTTCTTTGATGAAAAGAGTACAATCGATAAGACCTCTGCGAAATCCATTCTCCAGCAGATAATTAGATAAGGTTGCGTACCAAGCTCGTGGTGCTTGATGAAGACCATAGAGAGCTTTGTTGAGCAACCAAACCCGATCGGGATGGATAGGATCTTCAAAACCTGGAGGCTGTTCGACGTATACCTCTTCTTCCACCACACCATGTAAGAAAGCACTTTTCACGTCCATCTGGTATACCTTGAAACCTTTGAATGAGGCATAAGCCAGAAAGATCCGAATTGCTTCTAGACGTGCAACAGGTGCATACACTTCGTTGTAGTCGATCCCTTCTATCTGACGAAAACCTTGAACGACTAGCCTTGCTTTGTTTCGAATAACGACTCCACGGTCATCCTTTTTGCATTTAAACACCCAACGGGTACCAATCTTCTTGTAACCAGCAGGTTTCTCTACGAGTTTCCAGACACCAAGCTTCTGGAATTGTTGCAGTTCTTCCTGCATTGCTTCAACCCAAGAGTTATCTTTCAAAGCTTCTTTCCAAGTTCTTGGCTCTTCCTGTGAGACATAACACGCGAAAGACCAATCGTTTTGTTGACCAGATTCTCTAATCGCCGCATACAAGCCTGCATTGTTGTTGTTTCGCAACATGTTTCTTGTTAGAACGCCACTTTGCACACTTCCGATGATGTTTTGTTGAGGATGGGTATTGTGAATCCTTGTTTCTGGATTATCTTGAACTGGAATGTTTGTACCCAGATTGTTGAGATTGAGATCAACAACCAATTCAATGCCCGGAATTGACGAAGAGGATGATGCAGTAGCTTCAGCTGTTCTAGGGGCGTCCACTGGAGGAGTACCTTCTGAAGTACCATGTACTGCTGTTGTTGGAGTTTCTTGATCTGCATCGAGAAATTCATCATCCTCTGAAGATTCGTTCAAATCGGTAGCATCGTGAAAATCCTCATTATCGAGAGCATTATTGTTTACTGAAGATGGTTCTTGATTGACAATAATTGGACGAACCAACGGTGAATCTGTTGCATTGTCACTCTCGAAAAACATCCTTGCCGCAACATTTTCTTCAACTGCTTCAACATTGATCGAATTGAAAAAGTCATCGTACTCAAACATCCAAGGCTGACCTGGATTTTTGACTGGTAAAGTGTGCCTTTGTACTCTGACTTCAGACCATTCCTCGACCCTTTTAGTCTCTAGATTCCAGACTCTTAAGTTCGGGGTGGAATACCCAAGAAAGTATCCATCAATTGCTCTTGCCCCAAACTTTCCATTAGGGTCGATTATTGTGCACGGAGCTCCAAACGGTTCAAGATATGACAGATCTGGTTTCCGTTTGTTAATAAGCTCAAAGCAGGTCTTGTTGTGCCTTTTGACTGTAAGGACTCGATTCAACGTGTAGCATGCAGAGGCCACAGCTTCAGTCCAGAAGGGAATCGGCAACTGTGACTCTACCAACATAGTCCTAGCAGTCTCGATCAATGTGCGGTTCTTACGTTCAGCGATGCCATTCTGTTGAGGAGTATAAGCTGCACTAAATTCGTGAAGAATACCTTTTGAAGTGCAAAACTCCGCCATGGCATGATTTTTGAATTCAGTACCATTGTCGCTACGTATCCGCCTAACCTTCAACTTATATAGATTCTCAATCTGAATGATCAAGTTTTTGATAATACCGAAGGTTTCACTCTTATGTGCCATGAACGCCACCCAAGAAAATCTTGAATAATCATCAGTTATCACGAGGCAATATTGATCATTCCTAATACTTTTGTGTTTGACAGGACCGAACAAATCCATGTGCAAACGTTCAAGCGGAACGGCCACCGTGTTGATCTTCTTTGTAGGGTGTCGCTTCTTCGTTTGTTTTCCTTTCTGGCACGAGACACAGACGTCTTGAAGATGGAAGTTTTTAAGAGGAACACCATTCACTAATTCATTTGACACCAAATGATTCATTTTGCGTAAGTGAATGTGACCCATTCGTCTGTGCCAAGAGATTGTGTCTTTTTCTGTGGCTTTGGAAACGAAACAAGTTGCTTGTGCAGACGTTGTGATAGCTTGGCTCATATCAAGGACATACAGATCATTTATCCTTGGAGCCGACAAGAGAATCCATTCTTTTGGAATTTTGAAGCCGGGTTTCAGCACATAACATCCATTTGCATCAAAGTGTACTGAGAACTGCTTATCACAAATTTGAGAAACACTAAGAAGATTGTGATCAAGTTGTTGTACGAAGTTGATCTTATCAAAGCTAACAACCCCGTTGGAAATCATTCCTTCACCCGTAATATATCCGCCTTTATCTCCAGCAAAAGCAACATAACCTCCTCTAATAGATTTAACGTCGTAGAGAAGCTTCATGTCGCCTGTCATGTGCCTGGATGCCCCACTATCAACAATCCAATGACTACTGATAGTTCCTCCTGGAACACCCTGCACATGAACTCAAATGATTAGTTGGAGATGGGGACCCAAGCCATTGTGGTCTTGGGTCTTCCATTTTCATCAACAACAATAACTTCTATTCTTTGATGATTTGAAAATTGTGATGGTCCCCCTGAACTTGTGGTCACTTTAGGTTTCCATGTCTGTTGAGTTTTACCAGTTTGATTGTTTGACAATTTAACTTCGTGATTGTTTGAAGTTTTTGAAAATTTTGAATTTTCTGGCTTAACTGAAACAGATTGTTTTTGAACCACATTAGTTTTAAGTGCCTTTTCAATCACCTTGACTTGTTGGCGTTTCTGTTTCTTTTCCCTTTCTTTTACAAGTCGGGGATCTTGTTTTGATGAAACAGATCGCTTTTGGTGATTTCGTTCACGGGGATCATCTTCTTTGGCTTTTAATTTATGAAGATACGGGCAATTTCGAATGATATGCCCAATTGTACCACATTCAAAGCATGATCTTCGTTCAACAAACCCCGAAGTATCATGTGATCGTCTTGCCGATGATGAACTTTGTGACCCCGAGGTACTAGGTTTTGAACTACTTGGTTCATTCCTTTTCATCACTGTTGCTTTCTTGACAAAATCTAAGTTAGATTGATTTTGAAATGTTTCAATTTTGTCCGTTCCCTTAGATTTCACAAAGTTCACATTCTTTTTCTTCTTTTGATTCGGCTTCCTTTGACTTTGAGTCGGTGTTTTACCTCTTGGTTGGGCATGATTTTGCTGTTTTTGCACTGTTGGTAATTTTTTATTGCCAAATTGTTTTCGAACTTCGGCCTTTGGGATAGGAGGGCACTGTGTGACTGTAACATGTGATCCAGTCTTTCCCAAAAACTTACTTGTTGAATTTTCAAAGACTTTACTGATTAATGATTGATTAACATTCTTAATAGGAAAATCTTTGTCTGAATAAACTTTATCATCACCAACCAGAGTGTACAGCAAATCCACACTCTCCGACTCTTTTGCAGATGTGGACTCGGTTGGAACAGTCTTAGCAGGTTTTGCGGGAGGATCACATAGAATATGATTCTCAAGAGGTATGTCCTCTTCTTTGACTACCGCATCAGACTTTTCCGAATCAGTATCATCAGATTCATCATCAGAAGAATCAGTATCCTCAATCACAACTGAAGGAGTCTGATTCGGTTCAGCAGTTACAAATGTATCTGCTGACACATCCGAATCTGATGATACCTCTTTCTTGTATCCGAGTCCTGTTGCAAATTCATTAACATCTAGAGGAACAGATGGTTCAAAGTGAGTTCTATACTCCTCATCAGGCATGGCATCATAATTGTTTCTCACGGGTGGTGGACATTTCTTATATCCAATGCATGTGACATCCCGTTTCTCTTTCTGTACGTCAATGATGTGATCCAACACATAGCTAGAGCTCAAATAACTATCTAACTTGAGTCGGATCGCCTCACTTTCAGTTTTAACACAAGCCATTTCCTTTTGCATTACCTCAAGACGAGTGATATACAAATTTATGTCAGTTTGTTTTCTGGAAACCATTTTTGTCAGCTCAGTTTCATCTTTCTTTAATTTTTCAATCATCGATTTAAATTCCTTTTCATGGTTTTCATAAAACATGTTGGCTTCAGTGCACTTCGAAAGATCAACAGTCAATTTCTGATTGTGGATGAATGTCACATCATATTTCTCCTGCAAAGCCTCGTGTTTACTTTGCAATTCACACCACTTATCATTCAATGAAACATGTTTGTTTTGCAAGTCAAACAAACTAGCTTGTAAAGCATCATGTTTGCCTTGCAACTCAGACATGTTTGCTTCTAAATCAGCACATTTAACACGCAAACTATCACAGTTATCACAGCTAACAGAAGTGGGTTCATCGACACATACCTGACTTGATGAACTGTCGACATTAGCCATAAAGGCTGAATGGAGAGAAGACGAAGAATAAGTAGCTTGATCCACCAAAATAGATCTTCTTTCAATTCCTGCTGCAGTTTCTTCTTCCAAAAGCTCATCAATGACTGCATCGACTGACGCATTGGGTGTCTCATCCACATGATCATCACCTGAACTCGAAGATTCTTCATCTGAACTTCTACTATAACCAGAAGAGTCTTCATCCTCAGAAGAGTCACCACCATTGGTGGAAGATTCTCCACCACTGGCGTGTTTAAGATCCTTGACAATTTCAGCAAAACAAGCTGTTCCATCTGGAGCATCATTTCCCAACTGAATTGACCAATCACAACCTTCATCTACTTGAACCACAAGTGCCTGGTTGGCATTAGATGGTCCTGCTTGACTCTGGTTGTTGACAGGCACCAATGTTCGCTCATTGTTCCTTCCTTGGTTCTGATTTGCCCTGTTGCCTTGACCTCTGAAAGGATTTTGGTTTCCATGTTGAGATGGCCTCGTACATTCACGTTTGAAATGACCACGTTCACCACAATTGAAACACTTAACAGCCTGCTTATCAAACCCATACTTGGTGTCTTTCTTGCTTTCCAAGCTGGTTCTGCCAGTTCTTTCCATGAAATCCTTTGCTCGCCTAATAGCACTGGCAAAGGCCCACTTGATGTCCATCATCTCCATCTCCTCTTTATCGATCTGCTGATAGTCTTCTTGAGTCAGATTAATGTTGCCAATCTGACCTTCCACTAATCCACAGTATGCGCTCACCAAAGTGTTTAGAAGCTCCATATGTTCTTTTGCTACTTCAACACTGACTTTAGAGAAACTTGAGGTGTCGAGCCGTACTGTATTTGGCTTTGATTGCTGACTAGCAGATGATGTGCTTCCATAACATGCTTGCTGTTGAGGAGGAAGTGGTTGAGGGACTGGTTCAAGCGGATTTCCATACATGTCTGTTGTTGGAGGAGGAATGCCATACAAGCTAGTGCTAGACACAAACGCTGTTTGAATTGGAGCGTGTGAAGAAGGTTTTGTAGAAGTGCCAGAAGTTCCATAATACATTTCAGGATTTTGTGGCACTGGAACTCTTTTTGCCTTGAGAGTTTCTTCCTGATTCTTGTTTTCCAGGAGTTGAGCAAAGTCATTGAAGTTTGTTGTAGCTAAAGTGCCATTGTACTTCATGATTTCCAAGAAGGTATTCCATTGAGGTGGCAGTGCATCTGCAAACTTTTTCACTATCTCTGCTGAAGTTGTTACAACCCCAATATTTCCCAATTCAGTCAGCAAATGATTGAATCGACTTGTCAAATCTCCTAAAGATTCATTCTCCATACAAGTAAAACCATCAAACTCTTTCTTCAGCAGGTCTTTTCTCAATTGACGCGTCGCTTCATTTCCTACGCCCCTTATCTTCAATGCGTCCCACAACGTCTTCGTTGTCTTGTAACTGACAAATTGATGATAAATATCTTTACTTAACGCCTGAGTAAGAATGGCATATGCCTTCTTTTCCAAATCATAGACCTTCTTCTGATCTTCCGTAAGATCTGCAAACGTAGCAGCAGATGATGCGGCAACCTCTATTGTTTGATCAAAATCTGTGATGAAACGCAACCACAATTCTGTATTTTGACCAAGGACGTATGTATGAAATCTATCAAACCATCCCGGATATTCACTTAAATGCATCAACTTTGGAGGCCTATTCAAACTTCCCGTTTCACTCTCGCTTAACAAAATGCTTTGAACACTTGGAGTTTGATTTGATACGAATGCCCATTGACCGGTAGATATAGCATTAGCTTGCGAAGATACAGGTACGGGAGATTCGGCCCATGCAGGAGATGCAGGTAAGGGAATACCCCACATCGAATTCATTTTTTATCAAGAAAAAGAATACCTGAAAATCACAAACTTGTTAAGCATAAACAGATTAGGATCGAAAGATCAACACTTGTTCGAAAGATAGACACTTGTTCGAAGGATCAACAGTGTTCGAAAGATCACTGTTGAGTTTCGAACAATGACTTCGAAAGATTCTCCAAGACGAAGGATCCTTATCTTTCGAAATGTAACAGTAGCTCGAACAATATATCCTTCGAAAAGATTCCTTGGCTCGAAAGATAACTCACTGACTTCGAAAGATGTTCGAAGGATGGGTATCTGTCGAACCTCCTTGATCGAAAGATGATCTTTCGACTTCGAAGGATATCTTTCGAACGGACTGACACAGTTGACAAAGAGTGACAGGTTGGTGAAAAAGTTGATGGGTTGGTAGAAACTTTCGGCAGAAGATATGTTCAGACCATACTTTCTGCCAAAGCAGATTTTGAAACAATAAAATATTACCCAAAAACCGAAGGATCAACCCAGAAACCGGTCACCGGAGAAGCCGGAATTTTGGCCGGAAAATGCCAAACACCTCAAAAACAAGTTTTTAAATTACACAACCCGTTCCTTAACACACCCGGTTAGTTTAGAACACGTTTTAATCGTAAAGATAAGCGAGAAAGACAGTAAAAACGGCTGCAAAAACCAAGTGAGTTTTGTCCAAAACACTCCAAAGTCTTGTAAAAACTCGGTTTTTAACAAGGAAAAGAGCCACGGCTCTGATACCACTTGTAGGTCCCTCGGAGGTTGAGGTTAAATGTAACACCCCAAAACCCGAATATTTATATTCGTTAAAATGTTATGATATGATACATCAATAAATAAATAACTAGGCTATTTAACCTACTTAAATGTATGGTTAAAATTATTAAAAGATTGTATGTGGTAAAATGTTTCGCAAAGCAAGCAAGGGAGTAAACTAGAGGGACCAAAACCGTTAAGTGGGAAACATGAATTTATAAAAAAGAAATCAAAACACCCCACACACACATAGTGTGTGTGTGTGTGTCGACATCAGGAAGGAGAAAAAGGGGTTCAACCCTAGTTTCATTATAATCATCAAATTGAAAGGGGAATTCAGCTCGGATCTAATGCATGAACACGAATTTATGATCATCTAGCCCTATAAATCACTTGGTAAGTTGTAATTTATGATTTGGTGATTTTGATATGAAGTGGGTTATGATCAACCCACGAATTAGAATGAGATTAAGCATGAATATGTGTTAGAATCATCATATGAAACATGTGTTGTGTATGATTTTGATTAAATTCATGTTTAGAAGTAAAACCCATTTGGGATGATGAAGTGATTGAATCACATGTTCAATAATTGTGTAATTTGTGATGTAGTATGTTGTATGTGATGAGTTATTGTAGATAAGATGATTAGGATATGAAATAAATGGATGCTTAGTTAACTTTGATGAATGAAGATAAGAACATGGAGGATCATGCATGAATGGGTTGTACATTGTGCTAAGATAGTGGTACGCACACCAAGTGTTTGATGAAATGCCTCGTATAAGCTAGTATGTGAAATTGTATGCTATACACCGGATGAACATGTGAAGAGGTTGAAATTATGTCGAATTACTAGCTTTGAATAAAGTTGTCAACTAAGGAATGATGAATATGTTAGTATGTGTTGAATTGATGATGCGTATGCATGTATGTAGTTAGTCGATCATGTGCTTAGGTATGTGTGTGTGTCCTACACCATGATTATGAAACATAAATGGTATATTGTGTATGTGATTAGGTGATCATGTAGTTGTTAGTGCCATACAACATTACGTATGAAATGAATATCATGTCATTAATATGGTCCACTATATCAACATGAATGCGTGTTCATAAGTTGGGAGTTATATGCTAAAAGGTTGACTTTCTGAAAGTCAACCGAGAAATTATAACATGGTTAGGTATTTTGATACAAATGTAAGAATCAAGAGATCATGGAATAAGTGTAGACCAATTGTGCGTTATGTGTGATAACGAAAGGGTATTTCGGAGATATTGAACTATGTGGTTGACAAGTCATGTCGTATGCGTGTTAGTGAAAGTAAAATAGATAAAAGTTGGAAGAATGTGTGTTAATATGAATAAGCATGAATACTAACATAATCATGGCATGACGGCATGGAAGAATAGGAACCACACTAGCACGGACTAAGCATGGAAGGCTAACGGGTCAAGATGAGGCAAGGAAGATGTTACGAACGCGGATGCACAAGGTAAGTGATTTCCGTAATCACTTCTTAGTTGTTTATGTAAAGATATGTGTTAGTTAACTAAAGTATGATAATTGAGGATTTATAAGGATGGAGGTTATGAATCGATGATTTTCGTTAAGTAATATAACAAATCAAAGATGGGATTGTTGTTATATCGGGATGAAGGGTAGTAAAGGGTTACGGTAGGATAACCGGGTAACGTGTATGATTTGCACATAAGTGCGCTAGTTAGTAAACGGAGGTACGGATAAGTAGTCAATGGACTTAGTTGTAAGTTACAACTGATGGGTAAGCAATTTCATGAATAAAACTTTGTTTGACATGGTTGGTTTTAGTATAATCGAATAAATGAATGAAATAACGCATAATGGGGATCGGGTGTGGAAACCCCAAGTACGAAACTCCGGACAATGTAAAAGTATCATGGTAGTAATGTTCATGCAAGTTTTGAGCTAAAACAAATGAGTTGTGTGATGAAAACAAGAATGGGTAAAATTGTCCGAAAATGAAAATATAGGCGTAAATGCATAAGTTAGGAATTTCCTTAATCCGGATGGGGGATTTTAAGTTTATATGATAGAATATGAATTTACAAGTATGTAGGAAGAAACGGGAGGTTAAACGGATAAACGGTTCAAAAGTTACGCGCGTTTTAGTGCGTACGGACGTCGAAACGTATCTGCAGAAAAATGCAAAAAGTAGAGGCCGTCGCCGACGGGTAGGGGACCCGTCGCCGACGGGCAAGGGAAAACCAACTTTTTCAGACGGGTTAACTCACTGCCGACGGGTTATATGGTCCGACGGGCATTTCTACAACCCGTCGCCGACGGCTTGGAAGCCCGTCGGCGACGGGCACTTGTTTGTAAGTTTTATTTTTCGCGTCTGGTGTATCCGGTTGACCCGTAACGCGTCCTGATGCTCCGGTTTTCGACCCGGTGGCATGTAAGGCTTCCGAAAAGCTCCCTAACCTGGTCATATGTATATATGAAGATACGCGTGACAATATGCTTGTATGAAAAGTTGTAGGAAGGGTATGTTTGTGCGTAGATGTGTATGTATGTATGCGTAAGGGTATGTACGAGTGTATGTATGTATGTAAAGTTGTAGGCAAGGTATGCTTGTAAGTAGATGTGTATGTATGTATAAATGAGGGTATGTATGAGTGTATGCATGTATGCGATGATGTAGGAAAGATAAGTACGTATGTAGTCGAATATGTAAGTATGTAGGTATGTATAAGGACATGTATGAGTGTATGTACGTATGTAAGCAGTAGGAAAGGTACGAATGGATGCAGATGTGTATATATGTTAGTATGTAAGTACGTATGTATGCATGATTTAGACACATTAATTGTTAATGTTATTAATGGTGTACTTGGAGAATGAGAAGTAATGCAGGTACATTACGGAAGCCTCACCAGGATATGGATACGAAGAGGAAATGCTTATAGTTTTGAAAAACGTTGATACGTGAAGTGTACGTGTATAAATCTTATTATATAATGTGTGCTAATGTATGAATGAATGTGGTGAATGCAGGTTGTACGAAGCACGGATTAACCTTACAAAGAGTAGCGATTGAAGACCGAGTCACAGGATAGATTGTACGGGAATGTTTACATATGTAATTTTAGTGATGATAAGTGATGTTTTTATATTTTAAATTGGACCTTCAAGTAATCCAAGTTGTTTATAAAGAAAGAAATTTTATGGCACGAATTTCCGCTGCGACTTTTTGTCAAATATGATTTAGGGCGTAACAAGTTGGTATCAGAGCCCTGGTTTGAGAGAATCAAGTGTAAGAAGGTAAGTGCTTGAACTCAAACCTGTGTGCTCTTGTGATAAGAAACCCGTACAATCCAAGACTCGGTCAAGATCCAAAGGTAAAAGAGAATGTAAGTATGTACTTATGTATACGCATAAAGAAACTGACGGTTTTGTATATGCAAGGTAAGTATAAGCGTTTGAAGAGGATGATCCGCGAGTGCGGTCAAGTACCGACACCAAGGCATGAAATAAGATAAAGTTGAACCCAGGTACGTAAATTTAATATGTCGGTATATGAAATGGTAAAATGCATTAAGGAAAGAAAAAAATGCTAAATGAAGGACCATGATGGTATAGTAGACAAGTTTTGAAAAATGATACACGTGCCGAAACCAAATTCTTCGGACATAAGGTGACAATTACACGAAGACACGAAACTAGTATGTGGATTGTGTACCTGGCCAGTACACGTGAAGCATATGACGTTCGTGGGACCGTGATAATTGATACAGGTATGTCCGCTAGAAGTAAGTAGTAGGTGGACGTGAGGGTGAAGAGAAATGTAGGACTCTCAAGAATGAGAGTATGATATGCTATGCTAGAATCCGCGAGACGGATTCGAAGTATGATATGCTATACTAGAATCCGCAAGACGGATTCGAAGTATGATATGCTATGCTAGAATCCGCGAGACGGATTCGAAGTATGATATGCTATACTAGAATCCGCAAGACGGATTCGAAGTATGATATGCTATGCTAGAATCCGCGAGACGGATTCGAAGTATGATATGCTATGCTAGAATCCGCGAGACGGATTCGACACATGATATGCTATGCTAGGATCCGCAAGACGGATTCGAAACACGAAATGCTATGCTAGAATCCGCGAGACGGATTCGAAACATGAAAGAAGTTAAAATATGAATACAATGCTTGAATCCGCGAGACGGATTCAAGGGATGAAAAGCGTACATGCAATGTTTGAATCCGCGAGACGGATTCAAGGAATGAAAGATATGAATGATGCAAATTCCTTGTGGAATTGGTTATGATAAGCGAAAGCTGTAACAAGCTATGCACGTCGACCGGTTCAAGTTGAACAAGTCGAGTGAGGATAAGGTACCATCCGTTTAGAACGAGTGGTCGTGAATGCAATAACGAATGTATGAAGTTCAATCCGTTACACGGATAGAACGGAAGAATTATGTTGAAAGCAATTAACCCGATGTTGCCGGGTCGTAAGTGGTATGCTTGAATCTCATTATGAGAGTATATGCTATTACCCAATTAAGTGGATAATCGAATGCGTGAAAGAAATGAAAGTATATAAGCGGATGAAACTAAAAATGTTGGAATGGGCATAGCGTAATATGGAAAGCTTGGTTCTAATAGTTGACGTAGGAATGAAAACTATGTCATTAAGAAGTGAAATTTTAGTGTTTTGAGTAAGATATACGAGTATTAGTTAAACTCTTGTATGATGAATGTGCATGATACGTATACCTATGTAACTTAAGTAAATGCGCGAAATGAGAGGAATAGTAATGTAGAAAGATGTTAACTATGGAGTTAAGCATGTAGACGTGATTATGGAATGAATGAATAAACATGTAGTGATGATCATCACTAAGAAACTATCATGAGGCAAGAAGTTGAGGTCTAAAGATATATATATATTTTAGAAGCATGTTATTTAGGAGGGATGGTAGTAACCGGTAAGTAAAGGATTTATGGTCCCGTAGGTATGAGCAAGGTTTCGGGGACGAAACCTCTTTTAAGGGGGGTAGACTTGTAACACCCCAAAACCCGAATATTTATATTCGTTAAAATGTTATGATATGATACATCAATAAATAAATAACTAGGCTATTTAACCTACTTAAATGTATGGTTAAAATTATTAAAAGATTGTATGTGGTAAAATGTTTCGCAAAGCAAGCAAGGGAGTAAACTAGAGGGACCAAAACCGTTAAGTGGGAAACATGAATTTATAAAAAAGAAATCAAAACACCCCACACACACATAGTGTGTGTGTGTGTGTGTCGACATCAGGAAGGAGAAAAAGGGGTTCAACCCTAGTTTCATTATAATCATCAAATTGAAAGGGGAATTCAGCTCGGATCTAATGCATGAACACGAATTTATGATCATCTAGCCCTATAAATCACTTGGTAAGTTGTAATTTATGATTTGGTGATTTTGATATGAAGTGGGTTATGATCAACCCACGAATTAGAATGAGATTAAGCATGAATATGTGTTAGAATCATCATATGAAACATGTGTTGTGTATGATTTTGATTAAATTCATGTTTAGAAGTAAAACCCATTTGGGATGATGAAGTGATTGAATCACATGTTCAATAATTGTGTAATTTGTGATGTAGTATGTTGTATGTGATGAGTTATTGTAGATAAGATGATTAGGATATGAAATAAATGGATGCTTAGTTAACTTTGATGAATGAAGATAAGAACATGGAGGATCATGCATGAATGGGTTGTACATTGTGCTAAGATAGTGGTACGCACACCAAGTGTTTGATGAAATGCCTCGTATAAGCTAGTATGTGAAATTGTATGCTATACACCGGATGAACATGTGAAGAGGTTGAAATTATGTCGAATTACTAGCTTTGAATAAAGTTGTCAACTAAGGAATGATGAATATGTTAGTATGTGTTGAATTGATGATGCGTATGCATGTATGTAGTTAGTCGATCATGTGCTTAGGTATGTGTGTGTGTCCTACACCATGATTATGAAACATAAATGGTATATTGTGTATGTGATTAGGTGATCATGTAGTTGTTAGTGCCATACAACATTACGTATGAAATGAATATCATGTCATTAATATGGTCCACTATATCAACATGAATGCGTGTTCATAAGTTGGGAGTTATATGCTAAAAGGTTGACTTTCTGAAAGTCAACCGAGAAATTATAACATGGTTAGGTATTTTGATACAAATGTAAGAATCAAGAGATCATGGAATAAGTGTAGACCAATTGTGCGTTATGTGTGATAACGAAAGGGTATTTCGGAGATATTGAACTATGTGGTTGACAAGTCATGTCGTATGCGTGTTAGTGAAAGTAAAATAGATAAAAGTTGGAAGAATGTGTGTTAATATGAATAAGCATGAATACTAACATAATCATGGCATGACGGCATGGAAGAATAGGAACCACACTAGCACGGACTAAGCATGGAAGGCTAACGGGTCAAGATGAGGCAAGGAAGATGTTACGAACGCGGATGCACAAGGTAAGTGATTTCCGTAATCACTTCTTAGTTGTTTATGTAAAGATATGTGTTAGTTAACTAAAGTATGATAATTGAGGATTTATAAGGATGGAGGTTATGAATCGATGATTTTCGTTAAGTAATATAACAAATCAAAGATGGGATTGTTGTTATATCGGGATGAAGGGTAGTAAAGGGTTACGGTAGGATAACCGGGTAACGTGTATGATTTGCACATAAGTGCGCTAGTTAGTAAACGGAGGTACGGATAAGTAGTCAATGGACTTAGTTGTAAGTTACAACTGATGGGTAAGCAATTTCATGAATAAAACTTTGTTTGACATGGTTGGTTTTAGTATAATCGAATAAATGAATGAAATAACGCATAATGGGGATCGGGTGTGGAAACCCCAAGTACGAAACTCCGGACAATGTAAAAGTATCATGGTAGTAATGTTCATGCAAGTTTTGAGCTAAAACAAATGAGTTGTGTGATGAAAACAAGAATGGGTAAAATTGTCCGAAAATGAAAATATAGGCGTAAATGCATAAGTTAGGAATTTCCTTAATCCGGATGGGGGATTTTAAGTTTATATGATAGAATATGAATTTACAAGTATGTAGGAAGAAACGGGAGGTTAAACGGATAAACGGTTCAAAAGTTACGCGCGTTTTAGTGCGTACGGACGTCGAAACGTATCTGCAGAAAAATGCAAAAAGTAGAGGCCGTCGCCGACGGGTAGGGGACCCGTCGCCGACGGGCAAGGGAAAACCAACTTTTTCAGACGGGTTAACTCACTGCCGACGGGTTATATGGTCCGACGGGCATTTCTACAACCCGTCGCCGACGGCTTGGAAGCCCGTCGGCGACGGGCACTTGTTTGTAAGTTTTATTTTTCGCATCTGGTGTGTCCGGTTGACCCGTAACGCGTCCTGATGCTCCGGTTTTCGACCCGGTGGCATGTAAGGCTTCCGAAAAGCTCCCTAACCTGGTCATATGTATATATGAAGATACGCGTGACAATATGCTTGTATGAAAAGTTGTAGGAAGGGTATGTTTGTGCGTAGATGTGTATGTATGTATGCGTAAGGGTATGTACGAGTGTATGTATGTATGTAAAGTTGTAGGCAAGGTATGCTTGTAAGTAGATGTGTATGTATGTATAAATGAGGGTATGTATGAGTGTATGCATGTATGCGATGATGTAGGAAAGATAAGTACGTATGTAGTCGAATATGTAAGTATGTAGGTATGTATAAGGACATGTATGAGTGTATGTACGTATGTAAGCAGTAGGAAAGGTACGAATGGATGCAGATGTGTATATATGTTAGTATGTAAGTACGTATGTATGCATGATTTAGACACATTAATTGTTAATGTTATTAATGGTGTACTTGGAGAATGAGAAGTAATGCAGGTACATTACGGAAGCCTCACCAGGATATGGATACGAAGAGGAAATGCTTATAGTTTTGAAAAACGTTGATACGTGAAGTGTACGTGTATAAATCTTATTATATAATGTGTGCTAATGTATGAATGAATGTGGTGAATGCAGGTTGTACGAAGCACGGATTAACCTTACAAAGAGTAGCGATTGAAGACCGAGTCACAGGATAGATTGTACGGGAATGTTTACATATGTAATTTTAGTGATGATAAGTGATGTTTTTATATTTTAAATTGGACCTTCAAGTAATCCAAGTTGTTTATAAAGAAAGAAATTTTATGGCACGAATTTCCGCTGCGACTTTTTGTCAAATATGATTTAGGGCGTAACATTAAACCTATTCCTTGTTATGTGAAACACACTAGCAAGTGCGGAATCCAAGCTAGAGTGCAAACCGAGATGAAACAAGCATAAACGCAAGACACACAATATTCAACGATTAACACCTCTTGTATTAATACGTATGAAAGGTCTGTTACAAGCTCAATGTTTACAAATCTGTTCTGTAAACTCTCTCTAAGTGTGTGTGTGTTTTCTGCTCTGAGTGTTCTCTAGGTGTCTCTATGTCTAACCCTGAAAAGTGAACACAATGCATGGGTATATATACCCGAACACAGCATGTCTGGTCGAAGGATCAGATAGATGATCGAACGATCATCTATCGATCTGAAACAGCTCGAAGGATCAACATGTACCTCGAAGGATGATATCCTTCGAGATTCATCCGTCGAAGGTTATCTTTCGAGCTCATCGAAGGATATAAACAATCCTTCGATGACCTATCCTTCGACCCAAACATGTTACAAACCATGTGTTGACTGTTTGGCCAAGTCAAACCGGAGGATGGTTGACTTGGTCAAACTTACAAGACTAACAAAGACATCGTTTGGTATCATCACAATATACAGACAAAGTACAGACACAAGTGCACCAACAATCATTCGCATGTTATAAGTCAGGATTAGAGTCACAAACCCTCGTGGGTAATTAACTTGTTTCAACGTATGCATACCATGTGTTTTGTTTGATTAAATATACATGCCTTTTCAAGAATCTTATTACTTGTTTCTCTTAAGTATTAAGGTTATAACAAGGCGATTTGATATTCAACATGACACTAATTAGTTATGCTTTTTTGTATAGGTTTTGACAACATATACTTGTTGATGTGAGCAGGATAGATATAAGCCCAATGGTTTTGGGGTCCAAGATTTCTATGCCTATCATGTTTTTGCACCTACGACTATACCAAAAATGGCTCACCAAGTCATGTGACGGTGACACAATAAGTTATAAACACTTAGGTGGCGTTTGGTAGGAATGAATAAAAGGTGGAATAAAATGGATCATTCTGGCGGAATAAAAAGAAACATATTTGGTTAGCTTGTGGTAATGAAATGGAGCATTCCAAAGGAATGTAACTCCTACCAAATATAACAATTTCCATTCCTTGGTAAAGGGGTGTTTTTTTCATTCTTCAATGTAAAGAAATATATTATTATTATTATTATTATTATTATTATTATTATTATTGAGGCAATTATAGTTTTGTTGTTTTTAATACAATTATGGGACTCCAGAAATAGAAATGCTATGCCATTGCTTGATCTTCCACACTTATGCCTTTATCATTTTTGGTAACATAAACTAAAAATGTGTGGGGAAAGCCTATCTACCTACCACATAATTGAAAACTCATATATTTTAACTACCTAATTTCTAACTTAACATATATCACAAAATCATATCTTATGAAATCAAGTAGTAGTGGACTAAAACATGTTACATCATATTTACATGTCAAAACACACCAAGTACAAAACTTATATGTAAATATGTACCGTCATATTAAATTAAATGGAAACTAAATAGCCAAATAAAATGTCAAAAACCTACCAAGAATGTCTACAAACCAAAAGATTTCATGTTGACAATCAAAAGTAATATGTATTTGTATGATAAAAAAGAATCCACATTTCAGTAAGCTAATCACAAATACATGAACATATCTACACCACTAAAAAGTGACAAAAGTAATTGTGTATAACCTTCGACATCCCAAAAGATGGGATACGACTCCCATAAATAAAACACATATTCACACTTCGGTGACAATAAGAACAGAACGAATACATTATACAAATGAACACCAAACGTATATTAAGACCACCCGCAAGCGAAAGGGTGGCGGTCCGAGGCGGAGATGTGATCAAAAAAACTCAAACTGGATCGAGGGAGGCTTTTAGTGAAGATATCCAGCATTTGAAGCTTGGTTGGAATGAATGAGTTTGGAGTTTGTTAAAGCACCGGATCGATGACGAACATCAAACATTGCACTTGATTCAAGACATGAAGAACAATCATATGAACAAGATAGAAATATGTAGAAGATGAATCTCTTTATTGATGAATCAGTGTTCACAGATTACACAAACCAAAGGAGTATACATCATCTACAAGCTGGTTTAGATCACAAAGATCTAAACCTAGCTTTCTCTCACTAACACATAGTCTCCCTCTCTCTCTAGAATACACACAGTGATTGAGAATGGATGGGATCTTGTCAGAGGTGCACAAAGCTTCTCTAGGGTTCTTCTTGTGTCGTTGTGTCTATGTTGTGTATATTGCCCTAATCCTATACAACACATATATATAGACTAGGGACTAAAACTCAGACAAACCAATCTACACAAAAACCCTGACTTTTGTCCTAAACAAAACTCAGACAAAAGTCTAGCCTAAAACTTGGACAACTTGTCCAAGGATAAACCTTGGACTAAGTTTCAATACATGTACAATAAAGACCCTACAAATTGGAAGACATGCACTTATCACCTAAAGTGCATTAACAAACTCCCCCTTGATCAATGCATGGTCTTCGTGTGGTCTTGAATTCTTCATTATGTTGACTTTAACTTGGACTTCTGCTTTGGTTGACCAGAACTGATAAGCGACAGTTACCCTACAGGAACTGCACTTACAGTCTCCCCCTTAACTGTTGCTATCAGTTCTATCTGACATTGATATCTTCAGTCACCGGATACTGCACTTACAGACTCCCCCTTAACTGATGATATCATGCATGCTTTCAACTTTAGCTGAGACTTGATCTTTTAGGTAGAGCACAGCGATCTTCAACCCTTCTAATTAAAGACTTGCTGACGATCACTTAAATGGCCGCTTTGAAAAACCGAAGAATCCGACATCAAACACTGCAGATCCTCCCCCTCAAACTACTCCCAAATCAAGTTAACGCGAACCGACCTACAACCACATGTAAGAATATCGCTCGATACATTAATCTTCAAACTTAACCGGTAGAAAAACGAAACGTCGGATTTCCAATGCCTAACATCAAAAACTTCAAATTCCGCAAAGACATGACGTTTGGTTCGATAAGTTAATAACAAACCAGACTTTGAAAATATACATCCACCATCTTGATCAAGGTCTTCAACTGAGTGTCTGAGATCATTTCATCTCGAATCTTCAAGATCCAATCTCGTATCTTCACAAATCCAACAATTACCCGATGACTTTCGTCTCTGATCTCCCCCTCAATGTAAGAACCCCTATTTCGAGAATCCGATCAGTCACCAACTTGGAAGAGGTACCAAGAAGACTAATCTTCTCTACTCTAACCGGCATACGATAAAGGCTTGACCTTCAACTACTTGCCAAACGAACAATTTTCTTCATCACGTCAACACTTGATTGAACCTCGAACAAACTTGACAAAACTCAATCATACACCAGCTCTAACTTGCTTCATGTTATAAACACTTCGCCATCGGTAAGATTAACACTAAGTTAATCTCAAAGATAGTAAACATGAACTTGTTTCGATGTAGCACCACGAGCTTTTGGTTTACAAAGAAAATAGGAATTTCAAAATTTTTTACTCCCCCTTTTTCTTTGTAAACACTACAAAAAGAAAAAAATCCAAGCAAGTCTTATTCTCTTCACCTCCTCACTTGATCCGGACAACATAAGTACCATAAAACTTTTCGATAATCCGAAACCGACTTCAAGTTTCCAAACTACGCATAATTCTGACTCTTAGTTAGTTATCCGGTACCCCAGGTAACCCGGAATAACTAGAAAAACTCGGAACATGCACAACTCGAAACTTCCGAACAACACAAACTTCTAAGTTTAGCTAAAAATCCGGTACCCCAGGTAACCCGGAATTCTTAGCAAATTTGGAACCCGTAAAACCTAGAAGCTCTTGAAACCTCGGATCAAATCATTGAGCAGTACTTAGAGTACAAAGGAATTCGAAACAAGCAAGGAAATAAAGGAAACTCTGAAGAAACCCGGGGACTGCTATCCCGAAAATTGTCAAGTGTTTGTGAAAGTTGTTAGTATTTTGAAAATTGTGATTTGATTATAATATAGTACAAAGTCATCTTTGGTTGGTGAATTGAGCATACCTTTAGCCGAAAGTGGATCTGTTTGTGTCAGGAGGTAAGTCAGACAAGTCAGTCGCACAAGGTGATTAATCGCACAACTCTTTCAATCACACAATATTTCTTCAGTCGCACAAGCTTTCAATCACACAAGAGATTCAGTCGTACAAGACATTTGTTTCAGTCGCACAAGAAGGTGGATCACACAAGATATGTAATCGCACAAGATTGATGGGCTCGCACAACAAATAATTGGGCTTCTATTTGGGCTTCTGTTACGTTGGACCTACAATCACCCCCACCGAAATCACTTCCTTTACCCACGAAATCACCTTGTGTTTTTGTCTCCAGCCGAAATCACTTATCAAAAAACTAGGCTTCTGTTTCGTCATTATTGGGCCTTCATCATCTGTTTCGTGGAAAGCCCAAAGAATCAAATTCTTTAAGTTAAAACCTGTTTTGTCAACAACTAAGAATTGTGCCAGCTACGTCAATTTGAAAGCCCAAAATAGCTTTCCTGTTTCGCCGACATTGGGCTTCTATTTGTTGTTGGGCCCATTTCTTCGATCATTACATAATTTAAAATCTGTTTCGTCAAGTTTAAAGTTACAAAGTCTGTTTCGTGGAACGTGTTTCGTCGAGACACTTGTGTTTTTAAACAGAAGGTTTACTCTAGTGGTTTAACTGTTTGTTTGAGGTGAGTTTTTCTGGTATTCATTCTCTCGTATAAAATATGAATCCAAGTTGGTGGGGTACTCCGTCTCCGGATACAGGAAAGTATAGAAGTACGGGTTTGTCACCTTCGTGGGCCGAATCTCCCGCACCGGTATCTTCACAAGCTAATCCAATTTCAACCGGTCAATGGGCCTTTGTGTCAAATCAAACTCCAAGTATTCAAAGCATTCTATTAAGCGAGAGCGAAACCGGAAGTCTAAATCGCCCACCGAAATTGATGCACATAAACGAATATCCTGGATGGGTAGACATATTCCATACATACGTCCTTGGGCAAAACACGGAATTGTGGTTACGTTTTACCACATATTTCGATCAAGCTCTCGAGGTTGCTGCTTCAACTGCTGCTACATTTGCCGATCTTCCAGAAGATCAGAAAAAGACATATGATTTAGAAAAGAAGGCATATGCTATTCTAACTCAGGCGTTGAGCAAAGATATCTATCATCAATTTGTCAGCTTCAAAACGACAAAGTGATTATGGGATGCGTTGAAGGCGAAAGGGGTAGGAAATGAAGCGACTCGCCAGTTATGACACGACCTACTCAAGAAAGAGTTTGATGGCTTCACGTGTATGGAAAAGGAATCCTTGGGAGATTTGACTAGTCGGTTTTACCACTTGCTTACTGAATTGGGTAATTATGGGGTAGTAACAACTCCAGCAGAGGTAGTCACAAAGTTTGCAGATGCATTGCCACCTCAATGGAATAGCTTCTTGGAAATCCTGAAATACAATAGAGTTTTGGTTACGACTAACATCAATGACTTCGTTCAGCTCTTGGAAAACAAAGATCAGGAAGAAACCCTAAAGGCGAAAAGGGTTCCAGTGCCACAGAATCCTGATATGTATTATGGAACTTCCAGCACGTCTTCTGCAAGACCCATTTCACATGCTCCAATTCAAACAGCGTTTGTTTCTAGCACAGATTTATATGGCAATCTGATACAGGTTCCTGCAAAGCCAGCTCCAACAACAGACTTATATGGAAATCCTCTACCACCTGCTCCACAACAGCAAGCCTTTCGACCACCTACCGTAGCAAGTGACTTATACGGGAATCCACTTCCTGTTCAACAACAAGCTTGTTATGGGAGCACATCATCTGCTGGTCAGCCATCAAAGTCAAAAACAGTACGGCTCGACACTTCGAGCTTTTCAAAAGTAAGTGTTGAAGTAGCTAAAGAACATATGGAGCTACTGAACACCTTGGTGAGCGCGTATTGTGGGTTAGTAGAAGGTCAGATCGGAAACATCAATCTAACACAGGAAGATTACCAGCAGATAAATAAAGAGGAGATGGAAATGATGGACATCAAGTGGGCTTTTGCCAGTGCTGCAAGGCGAGCAAAGGACTTCATGGAAAGGACTGGTCGAACCAGCTTGGAAAGCAAGAAAGACACCAAGTATGGGTTCGATAAGCAGTCTGTTAAGTGCTTTAATTGTGGTGAACGTGGCCATTTCAAGCGTGAATGTACGAAGCCAGCTCAACATGGAAACCAGAATCCTTTCAGGGGTCAACGCAACCAGGCAAATCAGAATCAAGCTAGGAACAACGAGCTCACCTTGGTACCTGTTAACAACTCAAGTCAGGCAGGACCATCAAATGCCAACCAGGAACTTGTGGTTCAAGTAGATGAAGGTTGTGATTGGTCAATTCAGTTAGGAAATGATGCTCCAGATGGAACAGCTTGTTTTGCTGAGTTTGTCAAGGATCTTAAACACGCCAGTGGTGGAGAATCTTCCACCAATGGTGATGAATCTTCTGAAGATGAAGAGAGCTCCGGTTACAGTAGAAGCTCAGATGAAGAATCCTCGACTTCAGGCGATGATCATTTGGATGACACTTCAAATGTGTCAGTCGATGCAAATGTTGATGAGCTATTGGAAGAAGCTGCAGCAGGAAATTATAGGAGATCTATATTGGTGGATCAAGCTGCATATTCTTCTTCTTCTTCTCTCCATTCAGCCTTTATGGCTAATGTCAACAGTTCATCAAGCCAGGTATGTGTCGATGAACCTACTGTTGTTAAATGTGATAATTGTGCTAGCTTAAGTATTAAATGAGCTAAGTTGGAGGCAAATATGTCTGAGTTGCATGACAAACATGATCCTTTAAAAGCTAATTTGTTTGACTTGCAAGACAAACATGTTTCGTTGAATGCTGAGTGGTGTGATTTGCAAAGCAAACATGAGGCTTTGCAAAACAAGTATGATGTGACTTTCATCCACAACCAAAAGTTGACAGTAGATCTTTCTAAATGCACAGAAGCCAATATGTTTTATGAAAACCATGAAAAGGAATTTAAATCGGTCATTGAAACATTAAAGAAAGATAAAACCGAGTTGACAAAAATGGTTTCAAGAAAACAAACGGACATAAATTTGTATATCAATCGCCTTGAAATAATGCAAAAAGAAATGGCTTGTGTTAAAACTGAAAGTGAGGCGACCCGACTCAAGTTAGACAGCTATTTAAGCTCTAGCTATGTGTTGGATCACATCATTGATGTTTAGAAAGAGAAAAAGGATATCACATGCATCGGATATAAGAAATGTCCACCACCTGTTAGACACAATTATGATGCACTGCCTGATGAGGAGTATAGAACTCACTTTGAACCATCTATTCATTTGGATGTTGAGGAATTTGCAACAGGACTGGGATACAAGAAGGAAGTATCGTCAGATTCAGATGTGTCAGCAGATACATTTGTAACTGCTGAACAGAATCAGGATCCTCCAGTTGTGATTGAGGATGCTGATTCTTCTGATGATGAATCTGATGATACTGATTCAGTAAAGTCTGATGCGGTAATCAAAGAAGAGGACATACCTCTTGAGAATCATATTCTATGTGATCCTCCCGCAAAACCTGCTAAGACTGTTCCGACAGAGTCCACGTCTGCAAAAGAGTCGGAAAGTGTGGATTTGCTGTACACTCTTGTTGGTGATGATAAAATTTATTCTGACAAATATTTTCTGATTAAGAATGTAAATCAATCTTTAACCAGTAAAGTTTTTGAAAATTCGACAAGTAAGTTCTTGGGAAAGACAGGATCACACGTTGTGGTAACACAGTGCCCTCCTATCCCAAAAGCTGAAGTTCGAAAACAATATGGCAATCAGAAATTACCAACAATGAAAACGCAACAAAATCATACCAAACCAAAAGGTAAATCAACGACTCAAGGTCAAAAGAAACAGAATCAGAAAAGGGACAAGAAGGTGAACTTTGTGAAATCAAAGGGAACAGACAAAATTGAGACATTTGAAAACAAATCTAACTTAGATTTTGTTAAACAAGCAAAAGTGTTGAAAAGAAATGAACCAAACAGTTCAAAACCAAGTACCTCGGGATCACAAAGTTCATCATCGACAAGACAATCACATGTTACTTTGGGGTTTGTTGAACGAAGATCATGTTTTGAATGTGGTGAATTTGGGCATATCAGTCGAAATTGTCCGTATCTTCATAAGCTAAAAGCAAAGGTTGATGATCCCCGTGAACGAAATTGCCAAAAGCGTTTTGTTTCTTCAAAACAAGATCCCCGCCTTGTAAGAGAAAGGGAAAAGAAACAGAAACGCCAACAAGTCAAGGTAATTGAGAAAGCACTTAAAACTGATGTGGTTCAAAAACAATCTGTTCCAGTTAAATCAGAAAGTTCAAAATTTTCAAAAACTTCAAACAATCACGAAGTTAAATTTTCAAACAATCAAACTGGTAAAACTCAACAGACATGGAAACCTAAAATGACCACAAATTCAGGGGGACCATCACAATTTCCTAACCATCAGAAAGTGGAAGTTATTGTTGTTGATGAAAATGGAAGACCCAAGACCACAATGGCTTGGGTCCCCATCTCCAACTAATCATGTGAGTTCATGTGCAGGGTGTTCGAGGAGGAACTATCAGTAGTCATTGGATTGTTGATAGTGGGGCATCCAGGCACATGACAGGCGACATGAAGCTTCTCTACGACGTCAAATCTATTAGAGGAGGTTATGTTGCTTTTGCTGGAGATAAAGGCGGATATATTACTGGTGAAGGAATGATATCCAACGGGGTTGTAAGCTTTGATAAGATCAACTTTGTACAACAACTTGATCACAATCTTCTCAGCGTTTCACAAATCTGTGATAAGAAGTTTTCAGTACACTTTGATGCAAATGGATGTTATGTGCTGAAACCTGGCTTCAAGATTCCCAAAGAATGGATTCTCTTATCAGCTCCAAGGATAAATGATTTGTATGTCCTTGATATGAGCCAAGCTATTACAACGTCTGCTCAAGCAACCTGTTTCGTTTCCAAAGCCACAGAAAAAGATACAATCTCTTGGCACAGACGAATGGGTCACATTCACTTAGGCAAAATGAATCATTTGGTGTCAAATAAATTGGTGAATGGTGTTCCTCTTAAAAACTTCCATCTTAAAGACGTCTGTGTTTCGTGCCAGAAAGGAAAACAAACGAAGAAGCGACACCCAACTAAGAAGATCAACACGGTGGCCGTTCCGCTAGAACGTTTGCACATGGATTTGTTCGGTCCTGTCAAGCATAAAAGCATCCGGAATGATCAATATTGCCTCGTGATAACTGATGATTATTCAAGATTTTCTTGGGTGGCGTTTATGGCACACAAGAGTGAAACTTTCGGCATTATCAAAAACTTGATCATCCAGATTGAGAATTTGTATAAGTTGAAAGTTAGACGGATACGTAGCGACAATGGTACTGAATTCAAAAATCATGCCATGACGGAGTTTTGCACTTCAAAAGGTATTCTTCACGAATTTAGTGCGGCTTACACTCCTCAACAGAATGGCGTCGCTGAACGTAAAAATCATACATTGATCGAGACTGCTAGGACAATGTTGGTAGAGTCACAGTTGCCGATTCCCTTCTGGACTGAAGCTGTGGCCTCTGCATGTTACACGTTGAACCGAGTCCTTACAGTCAAAAGGCACAACAAGACCTGCTTTGAGCTTCTTCACAAACGGAAACCAGATTTGTCATACCTTGAACCTTTTGGAGCTCCGTGTACAATAATCGATCCTAATGGAAAGTTTGGGGCAAAAGCAATTGAAGGATACTTTCTTGGGTATGCCACCCCGAACTTAAGAGTCTGGAATCTAGAGACTAAAAGGGTCGAGGAATGGTTTGAAGTCAGAGTACAAAGACACACTTTACCAGTCAGAAATCCAGGTCAACCATGGATGTTTGAGTACGATGACTTTTTCGATTCGATCAATGTTGAAGCAGTTGAAGAAAGTGCTGCGGCAAGGATGTTTTTCGAGAGTGACAACGCAACAGATTCACCGTTGGTTCGTCCAATTATTGCCAATCAAGAACCATCTTCAGTGAACAATAATGCTCTCGACAATGAGGATTTTCACGATGCTACCGAATTGAACGAATCGTCAAAGGATGATGAATTTCTCGATGCAGATCAAGAAGCTCCAACAATAGCAGTTCATGGTACTTCAGAGGGTACACCTCCAGTGGACGCCCCTAGAACAGCTGAAGCTACTGCATCATCCTCTTCGTCAATTCCGGGTATTGAATTGGTTGTTGATCTCAATCTCAACAATCTGGGTACAAATATTCCAGTTCAAGATAATCCAGAAACAAGGATTCGCAATACCCATCCTCAACAAAACATCATCGGAAATGTACAGAGTGGCGTTCAAACAAGAAACATGTTGCGGAACAACAACAATGCAGGCCTGTATGCAGCTATTCGAGAATCTGGTCAACAAAACGATTGGTCTTTCGCGTGTTATGTCTCACAGGAAGAGCCAAGAACTTGGAAAGAAGCTTTGAAAGATAATTCTTGGGTTGAAGCAATGCAGGAAGAACTGCAACAATTCCAGAAACTTGGTGTCTGGAAGCTCGTAGAGAAACCTGCTGGTTACAAGAAGATTGGTACCCGTTGGGTGTTCAAATGCAAAAAGGATGACCGTGGAGTCGTTATTCGAAACAAAGCAAGATTAGTCGTTCAAGGTTTTCGTCAGATTGAAGGGATCGACTACAACGAAGTTTATGCACCTGTTGCACGTCTGGAAGCAATTCGGATCTTTCTGACCTATGCCTCGTTCAAAGGTTTCAAGGTTTACCAGATGGACGTCAAAAGTGCATTCTTACATGGTGTGGTGGAAGAAGAGGTGTACGTCGAACAGCCTCCAGGTTTTGAAGATCCTATCCATCCCGATCGGGTTTGGTTGCTCAACAAAGCTCTCTATGGTCTACATCAAGCACCGCGAGCTTGGTATGCAACCTTATCTAATTATCTGCTGGAGAATGGATTTCACAGAGGTCTTATCGATTGTACTCTTTTCATCAAAGAACAAGATGGAGATTTTCTACTGGTACAGGTATACGTTGATGATATTATATTTGGTTCTACTAACGATGTTATGTGTAGGAATTTCGAGCGTATTATGCAGGATAAATTCGAGATGAGTGATATGGGGGAAATGACTTTCTTTTTGGGTCTACAAGTGCAACAAACTGAGTCTTGGATATTCATCCATCAGACTAAATATGTTGGTGATATCTTGAGCCGGTTCCAGATGTCTGATGCAACGCCCATCGGTACCCCATTGCCGCAAAATCACGGAATTAATCCAGACTTGAAGGGTGAAGCTGTTAGCCCCTCATACTACCGCTCGATGATCGGATATCTTATGTACCTCACAGCATCAAGACCAGATATAATGTACCCAACGTGCCTGCTTGCCAGATATCAAGTGAACCCGAAGGCCTCACATCTTGCAGCTGTAAAAAGGATTTTTCGTTATTTGAAGGGTTGCCCTGACACCGGTCTATGGTACCCTAGGGATAATAACTTTGACTTGATAGCTTTCAGTGATTCTGATTTTGGCGGATGCAAAATCGACGGCAAATCCACAACGGCTGGATGTCAGTTTTTGGGAAATCGCCTAGTCACATGGCAGTGCAAGAAGCAGACTTGTGTCGCTACATCAACATGCGAAGCTGAATACATTGCTGCCTCAATTTGTTGCTCCCAAGTCCTGTGGATCCAACAACAATTGCGCGACTACGGTTTTGAATTCCTAACTACTCCTATTTACGTTGATAATTCTGCTGCCTTACAGATCACTAGAAATCCTGTACAACATTCAAAGACCAAACACATCGAAATCAAATATCACTTCATACGTGATTGCTTTGATAAAAGGCTTATCGATGTTGTTAAGGTCCACACCGATGACCAACGTGCCGACCTTTTTACCAAAGCATTTGATAAATCAAGATTTGACTTTTTATTATTGGTAAACGACATTAAGGTCAAGCAAGAGTAAAACCAACATCGGAAAATCATTTTTGTAAATATCTTTGTGTCTTTTAAATTTTATCTTAGTTTGTTGATTTTAGGGGGAGTAAATCCAAATTTGAAAATCCAAAAACAATGAAAACTTTCAAAAACACAAAAACAATAGAAAAAAAAATGAGTTTCCTGGCGAGCAAAAGAGAAACTGATAGTACATCAGTGGTCTGTCTAAACCTCTTTAAACCTTAAATGAAATATGATAAGCAGCTCTATATAAGATGTATCGGTAGGCTTACAATCATTTTAAGGTGTGCAGGGTGATATAAACTTAAATCGACTGAAGATCAGGTGGGAACCATTCATTGGCATATGGTCTTAGTACTGAAATTTTGTTTGAGAGATTGCCGAGGTTCTGAGATATTCGGTCTTTATGCTGCTTATCATCTGGGTATCATGGTTGTTTCTTTTACCGAAAAATAACGGGGATGCAAGTCTAGATCTTCCATGATACCATACATACGTGTACATACTGCATTCGACCTCAATAAGTGATAAACAATCACATGTCCCTCAAAATAAGTGATAAAATATCAGATTTATCCGGGAGTCAAGTTCGTCTCTCTGCTGTACGAAAGTACTGACCTGTTCACGGACTTGCTCCTGTGCCTTCATGCATCTGAAAATCAAGTTCCTCATCAATAAGTGATTCTATCACATAGGGCTTGTTTTCAATCAAAATAAGTGAGTTTCTCACATCATATACGGTAAAACAGATGATAATCGGTATACTCACCGGTAAGATGAACCCTAGTGCATACCTTGATACAGGAATGTGTCGTGATGTGGATGAACACCGGTCGGTAAGTATAAATCATACCTTAATGTATCCCCTCGCCATGATTACATCTGATACGTTGAGCTTATGTGGATAACAATACCGATAATTGTTATAGGATGCTTATCTAAATGGTAACTAAAAGAACAACAAGAGCGTTTTGGCGTGACCGTACACTGATATGATTCTCTTACCCTCGAAACTCGCAAAAAGAATGTCTGTAAATATTTTTTTAATGCTTTCAGTTTCTGTATCTTTGTATATATTTATTTACTGCTTTCTGTCTTTACGTTTGAAATATACAAAATACCAAAAAGATTTTAGGTTTGTTTTAATATAAACTTTCTAAAAGCCAAAAAGATTTTATTTCTATCTTATTTTCGATTGTACGATGTTGGATCTCGAGTCTTCGTTGCCTGAAACCTGATTGAAAACCAAAATCGACTAAATCTTCATAAATGGTCAGAATTTGCAAGTTTTGAAAGTTAAAAACTAAAATTGATAAATTTGTTAAACTTTCAAACTGTCGGACGGTAGTTGATTGAGATATGGTCATATGTGTGTCGATTGTTTATGTTAACTATATTCCAAGCAGTTGTTCTCATTACGCGTTTAGATTTCTTGTATGTGCAGATTCTAAAGGCAAGGAGAACATGGTCGATGACAAGCTTCGGAATGAAGACAGGACATGGAGGCACTCAAGAGATAAATATGATCGAGTTGCCGCTGACCATCACCAACACCACAAGGATCTCAAGCATTGAAGTCAAAAGATTCACAAGCATAATCAAAGGGGGAGTTTATTGACACACTACCTAAATGAAAAGGGAGTTTGTTGATACACTTTCTACTTACGACGCGTGAAGATTTTGAAGATCCTCCGACATGGAAGACATGGAAGTTGAACCTCACGAGTAGCGTCCAAGGGGGAGTTTGTTGATACATATTATGTGGACGCGACTCGGTTCGGTTCGACCCGGCTAGGTTCGGCTCAAGCCCGACGTCACGACATTCCTCCGTCGTGAGTCCCAGAGTTCGACACGTGAAGCACGGAGAGCCGAGGACGTTTCCCGCTTGACACATCATCATGACATCATCATGATGATGTCATGACTTTTTCTAAACTTCAAAGATATGAAACAAATTGAAACTGGACGTGCATGCTTTAACCGTATGCATGTTGGGCCTAATCTTTGGGTCAAACCAAGCCCAATCGCACAAGCCGGTAGAACAAATATATATACCGAAAACACTTAGCAGAGAGAACCCGAGAGAGAGAGAGAGTTTTATTGTGTTAATTGGATCTTGTATTGATCTTGTACCTGAACTTTTCTCTTTGATATACAAGAGTGTTAAACATTGAATCTTCGTGTCTTGTATCTCGTGTTCTTATCGGTTTCTATCTCGGTTTGCATCTCCGGTTGGATTCCGCACAACCGGGTGTGTTTGTACACAAGGATTAGGCGACTAGATCCTCCCCTAGCCGGACCTACAAGGGATGATGTCATGATGATGTCATGACTTTGACTAAACTTCAAATGTGAAACAAGTTTAATTGGAAACGTACATGTGCATGCAAAACTTCAGCTTGGGCCAATCACTTTCAACGTGCATGCATGTTGGGCCTAATCTTTGGGCTTTGACCCCAAAGCCCAATCGCACAACATATATACATACCGAAATCACTTGATTTCGGCAGACAAGAGTGGACAAGAAGTGAGACACCAATCGCACAAGTGTGCAAGAGGTGAGAACCCGAGAGCTTTGAGAGAGAGTTCTAGTGTGTATGTTAACCGTATCTTGCATCTATCGTGTACTCGAACTTTTCTCAGATATATACAAGTTAAACATTGAATCTACGTGTCTTGTATCTCGTGTTCTTGTTCATCTCTATCTCGGTTTGCTATCTCGGTTGGATTCCGCACAACCGGGTTGGTTTGTACACAAGGATTAGGCGACTAGATCCTCCCCTAGCCGGACCTACAGTTTGGCGTTTTATATATAATGGCGTTTTTACTGGGAATGGTCTGGGATTTTTGTTTTTGGCGTTTTATTTCATGAGATGGCGTTTTGTGTGGAGAAGTCAAAAGACCCTTTTACCCTCAATGAAGGGCGTCCACGTAATAAAATTGATGTTATTTACGAAAACGCCACCGCGTCAATCTAGTCCATAGATTGTTTTGATCGGACGATCGATAAACGTTCTCACCGTTCTCACACTTTCTACTGTTTTCTCTAAATCCCGACCCTATATATATAAACCATTAAAAACTACGTAAACAGACATAATAATTACAAAAAACATAGTATGAAAATAAAAACAATCATTCTTCATCGTCTTCGTCGGTTTCGAACCCAGGAATCGTTGAAACATGATCCACCAAATCAGATCGGAGGTTGTGATGTGTGTCCCTTGACTTGACCAAAAATTCATTTGTTGATTTATCTTCGTCTGTAACTGTTACGTTATCTGGTTGGGGGTCATCGTCATCATAGTAGGTAACGACCGCTCTACCTTCATCCTCCAAAATCATGTTGTGAAGAATGATACATGCGTACATCACGTTTCCAATCTGATCCTTGTCCCATAGTCGACAAGGCATTGCCAATATTCGCCACTTTTCTTCAAAACACCGAACGCTCGCTCGACGTCTTTACGTGCAGCCATTTGGACCCTATTAAACTTTAATCTCTTTCTATCTATGGTACCGTGTATTGTGAACGATTTTACGAAAACCCCCCACTCCGGGTAAATCCCATCAATTAGGTAGTACACATACACCTACTCAACCCCGTTTACAAAGAAACTTCCTTTGGGTCCTATACCATTTACCCGATCATTGAAAAGGGGCGAGTGGTTTATGATGGTAATATCGTTATGTGAACCTGACATACCGAAGAACGCATGCCATATCCAAAGATCTTGGGACGCAACCGCTTCAAGCATGATGGTTGGCATCTCGAGAAATCCACTCGTGTGAGCGTCTTGCCATGCGGTTGGACAAAGTTCCCAAGGCCATTTCATACAATCTATAAACTACCTAACATCCCGGGAAGCCCATGATAATCGGCTTGATGTTCTAATATTTGTTGCATGTCACTGAAAGAGGTCTTTCTCAAATATCTTTTCTTATAAAGTTCTAAAATACAGGAACAAAAGTTGTGAAGACTTTCTCTAGCTACACGTGCAGACATTTTTAAATAGTCATCCATAATGTCCGAACTATTGCCGTACGCTAACTGTCTAAGTGCGGCCGTGACCTTTTGCCACGTACTAAATCCTAATTGCCCTGTTACATCCTTTTTTTGTTGGAAATAAACATACTTCTCCTCAAGATCCCTAGATATCCTTAAAAATAAGTTTCTACTCATACGAAAACGACACTTAAACATTTTTTCATCATACTTAGGTTCGGCTGAGAAATAATCACTTACCAACAAATTGTTAGCGGTGTGCCGTTCACGAGCGATGTACCTCCTCCGTTTAGGTTTCGAAGTCTCTTCCTCATCGTCTTCTACGATAGCTTTCACCACCGTCGCGATCGTTTGTAGAAATATTTCCGCACCATCGTCAGATGATGATGACGATTCACTTGAACTTAAAGAACTATCATTATCTACGCAGCACTTTTCAATGCATTGATTAGGTTTGAAGCATTTCCTTGTAGTAGTTCATCTAAAAAATTGTAACCGGTTCAACAGGTTGCAAATTTTTTTTAGAAAATTTCATGATTATGTTCGAAAATACTAAGTTGAGGGATTTTAACGTGCAAAAGATAAGTACAGGGATTTTTGAGAGAAAAAACAAAATGTAGGTTTGTTTTTTATGATATTTGGCCAAATGTTAAATATGGTAAGGTATTTATATATGAAAAAAAGTTTTTTTTTAATAAAATATAGAAGAATTAATGCCCAACGGCTAGCCTAAACGGCTAGTTTTGTTGGCCAATGAGATCCCGCCATGTCAGGTTCGTAGCCTCGCCCCACGCCCTGGCTGAAACCCCTGCCAATGGGGCCACGCCGAAACCCAAGCCCACCCGGGGCGGTGACTTGGGCGTTTGTACCCAACCCACGCCCCAACCCCGCATCATACCCCATAGTCTTAATGTCCAAGTTTAATGTCCAAGTTTTTCTTCTACTCGTCTTAAATTATTAAAAGGGAAAGTTTCCCTCTTAATTAAGGCTGACGTATATTAGGGTTAGTTCCTTTTTGTTTACCATAAATGTGTAAACAAGGCCCGCCCATGAGCCATTTTAGTAAAGCGAGAGTTTTGGGCCTTCAAAATTTTGAGCTCTCCATTTAAAAAGAAAATTATATATGAATTTAATATGGATATTAATTTAATATTAAACTTGTTGATTCATATAACGAATGTTGTTGTATTGTAATGGGAAGGAATCTCAAATGTCTCCACTAAGGGGGGTGGGGGTGGTATCATTTGAAAAAATTCTATCACTCACAAATATCCAATCAAGTTCCGCCATGTCATCAACCATTTTTTCATCACTCACAACCTTTTTTAGTGGCATTGGATACCACTCACAACACCCAACAATAAACCCTCACACCCCCTCACATCCATTTATCACTCACACCCCCATAACGCGTGAAGTTTATCACGCACAAACTTTATCACTCGTGAAAGATTTAGGTGGCGGTGGGCATTTGTTGTTTTCCACGCGTGGAAGAAACTATCACGGGAAGTTTTTTCCCCCACCCTGCCTCCCCTAAGACTCGGTTTCGAATCCATTCAACATACTCTTTAATTGATATTTTTGTGCTTTTATTAGGTGACAAGCCTCTCTAATTGTAAGGTCGGTTGGCGTGGTGTAGGAGAGCTTAATTTGAAACTATTTTTCCAAAGTTGGAGTTCATCTTTCGAACACAATAACTATTATAATGGGTTGTTCCGTGATTATTAACATTGAATCAAAAGCAGAAACGAGAGAAGGGAAATATAATAGGTACAAAGTACAATTATGTTCCTCCTTTTTGTATGTTTTGTGGATTGCTTCCTATAACTCAATGTCAAATCAAAATCAAAAGTATAAAGTTGGTCGCTTAAAAATTTTAAATTATTCGGAAAGGTCCTTAATTTTAATTTCTCTTTGGGCCTCCAAATAGGTTGAGCCGGCCCTGTGTAATATGTATGAATCTAATAATCTTTAGTTAAATTATAAATTTTCGATAAAAGGAATAATTTTTATCCAATGTCAAAAGTTTGGCTACTAACCAAAAAATTGAACCGACCCAACTGAATCATGTAACCAAAACTGCGAAGCGATCGTTTATAATTGCTTGTAACATATATATGAATCGATTCCGCTCAGATTGACATATCATAGCAATTCCAGCTTCGAAATAATAGCGAGCTGAACTTGAGCTTAGATGAACTCTATCTCAGCTTTGCTTGTTTACGTTTGTGTAATTAATTAAATGAGTAATAGTTTCTCTTGGTGAGGTAACATTATTATGATGATGGTCATTGAGTATAAGCTTTAAATAGCATTAGATAACTAGATCTTTTCAACATGTGAGCCGAGTTGAGAACTGAAGATCAAGCTCACTATCTCATCTCCGTTATATGCCACACCCTTTGCATTATTTTATACAAACCTACTTTCTAATTTTTTTGAGTAAATTTCACTTTTTGTCTTTTATGTATTATCTGAATTTTAAAACGTGTCGTTTAAACGTTTTAATTTCATTTTATGTCCAAAAACACATGTTTTATATCACTTTAAGTCCTTTACACCAAACCGAGTTGAATTACACAGTTATGTTTATTTAAGACAAGGGTATTATTGGTATTTCACCTTTGATTGCAGTTGTCAACACATTTTCATTCATTACAAACCAACTTCAGTACATTATAGCTACAAAACATAGTCTACAACAGCATGTTCATTGACTGAATACAAATACATAGATAACAAAATAACAATTTAATATCTTCAAAGCATCTTTGGTGGATAAGAAATCAACAATAACCTTTACAAAACGAAACAGAAACATAAACAAGGGTTAATGAACTGCATTGAAATTTATGTGTTTTGTTATGTACATGAAAGGATATCATTTACTTTAATAATTTACTGAACCAATAATGTTAAATGAAGAAATCGAGAAAAAAGAATTAAGATTACGTAGGCCAGAAAAATTGGCGAAACGGTTATGTATATTGGTATCTGGTGTTTCATCCATTTCAAAAGGTTATGTGTTGTTTGTATCTTAAACAATGGGGGTGTGTGTTAGACAAACAGGTGTAAACAAAGGGGTATGTGTATCTTAAAGAAAGGAGTATGTGTGTTAAATAAATGAGTGAAAACAAAGGGGTATGTGTTTTAAACAAAAGGGTGTCTGTTACTTTTTGTATTGATACGAGTTGACGTTGACCCGTGCGTTGCAGTAGTGTCTTGATTAGGAATATGTTTAGTACACTGTAATATGAGATATTGAAATTCTTAACTTTATGTAAAATATTCTTTTATTTTTCCTTGATCCCAGGCCCATAACACTAAACTAAAGCATTATACTTTCAAAGAATGTAAAGTGTTTTGGAAAATGACCCAACTTTGTAGTCATAAATTTGAACCGAACATTTTCTGACCCCGGTTTGGTAGGCTGAAAGACTAAACCGATTATATGTAGCCAATTTTTTCAGGATCCCAAATATTTCAACCTTAAACATAATTAAAGTTTAAATGTAAAACGAAAAACCAACTCGTATCCAAAAACCTGAAATCAACCAGTTTCCTAAACCTATTAAAACTGAAATTTTGGTTTTGGTTTGGTTTTAGTCAAATTTAAGTCCAAAACCTTTCCAAACCAAATTTTAAAATCGACTCACGCATGCTGGGATGCAAAAATTTTGTAAGGTTCGTTTGACTTGTGTACTAGTAATTTACATGGCGAAATAAAGTCATATCAAAATGCTAAAAAAATAAACACGTCATAATTATTTTAAAATTAAGTTTAAAATATTAAAGTTAGTATTTCAATAATTAAGTTTAAATATTAGACATTTCTATAGTTAATTTTAAAATATTAATAAAAAAAGAAAGGAAAACAAACACAAAATAAAATAAATCATAAAATCAAAGTTTATATAAGTTTTTTAATGGCATATGGGTTATGCAAAATGGGATTTGCAAAATAAAAATTGAAGAAAAATAAAAAAGCAAATCCATCAAACGGTGGTCGAACACCCGAACCCGATTTTCGTGACGATTAATTAGTAAGCACACCGTTTGGGTTTTTAGATATTTATTGAGTTTAATTATTATTACACAAAACGTGATAATATAGAATGCATAACTGTTTTAAGGTATCTAATTATTTAATATTTAATAGGGTATTTTATTTTTGAAACTTTAATATTTAATAGAGTATTTTATTTTTGAAGCGGTGGGGTGATTAGTTTTGAAGTGGTGGGTTTGAAAGTTGGTAATTATAATACCTAGTTGCGATGGTTTGAAAGAACAGGGTTACAGCATGAATCGATGCAATACTACTCATAGGGTGTGTGAATAAATTGAAGGGTCTTGAGTCGTTACCATGTATAATATGACTTTAAATATAAATATTCAAATAAAACATATGTTCTTGAGGAGGAAGATAAGTAAGAACTTATTATATATAATGTGATTTACGTTGGTTATATTTTATGTGAACCTAACGCAAATGTTATTTACATTGGTTATATTGTGTTGCTAACTGTAACCATAATATAACTTTAAATCTAAATATTCACCAAATTAGATTTTGTTGAACAAACTCTACATATTATCTATATTATCTATATTAATTCAAAGTTATGATGAACAGTAATTTAATTTTCTTTTCTTAATAATGTCTTTCCAAGTTTTTATATTCTATTGTTTTATTATATTAATTTATTTTAAACTTAGTTTTCTCATTCTCGATATTGTCTTTCCAAGTTTTCATATTCTATTGTTTTATTACATTAATTGATTTTAAACTTAGTTTTCTCATATAGCTTTTAACTTACGATCAAAGTAACCGTTATCAAACAGAAAATCATAAATATAAATGTGAACCGATACCGAAGTTGTTTGGTTTAGTTCGGTACGGTATGATAGGGACACGGTGTCAATTTATCAAAAGCAAAAACAATAAAAATAAGGTACCGATACAAATGTTGTTCAATCGGTTTCTATTCGATTTGCTACTACAGCGGTACAATATCCATTTTCGAAAAAAAAAGTATCGCAACGAACTAAAATAAACATAGAATGCAAATAAACCAAACCGATATCAACTAAACACCATCGTTACCAGTATCGATATTCATTTTTATTGTTTTCAGTCGATGTATTGTTTTCACTTTCAATTACTATAGCGAGTGTCGGTACCATACCGAACCAAATTGATACCGACTAAATTCCCGCCGCGAAGCGCGAGGGAATCTTACTAGTTACAATAAAACACAGAATTTTGAATTTTTAAATGAAGAGATACAAACTTATATATATATATATATATATATATATATATATATATATATATATATATATATATATATATATATATATAGAAAGTGTAGAATACAAATCCCCTAATCATACATTACGTACGCGACGATAATAGCCCTACACGTGTCCCTCATTCATTTTTCCTATGCGTACGCGATTAGTGTCCGAGTTTGTGAGTCCGAGTTTATCACCATGCGATTTTGGAGATATAACATGCGAATAACCATTTTAAGAGTCCGAGTTAGTGAGTCCCATGCGATTTATGAAAATGTCCGGGTTTGTGAAGCCATGCGATTTTAGACATCACATGCGAACAACCATTTTTGTGAGTCAGAGTTTGTGAGTCTATGCGATTTATGAAAATGTCAGGGTTTGTGAAGCTATGCGATTTTGGACATAACATGCGAACAACCTTTTTGTGAGTCAGAGTTTGTGAGTCCCATGCGACTTTATTAAAATGTCAGGGTTTGTGAAGCCATGTGATTTTGGACATAACATGCGAACAACCATTTTTGTGAATCAGAGTTTGTGAGTCCCATGCGACTTTACGAACTTGTCCGGGTTTGATAGACAGAAGATCTAACGGTTGGTGTCATCGCGTACAATTTGTAGGATAAGGCGTATTGTACAATATATATATATATATATATATATAGGGGAAAGTTCTATGCAGAACACTAAATATTGCGAGAACACGCAGATCAAAGTGAATCACTTATTTTTTCAATCCTAAAAACCTAAAAATTAAATGAAAATGTTATAAATGTAAGATTTGTAGGTCCACCCGGAGGATCGAGTAACCTCTATTCCCTGTTTTCCGACAAACCCGAAAGTGCGGAATCCAAACGGGTAAGTTAAACCAAGTTCGAACACGTAAATGATAGACACGAGACTCAACGATTAACACTCCATTGTATTAATACTTGAAACGGTTACAATACAAGGTTTACAAAATAATCTCTGTAAACTCTCTCTCTCTGGTTCTCTGGTGTGTATGTTCTGTGTTCTATGAGTTCTATCTGAATATATATAGTGAAACACATCGACGAAATCAGAAACTGGACGAAATCTAAATTTATTTGACTAAATCATAAGGATTTCGTCACATGCACATGCTGTTTTCGTCTAAACTGTTTTCTTCACATGTGGGATTGGGCTTGTGTCTTGGATTTCGCCATAGGTGTTTGGCCCAGTGAAGGTTTCGGCCCATTCAAGAGGTTAGGCCCAAATGGTTTGTTACGGCCCAACATGCATATGTTTAAATGATTGGCTCAAACATAATGCACATGCTATATGTGAATCTCCAACATTCAGATTTCATAGATTAGTCAAAGTTGTGACATCATCATGACATCATCATGATGATGTCATGGTGATGTGTCAACGGGAACCGGCTCGCGGCGCTTCGTGCTTCGCGTGTCGAACTCTGGGGCGCACGACGGAGGAATGTCGTGACGTCGGGCTTGAGCCGAACCTAACCGGGTCGAACCGAACCGAGTCGAACCGAACCGAGTCGCGTCCAGTTAATATGTATCAACAAACTCCCCCTTGGATGCTACTCATGAGGTTCGTCTCCCATGTCTTCAATGTCGGAGGATCTTCAAAGTCTTCACGTGTTGTAAGTAGAAAGTGTATCAACAAACTCCCGCTTGTATTTAGGAAGTGTATCAATAAACTCCCCCTTCGATTATGCTTGTGAATCTTTTGATCTTCTATGTTTCAGATCCTTGTGGTATTGATGAGTGATCAGCGGCAACTCGATCATCTTTATCATTTGAGTGCCTTCACGTCGTGTCTTCATTCCGAAGCTTATCATCGAACATGTTCTTTTCGCATTCAGCATAATAATTTTAAAAACATTTGAGTGCCTCCATGTCGTGTCTTCATTCCGAAGCTTGTCATCGAGCATGTTCTCCTCGCCTTTAGCATCTGCACATGCAAGAAAGCTAAACACGTAATGAGAACAACTGCTTGGAATATAGTTAACATTAAACAAATAACACACATGTGACCATGTTTTCAACTACCGTCCGACAGTTAGTTTGAAAAGTTAACAGATTTTTCAATTTGGATTATTAACTTTCAAAACTTGCAAATTCTGACCGTTTATGAAGATTCAGTCGTTTTGGTTTTCATCAGATTTCAGGCAACGAAGACTTGAGTTCCAACATCGGTTAATCAAAACTAAAGTAGAAATAAAATCTTTTTGACTTTTATAAAGTTTATATTAAAACACACCTAAAATCTTTTTGGTATTTTGAATATTTCAAACTTAAAGACTGAAAGCAGTAAATAAATATATACAGAGTTGCAGAAACTAAGAAAAGTAAATATATACATACATTCTTTTTGCGAGTTTCGAGGGTAAGAGAATCATATCAGTGTACGGTCATGCCAAAACGCTCTTGTTGTTCTTTTTGTTAACATTTTAGACAAACATCCTATAACGATTATCGGTATTGTTATCCACATAAGCTCAACTTATCATATGTAATCATGGCGAGGGGATACGTTAAGGTATGATTTATACTTACCGACCGGTGTTATAAGTCAGGATTAGACTCACAAACCCTCGTGGGTTATTCACTTGTTTCAACGTATGCATACCATGTGTTTTGTTTGATGAAATGCAGGAAAGAGATGTATCTTGAAATACCATGATTGCAGTCTGCAGAAAATGTGGTGATCTGCTGTCTGCATTTCAGTCTTTCTCATTAAATTCATAAAAAAGACTTGATATCATAAAATTCAAAACTTAATATCAATGTAGTCTTAAAGAGAATATACATGCCTTTTCAAGAATCTTATTACTTGTTTCTCTTAATACGTTATAACAAGGCGATTTGATATTCAACATGACACTAATTAGTTATGCCTTTTTGTATAGGTTTCGACAACATACACTTGTTGATGTGAGCAGGATAGATATAAGCCCAATGGTTTTGGGGTCCAAGATTTCTATGTCTATCATGGTTGGGCCGGCCCAATAGGCTTTATAAACTAGGCAAAGGCCTAGGGCCTCCATAAAACAGGGCCTCCAATTTTTAGAAAAAGTTGTATGTATGTTTATTGGATCTGGGCTTATATTGAATAAATAAGGCCCAAAAATAAGTTGCCCCAGCGACAATGGAGTAATTAAGGAGTTTAGGGCAGAAATTATAGGCTATGCGAGGCAGCAAGGAAACAGGAAAAATCAAAAATTTGAAACGTCGTCGTTTGAAAAGTTCGGCGGTTATCAATGGAAACTCATTCGTCATTATCGTTAATCATTCAATGGAATTATCGAATTTTGGAAAATGATTCGTCATTCTGATTTTGGCTTCTTGTCTTCTTGATAAGCGACTTGTGAGTTGCCAGAGAAGACTGACAATGGCTTCCAATTTGGCTTCTTTTTTTCTTATATTTCTTTTTACAATTTCCAACTGCTATATGAAATATTTATTACTTATTATAATAACTTTGTGATTTGTCATTACTATTTAAATTACTATTTCCTGTTAATCTTTGAGAAAATGTACAAGATTTGCATTAAAGAATACCGATTAGTTAATACTAGGGATGAGCATTTGTTACTGATTACCGGTACCGAATTTCCCGTACCGAATTTTTTTGATACCGGTTCCATGCTCATCCTTAGTTATGACCACAACTATCCCCCACTTTAAACTTGTAATTGTGAAGACCAAAGAACATCAGTAGCATATGTTGTTTAGGTTTGGTAGCATCTTAAAGAAGAAAAATAAAGATTCTTCCAGAACTACTATTTTAGCTCGGATGTGAAACAAAAACAATGCAAGTTCTTTCTAGTTCTACCATGTTGATTTCTACTTTTTATGCATACCGATTCTTGTTTATGTCTTTTTCTTTATATAGGCAGATCACTCTTATAGAAAAGTAGAAGAAAATAGATTAGAGTAAAATCAGTCTAATTTCGCCACAAGTTGTAACTGGTTTTAGATAGATACAAATTAGTTTAACTTGCTTTTCAAAATTTATGAACCGCATCGAAAGTAAAATGAGTTTTTTTTTCTAAAGAAAGGGGCCTCATTTTTGTATCCACTTGGGGTCTACAAAAACCTTGGAACGGCCTTGGGTTGCACCTACGACTATACCAAAAATGGCTCACCAAGTCATGTGATGGTGACACAATAAGTTATAAACACTTAGGTGGCGTTTGGTAGGAAGGAATAAAAGGTGGAATGGAATGGATCATTCTGATGATGGAATAAAAAGAAACATATTTGGTTAGCTTGTGGTAATGAAATGGAGCATTCCAAAGGAATGTAACTCCTACCAAATATAACAATTATAGTTTTGTTGTTTTTAATACAATTATAGGCCTCCATAAATGCTATACCATGGCTTGATCTTCACAATTATGCCTGCATCATTTTTTCTAACATAAACTAAAAGTGTGTGGGGAAAGCCTATCTACCTACCACATAATTGAAAACTCATATATTTTAACTACATAATTTCTAACTTAACATATATCACAAAATCATATCTTATGAAATCAAGTAGTAGTGGACTAAAACATGTTACATCATATTTGCATGTCAAAACAAACCAAGTACAAAACTTATATCTAAATATGTACCGTTATATTAAATGGAAACTAAATAGCCAAATAAAATGTCAAAAACATACCAAGAATGTCTACAACCCAAATGATTTCATGTTGACAATCGAAAGTAATATGTATTTGTATGATCAAAAAGAATCCACATTTCAATAAGCGAATCACAAATACATGAACATATCTACACCACTAAAAAGTGACAAAAGTGATTGTGTATAAACTTCGACATCCCAAAAGATGGGATACGACTCCCGTAAAAAAAACACATATTCACACTTTGGTGACAATAAGAACAGAACGAATACATTATACAGATGAACACCAAATGTATATTAACACCCCCGCAAGCGAAAGGGTGGCGGTCCAAAGCGGAGATGTGATCGAAAAAACTCAAACTGGACCGAGGGAGGCTTTTAGTGAAGATATCCACCACTTGAAGCTTGGTTGGAATGAATGAGAACTTGGTTGGAATGAATGAGTTTGATGGAGTTTGCATAATACCACAAGCTCACGTATAAAGTGATAGTTTAAGTCAAAATGTTTGGTTGTATGATCAAAAAGAATCCACATTTCAATAAGCGAATCACAAATACATGAACATATCTACACCACTAAAAAGTGACAAAAGTGATTGTGTATAACCTTCGACATCCCAAAAGATGGGATACGACTCCCGTAAAAAAAACACATATTCACACTTTGGTGACAATAAGAACAGAACGAATACATTATACAGATGAACACCAAATGTATATTAACACCCCCGCAAGCGAAAGGGTGGCGGTCCGAAGCGGAGATGTGATCGAAAAAACTCAAACTGGACCGAGGGAGGCTTTTAGTGAAGATATCCACCACTTGAAGCTTGGTTGGAATGAATGAGAACTTGGTTGGAATGAATGAGTTTGATGGAGTTTGCATAATACCACAAGCTCACGTATAAAGTGATAGTCTAAGTCAAAATGTTTGGCCCGTTTGTGTGCAACCGGATTCTGGGTCTAAAATAACGCACTCTTGTTATTACACAGGCTTGTTAGACGGTTCGACGGTAAGGCATGTAATTCACGTAATAAATTAGTGATCCACACAATTTCGACCACTGTCTTAACCATATCACGACATTCTGATTCGCAACTGGACTGGGAAACAGTGGGTTATTTCTTGGCACTCCAATAGATGAGATTTCCACCTAAAAAGATAAGAAGCCATAGGTGAGCGGCGGGTTTTGAGGCACCGGCCCAATCAACATTTGAGTAGGCCAAGATGGAAGTGTGAGGTGGTTTAGAAAATGTGACCAAATGTCATGGTGCCTTTAATGTATCGAATTATTTGTTTAACATGTTGAAGGTGATCGATGGTAGGGGCCTACAGAAATCGGCTCACCTGTCACAGCATAAGAGATGTCGGGCCGAGTGATGGTTAAATATTGGAGTGCACCAACAAGCATGATAATAAGTAGGGTCTTTACGTGGTTCTACAATAGAGGACAAAGTTTCATTGGTAGCCAGAGGGGTGTGCACAGATTTGCACTCGAGGAAGTCCTCTCTTACAAAATATCATAAGCATACTTTGACTAAGAAAAAAAACCCTCATCACTACATGTAACTTCAAGCCCGAGATAACAGTTAAGTTCACCAAGGTCTTTAATTGTGAACTAGTGATGTAATCCTGTAATAATGGAGACTAGGAGTTTAGGTTGATTTCCTTGTAAAATAAGATCATCAACATACACGAGTAAGTACATGATGCAAGAATCCCGGATGAAAACGAATAGACATGGATAATGAGCCAATTTTGGGGTTGAACCGTGAGAGTGATGAAGAGTTTTGGGGTGGTGAAAATGGGTAGAGGAGGGAAAAATCCCGCTTTTAGCTGTTGTCTACGAAAATCTTTTAGGGACGACGATGCGTCACCACCATTGCTCATAATGTTGTCTCTATTGGTTAGGTTAAACCCAAGCCGTTGGATCAAGATAAGAATTGGGTGTTCGGGTTTAGTGGGGGACACTGTGTTCCGGATCGACCAATAGCGGCGACGTATGACTTGTAGCCGCTATTGGTGTCACTGCTGTTGGTACCCCTTGTAGTGTATGATAAATTCAGTCACATCTTATTTCAATATATCCATTGGTACTAAATGTAAGCGCAGTATCCGACCGAAGATTATCGATGTCAGGCAAAACTGATAGCAACAGTTAAAAGGGAGTCTGTAAGTGCAGTTCTCGTCGGGTAACTGTGCTTTATCAGTTCTGCTCAACAAAGTCAAAGGCTCAAGTCAAAGTTATTGAACAAATTCGGACAATATAAGTGTTATGGGTTCCGAATTTGAGGTTTTGGCTTGTCATAACTTATGTATTAAGTGTCCGAATTTGTTTTTGTTTGTTTGTCTGTACTTAGTCTCACAAGTACTGACTAGTATGATCTAGTCTAGTCCGAATTTATGATTATATTCGGACTAGGCCTTTTGTTTTGTGTCAGGACTTGTGTCCGAGTTTGTTGTTTTGCCCTAGACTATATATATGTGTTGTATAGGTTAGAATTAGGGCAGATCTCTGTGAAAAGCTTTGTGCAACTCTCGCAGACCCCAGAAATTCCTCAACAGTGTGTGCACATTCTAGAGAGAGTGACTATGTGTTAGTAAGAGAAATCGAGGTTTAGATCTTAGTGATCCAATCCAGCTTGTAGAATTTTTCGGTTTATGTAATCTGTGATGACTGATTCAATAATAAAGGGTTTCATCTTCTACATCTTTCTATATTTTATATTTTTGTTGGTTTCACGTGTTGAATCAAGTGCAATGTTGATGTTCGTCATCGATCTGGTGCTTTCACAGTGGTATCAGAGCATGGTTACCAATTCGGAATGGTCTAACCACATTTCGAATCACCATGGCTCTGGATTTGATGTTTGTTTCCGCCAAACATCATGGAGACGTGAAGATTCTGCAGAATACTTGAAGAAATTGAAGTTGTTCGTCGACTTAGATGTTTTCTTGTTTTCCAAGTTGTTTCAGATCTGATGTTTGATCTGAAAAAGGTACTATCCGAATTTAAGTGAGTGTTAGAAGTTTTTCTGTCCGTATTTGTTACTTCTGAACTTCTTGATGACCTAGTGTGTAGTCACACTTGTCAGTACTTGTGGGTTTTTGTCCGAATTTGTTCAAAATTCATTGTCAGTACTTAATCTCTCTTATTTTATCCGAATTTAGAATTGTCAGTACTTAGAGAGTGTCAGTACTTATTATTCTCTTGTCCGAATTTAGAGAGTGTAAGTACTTAAAGTCTCTTGCCCTGGCCGAATTTATAATTGGAATGAGAACTTAACTTCCCTTATACGAAGTTAAAGTGTCAGAACTTATTTTGTTCTGTCCGAATTTAAACATTGATCAGAACTTAAACATCCTTGTCCGAACTTAGTGTTTGTCAGTACTTACACATCTTTATCCAAACTTATTTGTCCAAACTTTCATCCTTGTCCGAATTTAAAGGTAGTAAGGATTTGTGAGTTTGTAAGGATTTGTGAGTTATTCAAGATTTGTGTGTTTGTCAGGATTTGTGAGTTCTCCTTTTAAGAATTTGTTCATTCTCTTTGTAAGGATTTGTTCATTCTCCTTGTAAGGATTTCTTCATTCTTTTGAAGTCCGAATTTTTGAGTTATATTCGGAACTTCTTTGCTTGTTCCAAATTTCTTTGTATTCAGTAGTACTGTTCAAATGAACTGATCCGAGGTTTCAAAAGCTTCCATGTTTTACGAGTTCCGAATTTTCTTGAATTCCGGGTTACCTCGGGTACCGGATTTTTAGTTATGTTTAGAAGTTTGTGTAATTCGGAGGTTCTGAGTTTTGCATGTTTCGAGTTTTTCTAGTTATGTCGGGTTACATGGGGTACCGGATAATTAGCTAAGAGTCAGAATTTTGTGTTATTCATAAATTTGATGTCAGTTTCGGATTACTGAAATGTTCCAGGGTACTTATGTTGTTCGAATTAAGTGAGGGGATGAGAAGCGGTAATGGTGGTCCACGATGTTCTTTTCAAGATTCTCGGAGTTCGGATTTGGTCCTTACTAGAGTTTTGGGACAATCTTGGACTATTATCGTGCATTAGAGGTGAAGATAATAATGACTTGGTTAGACTTTTATAGTTTACAAATAAATAGGGGGAGTAAAAACTTCCTATTTTCTTCGTAAATCTAAAGCTTGTGTGTAAAAAAGGCTCGTGTGTGATGGAGTTTTGTCACGTGTGTTTGTGTTATTAATCAAGTATTAACATGATGAAGTTGGATTCTCGGTTGACGACTAGTTAAAGATTCAACCTTATTAGTTGTTGTTTAGAGTAGAGAAGATTGATTTCTTGGTCCCTCTTCCAAGACGGTTGCTAGTCTGTTCTCGAAAGAATGTGGTGCTTCTTGATAAGAGGAAGATCGGAGATGAAAGCCATCGGGGATTTAGTGGATTCGTGAAGATAGGAGATTGATTCATAAAGATACGTCACGAGATGAGATCATACATGAAGGGTTGCAGATCATGATCAAGATGGTGGATGTACTTTTACAAAGTTCAGTTTGTTATTGACTTATCGAACTAAACTTCATGTCTTTGTGGAGTTTAAAGTGTTGGTTGGGGATTGGAAATCCAATGTTTCTTTCTGCTGTCGTTTAGGTTTGAAGATTAAGGTTTCGAGCGATAGTCTTACATTTGGTTGTAGGTTGGTTCGCGTTAACTTGATTCAATGTTTGATGTTGGATTCTTAAGGTTTCATAAAGCAGCCATTTAAGTTATTACAGTGTCAGCAAGTCTTTAATTAGAAGGGTTGAACATCACTGTGCTCTGTCGGAAAGATCAAGTCTCAGCCAAAGTAGAAAGCAGGCATGACATCATCAGTCAAGGGGGAGTCTTTAAGCGCAATATCTGGTGACTGAAGCTTATCGATGCCAGACAAAACTGATAGCAACAGTTAAGGGGGAGTCTGTAAGTGCCGTTCTCGTCGGGTAACTGTGCTTTATTAGTTCTGGTCAACAAAGTCAAAGGCCCAAATCAAAGTTATTGAACAAATTCGGACAGTATAAGTGTTATGGGGTCCGAATTTGAGGTTTTGGTTTGTCAAAACTTATGTATTAAGTGTCCATATTTGTCTTTGTTTGTTTGTCAGTACTTAGTCTCACAAGAACTGACTAGTATGATCTAGTCTTGACCGAATTTATGATTATATATTCGGACTAGGCCTTTTGTTTTGTGTGAGGACTTGTGTCCGAGTTTGTTGTTTTGCCATAGCCTATATATATATATATATCTGTGCGTGTGTGTGTTGTATAGGTTAGAATTAGGGCAGATCTCTATGAAAAGCCTTGTGCAACTCTCACAAACCCCAGAAATTCCTCAACAGTGTGTGCACATTCTAGAGAGAGAGAGTGACTATGTGTTAGTGACAGAAAGCTAGGTTTAGATCTTAGTGATCTAAACTAGCATGTAGATGATATATACTTTTTCGGTTTATTTAATCTGGGATGACGGATTCAATAATAAATGGTTTCATCTCCTACATATTTATATCTTTTATGGTTTTGTTGGTTTCATGTCTTGAATCAAGTGCAATGTTGATGTTCGACATTGATCCGGTGCTTTCACACTAAATATCTAATACTTCATTTGTTCCAATGTATAATACTCGAGTTTTTAAGATGGTTAATTAATATATTGGGATTTAAGTCCATGTGTCTTGTGTGGTTTTGTTCCCCACACTGGAACCGAATTTACTTTGCCGACAAGACCAAGGAACCGATCTAAGGCTCAATAATATTAGATTAATCTTTTAAACCTTATTTTCTTTAGTTATGTAAAAAAGTGTTTGGTTTAGCTTTTGTGATAAGAAAAGTAAAATGACTAAAAATGATAGAATAAGTTTCAATATTTAGTTGTTATTTCAAAAGAGATGGATAAATTGTTAATTTAATGATCAAAAAGGAAAAAACATTTAAAAGCCAGAATTTTGTGTCTTTTGAAAAACATTTGGTGTTTACATTGGGTCGAAGCCCTAAAAAATTAAAAAACCAAAATAAAAAGCACTTTTAACATTGCCAGACACTTTTTTAATTTTTTTAACTTATTGGTTTTTAAAAAAACAATAAACTAATAAGTCAATAACTCATTTCCAAACTCATTCTCAAACACCCTAAATGTAATATCTTGCTTAACTAAATTAGAAAGTACCAATGGGGTGGTGGTCAATTGGGAAAGACAAAGCCTTTAAAAACACCTAGGTTGGAAAGGTTTTGGGTTCAATTCTCACAAACAACAAGTGATTAAAGAAATTAGAGGTTAAAAAAAACAAAATTATAAGTTACAAAATATACTATGCATCACTCCGTTCAAAAAAAATACTAAATTAGAAAGTGATTTGTAGGTCCACCCGGAGGATCGAGTAACCTCTATTCCCTGTTTTCAGACAAACCCGAAAGTGCGGAATCCAAACGGGTAAGTTAAACCAAGTTACGAACACGCAAGACACAAAGATTCAATGATTAACACTCAATGTATTAATACTCTGAAACGGTTACAATGCAATGTTTACAAGATAAACCTATAAACTCTCTGTTGTGTGGGGGTTCTCTCCGAAATCTATTCAGACTTCTCTAGTGTTTCTGTTCTGTGTCTGTGTTTATATAGTACACATGTGACGAAAACCAAGTGGCCCATGAAAACACATGACAAAATCAAGGATCTGGACGAAATCAGGAGTGATTTCGTCCCATTTGGTTTTCGTCCCTTTTCGTTTTCAACAAAAGGGTGTTTTCACCTAAATAGTGATTTCATCACTTTTTGGCTTTCTGATTTCGTCCCACATAGAAATGGGCCATGGGCTTTGTCATTTGGGCTTTCTCAATGGATGGGCCAAACAAACAAACAGACAAACAAACAAGCTATATAAATGCAAACTGCACACACGCAGTTGCATTTACACAAATGTTACAAAGTAAAACGCATACCGAGTCAAGACAGGAGGTTGTCTTGACTACGGCGTTCACTTCGTAGCCGAGTCGAACCGAGCCGAGCCGTATCCACAAAATATGTATCAACAAACTCCCCCTTGAATGCTGCTCGCGAGGTTCGTAATCTCGTTCTCCATCTCTTGATGGTGCATTCATTCTCGGAAAGGATCTTCAAAGACTTCACTTGTTGTAAGTAGAAAGTGTATCAACAAACTCCCCTTTTCATTTAGGAAGTGTATCAATAAACTCCCCCTTTGATTATGCTGTGAATCTTTTGATTTTCGATAAACTTGAGATCCTTGTGGTGTTGAGGATTGATCAGCGGCAACTCTATCATCTTTATCATTTGAGTGCCTTCACGTCGTGTCTTCATTCCGAAGCTTATCATCGAACATGTTCTCTTCGCCTTTAGCATCTGCACATGCAAGAAAGCTAAACACGTAATGAGAACAACCACTTGGAATATAGTTAACATTAAACAAATGACACATATGAGATCAAATCTCAATCAAACACCGACCGACAACAGTTTGAAAGTTTAGAAAATGATCAATTTTAATCTTTAAACTTTCAAAACTTGTTAACTTCGACAGTTTATGAAGATGCAATTGTTTTCCGGCTTACAATAAGGATTTTGGGTAGGATAGACTCGAGTTCCAACATCGGTCAATCAAAAATAAACTAGAAGCAAAATATTTTTGGATTTTAAAAAGTTTAGATTAAAACACACCTAAAATCTTTTTGAAATTTTTCATTTTTCAAATGTAAAGACGGAAAGCAATAAATAAATATATACAAAGATACAGAAACTAAAAGCAGTAAACAAATATTTACAGACATTCTTTTTGCGAGTTTCGAGGGTAAGAGAATCATATCAGTGTACGGTCACGCCAAAACGCTCTTTTTGTTCAATTAGTTAACATTTAGATAAGCATCCTATAACAATTATCGGTATTGTTGTCCACATAAGCTCAACTTATCAGATGTAATCATGGTGAGGGGATACGTTAAGGTATGATTTATACTTACCGACCGGTGTTCATCCACACACGACACATTCCCGTATCAAGGTATGCACGAGAGTTCATCTTACCGGTGAGTATACTGCTTATCATCCGTTTGACCGTATAAAAGATGTGAGAAACTCACTTATTTTGATTGAAAACAAGCCCTATGTGATAGAATCACTTATTGATGAGGAACTTGATTTTCATATGCATGAGGGCACAGGAGCAAGTCCGTGAACAGGTCAGTACTTTCGTACAACAGGGAGACGAACTTGACTCCCGGATAAATGTGATATATTATCACTTGTTTTGTGGACATGTGATTGTTGATCACTTATTGAGGTCGAATGCAATATGTACACGTATGTATAGTATCATGGAAGATCTTAGACTTCGTCTCCGTTTGTTTCGGTAAAAGAAACAACCATGATACCCAGATGATAAACAGCATAAAGACCGAATATCTCAGAACTTCGGCAATCTCTCAAACGAAATTTCGGTACTAAGACCATATGCCAATGTGCGGTTCCCACCTGGTCTTCAGTCGATTTAAGATTTATATCACCCTGCACACTTTAAAATGATTGTGAGGCTACCGATACATCTTATATAGAGCTGCTTATCAATTTTCATTTTGCATTTAAGTTTAAAGAGGTTTCGACAGACCACTGATTTACTATCATTTTCTCTTTTTCTATCCAGGAAACTCATTTTTGTTTTTCCAATGTTTTTGGGTTTTGAAATTTTTCGATGTTTTTGAATTTTCAAATTTTGGATTTACTCCCCCTAAAATCAACAAACTAAGAGAAATTTTAAAAACACAAAGATATTTACAAAAAAGATTTCCCGATGTTGGTTAACTCATGTTTTACCTCAATGCCGTTTACCAAAATTAATTTTAATCAGAAATGATTTATCGAAATTTGGGAAAATCAGTTGGCACACCGGTAAGCGGTGCGGACCATGACAACATTGACGAGTTTCATAATGAAACAATCACGTGTGAGGTGATATTCGAGATCAACGTGTCTGGCCAAAGACTGCTGTACTAGATGATAATAATTCATAAAGTAGCTTAAATATCGACAAGTAAAGGAGAGGTTAGAAATTTCAAACCGTATCCTGCAACTGCTTCATGCATTGCTAGGAATCTGAGTACTCTCCCAAACTGGATATCCACCCGTTGTGGATTTCAAAGTCGATTTTTGTAGCTACTGAGAAATCTCTTCACAGCAACAAGATCAGAAACCTTTGGGTCCGGCTTGTCACACCCCCAAAATCCACACGCGGAGTATCACCGCTTGGAGGCGTGACTGACCAGGATCAAGCCACCAATCATATTGAACATATAAGTAAATACCAAAAATCATTCATCAATACGAAAGGTGTTTTCAAAACCAAACATCAACAAGTATGTAGCGGAAGCATAAGTATGTAAACCCAAAGTAAATCATAAATTCAAGTGTTTAGATAGTTAACATGGCATCATCGATCCATGTCCCACAACGACCTGCTCCTCCCCGTGCAAGCTCCAAATGTACCTAAGGTCCTGCAAGGCATGCAGCAGAGAGTCAACAACTAGTTGAGCGAGTTCACAGTTAATAAGTTCGTTATACAAATCATGTATGCATTTAGTGGGGGCTTCCCATGTAGGTATGTGCTAATAGTGGGGGTTTCCCATGATCATATGTATTACTAGTGGGGGTTTCCCACGTTTAACTTTACTAATGGGGGTTTCCCATGTTTGTACTTACTAGACTATTTACAACCATGTGTTCTTCTAAATCCGAGAACAGGAATACGTACAAGGTCACGTAGGATTTACGTGAGTGCCCTTCCCCGAGGACAGTGGTACGTGTGGGGTTTACGTAGGTTTTACGTAAGTGTCTTTCCGACCCGGAAGACAGTAGTGGGTATTAGTTTACGTAGGTTTTACGTAAGTGTCCTCCCGACCCGGGAGACAATGGTAGATACTAGGTTACGTAGGTTTTACGTAAGTGTCCTGACTATCCCGAGGACGATGGTCTATAGTCTAGCGATAGCGTAAGTACGAGTAGTTATCCATTCCAAACAATCCAACCCGATTCCCATCCCGAGAATCCCATGCCTTGGCTGTGTGAACTCACCTTGGTTTGCTCGGTATGTTAAGTATGTATGCTCGCAAATAATCAATCACGTCCTAAAGTATGCACATATGTGAAATCAGTTTGTTTTCATGTATAGACACACAGTTGGTAAGCAAGTAGCACGTAGCACGTATTTCAGATCATACACAAGATGGTAGCACTTAACAGCAGTTAACTAACCCGGTTAACTTTTAAACAGAATAAAAACATGTTACTGTGCTGATTACCCACTTGGCGAAACACCCCTGTTTCGCCATAAGTCCCTTCGACGAAACACCCTGTTTCGTTTACAATTTGATTCGTCGTTGAGGTCTCGACGAAACACATACTGTTTCGTCGTTACCTCTGTTTCGTCAAGAGCTGTTTGATTCGTCACAATTTCAGCTACGTCATGAATATCAGTTACGTATCATACAGAAACCCTAATCGTCCTAACAGTCGTCACAAATATCAGAATTGTATGGAGATCAACGTACATGCAGAAACATCACAACTCAATCATTCAGAAATCATTGTCTAGCATGAACCCTAGTTTAAACGTATATCGAATCGATTAACATATAACATCATATCATCAAATCCTATCCCGATACTAAGGTGTATTCAGAATCAGAGTATATCAACAACATTCAGAACCGATTGTTTTGATTGTATTAAGTTTCGCTTATTACTACTTATCCGATTAATCACGTACATCGACATCTATACCATCATACACATATATTCATAATCCGTTGCATAAATCAGCATTTACATGTACGCATAACAAGCAATCAGAAACATCAACAGAACCGATTTAACAAACCCGTACTAACCGAGATGAAGGTTGGATCGCACAAGAGTTTCCGGTGGGTTCTAGTTCGCCGTCACACAGCAGAGAGTCCTCTAGGGTTTTCTGGTTTGCTAAAGTGTGGCGAATGGAATCGTTCTACGTAATATAAACATGTCTAACAGTACTGGACCCTACTGGGCCTCGGCGAATCTGGGCTCGGCGAAACAGCTGTTTCGTCGAGAGGATTGTTGGCGAAACAGGTTTTGTTTCGTCGGAACTCACTTGGCGAAATACATTATGTTTCGTCGGATTCTTTTATAGTTTAACAGTTTAAGTTTCACAAACAGTACACATGTTTACATAATCACACATAACCATGCAATCACAATGCATTCATCATATCACAATGTACAGTTATAAGTCAAACAAGTCAAAGTCAACGTGCATTAAATGCGAATAAAGACTGTCGGAAATTCGAGTTGTCACATTATCCCCAACTTGAAAGAAATTTCGTCCCGAAATTTAGCATGCGGTTACTGAGGAAGCTAATAGTGTGACGTTGTTTACCTGTTTCGTATCGCGGCTCCCCGAGCATGTATGCGAAGATTACTGGTTTTCTTGGGGTGTCACATTTAATTCCCCCGTTGATTTGGAATTTCGTCCCGAAATTCTGTATTGGTAGCTTCAGCCTCAGTAGTAGTTGCATTGTTTCCGAATAACTGGGGATATTTGAGTTCCATTTGATCTTCTCGTTCCCAGGTATACTCTGGGCCGCGGCGGGAGTTCCAACGAACTCGTACAAGAGGGATTCTCGTGTTCTTGAGGACCTTAACATCCCGGTCCGTGATTTCAACAGGTTCCTCGACGAAGTTCAACCGTTCGTCGATAGTGAGTTCCTTCAAGGGAACTACGTGGGTCTCATCTGACGTACACTTCTTCAGATTCGACACGTGAAAGACGTTGTGAACTGCACTGAGTTCAGGTGGTAAGTTCAGTCTGTAGGCCACTTTGCCTATTTTCTCAATAACTTCGAAAGGTCCGACGTATCGTGGATTCAGTTTGCCGCGTTTGCCAAAACGAACCACACCCTTCCAGGGTGAAACTTTAAGTAGCGCTCGATCCCCAACCTGGAATTCGAGTAGTTTCCTGTCTTTATCAGCGTATACTTTCTGACGGTCACGAGCTGCCGCCATGCGTTGTCGTATTTGTGCAATCTTTTCAGTAGTATCAACTACCATTTCTGGACCTGTGATTTGACTTTCTCCCACCTCTGCCCAACAGAGAGGTGACCGGCACTTACGCCCGTACAGTGCCTCGAATGGTGCAGCTTTAATGCTGGTGTGGTAGCTGTTATTGTATGAAAATTCCACAAGTGGCAGATGCTTTTCCCAACCGTTGCCAAAGTCTATTACGCACGCCCGAAGCATGTCTTCTAGAGTTTGAATCGTGCGCTCAGACTGTCCATCCGTCTGAGGATGATACGCCGTGCTCATGTCTAAACGAGAGCCAAAAGATTTATGCATTGTTTGCCACAGTTCTGAAGTAAAACGAGCGTCGCGATCAGAGATAATAGAGGTGGGCACACCGTGCCTCGAAACAACTTCCCTAAGATATACGTCTGCTAGTGTGGAGAACTTATCCGTTTCTTTGATTGCCAGGAAGTGAGCAGACTTAGTGAGTCGATCCACGATCACCCAAATAGTGTCATTTCCGCGCTGGGATCTAGGTAAACCGGTAACAAAATCCATGGAAATTTGCTCCCATTTCCATTGTGGTATCTCAGGTTGTTGGAGTGGACCTGACGGTTTCTGATATTCTGCCTTGACTCTCGCACAAGTCAAGCATTTGCTAACGTATGTGGCTATGTGGGCCTTCATGCTAGGCCACCAGTATGTAGTCTTAATATCGTGGTACATTTTATCCGAACCAGGGTGTACCGAGTAGCGAGACTTGTGAGCTTCATCCATTACCAGCTCGCGTAAGTTGCCGTACAGTGGGACCCAGATGCGTCCTGTGACGTAGTAAGCACCATCTTCCTTCTGTTCTAATCGTTGTCTTGAGCCGCGTAGGGCTTCAGCCCTGACATTATCTGGTTTCAATGCTTCTACCTGAGCATCTCGTATTTGGGAAGGAAGACTAGACTGTATAGTGAGTTGTAGAGCTCGTACGCGCTTAGGCGCGGTGTCCTTTCGACTGAGGGCGTCAGCCACAACATTGGCTTTGCCTGGGTGGTACCTGATTAAGCATTCATAGTCGTTTAGCAGTTCGACCCATCGTCGCTGTCGCATATTCAGTTCCTTCTGCTTGAATATATGTTCCAGGCTTCTGTGATCAGTGTAGATTGCACATTTGGTACCGTACAAGTAGTGTCGCCATATCTTGAGCGCAAAAACAACAGCTCCCAGCTCTAAATCATGCGTAGTGTAATTCCGTTCATGAACCTTAAGTTGGCGCGAAGCATAAGCAATAACTTTATCCCTCTGCATCAATACACATCCAAGACCTTGGATAGATGCGTCGCAGTAGACTACGAAATCATCCGTGCCTTCAGGCAATGAGAGGATAGGTGCGCTACAGAGTCTATCCTTTAAGTGTTGGAACGATGTATCCTGTGCATTACCCCAACGGTAGACAACACCCTTCTGCGTCAGTAGTGTAAGTGGCTGAGCAACCTTTGAGAAGTCTTTGATGAACCTTCTGTAATAACCCGCCAAACCCAAGAATTGGCGTATTTCTGTTGGTGTACGAGGCGCAGGCCAGTTCTTGATTGAATCTACCTTGGATGGATCTACATGAATCCCATCCTTGTTCACCACGTGGCCTAAAAAGTGGACTTCACGAAGCCAGAAGTCACATTTGGAAAACTTAGCGTATAGCTGTTCTGTTCGTAGAAGTTCCAGTATAAGTCGTAAATGATGCTCGTGCTCCTCCGGACTCTTCGAATAAATCAGGATGTCGTCGATGAAAACAATGACGAACTTGTCGAGATAGGGTTTGCACACCCTGTTCATAAGATCCATAAATACGGCAGGCGCGTTCGTTAACCCGAATGGCATGACCATAAACTCATAGTGGCCGTAGCGTGTTCTGAACGCTGTTTTGGAGACGTCCTCATCCCGGACTCTCAGCTGGTGATATCCTGACCTTAAGTCTATCTTGGAGTAGTAGCTCGACCCTTGCAGCTGATCGAATAAATCATCTATGCGCGGAAGAGGATAACGATTCTTGATCGTCACCTTGTTGAGTTCACGGTAGTCTATACACATCCTGAACGTACCGTCTTTCTTCTTTACGAATAACACTGGGGCTCCCCAAGGCGAAGAGCTAGGACGTATAAAACCCTTTTCCAAGAGTTCTTGTAGCTGCTTTGACAGTTCTTCCAATTCAGTTGGAGCCAAACGATAAGGCGCTCGAGCTATGGGTGCTGCTCCTGGAGCGAGCTCGATCTGAAATTCAACTTGACGATGAGGCGGTAACCCAGGTAATTCCTCAGGGAACACTTGAGGAAAGTCACGTACTACAGGAATATCTTCAATCTTTCTTTCTTTCTTCGAGGTATCTGTAACGAGAGCTAAAACAGCTGTGTGGCCCTTTCGTAAACACTTCTGAGCCTTCAAAAAGGAGATGATGCCACTCACGACACCACTCTTGTCGCCTTGAACTTCGAGAGGTTCCAAGCCCGAACGAGGAATACGAATAACCTTTTCTTTGCATAAAATCTCCGCTTGTTGTTGAGATAACCAATCCATACCAATGACGACGTCAAAGCTACCCAAGGTTATAGGAATGAGATCGATGGAGAAAGTCTGACCAGCGAGCATAAGATTACACCCTTTAACTATGTGCGTGGCCTCTAGGCTCTTACCGTTAGCTAATTCTACGACATGTTTGGTATTTAAGAGAGTTGGTGCACGTTTTAACATTTCACTAGCTTTTAGAGACATGTAACTTGTATCCGCACCAGAATCAAATAGTACTGTAACATAAAAGTCGTCAAGAAGAAACTTACCCATAACTACGTTGGGATCATTCCTCGCATCACCCTGACCGATCACAAACATACGGCCTCTAGCACCATTGTTGTTGTTGTTGTTCCCACCGTTGTTGTTGTTCCCGTTGCCCTGATTGTTGTTGTTGTTATTATTCTGGTTCTGGTTTAACTGAGGGCAATCCCGCTTGTAATGACCTTCAGCCCCGCATTGAAAGCATCCCCTGATTCCATGCTGCTGCTGCTGCTGAGGCTGGTTTCGTGGAGCAGGGGGTTGTTGTTGCTGGTTCTGATTCGCAGGTCGTGGGCTCCTGCAATCTTTGGCCTCATGACCCATCCTGAGACATCTTTGACAACGGCCCTTGTTGCACTGGCCACTGTGGTGCCTGTTACAATTGTGGCACTTGGGGTGGTTTCCTCGATAAACTCTCTGTCCGTGACTACCAGATGACTGCTGACTCGGACTCTGATAATCATTGGTCTTGCGTTGCTGAGCTTGAGACTGAATGATAGCTGAACCTTTGCTGGAATCCCCCTCCCATTTCCTCTTATTATCACTGGAGGTAGCAGGAGTAACCTAAGTGGTAGCGGTAGCAGTAGCGCTGATGCGTTTAGGCAACCTGTTTTGCTCCACCGCCTGATCAGTGAGACGGTGAGCCAATTGAACAACCTGCTGGTATGTGGCATGATTTGCTGAGGTCACATGACTCTGGATCTCTGGCACCAGACCCTTAAGATAAAGTTCAATACGCTTGTCCACCAGAGTAGGACACAGTAATGCAAGCTCATTCGATCTCTTGGTATACGCTTCGATCTCAGACCCCGTCATCTTGAGGTTGAAAAACTCGACCTCCAGCTTATGAATATCATCTCTACTGCAGTATTCTTCCTTGATCATCTCTTTGAAATTGTTCCATGGGGTGGCGTTAGCAGCAACCAACCCCAGTATTTGGACCTGTGCTTTCCACCATGTGAGGGCTAAACCCTCGAGGGTTCCGGTAGCATATTTCACCCTGCGTGCCTCAGGGCATTCACACATCTCAAACACAAACTCTATCTTTTCAAACCAGTGCAGGAGACCTACGGCTCCTTCAGTGCCGCTGAAAGTGGATGGACGACAGTCCATGAAAGTCTTGAAAGTGCAAACAGGTGCTTGACCTGTTGTGTAAAAGAATTAGGACAAGTTTTAAACACGAGAGTTGATTTAGGAATGTAGGATCTAAGGATCCTAGTGTGAGTTGTAACTGCAGGGTATACCTCCTGCTTGTGCGGCTGCAACTGCCGCAGTAACTCGTTCATTAATGAGGGCCGTCAACTGGTCCTGGGTCATGTTGATACGTGCAGACATGATCTTCATAGTAAAGATAACGTAAGTGAGATAGGTTCGCGAATAGTGCGATGACAGAAGAGTGTAAGCACACAAGTGTTCTCATGCAATAACAAATAGTGAGCAATGTAATCTAAGCATACCACGAGCAAAGTTCTATGTAATTCTAATATGTAGGCAATAAACATAAACCTTATTACCTAGGATGTCGAGTCTCGCACGTGGAGCGAAGCGTCGTTGTGGATCGTTGAGAGCACTGTTCTGGTTATAGTCTGGTTTTAACAAAAATCGTTTTCCCTTTATTAAAACCAAGTTCTCTATAACCAATGGCTCTGATACCAATCTGTCACACCCCCAAAATCCACACGCGGAGTATCACCGCTTGGAGGCGTGACTGACCAGGATCAAGCCACCAATCATATTGAACATATAAGTAAATACCAAAAATCATTCATCAATACGAAAGGTGTTTTCAAAACCAAACATCAACAAGTATGTAGCGGAAGCATAAGTATGTAAACCCAAAGTAAATCATAAATTCAAGTGTTTAGATAGTTAACATGGCATCATCGATCCATGTCCCACAACGACCTGCTCCTCCCCGTGCAAGCTCCAAATGTACCTAAGGTCCTGCAAGGCATGCAGCAGAGAGTCAACAACTAGTTGAGCGAGTTCACAGTTAATAAGTTCGTTATACAAATCATGTATGCATTTAGTGGGGGCTTCCCATGTAGGTATGTGCTAATAGTGGGGGTTTCCCATGATCATATGTATTACTAGTGGGGGTTTCCCACGTTTAACTTTACTAATGGGGGTTTCCCATGTTTGTACTTACTAGACTATTTACAACCATGTGTTCTTCTAAATCCGAGAACAGGAATACGTACAAGGTCACGTAGGATTTACGTGAGTGCCCTTCCCCGAGGACAGTGGTACGTGTGGGGTTTACGTAGGTTTTACGTAAGTGTCTTTCCGACCCGGAAGACAGTAGTGGGTATTAGTTTACGTAGGTTTTACGTAAGTGTCCTCCCGACCCGGGAGACAATGGTAGATACTAGGTTACGTAGGTTTTACGTAAGTGTCCTGACTATCCCGAGGACGATGGTCTATAGTCTAGCGATAGCGTAAGTACGAGTAGTTATCCATTCCAAACAATCCAACCCGATTCCCATCCCGAGAATCCCATGCCTTGGCTGTGTGAACTCACCTTGGTTTGCTCGGTATGTTAAGTATGTATGCTCGCAAATAATCAATCACGTCCTAAAGTATGCACATATGTGAAATCAGTTTGTTTTCATGTATAGACACACAGTTGGTAAGCAAGTAGCACGTAGCACGTATTTCAGATCATACACAAGATGGTAGCACTTAACAGCAGTTAACTAACCCGGTTAACTTTTAAACAGAATAAAAACATGTTACTGTGCTGATTACCCACTTGGCGAAACACCCCTGTTTCGCCATAAGTCCCTTCGACGAAACACCCTGTTTCGTTTACAATTTGATTCGTCGTTGAGGTCTCGACGAAACACATACTGTTTCGTCGTTACCTCTGTTTCGTCAAGAGCTGTTTGATTCGTCACAATTTCAGCTACGTCATGAATATCAGTTACGTATCATACAGAAACCCTAATCGTCCTAACAGTCGTCACAAATATCAGAATTGTATGGAGATCAACGTACATGCAGAAACATCACAACTCAATCATTCAAAAATCATTGTCTAGCATGAACCCTAGTTTAAACGTATATCGAATCGATTAACATATAACATCATATCATCAAATCCTATCCCGATACTAAGGTGTATTCAGAATCAGAGTATATCAACAACATTCAGAACCGATTGTTTTGATTGTATTAAGTTTCGCTTATTACTACTTATCCGATTAATCACGTACATCGACATCTATACCATCATACACATATATTCATAATCCGTTGCATAAATCAGCATTTACATGTACGCATAACAAGCAATCAGAAACATCAACAGAACCGATTTAACAAACCCGTACTAACCGAGATGAAGGTTGGATCGCACAAGAGTTTCCGGTGGGTTCTAGTTCGCCGTCACACAGCAGAGAGTCCTCTAGGGTTTTCTGGTTTGCTAAAGTGTGGCGAATGGAATCGTTCTACGTAATATAAACATGTCTAACAGTACTGGACCCTACTGGGCCTCGGCGAATCTGGGCTCGGCGAAACAGCTGTTTCGTCGAGAGGATTGTTGGCGAAACAGGTTTTGTTTCGTCGGAACTCACTTGGCGAAATACATTATGTTTCGTCGGATTCTTTTATAGTTTAACAGTTTAAGTTTCACAAACAGTACACATGTTTACATAATCACACATAACCATGCAATCACAATGCATTCATCATATCACAATGTACAGTTATAAGTCAAACAAGTCAAAGTCAACGTGCATTAAATGCGAATAAAGACTGTCAGAAATTCGAGTTGTCACACGGCTGGTCTTCCACATTGCACCAGCGAAGGTCTTTGTCTTTCTCTTGAGAAGTAGTGTGCGGTTGTTCAATCCATGCCAAGGCATCCGCACACCCGGTTGGTTTGTTCAACAAACACATTTTCTTCAGTTACACCACGAAGAAATGTACACTGCACGTTCATCTTGTTGACTTTTGAACTTCAGACGTGCTGCAGGTGCGTACATTTTGATTTGAATCTATCCTGGGGACCCGATCAAAGCCTTTAACAAACAAACCTTGGAATGATTTTCAATTTGTCGAAGCTTTTCAATTTCTTTCGACAGACAATTATGTCTTCTTTTCTTTTTCTCTCCATCAAAGGCAACAACTTCTTTTGTCGCCGATCTTGTGCATGAACATTCCACTATCAATAATCCTATGATTATCGAAAGTTCCTCCTGGAACATCCTGCACACTCACTCAGAGATTAGTTGGAGAGGGGGACCCAAGCCTTAACAGACTTGGGTCGTCCTTCATCATCGAGGATTGTGACTTCGATTTCCTGATGATTCGGAATGGATTGAGCTTCCCCTGAACCAGTTACCGATTTTGGTTTCAAAATCTGTTTTTGTTTTTCATTTTTAATTTCTAACTTAACAGACTTTGTTTGGACAACCTCCGGTTTTAACGCCTTTTCAACTTCTTTGACGTTTTGACGTCGTTGTTTTGTTTCTTGTTCTTTAACCGTTCTTTTATCATGTTTTGGAGAAACAGGACGACGTTGTGAGTGACCTTGTTCAGAGGGGGCTCTTTCAACAAAATTTGGTTTGGGCGAGTTTTTGCAGTCTTTAATGATGTGCCCAACCTTCCCACATTTGAAACAAGTTCTCCTTTCAAAAAACTTAGGAGAACCTGTTCGACTAACAGATGTCGAACCAGTAGAACCTGAGGTACTTGCTCTTTCATCACACCCATTTGTATGTTGAGTGTAATTGTTTTGACTGTTACGTTTTAAAATCTTGACTTGTTGGATAAAATCGGTGTTAGATTTGTTTTCAAAAGTCTCAATTTTATCATTACCTTTTGATGCTATAAATTTAACATCATTGCTTTTCTTCTGATAATGAGCTCTTTTTGTTTCATATTTTGATTTAGAAACGTTAGGCCTTTGAGCTCGTTGAACTGGTTGTTTGCCCTTAAAAGCAATAGGTTGTTGCTTTGTTGGTGATTTTTGATTTCCAAATTGTTTCCTGATTTTAGCTTTTGGAATTGGGTCACATTGAGTTACAGTGACTCCTGGAATTGTCTTTCCCAAAAACTTGTTTGTATTATCTTCAAAACCTTTATCAATCGAAGATGGATTGACATTTTTAATTTGAAAATCGTGATCTGAATAGATTTTAGAATCACCAACCAAAGTGTACAACACGTTATTACTTTTAACGGTAGACACAGATTTCTTGTCGTTCTTGACAGGATCTATCACTTGCTTGGCAACAGGTTGCACGACAGGAGTAGGAGGATCACAAAGAATATGATTCTCAATTGGAATTTCTACTCCTTTCGTCTCATCAAGTGATTCATCCTGGTCATTCACATCTGATTCATCATCTGAAGAATCATAGTCCTCAACGGTTGGAGGACTTTGATTTGAAGCACATGATGACTTTTCTTTCAGATCAGATGAGCCCTCCGATGAATTGTCCGGTTTGAACCCTAGGCCAGTAGTAACTTCCTCATAATCAAGAGGCACACTGGGTTCATACCGAGGCATATCCTCTTCATCGGGCGACTTGGTATAGTCGTGTCTCAAAGGGGGTGGACACTTCCTATAACCAACGCCTTTAACGTTTCCCTTTAGTTTCTGAACGTCAATGATGTGATCGAGCACATATCGGGAGTTAGAATAACTTTCCAATTTGAGCTTGATCGCTTCATATTCACACTTGGCCGTGGCTAGCTCTTTCTTGGTTTCCTCAATGATATTAATGTAGTTATTAATACCAATTTGTTTGTTGAAAACAGTTTTTGTTAATTCGGAAACACTTTTCTTTTGGGTTTGAATAACTGTTTTAAATTCCTTTTCATTGCGAGCTAAGGCCATGTTTGCCTCTTTGCACTTTGACAGTTCAACAACTAAACTCTGATTGTGACTATGAATCGTATCACATTCAAGTTTCACTCTATCACATTCATGTTTCATATAAGCACAGTCACTACATATGCTAGGAGTTTCAGAATTTACCTGACTCGAAGAGGCTGTGACATTAGCCATGAAGGCAGTCTTAGAAGAGAAAGATCCATCTTCAGAATGATAATCTCCCGCATTCGAGCTTTCTTCATCTGAGCTCCCGCTATAACCCGAGCTGTCATCACTTTCAGAAAATTCTTCCTTGTGAACGTGCTTGATGTGATTGATGATCTTCGCATAACATGCACTTCCTCCTCCTAACTGTACGGACCAATCACATCCTTCATCAGCTTGAACAGTCAATGCTTGATTGGTGTTTGAAGGTCCAGGCTGGTTCTGGTTGGTGGTGTTGTTCACAGCTACTATCCCTTTTTCACGGTTATCTTGATTGGCATTGGAAGTACTTGTCTGATTTCTGAATGGATTCTGGTTGCCTTGTCTGCTTGGTCGGGTGCACTCACGTTTGAAGCGACCCTTTTCGCCACAATTGTAACATGTAACCGCTTCTTTATCAAACCCGTACTTGGTATCATTTTTGCCATCCAACGAAGTTCTTCCTGTTCGAGCCATGAAATCCTTTGCCCTTCTAACAGCACTTGCAAACGCCCACTTGATATCCATTAACTCCATTTCATCACGGTCTATCTGCTGATAATCTTCATTGGTCATATTGATGTTTCCAATTTGATTTGCTATCAATCCACAATAGGAACTGAACATTGTGTTGAGAAGTTCCAAATGTTCCTTTGCAACTTCTATACTGACCTTTGAAAGATTGGAAGTATCAACTCTGATTGTGTTGGTGTTTTGGGGTAAAGGATTGTTGGTATAATTTGCTTGTTGTTGCTGTGGTAGAGCTTGAGGTTTGGGTATGGACTGTGAAAGATAAGCACTTTGATCCCACTGTGGTTGCGGTGGAAACGGAGAAGAGTTTGTATTGGATACAAACGCCGTTTGAAGCTTCGGTTGCTGAACTGAACTAGAACTCGCTGAAGGACCAAAACCAGGTAAATACATTTCTGTGTTTTGAGGAGGTGCAGATGCAATCCTTTTAGCTTTCCTAATTTCCTCTTCATTCTTGTGCTCCAACTTCTGAATGAATTCATAAAGACTGACATTGGCTGCATCCAGAGCGCCCGTATGCTTTAGAAGTTCAATGAATGGACTCCACTTAGGAGGTAGAGCATCAGCAAATCGTGCAACCATTTCCGGATGAGTTGCAGCAACACTATAAGAAGTCATTTCACTAATCAAATGATAAAAACGAGAAGTCATATCATTTAGAGTTTCATTCTCCAAAAACTGAAATGATTCAAACTCTTTCTTCAATAAATCATGGCGTATCTTTCTAGTAGCTGCATTTCCTTCTCCTCTCGCTACCAATGCATCCCATAAACCTTTCGTGGTTTTACAATATGAGAATTGATGAAAGATGTCTCTGTGAAGTGATTGAGTGAGGATAGCATACGCCTTCTTCTCCAGATCATATGCCTTTTTGTCGGCTTCTTGCATATTATTGAAAGTTGTCGCATTTGATCCTGCTTCTTCAAGAGCTTCACTAAATTCAGAGATGAAACACGTCCATAATTCTGTGTTTTGCCCTTGAACGTAGTTATGGAAACGACCCTTCCATGATGGATAGTCATTCATGTAATTTAACTTTGGCGGGCGATTGTTGCTACCCGTCTCATTCTCACTAAGCAAAATATTTTGAATGCTCTGATTTTGATTCGACACCATTGCCCATTGACTTGCACTTATTGACTGTTGTTGTTGAGGTATGGTCCTCCTCATATATTCGGCCATCGACATCTGTTTTAGATCTGGTTGTGGATCCGTACTCCAATCCCAAGGGCTCGTACAACTCATGTTTGATGTATGTAAGTGAAAACCTGATCACTCACTTGAAAACAGACTGTTATCACACTTTTGCAAACCTTCTGTTTAAAAGAAAAATAACAGAAGTCCAGTAACAAGTTGACGAAATCAGATGGATTAAAGTGATTTCGTTGCTGTGATTTGGTTCAGAACAAGACAAACGTTGAAAAGTGATTTCGGCCATATCAAGATGAAAACAAGAAGTGTTTTCGGCCAGGTACTGATTTCGGCTTGATGACAACAAGATGTGATTTCGGCCAGAAATGAATTCGGCCCATGTGTGATTTCGGCCAGAAGATGATTGATGAAAGGGATTTCGTGGGGGTGGGTTTTCGTCCAGTGTGTTGGTGATTTCGTGGGGTTGTATAGTGATAAGTGATTTCTTGGGGTTGTATGGTGATAAGTGATTTCGTGGGGCTTGAGTTTGTTGACTAATGGGTTTTCATTGACCGGTAGTTTGATTTCGGCTGTAGTGAAAGATAGGTGATTTCGTGGATGAAGGGATTTCGGCCAGAAATTGTATGATGAAGACCTGGTTGATTTCGTCCAAGAATGTGAGGAGCCCAGGGTGTTTTCGTTGACAAATTTGACCAATTTTTCAACAAAAATTAGATCTTATCCTGACACAAACCTGCCCAAGATGTCCAATTTTCAAACACTCTTATCTTTATTCTGACAAAGAGTACACCCTTTTCAAACTGCCATGCTTTTCTCACCGAACACAACATTTTGACCCATATTTTAATAGATTTCCTTTTATCTATTAAATTTAAAAACACCAACAACTTATACAGTTACTTTGTCAAAGATCAAAAGATTGAAATAATGAAGAACACTTTGAATATTAGTGAAGAACACGATGAATTCCGGTCACCAAACAACTTTCCGAACACAATTTTTGCAAGAAACTTCAATAAAAAACCTTAATACAACATGTATAACAAAGATTTAACAAGGTTTTTAGCAAAACAAACAGCAAAATCTAATGATTTTCAAGGTTTTGAAAAGAAGTTTTTCAGAAAAATGATTTTTAACAAGAGCATAAACTGAAATAAAACTTCCAAAATCTATCAAAACACGAGAAAAACAACTTGGTTTAAACAAGGAATCGAGCCAATGCTCTGATACCAATTGTAGGTCCACCCGGAGGATCGAGTAACCTCTATTCCCTGTTTTCAGACAAACCCGAAAGTGCGGAATCCAAACGGGTAAGTTAAACCAAGTTACGAACACGCAAGACACAAAGATTCAATGATTAACACTCAATGTATTAATACTCTGAAACGGTTACAATGCAATGTTTACAAGATAAACCTATAAACTCTCTGTTGTGTGGGGGTTCTCTCCGAAATCTATTTAGACTTCTCTAGTATTTCTGTTCTGTGTCTGTGTTTATATAGTACACATGTGACGAAAACCAAGTGGCCCATGAAAACACATGACGAAATCAAGGATCTGGACGAAATCAGGAGTGATTTCGTCCCATTTGGTTTTCGTCCCTTTTGGTTTTCACCAAAAGGGTGTTTTCACCTAAATAGTGATTTCAGCACTTTTTGGCTTTCTGATTTCGTCCCACATAGAAATGGGCCATGGGCTTTGTCATTTGGGCTTTCTCAATGGATGGGCCAAACAAACAAACAGACAAACAAACAAGCTATATAAATGCAAACTGCACACACGCAGTTGCATTTACACAAATGTTACAAAGTAAAACGCATACCGAGTCAAGACAGGAGGTTGTCTTGACTACGGCCTTCACTTCGTAGCCGAGTCGAACCGAGCCGAGCCGTATCCACAAAATATGTATCAACATGATTTAAATATAAGTTAAAAAGTATATTGTGCAACACTTTAACTTGGGGTTTTAATGAGCTTTGCTTTGGGCTTTAAATAATTGAATGTCATTACGAGTTTCATGAACATTGTCTCTATATACATTCAAATCTTAAACCCTAGTTGATCTTCTTGTTCGTAACAACTAACAATTGGCTTAATCTGGTATTTTTCATCTTATTTTGAATATTTTTGTTTGATTATAAATTAACATGCTCGCACGATCGAACTTTAATATAAAGACAGTTTGATTATGAACTTTTGTGTTTGATTGTGTTTGTTTTTTAAGAAGGGCAATGAGTTCAAAGAATGTAGACCGGCTTAGCATGTTGCCTGAAGAGATAGCTTCACATATACTCTCTTCAATGCCTACGAAAGTTGCTGTACAAACTAGCATTTTATCCAAAAGTTGGAGGTACAAATGGAAGCTTGTCACGAATCTTTACTTTGATGATGATATGTTTGCATGACAAAAACATCTTGATAAAATTTGGAGACTGGGTAATGAACGTTTGTAAGTCATCCCACATTCAGTTATTTCGGTTACACTTTTCTGAACGTTGGAATCTTAAGTCAAGAGTATCAAATTGGATTGATAAGGCAGTCAGGTTAAACGTTCGTGGGCTTGACATAGCCGTTACCTCACTTAAGTTGCCTTTAAGCATGTTCACTTGCAAGACACTCACAAAATTAAGATTAGATTGTGGTGATTATGTTCAGAGTTTTTGGACGGGTCTGCCTTTGGTTTATCTTCCTAGCCTGATATCACTTGACATCAGCGTTTACACCAGTCATTACATTAATGCATTTTATAAACTCATCAATGGTTGCCCAATGCTTGAAAATTTATCTTTGCATATAATGCGCAAAGTGGATAAAGAAAATTACAGATTCAATATCCCTACTTTGAAAAGATTGAAATTAACATGGCCACATCGTACATCTGTAATCAACAAAGTTTTTTTAAACGTCCCTAATCTGGAATACCTATTTATTGGTGGTATGTTGTGCTCGGTTTTTGTCATGGAAGATTTGTCGTCATTGGTTGAGGCTTTTGTTTCAATTGGTGAAACACGATTTGATCATCATCATCTGTGGGTTGAGCTTCTAAAGGGATTAAGTGGAGTCAAATCACTCTTTATTCATAATGTAAGTTTCCTATCCACTTCACCTCCGCCCATCTTTTCAAATATGAAGCACTTGAAGTTGAAGGATTTCCAGCATTCTAGATCAATCCATCAGTTTCTTGAAAGTTGTCCTGAGCTGAAACATTTGTACAACCATCAAGATTTCAATTTGTAAGTTGTGGAAACGTGATATGCTGTTTCTGAAATACATGCTGAAGAATTCAGGGGTGTTGAAGAATATAACAGTCACTTGGAGTGAGTCTTGCAACATAGAAGAAGAAACGTGGTTTTGTGCAATCTTGCGTAAGCTTCCTAAGGCTTCGAGGTGTTGTGAGATCCATTTTCATGGAAAATATTGGTCTCATTCTACTATTAGTTAATTAACTAATTTTGTGAAATAAGCATCATATGCATGATGCAATCTAAAACTTCCATCTACACACTGAGACAACTCACTGTTTATTATTTTAAGGTGATTGTGATAACTAGAGTTTTTGGATTTTATTATTTTTGATTTTATAAATAAGGTGTTTTTTTTCATTTTCTCTTCAAATGGTTTGTTTATAATCTGCGTTTGTAGGCAATTTTATAAGCTGTTGGTTTCACTGGTGTTAATGACATAAGTAATTTCCTTGGAGAGTCGTCAAACTGGTAAGAATCCATTATATTATTGGTATAATGATGTTAGTAACAATTTGAAAACCGGGTTTAATCTTGGAAAGAAGTTCAAGATTGCAACATTTTAAGGCCAGTTCAATCACCATTGCTATTGTTCTTCCTGTTTGTGTCTGGACAAAAGGTTTTCAATTTTAAGTCTGAAAGAGTGATCATTCGTATGTTATAAAGTCGGGATTAGAGTCCCAAACCCTCATGGGAAATGCCCTTGTTTCAACGTATATGAAGTGGGGGGTGTTTCAGGTGATGCATACCGTTCATTTGATGAAATGCCGGAAGGAAAGAGATGTATCTTGAAATACCATGATTGCAGGGAAAGTGGTGATCTGTTGTCTGCATTGCAGTCTTTCTCATTAAATTCATAAAAAAGACTTGATATCATGGAATTCAAAACTTAATATCAATGTGGTCTTAAAGAGGAGATACATACCTTTTCAACAATCTTGTCACTTGTTTCTCTTAAGTAGAAGGTTATAACAAGGCGATTTGATATTCAACATGACACTAATTAGTTATTGTAGAATGATGTGAATGAATCGTTGCATGATCTCTCATTCATCATTGGTATAAATATACATTGTAATAATTACAATCATAAATACAAGATAATATTCAGTAATATTCCATTACACCCCCGCAGTCGAAGCAAGAGGTGGCCGAATGTTGAGACTGGAACGAAAGTCATCGAACAAAATCCTTGGCAGGCCTTTGGTGAAGATGTCTGCAATTTGGAACTGAGTTGGAGTATGAAGAACTCGAATGTTGCCCCGCTGAACATGCTCTCGAAAAAATAGAATATCTAACTCAATATGCTTGGTACGCTGATGCTACACTGGGTTTCCTGCGAGATAGATAGCACTAATGTTGTCACAATAAACGAGCGTTGCCATCTTCAACGAGCGACGAAGCTCTAAGAGAAGATTCCGAAGCCAACAGACTTCTGCAACTACATTTGCTATTGCACGCCTAAGAGATAGATAGCACTAAAATGTTGTCACAATAAACGAGCGTTGTCGTCTTCAACGGGCGGCGAAGCTTTAAGAGAAGATTCCGAAGCCAACAGACTTCTGCAACTACATTTGCTACTGCACGGTATTCTGCCTTGGCACTGGATCTGGGGATAGTGGACCAGCGTTTAGAGGACCAAGACAAAAGATTGGGATAGATAGCACTAATGTTGTCACAATAAACGAGCGTTGCCGTCTTCAACGGGCGGCGAAGCTCTAAGAGAAGATTCTGAAGCCAACAGACTTCTGCAACTACATTTGCTACTGCACTGTATTCTGCCTTGGCACTGGATCTGAAGATAGTGGACTAGCGTTTAGAGGACCAAGACAAAAGATTGGGACCCATGTAAACACAGTAACTTGAAGTGGACCGACGTGTATCGGGGCATCCAGCCCAGTCAGCATCAGTGTAAGCCCGTGGTGAAACATCTGCGCAAGAAGAAAACGCAAGGCCAAAACTCAATGTTCCCTGAATGAATCGGATTATTCGTTTGAGGGCATACCAATGATCTATTTTCGGATCATGCATGTGTATATAAACCTGTTGAACCGCATAGTTGATGTCAGGTCTGGTGAAGGTGAGATACTGAAGGGCATCCGCCAAACTTCTATACAACGTAGGATTATCGAAGGGCTCACTAGAGATGGTACTGAGTTTGGGCTTTGTGTCAACAGGAGTGGCAACGGGGTTGCGAGTTTGCATACCTGCACGAGCAATAATGTCCAAAGCATAAGAGTGTTGAGACAGAAACATTTTATCACCGGTACGAGTGACATTTATACCCAAGAAGTAACTGAGAGGTCCAAGATCTTTCATAGCAAATTCAGCGCGAGGCTGGACATGAGAGACACACGGAGAGTATCAGATGAGGTGTTCAGGATAATGTCGTCCACATAAATAAGTAAATATGCAATATCACCCCCGTGATGATATGTAAATAGAGAGTTGTCACATTTACTTTGCATAAAGCCAATGGAAATGACCAAGTCTGTGAACCTTTGGTACCATGCTCTAGGTGCCTGCTTGAGACCGTATAATGATTTCTTAAGAAGACAGACATGATCTGGGTAGTCCCTGTGACGAAATCCCATAGGTTGGTACATGTATACCATTTATGTAAGGTTCCCATGAAGAAAAGCATTGGTGACATCCAGTTGATGAGTCGACCATGCTTGAGATAGGGCTAGAGATAAAACCGTGCGAATAATAGTCAGTTTTACAACCGGGCTAAATGTTTCCCCATAGTCCACTCCAATTTCATGAATACGATCGTCACATACCAGTCGTGCCTTGTACCGTTCCAAAGTGCCATCAGACCTGTATTTGTGGCGAAATAACCACATGCTGCGAATAACATGCATATCTGGTCGCCTCGGGACAAATTCCCAAGTCTTGTTTTTAATTAAGACATTAAACTCATTTAACATAACATTAAACCATCCCGGTTTAGAAAAGGCATCTTTGATTTTGTCACACCCCCAAAATCCACCTGCGGAGTATCACCGCTTGGAGGCGTGACTGACCAGGATCAAGCCACCAATCATATTGAACAAGCATGAAAGTAATTATAAAATCCAACCAATACAATTGGTGTCCAAACAAACATGGTTTAAGTTGCAAGCGGAAGCAAAATGTTTAAAACTAAAACATAAGTTTAAACGTTTCAAAGTTTAACATGGCACACATCTGTCCATGTCCCACAACGACTCTTCCCCATGTAAGCTCCAGCTAAGTACCTAATAAACCTGCAAAGCATGTAGTAACGAGTCAACAACTAAGTTGAGCGAGTTCACAGTTGGGTGTTCGTTTTAAGTTGTTCCGAAAACAGTTTCCTTTAACTGGCATCTCTGCCGTGGGGGTTACCCCCTAGTTGAAAACGTGTTTTGTTTAATTCCATTTACTCTGGCTATCTAGCCGTGGGGGCTACCCCATGTTCAATTCTTCTGGCTCCATGGCCATGGGGGCTACCCCATGTATATACTACTAGACTCGTTACCATATCGACTGCTGACTGTAGTCATGTTTATGTGCCCTGAACTGTCAATGTCTATCATCATTGACGTGCCCAGATCCATTAGTTTATGCCCGTCCTCTGCGGCACGGTGTGAGGCTTGTCAGACCTAAATAGCGCTATCTAACTAATGACCCGCTCGCCATTGGCCCGACGATTAAGTCGATATAAAAAGGAGGGACTTCGTGATAGAGTTTTGGTCTAGTGAAAGTTAACTGTCCATGAGGACCAGGAATTATATTCCTGAACCCGTACTGTCCTACCCAAGAAAGGACGAGGAAATCCATATTCCTTAACCCGTTCCCAACCCCTGGGAATCCCATGCTTTGTAGAATGTGTGAACTCACCTTAGGTTAGCTCGGCAGATAAATGAAAGGTCAATCGAGCTGCTAGAGGTCAACCACGTCCTAACATGGTTACCATATAAGTCAGGTTTTGGTTTCGAGTAGTGCACGCATGTTTACACAGATTTAGCAAATCAAGAACACGTAATGATCATGGCATACACATTGAACATGTTAAACTAATCAGTTAAACACATATAACCCAAACTTGAACGATCATGATGTATTGGGCTGAAGTAACAGTGTAAGCCCAATAACATCTTGTGCGATTGGGCAGTTGAAACCCAACAACTACCCGGCCCAACATGTTGTGCGATCAGCACAACCTTGTGCGATCCACAGCATGTTGTGCGATCCAGTTAAACACCCGGACCAAATAATAAACTGATCCAACATGCATACGGTCCAAACAAGTGAACATCAATCAATTTGTGCGGTCAAGTCGGCCTTGTGCGACCCGGAACATCTTGTGCGACTGAACTTCTTGTGCGACTGAACTTCTTGTACGATTGGTTTGTTATCTGAATATTATGCATATCATTTATAGGAAATCAACAGTTACCAATCATACATTAAATCGGTCAAAGCAATCAAACAGTTTCCTATTTTCGTGGTTATCAATCAACAACTAACCAGTTTCAAACTTAACTAATATTCGATCAAACCAAGCAATCATCACCAATTCATATGAATCCCTAATCATATTCAAAACATAACAACAACCTACACATTAACTAATAGATCATGGGATTTAATACAATACTTCACACTCGGTCATGCCATCTTAACAAGCCATTCGAACATAATAAATAATATATATAACAGCCGATTACTTGTATCCAATCCGTTCTTTGATTCATATTATGACATCCGATTCACATAAACATCAACACATAAACATCATTGTTCATCATACATACAACCCTAACCATTCAATCAAATCATGGAATCATAACATCAATTACAAAACACAAATCGTGAAACACTAACCGATTAAAGATAAGATGAGAGTGATCCGAATCAAAAGCTTCGATGGAGATGAGGCTTCGGCTAAGAGGATTGCCGTCGAACAAGAGGAAGAGAGGAGTAGAGAACCAGGGTTTTGTGTGTGTGTGATGTGTTTTGCAAGTTATGAGGAGTATACCCTTTCTCCTAAGTGTTATGCGTGTAAAAGAGAGTGGGCCGAACCCATCATAGGCTGCCCTTGATCCGAATACAAAGAGTGTAGCCCCGAATGGGCTTGTGCGATCGGGTTGTGTTGTGCGTTTGGGCTCGTTTATATACATACATACATTACACAAAACACATATCAAACATAACATTTCATTAATCATCAAAGTTCATGCAATCACATAAGTTCAAAACATGCTACACTTAGCACAAAGATAGGTTCTGAAATACGAGTTGTCACATTATCCCCAAGTAGAAAGAAATTTCGTCCCGAAATTTGGTACGTACTCACTGAGGAAGCTAGTTAAGTTGCATGGTTTTTCTGGTTTTCCTGGGGTGTCACATCCTCCCCTCGTTGATCTGCCGCAGTAGCTTCAGCCTCAGTAGTGGTTGTACTGTTTGCGAACAATTGGGGATACTTTTGCTTCATCTGATCTTCGCATTCCCAGGTGAACTCTGGGCCACGACGTGAGTTCCAACGAACTCGAACGAGAGGTATTCTGGTGTGCTTGAGGACCTTAACATCTCGGTCCGTGATTTCAACTGGTTCCTCGATGAATCGCAACTGTTCATCGATAGTGAGCTCCTTCAAAGGAACTACGAGGGTCTCATCTGACAGACACTTCTTCAGATTTGAGACGTGAAATACATTGTGAACTGCACTGAGTTCTGTTGGTAGGTTCAGTTTGTAGGCCACCTTGCCTATTTTCTCTATGATTTCGAAAGGTCCGACATATCGTGGGTTAAGTTTGCCTCGTTTGCCAAAACGAACAACACCTTTCCAGGGTGAGACTTTGAGTAGCACTCGATCCCCAACCTGGAACTCGAGTGGTTTCCTGCCCTTATCAGCGTAGCTTTTCTGACGGTCACGAGCTGCTGCCATTCGTTGTCGTATCTGAGCAATCTTTTCTGTTGTGTCTACCACATGTTCTGGGCCAGTGATCTGGCTATCCCCCACCTCTGCCCAACAAAGAGGTGATCGGCATTTACGCCCGTACAATGCCTCAAATGGAGCGGCCTGAATGCTGGTGTGGTAACTGTTGTTATACGAAAACTCCACCAAAGGGAGGTGTTTTTCCCAGCCGTTGCCGAAATCGATTACACATGCCCTAAGCATGTCTTCAAGTGTCGGGATGGTGCGTTCGGACTGCCCATCTGTTTGCGGGTGATAAGCTGTGCTCATATCTAAACGTGAGCCAAAGGACTTGTGCATTGCTTGCCACAGTTCAGAGGTAAAACGTGCATCACGATCAGAGATGATGGAGGTTGGCACCCCGTGCCTCGAAACCACTTCCTTAAGGTAAACGTCTGCTAGAGTAGAGAACTTGTCTGTTTCTTTGATAGCCAAAAAGTGTGCAGACTTTGTGAGTCGATCCACGATAACCCAAATAGTATCATTTCCGCGCTGAGATCTAGGTAGGCCAGTAACGAAATCCATGGAAATTTGCTCCCATTTCCATTGTGGTATCTCAGGTTGTTGGAGTAGGCCTGAGGGTTTCTGATATTCAGTCTTGACTCTCGCACAAGTCAAACACTTGGTGACGTAAGTTGCTATGTGAGCTTTCATGCTAGGCCACCAGTATGTAGTTTTGAGATCGTGGTACATCTTATCCGAACCAGGATGTACTGAGTAACGAGACTTGTGTGTCTCATCCATCACAAGCTCCCGTAGGTTGCCATAGAGTGGGACCCAAATGCGCCATGTTACATAGTAGGCGCCGTCTGCCTTTTGTTCTAGCCGCTGTCTTGAGCCGCATAGGGCTTCAGCCCTGACGTTTTCTGGTTTCAATGCTTCTACCTGAGCATCTCGTATCTGTGAAGGAAGACTAGATTGAATGGTGAGTTGTAATGCTCGCACGCGCTTAGGCGTAGTGTCCTTTCGACTGAGGGCATCGGCCACCACATTGGCTTTGCCCGGATGGTACTTGATTGCGCATTCGTAATCGTTCAAAAGCTTGACCCATCGACGCTGACACATGTTTAATTCCTTCTGTTTGAAGATATGCTCGAGACTCCTGTGATCGGTGTAGATGGTGCACTTGGTACCGTACAGGTAATGTCTCCATATCTTGAGTGCGAAAATAACAGCTCCCAACTCCAGATTGTGTGTAGTGTAGTTCCTTTCATGAACTTTAAGTTGGCGCGAGGCGTAAGCGATGACTTTATCCCGTTGCATCAACACACATCCAAGGCCCTGAATGGATGCGTCGCAATAGACCACAAAATCGTTTGTGCCCTCTGCCAATGAAAGGATAGGTGCGCTACAAAGTCTATCCTTTAAGTGTTGAAATGCTGATTCCTGTGTAGTACCCCAACGATAGACAACGCCTTTCTGAGTTAGTGAGGTGAGAGGCTGTGCAATCTTGGAGAAGTCCTTGATAAACCTTCTGTAGTACCCTGCCAAGCCCAAGAATTGGCGGATTTCTGTTGGTGTACTAGGTTCTGGCCAGTTCCTGATCGAGTCTACCTTGGATGGATCAACATGAATCTCATCCTTGTTTACCACGTGGCCTGGGAAATGGACTTCATGAAGCCAGAAGTCGCATTTCGAGAACTTTGCATAAAGCTGTTCTGTTCGAAGGAGTTCCAAAATAAGTCGTAAATGATGCTTGTGTTCCTCCTGACTTTTAGAATAGATCAGGATGTCGTCGATGAAAACTATAACGAACTTATCCAGGTAAGGCTTGCACACTCGATTCATCAAGTCCATGAAGACCGCAGGTGCGTTTGTCAGCCCAAAAGGCATGACCAAAAACTCGTAGTGTCCATAACGAGTTCTAAAGGCTGTTTTGGAGACGTCCTCTTCTCGGACTCTCAGCTGATGATATCCCGATCTCAAATCAATCTTTGAATAGAAGCTCGACCCTTGCAGCTGGTCGAATAGGTCGTCGATACGTGGAAGAGGATAACGATTCTTCACAGTCACCTTGTTGAGTTCTCGATAGTCGATACACATCCTGAAGGTTCCGTCTTTCTTTTTCACAAATAATACCGGAGCTCCCCAAGGAGAAGAGCTAGGGCGAATGAAACCCTTATCCAAGAGCTCTTGTAGTTGCGTAGACAGCTCTTCCAATTCAGATGGAGCTAAACGATACGGTGCTCGAGCTATAGGTGCTGCTCCAGGAGCTAGCTCGATTTGAAACTCGACCTGGCGATGAGGCGGAAGACCAGGTAGTTCCTCTGGAAAGTCGCGTACGATCGGAAAATCTTCTATCCTCTTCTCTTTCTTCGAGGTGTCCGTAACGAGAGCCAAAATAGCAGTGTGGCCCTTTCGTAAACACTTCTGGGCCTTAAGGAAAGAGATGATGCTCACAACAGCACCACTCTTGTCGCCACGAATCATGAGAGGTTCATCACCTGAACGAGGAATACAGACAATCTTTTCGTTGCAAAGAATCTCTGCTTGGTGTTGGGATAACCAGTCCATACCAATAACGATGTCGAAACCATCACAACGTTGGGGTCATTTCTAGCATCACCCTGACCAATCACGAACACTCGACCCCTGGCACCATTTTCGTCGTTATTACCCCCGTTGTTGCCTCCATTGCCCGGATTATTGTTGTTGTTGTTGTTCGGAATTTGATTTAACTGGGGGCAGTCCCGCTTGAAGTGGCCTTCAGCACCACACTGAAAGCATCCCCTGTTACCTCGCTGTCGCTACTAGTTCTGTGGAGCTGTTGGTTGTTGTTGTTGGTTCTGATTCGTAGGTCGTGAGCTCCTGCAATACTTAGCTTCATGACCCATCTTGAGACACCTCTGGCAACGACCCCTGTTGCACTGCCCACTGTGGTGTCTGTTGCATCTATTGCACTTTGGGTGGTTTCCTCGATATCCACCCTGCCCTTAACTACTAGAAGATTGCTGACCAGGGCTCTAATAGTCATCAATTTTTCGCTGATGTGCCTGAGACTGAACTGAAGTAGAACCCTTGCTGGAGGTTCCATCCCACTTTCGTTTGTTGTCACCGGGAGTAGCAGAAGTAGTAATAGTAGTAGCACCAATACGTTTAGGCAGTTTGTTCTGTTCCACTGCCTGGTCCGTGAGACGATGAGCAAGACGAGTAACATCCTGGATAGTAGCAAGGTTAGCCGAAGTCACATGACTTTGAATTTATGGTACTAGCCTTTGAGGTACAACTCAATGCGCTTGTTGGGAGGATCCACCATAGTTGGACATAACACTGCCAGTTCGTTGGATTGTTTCGTGTACGCTTCTATTTCTGACCCTGTCATCTTCTGGTTAAAGAACTCCACTTCCAGTTTGTGGATGTCATCACGGTTACAGTATTCTCGCTTGATCAGTTCCTTAAAATCATTCCATGGGGTGGCATTAGCAGCCGCCAGCCCCAGCATCTGAACTTGCGCGTTCCATCAAGTTAGCGCAGTGCCTTCGAGAGTACCAATGGCATACTTCACCCTATGAGCCTCAGGGCATTCACACATTTCGAAGACCGATTCGAGCTTCTTGAACCAATGGAGGAGTCCAACGGCCCCTTCAGTGCCACTAAAAGTACTAGGACGACAGTCCATGAACGTCTTGAATGTGCATACAGGTGGCTGAGCGTGTTGACTTGTCGTGTGCGTAAGAGTAAACAAAATTAAGCACAAGTGTCGGTTTACGAAAGTAGGATCTAAGGATCCTAGAGTAAGTTGTGATGGCAGGCTATACCTTCTGCCTGGGCAGCTGCGAGTGCTGCAGTAACTTGTTCAGTGATCAAAGCCGCCAACTGGGCTTGAGTTAGGTTAATGAGTCCACTCATGATCTTCATATCAAAGGAAGCATGAGTGAGAAAGGTTCGCGAAACTGCGATGACAGAAGAGAGTAAGCACATATGTGTTCTCGAATACTAGTTGTTACGTTTATCTAAGCATACCATGAGCAAAGTTCTATGTAATCTAGCAAGTAGGCAATGTAAACATAAATCGTATCACCTAGAATATTGAGTCTTGCACGTGGAGCGAAGCGTCGTTGTGGATCGTTGAGCACTGTTCAGGTTATAGTCTGGTTTTAACAAAAACTTTTTCCCTTATTAAAACCAAGTTCGCTATAACCAATGGCTCTGATACCAATCTGTCACACCCCAAAATCCGCCTGCGGAGTATCAGCGCTTGGAGGCGTGACTGACCAGGATCAAGCCACCAATCATATTGAACAAACATGAAAGTAATTATAAAATCCAACCAATACAATTGGTGTCCAAACAAACATGGTTTCGGTTTCAAGCGGAAGCAAAATGTTTAAAACTAAAACATAAGTTTAAACGTTTCAAAGTTTAACATGGCACACAGCTGTCCATGTCCCACAACGACTCTTCCCCATGCAAGTTCCAGCTAAGTACCTAATGACCTGCAAAGCATGTAGTAACGAGTCAACAACTAAGTTGAGCGAGTTCACAGTTGGGTGTTCGTTTTAAGTTGTTCCAAAAACAGTTTCCTTTAACTGGCATCTCTGCCGTGGGGGTTACCCCATAGTTGAAAACGGGTTTTGTTTAATTCCATTTACTCTGGCTATCTAGCCGTGGGGGCTACCCCATGTTCAATTCTTCTGGCTCTATGGCCGTGGGGGCTACCCCATGTATATACTACTAGACTAGTTACCATATCGACTGCTAACTGTAGTCATGTTTATGTGCTCTGAACTGTCAATGTCTATCATCATTGACGTGCCTAGATCCATTAGTTCACGCCCGTCCTCTGCGGCACGGTGTGAGGCTTGTCAGCCCTAAATAGCGCTATCTAACTAATGACCCGCTCGCCATTGGCCCGGCGATTAAGTCGATATAAAAAGGAGGGACTTCATGATAGAGTTTTGGTCTAGTGAAAGTTAACTGTCCATGAGGACGAGGAATTATATTCCTGAACCCGTACTGTCCTACCCAAGAAAGGATGAGGAAATCCATATTCCTTAACCCATTCCCAACCCCTGGGAATCCCTTGCTTTGTAGAAAGTGTGAACTCACCTTAGGTTAGCTCGGCAGATAAACGAAAGGTCAATCGAGCTGCTAGAGGTCAACCACGTCCTAACATGGTTACCATATAGGTCAGGTTTTGGTTTCGAGTAGTGCACGTATGTTTACACAGATTTAGCAAATCAAGAACACGTAACGATCATGGCATACACATTGAACATGTTAAACTAATCAGTTAAACACATATAAACCAAACTTGTACGATCATGATGTATTGGGCTGAGGTAACAGTGTAAGCCCAATAACATCTTGTGCGATTGGGCAGTTGAAACCCAACAACTACCCGACCCAACATGTTGTGCGATCAGCACAACCTTGTGCGATCCACAACATGTTGTGCGATCCAGTTAAACACCCGCCCCAAATAATAAACTAATCCAACATGCATACGGCCCAAACAAGTGAACATCAATCAATTTTTGCGGTCCAGTCGGCCTTGTGCGACCCGGGACATCTTGTGCGACTGAACTTCTTATGCGACTGAACTTCTTGTGCGACTGAACTTCTTTTGAGACTGAACTTCTTGTGCGATTGGTTTTATTATCCGAATATTATGCATATCATTTATAGGAAATCAACAGTTACCAATCATACATTAAATCGGTCAAAGCAATCAAACAGTTTCCTATTTTCGTGGTTATCAATCAACAACTAACCAGTTTCAAACTTAACTAATATTCGATCAAACCAAGCAATCATCACCAATTCATATGAATCCCTAATCATATTCAAAACATAACAACAACCTACACATTAACTAATAGATCATGGGATTTAATACAATACTTCACACTCGGTCATGCCATCTTAACAAGCCATTCGAACATAATAAATAATATATATAACTGCCGATTACTTGTATCCAATCGGTTCTTAGATTCATATTATGACATCCGATTCACATAAACATCAACACATAAACATCATTGTTCATCATACATACAACCCTAACCATTCAATCAAATCATGGAATCATAACATCAATTACAAAACACAAATCGTGAAACACTAACCGATTAAAGATAAGATGAGAGTTATCCGAATCAAAAGCTTCGATGGAGATGAGGCTTCGGCTAAGAGGATTGCCGTCGAACAAGTGGAAGAGAGGAGTAGAGAACTAGGGTTTTGTGTGTGTGTGATGTGTTTTGCAAGTTATGAGGGGTATACCCTTTCTCCTAAGTGTTATGCGTGTAAAAGAGAGTGGGCCGAACCCATCATGGGCTGCCCTTGATCCGAATACAAAGAGTGTAGCCCCGAATGGGCTTGTGCGATCGGGTTGTGTTGTGCGTTTGGGCTTGTTTATATATATACATACATTACACAAAACACATATCAAACATAACATTTCATTAATCATCAAAGTTCATGCAATCACATAAGTTCAAAACATGCTACACTTAGCACAAAGATAGGTTCTGAAATACGAGTTGTCACAGATTTTTCAGAATTGGGACAATGGTGGAGGTGTGGAGGTTGAAAATTTGTTTGGGTTTAGAGATGTCGGACATGATATGGGTTCGCATAAAGCGAGTGGGTGGTGGCGGTGGTACAGGAATTGGGCTCGGGTTAGAAGTTTGGCCGTGGGTAGATGGAGTTTGGGCCGAGGTGTGTGGGGGTGTGGTATAGGTTAGTGCCGGAAAGGTATTTGGTGGATTCTGTGTTGGCGGGATTGGGGATTGGGCCGGTGGGCTTGTTGGGCCGGGACAGAGGGTGCATGTGGTGTATTTGAGGAGTGGCGCTGGAAGGTAATGGGGTAGAAGTGGGTGTGGGTTGGGCTTGGCTAGTTGGGCCGGTAGATGTGGTGGCCGAGGAGGATGGTGGTGTAGTGGGGATGGGTGGTGGTGTGGTGGGTGGCGAGGTAGCGGATGGTGGGAAGGTATAATATGGTTGAATAGTATCGTCTAGGAAGGTGTAGGTTTTGAAGGGTGGGTTGGGGTTTGTTGGCAAAGGAAAAGGTTTTTTCTTCAAATAGGACATGACGATTTATGATGATTTTGTTGGTGCTTAGGTCAAGGCATTTGTAACCACTATGATTCGGGGGATAGCCTAGGAAAACGCATGGAGTAGATCGATACTCCAACTTGTGAATGGTGGTGTGTGGTATAAGTGGATAACAGAGGCATCCAAATACACGTAAGTGGTCATATGAGGGAAGGTAGTGGTATAGGCATTGGGTAGGAGTTTGAAAGTGAAGCAGTTTACTGGGGATGATGCTTAATAGGTAAGTGGCGGTTTTAAGGGCGTGTTGCCAATAAATGTTTGGCATGGAAGAGTGGGCGAGGAGGGTTCTCATAAGGTTGTTTATGGTGCGGATTTTACCTTCAGACTTCCAATTTTGAGAAGATTTGTGAGGGCATGAAAAACGGAAGTGTAGGCCATTTTGATTGCAAAAATTGTGAAATTGGTTATTGGTATATTCACGGCCATTATCACATTGAAGCTGTTTAATTTTATGGCCGAATTAGGTTTGGACAAAGGTTGTAAATTTTGTGAACATGGCAAAGACATTAGATTTATGTGTGATAGGGTAGGTCCACCAAAAATTGGTGAAATCATCTAAAAATAGAACATAGTATCAGTGTCCCCAATTGCTAAGAATGGGAGATGTCCAAACATCACTGTGCACAAAATCAAATGGCCTAGAAGTACTTGTACTAGAAGAAACAAAAGGAAGATGGGTATGTTTCCCATAAATACAAGCAGAACAAATTCTATTATTCAAAGAACCACTTTTAATAGAATTATTAGTTTTTAAATTGTGTAAAATAGCTTGGTCAGGGTGACCAAGCCGTTGATGCCAAATGTCTTGAGTAATTGCAGCAAAAGTGAATGCAGAGGAGAGATTTGTGATGTTGGACGGGCTAAGAGTGTAGAGGTCCCACGAACTGTTGCACCGTAGGATAGGTTTCTTGGTCTGAAGGTCCTTCACAAGAAAACCAAATGGGTCAAATTCAATAGATAATTGATTGTCAGTTGTAAAACGACGTACATAGATAAGGTTTTTGACTAAGTTGGGTGCATATATGACGTTTTTAAGCTTAAATGGGGGAAAACGTGGTGGTAGGGTAATGTTTCCTTGTCCTAATACCGCAATAGTTTTAACATCACCAACAATTATATTACGAATAATGCCAGAATTAAAAATAGACGGAAACATAACAAGTTGAGGAGACATTGTACCTGACGCGCCCGTGTCCATTATCCAAGACAGATCATTCTGATGAAGAGCCAAATTATAAAGTGCCTGTGCAGTGTCCGTTGGGGTGTGGCCCGTGTTGTAGGATTGGTTGAGGATGAGTGGCTCGGTCTTGGGCCTAAGATGCCGTTTCCAGGAGGTGGGCCGTGGGATGTGGGGATAGTGGCAGGGCTCGATGGGTATGGACAGGGTGGCGGCTGATTCCATTGGGCCCAAGGGGAGTAGTTTTGGGAGGTTGGGGAGGCCCAAGGGGGAAACATCCAGTAAGAGTTTGGGCCAAACGTTGCGGGGTAGGTGTTTTGGGGATGGCCAAGACAAAAATTGGACCGGCCTCTACCGCAACCACGGCCGCAGCCACAACCACGGGACCTGTCAAATTCGGTTCGATTAATTGGTGGATCGGTTATCGGTGGTGGAGCGTGTTTGGTCGGTGGTTGCACTAAGGGCGGTACCGGCTTGTTGGGACACAAGTTTGGCTTGGGTGGCTTTCCCCTCTTCGACTTGACATAATCGAGAGCAGGTATTGAAAAAATCCGGGAGGGGGTCGGTTTGTTGAATTATGAAAGAGATGCTCTCGTATTGGTCATTCAACCCCGTGAGGATTTGTAGGACAAGTTGTTTTTCGGTGGTGTTTGAGCCAAGGTTTGTAAGTTGGTCAAAAATAAGCTTCATGGCTTGGCAATAATCAGACATGTTGGGAAATTGATCGAGGTAGGTGTTTGCAAATTTATTTTGGAGATCAATGGTTCGGGATGCTTGGTTGTCATGGAAAAGGTTTTCTAGGTACACCAGGCGGCATAGGTGGTGGAACTATTTTTCATGATCATGAAAACAAGATCTTGAGATATGGTACCGTATATCCATTGTAGAACAATGGAATCAAGACGGTCCCATGACTCAAGAGGTTTGGAGGAATCGGCTTCTTTTTCTTTGTCAGTGAATGAGGTCGCTGGTTGTTGTCTGGGTTTTAGGTGATCGATAACATCATAAGCTTTGTAGTGGATTTTAAAGAATTCGGACCGAGTGTTATAATGGCCCGTCTTCATGTCAAGGATAATAGGTATGAAGTTCTTTATGTTTGAAACAGTGACTGCAGGGTGAATATGACTCGAAGACATGATGACGAATGGGGAGGAGGGATTGATCGGCTGAGATGATTGATGAAGAAAAGGAATCGGCTGAAGAAAAAAAAGGAGAAGAGAAGAAAGAAGGTGGCGGCAAGGGAGAATTAAGGTTAATGGCTTGATACCATGTAGAATGACGTGAATGAATCGTTGCCTGATCTCTCATTCATCATTGGTATAAATATACATTGTGGTAATTATAATCATAAATACAAGATAATATCCTAAAATACAAAAGGCATATTATGTAATATTCCATTAGTTATGACTTCTTTTATAGGATTCGACAACATATACTTGTTGATGTGAGCATGATAGATATGTGCGCAACGGTTTGGGGGTTCAAGATTTCTATGCCTATCATGGTTGCACCTACGACTATATGAAAAATGGCTCAGCAAGTCATTGTGATGGTGTGACTCATAAGAAACACAATAAGCTATAAACACTTAATATATTCACTCCCATTAGACACAAATAGATGTAACTGTGATTGACAAATAGTGGCAGCTCATACCCAGAATTATTTTACCTTCTTTAGTGATGACTTAGTGTACATCAAGTACCTTTTTTATCAACGCATTCGTTAGTATTTGTAAGTTCAAGTTCCCATAGCTTAAAATCTTTGTGAAATTGCTTCAATTTCAACACTTGCAAAACCATATTTATTAACATAACACTTGCTTCAAATTTAACCCATAGTAGGTGGTCGGACACCCTACACGTAGGGACATTTTTTGTAACATAAACTAAAAGTGTGGGGGGCAGCCTATCTACTTTTTTTTTAAACGGCGACTTTCTTGTATTAGGCCACCGCACTACTCAAATTGGATAGCTCCGTTGTCCCGCTCCGGTCAGACTATGTTGTATTAACCGGGCCCACGCTTGCTTTAGAATTTGGCTTGGGCGTTCCACCGGGAAACCATACCGCCGGCTGCCACTTGACAATCGTTGTGTCACCACAGGAGGAGAACTCTCTGACGTAACACAGGGTGGGACGAAAACCCGGGTGGACTAAGGATAGAGCCTGACACCTCTGCAAGAAGGCTAGGCTCTACCTATCATTGTGTTATCCACCAAAGTGACACAAGAGAGGATTAAACTTGAGTCTCCATTAGAGAACCCAAGTTAGGTCACAAGTGATGGATACAACAGCCTATCGACCTACCATATAATTGAAAACTCATATATTTCAACTACCTAATTTATGGAGAAAATTTATGGAGAAAAATGTCAGCATAGTCTATCTGGTTCGTTCCCTTTTTAACCTATAGTACTTTTGCATATTAATTCTTGGATAGTCCCTGACATGGATGAGATTTATTTTAAGTGTTGAGTGGGTATGAAATGACTAAAATGCCCTTACTATTTAAAAAATATAAAACATTACTAAAATCTTATTTAGACTAAATTGCCAAAATCGTCCGTAAGATTTGGGCATTTTTGTCATTTTCATTCAAAACAACTTTTTTTTACCATATAATCCTTCATTTTTTAGTTTTTTTTGTCATTTTCATCCAAACGTCTTACTTTTTTTTTTGCCAAAATCATCCCTGAGATTTGGGATTTTTTACCATTTTAATCCAAATGTTTTATAGAAAAAATAAAGCAAATTAGATCTTTAGATGAAAATGGCAAAAAATCCAAAAAGTGAAGAACTATATTGTATTAAAAAGTTGTTTTAGATGAAAATGACAAAAATATTCAAACCTTAAGGACGATTTTGGCAATTTACTCTCTTAGGCCATCCGTAGTCATAAGTCCCTTTTGGGGGCGTTATGTGACATGTGGCATGCCACGTCACCCCGGGGCTTTATGAGGTGTTATGCAATTTGAGGCCGTAGTCATAACGCCCCTTTGTCATCATTACTCGTTTTTTAATTTTTATTTTTTTAATTCATTTTGTAAGTTTTTTAAAAATAAAATTCATTTCATTAAATAAAAAAAAGTACAATAAAATAAAAAAAACATTAAACTAGAAAAAAAACATTAAACTAGAATAAAAAAAAATTACACAATCAAAGGTTATATTTTTTTTAAATCCGCTCCTTTTTGCGTCTCCGCTACCTCGGGTTGTGTTTCCGGAACAACATCGGGTTCGTGTAGTGGGGAGCCGAAAGCTTGAGCCGACCCAAACGCTTGAGACGACCCCATCCCATCGGTGTTTTGATTCGGGTTCCACCCGTAGAGATTAGGGTCCCATGATAGCGGTTGGTTCAAAAGATTCATGAACCCGGGACTTTGTTGATTGTAATCGAGAAAACCGGAGCCGAAAGGGTTGGGTCTAGTTGGAACCGGCGACACGGGGCGAGTAGGATTACCACTTTGGTTTGGGTCCGCACTTGATCGGGGAGGAATGAAGCCACGGTTGAATGGATGCATTGTATAAAATATAAGGATTTGTAAAAAAAATGGAAGAGATAAAGAGTGTTTGAGTGTGTGTGGTAAAAAAAATAGGAGAGGAGGTATTGATTTAAAGGAAAGTTTGAAAAAAAAATTGATTTTTTTTTTTATGAAAATGACCGTTGTAAACGGTCAAAAAATCAAATCCAACATTCACAACGCCGTTATATTCATCGCGCTTTCAAAAATTTTTGGGGCATAGCACCCCTAGTTTCGGTGTGCATGGCGCCATGTAGGCGTTATAAGTGGGCATACCGCCCCACTACGTATGCTCTTATTCATTTTCTAAAATTTCAAGTGGCATTAATCCTTTTCTTCGTTTTTCTCAGCTCTTCAAACGAGTTCCCGAAATCCCACAACCCGATTACAAACACATTGCTTGTCAAATTCTCCGAAGAGATCCCACCATAAATTAAACCCCACCATCTTCATCGGCCACCAAGTCGATCCACCACCCGATAACCTACAAAATTTCCGGCCACTGATTCTGATCTCCGGCGTGATAGCTCATTTGTAGCACTGCCTAGCCACACCAGTGCGCGAGTAGATCAAAATCAGCATTGTCAACTCGTCAAAACCGATCTGGTCTATCAATCCAACACGAAATCAAAAAACAACACCTTAGATCAACATATAACTAACACCCTTCGGAAGAACAAATCAGAACTAAACATATAACCAACACCCTTCGTACACATTGGATGCAACTCGTTTTCTTTGTTATTACACTCGAAAAGAAACAGCTGTAGCAACTTCATTTCACGAATCGTTGGAATCTGAGTTAGAAACCTGTACCTCCGATTTACTGCCGAAAAACCAACAACTTTGAAGATTTATCATCGAGTGGGGTTTGTGGGTCGGTTTTGAGCGTTATTCAATGAAGAGAGATGAGGATCATAATTAAGTTTCAGATTTTGAAGTCTTTGACAATATTGAAGAAAGTTCCAGACTGGTTATTTGAGATCAGAAAAAGAGCGAGAAAGTGACGGGGTGATTGTGGTGATTTGAGATTAGGGAGAAAAGGTTGTGGTTGGGTTAGTAGATGGTGGGGCCCACATTAATTTAATTTACTTTAATGTTTTCTTTTTAATAGTAAGGGCATTTTAATCATTTCATACCCATTTAACACTAAAAACTAACTCTCATTCACGTTAGGGACTATTCGAGAATGAATATGCAAAAGTTGGGGACTATAGCTGTAATTTTAGAAGTTGTATGGATTATATGTTAAAACGGAGCAAACTACAGGACCTATCCAAACATTTTTCTCTAATTTATAACTAAACATATATGGAATGAGATCAAATACAAACACTTATGTTTGTACGAATTGTAAGAATCAACATATAATTGACAAGTGTCTCATAATTAAAAATTAGTTTAGGGGTAATTTGGACCTTTTAGCCTTATTTATTTATAACTAATTAAAAATAATTAATAAAATATTCCAAAATCCATGCAAATTTAATTCAAATTAAAGTTTGATTTTTTAACTCCCCATGATTAGGGCTGCAAACGAACCAAACGTTTGGCGAACAGTTCGTGAACCGTTCGGCGGGAAGTTCGTTTGTGTTCGTTCGTTTATTAAACAAACGAACACGAACAAGAAATTCCGTTCGTTTAGTTAAATGAACAAACATGAACAGATGTCGTGTTTGTTCGTTTATGTTCGTGAACGTTCGTTAACGTGTTCGTTTATGTTCGATAGTTCATTAGTGTTTTTAGTTTTTATATTTATTTAAATACTTCAAAATTCTGACAAAATAAATATCTAATAAGTGTTAGTGTATTATATATTTTGTTCATGAACGATTGTTTGTGTTCGTTTGTCTCCATTTGTGTTCATGAACATTTGTTTGTGCTCATCTATGTTCGACAACGTTCGTCTTTGTTCGTTGCCTAAAATTAACAAAAAAACACAAACGAACACGAACAAGTTTATTTCCTTAACAAACAAACACGAACATAAAATCTCGTTCGATAAGTGTTCGTGAACGGTTCGCGAACACATATAATTAGCATAACATCCTCAATCGTTATCCATTATCAGCACATCGTCCTCAATCGTTCCCCATTATCAACATAAACGACATTAGCACAACATCCTTAATCATTCTCCATTATCAGCACATCAGATGTGCTGATGTGTTAATTATATCTACTTTTGGTTTTCAGATTTAACACAAATGTGCTGATTATATCTACTTTTCGTGTTTGTTTGTAATTTATTGCAATTAACACGTAATCAGCACACACCCGTGTACTAAGTCAGCACATGACTAACCAACTCATCTATCCCACATCTATGGTAATTAACACTTTAACAGCACAAAAATCAACTTCAACTGATTGTTGATTATCGCTGGACGTTAGCTTCTAGGCTGAATGCACAACGGCTTGTTCAGCTTGTTCGTATTCAATCTAATATTCGTATTCAAGGATGATCGCAAAACAACGAGGTTTTATATGGAATTGAACTTTATCGCACAAAAGGGATTATCGTGGGTGAGTTGTTTTGATATTGATCCTCATGAGAATTACACAACAAAATAAGCACATACGTATAGATTTAAAATCAACACAATACATTTTTCATACCAGCACATTCCAATTACATAACTAGCATAATTATAAAACACTTTTTTATACTAACTTTTTAAAAGTCATTTTTATAAATAAAAAAAGTATATCAATATGGTACTCATATTAAAGATAAAAAAATACTTGATTTTATGGTATAGTTTTTTTTTTAAAATATAATGAAGTATATAAAAGTTATTTTAGTTTAAAAAACCTTGGTGGAATTATTATTTAATGAAAAATGGCTAAATGACTAAAATACCCATAAATAATAGATCTTATTATTTAATACTAGTGGGAATGCCCGCGCATTGCGGCGGGGACCGAACTACCTGAAACAAAAAAGACGCTAGAAAGTAGAAACCGTCTATTTAAGATACACGAGGCAACAAAAGAGATCATGATTTTGATGGTCTACCCAATTATCAATAGCAACCACATGTAACTTGAGATTTTGCCCAAAACAGTAGTTCTACAATATAACCTTCTGTTAGCCCTTCCGCATGATTAATTGTTTCAACCTATTTTGTATCATTCAGCCCGTTTGGCTTCCGCCCTCCTCCAGAACTGCACATATCACAAACTGGTTTAGTGGCTTTTTATAAAACTACATATGTCAATTCTGAGTTTTCACCTGTTTATGTATAAACGGGCAATGAAAACAATACCAGAAATATTTAAGATCATCATAGTTTCTCCATGATGCATGGCTTACTTTGCCACCTTAGTTCCTCCTACCTTCCTGTCACCAATTAAATTTTGTAAAAATTGTAACAGAACTTACGGTGTAAAAAAATTATTACCTTACGAAGAACCTCGTAAGTAGGTGTAATAACATCATGCAAGAACGTTTCTTCACCATGCATTTCATTTGCCATCTTATTGATTCAAAGATTAAATAGATAAAGCAATTAGTTATATTTTTTCAAATAAACGATATGTGAATTCAAGAGTAAACTGTAAACATACATTATGGAATATATAGCAAATGCATTCAGGCATGAACCAGATGTTTCATTTTGCACCATTTTTTTCAACAAAAAACCAACCATTCCAGGGCACTACAGCCAGCCACTCATTGGTGAAAGGATCAATTACTTCAAGAAGATCCGCAACGCCCAAACAAATCAACAATAATAATAAAAAAACAAATTATATATCGTACGTCCATCTTTTTTCTTTAAAAACAAATCAACAATAATAATAAAAAGAATAACAGCTTGTACCCTCAATGAGTTTCAAGTCATATGTCGTGTGTGTTGGTGCATATGTCTGTCGACTTCATCTTGTATCGAGTCTTGTAATAGATTAGATAGATCAGGGCACGAAATACCAGAAAAATGTGAAATATATAGGATGTGACCATTTCGCACGAAATGAGATGTGTCCATTTCGTACGAAATGGCAATGGCCATTTCGTGTGAGGCCATCTCGTGCGAAATGGGTCTGCCTATAAATAGTAGCCTTGAGTCTTTCATTTGTTGTCACACCTTGGCTTTGCGGAAGCGTGGTTATTTTGGTGTGACTTCTTAATACCATAGCTTAACCATAACAAAGCTATATGAAATAAAATCATGCAAGATCATCCATTCGATTAAGTTTTAAAACCAGAGTAACACAACATTGTCTTAGAGACTTACAACCTCATAACATAAAACATTGTCTTGAATAACATAAACACCGACATGAAATAAACGCAGTTTAAGATTTGTGACTTGTCCAGGAAAGAGTCACATTTCCTAAACTGGGGTGACCTTGGAACCCTTATGCAGCGGGAAAACATAACATACCGCGCCAGATCTTTAATTTCCTGAAATACATGTAAGTTGAAAAATCAACAATAATGTTGAGCGAGTTCATGTGTAAGTGAGTAAGTAAACCTTTGTGAGTATAAAAATAGTCTTGGTATGTAGCAAATAAGGGAATTGAGATCACCAGTGGTTTGCAAGGCCACCGATATATGTGAAGTGCAAGTAGGAAGACTCAAACCTAGCAGATTTAGCGTTGGGTACAAAGTCACTCCAAGGTCCGTTCTGTTGGGCCTAGAGTTGGGCTCGCTACACCCAGATAGATCTACCGCTTACGTCCCTCGGTCCTACAATGAGGATTAATGGCCTCCAGTTTCTGCCTACCCACTCACATGATCTAAGTAATAAACCTCCTTACGCTAACCATACCATGTATAATGTACTTATAATCAAAGTAACATGTATTTCACCCCCGCAGTTAAGAAAACTGAAAACAGTTAGAGAAAAGGGGGACATGAACTCACAGTGGTGCGTCTCTACCAAGTATGCCTCCAAATCGATCAGCTGTATGACGACCTACACGTGCTAACTTTATTAGACGGATGGTCGTGCCTTAGCTTTATGGTTTAAGTTTTTGGGAAATAGTTAGGCAACTATTTCGTGTTTACATTCTGTATATACTTGGTAGTCATTTTCCTTCCCAATGATGGGGGATTTAATACATGTGTGTTCGTAACATTCAGATTTCACTATTAAGTCTCACTTAATATATTTTATTTCCTAACTCCAAAAAATAAATATTCTTCCCAAAAATGTTATATTTTAATACATGTGATTTTCCCAAAGTAATACTTAGTAATATTATTTTTACTCTAAAAATAATATTTACGTAGTTCACAAAATAATCATAAACACTTATACAAGTGATGTTGTGAAAGAAGAATATATACTAAATATATTTATGTATCACGTTTTATTTTGTGAAAATCCCACCTCCGGTGTTTTGTAAATAAGTCGTGGCGAAACTTATATTTTGAAAACAAGTCAAAATGTATTTCTAACACTTATAGTGAAAATATTTCTAAGTGTTAGGTTTTAGAAAAATTTCGCCAGAGTTTCCTCTGTAACTGGAGGTGGCCACGCTTTCAAGCGTATCATTTTCTTTTATAAATCAAACCAACAATCTTCTTGTTCACTCAAAACCATGTTCAAATCACAAACTAGTCAAAATATGTATATAAATCGCATAAATTTCATGAACTTGTGATTTATTCAAACTATGGAGTAAATCCCATTACTTTTAGTGGATCTTTATATAAAACTATCCGATTTTGTAAAAACCCCGTTTTTATGGAAGTTCCGTCTTTACAACTTCTCGTCATCTTTTTCAAAAATAGTTATTTTGTCGAAACTTTGTGTTACACAAGTGTTTACACTCTTGTGTGTTCTAAAAACCATTCGTGTTAGTGTAAGATCCGTCTTTAAAGTATGTTTTCTATTGACACTTGGTCCTTTTGAAAATACTACCCGTAGATCCGTAGATCTACTAGTTTTAAACACTATTGTACAAACTAAAACACTTTTACACAAGTTCATGATTCTTGTGTGGTAGAGTTTCATCTTCTAACCCTTGTTATACTTAAACAAGCTTTATGTCATAATCCAAGATCATGACTAAACCGGGTTAAATGATGATCCGAGCTACCACAACATAGATCGGGTCCAACTAATCACATAAATCAAATACTACATGATTTACACAACACATGAGCTATTAACCAACATTTTTAGTGTTTTAAGTAAACTTTAATGTATAATCTTGTAAGATTACTAGTTTTAACCATTACAAATCGTTTTAACCACTTTAAGATAGTTCAAGAAGGTGATTTAAGCAACATACCACTAGCTCAAGGCTAGGGAAGAATCTATGCGAAAAACGCGTGGATAAAAGCAAAGTAGAGAGGTCCTTCGTCTTCCGTTTGCTCCAAGACTCCTTATATGCGACCCTTAACACTTGTAGAGCTTGGAACTTGCAAGATAGGAATCGAAAAATGGATGGATGGGTGTGGGGGGTTCGGCCGTGAGCTTTCTAGAGAGAGAGAGGGAGTGTTGTTGTGTTATGAGTGTTGTGAAATGAATGATAGGTTAAACCATGATCTTATAGGCAATTCATATGCAAATTACCCAATGGATTATATGTATCTTAGATATTAAGCACCCAATATTAAACTAATCAATAAAGGACAAGGGTGTCCCCCTCTAATGGGGACAGTTTGTAAAGGGGGGGGGGGGGTCTTGGTCCGAATCCAACCATTAGTTAGGTATATTAGTTAGGTTAAGTAAGTTAGTTAAGTGCTTAACCCGGTTAGTTGTGTGTAGTGTGTTACAATGGGTGTTAGGGTAATCAGGGACCCTAACTGGCTCAGAAAAAGATAAATAATGAAAATGACAATATTTTCAGGTTCCGGGTAAAGTCCGGTTGTTCGGTTGGATAGTAATCCGTTAAAGCGTTAACAAAGCTTTAAAGTGTCGTTATTACCCCTTTTAGTGACACAACTCATTTCTGACACTTTGGAAAGTGTCTAGTAATATTTTCCTCATGTTTTGGCACTTTATTAGTTAGCTAAAAGCTGATTTATTATGTAAAGTGCTGAATTTTGTACTTAGAGTACGTTTTAGGCACATCCAGTCATTGTAACTTATTCCTAGAGACGCAGTTCTACAACCCTTATATCCCTACACTCACCACTAGTGTAGCAAAATATTTCAGGCTCTTACAGGCCTTAGAGGCAGTGTCTGCCTGATGCTGGCTTGTCAGCACGTTCAATAGGTTATCCGTTATAGTGCTACTGTGCTTTTTGTGCATCATGTTTGTCACTAAGGTTCAGCATGTAAATAATGTAGTGACAGCAAGTAAAGTATGATGCAAGTAAGTACATGTATCAGTAATCAAGTAGCAGTTTATTCACAAGTTCAAGCAAGCACAGTAATTAAGCAATGATTAATTATTAATTAAGTCGTACGGATACCTGGTTTAGTGAGGGTTGTCACATTCTCCCCCCGTTAGAAAAATTTCGTCCCGAAATTTTAAGTTCTGCTAGTAGATGCAGGGTTCTTAGGAAATAGGTGGGGGTATTTCTCTTTCATCCGGTCCTCACGTTCCCAGGTGTATTCAGGACCATGTCTGGCATTCCAACGAACTTTGACGAGCTTGACACTGCTCCGGCGGGTCTTGTTTACCTTCCAATCCGTAACCTCAACCGGTTCTTCAACGAAATGGAGCGTGTCGTCAACATTGATCTCGTCGATGGGAATGGCAATGTTATCTTGAGTTGGACTTTTCTTCAGGTTGGATACATGAAATGTATCGTGAACAGAATGGAGTTTAGCAGGTAGGTCCAACTTGTATGCTACTAGTCCTATTCTTTCCAAAACTCTGAAAGGACCAATGTAGCGTGGATTTAACTTCCCACGCTTTCCGAAGCGTGCCACATCCTTCCAGGGTGAAACTTTCAATAAAACCATTTCTCCCACTTGAAATTCCAAGTGTTTCCGGTTTGGATCTGCATAGGCTTTCTGTCTGTGGCGAGCTTCTTCGATGCGTTTTAGAATCTGCGCAATCTTATCTGTCGTCTCTTGGACGATTTCGGGACCAGCAAGCTGTCTAACCCCTGCGTCAGCCCAATAGGGGTGATCGATACTTGCGTCCGTAAAGAGCTTCGAATGGCGCGGCACCAATACTGGTGTGGTAGCTGTTGTTGTATGAAAATTCGACCAAAGGCAAATGCTTAACCCAGCTACCGCCCAAATCCATAACACACGCTCTCAGCATGTCTTCCAAAGTCTGTACCGTTCGCTCGCTTTGACCGTCAGTTTGCGGATGAAACGCAGTGCTCAGATTTAATTGTGAGCCAAAAGCTTCTTAGAAGGATTGCCATATCCTTGACACAAACCTTCCGTCTCTATCAGAGATGATTGAGAGAGGCACTCCATGTCGTGCGACGATCTCTCTCATGTAAATTTCGGCCAACTTGCTCATATTATCCTTCTCTCTGATAGGTAAGAAGTGTGCTGACTTCATTAATCGATCCACTATTACCCAAATAGTGTCATGGCCTCTTGGCGTTCTTGGCAACTTTGTAATAAAATCCATTGAGATTCGTTCCCATTTCCACTTGGGAATCTCAGGTTGTTGCAGAAGTCCTGAAGGCTTCTGGTATTCGGCTTTCACCTTAGCGCATGTTAAACATTTGCTCACATAAACAGCAACATCGCCTTTCATCTTAGGCCACCAATAATAATCTTTGAGATCCTGGTACATCTTATCCGCTCCAGGGTAGATAGAGTACCGCGATTTGTGAGCTTCATCGAAAATAACCTTCTTTAAACTTCCAAACCAAGGAACCCAAATCCTATTCTCAAAACATAACGTTCCTTCCTCGTTTGGTACCAGTAGCTTCTCCATCCCACGGAGATATTCTTGTTCAAGGTTTCCTTCCTTGAGAGCTTCTTTCTGCGCGGCACGAATGCGCAAGGAAAGATTGGTTCGGATAATCATTTCTAAAACTCTAACCCTTATGGGCTTGATCCTCTCCTTTCGACTTAGGGCATCGGCGACCATATTCGCCTTCCCTGGATGATACTTTATCTCGCAGTCGTAATCGTTCAGCAACTCAACCCATCGTCTCTGCCTCATATTTAGCTCCTTCGGGTTGAATATGTGTTGTAGGCTCTTGTGATCTGTAAAAATTGTACACTTTGTACCATAAAGGTAGTGTCTCCAGATCTTTAATGCAAGAACCACTGCGCCAAGTTCCAAATCATGTGTGGTATAGTTCTTTTCGTGCACTTTCAGTTGACGTGATGCGTAAGCAATAACCTTTTGGCGTTGCATCAACACGCAACCCAATCCTTGACGCGAAGCGTCGCAGTTTACCACGAAATCATCTGTACCTTCCAGTAGTGCTAAGGTTGGCGCGTTGCAGAGCTTATCCTTCAATATCTGGAACGCTTCTTCCTGTTTGATTCCCCAATCAAACCTCTTATCTTTCTGCGTGAGGAGCGTCAAAGGTTGAGCGATTTTTGAAAAATCCTCAATGAACCTTTGATAGTAGCCAGCCAAACCCAAGAATTGTCGAATCTCGGTTGGCGTCTTTGGCGTTTCCCAATTCTTAATCGCTTCGATCTTGGTTGGATCCACATGGATTCCATTTCCATTTACCACGTGCCCAAGGAATTGGACTTCACGTAGTCAAAACTCGCACTTGGAGAATTTGGCATACAGCTGTTCTTTCTTCAGCAGCTCCAAAATAGCTCTTAAATGCTGTTCGTGCTCAGCCTTAGTTCTTGAATAAATCAAGATATCGTCGATGAACACTATCACGAACTTGTCCAAGTACGGCTTGCAAACTCTATTCATCAAGTCCATAAAGACTGCAGGCGCGTTTGTCAAACCAAACGGCATAACAAGGAACTCGTAGTGTCCATAATGAGTTCTGAAGGCTGTCTTTGGGATACTCTCCTCTTATATCCTTAACTGATGGTATCCAGATCGAAGATCGATCTTTGAATAAAAGCTTGAGCCCTGCAGTTGATCAAACAGATCGTCAATTCTTGGCAGAGGATATCTATTCTTGGTCGTCAGCTTGTTCAATTCTCTGTAGTCGATGCACATACGAAAACTACCGTCCTTCTTCTTGACGAACTGGACCGGAGCTCCCCAAGGCGAGAAGCTTGGTCGGATAAATCCCTTGTCTAACAACTCTTGAAGTTGTGTCGACAGTTCCTGCATCTCAGACGGAGCAAGTCTATAAGGTGCCTTAGCCACAGGCGCGGCGCCTGGAACTAAGTCAATGCGGAACTCTACTTGTCTCTGAGGTGGCAGTCCAGGTAAGTCTTCTGGGAAGACTTCTGGATATTCCCTCGCGACAGGGATGTCTTCTATTCTTGGCTCAGCAGCCTTCTTATCCACAATGTGTGCCAGGAAGGCAACACATCCTTTCTGCAAACACTTTCGCGCTTTCAGGTAGCTGATAATTCTTAACGGCGTATCACGCTTCTCCCCGTGAACCACAATTGTTTCGCCATCTTTGGTTGGGATACGAACGATCTTTTCGTGACAAACTATCTCAGCTTTGTTGCCTGATAACCAATCCATTCCTACCACCACGTCGAAGCTTCCCAACTGGACTAGTAGTAGGTCCAAAGCAAACTCACGCTCTCCCAATTCGATCACACAACCTCTGATCACTTCATTGGCTTCTACTAACTTCCCATTGGCTAATTCGATTGAGTAGGGAATATCTAACTTACTAGCGGTTAAACCAAGCGTATTCTTAAACTCTAACGATACGAAGCTATAATAGGCACCAGTATCAAACAAAATAGATGCAAAAGTTTTGGTTGATAGAGAACGTACCAGTAGTCATGCCTGGATCCTGGCATACTTCACAAGCTCCGATGTTGGATGTCCTCTCACGGTCTTGTTTCAACTTCGGGCATTCCCTCTTAAGATGTCCAAGATCCCCACAATGGAAGCATCCTGGATACCTCCCACTTCCACCTTGAGCGTTGTTACTGTTTTCTCCTTGTTTGGGACCCTTCATCCCACAACCATCCTTGTTGTGTCCTTTCCTTCCGTACCTAGGCTTCTGACATCCATAATTGTGGTGACACTTGCACTCAGCACGTCTTGGTTCAGTTTCTAAGTAAATCTTATCATTGGCCTGTTTATTGTTAGGGCAATCTTTCTTGAAATGCCTTTTGTCCCCGCAGTCAAAACAACCTCGAATAGATCTTTGTTCATCCTCATTCATTCGGGTATCTTCGGTGAGCTTCCTTTTGTTCTTTCCGGACGACTCTTCCTGAGTCTCCTTGTCAGGGTTTGCAAGTTTTTCTAGTCTAACTGCTTCCGTAACGAGTGCCAAGCCCATCTTACTTGCAGCCATAGTTGTTGGTGGCGTTGATGTTGTCATCAAGCTCAAGACTTGAGGCGCCAGTTCCCAAATGAATTGCTCCAATTTCTTTAATTCTGGTTTCACCAGGTACGGGACAACTCGTGACAAATCATGAAGTCTTTGCACGTACTCCAACACCTTCGGACCTTCCATCATCAGGCTCCGAAATTCATCTTCCCACTTCTGGGTTTCCGTTTGGGGGCAATACTTCTTATGCATCATTCTTTTCAGTTCGCCCCAGGTTAACGCATATGCTGCAGTAGCTCCCTTCATATGGGTCTGAAGATTCCACCATAATCGGGCTTCATCTAGAAACAGCTCAGAAACGTATAGGACTTGTTGTTCCGGCGCACAACCGCTCATTTGAAAGATGGAATCCATACTTTCAATCCATTTCACAAAAGCTATGGCACCTCCAGTGCCGTCGAACTTCGGAGGCTTGTAGTTGAGGAAATGCCAGTAGGAACAACCGTTAATTTCTGAGGTACCTCTGATAGGTTCGGAGCGTAGGGCCTCGTGCTGTGCTATAGCTGCAGCAATTATCTCTTGAAGTTCCGCCTCTGAGGTGGGCATGCGCATTTCGTGTCTTGGTGGCATCTTCTAAAAGATGTTTCACGTAGGTTAGGTCACAGCAAGTAAAACGTACGTATGTATTCAACAATATCAACACATAACATCTCATGCTATAAATAAATCACCCACATGACATCTCATGTCATAGAACATAAACAGTAGATCACACATCACAAGTGATGAGAATACTGCGATTGCATAGCCACAAATTGGGACCACAATGTACAGCTTACAAGTACACGACTGTATCATAACACGTCAATGACTTAGTAGGGGACGACCCTAGACAAGTCGTGCGATCGCTGGACAAGTTCAGGAATTTCTGGTTCGTCCATTTTCAAATTCTTGAACTCCACCTCAAGCTTCTAAATTCCAGTCCTAAATCAACATTTCTTCTCAATCGTTTCCTTGAGCTCGTCCCAGCTCAGTGCATAAGCAGCGTCTGTGCCAAGGGTCTGAGACTGAAGGTCTCACCATGAGAGTGAGTTATCTGGAAATAACCCCGGGATGTAGGTAACACTCTGTTGGGACGAACAGTCACTCATTCTTGGAATGGAGTCAATCTTTTTGGACCAACGAACAAATGCAACGGCGCCTCCTGTTCCGTCAAAGTTCAAAGGCTTGCAGTTCAGGAACAGTTTATAGGTGCAGCCAGTTGGAGGGTTATTTTCAGTAGTGCTATTGCTGTGCTTGAAGCGGAGGGCTTCATGTCGTGCATTTATCTGTGAGATGCGTTCTTGCAGCTCGGCTTCTGTCCTTGGCAACGTACTGGTGTTTGTGTCACGCCTGGGTGACATTCTCTTTTGTCGAAGTGGTGTGAAGCGGGTTAGACAACGTTTCAATTGTCTATGAGGTATATAGCAACATAAGCCATCATGTAATCACCCAATTTCACACGCAAATATACTCAATGTATGAGTGGGGAAATAAATTTCTGAGCCTTCACATAGGCTTGCCAATTCGGCTTGTTGCTTGTAATAGAATGAACTCGAGGCTACATCGCCTCGCCTTGGTCATTCGTGTTTTAGATATTTCCTGCTACATTGGTTTTCATTAGTTTGACCCGCAGAGTCCACCAGGATTTCTGTGCACTACAAGTCGTTATTACGTGGGCCCCGTAATAATAAATTGTCTTGCACAGATGATCAATCAAGGAGCAACAGCAGGTGCATCGGCATGAACAGGGTCATGCTCCAATGCGGGGTCAGGAGCAACGCCTGGCTCAGGGGCCACGGCTGGCTCCGGATCAAAAACTCCATCTCAAGTTCAGCTGGATCAACAAACACAGGGGGTTACAGGATCCTCCAAGGGCTGGTCTAAGTGTATGAACTCAAGGTCATGGTCTGGATCAAAACCAGGTGGAAGAACAAGATCACCCTCAATACTGTGATCAAACTCAAGGCTGTGTGCGGGAACTGGTGCAGCTGATGAGGCCATATCAGGGTCGGCGTCATGTGAGTAGTGCTGCACTCCCTGTATATGCAAAGATGCGGATGTCAGAAACTCAAATAAGTCTGGGACAGGGGAGTGGGCATGAGCTTCCCCTGCAGGAGCGTCCGCATGCAGTAGGCTAATACCAGCAGCAATAGGGCCCTACCCTCGAGTGGGTCCTCCTCTAGTAGATCGTTATCGTCGTCAGAGGCCACGTCGGGGGGCATATCATCAACAGGATAAACGGCAAGGGGGCACAGGAGCAGGGATCACTGCGAGTGGCAAACTCCCAACAACATGGCCATCAGTAGGCTCTGCTACGACTTCAGGCAGCGCAAAAAGGGCTGAAAGTCGTCATTGTCTGTGCCGGTAGTATCGGAAATGTACACCTCGTGCTTCGATGAAACTATGTCATCTGATACTATGGCCATGGGATTCGTAGTGTCCATCCTTCTAGTACATGATGAAAGCATGACGTTTGTAACACAAACACATATACGTATAATAATCAATCATATAATCATATAAACATGTTAGTTAATCAAATAATTCTCCTAGTCCCACTAGCCAAATTCTTCCCAGTCTCCAAGACTGCTCTATCATCTACCTCGACCTCTTAGATCTAGCCTCGGTCTCTAAGACCGAGCCTCAGCCTCCAAGACTGAGCCTACTCTTCCTAGTCTTACTAGCCATCTACCTCGATTTCTTAGATCGAGCCTCGGTCTCTAAGACTGAGCCTCAGCCTCCAAGACTGAGCCTACTCTTCCTAGTCCAACTAGCCAACTACCTCGATCTCTCAGACCGAGCCTTGGCCTCCAAGACCGAGCCTCAGCCTTTCCTGACTGAGCCTAAAAATAATGAATAAAATGTGCTCAACATTTGTTTGTAAAAAAAAAGTGTTGGATCTGGACTTAGGTGGTATGCAGAAAAATGTTTTCGTGAGAGCCCTAGTGATCATAGTCTAGACTCGAGGAGGAATCCTAGTTCGCTATGATCAGGGCTCTGATACCAAGCTGTCACACCCTGGCTTTGCGGAAGCGTGGTTATTTTGGTGTGACTTCTTAATACCATAGCTTAACCATAACAAAGCTATATGAAATAAAATCATGCAAGATCATCCATTCGATTAAGTTTTAAAACCAGAGTAACACAGCATTGTCTTAGAGACTTACAACCTCATAACATAAAACATTGTCTTGAATAACATAAACACCGACATGAAATAAACGCAGTTTAAGATTTGTGACTTGTCCAGGAAAGAGTCACATTTCCTAAACTGGGGTGACCTTGGAACCCTTATGCAGCGGGAAAACATAACATACCGCGCCAGATCTTTAATTTCCTGAAATACATGTAAGTTGAAAAATCAACAATAATGTTGAGCGAGTTCATGTGTAAGTGAGTAAGTAAACCTTTGTGAGTATAAAAATAGTCTTGGTATGTAGCAAATAAGGGAATTGAGATCACCAGTGGTTTGCAAGGCCACCGATATATGTGAAGTGCAAGTAGGAAGACTCAAACCTAGCAGATTTAGCGTTGGGTACAAAGTCACTCCAAGGTCCGTTCTGTTGGGCCTCCCAGAGGTCCGTTCTGTTGGGCCTAGAGTTGGGCTCGCTACACCCAGATAGATCTACCGCTTACATCCCTCGGTCCTACAATGAGGATTAATGGCCTCCAGTTTCTGCCTACCCACTCACATGATCTAAGTAATAAACCTCCTTACGCTAACCATACCATGTATAATGTACTTATAATCAAAGTAACATGTATTTCACCCCCGCAGTTAAGAAAACTGAAAACAGTTAGAGAAAAGGGGGACATGAACTCACAGTGGTGCGTCTCTACCAAGTATGCCTCCAAATCGATCAGCTGTATGACGACCTACACGTGCTAACTTTATTAGACGGATGGCCGTGCCTTAGCTTTATGGTTTAAGTTTTTGGGAAATAGTTAGGCAACTATTTCGTGTTTACATTCTGTATGTACTTGGTAGTCATTTTCCTTCCCAAGGATGGGGGATTTAATACATGTGTGTTCGTAACATTCAGATTTCACTATTAAGTCTCACTTAATATATTTTATTTCCTAACTCCAAAATATAAATATTCTTCCCAAAAATGTTATATTTAATACATGTGATTTTCCCAAAGTAATACTTAGTAATATTATTTTTACTCTAAAAATAATATTTACGTAGTTCACAAAATAATCATAAACACTTATACAAGTGATGTTGTGAAAGAAGAATATATACTAAATATATTTATGTATCACGTTTTATTTTGTGAAAATCCCACCTCCGGTGTTTTGTAAATAAGTTGTGGCGAAACTTATATTTTGAAAACAAGTCAAAATGTATTTCTAACACTTATAGTGAAAATATTTCTAAGTGTTAGGTTTTAGAAAAATTTCGCCAGAGTTTCCTCTGTAACTGGAGGTGGCCACGCTTTCAAGCGTATCATTTTCTTTTATAAATCAAACCAACAATCTTCTTGTTCACTCAAAACCATGTTCAAATCACAAACTAGTCAAAATATGTATATAAATCGCATAAATTTCATGAACTTGTGATTTATTCAAACTATGGAGTAAATCCCATTACTTTTAGTGGATCTTTATATAAAACTATCCGATTTTGTAAAATCCCCGTTTTTATGGAAGTTCCGTCTTTACAACTTCTCGTCATCTTTTTCAAAAATAGTTATTTTGTCGAAACTTTGTGTTACACAAGTGTTTACACTCTTGTGTGTTCTAAAAACCATTCGTGTTAGTGTAAGATCCGTCTTTAAAGTATGTTTTCTATTGACACTTGGTCCTTTTGAAAATACCACCCGTAGATCCATAGATCTACTAGTTTTAAACACTATTGTACAAACTAAAACACTTTTACACAAGTTCATGATTCTTGTGTGGTAGAGTTTCATCTTCTAACCCTTGTTATACTTAAACAAGCTTTATGTCATAATCCAAGATCATGACTAAACCGGGTTAAATGATGATCCGAGCTACCACAACATAGATCGGGTCCAACTAATCACATAAATCAAATACTACATGATTTACACAACACATGAGCTATTAACCAACATTTTTAGTGTTTTAAGTAAACTTTAATGTATCATCTTGTAAGATTACTAGTTTTAACCATTACAAATCGTTTTAACCACTTTAAGATAGTTCAAGAAGGTGATTTAAGCAACATACCACTAGCTCAAGGCTAGGGAAGAATCTATGTGAAAAACGCGTGGATAAAAGCAAAGTCGTCTTCCGTTTGCTCCAAGACTCCTTATATGCGACCCTTAACACTTGTAGAGCTTGGAACTTGCAAGATAGGAATCGAAAAATGGATGGATGGATGTGGGGGGTTCGGCCGTGAGCTTTCTAGAGAGAGAGAGAGGGAGTGTTGTTGTGTTATGAGTGTTGTGAAATGAATGATAGGTTAAACCATGATCTTATAGGCAATTCATATGCAAATTACCCAATGGATTATATGTATCCTAGATATTAAGCACCCAATATTAAACTAATCAATAAAGGACAAGGGTGTCCCCCTCTAATGGGGACGGTTTGTAAAGGGGGGGGGTCTTGGTCCGAATCCAACCATTAGTTAGGTATATTAGTTAGGTTAAGTAAGTTAGTTAAGTGCTTAACCCGGTTAGTTGTTTGTAGTGTGTTACAATGGGTGTTAGGGTAATCAGGGACCCTAACTGGCTTAGAAAAAGATAAATAATGAAAATGACAATATTTTCAGGTTCCGGGTAAAGTTCGGTTGTTCGGTTGGATAGTAATCCGTTAAAGCGTTAACAAAGCTTTAAAGTGTCGTTATTACCCCTTTTAGTGACACAACTCATTTCTGACACTTTGGAAAGTGTCTAGTAATATTTTCCTCATGTTTTGGCACTTTATTAGTTAGCTAAAAGCTGATTTATTATGTAAAGTGCTGAATTTTGTACTTAGAGTACGTTTTAGGCACATCCAGTCATTGTAACTTATTCCTAGAGACGCAGTTCTACAACCCTTATATCCCTACACTCACCACTAGTGTAGCAAAATATTTCAGGCTCTTACAGGCCTTAGAGGCAGTGTCTGCCTGATGCTGGCTTATAAGCATGTTCAATAGGTTATCCGTTATAGTGCTACTGTGCTTTTTGTGCATCATGTTTGTCACTAAGGTTCAGCATGTAAATAATGTAGTGACAACAAGTAAAGTATGATGCAAGTAAGTACATGTATCAGTAATCAAGTAGCAGTTTATTCACAAGTTCAAGCAAGCACAGTAATTAAGCAATGATTAATTATTAATTAAGTCGTACGGATACCTGGTTTAGTGAGGGTTGTCACATTTGTAAAGTTTGGTTTCCGTAGCGAAGCTTTGCCGAAGTGTCTCCAGCATTGTAAAACGATCTGATATCAATACAAGAGACAGTTTAAGTGAATCTAAGTGCAAATCAGCTGAATAACTCCGATATGTCTATTTTCGCCTTTCGTATTGGACGAGATCTCTTCTGAACGACTCGTTTGGTCATGCAAACGATCCTACAGTGTGTCACAACCCCGGACCCCTTGCCCCGAGAGGCGGACGGCCGCGAGATGCACAGAGCTGGTGGTATCGTTGTTTATTAATTTGGCAGCGAAAATTAAACATCAGGACCATAGTTAGGAAATAGTTTATCAGAGTTAAAACACCAAACGTTTATAATTAATAAATACATGGGACAAAACCCAACTTTCCATAATATGTTTATAGGGATAGACCCTAATTTATTGAAACACAACTTCATATTATTTAAGTAACTTTTATAGCCACTTTTCCAAGCCTTAAGTGCTCTCCGGCTGTCTTCTATTAGCTTCACATTAAGTTACCTGAAGCACGTTTTAAAAATGTTTTATCAACAAGAAATACTGGCGAGTGCATCCCAGTTTAATCAAAACAAGCTTTTATATCTTTACAGTATTAAGAGCGATTACAATGTTTATATCTACGCAATTACCACCCACGGTACTGTCAATCCTGACTTGTGGTCATGCTACCATTCGCAAATAGTAACAAGTAATCTATACAAAACCCCCAACATACCGACAGTAATTGTAGAATACATAGACTCAATCACTGTTATCATAATTTTAAACAATTTGAGGTTTTGGTAAAACAGGTTGGTAGAAAAAGAGAATGACTCACTTTGCTGAATTAGATAATATTACTTCTTCCTGGTGACTTCCTGGTTATAATCTATTAAAATTAAACAATGCACACGTTTTAGTAAGATAACCCAATTTACATTAGCCATACCACCGAGACAGAACTCCAACGAACCGAGTCAGGCAGAGCCTTGACATGCGTTACGGAGCCCTAGATCAATCGGGTAGAGTAACCAATACGTAACCGAGGGTTATATTACTTACAACGAGACAGAGCTTCGCTTTTTAGGGGTATAATACCCGAGTATTATAGCTTTTAGAGATTGCGAAAAAGAAAAAGAATTGAACGAGTTGAACTGAGGTCGAAGCCTCCTTTTATAGGTCTGGAGATAGGCGGCTCGCGCCCCGCGACCCAATAAGGTAGGCCCTTCGCGGCCCGCAAGAACCGTAGACTAGGGTTTAGGCTTGGCGAATCACCACCTAGCTTCATCACGCACAGGGACACGTGGCATCATGAGGGCTCGCCTGATGTCAACGGGTCGCGGCCTGCGACTCCTTTTCTTAAGGGGGTCGCGCCCCGCGAGGATCTTATATTTTAGTTTTTATTTGATTTTTATAAATATAAAGTTATATTAGGGTTATTTTTCGTATACGTGGTATATTATAGGTAGTTTTAGGGTATGTTAAGGGTATTAGGAGAGTTGTTATATCGTGTTCCATCAGGTTGACTTGAAAGCTTATATTCCTCACATTATATATAAAGTCAAAGCTTTTATGATCGAAGAATTTCTACGACATCTTTTTTTTCTTTTCCTTTTGTTTTTGATCTATAATGTCAAAAAGGTTTTTGAATCCCTTTCTTTGTCTTAAAATCTAAAACTGCTATTATTGTGAATCTATATTGTCAAAAAGGTTTTTGAATCCCTTTCTTTGTCTTAAAATCTAAAACTGCTCTTATTGTAAAAGATTACCTATTGTTCTTGATTGGCCCTAATTTTGACTAATACTTAGCTACACATAATTGTATACCAAAAGCCACTGTTGAAATCTTTAATTCTTGACATTTTTCTTCCTTTCTGCCCCTATGCTAAAACCAGCATCAGATGCTTCAAAAGTTAAAATCAACCTGAAGTTCATAATTTTAACATTAATAAACCCTACGGAAAATCAAACAAATGCTATTGACCAGACTGACGGAAATGATGAGTTTGAAGATAGTGAAGATGGTGGACCTCCATAGTTGATTTCCTCATTTGTATCTTCCTGACACATGACAAATTTGATTATCCTTAAGAAAGTGGTAGCCTTTGAATTAAACCCTAAATAAGTTTCTCAACTTTAAGTACACTTATCTGAACAATCGATCACCAATTTGATACATATGATCATGACATAGAGCCAATCAGTAGCCAACCTAGGGTTTGGTTAACAGATAGTAGCTATTAACTGCTTAAATCAACGAATCATCAAAATAACTCAACAATCACCAACTGTAGGTCCAATTACAAAAACTTACCGTAGTAAAGATAGAGATGTTAGTCGGCACTGTCTTCGGTGGATGGAAGTACAAGGGTAACCAAAACCAAGTGCCTTCATTTTTTTCTCTCATCCCAACTACCATTATAGGCAACAAACATCAAAATACACTTTTTTATATGATAAACCAACATTGAAGATTAAAGGAAGATACTAATGTTATATTTTTATAATATATAAAGCTCTATAGAAACAATTAAAATAAATTCACTAACCAAAAAATTGTGGGCTTTGTCGAGTGGCTGTAATCACTACAACAAGCTTAAAATCTGAACCATAGTCTTCAACATCTGTTAATCTGGAACAGTAAACCAAGGAGACTCAAAATCGATTGAGAGTCCAGACCCCTGGGCTCCCTATTTCACGCAACCTAGATTAGTAAAGTGGTTTTTTAGAGAGAGAGTGTGGATAACTTGTGTTAGAGAGAAAGAAGAAACAGGGAGAGAAAGCTAAAGAGAGAGAGAGAGAGTGTGTGTGTGTAGAGGTTTGTAATTAATATCTTTTTTATTTTTACAAAATAGTCCGTGTCTATATATTATTGACATAATAACCGCTGGAATAGTAAAATGACTAGAATGCCCTCATGTGCAAGGCACATGACCATATTTAATCAAAAATTCTAACTGGGTTAGGGCTAAAGGACATAACGTGTAGGAGTTTGAAACGTTAAGTACAAAACCTGTCAATTTTAACACCAAATGGCATTGTTTGAAAAAGGGTGTTAACATAAACGACAAAACTTGTAATTTACTCTTATACCTTTGTTGTATTCAACATTTAATTGTTCCAACCCTGTGAATAACATAACAATACATGTCAATTGAAGATGAACACTTTATAATATTTGACATGATTTCTTAGTCAAAGTTCGACATGACAGTTTTTAAAGGGATAGAAGCTTTGGTTTGTCCTCGAGAACGATGTCAATTACATATGTTAAACAAGAAGTTGGGCCTCTAATTATCTAATATTCTTTTAATTATCATGTAACAAACATGATCAACTTTCTTTTGTTAGTCTTATGTATTATAAGTACTAGGTTAGAACCCTGTGTATTACACGGGTTGAATAAATGTAAATTTATATATTAAATAATAAAAAGTTATATCTTTATGAAACTCGCATATTGTACGGGTTAAATAAATGTAATTTTATATATCAAATAATAAAAAAAGTTATATCTTTAAAAACCATGTGTATTACACATATTAATAAATGTAATTTTGTATACCTAAAAACGTCGTATCTTTTAAAAAAAACCCGTGTATAATCGGGTTGAACAAATCTACCAAATGATAAAAAATTACATCCTTAAAAACCCTGTATATTACACGTGTTGAATAGATATAAAAAAAAGTTATATCTTTAAAAACCATGGGTATTACACAGATTAAATAAATGTAATTTTGTATATTAAATACTAAAAACGTCGTATCTTTAAAAAACCTGTGTATAGTCGGGTTGAAGAATCTACCAAATAATAAAAAAATTATATCCTTAAAAACCTCGTGTATCAAACGTGTTGAATAAATCTAATTTTACATAGCAGATGATAAAAAGTTATATCTTTAAAAACTTCGTGTATTACACGGGTTATATAAATATAATTTTGTATAGTAGATAATAAAAAAAGTTAAATTTTTAAAACCCCGCGTGTTACACGAGTTGAATAAATATAATTTTGTATACCAAATAATAAAAAAAGTTATATTTTTAATAAATTAGGATAACATTTAATATTAATTTATTATTTATATATTTAATATAAGATAAGCAGAAAAAAGAGGTATTTGTATTAAAAATATATACTAGGTTAGAACCCCGTGTATTACACGGGTTGAGTAAATGTAATTTTATATACTAAATTAAAACAATTATTCTTTAAAAATCTCGTTTATTACACGAGTTGAACAAATGTAATTTCGTATATTAAATAATAAAAAAAATATATCTTTAAGAACCACATGTATTGTACTAAATAAATGTAATTCTATATACCAAATAATAAAAATCCGTGTATTGTACGTGTTGAATAAATCTAATTATATATACTAAATAATAAGAAAATTATATCTTTAAAAACACATGTATTACACGGGTTAAATAAATGTAATTTTGTAACCTTGTATACCGCAAGCGGGGCGAATATATACTAAATAATAATAAAGTTATATCTTTAAAAACACCATGTATTACACAGGTTAAATAAATGTAATTTTGTATAGTAAATAATATGCTATTAGATTGGTTTAAAAAATCATAAATTTGGTTCGGTTTAATTCGAATCAAATCACAAACTTGGTTAAGTTTAATTCGAATTGATTAGAACCCCAATTTGAAAAAAACAAAAACAAAATTATATTAATAGCTTCTCTTCCTAATTAGTGTGTTTTTTTTAAGTTTGATCTAATGTCTAATAAGTCATTTTGTATATTTTGTTTGTAATTTAAATTTTTTATATGACCGTATTATTGTTTTTTTAAGTTTAAGATTATTATTTTGTGTTATTATTTAAAAAATATCTTTAATTTATAACTTAAACTGAAAGATAATATATTATTAGAAAAAATAGAATGATTCTATCCGATATTCAAAGTAAGATATGATTTAATATTAATTGATTATTTATTATTTAATTAATTGATATAAGATAAGTATGAAAAGACAGGAAATTACAAATGTAGACGACTTCAATGAGCGACACGTGTCACTTATTGGTTTCTTTTATTATAGTAGATAGATTAAACTAACAATTTAGATTTAAAGATAATATTTTATTAAAGTATGATAAGATTTAATATTAATTTATTATTTATTTAGTTAATATAAAATAAGTATAGATTTGAGAATATTTTCAATGGATAACACATATCCAAAAGTTGGTTTTTTATTATAGTAGATAGATTATATAGTATAGATGATAATACAACAAAGATGTGATGGTATGTAAAACTTTAACATGCCTAAAAAATTTAAAACGCCATGTATATATTAAAATAAATCTGACCGCCTATTTATGAATAACTGAAATATTCCTAAAAAACTGAAAATAATCATGATGTTTTGGATAACATGTTCGTTTGAAAATATTAGTTTTACAATTAATTTTAATTTAAAGGTATAGATTTAAGGATATCTTAAATGAATGACATGTGTCCAAAAGTTGGTTTTTTTTATTAGGTTACTAGATTATAACCCCGTGTATTACACGGGTTGCATAAAACTAAATATAATTTTATATACTTAGTAATAAGAAAATATATCTTAAAAACTCGTGTTTACACGAGTTGAATAAATATAATGTCATCGGTTAACAAATATAGTCATCAAGATATGTATTTAAAAAATGAACTATGATATACTATTTACTTATTATATTTTTATTTATTATTATGTTAGAAACATGTGTATTACACGGGGTTAAACCAATAAAATATTATATGCTTATTAATAAGCGGAAAAATAAAAGAAACAATTGAGAAAATAAATTTAAATAAATAATAATGTTATTAAATAATAATTTAACTAAATTTAATAATAAAAACAAAATTTTACATACTTACCCTAATTATGGTTCTACGAAAAAATTTAAAAGAAAACTTCTATCTTCTACGAAGAAGAAGAAAATACAAAGAATATATATTATTATTATTAATATTAATTCAAAGTTGAAAAAAATCTTAATTTTTATCTGAATTAAATATAGTTAGATTATTTTTTTAATAAAAGAGAGAAATTAAGATATTAGGTGAGAAAAAATAATTTAACTAAATTTAATTGAATAATAAAAATAAAATCTATATACTTATCCTATGTATGTACGAACAAATTAAAAAAAAAAACTTTTGTCTTCTAATATTAATTCAAAGTTAAAATCCAATCTTTATTTTTATCTAAATTGGATTTCGTTTAATTATTATTTATTATTATTATTATTATTATTATTATTATTATTATTATTATTATTATTATTATTATTATTATTATTATTATTATTATTATTATTATTATTATCTTCTAATATTAATTCCAAGTTGAAAGCAAATCTTTATTTTTATCTAAATTGGATTTAGTTTAACTATTCTTTAATATTATTATTATTTAATAGAAGAGATAAACTAAAAAATAAGGTGAAAAACATCAGAGAATGACATGTGTCAAAAAAGATTTTCGTTTATTAGTATAGGAAGATACGTAGTGGGGCGGTATGCCCAAGCATAGCGCCGGTATAGCGCCGGGCACACCGCCACGAGGGGCGCCATCAATCGAATTTTTGGGGGTGGCGCGATGTCTATAGCGCGGTTATGGATGGAGCTTTCAAACCTTGACCAATCAGAAACAAGCAAACTTTTTATATTAATTAATAAAACTGAAAATTATTAAATAGGTAATGATGGGTAGAGGCTTTATGACTACGGCTTAAAATGCATAACGCCCCATAACGCCCACCCGCACACGTGGCGCGCCACGTGTCGCATAACGCCCACAAAGGGGCGTTATGACTACACATGGCCTTATAGTAGATAGATAGATTTGAATTTCAAGTTGTTGTTCATGTTAATTAATATACCTTATTTTTCACGCACTTTTCATTTGTTAATATATATGTATAGTTGAGTTTAAAAAAAAAAAAAAAAATTCGAACCCGTACGTATTTGCGGGTGATAACCTATTACCAAATATATTGATACTGTTTTGGGCTTACAACACTTATTGGGCCAGAATAACCGTGGGCCAGAATCATAGGGCAAAAAGTAAATAGAGATAACGGCCACTGAGACAACGGCGTTTTATATCAAGTGATCGTGCTCATGAAACTTTCAAACCGTGTTTCTATTAGGATTTTACTTTGAAATCCCAAACCCTAATTGCTTTTCTGGTCATCTGGTAAGGATTTGGTTGGTTAGGTTTTCATCTTTGAATGTACATTGACAGTTTTTATAGTTTCATAATAAAACACTAATTTACATGTAAATAAGACCCTGCTTTTTTATTAGACGGTTAAAATACAACTACAATTGGTTAGTTTCAGCAAAAAAAATCCTATGGTGTTATTATTTTTGGGTAGGCGAATTTACAACAATCCTTTGAGTCACGTAATAAAACCCTAATTTACATGTTTATAGAAGCATGTTTTTGATTGAATGTTTAAAATAGGATTACTATTGGTTAATTTCTGATGCCAATATGCATGTTCTGATATTTATTTGTTTGTTTGTTTGTTCAGAATAATAAGCGAGTGAATATGAGTTCTATAAGTGAGAGTGTAGACGACAGGCTTAGCGGGTTACCTCAAGATATTCTTTCGCACATACTCTCTCTAATACCTATGAAATCTGCTGTTCAAACTAGCATTTTATCGAAAAGATGGAGGTACAGTTGGATGTTTGTCACAAACCTTGACTTTGATGATATTCATAGTGATCCCATCCATGGTTTAGATATATTGTTAAATTTTGTGGATCGGGCACTGGAGTCTCGCCAAATGTCCCAAGTTGAATTATTTCGGTTACACTTTTCTAAAATTCGAGCCCCCGTGTCAAAGGTATCAAGTTGGATTGATTGGGCAGTCAGGTTAAACGTACGCGAGTTTGACATACACGTTATCCGGCTTGAGTTGCCTTTAAGTCTTTTAACTTGCAAGACACTGACAAAATTGAGTATTGGTCTTAGTGGCCATATGTACCATATTTGGGGGCCTCAGTCTCCGTCAATCTTCCTTGCCTGAAAACTCTTGACATTGTTTTATGGAAGACTCCTTTTCTCATTGCGTTTAACCTTATCCATGGTTGTCCGGTAATTGAAAATTTGTCTTTGGAAGTAAAAGACTGTGGTGATGAGAAAGAGTTGAAATACAATATCCCTACTTTGAAACGGCTGAAACTAACATATGCATATGTTACCAAGGATGTTAAAAGCACAGTTGTTTTAAATGTCCCTAATCTTGTATATCTATTTGTTGGTGGAGTATTGTACTCGTCTTTTGTCATGGAAGATTTGTCCTCTTTGATTGAGGCATCTGTTTCAATTCGTGAAAAAGAATACGGTTGCTATCTGTTGGATGATCTTCTAAAAGGAATTAGTGGAGTTCAATCGCTTTCACTTCAATATGTAAGTTTCCATCTTATCGACATCAGTGTGTTCAACCATTAAAATGTTGTTTGTTATATAGTGTTTAATTCTATTTTCTTGCACCAACTGTAACTTAATTCTTTGTTAAAGTTTTCAAGTAGTCGAGATCTACGTCTGCCTGTCTTTTCGAATATGAAGCACTTGGAGTTGAAGGATCTTTGGGAGCCTAAACTAATCCCTAACTTACTCGATTGTTCTCCCCAGTTGGAACATTTATGTATTGAAATGGTACTTCATTGAGCTTTATTGATATCTTTTACGATTTTTTCTATATGCTTAATTACTTTTTTACCCCTATATAATTTCGGTTTCGTTTATCTTACAATTGTTAAAAACTCTCAGAATCCAAAAGATTTTTGGAGTTACCCAAAGTGGGTTCCTGCTTGTGTCCGGACGAGCCTTACAACCTTGAAATTTTCAAAATGCGACGGTAGGAAGTATGATATGGAGCTTCTGAAATACTTGTTGAGGAATGCAGAGGTTTTGAAGACGGTAACAATCACTTGGGAAAACTTACGCATAAAAGAACAAAAGCGGTTAGCTGCACAAGTGCTTAATTTTCCAAGGACTTCCAGGTGTTGTGAGATCCAATTTATTGGTAGTTAGTATCATTCTACTCTACTATTAGTTAATTAGCTAATTGTGTGAAATGATTATCCTATTTATATGTATTATGGAATGGTCATCTTCTCTTCTCTTCTCTTTTGAAGCTATAAACCATCTATGTGATTGATATCAGTAAATTTAAAATATAAAAGGGGTATAATTGTATGATTTGATTGAAGGAGTCTGGGTGCGGTAATATTATGGTATGGATACTGGTCGTTACGTAGAGGAGGGCGGTTTCAAATTGGGGAACAAATGCAGTCAACGGGGTCGATCAAGATTAAGGTTGGAGGCTAGTGTGAGGATGAACTAAATTGTAATTAACTGACTTAACGAATTAATCCGAAACGAAAAAACAAATGGTTGGTCAAATTAAAAAACCGTTTAGGTTCGGTTTTGGTGTTGGAGTATGCTATGATATATTGATTATATAAACCAACGTGCGTTATGAGTCAACAATTTATAAGTTAGATTCAAGTTCGTAACTTAATGTCCAAGTTTAATGTCCAAGTTTATCTTCTACTCTCTTAAATTATTAATAATGTCCAAGTTTATCTTCTACTCGTCTTAAATTATTAAAAGGGAAAGCCTGATATATATTAGGGTTAGTTCCTTTATGTTAACCATAAATGTGTATAATGTGTATGAATCTAATAATCTTTAGTTAAAGTATAAATTTTCGATAAAAGGAATAATTTTTATCCAATGTAAAAAGTTTGGCTACTAACCAAAAAATTGAACCGACCCAACTGAATCATATATATGAATCGATTCCAAGCTCAGATTGAAATGTCATAACAATTCCAGCTTCGAAATAATCACGAGCTGAACTTGAGCTTAGATGAACTCTATCTCGGCTTTGCTTGTTTACATTTGTGTAATTAATTAAATGAGTAATAGTTTCTCTTGGTGAGGTAACATTATTATGATGATGGTCATTGAGTATAAGCTTTAAATAGCATTGGATAACTAGATCTTTTCAACAAGCGAGCCGAGTTGAGAACTGAAGATCAAGCTCACTATCTCATCTCCGTTATATGCCACACCCTTTGCATTATTTTATACAAATGTAGGTCCAACTAGCGGAGGATCTAGTCGCCTAATCCTTGTATAGGAACAAACCCGGTTGTGCGGAATCCAACCGGGAAAGCAAACCGAGATCGAGACACAACAATAAACAACGACTCAACGTTTGAACTATCAAATGTATTCAAAACAGAGGTGCTGGATTTTCGTCAGCATGTAGAGGTGCTGGATTTTCGTCATGCATTGGATCAGGTCTTTCGTGGACACATATTAATAAGTCCATCTTATGATATATGCATTTAGTGGATGCCATGTTTGACTAAACAACTATAATGCATGCACATTAGTACATCGTGAAGGCCCAAGCAATCATGAAATACATGTCCATGTAATAAACATGACATCATGATGTGATCATCATTCATGCGGATCACTTGCGGCTATCCGTGCTTCGCGTGTCGATCTCTAGGGCGCATGACAGAGGAATGTCGTGACATCGGGCTTGAGCCGAACCTAACCGAGTCAAACCGAATCGAGTCGCGTCCACATAAAGTGTACCAACAAACTCCCCCTTGGACGCTACTCGTAAGGTTCATCTTCCATGTCTTTCATGTCGGAGGATCTTCAAAGTCTTCACGCATAAGTAGAAAGTGTATCAACAAACTCCCCTTTTCATTTAGGAAGTGTGTTAACAAACTCTCCCTTAAAATAAACTCCATTTTCAGCACTTAGATCCTTGAGGTGTCGATGATAGGTCAGCGGTAACTCGATCATCTTCATCCTTTGAGTGCCTCCACGTCGTGTCTTCATTCCGAAGCTAGTTATCGAACACGTTCTCTTTGCCTTTAACTGGTTTGATTGTAGCATCTGCACATACCAGAAAGCTAAACGTGTAATGAGAACAACTGCTTGGAATATAGTTAACATAAACAAACGACACACATGTGACCATTTTTCAATTAACTGCCGTCCGACAGTTTGAAAGTTTAACGAATTGTTCAATTTTAGATCTTAACTTTCAAAGCTTGCAAATTTCGGCCGTTTATGAAGAATCAGTTGTTTTGGTTTTCGATCAGGTTTCAGGTAACGAAGACTCGAGTTCCAACATCGGGTAATCAAAAGAAAGATAGAAATAAAATCTTTTTGGCTTTTTATAAAGTTTATATTAAAACACACCTAAAATCTTTTTGTTATTTTTGAATATTTCAAATGTAAAGACAGAAAGCAGTAAATAAATATTTACAGAGATGTAGAAACTGAAAGCATTAAATAAATATTTACAGACATTCTTTTTGCGAGTTTCGAGGGTAAGAGAATCATATCAGTGTACGGTCACGCCAAAACGCTCTTGTTGTTCAATTAGTTAACATTTAGATAAGCATCCTATAACGATTATCGGTATTGTTTTCCACATAAGCTCAACTTATCAGATGTAATCATGGCGAGGGGATACGTTAAGGTATGATTTATACTTACCGACTTGTGTTCATCCACACACGACACATTCCCGTATCAAGGTATGCACAAGGGTTCATCTTACTGGTGAGTATACCATTTATCATCTGTTTTGACGTATATGAAAATGTGAGATACTCACTTATTTTGGTTGAAAACAAGCCCTCTGTGATAGAATCACTTATTGATGAGGAACTTGATTTTCAGATGCATGAGGGCACAGGAGCAAGTCCGTGAATAGGTCAGTACAAACGTACAGCAAAGAGACGAACTTGACTCCCGGATAAATGTGATATATTATCACTTATTTTGTTTGGACATGTGATTGTTGATCTCTTATTGAGGTCGTATGCAGTATGTACACGTATGTATGGTATCATGGAAGATCTAGACTTCATCTCCGTTGTTTTCGGTAAAAGAAACAACCATGATACCCAGATGATAAACAGCATAAAGACCATATATCTCAGAACCTCGACAATCTCTCAAACGAAATTTCGGTACCAAGACCAGGGGCGGACTTACGTTAAGCGGAACGGGGTCCCCGGACCCCAATATTTTTTTAAAAAGTAGTAGAAGCGGTATATAAAATTTTCTATGGACCCCATAAAATAATTTAGTTGGACCCCATAACAATGAGAGTGAGCCTGGTGTAGTGGTAAAACCCCTTGTTTACACACAAAAGGTCTTGGGTTCGATACGTGTTTGTTTCGTTTTTTTGTTTTATTTTTCTAAAACCTGATTTTAAATTAATCACTCTATTTTTTTTACATGAAACTTGTAATTTAGTTATGATATTGTTTTCTATTATGTTTCTCGCCCCGACCCGACCCGAACAACGACCGATCAAAAAAATTTGAACACCGGAAAAATGGGACCCCATTGTTCAAAAATCCTGGGTCCGCCACTGACCAAGACCATATGCCAATGAGCGGTTCCCACACAGTCTTCAGTCGATTTAAGTTTATATCACCCTGCACACTTTAAAATGATTGTGAGCCTACCGATACATCTTATATAGAGCGGCTTATCGTTTTTCATTTAACGTTTAAAGAGGTTTGGACAGACCACTGATGTACTATCATTTTCTCTTTTGCTCGCCAGAAAACTCATTTTTGTTTTTCTATTGTTTTTGTGTTTTTGAAATTTTTTGATGTTTTTGGATTTTTAAAATTTGGATTTACTCCCCCTAAAATGTAAAAACTATGATAAAATTAAAAACACAAAGATATTTACAAAAACGATTTCCCGATGTCGGTTTTACTCTTGCTTGACCTTAATGTCGTTTACCAATAATAAAAAGTCAAATCGTGATTTGTCAAATGCTTTGGTAAAAAGGACGGAACGTTGGTCATCGGTGTGGACCATAACAACATTGACGAGTTTCATATTGAAACAATCACGTGTGAAGTGATATTCGAGATCAATGTGTCTGGCCAAGGAGTGCTGTACGAGATGTTAGTAATTCGCAAAACAACTTAAATATCGACAAAGATAGGAGAGATTAGAAATTTAAAACCGTAATCCTTCAATTTCTGCTTGCATCGCCAGGAATCTGAGTGCTCTCCCAAACTGGATATCCACCCGGTGTGGATTTCAAGGTCGATTTTGCTGCTACTTCAATGAACCGAGAATTCTCTTTACAGCAACAAGATGATAAATCTTCGGGTCCGGCTGGTAAGTGGCAAATGGAGCATGTGGGAAAGCTTGTACACATCATCATTGGACTGTCCATACATGATGTTTTCCATATGCTTATGCACCAGCAAAGGTCTTCGTCTTTCTCCTTTAGAAGTAGTGTGCGGTTGTTTAATCCACTCCAAGGTATCCGCACACCCGGTGTGGTTTGTTCAACAAACACATTTTCTTCAATCACACCGTAGAGAAAAGTACCCTACAAGTTCATCTTGTGGACTTTGAACTTCTTGTGGAAGAAAAATCCATGAATCTTCAAAAAGGCTTCAGACGTGCTGTAGGCGCGTACTTTTCATTGGAATCTTTCCTGTTGACCCGATCAAAACCTTCAACAATCAAATCTTGGCACATTTTTCATCTTGTCGAATTTTTTAACTTAATTCAACCACATTTTTTCACCATCATTCCTTCATCGGACATTTTTGTCTTCTTTTCTTTTTCTTTCTCTCCATCAATGGCAACAATATTCTCCTATATGTAACAATATTTCAGAGCCTTATGTCGCTGATCTTGTGCATGGACGCTCCACTATCAACAATCCTAAGACTATCAATAGTTCCTCCTGGAACATCCTGCACACTCATTCAGAGATTAGTTGAAGAGGGGGACCCAAGCCTTCACAGACTTGGGTCGTCCGTCATCATCGAGAATTGTAACATCAAATTCCCGATGATTCGGAATTGATGTAGCTCCCCCTGAAACACTTACTGGTATTGGGTTCCAAATCTGTTTTTGTTTTTCATTTTTAACATCTGATTTAACAGACTGCGTTTGGACAACCTCTGGTTTAAAGCCTTTTCAACTTCTTTTCTTTGTTGCTTAACTTTTCTGTTTCTTTTCTCGTTGTTTAACAAGACGAGGGTCATGTCTTGGTGAAACATATCTTTTATGGTAACAGTTACCACGGGGGGCATCAACTTTTGCCTTACCTTTCTTGAGATTTGGACAATTTCTGACAATGTGCCCATACTCACCGCATTCAAAACATGATCTCCGCTCAACAAACCTCGGAGTATCATAACTGTAGGAGCTTGATGATGAACTTCGTGATCTTGAGGTATTTGGTCCTACATCAAAACAGTTTGTGTGTTGTGTGTAGTTGTTTTGACTGTTTCTTTTCAAAATTTTCTTTTGCATAACAAAATCTGTGTTGGATTTGTTTTCAAAAGATTCAATTTTATCTGTCCCTCGGGATTTCATGAAGTTTACCTTCCGAACCTTTTTATTGTTTTGGCTTTGTTTGCTTTTTCCCTTTCCTTGGTGAACGTGACCTTACTTTCGTTGATTGTGCTGTGGTTGCAATTTTTGATTCCCATATTTCTTTCTAACTTCGGATTTTGGGATAGGAGCACACTGAGTTACTACAACTCCTGGGCTCGACTTTCCCAAAAAACTTACTGGTAGAATCTTCAAAAACTTTATCAATCAAGGATTGATTGACTTTCTTGATTGGGAAATCCTTGTCTGAATATATTTTATCAGATCCAATCAACGTGTAAAGCAAATTCACGCTTTCACAACTCTCAGACTCTTGCGCAGACATGGACACAACCAGAACAGTCTTAGCAGGTTTTGCGGGAGGATCACATAGAATATGATTCTCAAGAGGTATGTCCTCTTCTTTGATTACCGCATCAGACTGTGCTGAGTCAGTATCATCGGATTCATCATCTGAAGAATCAACATCCTCAACAATGACTGGAGGATCCTGATTTTGTTCAGCAGTTGACACACTTTTAATGGTTGAAACATCTGAATCTGATGATACTTCCGTTCTGTATCCAAGTCCGTTTGTAAACTCCTCAAAGTTTAAAGAAACAGATGGTGCAAAATGAGTTCTATTTTCCTCATCAGGCATTGCGTCATAATTGTGTCTAACCGGTGGTGGACATTTTTTATATCCAATGCACGTGACATCCTTTTTCTCTTTCTGAACATCGATGATGTGATCCAACACATAACTAGAGTTTAAATAACTATTTAGCTTACGCTGGATCGCCTCACTTTCACACTTTACACAGGCTAACTCTTTTTGCATGACCTCGAGACGATTGATATAACAGTTTATGTCAGTTTGTTTTCTTGAAACCATTTTCGTTAGCTCGGTTTTATCTTTTCTCAAATTGTCCAACATCGTTTTAAACTCTTTTTCATGGTTTTCATAAAACATGTTAGCCTCTTTGCATTTCGAAAGATCCACGATCAAACCTTGATTGTGGATAAATGTCACGTCATACTTGCTTTGCAAATCGTCATATTTGATTTGCAAATTAGACAATTTTCTTTGCAAATGCACTTAATTTAACACAACTATCACACCTATCCGAACTTGGTTCATCGACACATACCTGACTGGATTCACTCTCAGATATTGACTCATTTGCCTCAGAATCAACAACCTCCCTTGTTGATTCATATTCTGATCCATCCTCGCTTGAACTTGAACTTGTACCATCTTCAACTGAGCTACCGTCATGTTTAGAACTGTCATCATTTCCCGAGGACTCACCATTACTGACATCCTTGACAATTTTGGCATAAAACGCCGTTCTTGGTTGATCATTGAAGTTTGTATCTAGAAATGATGAAACTCCAGTATAACGATGGCTTTGCTCTAAGGCAACTGGTATTGGTTCACCATACATATTTCTTTCCATTTTTGGTTTGTGTATTTGGTTAGTAACCAATGCCCACTGATTTGCCGTAATAGAACACGATTGTGATGGAATAGACGAAGATGCGGGTGCGGGAGATTCGGCCCATGATGGCGACAAACCCGTGCTTCTAAACTTGATCTCCGTATTGGATGGAATGCCCCACTAATCTGAACTCATTTTGGATATAAATTACGAAGAATACTTGCTTAAATCACTTAAAATAATTCGTTAAGATAATTTTTTTTAAAGCTTCTGTTAAAACTTGACAAAAGTGACCCACAAAAAACTTGATTCTTGGCGAAAGACCTTAACTAACGAAAAAGGGGTTTTTGTAAATGACCAAGGTGACGAAAAATAAGGTTTTTCGTCAAAGACAGAAACAATGAAGGATGGTTTTTCGTCAAAGACCAATTGTGAGGAAAAAGTAGAGTTTTTCGTTGACTAAAAAGGACATATAAAGGACATGGTCGACGAAAGTTTTTCGTTAACCAATGCCCACTCAGTTCTCTCTCGTGTCTGTGTTTGTTCTCAGTTCTGTGTCTCTCAAGTGTATCTGTTCGTCTTCAGTCTGCTGCTATATAAAGGACATGGTCGACGAAACATGCTGATGAACAAGGTGCAGCCGACGAAAAACTTCAGTCGATGAAAGACTCATGGCGAAAGACTTGAGACGACGAAACATGCAGGAGTTTCGTCACTAACACATCTTGACGAAACATGTCTTTCATCAAGATGTTTTTTGTCACAACATGTAGAGGTGCTGGATTTTCGTCATGCATTGGATCAGGTCTTTCGTGGACACATATTAATAAGTCCATCTTATAATATGATATATGCATTTAGTGGTTGCCATGTTTGACTAAACAACTATAATGCATGCACATTCAGTACATCGTGAAGGCCCAAGCAATCATGAAATACATGTCCATGTAATAAATATGACATCATGATGTGATCATCATTCAAGCGGATCACTTGCGGCTCTCCGTGCTTCGCGTGTCGATCTCTAGGGCGCACCACAGAGGAATGTCGTGACATCGGGCTTGAGCCGAACCTATCCAAGTCGAACCGAATCGAGTCGCGTCCACATAAAGTGTACCAACAACAAACCTACTTTCTAATATTTTTGAGTAAATTTCATTTTTGTCCTTTATGTATTATCTGAATTTTAAAACGTGCCATTTAAACGTTTTAATTTCATTTTATGTTCAAAAATCACATGTTTTATATCACTTTAAGTCCTTTACACCAAACTGAGTTAAATTACACAGTTATGGTTATTTAAGGCAAGGGTATTATTGGTATTTCACCTTTGATTGCAGCTGTCAACACATTTTCATTCATTACAAACCAACTTCAGTACATTATAGCTACAAAACATAGTCTACAACCGCATGTTCATTGACTGAATACAAATACATAGATAACAAAATAACAATTTAATATCTTCAAAACATCTTCGGTGGATAAGAAATCAACAATAACCTTTACAAAAAGAAACAGAAACATAAACAAGGGTTAATGAACTGCATTGAAATTTATGGGTTTTGTTATGTAAATGAAAGGATATCCTTTAATTTAATAATTTACTGAACCAACAATGTTAAATGAAGAAATCGAGAAAAAAGAATTAAGATTACGTTGGCCAGAAAAATTGGCGAAACGGTTATGTATATTGGTATCTAGTGTTTCATACATTTCAAAAGGCTATGTGTTGTTTGTATCTTAAACAATGGGGGTGTGTGTTAGACAAACAGGTGTAAACAAAGGGGTATGTGTATCTTAAACAAAGGAGTATGTGTGTTAAATAAATGAGTGAAAACAAAGGGGTATGAGTTTTAAACAAAAGGGTGACTGTTACTTTTTGTATAGATACGAGTTGACGTTGACCCGCGCGTTGCAGCGGTGTCTTGATTAGGAATATGTTTAGTACACTCTAATATGAGATACCGAAATTCTTAACTTTATGTAAAACATTCTTGTTGATACATATTTTGTGGATACGGCTCGGCTCGGTTCGACTCGGCTACGAAGTGAAGGCCGTAGTCAAGACAACCTCCTGTCTTGACTCGGTATGCTAGTTATTTCGTAATGTTCATGTACATGTAACTGCGTGTGTGCAGTATACATGTTAGTTTTGTTTAATTATATGTCTGTTTGTTTGGTTTGGGCCATACATGTAGAAGCCCAGTTGACAAAGGCCCAAGACCAACAAAGTGACGAAATCACTTTGTTGAGAACACTGTTTAGGTGAAAACACTTTTGGTTGAAAACCAAAAGGGACGAAAACCAAATGGGACGAAATCACTCCTGATTTGGTCTAGATCCTTGATTTCGTCATGTGTTTTCATGGGCCACCTGATTTCGTCGATGGGTTAGTATAAATACCCAGACATCAGACAGAACACATAGACAAGTCTGTATAGATTTGAGATCAAACACATTGTAACACACACACTGAGAGTTTACAGAGACCATTTGTAAACACTGCATTGTAACCGTTTTCTAGCATTAATACATTGAGTGTTAATCGTTGAATCTTTGTGTCTTACGTGTTCGTAACTTGGTTTAACTTACCCGTTTGGATTCCGCACTTTCGGGTTTGTCGGAAAATAGGGAATAGAGGTTACTCGATCCTCCGGGTGGACCTACAATTGGTATCAGAGCATTGGCTCGATTCCTTGTTAAAACCAAGTTTGTGTTCATGATTTTTCATCGTTTTTAAAGTGTTTTTCATGAGTTCTAAGTATAAAAAATCATATATTTTCTGGAAAATAGTTTGAAATCCTTGAAAATCTTGTTATTTTGCTTATTAGTTCATATAAAACCTTGTTATATTACATGCTTGTATGTTATTGTGGTTTTTATTGAAAGTTTTAGCAAAAATTTGGAACTCGAAAATTTGTCTGGTGAAAACTTGGCCAGAATATTCAAGTTGTTCTTGTCCATCTTCAAAGTGTTCTTGAATTATCTATGGTTTTGATCTCTATTGTGGTCTGAATTATTGTGTTTGTTGATATTATTAAATCATTGTTTGACAAAATTGTACATGTGATGATGGGTTGTTGAGAATAAGAAGTTTCGAAATCAGAGAAAGCATGCTGTTTTGACAAAAGTGACCATAGTGTCAGAAGGATAAGGATAAGATTTTGGTTTTAAGAAAAATATCTTGCAGGTTGTTTAGTCAAAATTGTCAACGAAATCACTTGTTCTTTTGGCGAAATCACTTGAATCAACGAAATCACATTGGTGATTGGTCAACGAAAACACCCTGGTCAACTATATCATACAGCCGAAATCACTCCATCTTGGCCTAAATCCCTTCTTCACGAAATCACCTTACCTGGGCCGAAATCACCTTACCTGGGCCGAATTCACATTTCAACGAAATCACTTGTATCCACTTGTATCCAGACGAAATTAGTTCACCTTTCACGAAATCACTCAACTGCCGAAATCACTCAACTGCCGAAAACACTAAGACCTGGCCGAAATCACCTATCCTCACCTTGCTGAAATCACTTATCTCCATTTCGACCCCCACCCCACGAAATCACCCACTTTAATTTCCCACCCCACGAAATCACCCACTTTCATTACCCACCCCACGAAATCACTCAATCCCACAACATCAGCTCAACGAAAACACATTCTGATTTCGCCAAACTTGTTCACATTCTGATTTCGTCAAACCAATCACTTTTGGATTTCGTCAAACATTCTTATACCTCTGATTTTAAACAGAGGACTTCCAAAAGGTATCTAACTTTGTGTTTTCAAGTTTTTAAGCAGGTGTTATCATTCTAATATCAACTATGAGTTGTACAAATCCTTGGGATTGGAGTACGGATCCACAACCAGCTCAAAAACAGATGACGATGGCCGAATATATGAGGAGTACCATACCTCAACAACAACAATCTATTAGTTCAAGTCAATGGGCAATGGTGTCGAATCAAAATCAGAGCATTCAAAATCTTTTGCTTAGCGAGAGTGAGACGGGTAGCAACAATCGCCAGCCAAAATTGAATCACATGAATGAATTTCCGACATGGAAAGGTCGTTTCACCACATTCGTTCAAGGGCAAAGCACCGATCTTTGGAGGTGTTTCATTACTCCATGCAACAATGCTCTCGAAGAAGCAGCATCAACTGCAGCGGGTTTTACTAATATGCTTGAAGATGACAAGAAAGCCTATGACTTAGAGAAAAAGGCGTTTGCTATTCTTACTCAAGAACTTCACAAAGAAATCTATCATCAATTCGGTCACTGTGACGACACGAAAGGGTTATGGGATGCATTGGTAGCGAGAGGAGAAGGAAATGCAGCTTCCAGAAAGATACGTCATGATTTATTGAAGAAAGAGTTTGAATCGTTTCCATTCTTGGATAATGAAACTCTAAATGATATGACTTCTCGCTTTTATCATTTGACAAGTGAAATGTGTTCTTATAATGTTGCTGCAACTCATCCGGAAATGATTGCACGATTTGCTGATGCTCTACCTCTTAAGTGGAGTCCATTCATTGAACTTCTAAAGCATACGGGCGCTCTGGATGCAGCCAATGTTTCTCTCTATGAATTCATTCAGAAGTTGGAGTACAAGAACGAAGAGGAAATTCGGAAAGCTAAAATGATTGCACCTCCTCAAAACACGGAAATGTATTTGCCTTTTGGTCCTTCAGCTAGTTCTAGTTCCATTCAGCAACCGAAACTTCAAACGGCGTTTGTATCCAATACAAGCTCATCACCGTCTCCACAGTGGAATCAACGTGCTTACATGTCACAATCTATACCCCAACCTCAAGCCCAACCACAACAACAACAAGCTTTACCACAACAACAACAAGCCCTACCACAACAACAGCAAGCTCTTTATACCAACAATCCTCCACCCCTAAACCCTAACACAGTCAAAGTTGATACATCAAACCTCTCAAATGTTAGCATTGAAGTAGCAAAGGAACATATGGAACTCATTAATACTATGGTCAGTGCTTACTGCGGTTTGGTAGCAGGTCAAATTGGAAACATCAATATGACCAATGAAGATTATCAGCAGATAGACCGTGATGAAATAGAGTTAATGGATATCAAGTGGGCGTTTGCAAGTGCTGTTAGAAGGGCAAAGGATTTCATGACTCGAACTGGAAGAACTTCGTTGGAAGGCAAAGATGATACGAAGTACGGGTTTGATAAAGATACGGTTACATGTTTCAATTGTGGCGAAAAGGGTCACTTCAAACGTGAATGCACGCGACCGAGCAAACAAGGCAACCAAAATCCCTTCCAAAATCAGACAAGTACTTCCAATGCCAATCAAGATAACCGTGGAAAAGGGATAGTAGCTGTGAACAACACCACCAACCAGAACCAGTCTGGACCATCAAACACCAATCAAGCATTGACTGTTCAAGCTGATGAAGGATGTGATTGGTCTGTACAGTTAGGAGGAGGAAATGCATGCTATGCGAAGATCATCAGTCACATCAAGCATGTGCACAAAGAAGAGTTTTCTGAAACTGATGATAGCTCGGGTTATAGCGGGAGTTCAGATGAAGAAAGCTCGAATTCGGGAGATTATACTTCTGAAGATGGATCTTTCTCTTCTCAGACTGCCTTCATGGCTAATGTCACAGCCTCTTCGAGTCAGGTAAATTCTGAAACTCCTAGCATATGTAGTGATTGTGCTGATATGAAACATGAATGTGATAGAGTGAAACTTGAATGTGATACGATTCATAGTCACAATCAGAGTTTAGTTGTTGAACTGTCTAAGTGCAAGGAGGCAAACATGGCCTTAGCTCGCAATGAAAAGGAGTTTAAAACAGTTATTGAAACCCAAAAGAAAAGTGTTTCCAAATTAACAAAAACTATTTTCAACAAACAAATTGGTATTAATAACTACATTAATATCATTGAGGAAACCAAGAAAGAGCTAGCCACGGCCAAGTGTGAATATGAAGCGATCAAGCTCAAATTGGAGAGTTATTCTAACTCCCGATATGTGCTTGATCACATCATTGACGTTCAGAAACTAAAGGGAAACGTTAAAGGCGTTGGTTATAGGAAGTGTCCACCCCCTTTGAGACACGACTATACCAAGTCGCCCGATGAAGAGGATATGCCTCGGTATGAACCCAGTGTGCCTCTTGATTATGAGGAAGTTACTACTGGCCTAGGGCATCTGATCGGAAAGAAAAGTCATCATGTGCTTCAAATCAAAGTTCTCCAACCATTGAGGACTATGATTCTTCAGATGATGAATCAGATGTGAATGACCTGGATGAATCACTTGATGAGACGAAAGGAGTAGAAATTCCAATTGAGAATCATATTCTTTGTGATCCTCCTACTCCTGCCGTGCAACCTGTTGCCAAGCAAGTGATAGATCCTGTCAAGGATGTAAAAAATGACAATGAATGTGTGTCTGCTGTTATAACGTGTTGTATACTTTGGTCGGTGATAGTAAAATTTATTCAAACAAAGATTTTCCAATCAAAAACGTCAATCAATCCTTGATTGATAATGTGTTTGAAGATAATAAAACTAACTTTTTGGGAAAAGCGATCCTGAGAGTTTCAGTAACTCAGTGTGATCCTATTCCAAAAGCAGAAGTGAGGAAACAATTTGGAAACCAAAAATTACCGACTAAGCAACAACCTCTCGCTTTTAAGGGTAAACAACAACAACAACGAGCTCCAAAGCCAAAGGCTAAGGTTGAATCAAAAGGAGCTCGTTACAAGAAGAAAGCAAAAGATGTCAAGTTTGTAGCATCAAAGGGTACTGATAAAATTGAGACTTTTGAAAACAAATCAAACACCGAATTTATCCAACAAGTCAAGATTTTAAAACGTAACAGCCAAAACAATTACACCCAGCACACAAACGGGTGTGAAGCTAGTACATCTGGGTCTACAACTTCTACGCCAGGTCGTCGATCAAATTCTCCTAAGTTTGTTGAAAGGAGAACTTGTTTCAAATGTGGGAAGTTTGGGCACATCATTAAAGATTGCACAAACTCGCCCAAACCAAATTTTGTAGAAAGAGCACCACCTGAAAAGGTTCACCCACAACGTCGTCCTGTTTCACCAAAACATGATAAAAGAACTGTTAAAGAACAGGAAACAAAACAACGACGTAAAAATGTGAAGGTGATTGAAAAGGCGTTAAAACCGGAGGTTGTCCAAACAAAGTCTGTTAAGTTAGAAATTAAAAATGAAAAACAAAAACAGATTTGGAAACCAAAATCGATAACTGTTTCAGGGGAAGCTCAATCCATTCCGAATCATCAGGAAATCGAAGTCACAATCCTCGATGATGAAGGACGACCCAAGTCTGCGAAGGCTTGGGTCCCCCTCTCCAACTAATCTCTGAGTGAGTGTGCAGGATATTCCAGGAGGAACTATCGATAGTCATCGGATTGTTGATAGTGGAGTGTCCATGCACAAGATCGGCGACTAAAGAAATTGTTGCCTTTGATGGAGAGAAAAAGAAAAGAAGACAGAATTGTCTGTCGAAAGAAATTGAAAGCTTCAACAAAATGAAAATCATACCAAAGTTTGATTGTTCAAGGCTTTAATCGGGCCCCCAGGATAGATTCAAATCAAGATGTACGCACCTGCAGCACGTCTGATGTTCAAATTCAACAAGATGAACGTGCAGTGTACATTACTTCGCGGTGTGATTGAAGAAAATGTGTTTGTTGAACAAACCAACCGGGTGTGCGGATGCCTTGGCATGGATTGAACAACCGCACACTACTTCTCAAGAGAAAGATAAAGACCTTCGCTGGTGCAATGTGGAAGACCGGCCGGACCCAGAGGTCTATGATCTTGTTGCTGTCAAGAGACTTCGCAGTAGCTACAAAGAATCGACTTTGAAGTCCACACCGGGTGGATATCCAGTTTGGGAGAGCACTCAGATTCCTTGCAATGCACGAAGCAGTTGCAGGATACGGTTTTAAATTTCTAATCTCTCCTATACTTGTCGATATTTAAGCTGCTTTATAAATTGTTATCCTCTCGTAGCACTCTTTGGCCAGACACGTTGATCTCGAATATCACCTCACACGTGATTGTTTCACTATGAAACTCGTCAATGTTTTCATGGTCCGCACCGCTTACCGATGTGCCAACTGATTTTCCCAAAATTCGATAAATCATTTCTGATTAAAATTAATTTTGGTAAACGGCATTGAGGTAAAACATGAGTTAACCAGCATCGGAAAATCGTTTTTGTAAATTTCTTTGTGTCTTTTAAATTTATCTTAGTTTGTTGCATTTTAGGGGGAGTAAATCAAAATTTGAAAAATTCAAAAACAGTGAAAAATTTCAAAACCCAAAAACATTGGAAAAACAAAAATGAGTTTCCTGGCGAGAAAAAGAGAAAATGATAGTAAATCAGTGGTCTGTCGAAACCTTTTCGAACTGAAATGCAAAATGAAAAACGATAAGCAGCTCTATATAATATGTATCGGTAGGCTCACAATCATCTTAAAGTGTGCAGGGTGATATAAACCTAAATCGACTGAAGACCAGGTGGGAACCACACATTGGCATATGGTCTTAGTACCGAAATTTCGTTTGAGAGATTGCCGAGGTTCTAAGATATTCGGTCTTTATGCTGTCTTATCATCTGGGTATCATGGTTGTTTCTTTTACCGAAACAAACGGAGACGAAGTCTAGATCTTCCATGATACCATACATACGTGTACATTTTGCATTCTACCTCAATAAGTGATCAACAATCACATGTCCAAACAAATAAGTGATAATATATCACATTTATCTGGGAGTCAAGTTCGTCTCTTTGCTGTACGAAAGTACTGACCTGTTCACGGACTTGCTCCTGTGCCCTCATGCATCGAAAATCAAGTTCCTCATCAATAAGTGATTCTATCACATAGGGCTTGTTTTCAATCAAAATAAGTGAGTTTCTCACATCTTTTATACGGTCAAACAGATGATAATCAGTATACTCACCGGTAAGATGAACTCTCGTGCATACCTTGATACGGGAATGTGTCGTGTGTGGATGAACACCGGTCGGTAAGTATAATTCATACCTTAACGTATCCCCTCGCCATGATTACATCTGATAAGTTGAGTTTATGTGGACAACAATACCGATAATTGTTATAGGATGCTTATCTTAATGTTAACTAATTGAACAAAAAGAGCGTTTTTGCGTGACCGTACACTGATATGATTCTCTTACACTCGAAACTCGCAAAAAGAATGTCTGTAAATATGTATTTACTCCTTTCAGTTTCTGCATCTTTGTATATATTTATTTATTGCTTTCCGTCTTTACATTTGAAAAATGAAAAATTCCAAAAAGATTTTAGGTGTGTTTTAATATAAACTTTATAAAAGCCAAAAATATTTTGCTTCTAGTTTATTTTTGATTGACTGATGTTGGAACTCGAGTCTATCCTACCCAAAATCCTGATTGTAAGCCTGAAAACAATTGCATCTTCATAAACTGTCGAAGTTAACAAGTTTTGAAAGTTAAAGGATTAAAACTGATCATTTTCTAAACTTTCAAACTGTTGTCGATCGGTGTTTGATTGAGATTTGATCTCATATGTGTCGTTTGTTTAATTTGTCTATATTATAAGCAGTTATTCTCATTACGTGTTTAGCTTTCTTGTATGTGCAGATGCGACATCAGAATCAGCTAAAGGCGAAGAGAACGCATCAGATGACAAGCCGTAAAGTGAAGACACGACGTTGATGCAATCAGAAGATCAAGATGATCGGATTGCACATGATCACTCATCAACACCACAAGGATCTCACGTTTATCGAAAATCAAAAGATTCACAGCATAATCAAAGGGGGAGTTTATTGATACACTTCCTAGATAAAAGCGGGAGTTTGTTAATACACTTTCTATATGCAACACGTGAAGCCTTTGAAGATCCTACGAAAAGAATGAATGAACCATCAAGAGATGGAGAACGAGATTACGAACCTCGCGAGGGTGATTTCGGCATAAAGGGATTTCGCCCAACAGTAGGGTTTTCATCCATGCATATGGGCTTGAGTCTTCATATTGGGCTTCAAGGACTTGTGCATGTTGTTTGGGCTTTGGGCCTTGACTTGGGCTTTAGAACAAACAAACAACAAACAAATAACACCTAAACAATACTAACATGTATACTGCACACACGCAGTTACATGTACATCGAACATTAAGAAGTAACTAGCATACCGAGTCAAGACAGGAGGTTGTCTTGACTACGGCCTTCACTTCGTAGCCGAGTCGAACCGAGCCGAGCCGTATCCACATAACATGTATCAACAAACTCCCCATTGGATGCTGCTCGCGAGGTTCGTAATCTCGTTCTCCATCTCTTGATGGTCCTTTTTCTCGGAAAGGATCTTCAAAGTCTTCACGAGTCGTGAGTAGAAAGTGTATCAACAAACTCCCCTTTTCATTTAGGAAGTGTATCAATAAACTATCCCTTTGATTATGCTGTGAATCTTTTTATTTTCGATACTTTAGATCCTTGTGGTGTTGGTGATTGATCAGCGGCAACTCGATCATCTTTATCATTTGAGTGCCTTCATGTCGTGTCTTCATTCCGAAGCTTGTCATCGAACATGTTCTCCTCGCCTTTAGCATCTGCACATGCAAGAAAGCTAAACACATAATGAGAACAAACGCTTGGAATATATTTATCATAAACAAACGACACACATGTGACCATGTTTTCAACTACCGTCCGACAGTTTGAAAGTTTAACAAATTGTTCAATTTTAGTTTTTTAACTTTCAAAAACTTGCAAACTCTGACCGTTTATGAAGATTCAGTCGTTTTGGTTTTCAATCAGATTTCAGGCAACGAAGACTTAAGTTCCAACATCGGTTAATCAAAACTAAAGCAGAAATAAAATATTTTTTACTTTTATAAAGTTTAAATTAAAACACATCTAAAATCTTTTTGGTATTTTGAATATTTCAAACTTAAAGACTGAAAGTAGTAAATAAATATATACAGAGTTGCAGAAACTAAGAAAAGTAAATATATACAAACATTCTTTTAGCAAGTTTCGAGGGTAAGAGAATCATATCAGTGTACGGTCATGCCACAACACTCTTGTTGTTCTTTTTGTTAACAATTTGATAAACATCCTATAACGATTATCGGTATTGTTATCCACATAAGCTCAACTTATCATATGTAATCATGGCGAGGGGATACGTTAAGGTATGATTTATACTTACCGACCGGTGTTCATCCACATCACGACACATTCCCGTATCCAGGTATGCACGAGAATTCATCTTACTGGTGAGTATACCATTTATCATCTGTTTTGACGTATATGAAAATGTGAGAAACTCACTTATTTTGGATGAAAACAAGCCCTATGTGATAGAATCACTTATTGATGAGGAACTTGATTTTCAGATGCATGAAGGCATAGGAGCAAGTCCGTGAACAGGTCAGTACTTTCGTACAACAAAGAGACGAACTTGACTCCCGGATAAATGTGATATATTATCACTTGTTTTATGTGGACATGTGATTGTTGATCACTTATTTAGGTCGTATGCAATATGTACACGTATGTATGATATCATGGAAGATCTAGACTTCGTCTCCATTTGTTTCAGTAAAAGAAACAACCATGATACCCAGATGATAAACAGCATAAAGACCACATATCTCAGAACCTCGGTAATCTCTCAAACGAAATTTCGGTACTAAGACCATATGCCAATGAGTGGTTCCTACCTGGTCTTCAGTCGATTTAGGTTTATATCACCCTGCACACTTTAAGATGATTGTGAGCCTACCAATACATCTTATATAGAGCTGCTTAACATTTTTCATTTTGCATTTTGCATTTCAGTTTAAAAAGGTTTGGACAGACCACTGATGTACTATCATTTTCTCTTTTGCTCGCCAGGAAACTCATTTTTGTTTTTCTATTGTTTTTGGTTTTTGAAATTTTTCGATGTTTTTGAATTTTTCAAATTTGGAATTACTCCCCCTAAAATCAACAAACTTACAATAATTTAAAAAACACAAAGATATCTACAAAAACGATTTTCTGATGTGGATTACTCTTGCTTGACCTTAATGCCGCTTACCAATAATAAAAAGTCAAATCTTGATTTATCAAATGCTTTGGTAAAAAGGTCGGCACGTTGGTCATCAGTGTGGACCTTATCAACATCGATTAGCCTTTTATCAAAGCAATCACGTATGAAGTGATACTTAATTTCGATGTGTTTGGTCTTTGAATGCTGCACAGGATTTCTAGTGATAGATAAGGCAGCAGAATTAGCGACTAAAATAGGAGTAGTTAGGAATTCAAAACCGTAATCGCGCATTTGCTGTTGTATCCACAGGACTTGGGAACAACTTGAGGCAGCAATGTATTCAGCTTCACAAGTTGATGTAGCGACACAAGTCTGATTCTTGCACTGCCATGTTACGAGGCGAGTTCCTAAAAACTGGCATCCAGCCGTTGTGGATTTGCCGTCGATTTTGCATCCGCCAAAATCAGAATCACTGAAAGCGAGTAATTCAAAGTTATCATCCTTAGGGTACCATAGACCGATGTCTGGGCAACCCTTCAAATAACGAAAAATCCTTTTTACAGCTGTAAGATGTGAGGCCTTTGGGTTCACTTGATATCTGGCTAGCAGGCATGTTGGATACATTATATCTGGTCTTGATGCTGTGAGGTACATAAGGGATCCAATCATCGCGCGGTAATATGAAGAGCTAACAACTTCACCCTTCAAGTCTGGATTGATCCCGTGATTTTGCTGCAGTGGGGTACCAATGGGCAATGTGTCGGACATCTGGAATCGGCTCAAGATGTCTTGGACATACTTAGTCTGATGGATGAAAATCCCAGACTTCGTTTGTTGCACTTGCAAGCCCAAAAAGAAAGTCATCTCCCCCACAGCGCTCATCTCGAATTTATCCTGCATTACACGCTCGAAATCCCTATATATAACATTGTTAGTAGAACCAAATATAATATCATCCACATATACCTGAACCAGTAGAAGATCTCCATCTTGTTCTTTTATGAAGAGAGTGCAATCGATAAGACCTCTACGAAATCCATTCTCCAGCAGATAATTAGATAACGTTGCGTACCAAGCTCGCGGTGCTTGATGTAGACCATAGAGAGCTTTGTTTAGCAACCAAACCCGATCGGGATGGATAGGATCTTCAAAACCTGGAGGCTGTTCAACATACACCTCTTCTTCCACTAGACCATGTAAGAATGCACTTTTGACGTCCATCTGGTAAACTTTGAATCCTTTGAATGAGGCATAAGCCAGAAAGATCCGAATTGCTTCCAGACGTGCAACAGGTGCATATACTTTGTTGTAGTCTATACCTTCAATCTGACGAAAACCTTGAACGACCAATCTAGCTTTGTTGCGAATAACGATTCCACGGTCGTCCTTTTTGCATTTATACACCCAAAGGGTACCAATCTTCTTATAACCAGCAGGTTTCTCTACGAGTTTTCAGACACCAAGTTTCTGGAATTGTTGCAGTTCTTCCTGCATAGCTTCAACCCAAGAGTTATTTTTCAAAGCGTCTTTCCAAGTTCTTGGCTCTTCTTGTGATACATAACACACAAAAGACCAATCGTTTAGTTGACCAGATTCTCAAATCGCCGCATACAAGCCTGCGTTGTTTTTGTTGGGCAAAATGTTTCTTGTTTGTATGCCACTTTGTACATTGCCTATGATGTTTTGATGAGGATGGGTATTGTGAATTCTTGTTTTAGGGTTTTCCGGAACTGGAATGTTTGTACCCAGATTGTTGAGATTTAGATCAACAACCAATTCAATACCATGAACTGACGAAGAGGATGATGCAGTAGCTTCAGCTGTTATAGGGGCGTCCACTGGAGGTGTAGCCTCTGAAGTACCATGAACAACTGATGTAGGAGCTTCTTGATCTGCATCTAGAAATTCTTCATCCTCTGAAGATTCGTTCAGTTCGGTTGCATCATGAAAATCCTCATTGTCGAGAGCATTATTGTTCACTGAAGATGGCTCTTGATTGACAACAATTGGACGAACCAACGGTGAATCTGTTGCGTTGTCACTCTCGAAAAACATTCTTGTCGCAACATTTTCTTCAACTGCTTCAACATTGATCGAATTGAAAAAGTCATCGTACTCAAACATCCATGGTTGACCTGGATTTTTTACTGGTAAAGTGTGCCTTTGTACTCTGACTTCAGACCATTCCTCAACCCTTTTATTCTGTAGATTCCAACTCTTAAGTTAGGGGTGGCATAACCAAGAAAGTGACCTTCAATAGCTTTTGCCCCAAACTTTCCATTAGGATCGATCATTGTGCAAGGAGCTCCAAACGGTTCAAGATATGACAAATCTGGTTTCCGTTTGTGAAGAAGCTCGAAGCAGGTCTTGTTGTGCCTTTTGACTGTAAGGACTTGATTCATCGTGTAACATACGGAGGCCACAGCTTCACTCCACAATGGAATGGGCAACTGCGACTCTACCAACATAGTCCTAGCAGTCTCGATCAATGTACGGTTCTTACGTTCAGCGACACCATTTTGTTGAGGAGTATAAGCCGCACTAAATTCGTGAAGAATACCTTTTGATGTGCAAAACTCCGCCATGGCTTGATTTTTAAATTCTGTACCATTGTCGCTGCGTATCCGTCTAACCTTCAACTTATACAAATTCTCAATCTGAACGATCAAGTTTTTTATAATACCGAAAGTTGCACTCTTGTGAGCCATAAACGCCACCCAAGAAAATCTTGAATAATCATCCGTTATTACGAGGCAGTATTGATCATTCCTGATGCTTTTGTGCTTGACAGGACCAAACAAATCCATGTGCAAACGTTCAAGAGGAACTGCCACCGTGTTGATCTTCTTTGTCAGATGTCGTTTCTTCGTTTGCTTTCCTTTTTGGCATGAAACACAGACGTCTTGAAGATGGAAATTTTTAAGAAGAATACCATTCACTAATTCATTCGTCACCAAATGATTCATTTTGCGTAAGTGAATGTGACCCATACGTCTGTGCCAAGAGATAGAGTCTTTTTCCGTGGCTTTGGTAATAAAAAAAGTTGCTTGTGCAGTCGTTGTTATAGCTTGGCTCATATCAAGGACATACAAATCATTTATCCTTGGAGCAGATAAGAGAATCCATTCTTTTGGAATCTTGACGCCGGGTTTCAGCACATAACATCCATTTGCATCAAAGTGTACTGAAAACTGCTTATCACAGATTTGTGAAACGCTGAGAAGATTGTGATCAAGTTGTTGTACAAAGTTGATCTTGTCAAAACTTACAACCCTGTTAGATACCATTCCTTCTCCTGTAATATAGCCGCCTTTATCTCCAGCAAAAGCAACATAACCTCCTCTAATAGATTTAACGTCGTAGAGAAGCTTCATGTCGCCTGTCATGTGCCTGGATGCCCCACTATTAACAATCCAATGACTGCTGAAAGTTCCTCCTGGAACACCCTGCACATGTACTCACATGATTAGTTGGAGATGGGGACCCAAGCCTTTGTGGTCTTGGGTCTTCCATTTTCATCAACGTAAGTTACTTGAACTTCTCGATGTTGTGGAAATTGTGATGTTCCCCCTGATTCAATAACCGTTTTTGGTTTCCAGGTCTGTTTTGTTTTACCAGTGTTATTCTTTAAAATATTAACTTCATGATTGTCTGAAGTTTTTGAATTTTCTGCTTTGACAGAAACATATGTTTTGTTAACCACGTTGGTTTTAATCGCTTTTTCAATTTTCTTGACCTCTTGACGTTTCTGTTTCTTTTCCCTTTCTTTTACAAGACGGGGATCTTGTTTTGATGAAACAGATCGCTTTCGGTCAATTTGGTCACGGGGATCATCAACTTTGGCTTTTTGTTTATGAAGATATGGGCAATTTCGAATGATATGTCCAATTGTGCCACATTAAAAAACATGATCTATGTTCTACAAACCCCGTAGTATCATGTGATTGTCTTGTCGATGAACTTTGTGATCTCGAGGTACTAGGTTTTGAACTGTTTGATTCGTTTCTTTTGAAAGAGTTAACTTGAATGACATGATCTAAGTTAGATTTATTGGAAAATGTTTCAAGTTTATCTGTTCCCTTCGATTTCACAAAGTTCACTTTCTTGTCCTTTTTCTTGGTCTGTTTCTTTTGCCATTGAGTCGGTGAGTTACTTTTAGGTTTGGTGCGATTTTGCTGAACTTTCTCAGTTGGTAATTTTTTATTGCCATTTTGTTTGCGAATTTCAGCTCTTGGAATCGGAGGACATTGTGTTACCACAACATGTGATCTTGTCTTTCCCAAGAACTTACTTGTTGAATCCTCAAAAAATTTACTAATTAAAGATTGATTAACATTCTTAATAGGAAAATATTTGTCAGAGTAGATTTATCATCACCAATAAGAGTGTATAGCAAATTCACACTCTCAGACTCTTGTGAGGAAGTAGACGTGGACTCGATCAGAACAGTCGTAGCAGGTTTTGCGGGAGGATCACATAGAATATGATTCTCGAGAGGTATGTCCTCTTCTTTGATTACCGCATCTGACTGTGCTGAGTCAGTATCATAGATTCATCATCTGAAGAATCAGTATCCTCAACAATGATTGGAGGATCCTGATTTTGTTCAGCAGTTACAAATGTATCTGCTGACACATCCGAATCTGATGATACTTCCGGTTTATATCCAAGTCCCGTTGCAAATTCCTCAATGTCTAAAGAAACAGATTCTTCATAATGAGTTCTATACTCCTCATCAGGCATGACATCAAAATTTTGTCTAACAGGTGGTGGACATTTCTTGTATCCAATGCAAGTGACATCCTTTTTCTCTTTTTTTGTGCCAATGATGTGATCCAGCACGTATCTAGAGTTAGAATAACTGTCTAGCTTAAGCCGGATCGCCTCACTTTCACACTTTGTACAGGCTAACTCTTTTTGCATTATCTCAAGACGACTGATATAACAGTTTATGTCAGTTTGTTTTCTTGAAACCGTTTTTATCAATTCGGTTTTATCTTTTCTTAAATTTTCAACCACCGTTTTAAATTCCTTTTCATGGTTTTCATAAAACATGTTAGCCTCTTTGCATTTCGAGAGATCCACTATCAACTTTTGATTGTGGATATTTGTCACTTCATATTTTTTTTGCAAAGCCTCATGTTTGCTTTGCAAATCACACCACTTAGCATCTAAAGAAACATGTTTATTTTGCAAGTCAAACAATTCAGCATTTAAAGCATCATGTTTGCTTTGCAACTCAGACATATTAGCATCAAAATCAGCACATTTAACACTTAAGCTAGCACAATTTTCACAATTAACAACATTTGGTTCATCGACACATACCTTGTAACATCTGTGCTTGTAATCATTGTGAACAGTTCTATTATCAATAAAACAATGTTATTTGATCCCAATGTTTGATTTGTTATGTTTTACATTTTTCATGTTTTGACTTTTATCCAATTTCAAACTCTATATCACTTTCTGGAGAGTTATACGCAAACTGATGCGTAAACGTAATCAGTTTAATGAGACAAATACTCCGGAACATCAACATATACTTAACATACCTTAAATAACCTTTACCCAACTTAGAAATAAGTTTTAAAGGCTTTGGTATGGCAAAAACAAGTTAATTCGCTTACAGGGACTAAACTTGACAAACTGCGAAAGTATGCCAATTTGAACAGTAACGAACATTCCGGAACATGACCATAAGTTAAACACACCTTAAATATCCTTTACATAGCTTAGAAATAGGCTTTAAGGGGTTCGGTGTGCTAAAATAAACTTTTGGGTCATTCAGGGACTAAAAGTGTCAAAAAGTGCACAAGTTTGCACTTTCACGCACAACTTATGTTCTGAATACATCTGGACATCCAAAAATTTATGTAAGCACTATAATATTTTATTTTAGTGTTTGGCATGAGAAAAATCCATTCGTTGCGTCTTTTGGATCGTTTTACGCGCTTGTGCGCATTCCGTCGTAATTAAGCGAACATCGAGTTCGTACGACCAAACGAACTGACATCCGACATATTTTTGAGCATGTTTCATGTCCACAATGTTTAGGCATCATTTTAGGGCCTTAAAGTTGGCTTGACGGGCCTTAGAAGTGCCGGAAATAAGCTTAAACACCAACAGGGACCAAAACTGTCAAAATGAAACATGTTTCTGATCTGTGCAGGCCAGGCGGCCCGCGTAAGATCCTTGTGTATCCTTACGTGGCCCGCGTCAGTGTCTCAGACAGCAGAAAGTTGCAGAAACTTTGAATCTGGTCCATTCCACTCTTGCACATGTTATTTATCAATACTATGGGTTGGTTTTTGATGCACATGGTATTACAATACCATGGGTGCAAGTGTATGGCCAAGATCGGATCTCGTTTTCCAAGAAACGATCTTAACGGCTAACCAAAAACTATAAATACCCCATGCCATCCATTGCAAAACCCACTAGAATTTTGATTTGAGAAACTCTAGGTTGAAACCATTGTTTCATACCTGAGATTCTTGGATCGAAATTAGCATTCGGGGACCCTTCGTAAGTATTCTTTCGTTCTTTTATTGCTTTTCGAGTCTGAAATTCAAACTTTGTTTGACTTTCTGCGTTGACCAGTTTATGGTCAATGCGAAGTTCGTTCGAACTTCGCGACGTGATTGTAATCACGATGGTTATAGTCCCTTGGGACTATGCCTACTGATTACCACATTGTCTAGGGTCGTAGGGTAAGCGATCTAATAAATCGCTTATACCTTCGAACCCGACCCATTTGGTCGATCATTAGGATCCGACCAAATACATTAGGTGACCATAGCATATAGGGAATAACCTTCCGAGGTTATACCTTATGGTCACATCGTTTGAGTAGTTGTATGATAGGTGGTTTATATGCCTTAGGTAAATTACCAGAATACCCTTTTCATGTATAATTGGTAATTAAGCATATGTAACCTAAACTTGTGTCACATAACTGATTATGTAACATGTTTAGGCATATAACACTTGTCATAGGACTAGTTAGGCGGTCCGAACGCGTTTCACGCGAACGACGCGTTAAAGTAGCATAAGCTACCTAAACGGGTCGTAATGGGTCGTAAGCACTTATGTTAGGCTTCATTTAGTATGTAGGCTTTGTTAAACCATATGACACGAGTCTCTACACTCGTTTGGTTTACGAACCCTCATCCTATCTAAATCCTCCGATTTAGGTCCGGTTTATTAACATAGTTACCTATATTAGGTGCCGTTTGATTCCGAGATCTCTAGCATTGCTTGGTGGTTATCTTAGGACTACTGAACAATCTCAAGTGAGTACATAGACCCCTCTTTTACTGTTTTCCAAACTGATTTGGGGTGAAACACATGTGCCTACTTGTTACTTTCGTGCTTTCCTGCTTTCACATCATATACTGGCTATGTTCATTAGTACATTTATAGTACATGATTTCATTGTGTTCATGCTATGTATGCCCATTGTGTGCGTACTTAGTACATCGTTTTACATTACATTTCATGCTATGTATGCCCATTGTGTGCGTACTTAGAACATTGTTTTACATTACATTTCATGCTATATATGCCCATTGTGTGCATACTTAGTACATTGTTTTACATTACATTTCATGCTATGTATGTTCATTTGATTACATACTTAGTGCATTGTTTTCACGTGCTTACATTTTTGGTATGACATTTGGTTTGTTTACATGGGACAATACATTCATTAACATTGATCACGCTGTTCGTTAGTAGGTAGTGGTACCATAGGAATTGACAACTCCCGTTCCGGACATCCTGGTTAGGTGGGGATGAAAGGAATAACCGAATTCGATATACATAACTTAGATAAACCTTCAATTTTTTTAAGGGTTTATCGCCACAGTCTCAAGGCTTGGATGCATGCATTTTCACAATACCTGTTTGTATCAGTATAGCATGCATTTATTACACAAAACATAACTTTGATTTAAACCATGTTTTACTTCAATACCTTGTTTTTGTGCATTATACATATGGTTTAGTTGATATATTTCACTTACCATACATGATATGTTTGGGTACACATTACATGATCTACATTAAACAATAACATTTTAACATTGATATACACATTTAGTGGTTTACATTGAACATAGACATCTCAATATGGTTAATACATTAACACATGACAATTCATTTATACATAAACAATTTACATTGGTGGTTGGTTTAAGTAAGTGATTTGAGTAACGAGGCGTGTGTAATATGATACAAGCATGGTGGATACGCCGCTGGTACTTCCTATAAACAAGTGTTTGTATGATATTACATGTCGTAACGTTACTTAAATCATTTCAATATTTGACATATTACGTTTTACATAAACAACTTATCTTCACAAGACATTGATTTACAAAACAACTTATCTTATGCAAACTCATTTTCTTGGTTATTCATTTAACCTTACATTTATTTATACATATCACCTGATCTTATCGTTTTTCAAATGATTTACAAGACAAAGCAAAATACAGGGTTCATGACTAAACATTTTCTTAAACATAAGTCATGAATTCTATTTTCACAAACCTATGTATCTCACAGGCATTTTTATGCTGACGTACCTATTTTCACATGTGTTTTCAGGAGCTTTTCCGTAGGATGATGATCGTGACACTAGGGCGGACATGTGCCTTAGAGACTAAAAATGAAGATAGACTTGTTTAATTATGTTATGAACTCTTCTGTCACACCCCGACCACGTATAAGATACAAAACGTGGCGGAAAACGTCGGGGGGTGTTGTAACAGAATTATTGTTTCACAGCCATGGCATAAAAAGTTATAGTTTATTTATTAAACAAGAGTGTTACATTGTCTTAAACAGAAATCACAAAACGTGGCGGAAAACGTCGGGGAGTGTTGTAACAGAATTATTGTTTCACAACCATGGCATAAAAAGTTATAGTTTATTTATTAAACAAGAGTGTTACATTGTCTTAAACAGAAATCAAAGAGTTCATAACATAATTAAACAAGTCTATCTTCATTTTTAGTCTCTAAGGCACAGGTCCGCCCTAGTGTCACGATCATCATCCTACGGAAAAGCTTATGGTCACATCGTTTGAGTAGTTGTATGATAGGTGGTTTATATGCCTTAGGTAAATTACCAGAATACCCTTTTCATGTACAATTGGTAATTAAGCATATGTAACCTAAACTTGTGTCACATAACTGATTATGTAACATGTTTAGGCATATAACACTTGTCATAGGACTAGTTGGGCGGTCCGAACGCGTTTCACGCGAACGACGCGTTAAAGTAGCATAAGCTACCTAAACGGGTCGTAATGGGTCGTAAGCACTTATGTTAGGTTTCATTTAGTATGTAGGCTTTGTTAAACCATATGACACGAGTCTCTACACTCGTTTGGTTTACGAACCCTCATCCTATCTAAATCCTCCGATTTAGGTCCGGTTTATTAACATAGTTACCTATATTAGGTGCCGTTTGATTCCGAGATCTCTAGCATTGCTTGGTGGTTATCTTAGGACTACTGAACAATCTCAAGTGAGTACATAGACCCCTCTTTTACTGTTTTCCAAACTGATTTGGGGTGAAACACATGTGCCTACTTGTTACTTTCGTGCTTTCCTGCTTTCACATCATATACTGGCTATGTTCATTAGTACATTTATAGTACATGATTTCATTGTGTTCATGCTATGTATGCCCATTGTGTGCGTACTTAGTACATCGTTTTACATTACATTTCATGCTATGTATGCCCATTGTGTGCGTAGTTAGTACATTGTTTTACATTACATTTCATGCTATATATGCCCATTGTGTGCATACTTAGTACATTGTTTTACATTACATTTCATGCTATGTATGTTCATTTGATTACATACTTAGTGCATTGTTTTCACGTGCTTACATTTTTGGTATGACATTTGGTTTGTTTACATGGGACAATACATTCATTAACATTGATCACGCCGTTCGTTAGTAGGTAGTGGTACCATAGGAATTGACAACTCCCGTTCCGGACATCCTGGTTAGGTGGGGATGAAAGGAATGACCGAATTCGATATACATAACTTAGATAAACCTTTAATTTGTTTAAGGGTTTATCGCCACAGTCTCAAGGCTTGGATGTATGCATTTTCACAATACCGCATAAATGTTTGTATCAGTATAGCATGCATTTATTACACAAAACATAACTTTGATTTAAACCATGTTTTACTTCAATACCATGTTTTTGTGCATTATACATATGGTTTAGTTGATATATCTCACTTACCATACATGATATGTTTGGGTACACATTACATGATCTACATTAAACAATAACATTTTGACATTGATATACACATTTAGTGGTATACATTGAACATAGACATCTCAATATGGTTTATACATTAACACATGACAATTCATTTATACATAAACAATTTACATTGGTGGTTGGTTTAAGTAAGTGATTTGAGTAACGAGGCGTGTGTAATATGATACAAGCATGGTGGATACGCCGCTGGTACTTCCTATAAATAAGTGTTTGTATGATATTACATGTCGTAACGTTACTTAAATCATTTCAATATTTGACATATTACGTTTTACATAAACAACTTATCTTCACAAGACAATGATTTACAAAACAACTTATCTTATGCAAACTCATTTTCTTGGTTATTCATTTAACCTTACATTTATTTATACATATCATCTGATCTTATCGTTTTTCAAATGATTTACAAGACAAAGCAAAATACAGGGTTCATGACTAAACATTTTTTTAAACATAAGTCATGAATTCTATTTTCACAAACCTATGTATCTCACAGGCATTTTTATGCTGACGTACCTATTTTCACATGTGTTTTCAGGAGCTTTTCCGTAGGATGATGATCGTGACACTAGGGCGGACCTGTGCCTTAGAGACTAAAAATGAAGATAGACTTGTTTAATTATGTTATGAACTCTTATGTCACACCCCGACCACGTATAAGATACAAAACGTGGTGGAAAACGTCGGGGAGTGTTGTAACAGAATTATTGTTTCACAACCATGGCATAAAAAGTTATAGTTTATTTATTAAACAAGAGTGTTCCATTGTCTTAAACAGAAATCACAAAACGTGGCGGAAAACGTCGGGGAGTGTTGTAACAGAATTATTGTTTCACAACCATGGCATAAAAAGTTATAGTTTATTTATTAAACAAGAGTGTTACATTGTCTTAAACAAAAATCAAAGAGTTCATAACATAATTAAACAAGTCTATCTTCATTTTTTATCTCTTCTTTATCGATCTGCTGATAATCTTCTTGAGTTAGATTGATGTTTCCGATCTGCCCTGCAATCAACCCACAATACGAGCTCACCAATGTGTTTAGTATCTCCATATGATCTTTAGCTACTTCAACGCTAACTTTGGAGAAGTTTGACGTGTCAAGCCGTACTGTATTTGACTTTGATGGCTGACCAGCAGATGATGTGCTTCCGTAACAAGCTTGCTATTGTGGAGCTGGTGGTAATGGATTTCCATACAAGTCTGTGGTTGGAGCTGGCTTCACAGGAACTTGTATCGTATTGCCATATAAATCCGTGCTTGTGACAAACGTCGTTTGAAGTGGAGCATGTAAAACTGGTCTTGCAGGAGTACTAGAAGTTCCATAATACATATCAGGATTTTGTCGCACTTGAACCCTTTTCGCCTTTAGGGTTTCTTCCTGATCTTTGTTCTCCAAGAGCTGAACGAAGTCATTGATGTTTGTTGTCGCCAATGCGCCATTGTACTTCAGGATTTCCAAGAAACTATTCCATTGAGGTGGCAATGCATCGGCAAACTTTGTGACTACCTCTGCTGGAGTTGTTACTACCCCATAATTACCCAATTCAGTCAGCAGATGATAGAATCGACTTGTCATATCTCCCAAAGATTCACTTTCCATACATGTGAACCCATCAAACTCCTTTTTGAGTACGTCATGTCTCAATTGACGTGACTTTTCATTTCCTAGACCCCTTGTCTTCAATGCATCCCACAATCACTTTGACGTCTTGAAGCTGACGAATTGATGATATATTTCCTTGCTCATCGCCTGAGTCAGAATAGCATATGCTTTCTTTTCTAAATCATATGCCTTTTTCTGGTCTTCCGAAAGATCGGCAAATGTAGCGGCAGTTGAAGCGGCAACCTCAAGAGCTTGATCGAAGTCTGTGGTAAAACGTAGCCACAATTCCGTGTTTTGCCCATTGACATACGTCTGAAATCGATCTACCCATCCAGGATATTCGTTTATGTGCATCAGTTTCGGTGGACGATTTAGACTTCCGGTCTCGCTTTCGCTTAGGAGTATACTTTGAATACTTGGAGTTTGATTTGAAACAAATGCCCATTGACCGGTCGACATTTGATTCGCTTGCGAAGATGCGGGTGTGGGAGATTCAGCCCATGATGGTGATAAACCGGTGCTACAATACTTGCTTTCTGTATTAGATGTAGGAATAGGTGATTCAGCCCATGAGGGAGATAAACGTGTGTTTGTATACTTGCTCTCTGCAGTTGACGGATTACCCCACCAATTCGGATTCATTTTGGATGTTTATTAATGAAAAACCTGTTTACACACTTCAAATAGACAGTTAACTATGAAATAAAAAGCTTCTGTTAGAAATATCACAAGTATGAATGACGAAAATAAGGTGTTTTCGTCTGAGTAACCTGTATTCCCTGTTTTCCGACAAACCCGAAAGTGCGGAATCCAAACGGGTAAGTTAAACCAAGTGACGAACACGTAAGACACAAAGATTCAACGATTAACACTCCATTGTATTAATGCGTATGAAACCGTTACAAAGCAATGTTTACAAGATATCCTTATAAACTCTCAGTGTGTGTGTGTTTACAGTGTTCGCTCTCAAAGTCTATGCAGACTCGTCTCTGTGTTTCTGTCTGTTGTCTGGGCTTATATACCAAAATCCATGACGAAAACAAGATGCCCATGAAAACTCATTGATGAAATCAGATCATCATGACGAAATCAGGGTGATTTCGTCACCTCAGGGGATTTCACCAAATTGGTTTTCACCACAAGGGTGATTTCGGCATAAAGGGATTTCGCCCAACAGTAGGGTTTTCGTCCATACATATGGGCTTGAGTCTTCATATTGGGATTCAAGGACTTGTTCATGTTGTTTGGGCTTTGGGCCTTGACTTGGGCTTTAGAACAAACAAACAACAAACAAATAACACCTAAACAATACTAACATGTATACTGCACACACGCAGTTACACGTACATCGAACATTACGAAGTAACTAGCATACCGAGTCAAGACAGGAGGTTGTCTTGACTACGGCCTTCACTTCGTAGCCGAGTCGAACCGAGCCGAGCCGTATCCACATAACATGTATCAACAATTTGTTGAGGCTTCTGTTTCATTTAGTGAAATAATATTTGATCCTCATCATCTGTTTGTTGAGCTTCTAAATGGATTAAGTGGAGTCAAGTCACTCTTTGTTCAAAATATAAGTTTCCTATCCACTTCACCTCTGCTCATCTTTCCAAATATGAAGCACTTGAAGTTGAAGAATTTCCAGCATTCTAGATCAATCCTTCAGTTTCATGAAAGTTGTCCTGAGCTGAAACATTTGTACATTGAAGAGGTACCTGAGCTGTTGATTTGACCATTTTTCTTGTTGTACATGTTACCCAACCATTTATTGAAATGTACTAACTTGTCTATCTTGTTTGAGTTAGAAACTAATTCATACATGGGTTGAACCAAAGTCCGTTTCGGATTGTATGCTAACAAATCTTACAACCATCAAGATTTCAATTTTCAAGTTGTGGAAATGTGATATGCTGTTTCTGAAATACATGCTGAAGAATTCAGGGGTGTTGAAGAATATAACAATCACTTGGAGAGAGTCTTGCAACATAGAAGAAGAAACGTGGTTTTGTGCAAACTTGCGTAAGCTTCCAAAGGCTTCGAGGTGTCGTGAGATCCATTTTCATGGAAAATATTGGTCACATTCTACTATTAGTTAATTTTGTTAAATGAGCATCATATGCATGATGCAATCTAAAACTTCTACCTGCACATTGAGACAACTCATTGTTTATTATTTAAAGGCAATTGTGATGACTAGAGTTTTTGGATTTTATTATTTTTTGTTTTGTGTATATGGTATTTTTTGTTACCTATTCAGAAAGTTTGTTTATAATTTGCTTCTGCAGGCAATTTTATAAGAAGTTGATTTCACTTGTGTTAATGATCTAAGTAATTTCCTTAGAGAGTCATCAAACCGGTAAGAAACCATTATATTATTGGTATAATGATTGCAACATTTTAAGGCCAATTCAATCACCTTTGCTATTGTTCCTTGTGTTTGTGTTTGGACAAAAGGTTTAAAAGTTGGAAAGAGTGATCATCCGCATGTTATAAGTCAGGATTAGAGTCACAAACCCTCGTGGTTAATTCACTTGTTTCAACGTATGCATACCACGTGTTTTATTTGATTAAATGCAGGAAAGAGATGTATCTTGAAATACCATGATTGCAGTCTGCAGAGAATGTGGTGATCTGCAGTCTGCATTACAGTCTTTCTCATTAAATTCATAAAAAGGCTTGATATCATAGAATTCAAAAGTTAATATCAATGTAGTCTTAAAAAGAATATAAATGCCTTTTCAAGAATCTTATTACTTGTTTTTCTTAAGTATTAAGGTTATAACAAAGACTTGATATCAAAGAATTCAAAAGTTAATATCAATGTAGTCTTAAAGTGAATATACATGCCTTTTCAAGAATCTTATTACTTGTTTTTCTTAAGTATTAAGGTTATAACAAGGCGATTTGATATTCACCATGACACTAATTAGTTATGCCTTTTTGTATAGGTTTCGACAACATATACTTGTTGATGTGAGCAGCATAGATATAAGCCCAATGGTTTTGGGGTCCAAGATTTCTATGCCTATCATGGTTGCACCAGGGCCAGCCCAATGGGCTTTATAAACTAGGCAATGGCCTAGAGCCTCCATAAAACAGGGCCTCCAATTTTTAGAAAAAAGTTGTATGTATGTGTATTGGATCTGGGCTTATATTGAATAAATAAGGCCCAAAAATAAGTTGCCCAAGTGACAATGGAGTAATTAAGGAGATTAGGGCAAAAATTATAGGCTATGCGAGGCAGCAAGGAAACAGGAAAAATCAAAATTTTGAAACGTCGTCGTTTGAAAAGTTTGGTGGTTATCAATGGAAACTCATTCGTCAATATCGTTAATCATTCAATGGAATTATCGAATTTTGGAAAATGATTCGTCATTCTGATTTTGGCTTCTTGTCTTCTTGATAAGCGACTTGTGAGTTGCCAGAGAAGACTAACAATGGCTTCCAATTTGACAGCTATGTCGTTCCTTCCAACCCATAGAAATCACTTCAATGTCCGAAATCCCTTCAACTGGTGGTGTTTTACCGCCATTAATCCCCCCTTTACCACTTGATAAACCTCTTGATACTCTCTGAAATTCGTATGATTATGGTTGTGTTAATTTGGAACCCCAAAGTGCTTGTTTTCCCCAGCCGCCACCCCATTTTGGGGAAGCCGATCCTGTTCGTAGTGTAGAGCACCTCAAAAATACATCAGGAGCCGCTCACCTCTCTCAAAAGAACGGTGATTCTTCTCCTATATCATACCCTGTTACCTTCTTTTTTAGGAGTGTAGACACAAACACTAGCCATGGGAGTGTGTCAATTTTGATCAACGAAACTCCAAATCTGGAGTTGGATAAGCGTAATCAAGACCAGCCCCTAATTCTTCTCCAGATACGATCCATCCTGAATAAATTACTCAACCCCAGCTGCAATTTTCATATCCTACTCACGTTAATCGGGCTTCAAGTGACTTGGAAACCAACGATATGGAACCAGGAAATGCAAAATCGGTAGCAATACCATCTGAAAATAGGAAATGGTGAATGAAGAAGACTAAGAATTCGGTAAGATTTAACCCCCTCCTAGCTAATCTCCGTGTCAAAGAATTTGTTCAACAAACCCCTGGGTTCTGTTATAACTTGCGTACCACATGTGGAAAGTCTAGTGTTTCTTCGGTAAAATACCCCTAATCGCAGGGGTTTGTTGATGAGAGTATGGATTTGGAAGGAAATAACAGGGAGTTGGATACCACCCCTGCTAACCTCGAGGGTTCTGAGCAAGAGATGGATGTGGTGGGTGTTCAGCAGTCAGCCACCTCTGCTGTCCAGTCGGCTGGTGAACAGGTAGGTGTTGTTGCAGGGGTCTCGTTTGACTCAGAGATGGAGGATGGTTTGGCGGGTAAATCAGGAGGTCTCATGGGGTTAGGCTCAGATGAACACGCTCCTGTTAATGCAGCTGCAGAGGCTGTGCAGATTCAAAACCCAAAAATTGGAAGGAACGACATAGCTGTCAACAATGGAGGGTTGAAGCTATGGTGATTTTGGAGGTTGAAGATGAAGAAAGTGGAGAGAGAGAGAGAGAGAGAGAGATGAAAAGACAGTTTTACCCTTACATGCTATGCATGTGAGACCATTTAACATGGATTAGTAACTGGGTTAGTGATAAAGGATGAAACCTGCAACAAAATTAATCTTAAAGGCTGGTTTTGGCAACTTTTAAAGATTAAGGCTGAAACCAACAAGATTGGTGAAACTTAAAGTACGTTTTTGCAATTTACTCTATATAATTTCTAATCGACGCGACTTTTTAACGAAAAGGTAGAAACTTATCCATAGAATTTCTAACCAACGCGACTTTTAAACGAATGGGGTACAAACCTCAAGTTGGTAAAGGGTATGAAATATTTAAAAGTAGTTTGAAGGGTTGTGACTTTTTATAAGGGTGTGACATACATAAAAGTAGTTTGAAAGGTTGTGACTTTTTGAAGGGGGTGTGATGGGTTGTGACTTTTTGTAAATATATGAAGGGTTGTAACTTTTTGTAAGGGTGTGATATATATATAATAGTAATTTGAAGGGTTGTGATTTTTAATGGGGTATGATCAAACTATTGTGTCTTTGAAGGGGTGTGATCCAAACCATTGTGTCTTAAGTTACTTTTTGTAGGGTTGTATAATATAATTTTTAGGGTACTCTATGTCTCTCCTTAAAAAAATCAAATATAAAAATGTAAAGATATAAAACTGATGAAGAATTGAAGAGCTCATTAAAGTCTATGTAGCACATTAACAATTTTCATAATATATTTGGACCTTATTATATATAATCCAGGTTCACTTGATAAAACATTTTTATATATAGACAAAAGATCAAATACAAATACCTTTATCAAATAAAACGTACGAATTTGGTGATAATGTAAAAAACGTGGTGATATTTTCGTAATTATTTACTCGTAGAGTAATTATCAAAATTACCCTACAAATGATCTTGTAAGATAATTTTGTAAAAAGTTCTTGTAAGGTAATTTTGATCTTTTAGGGTAATTTTGTAAAATTTCTAGTAGGGTAATTTCGTAAAGTATCATAATTACTCTAAAAACGATCTTGTATCGTAATTTTGATCTTGTAGGGTAATTTTGTAGAGTATCATAATTTCTCTACAAGTGTATCAAAATTACCCGACAAGATCAAAATTACCATACAAGAACGGTTTACAAAATTACCCTATAAGATCAAAATTATCCCACAAGATCATTTGTATAGTAATTTTGATAATTACCCTATGAGCAAATCATTACGGAAATGTCACCATGTTTTTTTTTGCTTTTTCATGCCTTTCATACGTTTTGTACGATATGGCTGTTTGCACGTGAACTTAACACTTTATATATAATTCAAGTTCACTTGACAAAACGTTGTTGTTCAAAAAACGAGACACTATAATTACTTTTTAAATCATTCTATTTTAAATTAAATCATTTTTAATCAGTATGTTTGGTTAAGTTATCAATCGTACCCAATAAATGTCACAACTAGCAAAGCTATTGAAAGGGTCTGGGGAGAGTGTGATGTAGGCAAATCTTACCTCTATCTATAAGATAGAGATGCTGCTTCCAGAGAGACCCTAGACTCAACTCTAACAACACCCAAGACAAACAAACGAACATACAAACAATAAAGCATGAAAATAGTAAAATTAGCAAGAACACGAGCGCAAGCAAGAGTGATGAAAATAACATAGAAAATACATAACCTCATGGGACCACACATAGCAAGAGTGATGAAAATAACATAGAAAAATGCATGACCTCATGAGACCACACATAGGCAGTGGCGGACCCAGAAACTTTTTTCACGGAGTGCGGAAATTTTTAAAGGATCTTGTGTCTATTGGTATATAATATATTTTTTTCGGTTTGGGTCGGATCGGAGACGGGTTCTCATTCAATTCAATAACTCAATAACATATCTCAACATCACGTTATCACATATTCACTTTAAATTTAAGTATTTAACATATCATGATTTTTTTTGTAAAACAACTTTATCTTAGTACTTGTAAAAACTTCCTTTATGTATTTTTACCTCACTTCTTGAATACTAAACAAATAATAATTTGTTGGTTTGATTATAAGAAACAACAATCTTATTCTTATACTGAACTTTCTTGAAGTGCCCTTGATATTTAATGAATGTATGAAACATCTGACTAAAATGTTTACATATATAATTTTTAAAACATTTTTCCAATCCTCTCAAATGCTAAACAAATAATAATTTATTGGTTCGATCATAGGAAACAACAATCTCATTCTTATACTCAACTTTCTTAAAGTGTCGTTGATGTCTAATGATTGTAAGAAACATCGGATTAAAATGTTTTTACATATATAACTTCTGAAACATGTTTATTTGTGACAAGGACAATAAAAGTCGTGATGAATAATTATATAAATAATTAAACTTAATCAAGTAAATTAATAATGATTAAGTAAATTAAATCAGATATAATAAAGATATTTGAAAAGCTTAAAATAAAAATAAAAATAAAAATAAAAGCAAAACTCATACACAGTTATTATTCCATATATAAATAAACAACTTTTTAGTGCATCATCACTTGTAATTTGTGCTTTGTGAGTTTTTTCAAAAAAAAAACTTGACTTTTTTACTTTTAACCCAAAGGTTTTTAGCTTTTATAATTTTAACCCTACATAATTTGCTTTTTTTAACTTTAACCCAAAACTAAACTTGATTTTTTACTTTTAACACAAAGGTTTTTAGCTTTTGCAATTTTAACCTTACATAATTTGTTTTATTAACTTTAACCCAAAACTTTTCATTATTTGCAATTTAACTTCACAACTTTTGTCACTTATACTTTTCATCTTTGGAAAATTTTCGTTTTACGTATAGTTCTAAATTTTTCGACTTAATACAACGCAACGTACGAGTGTGGTTCAACTTTTTTATGTTTTGTTTCAAATTTTGCAAGTTAACACGGCGCAACGTGCATGTGTGGTTCAACGTTTTTTACCTCTATTTTTTCATGTTTGACAGGTTCATCGCAACACGCAGATCCTAGGTCGAGTCAGTGTTGGTGGTCGATGACGGTTGTGTGACATTAGTACTATTTGACACCGTTTTACGCCCCGTCACAACGCAGGGTGTGCTTTGGGGGTTTTCTAAAGAAAAATGGTTATGCATATGGTTGTCGTGACCTTGGCTTTGGGGGTTTTCAAAAAAATGATTTTTTTACCTTTCCCCAAAAAGTATTTCATAAATTACTTTTAACCCAAAACTATTTGTTTTTTTACTTTTAACCCAAAACTTTTTATCTTTTGCAATCTATCCTCGCAACTTTTTTTACTTTCAACTTTGGCCTTTTATAGTTTTCATTTTCCACAAATTTTTCGTTTAATGCTTGGTTCTAAATTTTGTGACTTAACACATCGCAACGTGCGTCTTTGGTTTAACGTTTTTACGTTTCGTTCTAAATTTTTGCGAGTTAACACGATGCAACGTGCGTGTATGGGTGAACGTTTTTACATCGTCTATTTTTTTCCCGTTTGACAGGTTTAACATAACGTGTAGATCCTAAATCGACTTAGTTATAACTAAAGAATTCCCGCCGCATTGCGGAGGGTCTCAATTCTAGTTAAATTAAATTTATATATGGTAAATAAAATAAAGATATTTAAAGTTTAAAATATAGGTCTAGTTCTACCAACAATTTTGGGGTAATAGGAGCCACTCACTCTCTTTTACTTTTTGACATACGTGTTTTAAGCTAAATAAAGTAATTTTTGAGTGGGTCCATATTAAAAAGAACAATACCCATTCTTTCTCTTTTTTCTTTATTTCCACGCAGCAGTAGAGTTCTTATTTCCACCATTTTTTCAGGTGAAAAGATTCTTTAATTTTGTTTCATTTTTTTCATATCATCTCTTTCATGAGGTCCAAGGTCAAGGGGGCGATTACAAAATTTTAAGGGGGGCGATCGGGATTTTCGGAGTAAAATAACACTGAAACTTTTTTTTTTCAAAGGGTGCGTCCTCCCACCCACGGCTTAGGGTGGGTCCGCCCCTGCACATAGGCATAAATATAAGAATACAATGACATGAAATGTCTGCCCTATAGGAACATCAAGTCCCTACAAGCTACAACAAACCTAAGACACCTCTTTTACCCACCTCCTATACACGCCTCCACAAACTCTTATCATACATACTGTTTTGGGCTTATAACACTTGGGCCAGAATACATTAAAAGAAACCGTGGGCCAAAATCATAGGGTAAAAAGTAAATAGAGATAACGGCCACTGAGACAACGGCGTTTTATTCCAAGTGATCGTGCTCGTGAAACCTTCAAACCGTGTTTCTATTGGGATTTTACTTTGAAATCCCAAACCCTAATTGATTTTCTTGTCATCTGTACAGGTAAGGATTCGGTTGATTAGGTTTTCATCTTTGAATGTACATTGACAGTTTTTAGTTTCATTATTAAAACACTAATCTACATGTAAATAAGACCCTGCTTTTTTTTATTAGACGGCTAAAATACAACTGCAATTGGTTAGTTTCAGCTAAAAAAAAACCTATGGTGCATTTGGCTTAATCTGGTATGTTTTCATCTTTGATTTTGATTATTTTTGTTTGATTATAAATTAACATGCTCGCCCGATCAAACTTTAATATTAATATAAATACGGTTTGATTATGAACTTTTGTGTTTGATTGTGTTTGTTTTTTAAGAAGCGCAATGAGTTCAAAGAATGTAGACCGGCTTAGCATGTTGCCTGAAGAGATAGCTTCACATATACTCTCTTCAATGCCTACGAAAGTTGCTGTGCAAAGTAGCATTTTATCCAAAAGTTGGAGGTACAAATGGAGGCTTGTCACGAATCTTGACTTTGATGATGATACGTTCCATGATAAAAACATCTTGATAAAATTTGGAGACTGGGTAATGAACGTTTGTAAGTCATCCCACATTCAGTTATTTCGGTTACACTTTTCTAAACGTTGGAATCTGAAGTCAAGAGTATCAAATTGGATTGATAAGGCAGTCAGGTTAAACGTTCATGAGCTTGACATAGACGTTACCTCACTTTCACTTAAGTTGCCTTTAAGTATGTTCACTTGCAAGACACTCACAAAATTAAGATTAGATTGTGGTGATTATGTTCCGAGTTTTTGGACGGGTCTGCCTTTGGTTTATCTTCCTTGCTTGAATTCACTTGACATCAGCGTTTACACCGATCATTACATTAATGCGTTTTATAAACTCATCAATGGTTGCCCAATGCTTGAAAATTTATCTTTGCATATTATGTGCAAAGTGAATAAAGAAAATTACATATTCAATATCCCTACATTGAAAAGATTGAAATTAAAATGGCCACATCATACATCTGTTATCAACAAAGTTTTTTTAAACGTCCCTAATCTGGAATACCTATTTATTGATGGTATGTTGTGCTCGGTTTTTGTAATGGAAGATTTGTCGTCATTGTTTGAGGCTTCTGTTTCATTAAGTGAAGTAATATTTGATCATCATCATCATCATCGTCTGTTGGTTGAGCTTCTAAAAGGATTAAGTGGAGTCAAATCACTCTTTGTTCAAAATGTAAGTTTCCTATCCACTTCACCTCTGCCCATCTTTCCAAATATGAAGCACTTGAAGTTGAAGAATTTCCAGCATTCTAGATCAATCTTTCAGTTTCTTGAAAGTTGTCCTGAGCTGAAACATTTGTACATTGAAGAGGTACCTGAGCTGTTGATTTGACCATTTTTCTTTTTGTACATGTTACCCAACCATATATTGAAATGTACTAACTTGTCTATCTTGTTTGAGTTAGAAACTAATTCATACATGGGTGGAACCAAAGTCCGCTCCGGCTTGTATGCTAACAAATCTTACAACCATCAAGATTTTAATTTGTAAGTTGTGGAAAAGTGATATGCTGTTTCTGAAATACATGCTGAAGAATTCAGGGGTGTTGAAGAATATAACAATCACTTGGAGAGAGTCTTGCAACATAGAAGAAGAAACGTGGTTTTGTGCAAACTTGCGTAAGCTTCCTAAGGCTTCGAGGTGTTGTGAGATCCATTTTCATGGAAAATATTGGTCTCATTCTACTATTAATTAATTAACTAATTTTGTGAAATGAGCATCATATGCATGATGCAATCTAAAACTTCCATCTACACATTGAGACAACTCACTGTTTATCATTTTAAGGTGATTGTGATGACTAGACTTTTTGGATGTTATTATTTTTGGTTTTATAAATAAGGTGTTTTTTTTTTCATTTTCCGTTCAAATGGTTTGTTTATATTATGTCATGTTAACTCTCCATTTCACTACCCATTTTGCACTCAGTCACTAGGTATGGTTAATCACTCTAGGGTGTTTAAGTTATATATTTTTTATTTTCTAGAAATTATAAACTATGCATAAATAAATAAAACATATTTTAAACTAAATAAAAGTACTTTTAATTAAAAAAAAAACACACTACATTTAAAACTAAAAAATTAAACCATAAAATAAACCTAATATTTAGAAATTGCATGGCCAATTATATTTTTTTGCGATATCTATTTTCCTCGCCAGAATAAACGAATAAACGGCAACATCTCGGGTGGAGCATGGTCCTGTGGCTCAGTAAATGTCTTCAAATCCCGATCATACATAAGTTGTTTCACCGCCTCGCGTTGTTCCGCCACTAACGCTATGGTGTCCTCCTCGCGTTTCTTTCGTATACTCGTCAACTCTATCGCCCGTGCTTTTTTTTCTTCTTTCATAAGAGTGTATTGCGTGAGCTTCTCGGTGAGGGCCTCTTGGCTATCGTTTGATGATGTTGCGGGCCTCTTTTCTTTCCTTTTTTGTCTTGTTGGTGAGGGGTCTACGTTTATGTCCGGTATATCGATCGGTGACTCAGTTCCCGGTGTACCCGTATTGTAGTTATCCGAATCGGACGACTTTCTTTTTTGTCCCGAACTTCCACTATCTTCACCCAACAATGGTACCGGTGCCCATTTGTCATGTTTACGAACGACCTCCCATGCCTCAATATGTTGAAAACCACTCGGATATTTAGGTTCGAAATCACTTAAATCCCTATTCATGACGTCGAGGTCGCTAACCCCACTACCACGAATACGATCCTACATAGATAACAAATATAAAGTAAAAAAAAAAATAAACATTAAAAATGTTATGGAAAATATTTTTTAAATGTTCAAATAAAATATTACCGCTTGTTGTCAAAGACCGTTGAAGTGGTTTATCTTAGTCAACATAGGCATCCATTTTGAACGTACTTGATGAACTGTTCGAGTACTTCCGCCGACCGTTTCGTTGTAATGGGCGAGAACTTTTTTCCAAAAATTGTCCCCCTTTTTGTGCATTTCCTTGTTTCTTGTTTAAAGAACAGTGAACCCATGCCTTGGCTAAGGCCTCTTCATGTGTTTTCGTCCAAGTTTGACGCTCAGCCTTGACTCCCTTTTGTTTCGGCTCACTTGCTTCACCAATATCATCGTCTTCATCCTCATATTCTTCTTCGTCCTCGCCACTATCTACATCCAAATGTTGTGTTTCGGGGACAACCTCTAAATCTTGGTGTTCATCGTAGATAGGAGGTGGGCGCTCGACATTCTCTCTTGGTGATTGAATTGGCGGGGTCCTAAATGCAAATGGATCGAACTCGGTTGTGAAGCTTGGGTGTGAAAATATTTGTGGTGGAAAATTAGGTTGGATGCTAAAAAAAGTTGGTTGTGAAGTTTGGGGGTAAAAAAATTGAGGTTGAGAGGTTGGTGAATATCCGTAGGAGGTTTGAACCGGTGTACTTGGACCTCTAAAGTCACCTTGTCTCGTTTGTGAAACCTTTTTTCTTGAATCCGATCCTCGGCTAGCGGAACCTTTTTTCTTGGGTTCACCTTTGTTTTGTTTATCCATGGTGTTTGTGGGTGTAGAAAGAGAGATTTTTGAAAGAGTTGTGTGTTTTAAATTGATTGAAAATTATGGGTTTTATATAAAATGTGTAACGGTCAAAAAAATAACGTTCAAAAAATTAAACCAACGGTCAAAAAAATATGTAACGGTCAAAAATGGGCACCCCTTTCTCATCAATCACTTCGGTGATTACACACCGATTTTGGTCACCGCTCACCCACTCACCGAAACCCCTCATAATCACGGTATGGTCACCGCTCGGTGACTCCCCCTCCCCGATTAACTCCCCGCAAACCACATCGCCCACCCTAAGAAGTTGGTTTCACTGGTGTTAGTGACATAAGTAATTTCCTTAGAGAGTCATCAAACTGGTAAGAATCCATTATATTATTGGTATAATGATGTTAGTAACAATTTGAAAACCGGGTTTAATCTTGGAAAGAAGTTCAAGATTGCAACATTTTAAGTCCAGTTCAATCACCATTGCTATTGTTCTTCCTGTTTGTGTCTGGACAAAAGGTTTTCAATTTTAAGTCTGAAAGAGTGATCATTCGTATGTTATAAAGTCGGGATAAGAGTCCCAAACCCTCATGGGAAATGCCCTTGTTTCAACCTATATGAAGTGTAGGGTGTTTTAGGTGATGCATACCGTTCATTTGATGAAATGCCGGAAGGAAAGAGATGTATCTTGAAATACCATGATTGCAGGGAATGTGATGATCAGCTGTTGTAACACCTCGTAAAATCACGTCCAATGATGTGTTGACACGTGTACGTAACCCTAATAAAGTCAAACACTGACTATGAGGAACTAAAATTGTGAAAGATCAAAAACTTTGATTATGGAAAGACTGGAAGTATTAACATGCATAGACTATGTCTCTGAATAACCTCGCACAACATTCATATTCTCATATTAGGCCACTTATTGGATTATCAAAACCGTTTGCATAATAAATCGAAGGATTTGCACGGTAAAGGGTTAGAAGCGTCAACATGTTTAATAATACCTCTGAATGACCTTTTAATTGACCCAAAACATTATTATATCTAATCATACTCTTAAGAATGCAAAAAATTGGCCAATTAGGGCTTTAATGTCAATAAGTATCAATACGCGCAAGTATGTGCATTAAAAAGGGTTAAAAGTGTCAACATGTTAATTCTTTCCTCTGAGTGACCTTTTAACAAACCCGAAGTATCGTAATGTTAAATAATATTCTCGGGAATGCCCAATATGGATAACATAGGGCTTTAACGCAAAAAAAGCGATAATACGCGCAAGTTTGCGCGTTAAAAGGACCAAAAGCGTCAATATTTAAAACTACACCGTTGAGTTACCTTTTAAGCGAACAGGTTTGAAATGGAGTGTCGTAATACAACATTATAGTCATTTATACTCTTAGGAATTCTTGTTGTTAACCTTGTAAGGCTTTTACGCCATTTCGTGATAATACGCGCAAGTTCGCGCATTAAAGGGTTAAAAGCGTCAATACGCCAAAATAGGCCTCTGACTGACCCTTTTAACATATCGAGAAGTTTATGATGCTTGGTTATACTCTTGGATGTGCCTAATATTGGAAATATGAGGCCTTGTGTGCTAAAAACATCGTTACGAAAGAGTTCGGAAGTGCAGGGGCCAAACATGACAATAATTGAAAGTAGTAGTGAGCTGGTTAGGTCCTTACAGACCGTATAGAGACCCTTACGGTCCGTATGCTATTGTCAGTAACAGATTTTCAAAAACCAGCCTTGGTTTTGCTTCTTTGTCTCACACATTTGATTCTAGGGGCCTTTGATGGTTTAGAAAACTGGTTTTACACCTGTTATGATCTTGTTACCCCTCTCTAACACTTGTCATCATCCTAGCAAACCCAAATCACTATAAATAGGTGTGGGTTTTTGGCTCATAACTTGCACATTCACTTCCTTTCTTGCTCTCTTCTCAAATCTGAGGATCCTACTCAATTGGAACCTCCTTCTGAGTTTATCTCAGTCCTAAGGACCACTTGTAAGTGTTCCTTTCATGCTTAGTTATTTTGTTTGGCTCTTAAAGCCGAAAAGTCAAGCATTTGCGATAAACGCTTTGACTTTTAGTTAGACCTTATACGGTTGAGCCATGGTTCGCATCGAACATGGCTACGTGATCGTAATTAGGTAGGTATTATACCCTCAAAAGGGCACCTCCTAATTTCCACGTTTGCTTAGTTAATTGTCGGGTCAAGGTAACTAAAATAAAAGTCAAACGGGTCAGTTTTTAAATAAAATTCATAACTGATAATATAGAAGCTATAAAATTAGTTTTGTCACTTTAATAACTCGGTAAATATTAATTGAACATGTGTAAGCATGTTCGACCCGACAATTCTGAGTTTAGGATCGGTTCGCAACCGAAAGTCGCAAAAGTTGACTTTTGCATTGACTTTCAGTTCTGACCCGAATTAGCTTAGTTTAATTATGCCATAGGGTTCCTTTGTGACCAGATTATATGTTAGTATAACTCCCTGAAGTTATACTAATTGGTCCTTTAGAATTAGAGTTCATATGCATGTTTCCGTTATATGCTTAAAAGTTGACCATTATGCCCTTTTGATATTAAAACGAGATTTTTGAAAATGTAAGAGGACAAAAACCTTTATTACTGAATTATAAACATGTCCTAAAAATTTGACATCAGTTTAAGGTCTAATTTAGGAGTTATGATCAATATCGTAATTTGAAAGCTCTTTATTAGTTAAACGGCATTTTCGGCATAAAGCCTATTTAAACCCAAATTTTGACACCAAACCTTTTTCCCACTGATGTAATATAATATTTAGGTATTTTTGAAGATTTTTGTTGAATTTTAAACTAATCATAACATAGGGTTCTTGCATTCACTCGGTAATTGACGGTTATGCCCTTTTTGCTAATAAAATGAGTTTTACACATCCTTTACATATCAAACCTTTTTCTACTGATTTTATATATTAAATAAATTATTTTAAACAGTAAAGGCTGTTCAAAATCTCAAATTTACTTATTTAACCCGAATACCGTCAAATACCGACTTTTTATGCGATTTAGGCGCATAGTATGGTTTAAAACCATATTAGGCACCCAAAGCTTGATACCTACTGATGTTATGAATAAATTTTTATACTTTAACAATAAATAAAAGTTTTGAACTCAGATTTGCAAAATTAACCCTTAAAGCATATGTGAAATGACCAAAATGCCCCTACGGTGCATAGTTTGGCCATAAATGATAAATTTCACATATGTGAGATATCTTACTGATATAACTTGATAAAATAAATATTTTTACTGATTATTTTAGACCAGAACCTCAGATTAATATTTAACCTCTTTTATAACCTTTAAAATGACCAAAATACCCGTATGGGGCTTAAATTGATTTTAAATTCGTTTTGGGCATAATGGAAGGTATCATACTGATATCACAACATATTTAAGGCATATTAACTTGTGAAACATGTTCATGACTCATTTGCTTACCCGTTATGCATTATTCGCGCTCGGAACAGTTTATGTAACTAGTTTGCATAAATTGACCGAAACGGGTCAAACCTTATCATTTTGCTTCAAAATTCAGAATGTGTTTAGTTTACCCATATTATACAAGTCTCCATACTTGTCGGGTCTAAATCACATTCTAATCCGGACTTCGCTTAATCTTACGTTTTGAACCGAAAACCTTTCGTTAAATCTAACCGGTCTAAGTTACAACTTAAATTAGACCCGTTAGGAATCTAATAGGTTAATAAAACCTTCGTTCCAGATTGAGAGCCCCAGTAGAGGTACTTGTGCATGCTGATTAGAATATACGGCTGAGTATAAATTTCATTTTATGCTCAGGTAAATACTTTTAACTTATTTTCCCTATACGGGCTTGGGATACGGTATTATAATAATAACGCTTGGTCGGGTATTGAATGTTTAATCGGATTGTGATTAAATTATTGAGGTAACACATTTTAATCTATCTTGTTTGAAATAAAAGCCTTTGGGGGTTAATGACCATGTCCCGGATATCCTTGACATCATTATTAAGAAATGGTCACTTCTTAATCACGGGGTGTAGGCATACACCTGACAGTTGCGTAAGGGAAACGGTATCTCACTCTCTTGTGGGCCTATACTTGTGGCATGTCTGTTAATCTTGACTCGGTTTCTAACATCGGGCCTTGAATGTATAACGAACATATAAATCTGTATACAAGATTATTTTTAAAATAATTGTCCCAAGGTATAAAAGAATATTTGTGCCTTGTGCATTTAAATCAATTTTCATAAAGATTTTCAAAAGAGTCAGTTAAATGTATTTACCAGTGTAAACTGACGTATTTTCCAAAAAGATTAAGTGACAGGTACTGAACGTAATTGGCTGGGAGCTCAGGGCGTTAATAGGGAATCTTGCAAGTTCTAGACGTCTAAAGTCTGTTGAACAGTGTTTTATCTTTCTGTTTTAAGATCCGCCTATGGATCCATCTTACAATCCATTTGCAATATTGATGTTACTTTCGAATAGGTTTGTAATATATTTACTTTAGACTTCCGCTGTGCATTGAACTGTGATTATTTGACTATGATGATATCAACTACGTAACGATACTCCCCACCGGGCCCACTGGTGATATATGGAAATATCGGGGTGTGACAGGTTGGTATCAGAGCCAACATTGAGTGAATTAAACACTAGCCTTTTGTGTTTAATCTCAAATGACACACTAGCACATTCCTTAGACCTTCTGAGTCTAGACTTAACATAGGAATACTCTCATCCCTATTCAGTAAAATATTGTTTTTCGATTTTATGTATTTTGAATATGTAGCCAAGCAAAGAAGTCGTAATGGAAATTATCCACGTCCGAAGCCTGGAAATGTTGAGCTTCGTACTACGACTAGAGTAAACGTGCAACCAATGGGAAAACATTCAGAAATAATGTAAAGAAGAAACTCCTTTTACTGATTTTAGTTTCCTTAGTAGTCCTTATAAGGACATATTTATCTTTTAGTCCCTTCGTGGATAATATTATTTCCTTCAAGTCCCGTTTAGGGCAATTATGTACTCCTTTTAAAATTTATTGTAGTATTTTAATTAAATTTCATTTTTATCATTATATATGAATATAATATATGAAATAAATCAAAATATCATTCCTTTTCTAATCGATCTGCCAGTATATATTAAAAAGAATCTTAAAAGGTATAACCTAGCTTATATGTCATCAAAGACCTAGCTATGATAGTAAAACTTATTTAAAAAGATTCAGATCCTTGTTAACATCTGAAAACATGTTAACACTCCTGACAACAGTGATGCGATAAAATCACACTTGTCATCTTTATATTGAGAATTTCCAATCCCTTATTTAGCCTAATGATCTAGAATCATGGGTTCAAATCATCATTTAAGATGATCATATATTTAAACATCCATTTGTGATAAAGTGCCTATGGGCCATGTTTATTGTCCTCTGAGACAAGAAGACAGTAGTAGTCTACGACTCTCTGTCAAGAGAAGGTAATGAACTATGTTCAAACCTTAATGCCTTGATTCTCTGAAATCGTGGCTTATAAATTTAAAACTATCCTTGTGATTAGGCCTTTTTGTGCCACTTTAATATCCTTAATGTTTTATAATTAGGATAAATTATAATGAAAATCCTAAATAATTATGATTAATAAATTAACCAATATGGTTTGTATTACCATGGTTAATGAATCATCAAAAATGATGATTCCATAATAACCTCTGAATAAATCATTGTCAATATTTATGTAGCAATCAAGCTACATGGCTGAATCAGAAGAAGTTAACGGTCACACCAGTGAGAGAAATGATACCACCAGAATAAACGTAACTGGTGCAGATCTTCAGGCATTAATAGACAATGCCGTTACTCGAGCTCTGGACAGACGAGATAATGAATCAAGTGGTACCCGTAGCAGGACCCTGTCTGTACAACATGCAAAACCACCCTCCAAGACTCAAACAGCTCGCAAGAGCGAATCTCATCATTCTCGAATCAGAGGAGTGTTCCATCTAGGCAGGTTGTGCACAATCAGGAGCCTCGGGTTAAAACCTGTTCGTATAAATATTTTGCCTCCTGCAAACCAAGAGACTTCACAGGGGAGAAAGGAGCCATCGATTGCATGACTCGGCTCGATGAAATAGACATTGTTGTTGATATTAGTGGATGTGCAGAGCAAGACATTGTGAAGTTTGTTTCACAATCTTTCAAAGGAGAAGCTCTAGCTTGGTGGAGGTCACTAATCCAAGCTACTGGGAAGATCCCGTTGCATAATCTGACATGGGATCAGTTTGTTGCTCTTATCAAAGAAAATTACTGTCCTCAACATGAAGTTGAGAAAATTGAGACTGAGTTCTTGACATTGGTCATGAAGAACTTAGATTGTTAGGCATATCTTACAAGTTTCAATACTATGTCTCGATTGGTTCCTTACTTGATCACACCGGAACCAAAGCGTATAGCTCGCTTTATTGGGGGTCTAGCCCCAGAAATCAAGGCAAGTGTGAAAGCATCGAGACCTACTACATTCAGGTCAGCGGCAGATCTGTCACTATCTCTCACACTTGATGTGGTTAGAAACAAGGCTGCAAAAGCTTCTGATGATGGAAAGCGTAAAAGGGAGGATGAGAATTCTCATCGCTCCGATAAGAAGAAAAAGGGGAACTCTGATCAAAAGAAGAGTTCTGGGTTTAAGAAGGACAACCAGCAGTCAGGTGAAAAGACCAGGTGCAAAACCTGTAGGAAATACCACCTCGGGAAGTGCAGATTTGAGTCTCAGCCTCTACCTTGTGGGATCTGCAAGTCTAAGGAACATAAAACCTTGGATTTCAAGAAATTAAAAGATGCAACCTATTATGGTTGCAACGAAAGGGGGCATATCAAGACTAACTGCCCTAAGAATCAAAAGAAGCCTGAGGAGGCCAAGAAAACAAACGCGTGAGTCTACCAGACGAACACCCAGGAGCCAGTACAGAATGATAACATCATAACAGGTACCTTTCCTTATCAATGATGCTATGCGGGAATTTGTTTGATTCTGGCGCAGATAAATCTATTGTGGACAATAAATGTTGTAATCTATTGTATCCGCCTGATTAGGACTCTAGACATATAACACGAGGTAGAATTGGCCGACGACACTTTAGAAACTGCTTCGGCAATTTTAGATGGACGCTTTATATCCATTAGGAATCGCTCTTCTCCAATATCCGTATGACGAGCTTCCAAGCTATCCAAATTCATCAATATGATCAAGACAGATGTGACAATTGATCCCCTGTCAAAAAGGTGATGGACTAGGTCCAAACCTTGAATGCCATTGATGGTCTTTTTATGGCCTAGGCTAAGTATAATTGATATATTTAAATAACATTCATTAAGAATGTTCGTACTATATTAGCCTGTATGGTTTAATGATACCATGGTTAGTATATGTTAGGTCATCAGGATGATGAATAGCGGTTGCTGGATTGCAACTAAGTAATTGTTTAATTGGTGTTAGGAACCAAGTCTCGAGTATGACAAACTCGGATAAGCCAACAGTCAATCGCGCCATTGATGATGCAACGCATGCTAATGATGCTACAATTGTGAACCTCAAAATTGACAAAGATGTTCTCCAACCTATGATTGATGCAGCTGTTGGAAAAGCTGTGAAAAAGGTCATGAAAAAGTTCAAGGAACCCAATGCTACTTGCTCCAAATCTCATCTAAGACCACACTTCCTTACTCGCAAGAAGGATCTTGTTCATGCCTCAAATGCAAAGGATGAACTAAAAAGGAAAAGGGAGGAAGGTAACTCCCAGACTGCTAAGAAAAAGGGTAAGCTGGAGCTTAAGGAGAACAAACAAAAGTCCGACAAGAAACTTGTATGCAAGAAACCTGTATGCAGGAAACCTGTATGCAAGACCTGCAAGAAGCGCCATCTAGGGAAGTGCAGGTTCGAACCCAAATCCCCATCGCAGCCTAGGGCTTGTGGGATATGCAAATCAAGGGAGCATAAAACGTTGGATTGCAAGGACATAAAGGATGCAGTCTGCTACGGCTGTAACGAGAAAGGCCACATCAAGACTACATGCCCTAAATATGTCAAGGGAGGTGCAGCTAAGGATAGAAAGCCTAAGAATGAAGGAGCTTAAATTCTCCTGGTGGATGCCAGAGGTAGTTCATATCAATAATGACACCAGGTACATTCCTTATCATTCATCAGTAATATAATTGCTAAGAGTCCCGTTTTGATTCAGATACCAATAAATCCTTCATGAATTTTAAGTATAGATTTTTTTTAAATCTTCCATAAGAACCCTAGATATTAAGTGTAAGGTAAAACTTACAGACGAAAATTATAGGAACCATTCTTCTGTTCCTGTCAGAAATCTTCAATGGTAAAATTCTATAGTACTCACCCTCCGGATGCAGTACGTCAGTATATGTTAGTTTGATATCTCTTTGATTCCTACCAACTGCGAATACCAGATTGTATGACAAAAGCGCCATATGAGGATTGGTGGATCTTAATATGTTCCATAGATTGCTTCCATGCCTGATCAGTATGGAGGTTTAACGCATGGAACCACTGAGATATCCCAATGGTCATATTGTACAAAAGTCAGCTAATGGTATTCAAAGAAGATGTACAGAATGGAATTGTCCAAGTAAATGTCTCTGATTAAGGAATCCGTGGACTCATAAAGAAAATGTGTCACTTATCTGACACCAGCAAGGATAAATGAACCAGAGCCAGAGATTTGGAAAATCTCTGTAATCTCCTTGTATCTTGATTATCTTCTACAAAGACTACCCTGTTTACCTCCTGAGACAACTAGAGTTAAGATTAACATCCCGTTTAAGGCTTCAATATTGTGAAATCTCTGTGACGATTAGTACCTCCAACTCGGGAATAATATAAACCCAAGTTAGATGAATTTTAAAATAAAGGTTCTTAAGGCCTAATTCCTAGTTCTAAGAACTTCAATATTTTTAGTTAGGAAAGACGGTTCTCTTGCTTGTGCATTAGTTACCGCAACCCTATTTAGACAACAATTAAGAATCGCCATCAGCTGCCCAGGATCGTCGATTTGTTCAACTAAATATAAGGATTAGCTATTCCTTAGGATTGGTTTTAGGCAGTAGTTGGAATAACCATCTCACCTTAAGTGAGTTTCTCTATAATAGTTGTGATAAGTATCAAGGCTGCTCCTTTAGAGACCTTGTATAGATGGGATGTTAGACATCTGTTATTGAACAGAAGTTTGGTAAGTCCAATTATCAGGTTCTGAAAGTTGCCTTGGAAACAACGAATAAGATCATACAAACTCATAATCATCTGAAAGTTGCCAGTAATCGGCGGAAAATCAAGGATTGATGAAAGTCGCAACCCTCTTGAATCCTTAATAAGGAATAAGGTTCAATTGAAGGTATCACCCTGAGAAGGGTGTGCTGAATTTTCAATTTATAGGGCTAGTTAAGTTCTGATATATAGAATCATTCGAGGAAATCGAATATATCAAGATTGGTAAGCTATAAGCTAAAACTTACCTGAGGAGCTTGATGGAAATCAATATGTTCCACAACTGTGATCTAAAGATATGTATAGACAATAAGTCAAGAAGCATTGTCACGTAATGATATGCAGACTAATGAAAACTTATGGTTTGATGAGAAACCTGTGTAGATTAAGAATCGACAGGTTAACACCTCGTAAAATCACGTCCAATGATGTGTTGACACGTGTACTAAACCCTAATAAAGTCAAACACTGACTATGAGGAACTAAAATTGTGAAAGATCAAAAAATTTGATTATGGAAAGACTGGAAGTATTAACATGATTAGACTAAGTCTCTGAATAACCTCGCACAACATTCATATTCTCATACTAGGCCACTTGTTGGATTATCAAAACCGTTTGCATAATAAATCGAAGGATTTGCACGGTAAAGGGTTAGAAGCGTCAACATATTTAATAATACCTCTGAATGACCTTTTAATGGACCTAAAACATTATTATATCTAATCATACTCTTAAGAATTCAAAACATTGGCCAATTAGGGCTTTAATGTCAATAAGTGTCAATACGCGCAAGTATGTGCGTTAAAAAGGGTTAAAAGTGTCAACATGTTAATTCTTACCTCTGAGTGACCTTTTAACAAACCCGAAGTAGCATAATGTTCAATAATAATCTCGGGAATGCCCAATATGGATAACATAGGGCTTTGACGCAATAAAGTGATAATACGCACAAGTTTGCGCGTTAAAAGAACCAAAAGCGTCAATATTTAAAACTACACCGTTGAGCGACCTTTTAATCGAACAGGTGTGAAATGGAGTGTTGTAATACTCCATTATACTCCTTTATACTCTTACGAATGCTTGTTGTTAACCTTGTAAGGCTTTTACGCCATTTCACGATAATACGCGCAAGTTCGCGCATTAAAGGGTTAAAAGCGTCAATACGCCAAACTAGGTCTCTGACTGACCCTTTTAACATATCGAGAAGTTTATGGTGCTTGGTTATACTCTTGGATGTGCATAATATTGAAAATATGAGGCCTTGTGTGCTAAAAACATCTTTACGGAAGAGTTCGGAAGTGCAAGGGCCAAACATGACAACAATTAAAGTAGTAGTGAGCTAGTTAGGTCCTTACGGACCGTATAGAGACCCTTACAGTCCGTATTCTATTGCCAGTAACATATTTTCAAAAAACAGCCTTGGTTTTGCTTCTTTGTCTCACACATTTGATTCTAGGGGCCTTTGATGGTTTAGAAAATTGGTTTTACACATGTTATGATCTTGTTACCCCTCTCTAACACTTGTCATCATCCTAGCACATCCAAATCACTATAAATAGGTGTGGGTTTTTGGCTCATAACTTACACATTCACTTCCTTTCTTGATCTCTTCTCAAATCTGAGGATCCTACTCAATTGGAACCTCCTTCTGGGTTTATCTCAGTCCTAAGGACCACTAGTAAGTGTTCCTTTCATGCTTAGTTATTCTGTTTGGCTCTTAAAGCAGAAAAGTCAAGCATTTGCGATAAACGCTTTGACTTTTAGTTAGACCTTATACGGTCGAGCCATGGTTCGCATCGAACATGGCTACGTGATCGTAATTAGGTAGGTATTAAATCCTCAAAAGGGCACCTCCTAATTACCACGTTTTCTTAGTTAATTGTCGGGTCGAGGTAACTAAAATAAAAGTCAAACGGGTAAGTTTTTAAATAAAATTCATAACTGATAATATAGAAGCTATAAAATCAGTTTTGTCACTTTAATAACTCGGTAAATATTAATTGAACATGTCTAAGCATGTTCGACCCAACAATTCTGAGTTTAGGATCGGTTCGCAACCAAAAGTCGCAAAAGTTAACTTTTGCTTTGACTTTCAGTTCTGACCCGAATTAGCTTAGTTTAATTATGCCTTAGGGTTCCTTTGTGACCAGATTATATGTTAGTATAACCCCCTGAAGTTATACTACTTGGTCCTTTAGAATTAGAGTTCATATGCATGTTTCCGTTATATGCTTAAAAGTTGACCATTATGCCCTTTTGATATTAAAACAAGATTTTTGAAAATGTAAGAGGACAAAAACCTTTATTACCGAATTATAAACATTTCCTAAAAATTTGACATCAGTTTAAGGTCTAATTTAGGAGTTATGCTCAATATCGTAATTTGAAAGCTTTTTATTAATTAAACGGCATTTTCGGCATAAAGCCTATTTAAACCCAAATTTTGATACCAAACCTTTTGCCCACTGATGTAGTATAATATTTAGGGATTTTTGAAGATTTTTTTTGAATTTTAAACTAATCATAACATAGGGTTCTCGCATTGACTGGGTAATTGACGGTTATGCCCTTTTTGATAATAAAATGAGTTTTACACATCCTTTACATATCAAACCTTTTTCTACTGATTTTATATATTAAATAAATTATTTTAAACAGTAAAGGCTGTTCAAAATCTCAGATTTACTTATTTAACCCGAATACTGTCAAATACCGACTTTTTATGCGATTTAGGCGCATAGTATGGTTTAAAACCATATTAGGCACCCAAAGCTTGATACCTACTGATGTTATGAATAATTTTTTATACTTTAACAATAAAAAAAAAGTTTTGAACTCAGATTTCCAAAATTAACCCTTAAAGCATATGTGAAATGACCAAATTGCCCCTACGGTGCATAGTTTGGCCATAAATGATAAATTTCACATATGTGAGATATCTTACTGATATAACTTGATAAAATAAATATTTTTAGTGATTATTTTAGACCAGAACCTCAGAATAATATTTAACCTCTTTTATAACCTTTAAAATGAGCAAAATACCCCTACGGGGCTTAAATTGATTTTAAATTCGTTTTGGTCATAATGGAATGTATACTAATGATATCACAACATATTTAAGGCATATTAACTTGTGAAATATGTTCATGACTCATTTGGTTACCCGTTATGCATTATTCGCGCTCGGAACGGTTTATGTAACTAGTTTGCTTAAATTGACCGAAACGGGTCAAACCTTATCATTTTGCTTCAAAATTCAGAATGTGTTTAGTTTACCCATATTATACAAGTCTCCATACTTGTCGGGTCTAAATCACATTCTAATCCGGTCTTCGCTTAATCTTGCTTTTTGAACAGAAAACCTTTCGTTAAAATTAACCGGTCTAAGTTACAACTTAAATAAGACCCCTTAGGAATCTAATAGGTTAATAAAACCTTCGTTCCAGATTGAGAGCCCCAGTAGAGGTACTTGTGCTTGCTGATTAGAATATACTGCTGAGTATAAATTGCATTTTAAGCTCAAGTAAATACTTTTAACTTATTTTCCCTATACGGGCTTGGGATACAGTATTATAATAATACCGCTTGGTCGGCTATTGAATGTTTAATCGGATTATGATTAAATTATTGAGTTAACCCGTTTTAATCTGTCTTGTTTGAAATAAAAGCCTTTGGGGGTTAATGACCATGTCCCGGATATCCTTGGCATTATTATTAAGAAATGACCACGTCTTAAGCACGGGGTGTAGGCATACACCTGACAGTTGCGTAAGGGAAACGGTATCTCACTCTCTTGTGGGCCTATACTTGTGGCGTGTCTGTTAATCTTGACTCGGTTTCTAACATCGGGCCCTGAATGTATAACAAACATATAAATCTGTATACAAGATTATTTTTAAAATAATTTTCCCAAGTTATAAAAGAATATTTGTGCCTTGTGCATTTAAATCAATTTTCATAAAGATTTTCAAAAGATTCAGTTAATTGTATTTACCAGTGTAAACTGACGTATTTTCCAAAAATATTAAGTGACAGGTATTGTACATAATTGGCTAGGAGCGCAGGGCGTTAATAGGGAATCTTGCAAGTTCTAGACGTCTAAAGTCTGTTGAACACTGTTTTATCTTTCAGTTTTAAGATCCGCCTATGGATCCATCTTACAATCCGTTTGCAATATTGATGTTACTTTCGAATAGGTTTGTAATATATTTACTTTAGACTTCCGCTGTGCATTGAACTGTGATTATTTGACTATGATGATATCAACTACATCACGATACTCCCCACCGGGCCCACCAGTAATATGTGGAAATATCGGGGTGTGACAGCTGTCTGCATTGCAGTCTTTCTCATTAAATTCATAAAAAGACTTGATATCATGGAATTCAAAACTTAATATCAATGTAGTCTTAAAGAGAATACACATACCTTTTCAAGAATCTTGTCACTAGTTTCTCTTAAGTATAAGGTTATGACAAGGCGATTTGATATTCAACATGACACTAATTAGTTATGACTTCTTTTATAGGTTTCTGCAACATATACTTGTTGATGTAAGCAGGATAGATATGAGCACAACAGTTTTGGGGTTCAAGATTTCTATGCTTATCATGGTTGCACCTACGACTATATGAAAAATGGCTCACCAAGTCATTCTGATGGTGTGACTCATAAGAAATACAATAAGCTATAAACACTTAATATATTCACTCCCATTAGACACAAATAGATGTAACTATGATTGACAAATAGTGGCAGCTCATACCCAGATTTATTTTACCTTCTTTCGTGACGACTTAGTGTACATCAAGTACCTTTTTTATCAATGCATTCGTTAGTATTTGTAACTTCAAGTTCCCATAGCTTAAAATCTTTGTGAAATTGCTTCAATTTCAACACTTGCAAAACCATATTTATCAACGAGCGGCGAAGCTCTAAGAGAAGGTTCCGAAGCCAACAGACTTTTGCAACTACATTTGCTATTGCACGGTATTCTGCCTTGGCACTGGATCTGGAGATAGTGGACTGGCGTTTAGAGGACCAAGACAAAAGATTGGGATAGATAGCACTAATATTGTCACAGTAAACGAGCGTTGCCGTCTTCAATGGGCGGCGGAGCTCTAAGAGAAGATTCTGAAGCCAACAGACTTCTGCAACTGCATTTGCTACTGCACGGTATTCTACCTTGGCACTGGATCCGGAGATAGTGGACTAGCGTTTAGAGGACCAAGACAAAAGATTTGTACCCATGTAAACACAGTAACCTGAGGTGGACCGACGTGTATCGGGGCATCCAGCCCAGTCAGCATCAGTGTAAGCCCGTAGTGAAACATCTTCGCAAGAAGAAAGCGCAAGGCCAAAACTCGATGTTCCCTGAAAGTATAGGATTATTCGTTTGTGTAACACCACGTAAAAACGTGTCCAATATTGTAAAGAAACGTGTCCTAAACTCTAAATGTGTGAAAGTTTGAGTTTGAAGGACTATAGTTGACAAACGATGAAAACTCATTACCTACTGTTAAGATATTATTTTTAGGGATTTTTGGAATTTTTGATCAGATTATAATCTAATCATATCATGGAGTTCTTGTATAATTCGGTAAATGACGATAATACCCTTTTCATTCATAAAATGAGATTAACATATGATTTGAATGCCAAACCTTTTCCTACTATTATTATATATTAAATAAAGTATTTTGAGCATTTAAGATGGATCAAAATCACAGATTTCCATAAACATCTTAATTATCGTCAATTAGCGATTTTTACGCTAATAAGGTGCATAGTATGGTTTAAAACCATAATTAGCACCTAAGACTTGTTACCTACTGAAATTTTAAATAAATTTTAATATTATTATAGTAGGTATAAGTCATGAAATCAGACTTCCAAAAATGTCTCTAAAAGCTTATGTGAAATGACCAAAATGCCCTTTCGGGGCATAGTTTGGTCAAAAAGGGTAAACCTCACATATGAATGATATCTTACTGTTATAACAACATAAAATAAATATTTCTACAGATTATTTAAGACCAGAATATTAGTTTATTATAAAACCTCTTTTATAAACATTAAAATGACCAAAATGCCCCTGCGGAACTTAAATTGGTTTTAAATACTTTTTGTGCATATATGTTAACATCCTACTGATGTATTCTAAGCATAATGACATATGAGACCTGTATATAATTCATTTGGTTACCCGTTAAGCATTTTTGCGTTCGGATCGATTTATGTAACTAGTTACATAAAATAGCCGAAATGGGTTTAACCTTATCATTAATTCTTCAAAATCCAGAATGTGTTAGCATACCCATATTATACAAGTATTCAAACTTGTTGGGTCTAAATCACATTCCATTTTGGTCTCCGCTTAATCTAGCGTTTAGAACCGTATAGTATCTTTCAAAGTAACCGGTCTAAGTCTTTGGCTTAAATAAAGACTCATTAGTATCCTAATTGGTTAATAAACCATCTATACAGATTGAGTAGCTTTGGTAGAAGGTATTTTCATAAGGCTTTAGGAATATACGGCTGAGTTATATCCTTACACATCTAGCTCAGGTAAATACTTTTAACTTATTTCCCGTTATACGGGCTTAGGATACGGTATTATAATAATACCGCTTGGTCGGGTATGAAATCATTTAATCGGATTGTGATTAATAAATTTACATCACCCATTTTAATCTGTTTTGTTTGATAACATAAACATTGGGGGTTAATACGACCGTGTCCTGGATATCCTTGACTCATTTCATTTGTAAATGACCACGACCTATGCACGGGGTGTAGGCATACACTTGACAGATGCAAAATGCTAAATAACCCACATGTTGGGGATAACTCCTTGGTGGGTTTTATAGTGGTGAATCTGTTAATCATGACAGGCTTCCAAATCGGCCCCATATGTATGACAAACATGTAAAACGGTATACAAGATTATTTTAAATAATTGTCCCAAGTTATAAATGGTTTGTGCCTTGTGCGCTTAAATCAATTTTCATAAACTCTCTTTTCAAATCAGTCGGTTAATTGTATTTACCAGTGTAAACAGACGTATTTTCCAAAGACTAAGTGACAACTACCTCACGAAATTAGGCTGGAGCTATTCGGTGTCAAATAAGAGGATCTTGCAAATCCTTAGATGCCTGAAGTCTTTTATTTCAGTTTCTTGTATTTTGTTTTATGATCCGCATGTGGATCTCTATTACAACCAAGTCTGTATATTCTTTTATTTGGACACTCGGACACTATGGTTTGTAATAGTAATTATTCACCAAGCCTTCTGTTGTGCTATTATATTGGGTGTATTGACTATGATGATATCAACTACGTCACGATACTCCCCCCGGGCCCACCGGTAATACGTGGAAATATCAGGGTGTAACAGGTTGGTATCAGAGCCAACATTGAGTGAATTAAACACTAGCCTTTTGTGTTTAATCTCAATGACACAATAAGCAGATTCCTTAGACTTCCGAGTCTAGGCAAATGACCTTGGATTATTCTTAAATTTCCTTTTGTTGTTTATGTTTTGCTTTACTTATTTTGACAGGTTTGCTAATTGAAAATGTTGTCGCGCGTTCGAGGAAAAGGAAAAGGTCCTATGAGGGGAGGACCATCTAGCAATGCTGGACCCTCACACAGGCGCACTCCATCAGCGTCTTTTACTAGCTCCGATTCGCGAGACAATTGGGAACATTCATTTGAGCCCGCGAGACACTCGGTCTTATTAAGTTCTTCACCATCGTTTCACCCTTCCTTTGGGCCGCCTATTCAAGAAGAGCCCCAACATTCTCACCATTCCCAAGATTCTCACCATTCACATCATTTATACCACTCTTTACACTCCCATTCTTTTCACCATTCTGACTCAACTTATTCCCCGGCCCAATTTAACCCAAACGACTATATTAACAAACCACTGGGTTATAATCCTTTAGGACCCGAGGACCATTTCTCCCAAGATATGGAGATGGATGAAGATCCTGGTCCAGAGCCGCTAACCGGGACACCAACTCACCCCATCAGTATCTCCAGCGGTTCTCCTTACCAAGGATCGCCATATCAAGGCCCCGACTCATTGGCCGAAAGGTGGAACAAGTACGAATGGGAATATACCCCTTCTTTTCATAACTCCCCTCCTCAACCTCCATTGGAGGAACCGTATCTTCAAGCGGTTACTCCACCGCCTTTACCCGTTGAGGAACCACCTCAACAACCGCCACAACCACCTCCTGAACCACCAAGGTGAAGGAGGAAAGCACGAATGTCCGTGCGAGGGGGACCAAGATTTAGTTCCCCTCAAGCTTCAAGCACATACCCTCATATTCCCGAAGATCCACAGATGGGTGGACCTTCACATGCGGTGCCGAAAGATAATCCCCCGCCAGTTACTTTTGCACCACCACCACCGCCAGTGGGTTTTGAAAACCCAATACCAACATACCCAGCTTCATCTGGGTATAACCCATTTGAATATCCAACTCCTACGGATTATGTATATCAAGCCCCTGCCCATGATCCATATCTTGAGGCAGCTCAATTTAATGCACTTTATCCTTCACTGTTTCCTCCAGTATACCCAACTGGGTATCCTGTGCATGGGTATCAATACCCACCTTATCAACAACAACCTACTCCTCTTCAACAAATTCAAACTCAACAAATTCTGCAGAGGTTGGACCAGGATGAGCAAAAAGCGGGAGAAACAATTAAAAAGCATAACAAATTTCTAAAAGGCCTTGCGAACCTCATAAAGGGCAAAAAGAAGTAGAAGTTTGTTTTATTTTATTTTTGTATTGTAATTTCAATCAATTCCCTGCGATGACATTTTATTTCTTTACTTAGTCCCTGCGTGGACTTATTTTCTTTTTTGTAGTCCCTACGTGGACAGTTTGTTATTTCAAGACCCGTTTAGGGCATATCTTGTAATCGCTTAGTATTTTAATGAAATTTCTTTTGGAAATTTTTATATGTGTATTTTATTACATCATCTTGCCAATATCATTTCAATTTTTAAAATTGATCTGCCTAAGCAATTCCAAAAGACATTCTTAAAGGTATAACCTAGCCAATATTAATGACTATGATGGTACAACCTTTTTAAGAAAGTGATTTCCTTGTTATCATCTGAAAACATGTTAACATTCCTGGCTGTGTGACTTGAGAGATCACACTAGCTTCCAAAAGTACTTGGATCTTTCCAAGCCACCTTCATAGCCTATATGATCAACATGAATCATGGCTATTAAACATCGAATATGATGTATACATCAAAACATCCATTTGAGATGTATGCCTCTGGGCGAAGGTGTATTCATGACAATGATAGTTTTATAAACTTCTTGTCAAAAAGGCGATCAACTATGTTCGACCCTTAAAAATCACTGATTCAAAAGATCGTTGATTATGTTTTAAATGTCCTTGTGACAATGCCTTTTGTGCCATTTAAATTTCTTTCGAGGCGAGCCTTTCGTGCTATATGAAAATGTCTTTAAGGCATTGACAGTCGTGACTTGTGTCCCCTGTCTGATAAATGTAAAGGATTATATCCTACTTGATTGCCAATGATGGTTCATTTGTAGCCTAGGCAAATCATTTGACTTATGGACTATATAGTTTATAAAATACCATGACCATTTAATCATCCGATACGAAGATTTATTAGATAATCTAAATAAATCATTATTTTTTGATTTTAGTAATCAAATCATGCCTGGCTCTGACGAAGTTAACAGTCATCCGGTATAAGGAAACAATAATGATGCCATGATAAATGTTACTGGTGTTGAATTACATGCAATGATTGACACAACAGTTGTTCAAGCTGTGGATAAAATATTTAAAGAACCGAGTCATGTTCGGTCTAAGACTCAATCAAAGCCCCTATCGCATTCACTTACACTGAAAAGGGATGAGTCTCGTCACTCGTCCAATCAAAAGAGTGAACCACAGAGACAAGTTGTCGTTAATCAGGCTCCAAAGTACAACAAGGGTTGTACTTATAAATATTTCGTCTCGTGTAAACCAAGAGACTTCACGGGAGAAAAGGGAGCCATCGATTGTATGAAGTGGTTGGATGAAATGGAAACTGTTATCGATATCAGTGGATGTGCGAAGGAGGACGTCATTAAGTTTGTGTCACAATCCTTCAAAGGTGACGCCTTAACTTGGTGGAAAGCTTTGGTACAGTCTATGGGAAAGGTTCCTCTGTATAACCTTTCCTGGAATCAATTTGTTGATCTTATGAAGGACACTTACTGTCCTCAGCATGAAGTGGAAAGGATAGAGACTGACTTCCTCACTCTGGTGATGAAGGATTTGGATTGTAGGTCCTATGTGACCAGTTTTAACTCAATGTCGAGACTTGTGCCATATCTGGTCACCCCAGAACCTAAATGCATTGCACATTTTATAGGTGGATTAGCCCCTGAGATTAAGGGAAATGTCAAGGCTTCTAAGCCTGCTACTTATAGATCTGTTGTAGATCTATCTCTGTCACTTACTCTCGATGTGGTAAGGAGTAAGTCAAAGAAAACCACCGAAGAAGGGAAAAGAAAGAGGGAGGATGATCAATCCCATCATTCAAACAAAAAGAAGAAAGGAAACTCTGGGTTCAAGAAGGGGCAGTCGGATGACAAGCCCAGATGTAAAACATGTAACAAGAGGCACTTTGGAAAGTGCAACCAAGATCCACAAGCTAAACCTTGTGGAATTTGCAAGAAGAAAGGGCATAAGACTGTTGAGTGCCGAAACATGAAGGATGCAACCTGTTATGGTTGCAACAAAAAAGGGCACATCAAAACTAATTGCCCTAAAAATGCTAAGAAGCCTGATGAGGCAAAGAAAACCAATGCTAGGGTTTTTCAGATGAATGCAAGGGAGGCGGTGAATGATGACAACGTTATAACAGGTACCTTCCTTATTAATGATATTTATGCTAGATTTTTATTTGATTCAGGTGCTGATAAATCATTTGTAGACCATAAGTTTAGTAAGATACTGAATCTGCCCATTAAAACTCTAGACATAAAATATGAGGTAGAGCTAGCAGATGGTACCTTAGAAACTGCTTCAACTCTTCTTGATGGATGCGCTATATCCATTAAGAATCATTCTATCCCGTTGTCCCTTTTGCCAATGAAATTGGCTGGGTTTGATGTAGTTTTAGGCATGGATTGGTTATCGCATAACCAAGCCCAAATTGCCTGCGATAAGAAGCTAGTTAACATCAAAACCCCTTCTGGTGAATCCGTCACTATTCAAGGAGATACACAATATGGTTTGCCCAATAATGTGTCTATTCTAAAAGCATCAAAGTGTCTGAAGAGCGGATGTGTCATTTACATGGCACAAGTGACAGTGAATGACCCGAAACCCAAGATTGAAGATATCCCAATTATTTCTGAATACCCTGATGTCTTTCCTGATGAATTACCTGGATTACCTCCTGAGAGGCAAGTCGAATTCAGGATAGACATTCTGCCTGGATCAGCACCAATTGCACGAGCTCCTTACCGTCTAGCGCCTACAGAAATGAAAGAACTGAGTACTCAATTGGATGATTTATTGGAAAAGGGTTTCATACAACCCAGCTCTTCGCCTTGGGGAGCTCCTATATTGTTTGTGAATAAGAGGATGGATCAATGCGTTTATGCATTGATTATCGTGAGTTAAATAAAGTAATAATCAAGAATCGTTATCCATTGCCCAGGATCGACGACTTGTTTGACCAACTCCAAGGGGCAAGCTTCTTCTCAAAAATCGATTTGAGATCTGGATATCATCAACTCAAGGTCTGAACAGAAGATGTACCTAAGACAGCATTTAGAACGAGATATGGCCATTATGAGTTCTTAGTAATGCCTTTCGGGCTCACTAATGCACCTGCAGCATTCATGGACCACATGAATCGAGTCTGCAAGCCATACTTAGATAAGTTTGTCATTGTCTTTATAGATGACATACTTATTTATTCTCGTAATAAAGTTGCTCATGAGAAACACCTTCGATGTATCTTAGGGTTGCTACGGCAGGAGAAGCTGTATGCTAAATTCTCTAAGTGTGAGTTCTGGCTTCGCGAAGTCCAATTCCTTGGACATGTTGTGAGCGAGTGTGATATCCAAGTCGATCCCGCTAAAATAGAAGCCATCATGAACTGGGAGGCACCAAAGACACCAACAGAAATTTGCAGCTTTCTGGGATTAGCTGGTTATTATAGAAGATTCATTGAGAACTTCTCGAGGATAGCTACACCATTGACTACTCTGACCCGCAAAAATGTAAAGTTTGATTGGGGTCCAAAACAACAAGAGTCTTTTGAGATTCTTAAACAGAAATTGAGCAATGCTCCAGTGTTGACATTGCCCGAAGGAATTGAAGAGTTTGTCGTGTACTGTGTTGCTTCACACACCGGTATGGGTTGTGTACTTATGCAAAGAGGCAAGGTGATTGCCTATGCATCACGACAACTAAAGGTGCACGAAAAGAACTACACCACCCATGATTTGGAGTTGGGTGCCGTTGTATTTGCACTAAAGTTGTGGAGACATTATCTATATGGAACTAAATGTGTGATATATTCGGATCACAAAAGTCTCCAACACTTATTCAATCAAAAGGAGCTTAATATGAGACAACGCCGTTGGATGGAGACTCTAAATGACTACGATTGTGAAATTCGCTACCATCCTAGCAAAGCGAATGTAGTTGCTAATGCTCTAAGCCGAAAGGAAAGAATCAAACCTATAAGGATTAATGCCAAAAGCATCAAACTTAAGAATAGCCTGAATGAAAGGTTGTTAGTCGCTCAGAAGGAAGCTGTTTTGGAAGCTAACCTTCCAAGTGATAAGTTAGGTGTAACTGCTGAACAATTAGCACCTGGCAAGGATGGAATCCATAGAATGAATGGAAGAATCTGGGTTCCTATTCATGGAGGGCTTCGAGATATAATCCTCCAGGAAGCTCACAATTCCAAATACTCAGTTCACCCTGGAGGTGACAAAATGTATCAAGATTTGAAAGATAATTATTGGTGGATAGGTTTGAAGAAATCTATAGCCACACATGTAGCTAAATGCCTGACATGTGCTCAAATTAAAGCTAAACATCAAAAGCCGTCAGGTTTGCTACAACAGCCAGAACTTCCCACATGGAAGTGGGAGATGGTAACCATGGATTTTATAACCAAGTTACCTAAAACAAGGCATGGAAATGATACTATATGGGTTATAATTGACAGACTAACTAAGTCAGCACATTTCTTACCCATCAAGGAGACTAATCGCTCTGACAAGCTAGCTCAGTTGTACGTGGATAAGATTGTATCTCTCCACAGAGTGCCGGTGTCTATTATATCTGATAGAGATACTAGATACACCTCTCACTTTTGGAAAAGTTTCCAACAATCATTAGGCACTCGTTTGAATTTTAGTACTGCTTACCATCCTCAAACAGATGGACAAAGTGAGCGTACAATTCAAACTTTGGAAGACATGCTTCGTGCATGCGTTATTGATTTGGGTGGTAGCTGGGATGACCACCTACCTTTGATCGAGTTCTCCTATAATAATAGTTACCATACTAGCATTCAGGCTGCGCCTTTTTAGGCATTGTATGGAAGGAAATGTAGAACGCCTGTTTGTTGGGCAAAAGTAGGAGAAGCTCAGTTATCAGGATCTGATATAGTCCTTGAAACCACGGACAAGATTGTCCAAATTCGTGATTGCCTGAAAGCCGCCAGGGATAGGCAGAAAAGTTATGCTGATAAAAGGCGGAAACCTCTAAAGTTTGAAGTAGGCGACAAAGTCTTACTGAAAGTATCACCCTGGAAAGGAGTGATGCGTTTTGGTAAGAAGGGCAAGCTAAGCCCGAGGTATATTGAACCATTCGAGATTATCGAATGTGTCGGCAGTGTAGCTTATAAGCTAAACTTGCCTGAGGAGCTTAGTGGAATTCACAATGTGTTTCACATCTGTAATCTAAAGAAATGTCTAGCCGATGAATCATTAGCAATGTCTCATAAGGACGTACAGATTGATAAAAGCCTGAGGTTTGTTGAAAGACCTATATTGATAGAGGATCGACAGGTTAAAAAGCTCCGAAGGAAGCACGTGCCTATAGTGAAAGTTAAATGGGAAGTCCGTAGAGGCCCTGAATATACGTGGGAGGTTGAGTCCACTACGCGACAGAAGTACCCTCACTTGTTTCAATAAATCTCGGGGTCAAGATTTCTTTTAAGGGGGTGAGGATGTAACACCACGTAAAAACGTGTCCAATATTGTAAAGACACGTGTCCTAAACTCTAAATGTGTGAAAGTTTGAGTTTGAAGGACTAAAGTTGACAAACAATGAAAATATATATCCGAAAGGACTAAAAGTGTCAACATGCTAATTTAAGCCTCTGAATGACCATTTACTAAAATCCGAGACCTTATAGTGTTGAAACACGCTCTCGAAAATAATTCAGAATGATTATGAAAGTTGAAGGATTAAAGGTGTCAAGATCAAAAGAAACTATGTTTCTGATCAACCTCTTACGGACCGCAAAGGCCAAGGCTTACGGTCTGTAAGATAGCTACCTGGGCGATACAATTCAACATTGGTTACGGACCGTAAGGGGTCGGTCTTACGGTCCGTAAGGCCTGTATCTTGGCAGAAAAATATGGACACCTGCAGGTTTCCATCTTAAATCGACTCTATAACCTGCAAATCATTACCATGAGCATGTTGCTGGTTTTATTATACCACTAGGACACCTGGGGTGATCCTAAACACCCCCATAACACCTGTGATGATCCTTGAGCATAGCATTCAACTATAAATAGGCACTTATGGTGCACTAGTTCATTGCTCATATCACTTGAATCATCTCTACTCTCTATTCTGGAAGTTCCTGATTAAGAAGGGGGCTCAAGTTTGTAGAAAATATTGCTAGGACCCTTTGTAAGTGTCTTAGCCCCCTCTTTAGTTTAGTTTTTAATTTAAAAACCAAAAAGTCAAAGTTATCATAATCTGACTTTGACCTTCGGTTTAAACTCAAATGGTCCAGCCACTGTTCAAGATGAATGTGGTTATGTGACCAATTAGGTAGGTGATTAACCTTTAAAAGGGCACCTCCTAATTATTTCGTTTGCATAGTTAATTGTCGGGTCAAACTACTTAGTTAAAAAGTCAAACTGGACAGAATTGTTAATAATAATTAAAACTAATAATACAGAGGTTATAAATTATATTTTAACACTCTAATAGCTTAGTAATTATTATTAGAACATGTTCAAACAGGTTCAACCCGACAATTCTGAGTTTAGGGTCGGTTCGCAACCGAAAGTCGCAAAAGCTTGACTTTTTCTTTGACTTCCAGTTCTGACCCGATTAAGCTTAATTCTTCTATGTTTTAAGCTTCCATTAGGACCACATTATGTTGTAGTATAACCCTCTAGAGTTAAACTACCTGGTCATTTGTATTCTGAATTATATGCTCATGCCCGTTATTATGCTTATAAATGCCCATTTTCCCCTTTTGACATATAAACGAGATTTTTGAAAATGTGAGTAGACAAAAACCTTTATTACTGATATATAAGTATGTCCCGAAAATTTGAAATCAGTTTCTGGTCTCAAACAGAAGTTATGCTCGATATCGTAAATTGAAACTTTTTATTAATTAAATTGCGTTATCTTGCATAAGGCATGTTTAAACTTGGATTTTGACCCAAAACTCATTACCTACTGTTAAGATATTATTTTTAGGTATTTTTGGAATTTTTGATCAGATTATAATCTAATCATATCATGGAGTTCTTGTATAATTCGGTAAATGACGATAATACCATTTTCATTCAAAAAATGAGATTAACATATGATTAGAATGCCAAACCTTTTCCTACTGATATTATATATTAAATAAAGTATTTTGAGCATTTAAGATAGATCAAAATCTCAAATTTCCATAAACATCTTAATTATCGTCAATTAGCGATTTTTACGCTAATAAGGTGCATACTATGGTTTAAAACCATAATTAGCACCTAAGACTTGTTATCTACCGAATTTTTAAATAAATTTTAATAATATTACAGTAGGTATAATTCATGAAATCTGACTTTCAAAAATGTCCCTAAAAGCTTATGTGAAATGACCAAATTGCCCTTTCGTGGCATAGTTTGGTCAAAAAGGGTAAACCTCACATATGAATGATATCTTACTGTTATAACAACATAAAATAAATATTTATACAGATTATTTAAGACCAAAATATCAGTTTATTATAAAACCTCTTTTATAAACATTAAAATGACCAAAATGGCCCTGCAGAACTTAAATTGGTTTTAAATACTTTTTGTGCATATATGTTAACATCCTACTGATGTATTCTAAGAATAATGACATATGAGACATGTATATAATTCATTTGGTTACCCATTATGCATTTTTGCGTTCGGATCAGTTTATGTAACTAGTTTACATAAAATAGCCGTAACGGGTTTAACCTTATCATTAAATCTTCAAAATCCAGAATGTGTTAGCTTACCATATTATACAAGTATCCAAGCTTGTTGGGTCTAAATCACATTCCATTCCGGTCTTCGCTTAATCTAGCGATTAGAAATGTATAGTATCTTTCAAACTAACTGGTCTAAGTCTTTGACTTAAATAAAGACCCGTTAGTATCCTAACAGGTTAATAAACCTTCTATACAGATTGAGTAGCTTTGGTAGAAGGTATTTTCATAAGGATTTAGGAATATACGGCCGAGTTACATCCTTACACGTCTAGCTCAGGTAAATACTTTTAACTTATTTTCCGTTATATGTGCTTGGGATACGGCATTACAATAATACCGTTTGGTCGGGTATGAAATCATTTAATCGGATTGTGATTAATAAATTTACATAACCCGTTTTAATCTGTTTTGTTTGATAACATAAATATTGGGGGTTAATATGACCATGTCCTGGATATCCTTGGCTCATTTCATTTGTAAATGATCACGACCTATGCACGGGGTGTAGGCATATACTTGACAGATGCAAAATGCTAAATAACCCACATGTTGGGGATAACTCCTTGGTGGGTTTTATAGTGGTGAGTCGGTTAATCATGACCGACTTCCAAACCGGCCCCATATATATGACAAACATGTAAAACGGTATACCAGATTATTTTAAATAATTATCCCAAGTTATAAATGGTTTGTGCCTTGTGCGCTTAAATCAATTTTCATAAACTCTCTTTTCAAATGAGTCGGTTAATTGTATTTACCAGTGTAAACTGACGTATTTTCCAAAGACTAAGTGACAGGTACCTCACAAAATTAGGCTGGATCTATTCGGTGTCAAATAAGAGGATCTTGCAAATCTTTAGATGCCTAAAGTCTGTTATTTCAGTTTCTTGTATTTTGTTTTATGATCCGCCTGTGGATCTCTATTACAACCAAGTCTGTATATTCTTTTATTTGGACACTCGGACACTATGGTTTGTAATAGTAATTATTCACCAAGCCTTCTGTTGTGCTATTATATTGTGTGTATTGTCTATGATGATATCAACTACGTCACGATACTCCCTGCCGGGCCCACCGGTAATACGTGGAAATATCGGGGTGTGACAGTTTGAGGGCATGCCAATGATCTATTTTCGGATCATGCATGTGCATACAAACCTGTTGAACCGCATAGGTGATATAAGGTCTGGTGAAGGTGAGATACTGAAGGGCACCCGCCAAACTTCTGTACAGCGTAGGATTATCGAAGGGTTCACTAGAGATGGTTCTGAGTTTGGGCTTTGTGTCAACAGGAGTGGCAACGGGGTTGCAAGTTTGCATACATGCACGAGCAATAATGTCCAAAGCATAAGAGTGTTGAGACAAAAACATTTTGTCACCGGTACGAGTGACATTTATACCTAAGAAGTAACTGAGAGGTCCAAGATCTTTCATAGCAAATTCAGCCGCGAGGCTAGACATGAGAGACACACGGAGAGTATCAGATGAGGTGGTCAGGATAATATCGTCCACATAAATAAGTAAATATGCAATATCACCCCTGTGATGATATGTAAATAGAGAGTTATCACATTTACTTTGAATAAAGCCAATGGAAATGACGAAGTCTGTGAACCTTTGGTACCATGATTTCTTAAGAAGACAGACATGATCTGGGTAGTCCCTATGTCGAAATCCCATAGGTTGGTACATGTATACCGTTTCTGTAAGGTTCTCATGAAGAAAAGCGTTGGTGACGTCCAGTTGATGAATCAACCATGCTTGAGATAGTGCTAGAGATAAAACCGTACGAATAGTAGCCGGTTTTACAACCGGGATAAATGTTTCCCCGCAGTCCACTCCAATTTCCTGATTACGACCGTCACATACTATTCGTGCCTTGTACCATTCCAAAGTGCCATCAGACCTGTATTTGTGGTGAAATAGCCACATGCTGCGAATAACATGCATATTTGGTCGCCTCGGGACAAATTCCCAAGTCTTGTTTTTAAGTAAGGCATTAAACTCGTTGGACATAGCATTAAACCATTCCGCTTTAGACAAGGCATCTTTAGGATTTTTCAGAATTGGGATAATGGTGGAGGTGTGGAGGTTGAAAATTTGTTTGGGTTTAGAGATGTCGGACATGGCACGGGTTCGCATAGAGCGAGTGGGTGGTGGCGGTGGTACAGGAATTGGGCTCGGGTTAGAAGTTTGGTCATGGGTGTTTGGGCCGAGGGGTGTGGGAGCGTGGTATTGGTTTGTGCCGGAAAGGTATTTGGTGGATTAGGTGTTGGCGGGATTGGGGATTGGGCTGGTGGGGCCTGTTGGGCCTGGACAAAGGGTGTATGTGGTGTATTTGATGGAGTGGCGCTGGAAGGTAATGGGGTAGAAGTGGGTGTGGGTTGGGCTTGGGTAGTTGGGCCGGTAGATGTGGTAGCCGGAGAGGATGGTGGTGTAGTGGGTGGCGAGGTAGTAGATGGTGGGAAGGTATAATATGGGTGAATAGTATCGTATAGGAAGGTGTAGGTTTTGAAGGGTGGGTTGGGGTTTGTTGGCAAAGGGAAAGATTGTTTCGTCAAATAGGACATGACGATTTATGATGATTTTGTTGGTGCTTAGGTCAAGCCATTTGTAACCACTATGATTCGGGGGATAGCCTAGGAAAACGCATGGAGTAGATCGATACTCCAACTTGTGAATGGTGTTGTGTGGTATAAGTGGATAAGAGAGGCATCCAAATACACGTAAGTGGTCATATGAGGGAAGGCAGTGGTATAGGCATTGGGTAGGAGTTTGAAAGTGATGCAGTTTACTAGGGATGATGTTTAATAGGTATGTGGCGGTTTTAAGGGTGTGTTGCCAATAAATGTTTGGCATGGAAGAGTGGGTGAGGAGGGTTCTCATAAGGTTGTTTATGGTGCGGATTTTACCTTCAGCCTTCCTATTTTAGGAAGATGTGCGAGGGTATGAAAAACGGAAGTATAGGCCGTTTTGATTGCAAAAATTGTGAAATTGGTTATTAGCATATTCACGGCCATTATCACATTGAAGCTGTTTTATTTTACGACTGAATTGGGTTTGGACAAAGGTTGTAAATTTTGTGAACATGGCAAAGACATTAGATTTATGTGTGATAGGGTAGGTCCACAAAAAAATGGTGAAGTCATCTAAAAATAGAACATATTATCAGTGTCCCCAATTGCTAAGAATGGGAGATGTCCAAACATCACTGTGCACAAAATCAAATGGCATAAAAGTACTTGTACTAGAAGAAACAAAAGGAAGACTGGCATGTCTCCCAAAAATACAAGTAGAACATATTCTATTATTCAAAGAACCACATTTAATAGAATTATTAGTTTTTAAATTTTGTAAAATAGCTGGGTTAGGGTGACCAAGCCGTTGACGCCAAATATCTAGAGTAATTGCAGCAAAAGTAGATGCAGAGGAGAGATTTGTGATGTTGGACGGGCTGAGAGTGTAGAGGTCCCCCGAACTGTTGCACCATAGGATAGGTTTCTTGGTCTGAAGGTCCTTCACAGTAAAACCAAATGGGTCAAATTCAATAGATAATTGATTGACAGTTGTAAAATGACGTACATAGATAAGGTTTATGACTAAGTTGGGTGCATATAGGACGATTTTAAGTTTAAATGGGGAGAAGGTGGTGGTAGGGTAATGTTTCCTTGTCCTAATACCGAAATAGTTTTACCATCACTAACAATTATATTACGAATAATGCCAGAATTAAAAATAGACGGAAACTTATCAAGTTGAGGAGACATTGTACTTGGAGCGCCCGTGTCCATTGTCCAAGACGGATCATTCTGATGAAGAGCCAAATTATAAAATACCTGTGCAATGTCCATTGGGGTGTGGCCCGTGTTGTAGGATTGGGTTGAGGATGAGTGGCTCGGTCTTGGGCCTAAGATGTCGTTTCCAGGAGGTGGGCCGTGGGATATGGGGTTAGTGCCAGGGCTCGATGGGTATGGACAGGGTGGCGGCTGATTCCATTGGGCCCAAGGGGAGTAATTTTGGGAGGTTGGGTCGGCCCAAGGGGAAACGACCAGTAAGAGTTTGGGCCAAACGTTGCGGGGTAGGTGTTTTGGGGATGGCCATGACCAAAATTGGACCGGCCTCTGCCGCGACCACTGCCGCAGCCACGACCACGGGACCTGTCAAATTCGGCTCGGTTGGTGGAGCGGTTATCGGTGGTGGAACGGGTTTGATCGGTGGTTGCACTAAGGGCGGTACCGGCTTGTTGGGACGCAAGTTTGGCTTGGGTGGCTTTCCTATCTTCAACTTGACATAATCGGGAGCGGGTATTGAAAAAATCCAGGAGGGGGTCGGTTTGTTGAATGATGAGAGAGATGCTCTCGTATTGGTCATTCAACCCCGAGAGGATTTGTAGGACAAGTTGTTTTTCGGTGGTGTTTGAGCCAAGGTTTGAAAGTTGGTCAAAAATAAGCTTCATGGCTTGGCAATAATCGGACATGTTGGGAAATTGATCGAGGCGGGTGTTTGCAAATTTATTTTGGAGATCAATGGTTCGGGATGCTTGGTTGTCATGGAAAAGGTTTTCTAGGGCACACCAGGCGGCATAGGCGGTGGAATTATTTTTCATGATCGTGAAAACAAGATCTTGAGAGATAGTACCGTATATCCATTGTAGAACAATGGAGTCAAGACGGTCCCATGATTCAAGTGGTTTGGAGGAGTCGGCTTCTTTTTCTTTGTCAGTGGATGAGGTCGCGGGTTGTTGTCTGGGTTTTAGGTGATCGATAACATCATAAGCTTTGCAGTGGATTTTAAAGAATTCGGACCAAGTGTTGTAATGGCCCGTCTTCATGTCAAGGATAATAGGGATGAAGTTCTTTATGTTTGAAACAGTGACTGCAGGGTGAATAGGATTCGAAGACATGATGATGAATGGGGAGGAGGGATTGATCGGCTGAGAAGATTGATGAAGAAAAGGAATTAGCTGAAGAAAAAAAAAGAGAAGAGAAGAAAGAAGGTGGCGACAAGGGAGAATTAAGGTTAATGGCTTGATACCATGTAAAATGATGTGAATGAATCGTTGCCTGATCTCTCATTCATCATTGGTATAAATATACATTGTGGTAATTACAATCATAAATACAAGATAATATCCTAAAATACAAAAGGCATATTCCGTAATATTCCATTAGTTATGACTTCTTTTATAGGTTTCGACAACATATCATGGTTGCACCTACGACTATATGAAAAATGGCTCACCAAGTCATTGTGATGGTGTGACTCATAAGAAACACAATAAGCTATAAACACTTTAATATATTCACTCCCATTAGACACAAATAGATGTAACTATGATTGACAAATAGTGGCAGCTCATACCCAGAATTATTTTACCTTCTTTAGTGACGACTTAGTGTACATCAAGTACCTTTTTTTTATCAATGCATTCGTTAGTATTTGTAACTTCAAGTTCCCATAGCTTAAAATCTTTGTGAAATTGCTTCACTTTCAACACTTGCAAAACCATATTTATCAACATAACACTTGCTTCAAATTTAACCCATAGTAGGTGGTCGGACACCCTACACGTAGGGACATTTTTGGTAACATAAACTAAAAGTGTGTGGGGCAGCCTATCTACCTATTTTTTTGGAACGGTGACTTTCTTGTATTAGACCATCGCACTCCTTAAATTGGATAGCCCCGTTGCCCCACTTCGGCCAGACTATGTTGTCTTAACCGGGCTTACACTTGCTTCAGAATTTGGCTTGGGCGTTCCCTCGGGAAACCATACCGTCGGCTGCCACTTAACAGTCGTTGTGTCACCACAAGAGGAGAACTCTCTAGCATAACACAGGGTGGGACGAAAACCCGGGTGGGCTCAAGATAGAGCCTGAGACCTCTGCAAGGAGGCTAGGCTCAATCTATCATTGTCTTATCCATCAAAGTGACACAAGAGAGGATTAAACTTGAGTCACCATTAGAGAACCCAAGTCACCCTACCACCAGATCATAAGTGGTGGATGCAGCAGCCTATCTACCTACCATATAATTGAAAACTCATGTATTTCAACTACCTAATTTATGGAGAAAAATGTCAGCATAGTCTATGTCACGGCCCCCGACCAAGTTTCCTGGTTTGATTACCGCGAGACAGAAAACCCGTGGTATTTAATTTTAGCAGCGGAAATTTTAACAGGATCTTTTAAACTGAAAATACCCAATTATTTTATTTCACATTTTTGGACAAACCCCGTACTTTACAATAAAGGAATTTCACCGGGAAATTCCATGTTTACAAAAACATGTTTACTTATTTACTGGCCACTTTATCCAAGCTGGTAGTGCTACACGGCACTCTTCCTTGTTCACAGTAAATCACCTGAAACATGTTTAAATAGATTTTATCAGCGGAGAAATACTGGCGAGTCATTCATCTTGCATAAAACGACACATTGTTACAATTTACAGCATTAAGAGTTTTCACATTTGCTCCTATCTTATAATTATCTGGTCCAGTTGTCACTCGACCGGATCTATGACTGTGGACATATCACTAATTAGGCTCGCCCACCTAAGAGTGATAAATCATTAGTAGTAATGTGCACAAAACCCCCCACATACTGCCAGTAATTAAAGATTAGCAAAGACTTAATCACTGCAAAGTATAACATGAAAACATTTAGGGTTTGTAAAGCAATTTGATAAAAAGAGAATGACTCACATTGCAAGTTTAGTTGGATAGAGTTTGGCCTACTGATTAAGCTTGGTAACCTAGTTAAATAACAATGCACACGAAACTAGGTTAGTAACTTAATACAACATTTACGATAAGCTCACGAAATCAAAACCCTCACGACGAATGACAAAGTATTGCCCAAATTCGGGCATCACTTAAACATCCATCGGATCGGTTTCAATCCATCGGACATTGTATCGTAGCAGTGATCGAGTTATTACCCTGTAATCGTAGTAGCGTTTCCCTACTAAAATACACGAATTTAAACAGTTTAGAACGTTTTTGAAGTAAATTTTTTGAGCACAGAGGAAATGCCCATGCACGTCCCATTTATAGCTGAAATTTGAGTTTTACGCGGCCCGCGAGGGCCACCCTAGCTACGGCTAGGGCTACTGTGTCACGGGGTAGGCTTGCCACGTGTCTGACATGTGGTCTAAAGCTTATCCGACGAACTTCGAAGCTGTCGCGCCCCGCGTAAGCTTTCCTTGAGGCTTACGCGGCCCGCGACAAAGCAATAAAATTGAATTTCTTGATTTTTCATAAGGATTAGGGTTTTAGGGGTCCGGGTTTCCACTTACGAAGTCTTTTGGGACATTTTTGCAGGTCCTTACATCCTCCCCACCTTATTTAAAATCTCGTCCTGTTTTTGAATCCCACTTTACTTTGACCAGCACCAATCTTTTGTGCTTGAGGAACTTAATCTTTCTGTCTTCTATTTGGAGCGGTTTCTCAATAAATTTTAACTTTTCATTTACCTCTATATCTTGAAGAGGTACTACCAGGGATTCGTCAGATAAACATTTCTTGAGATTGGATACATGAAACACATCATGTACCCTGGCTAGTTCTTCTGGTAGTTGTAGGCGATAGGCAACGGCTGGCAATTGGGTACCTGTTAAGACACGATTAGACCTGTTTGACTGAAAAATACACCCTTTGACTTTTTTAATTTTTAAAATAATTAAAATTACAATGTTAGGATCTATCATTTATTTATCTTTGTACATAAAACATAAAATTGTTTTATAAACATGAGGTAAAAAGTAGTTAAACGAGTCGTAATCATGTTTGAAACTTATGTTGTGCGCGCCGTTAGAAACCTGTTAAACCTGTTAAGACACGATTTGCCAGCCTTAGCAACTGGTCCTATCCGTTGGATAACGCCGGATGGTCCTATGTACCTTGGACTTAGCTTTCCTTTCTTTCCGAACCGAACTACCCCTTTCCAAGGAGAAACTTTCAAGAGTACCTTGTCTCCAACTTGAAATTCCAGCGGTTTACGTCGATTGTCTGCATACCTCTTTTGGCGATCTCGAGCCGTTTTCAGTCTTTCCTTGATTTAAGTTATCTTGTCGGTGGTTTCCTGTACAATCTCGGGACCTGATAATTGAGTTTCTCCTATTTCTGCCCAACATACTGGAGTTCGGCATTTTCGTCCATACAGTGCTTCGAATGGGGCAGCCTCGATGCTTGTATGATAACTATTGTTATAGGAGATTTCGATTAAAGGTAGGTGGCCATCCCAGTTTCCACCAAAATCTATTACACATTCCCTAAGCATGTCTTCCAGGGTTTGGATCGTCCTTTCACTTTGTCCATCTGTTTGGGGATGGTAGGCAGTACTTAAATTTAATCGCGTCCCCATTGCTTCTTGGAAACTTGTCCAAAAATGTGAAGTGAAGCGACTATCCCTATCTGACACAATGGAGAGTGGAACTCCATGTAAGGACTCTATTTCATCTACGTATAATTTTGCTAATCTTTCCATGCTAAAGGTTTCCTTTATTGGCAGGAAATGAGCTGATTTGGTTAATCGATCCACAATCGCCCAGATTGCGTCGTTACCTTTCCTGGTCTTGGGCAGCTTAGTAACAAAGTCCATTGTTATTAGTTCCCATTTCCATACAGGCATTTCTAATTGTTGGAGTAACCCTGAAGGTTTTTGGTGCTCTGCCTTAACTTGTGAACAAGTTAGGCACTTAGAAACTTATCTGGCTATGTGCTTTTTCATTCATATCCACCAGAAATTATACCTTAAATCTTGGTACATCTTGTTGTTACCAGGATGCATGGTATACCTAGATTTATGGGCTTCCTCTAAAGTCTTATCTCTTAAATTTCCTTGCTTAGGTACCTAAATCCTTTTCTTATGGAATCTCCAAATTCCATCAGTTCCTTGTTCTAATTCCTTTATTCGTCCTTTCATTCCTTCAGCATCATACTTGATTGATGTTTCCTGAACATTCTTCAGTTGTTCCATTAATTCTAACTGTATATTTAATCTAAGAGCACGAACTTGTCTTTGCTTTTCATGGTACTTACGACTTGGGGCATTTGCTACTACATTGGCCTTTCCTTCATGATATTGAATATCACAGTCGTAGTCACTTAGAATTTCCATCCATCTTCTTTGCCTCATGTTTAATTCTTTTTGCCCAAATATATACCTTAACCTCTTATGATCCGTATAGATAGTAAACTTACTTCTATACAGATAATGTCTCCAAATCTTAAGGGCAAAACTTATTGCTCCTAATTCTAAGTCATGAGTCGTATAATTTTCCTCGTGCTTCTTAAATTGTCTTGATGCATACGCAATTACCTTTTTGCATTGCATTAGCACACATCCTAAGCCCAACTTAGAAGTGTCGCAGTAGACTTCAAAATCTTCTGTTCCATTTGGTAAGGGTAGAATTGGGGCGTTTGTTAATCTTTGCTTTAAAATCCTAAAGGCCTCTTCTTGTTTGGGTCCCCATTCAAACTTAATAGTTTTACAAGTGAGATTAGTTAATGGCACAACTATCTTAGAAAAGTCCTTAAAGAAGCGCTTATAGTACCCAGCTAATCCTAGAAAACTTTTAACTTCGGTAGCTGATTGCGGGACTTTCCATTTGGTGATCGCTTCTATCTTGGAGGGATCTACGTGAATGCCTTCGTGATTTACCATGTGTCCTAAAAATTGCACCTCCCGTAGCCAAAATTCGCACTTCGAGAATTTGGCGTAAAGCTTTTCCTTTCTTAACAAAGTTAAGAGTGCATGTAGGTGCTCACAATGTTCGTCCTGACTTTTGGAATAAATAAGTATATCGTCGATGAAGACAATTACAAATTTATCCAAATACGGTTTACAGATCCTATTCATCATGTCCATGAATGCTGCAGGGGCATTCGTTAATCCAAAAGGCATGACTGTAAACTCGTAATGACCATACCTGGTCCTAAAAGCAGCTTTAGGTATGTCTTCTTCTTGTACCTTCAGCTGATGATATCCGGAGCGTAAATCTATCTTAGAAAAATATCTAGTTCCTTGAAGTTGATCAAAAAGATCATCAATCTAGGGTAATGGGTATCTATTCTTAATTGTAACCTTATTCAGTTCCCTATAATCGATACACAACCGCATCGAACCATCCTTCTTTTTCACAAACAATACAGGTGCTCCCCAAGGGGATGAACTAGGTTATATGAATCCTTTGCTTAGCAATTTGTCTAATTGCTTTTTCAATTCTAACTTTTCGGTGGGTGCTAATCGATAAGGTGCCTTGGCGATTGGTGTAGTTCCAGGAATTAGATTAATTCTAAATTGTACATCCCTATTGGGCGGTAATCCTGGTAGTTCTTCTGGAAATACCTCCGGGTATTCTGACCCTACTGGGATTTCTTTAAGTTCCTTACTTTTAGTGCTAATGATTACCGAAATCATATACACTATTCATTGTTTTCGTTCATAATTAGCAACTTTCATTACTGAAATGAATTTCATTGGTTTACGCGGCTTATCTCCAGTAACCATAATTATTTCCCCTGCGGGTGTATGAATTTCTATAGAATTCTTATCACAAAGGATTCGAGCATGGTTGGCTACTAACAAATCCATTCCTAGCATGACATCGGATCCAGCTAAATTCATAGGCAGCAGGTTTGCCAAAAATTTATGGCCTGAAAGTTCTATCTTTCCTTCTTGAAGAACCTTATCTATTTTAACAGAATTTCCATCTGCTGTTTCTACCGTATAAATCTGCCTAAGTTTGGTTAAAGGTTGCTTAAGAGCTTGGCGGAATGAAGTATTTATGAAACTTTGGTTTGCACCAGAGTCAAATAATACTTTCACATAAACATCTTGTACCAGAAATGTACCAGCTATCACATCGGGGATCAGATCTGATTCCTGTGTAGTCAGCTGGAAGGCTCTTGCATTCTTTTTATTTGTTCCCTCTGCAGGTTTGGCCTTGTTGTCAGCTGGCTTGATCAATTTTAGGCAGTCGGGCTTGAAGTGTCCTGTTTTGCAGCAGTTGTAGCAGATTACTGATTTCTTGCTGCATTCCTCCTCTCGGTGGCCTGGTCTTTTGCAGAAATTGCAATTTTCCTTACATTTTCCAAAATGTTTCTTTTTTACAATTTCCGCAGAATGGCTGGGTGGAAGTTTGCCCCGTTCCCTTTTTCTTGAAATTACTACTATTATTACCGACATGGAAACCTTGGGTAATCTTTTGGGCTAATTCCTTCTTTCGGTTTTCTTCCCTGGTGCGTACCAGTCTGTCAGTCAGAGCGTTGGCCAGTTCAACAGCATCGTCAATTGTGCGGGGTCTCGCAGCTTTGACGATATCACTAATCTCGCTAATCAAACCCCAAATAAAGCGAGAAATAAGTACCGGTTCTGGCGAAGCCAGAGTTGGTACAATTCTAGCATACTCAAAAAATTTCGAAGTGCACCCTCGACAATCAACGTCCATTATCCGGTGGCTCAGGAACTTATTCGTCATTTGTTCCTTTTCATAGGCGGGACAAAATTTCCTTTCCACCAATTCCTTAAACTCCTCCCAACTCATGGCATAAGCCACGTCACTTCCCTTTACTTGCATCACTGTATTCCACCATTCTAATGCCTCTTCTATAAAAAGGTGGGATGCATACAAAACCTTGTCTTCCTCTACGCACTTACTGATTTTAATTACTACTTCGGTCTTTTCTAGCCAACGCAGTGCGGCAGTGGCCCCTTCATTGCCTGCAAATTCGACTGGCTTACAGGCAAGAAATTCTTTATAAGTGCAACCAGGTGTTGCAACTTCCATTTTCTTAAGTATTGGGGCTTGAACCACATTATTGTTATTATTGCCGCCTCCATTTACACTGTTGCTGAAACTATCGTCCCGAGTGCGTTTACTATGGTTGGCTTGAGAAGGTTCAGCATGACTCTTAACGGCAGAAACAATTGCCAGGATAGCATTAGCTATTCCTTGAGCAACGATATTTTCTATATCTTGCCTATTAAAGAAGTGATCCTCATTTTGTTGTTCAGATTGATTAACTTCATTGACCGGTTGGTTTTCCACGTTTTCCATCTGAATAATTAACAATATATGCAAATTATTTCCACAAAATAAATAGTAACCAAACATAACAGGGCAATCACACATAATCAAGTCAACACGTATAGACAAAATTGTCGACCTTGAGACTTTCATATTTTTAAATATTAGTATGCATCGATACACACCATTTATTTTACAAAATTTTTATTTTAATTATTATTATACACTATTATATTATAATTATAATTATTATTACACATACATTCCACCCCCGTTAGCTGGCCTTTCAGAAACGACGCTCCCTCTCGTTGTATTTCCATGAGATCTTTTCTCCCACTTCTCGGATCCGATTTCCCGCGTCCACCAGTTCTTCGCCATAGTGGCGGAGTTCAGCTAAGTTTTCTGTGCTCATGGGTGGGTATGGTGCAGGTTCAGGATCAAACTGGGGAAAATAAACATTAGGGTTATTCATGAAGTTCTGAAATTGCCAGTCATTCGTCCACCATTCTTCCAGCTCTCCGGGAAGAAGTTGGGGTTTGACAATAGGGTCCGGAATTGCAGGTTCCAAATTAATTGGAAGTTCAGATTGGGCAGGGAAATTGAAAAGAGTTTCATCGGCAGGTCCGATGAGGTCAGAATTTTCAAGTTTTCAATCAAGCTCTTCCCAAGGAGGCATCTCCTGGGCTTGGCCGGAGCTTTCCCCTATTTCCTTTCCTTTCCCTTTGTCCTTTGGATCCTCTGTCTTTTTCACCTTTTGGGCAGGTGGGTTCTTCCTTCTTCCACGTTTCCAGTCCAGGATTCTTCTCCTCTTTTTAGGCTTGGGTTTCTCCTGGGGCTGGGCCTGGAACATTAGTGGCTCTTCAGTATCCGCTTGATAGCCAGATTGGGTTCCTGTGGTATCCATATCGGTGGTATGGATAGTAAAGTTTCAGAGTGCCTCCGACAGTTCATTCATGCTGTTAGCACACATGAAGAAACACACACAAACTTAGGTTAAAATTTTATTTATTAAATTAAATTTTCACAGAATCACAGAATGGCAATTTGAAAAATTAAGTATTTCTAAATAGTTAATTGGCTTAGATCAGTGGCTCTGATACCACCTTTTTCTGTCACGGCCCCCGACCCAGTTTCCTGGTTCGATTGCCACGAGACAGAAAACCCGTAGTATTTAATTTTAGCAGCGGAAATTTTAACAGGATCTTTTAAACTAAAAATACCTAATTATTTTATTTCACATTTTGGGACAAACCCCGTACTTTACAATAAAGGAATTTCACGTGGAAATTCCCTGTTTACAAAAACATGTTTACTTATTTACTGGCCACTTTATCCAAGCTGATAGTGCTACACGGCACTTTTCCTTGTTCACAGTAAATCACCTGAAACATGTTTAAAAAGATTTTATCAGCGGGGAAATAGTGGCGAGTCATTCATTTTGCATAAAACGACACATTGTTACAATTTACAGCATTAAGAGTTTTCACATTTGCCCCTATCTTATAATTATTTGGTCCAGTTGTCACTCGACCGGATCTATGACTGTGGACATATCATTAATTAGGCTCGCCCACCTAAGAGTGATAAATCATTAGTAGTAATGTGCACAAAACCCTCACATTCTGCCAGTAATTAAAGATTAGCAAAGACTTAATCACTGCGAAGTATAACAGGAAAACATTTAGGGTTTGTAAAGCAATTTGATAAAAAGAGAATGACTCACATTACAAGTTTAGTTGGACAGAGTTTAGCCTACTGATTAAGCTTGGTAACCTAGTTAAATAACAATACACACGAAACTAGGTTAGTAACTTAATACAACTTTTACGATAAGCTCACGAAATCAAAACCCTCACGACGAATGGGAAAGTATAGCCCGAATTCGGGCAGCACTTAAACATCCATCGGATCGGGTTTCAATCGATTGGACATTGTATCGTAGCAGTGATCGAGTTATTACCATGTAATCGTAGGAGCGTTTCCGTACTAAAATACACGAATTTAAACAGTTTAGAACATTTTTGAAGTAAATTTTTCGAGCACAGACGAAATGCCCATGCACGTCCCATTTATAGCTGAAATTTGAGTTTTACGCAGCCCGCGTAAACTCGAGGAAGGACCTACGCTGCCCGCGAGGGCCACCCTAGCTATGGCTAGGGCTGCCGTGTCACGGGGTAGGCTTGCCACGTGTCTGACACGTGGCCTAAAGCTTATCCGGCGAACTTCGAAGCTGTCGCGCCCCGCGTAAGCTTTCCTTGCGCGTAAGCTTTCCTTGAGGCTTACGCGGCCCGCGACAAAGCAGTAAAATTGAATTTCTTGATTTTTCATAAGGATTAGGGTTTTAGGGTTCCGAGTTTCCACTTACGAAGTATTTTGGGACATTTTTGCAGGTCCTTACAGTCTATATCTGGTTCGCTCCCTTTTTCACCTATAGTCTCCAACTTTTGCATATTAGTTCTTGGATAGTCCTTGACATGGATGGGATTTGTTTTAAGTGTTGAGTGGGTATGAAATGACTAAAATGCCTTTACTATTTAAAAAATATAAAACATTACTAAAATCTTATTTAGAGTAAATTGCCAAAATCGTCCATGAGGTTTAGGCATGTTTGTCATTTTCATCCAAAACAACTTTTTTGTACCATATAGTCTTTCATTTTTTTAGTTTTTTTGTCATTTTCATCCAAACGTCTTACTTTTTTTTTTGTTGCCAAAATCATCTCTGAGATTTGGGATTTTTTGTCATTTTCATCCAAATGTTTGATAGAAAAAATAAAGTAAATTAGATGTTTAGATGAAAATGGAAAAAAAATCTCAAAAGTGAAGGACTATATTGTATAAAAAAGTTGTTTTAGATGAAAATGACAAACATGTTTAAACCTCAAGGAAAGACGATTTTGGCAGTTTACTCTTTTATTCATTATCTAAAATTTCAAGTGGCCCTAATCCTTTTCTTTGTTTTTCTCAGCTCTTCAAACGAGTTCCCCAAATCCCACAACCCGATTACAAACGCATTGCATGTCAAATTCTCCGAAGAGATCCCACCATAAATTAAACCCCTCCATCTTCATCAGCCACCAAGTCGATCCACCACCCGATAACCTGCAAAATTTCCGATGACTGATTCTGATCTCCGGTGTGATAGCTCATTTGTAGCACTGCCTTGCCGCACCAGTGCCCGAGTAGATCAAAATCAGCATTGTCAACTCGTCAAAACCCATCTGGTCTATCAATCCAACACAAAATCAAAAAACAACACCTTAGATCAACATATAACTAACACCCTTCGGAATAACAAATCGGAACTAAACATATAACCAACACCCTTCGTACACATCGGATGCAACTCGTTTGCTTTGTTATTACACTCGAAAACAAACAGCTGTAGTAACTTCATTTCACGACTCGTCGGAATCTGAGTTAGAAACCTGTACCTCCGATTTACTGCCGGAAAACCAACAACTTTGAAGATTTATCGTCGAGTGGGGTTTGTTGGTCGGTTTTGAGGGTTATTCAATGGCGGAGAAACGAGGATCACAATTAAGTTTCAGATTTTGAAGTCTTTGACATAATATTGAAGAAAGTTCCAGACTGGTTATTTGAGATCAGAAAAAGAGGGAGAAAGTGACGGGGTGATTGTGGTGATTTGAGATTAGGGAGAAAAGGTTGTGGCTGGGTTAGTAGATGATGGGGCCCATATTAATTTAATTTACTTTAATGTTTTTTTTTAGCTTTTTAATAGTAAGGGTATTTTAATCATTTCATGCCCACTAAACACTAAAAACTAACCCTCATTCACGTCAGGAACTATCCGAGAACGAATATGCAAAAGTTAGGGACCATAGCTGTAATTTTAAAAGTTGTATGAATTATAGGTTAAAATGGAGCAAACCACAGGAACTATCCAGACATTTTTCTCTAATTTATAACTAAACATACATGGAATGAGATTAAATACAAACACTTATGTTTGTAGGAACTGTAAGAACCAACACATAATTGACAAGTGTCCCTCAATTAAAAATTAGTTTAGAAGTAATTTAGACCTTTTAGCTTTATTTATTTATAACTAATTAAAAATAATTAATAAAATATATACAAACACTTATGTTTGTAGGAACTGTAAGAACCAACACATAATTGACAAGTGTCCCTCAATTAAAAATTAGTTTATAAGTAATTTAGACCTTTTAGCCTTATTTATTTATAACTAATCCAGACATTTTTCTCTAATTTATAACTAAACATACATTGAATGAGATCAAATACAAACACTTATGTTTGTAGGAACTGTAAGAACCAACACATAATTGACAAGTGTCCCTCAATTAAAAATTAGTTTAGAAGTAATTTAGACCTTTTAGCCTTATTTATTTATAACTAATTAAAAATAATTAATAAAATATCCCTAAATCCATGCAAGTTTAATTTAAATTAAAGTTTGATTTTTTTAACTCCCCATAATCAAACCAACCTACAGGAACCATCACAAAAAAAAAAAAAAAAAAAAAAAAAAAAAAAAATACAATCAGCACTACACTATATAATTAGCATAACATCATCAATCGTTATCCATTATCAGCACATCGTCCTCAATTGTTTCCCATTATCAACATATAAACTATATTAGCACAACATCCTTAATCGTTCTCCATTATCAGCACATCAGAGATGTGCTGATTATATCTACTTTTGGTTTTCAAATTTAACACAAATGTGCTGATTATATCTACTCTTCGTGTTTGTTTGTATTTTATTGCAATTAATATGTAATCAGCACACACATGTGTACTATGTCAGCACATGATCAACCAACTCATCTATCCAACATCTATGGTAATTAACACTTTAATAGCACAAAAATCAACTTTAACTGATTGTTGATTATCGTTGGACGTTTGCTTCTAGGCTGAACGCACAACTCAGCTTGTTCGTATTCAATCTGTTATTCGTATTCAAGGCTGATCGCACAGCGAGGTTTTATATGGAATTGAACTTTATCGCACAAAAGGGATTATCATGGGTGAGTTGTTTTGATATTGATCATCATCAGAATTACACAACAAAATAAGCACATACGTATAGATTTAAAATCAACATAATACATTTTTCATACTAGCACATTCCAACTACATAACTAGCACAATTATAAAACACCTTTTTATAACTTTTTAAAAGTCATTTTCATAAATAAAAAAAAGTATAGTAATATGGTACTCATATTACAGATAAAAAAAAACTTGATTTTATGGTATAGTTTTTTTTAAATATAATGAAGTATATAAAAGTTATTTTGGTTTAAAAAACCTTGGTGGAATTACTATGTAATGAAAAATGGCTAAATGACTAAAATACCCATAAATAATAGATCTTTCTATTTAATACTACTGGGATGCTCGCGCGTTGTGGCGGGTACCGAATATCTGAAACGAAAAAGACGCCAGAAAGTAGAAACCGTCTATTTAAGATACACGAGGCAAGAAAAGAGATCATAATTTTGATGGTCCACACAATTATCAACAACAACCACTTGTAACTTGAGATTTTGCCCACAACAGTAGTTCTACAATATAACCTTCTGTTAGCCCTTCCGCATGGTTAAATGTTTCAACCTAGTTTATATCATTCAGCCCGTTTGGCTTGCGCCCTCCTCCAGAACTGCACATATCACAAACTGGTTTAGTGTTTTAACACACATGGCTTTTTATAATACTACATATGTCAGTTCTAAGTTTTCACCCGTTTATGTATAAACAGGCAATGAAAGCAATACCAGAAATATTCGTTAAGATCATCATAGTTTCTCCATGATGCATGGCTTACTTTGTCACCTTGGTTCCTCCTACCTTCCTGTCACCAATTAAAATTTATAAAAAAATGTAACAGAACTTATGGTGTAAAAAATATTATTACCTTACGAAGAACTTCGTAAGTAGGTGTAATAACATCACGCAAGAACGTTTCTTCACCAACTGGTGCTGCTTGATAAGTACCTCCACTCACGGGTTGAACATTTCCAAATAAAGGTCTATGCATTTCATTTGCCATCTTATTGATTCAAAGTTTAAATAGATAAAGCAATTAATTATATTTTTTCAAATAAAAGATATGTGAATTCAAGAGTAAACTGTAAACATACATTATGGAATATCTAGCAAATGCATTATGGCATGAACCGGATGTTTCATTTTGCACCATCTTTTTTCACCATTTTTTTTTCACCAAAAAACCAACCATTCCAGGGCACTACGGCCGGCCACTCATTGGTGAAAGCATCGATTACTTCAAGAAGATCCGCAGCGGCCAAACAAATCAACAATAATAATAAAAAAACAAATTATATATCGTAGGTCAATGTGTTGATACAGTTTTGTGTGGATGTGGCTTGGTTCGGTTCGGTTCTGCTCAAGACCGACATCGCGACATTCCTCCGTCGTGCTCCCCAGAGATCGACACACGAAGCACGAAAAGCCGTGAACCGTCATCACCATGACATCACCATGATGATGTCATGTCTTTTGATCAAATGCATGCAAGAATGAAGTTATTGAATAACCCCTACCATGCAATGTAAACGTAAAGTGGTTGCATTTGCATTTTGGGCCAGCCATATTCTTTTGATCAAACTATTGGGCCTGGTCAACGAAGAACCTGCAAGAAGCCTATGAAGAACCATGCACATGGCCTCACGAAGAATATTTACACACTAAAGAGAAGTCAACGAAGAACATATTTCATGGGATTGGTTGTTCGCAGGAAGTCACTCACGAAGAACCCATATTCGTCGTGAGTTTATATCTTTCGTGGGCCTGTGTTTGGGCCCAGTAGGTCATTCGTTAGTGTACTGCGTCTTGGCTATAAATAATCTCTTGCAGCAAACAGTTTAGGGTTAGAGAGAACAGTAGTAGCACACCAGAGAGTTTTGTTAGAGTTTTTCTTGTTCAAACATTGTAAACAAACTCTCTGATAAATACATTTGAAGCTTTAAACGTTATATCTTGTTTTGTGTTTGCTCCCTCGCTCGGTTTGTGTCGCAACGAGGATTCCGCACTCGTTACGGCACCCGAAACAAGAAATCATCTTAGTCCGACGATCCGTATCGGGACTTACACCATGTTTTTCTTTAAAAACAAATCAACAATAATAATAAAAAGAACAACAGCCTGTACCCTCAATGAGTTTCAAGTCTTGTGTCGTGTTCCATCAGGTTGACTTGAAAGCTTATATTCCTCACATTATATATAAAGTCAAAGCTTTCATGATCGAAGAATTTCGACGACAACTTTTTTTCTTTTCCTTTTGTTTTTGATCTATAATGTCAAAAAGGTTTCTGAATCCCTTTCTTTGTCTTAAAATATAAAACTGCTCTTATTGTGAATCTATAATGTCAAAAAGGTTTTTGAATCCCTTTCTTTGTCTTAAAATCTAAAACTGCTCTTATTGTGAAAGATTACCTATTGTTCTTGATTGGCCCTAATTTTGACTAATACTTAGCTACACATACTTGTATGAAATCTCTAATTCTTGACATTTTTCTTCCTTTCTACCCCTATGCTAAAACCAGTATCAGATGCTTCAAAAGTTAAAATCAACCTAAAGTTCATAATTTTAACATTAATAAACCCTACGGAAAATCAAACAAACGCTTCTGACCAGACTAACGGAAAACGATGAGTTTGAAGATAGTGAAGATGGTGGATCTCCATCGTTGGGACTGTTTCCATATCGATTTCCTCATCTGTATCTTCCTGACACATGACGAATCTGATTCTCCTTAAGAAAGAGGTAGCCTTTGAATTAAACCCTAAATAAGTTTCTCAACTCTGAGTACACTTATCTGAACAATCGATCACCAAATTGATACATATGATCATGACATAGAGCCAATCGGTACCCAACCTAGGGTTTGGTTAACATATAGTAGCTATTAACTGCTTAAATCAACGAATCATCAAAATAACTCAACAATCACCAACTGTAGTTCCCAATTACAAAAACTTACCGTAGTAAAGATAGAGATGTTAGTCGGCAATGTCTTCGGTGGATGGAAGAACAAGGGTAACCAAAACCAAATGCCTGCATTTTTTTTCTCTCATCCCAACTACCATTACAGGCAACAAACATCAAAATACACTTTTTTATATGACAAACCAAACATTGAAGATTAAAGGAAGATACTAATGTTATATTTTTATAATCGATTGAGAGTCCAGACCCCTAGGCTCCTTATTTCACACAGCCTAGACACTCCCTGTAACACCCCGTGTTTCGAAAGTCAAAGTCAAGTCAAGATTGAAGTCAAAGGAAGAAAAGATTGCTAATTGCGATCTGTCTCTCTTTGCTCAATTCCTGTTTTGACTTCTTTGACTTGTAGTTAGTCTATCTTATTATCGCTTTAGTTATATTATGTGGAGTATCTATTAATAATCGCATAGTAATCGCTATTTATCGCGTGTTTAATCGCTTTATCGCTATCGCAATCGCACTCGCACCTTGAATTACGCATTTTGGTTATTGTTATACGTGTGTGTGTGCCTTATGTGTTACTTGTGCATGTTTATTTATGTTATGTGTGGTAATCAATCGAAACGCAATCGAACTCGATCGCAATCCAATCGCAAACTCTAAACGAATAAGAAATAAGGATGATTGTATGTTGATATAGTAGTTGGGATTAAAAGTAATTTGACTAGGAAATTCTATCGCAACGCAACGCTCGCAATCGCAATCGAAACGGCAAAACTCCTCGCACCAAACACTTGAACAAGTAGCCAATCGACCAGGTGGCCAGCCGATTGACTAGCTGTTCGATCGAGCTACCGCTCGATCGGCCAGCTAATCGATCAGGCTGCCAACCGATCGACCAGCCCTCTCCTCCCCTATCTTTTTTGGGAAACCCTATAAATACCCCTTGTCACCATCATACTTTCCACTTTTGGCAACTCTCCTTCGACCAGCTCATCTTCCCCACTTTTCTTCAGATTTCTCGCGATTCCGGTAAGATCTCGTCCTAAATCTTGTACTTCCTTAATCTACACGTACTCCTACACCATTCTATTTTTTGAATCTTAACTTTTAACCGTGAAATCATCAAGATTCAAAGTGTTCTAGGATGACGTCATCATGTATTCTTGAGAACTTCATGTTTTGGCCTCAATCCACCAAGAACAACTTAGATCTAACCGATTTCCACATAAACAAACAAAGATCTTTCGTATATCTAAACATATTCACCATGAAAAGGATTGAAAGATGGTTTTCCAACTCTCTTTCAACTCTTTTACACTCAGTGCCTTCAAAACCGATAGAATCGGAGCTTGTGCCGACTTACTACTCATTCTTGTGGTTGTGTTGGTTCAACATCTGGATTCTATCCACGAGACTACCGATTTCGGGTTAAACATGGAACACTTTCTCGAACAGTTAACTGGTCAGATTTGGGTGATTCCTGTCCGGTCAGGGGTACCAAGTATTGACAAGGTTTCTATTGCTTAATACGTTATCAAAACGTCTCGATAAAATGACAAGCAATCAAAACAACCAAGTGTAAGATGAACAGGTCGACCAGGATGGAGTGTCGTCCGATCGGACTGCTGTCCACTGCTGTCCGATCGGACTGCCATCCGAATGACTGGTCATCCGATCGACTTGCACCTTGGCCCCACAATTAATTTTTAAATCAACCCTCAAGAGTTTTGGGAATACCGAACTGATTGCCGTCCGATCGAGTTACCACTCGATCGACCGACCATCCGACTATGTGATGTTTCGAAACTTCAACACTTAAACAATTTTCAACATGTTCAATGCACAAGGGATGCCACCCGATCGAACAATCGTCCGATCGAGTGACAACCTGCTGAGAACTTGTTCTCGCTGAAGTGCCCAAGCTATCGGACTGTCGCCCGATCGACCGACCTGTAAGGTAGAGATACTTCAATGTTTTCAAAATGCTACAACGAAAACTTCAAAACTCAAGCCATCATACACAAACACATCCTTCCCAAAGGAAGTAACAATCCACTCGAACGGTCATCCGACCAGAGGACCGTCCGAACGAACTGTCACTCGAACGACCGGCTGTCCGATCAGACTACCATCCGATCGAACTACTGTCCTACCCACTTGCACTCTGTATCGTTCTACGTGTCGTTTATCGTTATACTATCAACCTATCCAGGCTAACCCTACTCTCTAGCGCTCCCTTCAATCCATCAATCGTTGTGAGTATACTCGAACTCTTTTTGCTTTATGCACTTTTGGGTGTTACATACGTACTTATTCTAAATCACATCGAATACACTACATAAATACTTTAAACGCTAACCGTTACTGCATGTATTACGTGATTAATGAATGCTTGTTTGTTATGTTTACACATGGAATGCTGTCTACCTGCCTTAGCAACGGTAGTACTATTAGTTTGGACTCAGCACCTGTTCATTCAAGGGTTGTTAAGGATAATTAGTTACATGGCTCACAGTGGTGAGTGTGTATCGCGAACTGCCTTGGGCAGTCAACCCGCAGTCATTGGTATCGATGGGTTCATGTCGATAACTAACACGCCTCATTTCATTCTGTGTACGTGCAGGTTATGCGTAAACGATTTCGAATTTTATTATAACTATTAAACTTGTATGCTCACCTTTACACTATGTTTATTGAATGTTACTTTAACGTATGTGACAGGTGCTTAAGTTGTTTTTATGCTTAGCTTGCTGTGAAATTGAGGCAAGGAAAGGTCTAGGACGTTCTTTGTGCACAGGTGATGAAATTGAGGCTAGGGAAGGGGTCCTAGAAACCAATAAACAAACTATCTATTGTAAATCTAAGTTGTCGGAACAGAACTACTTGACTAGATTTTGTCTGTAATAATTATATTATCCTTTATGACATGGTATGGGACATGTTGCTTTAAATATTTGGTAATTATAGTTGCTATGGAAACTTCTGGACAATCTGTTTCGCTCAGTGCCACGCCCCGATGTTTCCGCCATCGGTTGGGGTGTGACAGATTGGTATCAGAGCCATAACTATAGGGAATTAGGCAAGACTCGACCTAGTCCGGGTCGATGTCTTAGAAACGGCCTAGTCTATAGTTAGGAACCAACAGACTGACTTGTGCATACCATGTAGGAGTATGTACGAGCCTGCTTGCTATTCTCGCCTGCGCCACACTATCACTACACTTCGGCTTTCAAAATGAACGAGCAACTAGGTCGAGATTAGGTGTGAAAACTGCACACTCTCGACTAAATTATTTGTTCGACCCGCATTTTTTTTATCTATAAACAGGGGAATTTGCGTCGAATCAGGAGTGAAATCCATACTTTAACGCATTATTCCCCTTTATTTTACCAAAACAGGAACGAAGTTGTCTAGTTAAGGGTGAAACCCGAACCTTGATGACTTGTCCGATCTCTATTTGGTTTTGCAAAAATCTCACCAAGGTTTCGACAGACTCCAACGACTTGAAGTCACGCTGAAACCAAAAGGATGCGTGCCATTCGCCCAAAATCGAGGCGAAAGCACAGTCCTGAAGGTCAAAGTATGAACTAAAGTCCTTGTGAATAGTTGAATCACTTTGGTTAGTCAATGTCTATCTAGCCGCAGACAGTCTATTTCTCGATTTTTATGTGTTTCGATTCTGAGATCGCTACAGCCGACTCTGATATTTATCGATTTTATGCGGATTTTATGTGTTTACATGGTTTTATGCTTATTTTTTAGCGTTTTGAGGTACTACTAGGTTCGATTTAATGCCTTTTGCTTCCGCTGATCACACGACACTCACTACACCACGCTGACCAATCGCTACTATTATGAGGAACCACCTACGCCCTAATGTTTGATAATATAACTGATTATGCTATACTACTCGCTATGATACTTAAGATCACTGCTCTCAAACGCGCGCAGGCTTTGAATGATAGGTTTCTGTATTCTGACTGCTCCCATGTGCTTCTAAGTGAATTACGTACTTATATGCTTAGGTGTTTCTATGCCCTACGTGCTTATGTGCTTCTGTGTTTATGTGAATCTGTGGTTATGTTCATACATGATTACGTGACTGTGTTCCTGAGCTTTAATAAGTATTAGACGTGTGAGGTAAGATTCGATTATGACGTGTCTGAGACCTATGACGATATCTGTTGCAGACAATGTCAACTAGACCATCATCTGGACCCCGTCACCCACGACTTTCTCGCCAGGAACAGAGAGACAAACGCCTTGCTGCCATACTCGCTAAACAAGTGGCAAAGGTTGTGCCTCAGATCGTGAGTGAAATTTATGAGAATGTTAGTAAATCATCTGAGGAGTCCAGAACCGAAGCTCCTAAAGCTGCTCCCAAGACTGCTTTCAGCTTCAAGCAGTTCAAGGCTTGCGGTCCAAAGGAATTCACTGGAGAAGATGGCCCAATGGCTATGTTTCAATGGTTCGATTCCGTCGAAGTCACTCTGCACCAGAGTGCATGTCCGGAAAATCTCCGCACTCTAAACGCTACCGGCGTCTTCCACTCCTGCGCATTAGACTGGTGGACGGCCAAGAGAAACAAACGCGGAAATGATGCAGCCTATGAGCTGACATGGGAAGAGTTGAAGGCCATCATGATGGATGAATTCTGCCCTACCCATGAACACCAAAAGCTAGAGGACGAATTCTGGCACATTAAGCAGAAAGAAGGTGACAACGCTGCCCTGACTGCCTGCTTTAAGCAGCTCAGCATCATATGTCCCGATCAAGTGAAGACGCCCGACATGACGATCAAGAAGTACGTTCGAGCTCTACCTGACTGTGTTGCAGATTTTGTGCATGCCGCAAAGCCAGCAACAATCGAAGAAACTTACTTGCTTGCCGCGGAAATCAACGACATGTGAGTAAAAGCTAGTTTTTGGGATAAAACTTCAAAGAACCTGCATCAAGTCACCGCCAAACCAACCGCCGAAACCGCCGCTGCTCAATCGTCAAAGGCCTCACGCCACAAGAAGAAGAACAACAACAGCAGCTCCAGCAACAAGAACTGTGCTGCCACCACCACCACTACTGCTCCACTTTAAGCCATACCGGCTCAGCAGCAGTCTCAGCACCGGTCAGCTCCCGCAATCTATGCACCGCCTGCAAAGCGCGCATACACAGGCCCCCACCCTGCCTGCCCAACATGCACTTATCATCACCCGGTGGGTCTCGCCTGTCGTTTCTGCGCTCACTGCATTATGTACGGCCACTTCACTGATAAATTCCGCACTGGTCCCCCTCAAGCACCAGCCCAAGCCAATGCTCATCAAGCTCTGCTCCCAGCCCCACAAGGCCAACAAGCGGCTCAGGCACCCGCGGCCAACGCTAGAGTCTGCTTCGCATGTGGTGACCCCAACCACTTTGCGAACATGTGCCCGAATAGGGTTATGAAGCAAGAGCCTTAGCAACACCAGCAGCAACAGCCTCAGCAGCAGCAACAAGCCGCCGGCGCCAGAACTATCAACATCAATGTGCGCCAAGCCCAGGCCGACAACAATGTAGTCAATGGTACGTTCCTTGTGAATGGTATTTATGCTTCGTGTTTGTTTGATACTGGAGCCGATACTGCTTTGTGTCATTTGAATTCGAGAAGCTTCTTAGTCGTAAGCGCTCCTATCTCCCCTCGATGCTCGATATTGAAGTCGCCACCGGAAGAACTGTCGCCGTTAATTCTATTCTTCGTGATTGTACTCTTGAGCTCAACAATCACATCTTCCCAATCGACCTTATTCCGATGCAACTCAGAAGTTTTGACATCATAGTAGGCATGGACTTTCTTCGCGAAAACCATGCTGAAGTGGTGTGCTTTGATAAGATGATTCGATTCTCGCTCGCGAATGGTGATTTATTGTGTGTTTATGGCAAAACTGCTTCGAAAGGCCTCAAGCTCATGTCATGTGTCCAAGCTAGTAAGTATCTTCGGAAGGAATACAGAGCTTTCTTGGCTAACATTCTAGTAGCGGAGAAGGAAATGAAAGGAAGACCTGGTATAAACGATGTCCCAGTGGTATAAGAATTTCCTAACGTTTTTCCTGAGGATCTTCCCGGCCTTCCGCCAAGTCGTGATATCGACTTCCGTATCGACCTCATTCCTGGAGCCAACCCCGTTGCCAAAGCTCCTTACCGGCTCGCACCGTCCGAAATGCGTGAACTTTCGAGTCAGCTTCAGGAATTACTTGAGAATGGCTTCATTCACCCGAGCACCTCTCCTTGGGGCGCACCAGTCCTTTTCGTCAAAAAGAAGGATGGGTCGTTCCAGATGTGCATCGATTATCGGGAGCTGAATAAGTTGACTATCAAGAACCACTATCCCCTGCCTCGCATTGATGATTTGTTTGATCAGCTACAAGGTGCTACGTGCTTCTCGAAGATCGATCTACGTTCCGGCTATCACCAGCTACGCATTCAGGAGGAAGATATACCCAAAACCGCTTTTCCCACTCGTTACGGCCACTACGAGTTCATTGTTATGCCTTGTGGTTTAACCAACGCACCCGCGGTTTTCATGGATCTGATGAATCGCGTGTGTAAACCTTATCTTGACCGTTTCATCATCGTATTCATCGACGATGTCTTGATCTATTTCAAATCGAAAGCCGAACACGCGCAACATCTACGTTTGGTTCTCGAGCTACTCCAAGGGAATCGGCTCTACGCCAAGTTCTCTAAGTGCGAATTCTGGCTGGAGGAGGTTCAATTCCTCAGTCACATTGTAAATAGTCAAGGTATTCACGTCGATCCCGTGAAGATTGAAGCCGTTAAGAGTTGGAGTACACCTAAGAACCCGTCTGAAGTCCGTTCTTTTCTTGGACTAGCGGGCTATTATCGACGATTTATCGAAGGATTCTCAAAAATCGCTGTGCCGCTTACCGCTCTCACGCATAAAGACAAGCCTTTTGTTTGGGGAACAGAACAAGAGTCCACTTTCCAAACCCTCAAGCGCATGCTTTGCAATGCTCAAGTTCTCACATTGCCCGACGGAAACGACGACTTTATTGTCTATTGTGATGCCTCGAACCTTGGTCTTGGCTGCGTTCTCATGCAACGGGACAAGGTCATTGCCTACGCGTCTCGTCAGCACAAAATCCACAAAAAGAACTATACAACCCATGATCTCGAGCTAGGTGCAGTTGTTTTTACGTTAAAGATTTGGCGACACTACCTCTATGGTACAAAGTGTACGATCTTCACCGATCATAGGAGCCTACAACATATCTTTAACCAGAAGGAACTTAATATGCGTCAACGCCGACGGGTAGAACTTCTCAACGATTATGACTGTGAGATTCGTTACCACCCTGGAAAAACAAATGTCGTTGTCGACGCTCTCAGCAGACGGAGTTATCTGCTTAGCATTCGTAATACCCGAGCCCAATACAATCTCGAAACCCTCATCCGCGAAGCCCAGCATGCTGGTTTTAATGAGCGCACTTTGGATTAGGAAAGAATCTACCACGACGGAGCCCAGCTTGTGAATAAGTCGAATGGATTATTCCATTTCCTAGATCGAATTTGGATCCCTAAGCGGACCAATTTACGACAGACTCTGATGGACGAAGCCCACAAATCCCGATATTCCATTCATCCCGGTGCCGATAAAATGTACCAGGACCTTCGCTACAAGTAATGGTGGCCGAGCATGAAAAAAGATATCGCCCTCTACGTTGGAAAGTGCCTGACTTGCTCGAAGGTCAAGGCTGAAGATCAAAGACCCTCTGGTTTACTCGAACAACCCCCGATCCCTATGTGGAAGTGGGAGAGTATAGCTATGGACTTCACAACAAAACTCCCGTGCACGCCATCAGATCACGACAGCATCTGGGTTGTTGTTGACCGTTTGACCAAATCTGCTCACTTTTTGCCTATATGGGAAGACTACAAGGTAGAACGATTAGCCCGAATCTACACCAATGAGATCATTTGTCGACATGAGATGCCTCGTGACATCATCTCTGACTGTGACGCTCGGTTTACCTCGCAACTGTGGGAAACGTTTCAAGCGGCTCTCGGTACCACGCTTAACCTAAGTACCGCATTTCACCCTCAAACCGACGGGCAGACTGAGAGAACGATTCGTACTCTTGAAGACATGCTCCGTTCGTGTGTCATAGATTTCGGTGGTAATTGGGGTGCATACCTGCCATTAGTCAAATTCTCGTACAAAAACAGTTATCATTCCAGCATTCAAATGGCACCATTCGAGGTTTTATACGGAATAAAATGTCGATCGCCTATTGTGTGGTACGAGATAGGTCAAGCGCAATTAACCGGTCCTGAGATATTGCAAGAAACGACCGAAAAAGTCCTCCAAATAAGAGACAACTTACTGAAAGCTCGGAGTCGTCAAAAAAGTTACGCCGATAGACGATGCAAGCCCCTTGAATTTGACGTTGGCGACTACGTACTCCTAAAGGTGTCACCTTGGAAGGGTGTGGTCAGATTCGGTAAGAAAGGGAAACTAGCGCCTCGATATGTTGGACCTTTTAAGATTCTGGAAAGGATCAGAAAAATCGCCTACAGACACGAACTGCCGGAGGAACTTAGTAATGTCCACCCGACTTTCCATGTGTCAAACCTCCGAAAGTGCCTGGCTGAGCATGATTTAATTGTACCTCTTGATGGCCTCCAAGTAAACAAAACACTACACTTCGTGGAGAAGCCTGTCGAAATCATGGATCGCCAAACCAAGCAGCTCAGACACTCGTGCATCCCCATTGTGAAAGTCCGATGGGAAGGCAAACGAGGCGCATAGTTCACTTGGGAACTCGAAAGCGATATGAAGACAAAGTACCCACAGTTGTTTGTTACGACTTTGTCCTAATTTCGGGACGCAATTCCCTCAACTAGGGGAGGCTGTAACACCCCGTGTTTCGAAAGTCAAAGTCAAGTCAAGATTGAAGTCAAAGGAAGAAAAGATTACTAATTGCGATCTGTCTCTCTTTGCTCAATTCCTGTTTTGACTTCTTTGACTTGTAGTTAGTCTATCTTATTATCGATTTAGTTGTATTATGTGGAGTATCTATTAAAAATCGCATAGTAATCTCTATTTATCGCGTGTTTAATCGCTTTATCGCTATCGCAATCGCACTCGCAACTCGAATTACGCATTTTGGTTATTGTTATACGTGTGTGTGTGCCTTATGTGTTACTTGTGCATGTTTATTTATGTTATGTGTAGTAATCAATCGAAACGCAATCGAACTCGATCGCAATCGAATCGCAAACGCTAAACGAATACAAAATAAGGATGATTGTATGTTGATATAGTAGTTGGGATTAAAATTAATTTGACTAGGAAATTATATCGCATCGCAACGCTTGCAATCGCAATCGAAATGGCAAAACTTGTCGCACCAAACACTTGAACAAGTAGCCAATCGACCAGGTGGCCAGCTAATCGACCAGCTGTTCGATCGAGCTGCCGCTCGATCGGCCAGCCAATCGATCAGGCTGCCAACCGATCGACCAGCCCTCTCCTCCCCTTTCTTTTTTGGGAAACCCTATAAATAACCCCAGTCACCATCATACTTTCCACTTTTGGTAACTCTCCTTCGACCAGCTCATCTTCCCCACTTTTCTTCAGATTTCTCGCGATTCCGGTAAGATCTCGTCCTAAATCTTGTACTTTCTTATTTTACACGCACTCCTACACCTTTCTATCTTTTGAATCTTAACTTTTAACGGTGAAATCATCAAGATTCAAAGTGTTCTAGGATGACGTCATCATGTATTCTTGAGAACTTCATGTTTTGGCCTCAATCCACCAAGAATAACTTAGATCTAACCAATTTCCACATAAACAAACAAAGATCTTTCATAGATCTAAACATATTCACCATGAAAAGGATTGAAAGATCTTTCATAGATCTAAACATATTCACCAAGAACAACTTAGATCTAACCGATTTACACGCAGTGCCTTCAAAATCGATAGAATCGGAGCTTGTGCCGACATACTACTCATTCTTGTGGTTGTGTTGGTTGAAGATCTGGATTCTATCCACGAGACTATCGATTTCGGGTTAAACATGGAACACCGTCTCGAACAGTTAACTGGTCGGATTTGGGTGATTCCTGTCCGGTCAGGGGTACCAAGTATTGACAAGGTTTCTGTTGCTTAATACGTTATCAAAACGTCTCGATAAAACGACAAGCAATCAAAACAACAAAGTGTAAGACGAATAGGTCGACCAGGATGGAGTGTCGTCCGATCGGACTGCTGTCCGATCGGACAGTCATCCGAACGACCGGTCATCCGATCGACTTGCACTTTGGCCCCACAATTAATTTTCAAATCAACCCTCAAGAGTTTTGGGAACACCAAATGGATTGCCGTCCGATCGAGTTACCACTCGATCGACCGACCATCCGACTATGTGATGTTTTGAAACTTCAACACTTAAACAATTTTCAACATGTTCAATGCACAAGGGATGCCACCCAATCGAACAACCGTCCGATTGAGTGACAACCTGCTGAGAACTTGTTCTCGCCGAAGTGCCCAACCTATCGGACTGTCGCCCGATCGACCGACCTGTAAGGTAGAGATACTTCAATGTTTTCAAAATGCTACAATGAAAACTTCAAAAGTCAAGCCATCATACACAAACACATCCTTCCCAAAGGAAGTAACAATCCACTCGAACGGTCATCCGACCGGACGACCGTCCGAACGGACTGTCACTCGAACGACTGGCTGTCCGATCGGATTACCATCCGATCGAACTACTGTCCTACCCACTTGCACTCTGTATCGTTTTACGTGTCGCTTATCGTTATACTATCAACCTGTTCAGGCTAACCCTACTCTCTAGTGCTCCCTTCAATCCATCAATCGCTGTGAGTATACTCGAACCCTTTTTGCTTTGTGCACTTTTGGGTGTTACATACGTACTTATTCTAAATCACATCGAACACACTACGCAAATACTTTAAACGCTAACCGTTACTGCATGTATTACGTGACTAAATGAATGCTTGTTTGTTATGTTTACACATGGAATGTTGTCTACCTGCCTTAGCAACGGTAGTACTATTAGTTTGGACTCAGCACCCGTTCATTCAGGGGTTGTTAAGGATAATTAGTTACATGGCGCACAGTGGTGAGTGTGTATCGCGAACTGCCTTGGGCAGTCAACCCACAGTCATTGGTATCGATGGGTTCATGTCGATAACTAACATGCCTCATTTCATTCTGTGTACGTGCTGGTTATGCGTAAACGATTTTTAATTTTATTATAACTATTAAACTTGTATGCTCACCTTTACACTATGTGTATTGACTATTACTTTAACGTATGTGATAGGTGCTTAAGTTGTTTTTATGCTTAGCTTGCTGTTAAATTGAGGCAAGGAAAGGTCTAGGGAAGGGGTCCTAGAAACCAATAAACAAACTATCTATTGTAAATCTGAGTTGTCAGAACATAACTACTTGACTAGATTTTGTCAGTAATAATTATATTATCCTTTATGAGATGGTATGGGACATGTTGCTTTAAATATTTGGTAATTATAGTTGTTATGGAAACTTTTGGACAATCTGTTTCGCTCAGTGCCATGCCCCGATGTTTCTGCCATCGGTTGGGGTGTGACACTCCCCATAACCCACATTCATTGAGACTGCTGCCAAAACCTAAAAAAGAAACAAACCACAATTAAACCACCTGAACCAAAAATTAACGTTCAACTTGCAGAGAAAAAAATTCTGAGATAAAAGAAGAACTTACCTTCAATTTACAAATGCAGTCACTTGAGATCAATCCGCAAATAAAATTAAAACCCTAAATCAATTTATACGGATCAGAACAGAACCAAAGGCAAGAGGCGAAACAAAAAATTAGAGAGAGGCCGTTTCAGGTCGCCGAAATTCAACCCTGCAAACCCCTAGCCGCGATTGCGACTCTCCTTCTTGCCGGACGCAAAGCACTTCGAATCAATGGTCACCAGATGTGTTGAAACTTGAGAGGTAGGGGTGGTGGATGAGAGTGACGGAGGAGAATAATGAAATTTGAGGTGGTTTTCGTAGAGATTTCGGAATGAGGGATTTGTACCGGTATGAAGGCGAGATGTTTCATTTGCAGGTTTCAATAGCATCAAACAAATCCCATTCAATGGGTGAAAACCCAAGAATTCCCCTTCAAGCATCTTATAACTTTGAAGAACTTTCAATTCTACCCCCTCATAAATGGCTTAGAGTACCTTGTACACGGACCTTCAAATCTTGTACATAGGTAAAACTACCAAAAGGGTAAAAACCCCAATTTGCTTAATAAGGTATTACAGATAAATTAACAATTTTACAAAATTACCCCTAACTTGTTAGTACTAATTATTAATTATAAGGATTTTATTTGTAATCAACAACAACCCTTGATTTAAACTATTAATGACTCAGACCTGTTCTTATAGTTCTTACAATTAGCATTGTTTGTACATGATCTAAACTCAAACATATATATCACACATCTTAGCTTATGAAATCAAGGAGTAGTAGACTAAAACATGTTACATCATATTTGCATGTCAAAACACACCAAGTACAAAACTCATATGTAAATATGTACCAATAGGTTCTGAGTTCGATTCTCATAAGGGGGTTTTCCCATATTTATTGGGTTTCCTTCTGAATTGGTGTATACGCATTATGCTATACGCATTATGCCTAGTGGAGATGGATATGATTGGGTGGTTCCGTTGGTGGCACGATGCTAATCTAGTGGTTCGTCAATAATCCAAATTTTCCGTTAAAAAAAAACCATGTACTGTCATATTAAATGAAAACTAAATAGCCGAATAAATTGTCAAAAACATACCAAGAATGTCTACAAACCTAAAGATTTCATGTTGATATTCAAAAGTAATATGTATTTGTATGATCAAAATTAAAAAAAGATTTTACAATCCACATTTCAATAAGCGAATCACAAATACATGAACATATCTACACCACTAAAAAGTGATAGAAGTGATTGTGTATAACCTTCGATATCCCAAAAGAAGGGATACGACTCCCATAAATAAAACGCATATTTACACTTTGGTGATAATAAGATTAGAACGAATACATAATTAGTACATAAATTATACAAGTGGACACCTAATGTATATTCACAACCCCCCCCCCCAAGCGAAAGGGTGGCGGTCCGAAGCGGAGCTATGATCGAAAAAACTTAGACTGGACCGAGGGAGACTTTAAGTGAAGATATCCGCCACATGAAGCTTGATTGGAACGAATGAGTTTGGAGTTTGCCAGATGCCACAAGCACACGTATAAAGTGATGGTTTAAGTCAATACGTTTGGCCTGTTTGTGTCAACAGGATTCTGAGTCTAAAAGAGCACACTCTTGTTATTACACAAGCTTGTTGGACCGTCCACCAGTAAGGCATGTAATTCACGTAATAAATTAGTAATCCACACAATTTCGCCCATTGTGTTAACCGTATCACAATATTCTGATTCGCAACTGGACTGGGAAACGGTGAGTTGTTTCTTAGCACTCCAAGAGATGAGATTTCCACCTAAAAAGATAAAGAAACCATAGGCGGAGCGGCGGGTTTTGAGGCATCAGCCCAATCGACATCTGAGTAGCTCAAGATGGAAGTGTGAGGTGGTTTAGAAAATGTGACCAAATGTCATGGTGCCTTTAACGTATCAAATGATCTGTTTTACATGTTGAAGGTGATTAGTGGTAGGAGCCTAAAGAATTTGGCTCACCTGTCACATTATAAAAGATGTCGGGCTGAGTGATGGTTAAGTATTGGACTGCACCAACAAGAGCATGCTAATAAGTAGGGGCTTTACATGGTTCTCCAATGGACAAAGTTTCATTGGTAGCCAGAGGGGTGTGCACTGGTTTGCAGTTGAGGAATTCCCCTAATGCAAAATATCATAAGCATTTTTTAACTGAGTGAGAAAAAAACCCTCATCAGTACATGTAAATTCAAGCCCGAGATGACAGTTAAGATCACCAGGGTCTTTAATTGTGAAGTCGTGATGTAATTATGTAATAATGGAGATGAGGAGTTTAGGTTGATTTCCTTGTAAAATAAGATCATCAACATACACGAGTAAGTACATGATCCAAGAATCCCGGATGAAAACAAATAGATATGGATCGGCTCGCCTATAGAGAGACCCGTTCTGAGCTAAGAAATGGCTAAGCTGTTGAAACCACGCCTGAGGAGCCTATTTCATCTCATAGAGAGCATGGTTGAGTCAACACATGTGATTAGGGAATCAATAGTCAATAGATCCAGTGGTTGTTCCAAATAAACAAGCTCATTTTAGTGGCCATGTAAGAACACAATATTCATATCAAGCTGATGGAGTTTACAACCACTGATAATTGCAAGAGCTAGAACAACATGGATGACGTGTGTCGGAGTGTACGGATTTTTTAATGTATTTTAAGTACCTTTTTACCCTTGAATCAAGTTTTAAACTTATAAAACAGGATATAAAACTATCACTCTCTACAACACGCTAGGGTAAGTGCACACATCGTTGGCATAGTATAGTGATGGTAAGATACCGGTATAACAACCCTTCTAGAACCCTTAACGTGACCCTAAAACGTTCCTAATATACCCCGTATGCGAGAAACGAGCCCGAAATACCCTTATTCTTGTAAAAACCAAGAAAAACAAAGCTTGGGAGTCGCTCGCGGGCTGTGACCCCCTTAGCTTGGTCTCTCGCGGGGCACGAGCCCCTTTGCTTGCTCGACACTACATGGTGCCATGTGTCTGGTGACTTGGCGAAGCTAGGCCAATGACTAGCCAAGCCTATAACCGCCCTTAATGTCCTCGCGGGCTGTGAAGGCCGAAGCCTTCCCTTACGCGGGCCGCGACTCGCTGCCGGATCAGCCTATAAATAGAGGCTCAGAGTTCATTTGTTCAATCGTTGAAAATCGAATTCTCTCTCAAAATTCGCTAATAGTAGAAATTATACCCGGGCATAATACCCACTATAAAGCGAAGCTCTGCCTCGTTGTAAGTATTATAACCCTGCTGTTACCCTAGACGATCAATTTAGGGCTCTGTAACGCATGTCATGGCTCTGCCTGACTCAGTCGTTGGAGTTTTGTCTCGTGTTACAACCGATTGATTTAGGATTCCGTAATGCATGTCAAGGCTCTGCCTGACTCAGTCATTGGAATTCTGTCTCGAGTTGTTCGGTTAATGTGATTTGGGTTATTTTACTAACACGTGTGCATTGTTTAATTTTAATAGATAATAACCAGGAAAATCACAAGGAAGCTATAGTAGTATCACCTAAGTCAACAATGTAATTACATTTTGTTTTACAAACACTTTTTGTGAGTCAAAATGTTTTACCAAAACCTCAACTGTTTCAAATACAATTACAGTGATTAAGTCTTTGTAATTCTACAATTGCTACCAGTATTATGGGGTTTGTATAGAGTACTTAATAACCTTCACAATTGGGCACGGGTATCCAATGTGTGATATGACCATTGTCACAGATCCGTCGAGTGACACGTACTGACCAAGAAATTGTGTAGATATAAACATTGTAATCATTCTTAATACTGTATTGTGTAAACAACTGATGCTTTACAAAATGGAATGTACTTGCCAGTATTTCTTGCTGATAAAAATGTTTCTAAAACGCGTTTCAGGTAACACAATGTGAAAGCCAATAGAAGCCAGCTGGAGAGCACTGAAGGCTAGAAAAAGGGGGTATAAAAGTTACCTAAATAAAAAGGAGTTTTAGTTTTCAATAATTAGGGTTTATCCCTACAAATATATTGTCAAATGAACTTGGGTTTAATCCCAATGAATTATTATTATTATAAAAGTTTGGTGTTTAAACTCTGATAAAAATGTTTCCTAACTACGGTCCTGATGTATTCCGCTGCCAAATTAATAAACACCGATACCACTGATCTGGATCTCGCGACACCCGTTGTCACACCCCCCAAAATACCACTTGCGGAAAACCCCGCTGGGCGTGTGACGTACCAGGATCCAGCCACCAATCACATTGAACCAATATCAAGATATTAAATAAAGCTCCATTTATTAAGATAAAACATTCATAAACGTAACCCAAGTTTAACATGTTTAACGGAAGCATAAGTTAAGTCATCATTCAATGTTTCAAAACCAAATATGAAAACCAAATGTGTCGTCATGTGTTTTTCCAAAAGGCTCGACCCATGACTACTCCAGCAATCCCAGATAGGAAGTTCCTCGTCCATTGAACCTAACGACCTGCGAGCATGCAACAAGTGTATCAGACAACGCTGGTGAGTTCATAGTTTTTAAGAAAATGTTAATTGCCAAGTGTTTAGTTCAGTTCAGTTCATTGATAATGTTGATAATAACTCGAGTACCCTACAAGATGGCTCCAGATTGTTTTGTCCGTCCCTAATGCCCCTATCTAAGCATTGGTCATGATTAAGGTCATTAGTTCACGCCCGTCCTCTCAGGTACGGTGTGAGGTTGCCAAGCCTAATAGCGCTATCAACTAATACCCCGTTACCTCTTAGGTAACTATTCGGTAGAAGATGGGACTTAAGGTGATAGGAAATGAGTGTATTATCTAACCTCCCAGTTTTTACCCAAAAGACTTATTCCTCTCAGGAATACCCATTTGATTATCCCACCCACCGGGACGCATGCTCAAGAGAAGTGAACTCACCTTAGATTTGCTCGGCAAATTACAATTAAGTCACGTATCCCAAGTTGGTCAACCCAATCCTAACGTGGTTACCAAAGACAATCAGTTTCGTATACAAGTAGCACACACAGTGTTGTCACGTAACACGTATAACATAACAGCTCAACTTAATGTACAGTTTACTATCCCTTAGAGCACATAACATATCAGTGCCCAATGTTTTGTCCAACAAAATAATCACAAGTCCGAATATCACACAGTCCGTTTCAAGTATTCGGCCCAATGTACATGTGAGGCCCAAATAGTCTTCAAGTTCCACGCAGACAAATAAGTCAGTGTGAGTCGAGACCATGAGGTCTCGAGTCGAGACTAGAGGAGGTCTCGGGTCATGCAATGCAAGTCGAGACCAGGTGATCTCGAGTCAGGTCTCGAGTCGCAACAAGACCTGCAACCATGGTCTCGAGTTCTGCTGTTCGCGTGCAAGTGTGGTCTCGAGTCGAGACCATGAGGTCTCGGCTCGCAACCCCTGTCGAGACTAAAAGGTGCAACTGACTTCCTTAATTTCAGCCCATTATCTCCGTGTCATCAGTAAACAAGTTTGGCAGTTTCAAATCGGATCAAAACAACAATTAATTCCAAAATCATGCACCCTAATTATTCTCTAATCATGAACAACGATCAATCACACAACATTCCAAGCATTTAATCAGATCCTCGGATTAGTGAATTCGAATACCAACATGAACCCTAACCATCATGAAATCAATTTATCATGTGATCATTATGCTAAATCAAACTAATCATCCAACTACTCGAACATTAAGAATCTCTTAACATGCAATCGGCCCTAGTTCAACGTAAATCATCATACCATCTCTACCAACCGTTTCACTAGTATGTTTCTCATCATCAATCAAACAGTTTCATCACATAGTTTAACATCGAAATCAAACACATGTTCTAAATATTTGAGCACACGTTCACTAATAATTCTACTATCATGAAATCCTAGTCACTACATAAGATCACGGCAATCACAACTTCAAGTATCATAACAACTAGCAATGATGGAATACTAACCGTGATATTCGAATGAGTTGGTTTGATCGATGCAAGGGACTTCGAATGAGAGGGGGCTGCCGCCAGGTTTCAAAAAGGAGAAGGAAAGAAAGAGAGATTAGGGTTTTGTGTGTGTTTGTTTATTTTGCAAATTATGAGAACAAACCCCCATAATGGATATGTGTATGCGCAAAGGGGAGTGGGCCGAACCCATCTTTGGGATGCCCTTGAGTCATGGGCTCGAAGCAGGTGTGATTGGGCCGAGAAGAATATGTGGTTAAGAACAAGATGTGTGGCCCAATGGCGTTTTTCGACCGGATAAGTATTGTGCAACCAAACTTATAACATAACATACACAAACTCATATCATTCAATTGAAATCAAACATATCAATTATTCGAATGGCGTACACATAAGTTATATCAAAGCACAACAAAAGGCTCTAAAATACGAGTTGTCACATCATCCCCAACTTGAAAGAAATTTCATCCCGAAATTTGATTAGCCAACTCAGAGAAGTGAAGTGATAGATCAGGATGAAAGGGAATTTCATCCCGAAAATCACCAGTTGCATCAGGATTTGGTTTAGCAGTTTTGAACAGTTGAGGGTACTTGAGTTTCATTTGATCCTCGCGTTCCCATGTGAACTCCGGTCCAAGTCTTGAGTTCCAACGAACTCTCACAATTGGGATTCGACTGTGCTTATGGACCTTAACTTCCCGGTCCATGATTTCTATGGGTTCTTCGACGAACTGCAACTTATCATCAATTTTCAGTTCTTGAAATGGTACCACAAGTGTTTCATCGGACAAACACTTCTTTAGATTAGAGACATGGAAGACATCGTGTACGTTACCCAATTCAGCAGGTAACTCAAGCTTGTAGGCCACTTTACCGATTCGTTCTAGAATTTTGAATGGGCCAACGTAACGTGGGTTAAGCTTGCTGCGCTTCCCAAAGTGCACCACACCCTTCCATGGTGAGACTTTCAACATGACACGATCGCCTACAGCGAACTCCAAAGGTTTCCTACGCTTATTGGAGTAGCTTTTCTGACGGTCACGCGCTGCCGCCATACGATTTCTGATCTGGACAATTTTTTCAGAGGTTTCAAGTACAAGCTCTGGACCCGTAATCTGGCTGTCACCCACTTCAGCCCAGCAAAGAGGAGATCGACATTTCCGTCCGTACAGTGCCTCGAACGGAGCTGCCTGGATACTGGAATGGTAACTGTTGTTATAAGAAAATTCTACCAGGGGCAAGTGTTTTTCCCATCCCTTACCAAAATCAATCACACATGCTCGTAGGATGTCTTCAAGCGTTTGGATGGTTCGTTTGCTTTGACCATCCGTCTGTGGGTGATAAGCACTGATCATGTCGAGACGTGATCCAAATGATTTGTGCATCGGCTGCCATAAATCGGAGATGAAACGCGTACCACGACCAGAGATGATAGAGGTTGGCACCCCGTGCCTATAAACCACCTCTTTCAGATAAACGCTAGCCAGTTGCGAGAACTTATCAGTTTACTTGATCGCTAGGAAATGTGCAGATTTTGTGAGATGGTTAACGATCACCCAAATGGTATCATTTCTGTTTTGAGTTCTTGGTAGTCCGATGACAAAGTCCACATCAATTTGTTCCCATTTCCACATGGGTATTTCTGGTTGCTGGAGCAATCCACACGGTTTCTAGTACTCCACCTTGACCTTTGCACAAGTCAAGCATTTACCCACATATGTCGCGATGTGAGCTTTCATCTTTAGCCATCAATATAAGACTTTTAGATCCTGATACATCTTATCAGAACCCGAATGAACAGAGTATCGAGACTTGAGTGCTTCATCCATCACCAGCTCTCTAAGGTTACCACACAAAGGAGCCCATATTCGTTCCATAAAATAGTGAATACCGTCAGATCTCTCTACAAGTCATTTCTCCACGCCCCGTAAATATTCATCTTTAAGGTTTTCCTCTTTCAACGCTTCAGTTTGGGCGGAACGGATCTGATCAGGAAGAATAGAGTGGATTGTTAGCTGTAAGGCTCATACACGTTTAGGTTTCGTTTCCTTGCGACTAAGGGCATCGGCTACAATGTTAGCCTTGCCTGGATGATACTTTATTGCACAATCATAGTCGTTTAAGTGTTCTACCCAGCGACGCTGTCGCATGTTCAACTCCTTCTGGTCAAAGATATGCTGAAGGCACCTATGGTCGGTATAAATAGTGCATTTAGTACCGTACAAGTAATGCCTCTAGATCTTTAACGCAAAAACCACGACCCCCAACTCCAAGTCGTGAGTCGTGTAATTCTTCTCATGAATTTTTAAGTGTCGGGAAGCGTAAGCTATCACTTTCTCGCGTTGTATGAGCACACAACCGAGACCCTGAATAGAGGCATCACAGTACACCACGAAATCTTCAGTACCCTCAGGTAAGGACAAGATTGGTGCACTGCAAAGTTTTTGTTTCAATAGCTTAAAAGCGTCTTCCTGCTTTGATCCCCAGGAGTATACAACGCCTTTCTGTGTCAACGCGGTAAGAGGCTGAGCGATCCTAGAGAAATCTTTGATAAATCTGCGGTAGTATCCAGCGAGACCAAGGAATTGTTGCACCTCTGAAGGATTCCTTGGTGCCTCCCAATTTCTGATAGCATCAATCTTAGCGGGATCCACATGTATTCCCAGTTCCTTAACAATGTGGCCAAGGAAGTGTACTTCCCGAATCCGGAAGTCACACTTAGAAAACTTCGCGTAGAGTTTCTCCTTCCTCAGGAGTTCCAAGATAAGACACAAGTGCCGCTCGTGGTCTCCTTGCTCTTAGAATAGATCAAGATGTCATCGATAAACACAATGACGAAGTCGTCGAGGTATGGTTTGCATACATGGTTCATGAGGTCCATGAAGACTGCTGGTGCGTTAGTTAACCCGAACGGCATAACCAGAAACTCGTAGTGGCCATACCGCGTACGAAAAGCCGTTTTAGGAACATCTTCCTCTCAGACCCTCACCTGATGATAACCCGATCTTAAGTCGATTTTTGAATAGAAGCTTGACCCTTGCAGCTGGTCAAACAGATCGTCAATGCGTGGTAAAGGATAACGGTTCTTAACCTTCACCTTGTTGAGTTCACGGTAATCAATACACATACGAAAGGACCCATCTTTCTTCTTTACGAATAGAACTGGGCTCCCCAAGGCGAAGAACTAGGTCGGATAAAGCCTTTATCCAACAGTTCTTGAAGATGATTGGACAGTTCTTGCAACTCTCCAGGTGCAAGGCGATATGGAGCACGAGCAATCGGGGCTGCTCCTGGCGTAAGATCAATCTGGAATTCCACCTGACGGTGAGGAGGTAAGCCAGGAAGTTCTTCAGGAAATACATTAGAAAACTCACGAACAACTGGCAGGTCTTCAATTTTCCCTTCTTCGGGCTGGGTAGCAGTAACAAGTGCTAAAATAGCAGTATAGCCCTTTCGTAGACACTTCTGGGCTTTCATGACTGAGATGATGCCAATCATTTCACCACTATGATGACCTTGAACCGACAGAGATTCCCCACGGGGGAGAGGGATACGTACGATTTTCTCTTTACAAAGGATTTCCGCTTGGTGCTTAGACAACCAGTCTATACCAACAACTACATCGAAACTTCCAAGAGTGACGGGAAGTAAGTCAATGTCGAACACTTGACCTATAAGATCGAGTTTACACCCAAAAAGAACATGTGAAGCTTCAATCGATTTGCCATCAGCTAATTCTACTATGTGTTTATTTACAAGAGTCGAATAAAACAGAAGCAATTAGATTGTTCACAGAAAACATACCGGTCAGCTAATTTTACCCTAACTGACGACTGAACCCCAAAGACACATAACTCCAGTCGGCACCAGAGTCGAATAAAACAGAAGCAATTAGATTGTTCACAGAAAACATACCGGTCACCACGTTGCCATCATTCCTAGCCTCCCCAGCACCAATAGTAAACACTCTTCCACACGCACCATTCCCACCAGTTTTCCCATTGTTGTTGTTCCCAGGGTTGTTGTTATTATTCCCAGCATTCTGATTCAGTTGAGGGTAATCCCGCCTGAAATGACTCTTGTCTCCACACTGAAAACACCCCTTACGATTTCCCTAGTTCTGTTGAGGCTGCTGCCTTTCTTGCTGCTGCGGCTGCTGCTGTGGGGGTTGCTGTTGCTGCTGTTTTGGGAATTAGGCCCTGCAATCTCTAGCCATATGACCCACCTTGTTGCACCTGTGACAGACCCAGTTACACGGCCCACGATGGTGGAAGTTGCACTTGTTATAGTTTGGTTGTTTCCCTGTATAAGAACCCTGATTCGAGTTGTTGGTCGGATCTGATTAACTGAGGACGACTGACTAAAACTGCGGTTGCTGCCGTTGTTTGGCTTCTTCATTGACTGATTCAAGTTGGACACCTTGTCCACATCATTCCACTTACGTTTGCTGTCAGTAGTAGGAGTAGTAGCTGCAGCAGTTGTAGAAACGCGTGTTGGTAGCGAGCCACTCTCCACCTCCTGGTCGGTGATCTTGTGGGCCAACCGAATTATTTGAGGTAAGTTGTTGAGATTTGCTGCAGTAACCAAGCCCTTGACCTGCGATGCTAATCCTTTGATGTAAAGTTCGATTCTTCGGTGTGGAGGTCGTGATAAGTTTGGGCACATATTAGCTAATTCATGAGACCGTTTTGTATATGCCTCAATCTCAGACCCCACCATTTTTAGATCATAATACTCATTTTCCAGTTTCTGCACTTCATCACGAGGACAGTATTCCTCCCTCATCAGCTCCTTGAAGTCATCCCAAGTTGTTGCTTTCGCCATTTCAATACCCAGCATTTGGACTTGGGAATTCCACCAAGTCAAGGCACCATCTTCAAGTGTGCCTGAAGCATACTTCACTCTGTCCCCAGCAGGACAGTTACACATTGCGAACACCGATTCTGCCTTCTTGAACCAACGTAGTAGCCCACGGCTCCTTCAGTCCCACTGAACGTCTGTGGTTTATAATCCATGAACGTCTTAGACGTACAAACAGGCAGATTGTTCTGATTCACGTGTTTTCCTAAAGATAAAAGAAAATACGACACACGGGCAAGATTCGAGTACGCTACACAAGGATAAAGAGTATTTGGCACATATCGTACCATCCTGCTGGGCCGTTAGGGCTTCAGCCACACGAGTATTGATCAAATCGGTTAATTCAGCCTGGGAGATAACAATGTTGCCACGTCCACCGCCGCGGCCTCCACCACGTCCACCATTTCGTCCGTTCATGATTCTATATGAAAAGTGGAAAAGATTAGAAGTCGGGATTGAGTGGGAGTCAAACATCACGATGACTTCTATAGATTACTAAGTTCTATCATTACGTCAGACAACAGAGCAGAACCATTTTCACGCTCGTTAAGTCTCACTGGGACTCACATGCACCCCACATTATTATTATGTGTGCACCCATAATAACAATGCGATTTGCATGTTCATCTCAGCTCCTCCCAACTCGTGCTAAAAGGTTCCTCAAATTCGAGTAGCAAGACAAAAGACACCATAACATAGATCATAAAGGTTTAGGGGAGTGTCACACTATCAAACACATAATGTAGGCTAGTAAAACAGGGACTCATATTGTAGTGCTAAGTGTGCATTTACAAGCAATGTCATACATAAGTGTACACGAGATACGCTGTGCAATAAGTAAACGAGAGATGAACCTTGCAATCTGAAGCTGAGTGTCATGGCCGATTTCTGAACTGTTCAGTTATAGTCTGGTTTTATAAAAACGTTTTTAAAACCTAGTTCACTATAACCAGTGGCTCTGATACCAAATTGTCACACCCCCTAAAATACCACTTGCGGAAAACCCCGCTGGGCGTGTGACGTACCAGGGTCCAGCCACCAATCACATTGAACCAATATCAAGATATTAAATAAAGCTCCGTTTATTAAGATAAAACATTCATAAACGTAACCCAAGTTTAATATGTTCAGAGGAAGCTTAAGTTAAGTCATCATTCAATGTTTCAAAACCAAATATGAAAACCAAATGTGTCGTCATGTGTTTTTCCAAAAGGCTCGACCCATGATTACTCCAGTAATCCCAGACAGCAAGTTCCTCGTCCATTGAACCTAACGACCTGCGAGCATGCAACAAGTGTATCAGAAAACGCTGGTGAGTTCATAGTTTTTACAACAACGTTAATTGCCAAGTGTTTAGTTCAGTTCATTGATAATGTTGATAATAACTCAAGTACCATACAAGATGGCTCCAGATTTTTTTGCCCGTCCCCAATGCCCCTATCTAAGCATTGGTCATGATTAAGGTCATTAGTTCATGCACGTCCTCTCAGGTACGGTGTGAGGATGCCAAGCCTAATAGCGCTATCAACTAATACCCCGTTACCTCTCAGGTAACTATTCGGTAGAAGATGGGACTTAAGGTGATAGGAAATGAGTGTATTATCTAACATCCCAGTTTTTACCCAAAAGACTTATTCCTCTCAGGAATACACATTTGATTGTCCCACACACCGGGACGCATGCTCAAGAGAAGTGAACTCACCTTAGATTTGCTCGGCAAATTACAATTAAGTCATGTATCCCAAGTTGGTCAACCCAATCCTAACGTGGTTACCAAAGACAATCAGTTTCGTATACAAGTAGCACACACAGTGTTGTCAAGTAACACGTATAACATAACAGCTCAACTTAATGTACAGTTTACTCTCCCCTAGAGCACATAACATATCAGTGCACAATGTTATGTCCAATAAAATAATCACAAGTCCGAATATCACACAGTCCGTTTCAAGTATGTTATGTACATGTGAGACCCAAACAGTCTTCAAGTTCCACGTAGACAAATAAGTCAGTGTGAGTCGAGACCATAAGGTCTCGAGTCGAGACTAGAGGAGGTCTCGGGTCATGCAATGCAAGTCGAGACCAGGTGATCTCGAGTCAGGTCTCTAGTCGCAACAAGACCCGCAACCATGGTCTCGAGTTCTACTGTTCGCGTGCAAGTGTGGTCTGGAGTCGAGACCATGAGTTCTCGGCTCGCAACCCCTGTCGAGACCAAAATGTGCAACTGACTTCCTTAATTTCAGCGTATTATCTCCGTGTCATCAGTAAACAAGTTTGGCAATTTCAAATCGGATCAAAACAACAATTAATTCCAAAATCATGCACCCTAATTATTCTTTAATCATGAACAACGATCAATCACACAACATTCCAAGCATTTAATCGGATCCTCGGATTAGTGAATTCTAATACCAACTTGAACCCTAACCATCATGAAATCAATTTATCATGTGATCATTATGCTAAACCAAACTAATCATCCAACTACTCGAACATTAAGAATCTCTTAACATGCAATCGGCCCTAGATCAACGTAAATCATCATACCATCTCTACCAACCGTTTCGCTAGTATGTTTTCATCATCAATCAAACAGTTTCATCACATAGTTTAACATCAAAATCAAACACGTGTTCTAAATATTTGAGCACACGTTCACTGATAATTCTACTATCATAAAATCCTAGTCACTACATAAGATCATGGCAATCAGAACATCAAGTATCATAACAACTAGCAATGATGGAACACTAACCGTGATATTCGAATGAGTTGGTTTGATCGATGTAAGGGACTTCGAATGAGAGGGGGCTGCCACCGTGTTTCAAAGAGGAGAAGGAAAGAGAGAGAGAGATTAGGGTTTTGTGTGTTTTTGTGTATTTTGTAAATTATGAGAACAAACCCCCATAATGGATATGTGTATGCGCGGAGTGGGCCGAACCCTTCTTTGGGATGCCCTTGAGTCTTGGGCTCGAAGCAGGTGTGATTTGGCCGAGAATAATATGTGGTTAAGAACAAGATGTGTGGCCAAACGGCGTTTTTTCGACCGGATAAGTATTGTGCAACCAAACATATAACATAACATACACAAACTCATATCATTCAATTGAAATCAAACATATCAATTATTTGAATGGCGTACACATAAGTTATATCAAAGCACAACGAAAGGCTCTAAAATACGAGTTGTCACACCCGTTCCCGGGCAGGGGTCGGGGGTTGCGATAGAGAGTGGTATCAGAGCTACAGCCACTGGTTTAAGCCAAAGAAGTGTTCTGCTGACACATAAATTCTGTGTTAGGAAATAACTTATGCAATTACGTGTAAATATTATTTTATGTTATTTGACTATTTGTTGGTTTACAGTATGAGTGAGAAAGGAACTTCGGACGCTTATCGTCATATAGCTAGTTCACCAAAAGATGAAGGAACATCATCTCTACCTAATCCCTCAGGATAATCAGCCGATACTGAGGAAGGGATATTTATATTCAAGCACAGTCTGAGGAACCCTTCACTACTAAAAAGAGAGGTTGGTTTAATAGAGGAGCACATGAGAGAAGAAAGAGAATGAAGAAGTTACAACAACAGAGAGCGATAGTCAGAGCTAATAGGGAAGCGAATGCACAGACTTAGGAGACAGTCAATAGGCCACCTTGAGAAGAGGAATTAGATAGACAGTTGGCAGACTTCCATATGTTAGCCACTACAGCAGTAGACGCTAACCTAAAACAAATAGCTGAACCGCCACTGTTACCTTTATTCCCAGACCAACAAATGCTAGAACCCAACCAAGAAAACCAATTCTCGATACCTGCATTTAACCCCAACGAGTTACCTAGAATCCCAACCCCAATGCCTTTAGAACGTGATCCGTGGTGGGATGATGATAGAACATTCTTCGAAATGAATAACGCAGACCCTTACGAGGAACCCGTACCCTATAAACCTGACCCATTAAACCCACCCATGAGTCGAGAATGTGTGCAGGAACTCCGTCAGTATGGAGAAAGTTTAGTGAATGAAGGAGATAGAATCCGACAAATAGGGGAAAAATTAATTTAGAAGTACAATGAGAATGAAATGCAGTACTAGATGAACGGTACTTAGAAAACACCTAGATATATGTGTAATTTTATATTTTGATAAAAAAATAGATACGAATGCAAAACTACTAGTATATTTGATTTCCAGTTGTAGTATGTAACCATGCATATATATAGAAAGAGTAAAAGTCGCAATGATCGACGTTTTTGATCAAATTGTTTGTGTGATTGTGTCACCTCCCTTGACCCCACCCTGGACGGGAGCGTGAGCCGTGAAGCAGCCAAGTGGTACCGGTGGTTTATTTTGAAAAGTATTGCAGCGGAAAATTTCATCAGGACCGTGAGTTAGGAAAAATATCATAGTTTTGAAACACCGGATTTTATTTATTAAACAGATGGGATAAACCCATGTTTTGCAAAGGTAGCTTTAATATTGGATAAGCTCGAATACATAAAACAGCTTTTCTTATATTAATTTAGTTGATAAAATGAGTCACTTCTGTAAGCATTTTGGTGCCGTATCCAACTCGTATTCCAATCTACTGTAATCACCTGAAACACGTTTTAAAAATGTTTGGTCAGCAGGAAATACTGGTGAATACGTTCAATTTGTACAAAAGACACATTGTTATAATTTACAGCGTTAAGAGTTTTTACATTTGCCCCTATCTTATAATTAACTGGTTCAGTTGTCACTCGACCGGATCTATGATTGTGGTCATATCACTATTGGGTCCTGCCACCCAAAAGTGACGTATATCACTAATTAGGCTCGCCCACCTAAAGTGATAAAATAGCAGTAATGTGCACAATACCCCACTTACTGCCAGTAACTTAAGATTAGCAAAGACTTAATCACTGCAAAGTATAACTGAAAAACATTTAGGGTTTTGTAAAGCAATTTGATAAAAAGAGAATGACTCACTTTTTAAGCATGCAGTCTTGATTTAACAAGTCTCTTGATTCTATGCCTTCTGATAATTAAGCATCTACTTTATAGTTCTGAATCTTCTGATGATTAAACATCTTGTTTGATAGTATGTTATAGAGCGGAGTTTTCTGATAGTTTAACAGAGTGGAATACGTATTAGTGTAAAACCATATCAAACCTAACGATGGTCACAAGATCAGAACCTTAACGAAATTCATAAAGTATAGTCTTATTTAGACAGCACTTTGGCATTCATTAGTTGGTTCCCGAACCAATCGGATAGAATATTGTATCGGTGATTATTGGTTAGAACACCAACATATAGAGAGAAGAATATAAGAAATGACCAAAGAAAAATGAATCCTAAGCTTCCTATTTATAGGTAAGGGATAAGTCTTATCCCATATAGAACTTCCTTAGTGTAACACCTGTGCCTCCACGGCCATCAAACAAATGCCAAACCAATGAAATATTGTATTTCATACTTGGGAATTTGTAAAAATATGTGTATCGTTTACACATATCAACTCTTGTTCGACACTTGTACGGGTGGGATTAAGGCACGTTTTCCATGAAACGATCCTAACGGTGGACCGAAAACTATATATACCCCATACCCCCCATTGCTAAAATCACTAGAATTCTGATTTGAGAACCTCTAAGTTGAAACCATTGTTTCATACCTGAGATTCTTGAATCGGGATTAGCATTCGGGGACCCTGGGTAAGTATTCTTTCGTTCTTTTCCTTATTTTATTGCTTTTAGAGTCAGAAAGTCAAACTTTGTTTGACTTTCAGCGTTGACCAGTAATGGTCAATGCGAAGTTCGTTTGAACTTCGCAACGTGAGTGTAATCACGTTGGTCATAGTCCCTTGGGACTATGCCCACTGATTACCACGTTGTCTAGAGTCGTAGGGTAGGCGATCTAATAAATCGGCTATACCTTCGAAATCGACCCATTTGGTCGATCATTAGGATCCGACCAAATACATTAGGTGACCATAGTAGGTAGGGAATAACCTTCCGAGGTTATACCCTATGGTCACATCGTTTAAGTAGTTGTATGATAGGTAGTTTATATGCCTTAGGTAAATTACCAGAATACCCTTTTCATGTATAATTGGTAATTAAGCATATGTAACCTAAACCTTTGTCACATAACTGATTATGTAACATGTTTAGGCATATAACACTTGTCATAGGACTAGTTAGACGGTCCGAACGCGTTTCACGCGCACGACGCGTTAAAGTAGCATAAGTTACCTTAATGGGTCGCGATGGGTCGAAAGCACTTAGGTTTGGTTTCATTGTAGTATGTAGGCCTTGTTAAACCATATCATATGAGTTCCAACACTCATTTGGTTTACCAAGCCTCATCCTATCCGATCTCCCGAAATAAGTCCGGTTTATTTATATAGTTTTAGATTGCCGACTGATTCCGTGCTCCCTCTAGCTTTGTTTGGTTGTTGTTCAAGACCTCCAAGCATTATCAGGCGAGTACATTATTCCCCTATTTTACTGCTTTCAATTGTTTTGGGGTGACTCATATGTGCTAAATGTTTTCGATGTTATAACAAATGGTTTCAAAAACGATTAAGACGATTTATACAAAACTAATAACGATTTCAAAAAGTGAACAAACTTGTTGGTTATGGTTACATAACCAAATGACATTCATTAGCAATGATCAAGCCGACCAGTATTAGGTTATGGTACCATAGGATCTGACTAATCCCGTTATTTACTACACCCGTGGTTATGTGTGGGTGTGGTGGGTAGTGACTGAATCTGAAATCATTAACTTACCCTATGGAGGTTTGTTAATGCGAAAACGAGAAGCGACGAAAACGAGAAGCGACGAGTGATGAGTCACGAAGGTTTGAATGTTATTAGCGAGACGACCACATAAGTAGTTTCACGACCTAAAACGAATTAAACGATTGGGTAAACGATTGGTTTTCACACGATGTTTTAATGATTGGGTAAACGATTGGTTTTCACACGATGTTTTAACGATTGGGTAAACGATTGGTTTCAAAGCGATATACGATTGGGTTTTGGTTAAGTGTTTAGATAACGGGACGGGCGTAATGTGATGAAGACATGGTGGATACGCCGCTGGTACTTCCTATATATAAATGTTTTCATCGCATTACATACCGTGGCGTTATTTAGTTCACTTGGGTAAACGATTTTCAAACGATGTCACACAAACGAGGTTTTCGATATGATATAAACTATACGACTTTTTCACGAGATTTATTAACAAGTTTTATTAACGATTTATTACGAAATGTTTTACAATTTGCTTTACTAAAACAAATGTTTTTGGGTTAAGAGTCATGGCTACGAGGTTTTATAAACTATAACCCGCTTGATTTGAGTTGGTTAATTAAGTTGCAATATTATACTCTTTTCAAAACAAGGTTTTTAAATAAAGTATTGCAACATCTAAACTAGCCATGATTTCGACACTCCTACAAAACCAATGTATTCGCCAGCATTTCTTTGCTGACCTCGTTTTCACATATGTTTAAGGTATTGTTGAATGATATCGATTGATAGGATGCATGCTCACATAGGACTGGACGATGCCTTAGTGACTCAATAACAATGATAGACTATGTTTAAATTGTGTATTTAGATTTCCAGACAATGTAATTATTCAATGATTAATAAAACGAAACACTTTTTGGTATCCATGGTTATGAAACATTAATTCTGTTGCAACACGCCTCGATGTTTACGCCGCGATATGTTGTTTTACGCGGTCGGGGTGTGACAGAAAAGATGGTATCAGAGCCAATGGTTATAGGGAATTAGGTTATTAGTAATTAGTAATGCTTTGACCTAGTCTATAACCTTCTTAGGACCCTAACGCGTGTTTACTTGCGTTTAGTCATAAAACAATACCGTCACTTATCCTTAGGTGACAACCACAACAAGAACACAATTTTCGAATCCGCTTTGAAAACTAATCATCTGTTCTAGGATGATTGATTACAAGGTTTTGAACCCTCTGTTATATGGTTTTGAACCCCTTTAAGTTTTCAAAATCTCGTCAAAGTTTGAGTCTAAATAATGTGAACACGTGCAAACTGGAAGAGTGAGTGCCTGTATTCTGGGTTTTCTGTCTAGGCAAGCACTTCGTATATATCTCATCAGACGCGAGACCAGTTGTGCTTACCTGGGAATTCTTGGGATGAGTGTTCACTTATAGGCGAGCATGTCTTCGCGATACATTATTTTGATTCATTTACTTTGATTAATCTCCGCGAGTCGTTTGTTTGTTCGAGTTAACGAACAAATGATCCCCTATTGCGTTTTGTTGATATCTCTTGTGTCTTTCCAATTGTCGATCCCGCTCATGAAGGAGCATTCAATCCGAATGCAAACGAGGCCCGAGCTGACCACTTCGTTGTCGATGGTACCTAAGTGGTTAACGGTACGTTTCTTGTTAACAATCGACCTGCATCTATTCTTTTTTATTCTGGAACTGATAAAAGTTTTGCTCCATTAAGCCTTTGCTTTCGAAACCTAGAACCAAACTAAGAAAACCCTTATTTAACGAAGATGCTACTGGTAAACCTCTTGTTCTCGATTCTGTTATTCGTGATTGCCAGTTGAACCTTGGTAATCATCTTTTTCCTTTTGACCTTACGCCGATGCAACTTGGGAGTTTCGACATTGTCTTTAGAATCGATTGATTAACCAAACATCACGCTGAGGTGGTTTGTTCCGATAAGATTGTTCGCATTCCTTTGTCTTCTGGCAATGTTCTGGAGATTCGAGGCGAGAATCCATCTGGCGGTTTGAAGCTCATGTCGTGTACGAAGGCCCAAGTTATCTACAAAAAGGATATGTTGCTTTCCTGGCACATGTCACCGAGGAGAAAGGCAAGAGCAAGAGTATTCAGGATATTCCGATTGTTCGGGATTATCCAGAGGTGTTTCCTGATGAACTGCCTGGTTTGCCTCCAGTTCGTCAAATCAAGTTTCATTATGATTTTGTACCCAATGCCAACCCAATTGCGAAAGCACCTTATCGTCTTGCATTGTTCGAGATGCAAGAATCATCAAAACAACTTCAATAGTTGTCTGATAAAGGATTCATCCGTCCGAACTTTTCACCTTGGGGAACTCCTGTCCTCTTTGTGAAAAGAAAGATGGATCTTTTCAAATGAGTATCGATTATCGTAAGCTTGATAAGCTTACCATCAAGAATCAATATCCCCTACCTTAAATCAATGATCTCTCCGATCATCTGTAGGGTACTTCATGCTTTTCCAAGATCGATTTGCGTTCTGGGTATCATCAACTTCGTATTCTCGAAGAAGATATTCCCAAAATGACTTTCTGCATGAAGTATGGCCATTATGAGTTTACAGTCATGCCTTTTGGGTTGACAAATGCTCCAACCATCTTCATGGACTTAATAAATAAAGTCTGCAAGCCTTATTTGGATCAGTTCGTCATTGTTGTTATTGATGACATCTTGGTCTATTCATGTCCCGAGCCGACCACGATCAACACCTTCGTTGATATCGGAGCCCTGATTGAATTCCTTGTACACCTTAAAATGTACATTACAACTCAATTTGGACAAACCGAATTCCTTTTAAGATCTTCCTATCTTCATAGTTAGATTCTTGAAAATATTTAAAGTGCCCAATGAAATCCACGGATTGGATTCCTAGTATGCTTTAAATACCCATGTCCAAAGATAACAAATTAAACGATTATACGATTAAACGATTATACGAATAAGCGATTATGCGATTATGTGGTTATGTGTTATGTGTTCTCCTTTATGTTTTTGTGTGATCCGAATTTCAAATCCTCATAGAATCTTTCATATCTTCATATGAGGGATTCATAGTAGGATTTTCAAAAAGGTACTACCTTAAATCCTTATGGGCTTCTACGTAGTAGTTAAGACCCTTGGGTTATATAGTACCATTCCATGATTCATAAGAGACCCTTTTGGTGGTCTAGTCAAAAAGATTGATTCACAATTTGGTTAAAGAATGGCATCTAGTGATGTAGCTGAACAGACTCCTTGATAGTCTATTTAGATCATTTATTGATTTAATTAAAAGGACTCAATGGCGGTCTAGTTACACTCATCACAGGATTGTTCATTTGGTTTTACCCTACACATTATCAAATGCACTGTGTGGACTATGCAAGGAAGTACGTAGTTATGGATGCATACATAACTATGAAATTCCGTGCGCAGAAACCACAGTAAGATTTAGCATGTGTAAGAACCGATAGTGACAACAATAACAAAATAAGAACGGTGTAATGGAGGTACGGTGGACGCACCAATGACGCTTCATATACTTGTATATAAGTATCCCTCTTACATTGCAATCATGATGTTATTAAAGGTTACTAGAAGTTCAGAACCCTAATCAATATTGTTCGATCTTTTCAAGTTCATGTTTTCAAGCTCTCACAAGTTTCCTCTAAATAAATTTCGGGACGAAATTTCCTAAAGTAGGGGAGACTGTAACACCTGTGCCTCCACGGCCATCAAACAAATGCCAAACCAATGAAATATTGTATTTCATACTTGGGAATTTGTAAAAATATGTGTATCGTTTACACATATCAACTCTTGTTCGATTTCAAACTCTAAATCGCTTTCTGGAAGGTTATACGCGCACTAATGCGTAGATATAACCAGTTTAATGCAACAAACCCTCCGGAATAGTGACATAGGCTTAACATACCCTAAATAACCTTTACATAACTTAGAAATAAGTTTTGAAGGCTTTGGTATGACAAAAACAAGCTAATTCGCTTACAGGGACTAAAGTTGACAAACTGCGAAAGTATGCCAATTTGAACTGTAACAGACTTTCCGGAACATGACCATAAGTTAAACATACCATAAATATCCTTCACATAGCATAGAAATAGGCTTTGAGGTGTTCGGTATGCTAAAATAAACTTTTGTGTCATTCAGGGACTAAAAGTGTCAAAAAGTGCACAAGTTTGCATTTTCGCGCATAACTTACGTTCTGAATACATCCGGACATCCAAAAATTTATGTAAGCATGACTATATTATGCTTTAGTGTTTGGCTTGCCAAAAAAATCCACTCGTTTCGTCATTTGGATCATTTTTCGCGCTTATGCGCATTCCGTCGTAATTAACCGAACATCGCAACCGTACGGCTAAACGAACCGACATCCGACATATTTTTGAGCACATTTTAAGTTCCCTATACTTTAACTTCATTTTAGAGCTTTGAAATGGGGTTAACGGGCCTTAAACGTGTCAAAAATGCATCGAAAAGCAAGTTTTAGGGCTGCAGGGACCAAAACTGTAATTCTGCCAAAATGCTAGCTTACGGACCTCAACATAAATAACCTTACGGTCCGTAAGGTAACCTGCAGACCAGATTCAGTGTTTTTAACAGCAGGTCCCAGCTGTTCGATCCATAACCACACATTCCTAATTATCTAGTCAGCTGATAAGGATGGAATTTTAGTCACCATAAGGTCCCGACACTTGTACGGGTGGGATTAAGGCACGTTTTCCATGAAACGATCCTAACGGTGGACCGAAAACTATATATACCCCATACCCCCCATTGCTAAAATCACTAGAATTCTGATTTGAGAACCTCTAAGTTGAAACCATTGTTTCATACCTGAGATTCTTGAATCGGGATTAGCATTCGGGGACCCTGGGTAAGTATTCTTTCGTTCTTTTCCTTATTTTATTGCTTTTAGAGTCAGAAAGTCAAACTTTGTTTGACTTTCAGCGTTGACCAGTAATGGTCAATGCGAAGTTCGTTTGAACTTCGCAACGTGAGTGTAATCACGTTGGTCATAGTCCCTTGGGACTATGCCCACTGATTACCACGTTGTCTAGAGTCGTAGGGTAGGCGATCTAATAAATCGGCTATACCTTCGAACTCGACCCATTTGGTCGATCATTAGGATCCGACCAAATACATTAGGTGACCATAGTAGGTAGGGAATAACCTTCCGAGGTTATACCCTATGGTCACATCGTTTAAGTAGTTGTATGATAGGTAGTTTATATGCCTTAGGTAAATTACCAGAATACCCTTTTCATGTATAATTGGTAATTAAGCATATGTAACCTAAACCTTTGTCACATAACTGATTATGTAACATGTTTAGGCATATAACACTTGTCATAGGACTAGTTAGACGGTCCGAACGCGTTTCACGCGCACGACGCGTTAAAGTAGCATAAGTTACCTTAATGGGTCGCGATGGGTCGAAAGCACTTAGGTTTGGTTTCATTGTAGTATGTAGGCCTTGTTAAACCATATCATATGAGTTCCAACACTCATTTGGTTTACCAAGCCTCATCCTATCCGATCTCCCGAAATAAGTCCGGTTTATTTATATAGTTTTAGATTGCCGACTGATTCCGTGCTCCCTCTAGCTTTGTTTGGTTGTTGTTCAAGACCTCCAAGCATTATCAGGCGAGTACATTATTCCCCTATTTTACTGCTTTCAATTGTTTTGGGGTGACTCATATGTGCTAAATGTTTTCGATGTTATAACAAATGGTTTCAAAAACGATTAAGACGATTTATACAAAACTAATAACGATTTCAAAAAGTGAACAAACTTGTTGGTTATGGTTACATAACCAAATGACATTCATTAGCAATGATCAAGCCGACCAGTATTAGGTTATGGTACCATAGGATCTGACTAATCCCGTTATTTACTACACCCGTGGTTATGTGTGGGTGTGGTGGGTAGTGACTGAATCTGAAATCATTAACTTACCCTATGGAGGTTTGTTAATGCGAAAACGAGAAGCGACGAAAACGAGAAGCGACGAAAACGAGAAGCGACGAGTGATGAGTCACGAAGGTTTGAATGTTATTAGCGAGACGACCACATAAGTAGTTTCACGACCTAAAACGAATTAAACGATTGGGTAAACGATTGGTTTTCACACGATGTTTTAATGATTGGGTAAACGATTGGTTTTCACACGATGTTTTAACGATTGGGTAAACGATTGGTTTCAAAGCGATATACGATTGGGTTTTGGTTAAGTGTTTAGATAACGGGACGGGCGTAATGTGATGAAGACATGGTGGATACGCCGCTGGTACTTCCTATATATAAATGTTTTCATCGCATTACATACCGTGGCGTTATTTAGTTCACTTGGGTAAACGATTTTCAAACGAGGTTTTCGATATGATATAAACTATACGACTTTTTCACGAGATTTATTAACAAGTTTTATTAACGATTTATTACGAAATGTTTTACAATTTGCTTTACTAAAACAAATGTTTTTGGGTTAAGAGTCATGGCTACGAGGTTTTATAAACTATAACCCGCTTGATTTGAGTTGGTTAATTAAGTTGCAATATTATACTCTTTTCAAAACAAGGTTTTTAAATAAAGTATTGCAACATCTAAACTAGCCATGATTTCGACACTCCTACAAAACCAATGTATTCGCCAGCATTTCTTTGCTGACCTCGTTTTCACATATGTTTAAGGTATTGTTGAATGATATCGATTGATAGGATGCATGCTCACATAGGACTGGACGATGCCTTAGTGACTCAATAACAATGATAGACTATGTTTAAATTGTGTATTTAGATTTCCAGACAATGTAATTATTCAATGATTAATAAAACGAAACACTTTTTGGTATCCATGGTTATGAAACATTAATTCTGTTGCAACACGCCTCGATGTTTACGCCGCGATATGTTGTTTTACGCGGTCGGGGTGTGACAGAAAAGATGGTATCAGAGCCAATGGTTATAGGGAATTAGGTTATTAGTAATTAGTAATGCTTTGACCTAGTCTATAACCTTCTTAGGACCCTAACGCGTGTTTACTTGCGTTTAGTCATAAAACAATACCGTCACTTATCCTTAGGTGACAACCACAACAAGAACACAATTTTCGAATCCGCTTTGAAAACTAATCATCTGTTCTAGGATGATTGATTACAAGGTTTTGAACCCTCTGTTATATGGTTTTGAACCCCTTTAAGTTTTCAAAATCTCGTCAAAGTTTGAGTCTAAATAATGTGAACACGTGCAAACTGGAAGAGTGAGTGCCTGTATTCTGGGTTTTCTGTCTAGGCAAGCACTTCGTATATATCTCATCAGACGCGAGACCAGTTGTGCTTACCTGGGAATTCTTGGGATGAGTGTTCACTTATAGGCGAGCATGTCTTCGCGATACATTATTTTGATTCATTTACTTTGATTAATCTCCGCGAGTCGTTTGTTTGTTCGAGTTAACGAACAAATGATCCCCTCTTGCGTTTTGTTGATATCTCTTGTGTCTTTCCAATTGTCGATCCCGCTCATGAAGGAGCATTCAATCCGAATGCAAACGAGGCCCGAGCTGACCACTTCGTTGTCGATGGTACCTAAGTGGTTAACGGTACGTTTCTTGTTAACAATCGACCTGCATCTATTCTTTTTGATTCTGGAACTGATAAAAGTTTTGCTCCATTAAGCCTTTGCTTTCGAAACCTAGAACCAAACTAAGAAAACCCTTATTTAACGAAGATGCTACTGGTAAACCTCTTGTTCTCGATTCTGTTATTCGTGATTGCCAGTTGAACCTTGGTAATCATCTTTTTCCTTTTGACCTTACGCCGATGCAACTTGGGAGTTTCGACATTGTCTTTAGAATCGATTGATTAACCAAACATCACGCTGAGGTGGTTTGTTCCGATAAGATTGTTCGCATTCCTTTGTCTTCTGGCAATGTTCTGGAGATTCGAGGCGAGAATCCATCTGGCGGTTTGAAGCTCATGTCGTGTACGAAGGCCCAAGTTATCTACAAAAAGGATATGTTGCTTTCCTGGCACATGTCACCGAGGAGAAAGGCAAGAGCAAGAGTATTCAGGATATTCCGATTGTTCGGGATTATCCAGAGGTGTTTCCTGATGAACTGCCTGGTTTGCCTCCAGTTCGTCAAATCAAGTTTCATTATGATTTTGTACCCAATGCCAACCCAATTGCGAAAGCACCTTATCGTCTTGCATTGTTCGAGATGCAAGAATCATCAAAACAACTTCAATAGTTGTCTGATAAAGGATTCATCCGTCCGAACTTTTCACCTTGGGGAACTCCTGTCCTCTTTGTGAAAAGAAAGATGGATCTTTTCAAATGAGTATCGATTATCGTAAGCTTGATAAGCTTACCATCAAGAATCAATATCCCCTACCTTAAATCAATGATCTCTCCGATCATCTGTAGGGTACTTCATGCTTTTCCAAGATCGATTTGCATTCTGGGTATCATCAACTTCGTATTCTCGAAGAAGATATTCCCAAGATGACTTTCTGCATGAAGTATGGCCATTATGAGTTTACAGTCATGCCTTTTGGGTTGACAAATGCTCCAGCCATCTTCATGGACTTAATAAATAAAGTCTGCAAGCCTTATTTGGATCAGTTCGTCATTGTTGTTATTGATGACATCTTGGTCTATTCATGTCCCGAGCCGACCACGATCAACACATTCGTTGATATCGGAGCCCTGATTGAATTCCTTGTACACCTTAAAATGTACATTACAACTCAATTTGGACAAACCGAATTCCTTTTAAGATCTTCCTATCTTCATAGTTAGATTCTTGAAAATATTTAAAGTGCCCAATGAAATCCACGGATTGGATTCCTAGTATGCTTTAAATACCCATGTCCAAAGATAACAAATTAAACGATTATACGATTAAACGATTATACGAATAAGCGATTATGCGATTATGTGGTTATGTGTTATGTGTTCTCCTTTATGTTTTTGTGTGATCCGAATTTCAAATCCTCATAGAATCTTTCATATCTTCATATGAGGGATTCATAGTAGGATTTTCAAAAAGGTACTACCTTAAATCCTTATGGGCTTCTACGTAGTAGTTAAGACCCTTGGGTTATATAGTACCATTCCATGATTCATAAGAGACCCTTTTGGTGGTCTAGTCAAAAAGATTGATTCACAATTTGGTTAAAGAATGGCATCTAGTGATGTAGCTGAACAGACTCCTTGATAGTCTATTTAGATCATTTATTGATTTAATTAAAAGGACTCAATGGCGGTCTAGTTACACTCATCACAGGATTGTTCATTTGGTTTTACCCTACACATTATCAAATGCACTGTGTGGACTATGCAAGGAAGTACGTAGTTATGGATGCATACATAACTATGAAATTCCGTGCGCAGAAACCACAGTAAGATTTAACATGTGTAAGAACCGATAGTGACAACAATAACAAAATAAGAACGGTGTAATGGAGGTACGGTGGACGCACCAATGACGCTTCATATACTTGTATATAAGTATCCCTCTTACATTGCAATCATGATGTTATTAAAGGTTACTAGAAGTTCAGAACCCTAATCAATATTGTTCGATCTTTTCAAGTTCATGTTTTCAAGCTCTCACAAGTTTCCTCTAAATAAATTTCGGGACGAAATTTCCTAAAGTAGGGGAGACTGTAACACCTGTGCCTCCACGGCCATCAAACAAATGCCAAACCAATGAAATATTGTATTTCATACTTGGGAATTTGTAAAAATATGTGTATCGTTTACACATATCAACTCTTGTTCGATTTCAAACTCTAAATCGCTTTCTGGAAGGTTATACGCACACTAATGCGTAGATATAACCAGTTTAATGCAACAAACCCTCCGGAATAGTGACATAGGCTTAACATACCCTAAATAACCTTTACATAACTTAGAAATAAGTTTTGAAGGCTTTGGTATGACAAAAACAAGCTAATTCGCTTACAGGGACTAAAGTTGACAAACTGCGAAAGTATGCCAATTTGAACTGTAACAGACTTTCCGGAACATGACCATAAGTTAAACATACCATAAATATCCTTCACATAGCATAGAAATAGGCTTTGAGGTGTTCGGTATGCTAAAATAAACTTTTGTGTCATTCAGGGACTAAAAGTGTCAAAAAGTGCACAAGTTTGCATTTTCGCGCATAACTTACGTTCTGAATACATCCGGACATCCAAAAATTTATGTAAGCATGACTATATTATGCTTTAGTGTTTAGCTTGCCAAAAAAATCCATTCGTTTCGTCATTTGGATCATTTTTCGCGCTTATGCGCATTCCGTCGTAATTAACCAAACATCGCAACCGTACGGCTAAACGAACCGACATCCGACATATTTTTGAGCACATTTTAAGTTCCCTATACTTTAACTTCATTTTAGAGCTTTGAAATGGGGTTAACGGGCCTTAAACGTGTCAAAAATGCATCGAAAAGCAAGTTTTAGGGCTGCAGGGACCAAAACTGTAATTCTGCCAAAATGCTAGCTTACGGACCTCAACATAAATAACCTTACGGTCCGTAAGGTAACCTGCAGACCAGATTCAGTGTTTTTAACAGCAGGTCCCAGCTGTTCGATCCATAACCACACATTCCTAATTATCTAGTCAGCTGATAAGGATGGAATTTTAGTCACCATAAGGTCCCGACACTTGTACGGGTGGGATTAAGGCACGTTTTCCATGAAACGATCCTAACGGTGGACCGAAAACTATATATACCCCATACCCCCATTGCTAAAATCACTAGAATTCTGATTTGAGAACCTCTAAGTTGAAACCATTGTTTCATACCTGAGATTCTTGAATCGGGATTAGCATTCGGGGACCCTGGGTAAGTATTCTTTCGTTCTTTTCCTTATTTTATTGCTTTTAGAGTCAGAAAGTCAAACTTTGTTTGACTTTCAGCGTTGACCAGTAATGGTCAATGCGAAGTTCGTTTGAACTTCGCAACGTGAGTGTAATCACGTTGGTCATAGTCCCTTGGGACTATGCCCACTGATTACCACGTTGTCTAGAGTCGTAGGGTAGGCGATCTAATAAATCGGCTATACCTTCGAACTCGACCCATTTGGTCGATCATTAGGATCCGACCAAATACATTAGGTGACCATAGTAGGTAGGGAATAACCTTCCGAGGTTATACCCTATGGTCACATCGTTTAAGTAGTTGTATGATAGGTAGTTTATATGCCTTAGGTAAATTACCAGAATACCCTTTTCATGTATAATTGGTAATTAAGCATATGTAACCTAAACCTTTGTCACATAACTGATTATGTAACATGTTTAGGCATATAACACTTGTCATAGGACTAGTTAGACGGTCCGAACGCGTTTCACGCGCACGACGCGTTAAAGTAGCATAAGTTACCTTAATGGGTCGCGATGGGTCGAAAGCACTTAGGTTTGGTTTCATTGTAGTATGTAGGCCTTGTTAAACCATATCATATGAGTTCCAACACTCATTTGGTTTACCAAGCCTCATCCTATCCGATCTCCCGAAATAAGTCCGGTTTATTTATATAGTTTTAGATTGCCGACTGATTCCGTGCTCCCTCTAGCTTTATTTGGTTGTTGTTCAAGACCTCCAAGCATTATCAGGCGAGTACATTATTCCCCTATTTTACTGCTTTCAATTGTTTTGGGGTGACTCATATGTGCTAAATGTTTTCGATGTTATAACAAATGGTTTCAAAAACGATTAAGACGATTTATACAAAACTAATAACGATTTCAAAAAGTGAACAAACTTGTTGGTTATGGTTACATAACCAAATGACATTCATTAGCAATGATCAAGCCGACCAGTATTAGGTTATGGTACCATAGGATCTGACTAATCCCGTTATTTACTACACCCGTGGTTATGTGTGGGTGTGGTGGGTAGTGACTGAATCTTAAATCATTAACTTACCCTATGGAGGTTTGTTAATGCGAAAACGAGAAGCGACGAGTGATGAGTCACGAAGGTTTGAATGTTATTAGCGAGACGACCACATAAGTAGTTTCACGACCTAAAACGAATTAAACGATTGGGTAAACGATTGGTTTTCACACGATGTTTTAATGATTGGGTAAACGATTGGTTTTCACACGATGTTTTAACGATTGGGTAAACGATTGGTTTCAAAGCGATATACGATTGGGTTTTGGTTAAGTGTTTAGATAACGGGACGGGCGTAATGTGATGAAGACATGGTGGATACGCCGCTGGTACTTCCTATATATAAATGTTTTCATCGCATTACATACCGTGGCGTTATTTAGTTCACTTGGGTAAACGATTTTCAAACGATGTCACACAAACGAGGTTTTCGATATGATATAAACTATACGACTTTTTCACGAGATTTATTAACAAGTTTTATTAACGATTTATTACGAAATGTTTTACAATTTGCTTTACTAAAACAAATGTTTTTGGGTTAAGAGTCATGGCTACGAGGTTTTATAAACTATAACCCGCTTGATTTGAGTTGGTTAATTAAGTTGCAATATTATACTCTTTTCAAAACAAGGTTTTTAAATAAAGTATTGCAACATCTAAACTAGCCATGATTTCGACACTCCTACAAAACCAATGTATTCGCCAGCATTTCTTTGCTGACCTCGTTTTCACATATGTTTAAGGTATTGTTGAATGATATCGATTGATAGGATGCATGCTCACATAGGACTGGACGATGCCTTAGTGACTCAATAACAATGATAGACTATGTTTAAATTGTGTATTTAGATTTCCAGACAATGTAATTATTCAATGATTAATAAAACGAAACACTTTTTGGTATCCATGGTTATGAAACATTAATTCTGTTGCAACACGCCTCGATGTTTACGCCGCGATATGTTGTTTTACGCGGTCGGGGTGTGACAGAAAAGATGGTATCAGAGCCAATGGTTATAGGGAATTAGGTTATTAGTAATTAGTAATGCTTTGACCTAGTCTATAACCTTCTTAGGACCCTAACGCGTGTTTACTTGCGTTTAGTCATAAAACAATACCGTCACTTATCCTTAGGTGACAACCACAACAAGAACACAATTTTCGAATCCGCTTTGAAAACTAATCATCTGTTCTAGGATGATTGATTACAAGGTTTTGAACCCTCTGTTATATGGTTTTGAACCCCTTTAAGTTTTCAAAATCTCGTCAAAGTTTGAGTCTAAATAATGTGAACACGTGCAAACTGGAAGAGTGAGTGCCTGTATTCTGGGTTTTCTGTCTAGGCAAGCACTTCGTATATATCTCATCAGACGCGAGACCAGTTGTGCTTACCTGGGAATTCTTGGGATGAGTGTTCACTTATAGGCGAGCATGTCTTCGCGATACATTATTTTGATTCATTTACTTTGATTAATCTCCGCGAGTCGTTTGTTTGTTCGAGTTAACGAACAAATGATCCCCTCTTGCGTTTTGTTGATATCTCGTGTGTCTTTCCAATTGTCGATCCCGCTCATGAAGGAGCATTCAATCCGAATGCAAACGAGGCCCGAGCTGACCACTTCGTTGTCGATGGTACCTAAGTGGTTAACGGTACGTTTCTTGTTAACAATCGACCTGCATCTATTCTTTTTGATTCTGGAACTGATAAAAGTTTTGCTCCATTAAGCCTTTGCTTTCGAAACCTAGAACCAAACTAAGAAAACCCTTATTTAACGAAGATGCTACTGGTAAACCTCTTGTTCTCGATTCTGTTATTCGTGATTGCCAGTTGAACCTTGGTAATCATCTTTTTCCTTTTGACCTTACGCCGATGCAACTTGGGAGTTTCGACATTGTCTTTAGAATCGATTGATTAACCAAACATCACGCTGAGGTGGTTTGTTCCGATAAGATTGTTCGCATTCCTTTGTCTTCTGGCAATGTTCTGGAGATTCGAGGCGAGAATCCATCTGGCGGTTTGAAGCTCATGTCGTGTACGAAGGCCCAAGTTATCTACAAAAAGGATATGTTGCTTTCCTGGCACATGTCACCGAGGAGAAAGGCAAGAGCAAGAGTATTCAGGATATTCCGATTGTTCGGGATTATCCAGAGGTGTTTCCTGATGAACTGCCTGGTTTGCCTCCAGTTCGTCAAATCAAGTTTCATTATGATTTTGTACCCAATGCCAACCCAATTGCGAAAGCACCTTATCGTCTTGCATTGTTCGAGATGCAAGAATCATCAAAACAACTTCAATAGTTGTCTGATAAAGGATTCATCCGTCCGAACTTTTCACCTTGGGGAACTCCTGTCCTCTTTGTGAAAAGAAAGATGGATCTTTTCAAATGAGTATCGATTATCGTAAGCTTGATAAGCTTACCATCAAGAATCAATATCCCCTACCTTAAATCAATGATCTCTCCGATCATCTGTAGGGTACTTCATGCTTTTCCAAGATCGATTTGCGTTCTGGGTATCATCAACTTCGTATTCTCGAAGAAGATATTCCCAAAATGACTTTCTGCATGAAGTATGGCCATTATGAGTTTACAGTCATGCCTTTTGGGTTGACAAATGCTCCAGCCATCTTCATGGACTTAATAAATAAAGTCTGCAAGCCTTATTTTGATCAGTTCGTCATTGTTGTTATTTATGACATCTTGGTCTATTCATGTCCCGAGCCGACCACGATCAACACATTCGTTGATATCGGAGCCCTGATTGAATTCCTTGTACACCTTAAAATGTACATTACAACTCAATTTGGACAAACCGAATTCCTTTTAAGATCTTCCTATCTTCATAGTTAGATTCTTGAAAATATTTAAAGTGCCCAATGAAATCCACGGATTGGATTCCTAGTATGCTTTAAATACCCATGTCCAAAGATAACAAATTAAACGATTATACGATTAAACGATTATACGAATAAGCGATTATGCGATTATGTGGTTATGTGTTATGTGTTCTCCTTTATGTTTTTGTGTGATCCGAATTTCAAATCCTCATAGAATCTTTCATATCTTCATATGAGGGATTCATAGTAGGATTTTCAAAAAGGTACTACCTTAAATCCTTATGGGCTTCTACGTAGTAGTTAAGACCCTTGGGTTATATAGTACCATTCCATGATTCATAAGAGACCCTTTTGGTGGTCTAGTCAAAAAGATTGATTCACAATTTGGTTAAAGAATGGCATCTAGTGATGTAGCTGAACAGACTCCTTGATAGTCTATTTAGATCATTTATTGATTTAATTAAAAGGACTCAATGGCGGTCTAGTTACACTCATCACAGGATTGTTCATTTGGTTTTACCCTACACATTATCAAATGCACTGTGTGGACTATGCAAGGAAGTATGTAGTTATGGATGCATACATAACTATGAAATTCCGTGCGCAGAAACCACAGTTAGATTTAGCATGTGTAAGAACCGATAGTGACAACAATAACAAAATAAGAACGGTGTAATGGAGGTACGGTGGACGCACCAATGACGCTTCATATACTTGTATATAAGTATCCCTCTTACATTGCAATCATGATGTTATTAAAGGTTACTAGAAGTTCAGAACCCTAATCAATATTGTTCGATCTTTTCAAGTTCATGTTTTCAAGCTCTCACAAGTTTCCTCTAAATAAATTTCGGGACGAAATTTCCTAAAGTAGGGGAGACTGTAACACCTGTGCCTCCACGGCCATCAAACAAATGCCAAACCAATGAAATATTGTATTTCATACTTGGGAATTTGTAAAAATATGTGTATCGTTTACACATATCAACTCTTGTTCGATTTCAAACTCTAAATCGCTTTCTGGAAGGTTATACGCGCACTAATGCGTAGATATAACCAGTTTAATGCAACAAACCCTCCGGAATATTGACATAGGCTTAACATACCCTAAATAACCTTTACATAACTTAGAAATAAGTTTTGAAGGCTTTGGTATGACAAAAACAAGCTAATTCGCTTACAGGGACTAAAGTTGACAAACTGCGAAAGTATGCCAATTTGAACTGTAACAGACTTTCCGGAACATGACCATAAGTTAAACATACCATAAATATCCTTCACATAGCATAGAAATAGGCTTTGAGGTGTTCGGTATGCTAAAATAAACTTTTGTGTCATTCAGGGACTAAAAGTGTCAAAAAGTGCACAAGTTTGCATTTTCGCGCATAACTTACGTTCTGAATACATCCGGACATCCAAAAATTTATGTAAGCATGACTATATTATGCTTTAGTGTTTGGCTTGCCAAAAAAATCCATTCGTTTCGTCATTTGGATCATTTTTCGCGCTTATGCGCATTCCGTCGTAATTAACCGAACATCGCAACCGTACGGCTAAACGAACCGACATCCGACATATTTTTGAGCACATTTTAAGTTCCCTATACTTTAACTTCATTTTAGAGCTTTGAAATGGGGTTAACGGGACTTAAACGTGTCAAAAATGCATCGAAAAGCAAGTTTTAGGGCTGCAGGGACCAAAACTGTAATTCTGCCAAAATGCTAGCTTACGGACCTCAACATAAATAACCTTACGGTCCGTAAGGTAACCTGCAGACCAGATTCAGTGTTTTTAACAGCAGGTCCCAGCTGTTCGATCCATAACCACACATTCCTAATTATCTAGTCAGCTGATAAGGATGGAATTTTAGTCACCATAAGGTCCCGACACTTGTACGGGTGGGATTAAGGCACGTTTTCCATGAAACGATCCTAACGGTGGACCGAAAACTATATATACCCCATACCCCCCATTGCTAAAATCACTAGAATTCTGATTTGAGAACCTCTAAGTTGAAACCATTGTTTCATACCTGAGATTCTTGAATCGGGATTAGCATTCGGGGACCCTGGGTAAGTATTCTTTCATTCTTTTCCTTATTTTATTGCTTTTAGAGTCAGAAAGTCAAACTTTGTTTGACTTTCAGCGTTGACCAGTAATGGTCAATGCGAAGTTCGTTTGAACTTCGCAACGTGAGTGTAATCACGTTGGTCATAGTCCCTTGGGACTATGCCCACTGATTACCACGTTGTCTAGAGTCGTAGGGTAGGCGATCTAATAAATCGCCTATACCTTCGAACTCGACCCATTTGGTCGATCATTAGGATCCGACCAAATACATTAGGTGACCATAGTAGGTAGGGAATAACCTTCCGAGGTTATACCCTATGGTCACATCGTTTAAGTAGTTGTATGATAGGTAGTTTATATGCCTTAGGTAAATTACCAGAATACCCTTTTCATGTATAATTGGTAATTAAGCATATGTAACCTAAACCTTTGTCACATAACTGATTATGTAACATGTTTAGGCATATAACACTTGTCATAGGACTAGTTAGACGGTCCGAACGCGTTTCACGCGCACGACGCGTTAAAGTAGCATAAGTTACCTTAATGGGTCGCGATGGGTCGAAAGCACTTAGGTTTGGTTTCATTGTAGTATGTAGGCCTTGTTAAACCATATCATATGAGTTCCAACACTCATTTGGTTTACCAAGCCTCATCCTATCCGATCTCCCGAAATAAGTCCGGTTTATTTATATAGTTTTAGATTGCCGACTGATTCCGTGCTCCCTCTAGCTTTATTTGGTTGTTGTTCAAGACCTCCAAGCATTATCAGGCGAGTACATTATTCCCCTATTTTACTGCTTTCAATTGTTTTGGGGTGACTCATATGTGCTAAATGTTTTCGATGTTATAACAAATGGTTTCAAAAACGATTAAGACGATTTATACAAAACTAATAACGATTTCAAAAAGTGAACAAACTTGTTGGTTATGGTTACATAACCAAATGACATTCATTAGCAATGATCAAGCCGACCAGTATTAGGTTATGGTACCATAGGATCTGACTAATCCCGTTATTTACTACACCCGTGGTTATGTGTGGGTGTGGTGGGTAGTGACTGAATCTTAAATCATTAACTTACCCTATGGAGGTTTGTTAATGCGAAAACGAGAAGCGACGAGTGATGAGTCACGAAGGTTTGAATGTTATTAGCGAGACGACCACATAAGTAGTTTCACGACCTAAAACGAATTAAACGATTGGGTAAACGATTGGTTTTCACACGATGTTTTAATGATTGGGTAAACGATTGGTTTTCACACGATGTTTTAACGATTGGGTAAACGATTGGTTTCAAAGCGATATACGATTGGGTTTTGGTTAAGTGTTTAGATAACGGGACGGGCGTAATGTGATGAAGACATGGTGGATACGCCGCTGGTACTTCCTATATATAAATGTTTTCATCGCATTACATACCGTGGCGTTATTTAGTTCACTTGGGTAAACGATTTTCAAACGATGTCACACAAACGAGGTTTTCGATATGATATAAACTATACGACTTTTTCACGAGATTTATTAACAAGTTTTATTAACGATTTATTACGAAATGTTTTACAATTTGCTTTACTAAAACAAATGTTTTTGGGTTAAGAGTCATGGCTACGAGGTTTTATAAACTATAACCCGCTTGATTTGAGTTGGTTAATTAAGTTGCAATATTATACTCTTTTCAAAACAAGGTTTTTAAATAAAGTATTGCAACATCTAAACTAGCCATGATTTCGACACTCCTACAAAACCAATGTATTCGCCAGCATTTCTTTGCTGACCTCGTTTTCACATATGTTTAAGGTATTGTTGAATGATATCGATTGATAGGATGCATGCTCACATAGGACTGGACGATGCCTTAGTGACTCAATAACAATGATAGACTATGTTTAAAATGTGTATTTAGATTTCCAGACAATGTAATTATTCAATGATTAATAAAACGAAACACTTTTTGGTATCCATGGTTATGAAACATTAATTCTGTTGCAACACGCCTCGATGTTTCCGCCACGATTTGTTGTTTTACGCGGTCGGGGTGTGACACTTAGGTGTTATCTACCCAGATACACCTTCCTCAGTTGAACCTTCCCTAGATAAAACCTTGAGTAAATTGCGATTTTGGTCCCTGTGGTTTACTAGCCATTGCAATATTTTACAGTTTTGAAAAGTATTGCAATTTTGATACTAATGTTTTCATTTCATTTCAATTCCAATCCACCTTACTAACCCCATCCATAACTTAGTTAAAACCAAGTCACATGACTATCTTGTACAGGGGCATTATCGTAAATAACTATAAATATGAAAGAAATAATGTTATTACTTAACTTTTGTTTCTTTCTTCTTCACATCCCAAACCCTAATACATCAGCTGATGTAAACGAATAATTGAAACTGTTTAAACGACTAACGACGTCTACGCTGTAACGATTCAGCTGAAGTCATTAGTTAACGATGTGTGCACATTAAGGTAACGATTTATACGACTAACGATAACTGCTGCTGCGTGTGCTTATAACCTGTTTGATGTTGTCAGTTAACGACGTGTACGTTGCTTATAAGGTTTTTTGAGCAAAAAATCGAAATAAAACTATAGGTTTAATTCAGCGAAAAAACACCAAAAAACAGCAGGTTTTTATCAGCAAAAAAAAGTAAAAAAAGTTCAGGTTATTTCCGGAAAAAAGCCTAAAAACTGCAAGCTTTTTTCAGCAAAAAAACCTCCAAAATGCAGGTTTTTTATCATAAAAAAGTGAAGGTTTGTTCAGCAAAAAAAGGCCAAAAATCTGTAGGTTTATTCATAAAAAAGAAACCCAAAAAAATGCAGGTTTTTATCATCAAAAAATGTCAAAAAAAAAATGCAGGTTCTTTCAGAAAAAAATGCCTAAAAACTGCAGGTTTTTCAGCAAAAAAACCCCAAAAAATGCATATTTTTCAGCAAAAAACGTCAAAAAAAGTGCAGCGTTGTCGAGTGTTCTGCAGGTTTTTCGGCACTGCAGCGAAGCGGTTTTTTCTGTAAGTTTTATTGACCAGTTTTTTGGATCGGTTTAAAAAAAACGGTTATTCATAACCAGTTTATAATTCAGCGTGCGGGCGATGCTGCAGCCTGCGCAGCCGGTGTTGCAGCATGCCAGTGATGCTGCAGCGTGCATGCGATGCTGCAGCGTGCATAAATTTACGTGAACCGATGCTGCTGTGTGCTTATAACCTGATGTTTCAGCCGTGCTTAAATTTAACACCCAGTTATGCTTCCGAAACACCCGGTTGTGATCGAGAACCACATCCAATTTTGAAGAAAAATGGAGATTTGTGTCACTCATGGGAAACCCTAGGACAATATCACTCGGAACGTCGTATGATGCAAAAAGATGATTTTTGTTCGATTTGTTTCTTTCACTTTATGGTTACTTATGATAATGCCCTTGAACATGATAGTCATGTGACTTGTTTTAACTAGGTTATAGATGGGGTTAATAAGGTGGATTGAAATTGCAATGAAATGAAAACATTAGTATCAAAATTGCAAGACTTTTCAAAATTGTAAAATATTGCAATGGCTAATAAACCACAGGGACCAAAACCACAATTTACTCTAAAACCTTCCTCAGATAATACCTTCCTTATATATTATCTATCTCATATATATCTATTTTCATGTATATCTATTTAGTTATTCAATTTACTTAGTTAACTAATCTTACTTAGCTGATTAATTAATCTTACGTAGCTTAATTAATCTTACTTAACTGATTAATTAATCTTACTTAGCTTAGTTAATTTTACTTATCTATTAAGTTTCTTAACTGCTAAGTTTTACTTAACTATTAAGTTTACTTAATTGCTAAGTATTCTAGTTAAACAGCTCCCTGAGTATGAGTTCTAATTCTAGAAACAATGGGACTCGTATTAGTGTATTAACCCAATTCAACTTTAACGAGAATCACGAAATCGAAACACTCACGATGAATGACAAAGTATAGCTGTATACGGGCAGCACTTAAACATTCATTGGATCGGTTTCAATTGATCGGATATTGTACCGTACCAGTGATTAGAGTTATTACCCTAATAACGGGCAGAATTTCGGGTTTTAGAGTATAATAATGAGCTACTATTTTGTTATAATAGAGGCTAAGAGAAAGAAAAGAATTGAACGAACTGAAATGTGCAGAGCTTGTTCTATTTATAGCTGAAGCAGAAGTCTCTCGCGCCCCGCGAGAGTTTCTTCTTCTTCTTTCGCGGCCCGCGAGGAACCGTAGAGCGGTTTAGGGTATGCTGAGTCATGGTGTGGTCTTGACACGTGTGACAACACGTGTCCCTCAACGTTTCCGGATAGAAACAAGTCTCTCGCGCCCCGCGAGAGATCTTTCTTCGTTGGTCGCGGCCCGCGACAGAACAAAAATTCATTTTTATTTGATTTTTCAAACATAATTTCTTCGTACGTGTTTGGGATTACGATTACGGATTATTTGAGGGTTGTTATAGATTGTGTATAAATATTTGCAATAAATTTATTCTGTGATAATTAATACTTGATAAAATGTTCACAATTCAGATGGACAACGAAGTAAATCAGGAAAATCAGAATAATGAGAATAACGGAAACCAAATAGATAACAGTGTCATCCAACACATAGTAGCAAAATGAATTATACATGCTATGCCCTATATTATCAAGACTGTTAAAGAAGCAGAAAATAATAAATTTGCAAATGGAAGTAAACGCCAACATACTGAGCCAAGTCACAGTGTGAACGATAATAACGGACCTATAATCCAAGTTCCAATTCCTAAAAGAAGAAGAACCACTTCTTACGGTTGTTCTCAGAAAGAATTATTGGCCTGCAAACCAATAGAATTCTCAGGCAATGAATGAGCCATTATAGCCTTACGTTGGATAGAAAAGACAGAGGCAGTCATAAAAATAAGTAAATGTGCAGACGAAGATAAGATTATGTTTGTTTCTAATCTTTTAAAAAATGCAGGCTTAGAATGGTGGAATACTATTCTCTAGTCTAGGGGAAGTGACAGAGTTTATAATATGGAATGGATCAACTTTAAGGAAATGGTTGAAAGAAAATTCCGTCCTCCTAAGGAGAAGGAACAAATCGCCAATAAGTTCCTAAATCTTAGAATGACTGGAATAGACTATAAAGGTTACACTACCATATTCTTCGAATATGCTAGGATAGTGCCAACCTTAGCCTCACCTGAACCAGTGTTAATCTCCCGTTATATTTGGGGATTAATTAGTGAGATTAGACACGTAGTCAAGGCAGCTAGACCACAAACCATAGAAGAAGTAGTAGAACTAGCCAATACCTTAACTGATGAATTGGTGCGTACACAAGAGGAAAACCAGAGAAAGAACCTAGATCAAAAGCTTACCCCGGAATTTTGTTTTGGTAATTCCTACCGTGGAAAAGGAACAGGTTCTTCTGCACCCTACTGTAAGTTTTGTAAAAAGTAGCACTCAGGAAAGTGTGCTATGTCATGCAACTTTTGCAAGTACCCAGGACATAAGGAAGAAGATTGTAGGAGAAAGGCTAGTGCCAGAATATGCTACAATTGTGGAGAAACTGGGCACATCAAACTAAATTGTCTAAAACTAGCTCTAGCAGCAACTAACAAGGCTAAGACAACTGAAGGTCCAAAGAAAAATGCAAGAGCATTTGTTCTGACAGCTGAGGAAGCCAAGATGATTCCGGATGTGATTGCCGGTACGTTCTTAGTTAATAATATATTTGCCAAAGTATTGTTTGACTCTAGTGCAAACCAAAGTTTTATCAATACTTCTTTCTACAAACTTCTTGACCACCCCTTAGCCAAACTTCAACAAGATTTTCTGGTAGAGACAACAAACGGAGAATTCGTTAAAATAAGTGAGATCTTGCATGGAGCAAGAATAGAAATCCTGAACCATCATTTCTTTGCTAACCTTTATCCAATGAATTTAGCTGGATTCGATGTTGTATTAGGAATGGATTGGTTGGTAGCCAGTCGTGCCAGTACCAACAGGTGAAAAGATCACATTCAAAGGAGATAAGCCAACCAGATCGACAAAGTTCATCTCTGTGATAAAAGTCGCAAGTTATAAAAGGAAAGGAGGATTAGTATATATGATTTCCGTAATCATTAATACTAAAGGAAAATAATTAAAAGATATTATATCTAAATTCTCAGACGTTTTTCCAGAAGAGTTACCTGGATTACCGCCTGATAGAGAAGTTGAATTTAGAATTCACCTTACACCAGGAACGGCATCGATTGCCAAAGCACCATTTTGATTAGCACCAATGGAGATGCAGGAACTGAAGAAACAATTGGACGAAGTTCTTGACAAAGGTTTTATACAACCATGTTCATCACCGTGGGGAGCACCGGTGTGTTTGTTAAGAAGAAAGACGGATCGATGCGTATGTGCATTGATTATCGAGAATTGAACAAGATTACGATTAAGAATCGATACCCACTACCGAGAATCGATGATCTGTTCGATCAACTTCAAGGAGCTTGATTCTTTTCTAAGATCGACTTATTCTCAGGATATCATCAACGGAAGGTACAGGAAGAGTACATTCCTAAAACTGCTTTCAGAACAAGATACGGTCATTATGAATTTACCATCATACCATCTGGTTTAACCAATGCCCCAGCCGCATTTATGGACATGATGAACAGGATATGTAAACCATACCTGGATAAACTCATAATTGTCTTTATAGATGATATTCTAATTTACTCTAAGAGTAAAGAGGAACATGCAGTGCATCTGCATACACTTCTAACATTGTTGAGAAAAGAGAAGCTTTATGCTAAATTCTGAAAATGTGAATTTTGGTTACAATAAGTGCAATTCCTTGGACATCTAGTTAATCATGAAGGAATTCATGTGGATCCCACAAAGATCGAGGCAATTACTAAGTGGAAAATCCCTGAGTCACCAATAGAAGTAAGAAGTTTTCTTGGACTACCAGGATATTATAGACGGTTTATCTGAGATTTCTCTAGAATAGCCATTCCATTAACCAAACTGACCTGCAAATCAGTTAAGTTTGAATGAGGACCAAAACAGGAAGAAGCTTTTCAGATTCTTAAGCAAAGGTTAACCAACGCACTCATACTCGCATTACCAGAAGGAACTGAAGATTATATAATCTATTGTGATGCATCTAAGTTAGGATATGGATGTGTGTTGATGCAGCGTCAAAAGGTTATAGCTTATACCTCTAGACAAATTAAGAAACATGAGGAGAATTATACAACCCATGATCTAGAGTTAGGAGCCATAGTTTTTGCCCTTAAGATTTGGAGACACTATTTATATGGAAATAAATTCATTGTCTTCACATATCATAAGAGTTTAAGATATATTTTTTGGGCAAAAAGAATTAAATATGAGACAGAGACGCTGGATGGAAGTTCTTAGTGATTATGATTGTGATATCCAGTATCATGCTGGGAAGGCTAATGTAGTAGCTGATGCTTTAAGTTGAAAGTATCATGAAAAGTCTAAACGAGTACGCTCTCTCAGATTAAATCTACAAGTAGATTTAAATGATCAAATTAGAAAGGTACAGGAAACAACAATCAAGGACGATGTTGAAAGTCTAAAAGGAATGATTAAGGAGTTAGAACAAGGAACCGATGGAACTTGGAAGTTCCATAAGAAAAGGATGTGGATACCTAAACAAGGAAACCTACGCCACATAATTCTAGAAGAAGCTCATAAGTCTAAGTATACGATACATCCCGGAAGTGATAAGATGTATCAAGATCTAAGACAGAATTTCTGGTGGATAGGAATGAAAATGGATATAGTAAACTACGTTGCTAACTGTTTAACATGTTAACAAGTTAAAGCTGAATATCAGAAACCCTCAGGGTTATTGTAACAATTAGAAATGCCAATATGGAAATGGGAATTGATAACAATGGACTTTGTTACCAAATTACCCAAGACAAGAAAAGGAAATGATACAATCTGGGTGATTGTTGACAGAGATTGACCAAATCTGCTCATTTCTTACCAATGAAGGAAACTTTCAGTATGGAACAGTTAGCCAAGTTATATGTAAATGAAATAGTTTCATTACATGGAATTCCTTTATATGTTGTATCTGATAGAGATTGCCATTTTACTTATCATTTGTGGACAAGTTTCCAAAAAGCAATGTGAACCAGGTTAAATCTAAGCACAGCTTATCATCCACAAACGGACGGACAAAGCGAAAGGACAATACAAACAATGGAAGATATGCTTAGAGCCTGTGTAATTGATTTCGGAGGAAATTGGGATGACCATTTACCATTAATAGAATTTTCCTACAATAACAGCTATCATACTAGTATTAATGCTGCACCTTTTGAAGCAATTTATTGACGAAAGTGTCGAACTCCAGTATGTTGAACAGAGATTGGAGAAAAGCAACTATCTGGACCAGAGATAGTACAAGAAACAACAGATAAGATAATTCAAGTCAAGGAAAGACTAAAAGCAGCACGAGATCGTCAAAAGAGTTATGCAGATAACAGACGAAAACCTTTATAATTTCAAGTAATAGATAAAGTATTATTAAAAGTTTCTCCATGGAAAGGAGTAATCAGATTCGTTAAAAGAGGGAAGCTAAGCCCCATGTATGTTGGACCTTTTGAGATTATTAGAAGAATAGGACCCGTAGCCTATCAGCTACAACTTCCAAAGGAAATGGCAGGAATACATGATGTGTTTCATGTATGTAATCTCAAAAAGTGTTTAGCAGACGAATCATTAGTGATACCTCTTAAGGACATAGAGGTAAATGAGAAACTTAAGTTTATTAAGAAACCCGTTCAGATTGAAGATAGAAAGATCAAGAATCTCAAACACAAGAGACTAGTTCTGGTCAAAGTGAAATGGGATTCCAAGAGAGGACCAGAATACACTTGGGAACTCGAGTCAGAAATACAAAGGAAATACCCACACCTGTTCCAGTAGACCTCGAGGATGAGATCTAAAACAAGATGGGGAGGATATAACAACCTTCCTAGAACCCTTGACCCTAAGACGTTCCTAATATACCCCGTATGTGAGAAACAAGGCCGAAATACCCTTATACTTGTAAAAACCAAGAAAAACAAAATTTGGGAGTCACTCGCGGGCCGCGACCCCCTTAGCTTGGTCTCTCACAGGACGCGAGCCCCTTTGCTTGCTCGACACTGCATGGTGCCATGTGTCTGGTGACTTGGCGAAGCTAGGCCAATGACTAGCCAAGCCTATGACCGCCCTTAATGTCCCCCCGGGCCGTGAACGCCGAAGCCTTCCCTTACGCGGGCCGCGACTCACCGTCAGATCAGCTTATAAATAGAGGCTCAGAGTTCATTTGTTCAATCGTTCAAAATTGAATTCTCTCTCAAAATTCTCTAATAGTAGAAATTATACAGAGGCATAATACCCACTATAAAGCGAAGCTCTGCCTCATTGTAAGTATTATAACCCTGTCGTTACCCTACACGATCGATTTAGGGCTCCGTAACGCATGTCAAGGCTCTACCTGACTCAGTCATTGGAGTTCTGTCTCGTGTTACACCCGATCGATTTAGGATTCCGTAATGCATGTCAAGGCTCTACCTGACTCAGTCACTGGAATTCTGTCTCGAGTTGTACGGTTAATATGATTTGGGTTATTTTACTAACACGTGTGCATTGTTTAATTTTAATAGATAACAACCAGGAGAATCACCAAGAAGCTATAGTAGTATCACCTAAGTCAACAATGTTAATACATTTTCTTTTACAAACACTTTTTGTGAGTTAAAATGTTTTACCAAAACCTCAACTGTTTTCAAATACAATTACAGTGATTAAGTCTTTGTAATTCTACAATTGCTGCTAGTATTATGGGGTTTGTATACAGTACTTGATAACGTTCACAATTGGGCACGAATATCCAATGTGTGATATGACCATAGTCACAGATCCGTCGAGTGACACGTACTGACCGAGTAATTGTGTAGATATAAACATTGTAATCGCCCTTAATACTGTAATGTGTAAACAACTGATGCTTTACATAATGGAATGTACTTGGCAGTATTTCTTGCTGATAAAAATGTTTTTAAAACGCGTTTCAGGTAACACAATGTGAAAGCCAATAGAAGCCAGCTGGAGAGCACTGAAGGCTTGGAAAAGTGGCTATAAAAGTTACCTAAATAAAAAGGAGTTTTTGTTTTCAATAATTAGGGTTTATCTCTACAAATGTATTGTCAAATGAACTTGGGTTTAATCCAAATGAATTATTATTATAAAAGTTTGGTGTTTAAACTCTGATAAAAATATTTCCTAACTACGGTCCTGATGTATTCCGTTGCCAAATTAATAAACACCGATACCACTGATCTAGATCTCGCGGCACCCGTTCCCGGGCAGGGGTCGGGGGTTGCGACAACCGGAATATCGTCGACGTCTAATATAACCAAATAAGGAGAATTTTTTGTTTTCAAATGAATAAAAATAAAGAAATAAAATAAATAAAAACAGATAGACAGATAGAATCACTTGGATCCGACTCATCATCTATGTATCCTTTGATGATTTCCTCGCTTTGGGTTTTTAAGAGATTATCTTAGTTATTGTGGCATGTCCCTCTTTTAGAGGCGATGCTACCCTCAGCCATATTGGTCTGAGTCAGCTGGGATACAGTCCCGTAAGGCCGGATTATTGAAAGATAACTAAGTATGTTATTAATGCAAAAAAGTGGCATGTCCCTCTTTTGGAGGCAATGCTACCCTCGGCCATATTGGTCTAAGTCAGCAGGGATACAGTCCAGCAAGGCCGGTTTAAATTTTAATAGTAGTTAATTTATAAGGGATTACAAGCCGTTCTTACTTCCCCCGATTTGATGTTATCTGCCTCAAGGGAAGTCCAAATAAGCTTGAATCAGCTCCTCACAAGATCTATACACTGAACAAAGCAATAACTTTACCCAACCAACCTTCTAACCGCCTTCCAGACAATTAACGCGCTTTACATAGACCGTAAAGACACGAATGAGTGAATCAACACAACATGAAGAAATGATTAAATAATGTTCACCTTCAGTATAAAAAACAAGTTATTAAAGTCATTAATACATACCCAAATAAAAAGTTACCAAAGCTAGGAAATCAAAAGCAAGACATAAATGATTTTGTCTTCACCAAGTGATGTTAGAGATTAGCCTACAAGATCCAAGTACCCTTATGTTATACATGAAATTACCAAAATACCCTTCCAGTTAACATACAATATGTATGGAGTTAGAGTCAGGGAGTAAACTGGCGACAAGATCGAAACATCAAGGAGGAAAATGGTCATTTTTAAATAATTTGGGCAAAACCGTTAAAGTGACCAACCCACAGGAAGCAAAACGGAAGATAACTCTTCAAAATAGCAAGAACCCACATGACTTTGTATTAGATTCCACATGATTCTGAATCCAAACCATACCCGACCAATACCCGAACCATACTCTAACCCTACCCAGACTCGGAAATAGGGTACTCTAATACCCGGGTATTGAAAACCCGGACTCGAACCTAGGTACACTGGGTATAGATTTTCTGACCAATACCCGGACCTGAACCTGCCTCGGGTATGGCCAATACCCGAAGAAACAAAACTCGGTCTTAACCTACTCTGGTATATATCCGAACCTAGGTATTAAAAAAAACCCGGTTTGTCCACCTCTACATGATTCGTATAAGTATTCATTTCCAATTTTCACTTCATTTGTATTTAAATTGTTAAGTCTTATTATTAATTTGACTTCAGGACTTTGAATTTTCTCAGCCATTAAATCCAAGTGTTAGCACATCACCATGTGGTTACCATGTTTGTTTAATAAGTTAATTGTTTTAGCATGTTTCATAATGACGTTCAACAAATAAAAACAAATTAAAATAGTATATTTGTTAGTGCACTATGTCTGTTGACTTCGTCTTGTATCGAGTCTTGTTATAGGATAGGACAACCAGTGCTCAAGTTGCTAGAAACTAGGATTTATGAGTTTGTTGGTAATTTCACTTGAAACAGCCAAGGGCAAGTTCAAACGAAATTAACAATGTTAATTTCGCTTGAAAGTGTCTTGTCCATTTCAAACGGAATTGGAACACTATATATAGGTGCACTTGGTTTGTCATTTGTAACTTTCGGATCTGAGTAGCGAAGCTCTGCCGAATTGTCTCCAGGTTGTAAATCAGTGTTAGATCAATAATAGAGACACTATAATTGAATCGAGCGTCCGTTTCATTGATTCCGCCTTTGATTCGGATCCAAAACTCTTCTGAACGACTCATTCAGGTCGCACAACGATCCTACAAGTGGTATCAGAGCTCAGGAGGAAGAGTTCAGCTTGATTTCATCAGTTTTCTGACTTCTACACCTTCTTTTTCACAATTGAACAAGATTTTACGGGCAAAATGGATTGAACTTCACACATTACATGCGAAATACAGTTTTAATGAATCCTTGAAAGTTTCAGATCATAATTCGACCTTTTACTGGATAAATTGAACAAAAATTGGACCGATTTGCTGATGTCATCATAATTCCGTTTGAAATCAGCATAATTCCGTTTGAAATTAGCAGGTAATTCCGCTTCAAATTGCTATCTCGTTTGAAAAGTACACCTGATTTCGCTCCAAAGTGTAATTTCGCTTGAGAAGGTTCACACGGAATTAGCTATTCCGCATCAAATTGTAATTCCGCTTGAAGATTTCGTTTGAAACAAGTGATTTCGCTTGAAAGTCCTTATTCCGTTTGAAAGTACTGATTTCGTTTGAAGCTGTCATGTAGGGATTCCGTTTAAAAGTGTTATCTCGTGTGAAAGGGTATTTCGTACCAAAGTGATTTCGTTTGAAGATCACTATTCCGTTTGAAAGTGGATATTTCGTTTCAAGATCATTTCACGTCAACCGAGTGTCAGTCTGTTACAAGTTGTTTGATATTGTTTATACTGATTGTGTTTGTTTGATTGTTTTGTCTCCAGGTAATTCAAGAAGCTTTCATCATGGCTGAAGAGTTCTACAATACGTTCTACAACGCATTTACATCCGAGTCTTCTGAAACTTCAACTGTCACACCAAAATCAATAACAAAAGCGGTCAATGAAAACATTAATCATGACAACTTTTATGGAACTCATTCAAAACCACCCAAGCTTGATAATATTGAGGACTATACTTAGTGGAAAGACCGTTTTATTAACTGGGGAAAAGCTTACGCACATGAAAGCTGGTTCTGTCTAGAGTTCGGATATGAAAGACCAAAAAATGACAAAGGAGAGGAACTTTCTTTGAAGAAGTTAAGCCTTGAGGACTAAAAGGAATACTCATCTGAACAGAGAATGATTGCATTGATCCAGTCGTTAATTAGAAATGACATTTTTGCATTGCTTAACCATGATGGGTCATCAAACTTTGTTTGGGTAGCTTTACTAGTTAAAGCTGAGGGGGGTAAACAAATCAAAAAGAATAAAATTTCTTTGTTAAAGAAAGAATTCGATTTGTTTGATAGCATTAAAGGAGAGTCAGTAAGGCAAATGATAGAGAGATTTTGTCATTTAAAAATTGAACTCGAAAGGTTTGAGATTGTGAAAACGAGAGAGGAAATAATTGATAAAATCATAGAAGCGTTACCACGAGCTGATCAGTGGCAAACGTTTGTGTTTATCTTGAAAAATGATGTTTTATATGATACAATTTCTCTTAATACACTATTTGAAAAGATTGAAACTCATGAGCTTGAATTGCAGAAACAGAACAAGATGAGCAGTTCTTCGCATCAACAGAATGTTGGTCTTTATTACAAAGGCAATTTACCTTCGGTGAAAGTTGGAGAATCACCAAAGACAGCATTCAGTCGTGAAAGGACAAAAGAACTAGAAAAGCTCATCAAGTTACGATCCGGGCTATCATTCCTTTTCTTCCAAAGCCAATTCTGAAGAATCAGAGGAGATACTGTGCAACATTGCTCTCAATTTGAAGAATTCTCCGGCAATGAGCATCAATGCAGCTAAACAGCAAATGAGCTTCATTGCATCTGTTCTGGAATCGTATGAAGGTCTTGTAGCTGGTAAAATTGGAAACTCGGAGTTAACCAAAGAAGACTACGACCAGATTGATCCGGAAGAAATGGAACTCATTGGTATTCGCTGGTGCTTGGCAAGTTGTATTCGCAGAGCTCAGAGATACATGGAGATTACTGGGAAACAATCTTTAGGTGGTGCATCAATAAAACTTGGATTTGATAAGTCCAAAGTGACCTGTTTCAAATGTAAGCAAAAAGGTCATTTCAAGAGAGAATGAAATAATTCTGCAGTTGGTGGAAATGAACATCCGTTCAATGATGATTACTACCGAAAGGCAATCTACCACCGAAGCAAAGAAGAGCCGAAAATGATTGAAGATAAACCCAGAGATAAGTCAAGAGCTTGTGCTGTAATCCATGATGATGAAGGATATGATTGGAGTCAGATTCTTCCAGAAGAAGATCGTGTTGATATTCGAAGTACAGCTCATGGCAGAAACCCATCAAATAGCAAACATTATGTTTTTGTTGCTGAAATGAAAGAAGAAAACAAAGAAGAAAATGTTGTTGCTGAAATCAAAGAGAAAACCAGAGAAGAGATTCTGAATGAGAAAACATACAGAGAAAGAAATATTGCTTGGAACAGAATGGATATGATGCAAGAAGAATATGAAAGTGCAGTGATCAACAAGAGATGGGACAAAAAGCGAGAGTGCTACGTCACAGAAATGGTGAATCAGTTGTTTCCAAGAAGGACATAGTTTTTAATGACGTTCTGTTAGTAATTCCTCGATCCGTCGAATACTATACTAATGTTGAAAAAGATGAAACATATGTGAAGAAGTTTGAAAAGCTTCTTAGGGATGTTATAACTTCAAGTCTAAAGAAGAGGGATGAAGAAAGAATGAAGAAGAAAATTGAGAATTTGGTTGATGATTTGAAAAAGGTCGCTGAGGAAGATGTGAAGGTAGCTGATGAAGTGATGGTAGAAAAAATTGTTGTGAATGAAGAAGTTGTGAAAGAAGCTGTTACTGAAAAACAGCAGGTTGAAGAAGCTGAGAAGAAGTCTGAAAGCTTGGCTGAAGTGAAGAATGAGATTTTGGAGGTTGCTAGTGATGCTAGTGATGAGGTTGGTATTGAAGGAAAGCAGAAAGATGCTGATCAGACAAAAGCTGCAACATACACCGAAGTGCCAATCACTGAGGTAAATTCTGATTCTGAAACTCAAATCAAAACTGTTGAACAGTGCAAGAAATGCTTGAAAATGTGCAGTGCTTGTACTAAAAAAGACGAAAAGTTCAGAACAAGTGATCTTGAATTCACAAAAATAGAAGAAGTTTTCAAAAATAAATACAAAGAAATGTTAGAAAACGAAAAAGTTTTAAAAGATAATTATGAAAAACTTTTAGAAAAATGTAAAAAGATAGAAAAAGAAAATGATGTTTTGAAAGAAAATGTTTTGAAAAAGACAGAAGAATGTGATAAAAAAGAAAATGTTTGTCAAGAAATGAAAAAGGAATATGATTCAATAAAATTGGCATATCACATTACAAAAGAATCATATGAAAAAGTGAAAAGTGAAATGAAATTTGTTCAATCAAGAATGAATTATTGTTCTGAAACAACTAAGGAGTATAAGCGAAATTATGAAATAAAGCAACAAGTTGTTAATTCTTACATTGAGGATGTTGCTAAGTTAAAACGTCAGATTGCTGATTTAGAACAGGAAAATAACAAGTTAAAAAGTTATCATGGGTCGTCATATGTGCTTGAACGTATTTTCAATATAAAACCGGGAGATGGTGAGTCTGAGCAAAATAAGAAAGGCATTGGCTTAGAGTTTCATCAAGTTCCACCACCGGAAAAGTTTGTATTTTATGATGATGAAAAGGTCGAAAAAGCTTTCAACATGGTTGATCAATTGCCAGATAACATTGACGTAACCTATTCCAAATCTGATGATTCTAGTGATTCAGGGGTGGTAGGTAAGGTCGTTGAAAGTGTGTTGAAACACTACTAGAAAACATGGTTTTTGTCATGTAAATTTTGGTTACAAAATGGTAGCAATTTCATTATTGTCACCAGTTTGCCACCGAAAATACGGTGACAAAAACACCCGTGTCAATTGCCCTAATGCCACCAAATTACAACCATTTTTATATTTTGCTACCTTATTTTACCACCACGAAATTGGTCAAAATTATTTGCCACCGCTTCATGTTTGCTACGCTCAGCCTTGTTTGCCACCGATATTGCCATCATTTAGCCCCATTTAGTCACCGATATTGCCACCATTTAGCCACCATTTTTACACAATTGCAACCATTTGCTACCATTTATTTGCGTACTGATTACTGGAATATTGGTTTTTAATTCAGATTTCTTTTCTCCCTGCTATTTTCATCAAAATTACATATCAATACAACTACAAATAATATAAAAAGAGTCTAATAAAATCCCAAAATTATATAAAACATCTTGTTTCCAACAGCATATAAAAAATACCAACTAAAATATAAACTAACTAAAATTATCCTAATAAGATAAACATCTAAACATTCAGAACCAAGTGTTTATAGCCTATCTTCGAACTGTAGCTATTAACATAGCTTCAATTTGTGACATCCTATCAAGGAACGCAACTTTATCCACATTATCTTTTTCTTTGTCAGTCAACAACCCCGCAATAATTCCATTGAACCTTTCTTTTTCTTCGTCTTTTTCCTTAACGAGCTCCTTGATAACTAAGTTTAACTGTTCCATTTGGTGCGGGTACATTCGGTTGCCAGACTGTCATGACTTTGTTTTCACCGGTGTCGTCCATCCGGACTTTAAAGAATGTGACACTGATTCTTCTAGTTGGAGATTGACAAGTGACGTGGCGTGCCATGTCGGCGCTGTTTCCTCTCATCATTAAAAGTGATCTGTTTAATTACAAAACTTAATATCAGTAACCGATATATGAAACTTAAACATGTAACATTTCATGATCAAAATAAGCTTACCCTTTATTTAGGGAAAGCATGAGTGGTCCTTTGTAGTTTCCATCATTATTGCATACTAAAGTGCGCCCAAACGCCATTGTTGATTCAGAAAGAAGCAGAGTGGAGATTATTAGAAGGGATAATTAAACTTAATTATATTCGTGATATGTAAGTGTATATATGTATTCGTATACCTCAGAACTCGTATCTTGGTGATAAGCGATGGCGGGTGATAAGCACCTAATTCAAAAACTGTCCTGACAGTTTTTCCCGCCACACTTAACCGCCAATTTCTTATGTATAAATAATGTGGAACCGGCAACATTGTTCGGTACCAAGACAATCAATCTCATTCTGTTATTGTTTGTCCATTCGTTCATATTATCTATTGATCAAGTATGCCAAACGTTTCCGCTGTTAACAAGATCATGGATCATCAGAAAGATGATGATCATGATGATCAAATGTCAATGCCAACATGTGGTATCAGAGCCACTTCGACAATCCTTCCGTGTCAACACTGTCATGAAGAAGAAATCAAGTTGCAGAAGAGAAATCAAAGAACAAGATTATGTTTTTACTGCCATCGTCCAGGGCATTACATCTACGAATGCAAATCGAAAGAAAATGATGAAAACACACAACTGATCAGTCAAGCGGTAAATGCAGGAATTCGAAATCAAAGGGTGTCTGCAGAAGATAGGAACGAAATGATAGTGACAGGAACCGAAGGCGGTATGTGGGGAGATATATGGTATGTCAGTCATTCATTTACACAACACTATGCCGGTAACTTAAATGTTTTTAAACGTATAAAACATTTAGTGGGGGTTGAAACAAACTCAGGGGAAAATGAATTTCTGTTTATGCGGGGCATAGGGGTTGTAGAAGTTAAGTCTAATAATGAAAGATTGTTGATTCAAAGTGTTTTATACACGCCTGAACTAGACAGGAATGTTCTTAGTATGAATCAGTTGACATTGCAAGGATTTACGGTCAAAATGGCCGGAGATACTTGCAAGATCTTTCCCATGTTCTCCTCTCCTATAATTAATACGGTAAATGAAATTACGGGGTTGTCAAAGGAAGATGAATTAGGTCTGAAAGAAAAACAAAAGGTGATAAGATTGAACGATGTAAATGAAAAATATAAGGAAGAATATCTGAATTCTTACTTCGAAGATCTACATGTTTCCTTCGGTAAAACGGATTGGAGTGTGATGATTATAAGGGCCTTGGATTTCAAGGATTTCAATGACTGTAAGAATCTGTTAAATATGTTAGAAGATGGGAAGTTTGTATTTCACTACAAACATGAATTAGAAAAGAAGTTCGAAGAGATGGTGTCATGGTTCATCACAGTTTTCTTGGGTATAACCACAAGACCAATGCCGCCGGTGATGACATAAAACAGGAAGATAGACTTGTTAAGTCTTTACATGATTGTAGAAAGAGACGGTGGTTACAGCAACGTAACCGAAGACAATCTCTGGCCGATAATTGCCAAAGATTTGGGTTATGAATACAAGGATGGTGAGTACATGCGGACAGTTTATGCCATGTACTTGGATGTTTTAGTGTACTATTACAGGTTTAAAGGTGTGCAAGCGAAAGTAGAAAACTTAGAAAGAATGAAGGAGAAAGAAGATGCACCAGAGTGCAGCCATGGAAGGAGTACAAGTGCAGAAGAAATCAAGGAGGTGACTGGAATGGATCACTATGCATTTTATGCAGGCAACAGTTGGGAAGGTGCATGGAACACACACAAGAAAAGAAGGAAGTTTAATTTCAATCAAGCACGGAAAGCTGTCGAAGAAGCCAACGAAAGTGTCCTTAAGTTCGCTGCCAAACGTAATTAAGTTTAGGGGGAAGTATTAGAAGGGATAATTAAACTTAATTATATTCGTGATATGTAAGTGTATATATATATTCGTATAACTCAGAACTCGTATCTTGGTGATAAGCGATGGCGGGTGGTAAGCAACTAATTCAAAAACTGTCCTGACAGTTTTTCCCGCCACACTTAACCGCCAATTTCTTATGTATAAATAATGTGGAACCGGCAACATTGTTCGGTACCAAGACAATCAATCTCATTCTGTTATTGTTTGTCCATTCGTTCATATTATCTATTGATCAAGTATGCCAAACGTTTCCGCTGTTAACAAGATCATGGATCATCAGAAAGATGATGATCATGATGATCAAATGTCAATGCCAACAGAGATTGGTTGTTCCAGATGAGGTGGTTTCAGGAAAGGCTGTGAAAACTCCTGCATTATATAAAAAAATATCGTAAACTGTATGAACATTGAACACACATGTTAACTAAAGACATTACAGTAAAAGATTAATACCTCATCGAAAAAGCTTATGATGCAGTTGTTTGGTATTTTGTTTTCAGAAATCAGATGAAACTGAATCAGATGGTCAATGACATCTTCAAGAGGAGCTGGGATCGGCTCGATTTGGCCTATACGCATATCGATAATTAGTTAAAATGGGCCGAATACACCTAATACGCGATCATTGATATAAAATGTGACTTATTGAGGATGCTTACCATCTTGGGATTTAGTTATAGCATCATCTTTTACTTGACCAAAAATAGGAGCTCCAAATTGAATGAGTTCTCTCTTAATTGCTTTCGACTGTTGGTTGTACTTGATAAACGTCTCACCTAATCATAGTTGAACAAAATTAAGAACCAATACTCTAGTTTAAGAAGAAGAAAAAAAATGTAACAATATTATTTGTATCAGATTATATAATGTTCTGCTGTTTAGAAATTCTTTTGGATCCTATGATTGAAATAGCAGTTATAAGATAATTATAAAGGAAATGCAATAACTGCCAAACTTGTTCAATCCCTTACTACCTCAAAACTTCAGTCACGTGTAAAAATATAAAGGTTGAACCAAATCATACTTATATGTATATTATAATATTTTATACATGAAAATAAATATGTGAAACTTTTTCTAGTCATCGATTAATCATCATCTATGTTCTTGTGCGTTGGGTTAACTCGTATAGGACCCGGTAATTTCTAATAAATTACTGATTGAAGATGCGACTTCAATGGACTTTGCTATTCATATGATTACCAAATTAATAAAATTTAAGTCGCTATGTCAGACGATGACTTCACTTTATATAATTCATAGATGAAGTAGGAAAAAAAATACCTGCATATGCATGTAATATCCAATAGGAACAATCAGTGCTCTAGCACTTAGCATGTAAAAAGCTGCTGTGAAAGGAAACCTCTTCCATCTCAAATAGAGGAGCTGGAATTTTACACACAAGAAAATTTCACTTTAGTAGTTAATTCGGTATATATTTTAGAGCCACTAAATTACAGGTATTAATCTTCGGGCCGACACGGGTTTCGGATCGCAACGGGTTTTGGGCCGACACGAGTTTCCGCACGAGACGAGTTTCGGGTCGGCACGAGTTTCGTACCGTTTCGACGCGAACCGTTTTGACCCGTACCGTTTCGAATCGAACCGTTTCGAATCGAACCGTTTCGAATCGAACCGTTTCGACGTGTACCATTTCGACGCGAACCGTTTACAAGACTCAAATCTAATAAATTATAAAATGACTTTTTTACCCTTATATTTTATCAATTCACATTAAGAGTAGTTCTGCATCATTTCTGCATATAGTTTTACAACCTCTACATAAGTTGGTCCCATTTATTAGAATGCCACTAGAAAGATGATGTGGTTTAAAGAACAAATATATTAAATTTTGCTGATATCAAATACTTACCATAATCAAGAATTTATAATCAAATAGTTTAATATATACTAAGCATAAGCATAAAACAAGCAATTCACATTCCACGGCCAGAATTACCATAGCCAATTATAGAATCACAACAATTTTTTTAATTTTCTACCAAAACAAATTGTGTGCAGTTTATCAAATGTTTAAATAAAAACCAAAGGAGATTTAGTTTAGATACCACTACGAGACAGATGGGAATTTGAGGATTTAATGAAGAATGCTGCTACTAAATTCGTTGCTGCTGAGATGGAGTCACAATCTCCGACTTGAACGCCAACTCGATGCCTTCCCGACGCCGACTGTAATCAACGCCGGCTGAAACCGAACAGTCATCTCCCCTTCGTTGCGTGTTTTTTTATATTGTCTCTCCTGTAGTGTGATTTTTGTTAGGGTTTTGAAAATTTTGAAAGGGCAATTTTGGAATTTTGTGAAATATAATTAAAGAAGGGGATATATGCAATTGTTTTTTTTAGGTTGGGTAAATATGCAATTTAGTAGCTATAGAGGGGGATATTTGCAATTCTCCCTAAAACAAAAGTATCAGCATTCATTATTGTTCCAGGTCCTCTTTTAACTTTTGAATTTATACAGGGCTTCTGTATGTATCAAATGAAAGTTGGCACCGTGCTCGATGATCCAACACCATGTCTCGGATGATGATACTTGCAAGAAGCACCAAATTTACACATCCCGGTTCGCATATAATACTACCAACAAAAAAAGATACACATAAATTAACACAAGATACACACACACACCACCAAATCTACATACATTCTTTAAGCATCATACATCACATTAAAAAAAAGAATCCATTCCTCAACTTAACAAAGAATCACTGATCACACACAATCTATAACCAAAATCCCCAAATTAGAACAAGTACCTGACACACAGGTTCGCCGATATATTCCGGGTACTCCCCTCCACCAGACCTCACACCTCCAAAAACCTGGGAAAACTCATCAATAGTTCAAAACTACCTTAATAATCTAACAACCCCATTTGATTTAACTCAATGCATGTCATTTCAACAAATCATACAAACCCAAACCCAAACCCAAACCCAAACCCAGATCCAATTATCCATCAAACAACCAAACCAATTATTGATCAACAAACATAATGTAAAATCTAGAAAATATTTACCGAACCACCACGATCAACCGGATGGTTAAACCGACAGCGAGAACCGTACCCACAAAACCCGGTTTGAAGATAACAAATTGATGTAGCGCGTGATACGGAAACGAAGATCAAACACGTTGATTCTAAGAATACCCGTGTGTTCTTCCCCAACCCCCAAATTGCAACCCAAAGGCCACGGAATTTGAAGTGAAAAATTCAATAGTTTCAAAATTCAATTCTGATCATTCATATTACTAGAGGGACATATAAATAGAAACCAAAATTCGAAATGGGCCTAAAAAAGGTAACGGGCCAAACACACGGCCTAAAACAAAATGTCCAAAATATATAAAAAAAACATAAAAATGCAAATATATAATAGAAATAAGCGTTTTTTGGCCCGGGCGATGACCCAAACCGCCATAGACTTGCAGCAAGATGGAGCTCGTTCTCACGTTCGTTTCGCCTGGTCGCACGCCCAAAACGGACCCTCGTAGCCCACGTTAGAGCCATTTTAGTGAAGCCCCTTTTGTTACGCGGTCTTGGGCCTCCAAATACAAAATAGCCCGTTCCTCCACACTTGGGCCCGCATCACAAATACAGTCAGCTTCATCTGGCCGTTGACGTTGAGGTAATGAATCTGAACCACCTCCCAACACTAACTGACACATAGGCTCTGCATTAACAAAACCATTAAAAACAATCAATAAACAGAAACCCCAATAAACATATGAATCCGAATTGAAATGTGTTTAAGGTGAAGTGTAAACAAACCTGTTTGGTCACCTGGTGAGTTCCATTCAGTAAGTCGATCAAATTGTGACATCTTAATAATTATTATAAGATTATATATATAAAACTGTAAATAATAACTACACACACTTTATCAACACTAAATACTGAAACCCTAAAAAAGATTGTGTGATGTTTGAAAAACAGAACAAATGTTAATGATCAAGAAGAGGTTTTTTGAGGTACCGACTAATCACTATCGGTACCGCACCACCCGACTAGAGCTGAATAGGTTTAACCTAGATCTACATGATCGTATTGATAACGAGTAGTTTGTTATAAATTTGTTTGAAATTTTGTTCTGATGATGATAGATTTTTCAATGAGTTGAAGAGCACAAGGAGTTGAAGAGAAAGGTTACCTGAGGGCTTGAAACGAGTGGCCGGTGATGACTTCGAGTGTTCCGGTGATGGAGTGGTGGTGGCGAACGGACGGTAGTGAAGTGCAATCGTTGCCATGTGATTTAGGGGAGATCGTTGACAGTGAGGTGGAGCGGAGGATGATTCCATCGGTGGTGGTTGAGCGGAGGATGATTCAATCAATGATGGTGGAGCGAAGTTTATCGTTCTAGTGATTTTGGGGAGCAGAGACTTCAGAATCAAAACCCTAGATCTGATAACTTAATTGATATTCACGCTTAAATTTTGGGCGAGCGGGTAAAATTTTGATATTTTCGCTTAATTTTTTTCACTAAATTGTGACCATGTGACGGTGGCAGGCTAAATGGCGGTCAAAAAATGGTGGCAACTTCCATAAAACGTTATATTTTTACATATTTGCCACCATTTTACGACCGTATTATATAAATTATTATTATTTTAGATATTTGAGAAGTATTTGCTACCAAAAATACTTTGGTTGAAAAATGTTAACTGATTTTGCTACCATTTTCTTTCGGTTGCAATTTTTGGTGGCTATTGCCTAATTTTCTAGTAGTGAAAGAAGAGTCGGTTGATACAGGTAAATCTGAATCACGGGATGAAAATGAAGGTAATTTTCATGATGGATATCTGAAAAACTCAAAATCTGAGAAAAAATTGAATGATGATTCAAAAGGATTGGTTTATACCATGATTGGATCGGACAAATTATTCCTAGATGCTGTATTCCCGATTCAGAATGTGATTTTAGAAAAGGTAATAAAGTTTTCAAAATGGTTGAGATTGAAAAGTCTGAGATTCCAAAGTTTGCAGGAAAAGGTCAGAAAACTTTTTATAACAAACCTGGTTACAAGAAGAAAAACATGAAGGCTGGGTTGGGTTATAAGAAGAAACAAAGTTGGAAAAGAAATGAAAGTCCAAATTATCAGACAAAGATGAACTTTGTTCAAGGAACAAGTTTCGAAGAAGAAGAAAAACTCAAATTTAGACAACAGTCTAATGAAGAGTTTCATGCTCAGAAAAACAACAACAACAACAGGTCAAAGGTGTGTCCAAGAGAACATGTTTTAAATGTGATCAAATAGGACATCTTGCACGCAAGTGTCCAAATCTGAAACCTGTTGATGTTGAGAAAAAGAAGTCTGATAATGTGAAAAAACAGAAATATGAGGATGTGAAACAAAGGTCAACCAGATTTGATTCAAAACAAACTTGGAGGCACAACACAAACAAGTTTGTTTCGAATCAAACTTGGAAATCAAACCCAAATAGGTTCGATTCTAGACAGACCTGGAATTCTCACACACCCAGATTAAGAACAACAAAAAGTTGCAAAACAACTGTTGATGCAACAAAACCAAATGAGTTTTGGAAACAAAAAATTGTTGTTATAAATCAAAATGTTCAAAAAGAGTCACATTTTTACAAACGAGGTACTCCTAATGGTTAAACATGGATTGTTAAGAAACAAGTGATTTCTGAGAATGGTAATCAAAATGAAGATGTTTTTGAGAAAAATGAAAGAAACTATCCAGTTCTACCTGGAAAGATTTATGTTCAACTACCTGAGTCTAAACAGGCTTGGGTTAATTTGTTCAAGTGATTGAATTAGTTGAATGTGCAGGTGCTCAAGAAAATTGAAGATTGTAAGAATGGAAATCGGAGCAGCCTGGCACACGAGGAGGAGGCTGCTGAACCCTGTGTTGGTTGAAACAGGGAGTTTGTTTGATTTCTGTACATAAATAAACAATATTTCAAAAACCCAAAAAATTGAAAAATTTTGAAAAATAAAAAATATGTTGCTTGATTATGCAGAAACCCTCACAGCGGAACAAACATGATTAATTTCACAAGATTGAAAAACGGTTTTCAAACTGTAAAATATTAATGTGTTGTAAATCATGAGGGTATGAAATTTGACAATCCGATAAATAGAAGCGTTATTTTTTTAAAACAGAGCACGAAAAGCAGAAAATGGATGGCGAGACAAAGCTATCTGCATCGGTTATCAAATTTTTAAATGGTTTTGAATTTTAGGGGGAGTATTATTGTCAGAAAATACAAAAACATTAGAAAATTTGAAAAGGTAAAAAACATGATAAAATTCAAAAATGAGTTTTTGCGTAAAAAAAGGAAATGATAGTACATCAGTAGACAGTTACAGTATGCTAAAGAAATGTAATGATTATATAGCGTTAAACAGTCTCACTGATGATATGCCGATAGGTTTTTATACATTTAGTAAACTTTTTCGGGATATAAACATAAATTCAAACTTGCTTGTTTCGTGGGGAACACTACTTGGATATATAGGTAACCCCTGAAATCTCGTTTGAAGGATCCTTTTTTCTGAGATACTAGGTCTTTATACTCAGTGATATCTGGGGTATTATCCCTGGACTTCTGATTTTGCGAAAGCAATGGCCTAGTCCCCGTATAATACTTTCTGCTTGCTTGAAATATAGCACCGCCCTCAGTACAAAAATGATGAAACATTGAAAAATGCTAATCATGTGCTGTTGAAGAAAAGATTCTCTAAAGGGAACACACCAAAAGTCGAACCGTCATCTCTTTGCTGAACGGAAGTTCTGACCTGAGCTCTCACAGTCTCGTAATTTAACCCTTTACAGATATCATCTAGGTATACTCACCTGTAAGACTGAATATTGGGATCTGAATACGGGAGTATATTCAAGAGGTGGGACATATGAATGAGTTTAAGTTCTTAATACACTTAATTCGTATCCTGAATCAGTTGAAATTTGTGTGAAAATTTAAGTGGATCAGTATATCGACAATCTAAGTGAATTGTTTAATTCTTAATGTGTAACTAAGCTCAACGGTACTTATGACTTGTCAAAAACTGATATGATCCTCTGACGCAAACTCAAACAAAAATATTGTCAGTAAATATGTTTGTAAAAGTTTCCTTACTGTTTTATATTTCAAAAAAATTCAAAAAGATTTTTGATTCTGTTTTATTTTCGACAACCGATGTCTGAGTGCTAAGTTTCAAAATCTAAGTATGCTGATTGTGTTTCTAAAAATAAAACAAGTTCATTAATTTGAAACTTGAAGTTTTTTAAATAAAAAAAATTCAAAAACAGTTTGTGATATCTCCAAGGTCATTAATTTGGACTTGGATGATTAACTGTGAGGGATTTGGATGCTTATATTGTTAAAATCGGTTGAATAAAGCCAGGTTACGATTCCTGGAAAATTGAAATTGCTTTCATTGTAAAAAATTTTATGATAAAAGAGCCAGGTCATTCAATCCTGGAAGTTCAAAATGTTGTTACTTTTAAATGTATGAGTGTTGCAGATATTGTACCAGACTACGATCCCGACAGCCGAGTCTAAGGGGGAGTCTGAAGACGAGCTCAAAGCAAAGGGGAGCTTGTAACCAGAAAGCAAGGTATCGATCCCTAAAGCACGGAAGCTTGACGAAAGGGGGAGCCTGAAGAAAGAATTTCTAAAGAAGCTGTTAATGTTAAAGCCAGAGTCAGATTCTGGTATAACTTTCAAAGATAGAAGCTGATCAAAGAAGATAAAGATTGATGGATGCTTACAGTGTTAGACAATTTGGAAAGAGCAAAAAGACTGATCAAGACTGAAGATGTGTCATGCTAAAGATTAGACACTGAAGACTTCGTCAACATCCAAGGGGGAGTCTGTTAGTTCACTATGTCTGTTGACTTCGTCTTGTATCGAGTCATGTTATAGGATAGGATAACCAGTGCTCAAGTTGCTAGAAACTAGGATTTATGAGTTTGTTGGTAATTTCGCTTGAAACAGCCAAGGGCAAGTTCAAACGAAATTAACAATGTTAATTTCGCTTGAAAGTGTCTTGTCCATTTCAAACGGAATTAGAACACTATATATAGGTGTACTTGGTTTGTCACTTGTAACTTTCGGATCTGAGTAGCGAAGCTTTGCCGAATTGTCTCCAGGTTGTAAATCAGTGTTAGATCAATAATAGAGACATTATAATTGAATCGAGCGTCCATTTCATTGATTCCGCCTTTGATTCGGATCCAAAACTCTTCTGAACGACTCATTCAGGTCGCACAACGATCCTACAATATTTCAAACGGGTGTACCTATTGGCACACCCAAATGTCTATATGCACACTAAAAGGGCTTTTGTCCTATATGTACACCCTACAGTGTCGAGCTGTGGCCAAATCACAGTGTTTTAGTCCGGTCAACCAGACAAAAAACTGACGGGTGTCTGACGGGTCTGTTGACCGGACCAAAACGCCGAGCTTTGGCCGCTATTTGGTCCTGTCAACCAGACAAAAGACTGACCAGGTGTCTGGTTGACAGGACCAAAACGCGGCCAAAGCTCGACACTACAGGGTGTGCATATAGGACAAAAAAACCCTTTTAGGCTGACTATCTACACACCAAATGTGCAAATAGTCTCCCCCCCCCCCCCCCCCCCCCCCATTTCAAACCAATACCAATGCATTTTAAGGATAATTAATATAGACTAGAGTATATCCAAAATGCACTCTTTTTTCATCCAAAAAAAAAATTATATGCAATGTAATCACAATCAGTAACTAGCTTTCAATTTATTGAATTACTTATTTGTTAGATCTATTACGCATTAACCATGATTGCAGGTATATTGTCCGTCTAAACCAAACGACCAATTTCTAAGCCCCTATTCATGATTCATTAAGTTCAAATAGATTACTCATACATGGGTTTTTACACTCAAGAATCCACAACTCTATCTAGTCCCACTTCAAGCTTATAAAGGTAAAAATATTATTTATCTACCATTTAATATAAGAACCCTTATATAATTCCGATTAAATTTGATGGATAATGGATGATGGTTTTGAGCTTAGACATATATTTGCTTATGTTTCACTTAGAGGGTATATCCACTCGAGTCACCATCCTAGTGGGCAATGCCATAAGCTTCACATATTTTTTCCACTTTTGGTTATACGTTTGTGAGCTTGACATAGACGTTCATATGCTTGAGCTGCCTTCAAACCTCTTCACTTGCAAGACACTTACAATATTAAGATGTTATGGGATTATGGTTAACAATATTGTGAAGGGTCTGGTTGATCTTCCTTGTCTGAAAACACTTGACATCGAAGTTTATCTAAACTCTAACTCCCACATATTTAAACTAATCAGTGGCAGCCCAATGCTTGAAACTTTGTCTTTAAGAGAAGAACGATAAAGAAGAATACATATTAAATATTCCTACTTTGAAACATTTGAAACTAAAATTGGTAAGTACATCGTCGTTAATTATCGGCAAAGTTGTTTTACACGTTCCCAATCTTGAATGCCTGTATGTTGATGGAGCTTTAAGTGTGTTTTTGGTAATGGAAGATGTGTCGTCTCTTGTTGAGGCATGTGTTTCTATTTGTCATGTAAGTCATCATCATCTTTTGGTTGACCTTTTAAAGGGTATAAGTGGAATTAAATCACTTTCATTTGAACAGGTAAGGCTACAATGTGTGGTATAAAGCCTTTAGGGGCTTTATCACGCCATCTTAGCACCACGTCACACAGGGGCTTTAAAGCCCTTTTCTTTAACTTGCAGGGTGTGGTATAAAGCCCCCCTTAAAACAAAAATTGACCAAACATTCCTCGATCTCCTCATAGCGGCTCGTTAGCACCATGGCAGAAGGGGTATACCCCCCCCCCTTTAGCGGCGGTGGTATGGCGGTTGGCTCCCCGGGGCGCTAAAAATGGTGAGGTGGCGGGGTGGCGCCATGCCACACCCACCGGCCTAAGTTTATTTTTTATCGAATGCATTTTTTTTTTCTAATATTGATGGGCTAACTGTAACTTTTTTTTGAAGTTCCTATCTGTATCACATATGCCCATCTTTCCAAATCTGAAGCACTTGGAGTTGAAAGGTTATTGAACTTCTAAACTAGTTTTTGATATCCTCAAAAGTTGTCCTGAGTTGAAACATCTGAATGTTAAAAAGGTACTTGAGCTGTTTGTATAGCTTGCTTTCACCATTTTCATTTTTTTATATAATTTTTTCATTAATTCAATATCGAATACAAAGGGGTTTATATATATACTACTAGTTACAATAATAACCCTCTAACTTATGACAATTAAATATTTGGCTTAACATTCCCCCGCAAGTTGAGGGCGGGTAACGACCTGCAACATGGATCTTAAAAATTCAAATCTTTGAGTTGATAACGGCTTCGTGAAGATGTCGGCAATTTGATCATCTGTTTTAATAAATTGAACCTTCAGATTTCCTTGACTGACTTGCTCACGAACAAAATGAAAATCTACCTCCACATGTTTAGTTCTAGCATGAAACACCGGGTTTGCTGAAAGATACGTGGCTCCAAGATTATCACACCAAAGAGTGGGTTTATTCAACTTAACTCCCAGTTCTTGTAGAAGAGACTTTAGCCAGATTAGTTCAGCAACCGTATCAGCAATAGCCTTGTATTCGGATTCAGTAGATGACCTAGAGACAGTTTTCTGCTTACGAGCTGACCATGATACTAAGTTTGAGCCCAAGAAGATAGCATAGCCCCCCGTGGATCGACGGTCGACCGGGCAACCAGCCCAATCGGAATCCGAATATGCTGTAATAGGAACCAACCGCTCACCCCAATGTGAATCAGCAAAGGCATGTAATGTAGACGTTGTGTTCGATGTAAAACGAAGGCCCAATTGAGACGTTCCCTTGAGATAGCGAATTATACGTTTGACAGCCGTCCAATGGGATTCGTGAGGTTCATGCATGAACTGACAAACCCTGTTGACAGCGTAGGCAATGTCGGGCCGAGATAAAGTAGCATACTGGAGTGCTCCAACACAATGACGATATCTTGTAGGATCGGGCATAAGTGGGTCGTCCTTGGTTATCATATCTGCTTTGCCATTTGTAGGTGTTGCAAGCGGTTTCGAATCTTTTAACCCGGCTCGATCAATAAGTTCCTGAATATACTTCCGTTGAGATAGGATAAGACCCGAAGGGGTGTGAAGAACTTCAATACCAAGAAAGTAAGTAAGACGACCCATGTCAGTGAGAGAAACCTGCTGACCAAGTAAGGCAATAAAGCGATTAACTGTGTTGGAATCGTTGCCAGTAATGATGATGTCGTCCACGTAAACGAGTAGATAAACCTGTGTACCCAAGCGGTTAAGGATAAATAATGATGGATCAGTTTTGGAACCATGAAAACCAAGATGTTGTAAGACGTTTGAGAGTTTGGTGAACCATGCCCTGGGTGACTGTTTTAAGCCATAAAGAGATTTGTGCAACTTGCAAACATGATGAGGATGTTTAGGATCCTCGAAGCCCGGTGGTTGACGCATGTAAACCGTTTCATGTAGATCACCGTGTAAAAACGCATTTTGCACATCAAGTTGTTTGAGAGACCAATTGTTAGAGACGGCAAGAGAAAGAACCGTGCGGATGGTAGCTGGTTTGACCACGGGGCTGAAGGTCTCATGATAATCAATGCCAGACTGCTGTAAAAAACCCTTTGCTACCAATCGAGCCTTGTGTCTAGTCAGGTTCCCATGCTGATCAGTTTTCAACCTGTAAACCCACTTGCAATCAATAACATTAGAATTTGGAACCGGAGGAACTAACGACCACGTTCCGTTTCTGTGTAGTGCGTGCAACTCGGCTGCCATGGCTTGACGCCACTCCTCGGATTCGTTGGCAACAGTAAAGGAAGTCGGTTCAGAAGGAACGGTAGCGGTGGTGGCGATATTAGCTGAAGGGTCAAAAATTTTTCGGGGTTTAGGATGTGGCCGAAGGTGAGGAGGTCGGTAACGGGGCGTGGATGGTTGCGAAGGAGAGGAAGCAGGTTGGGTGGTGGTGGTTTGTGGAATAGGGGCGGTTTGGACAGGTTCGGAAATAAGAGTGGTGGGTAGCGATGGTTCGGTTGTAGTAGTGGATAGGTTATCAAAAATGGTTAATGGCGGATCAGGAATTGTAGAAAAAGAAGTGGCGGCTGTGGAGGATGAAGGAGGGTCGATGGAGGGTTCAGTAAGGGAGGGAAAAACATGCTCGTTAAATCGGACATGGCGAGCAATGTAGATTCGGTGAGTAGTTTGATCAAGGCATTGATATCCATGATGAGATGGGCTATAACCAAGGAATATACAAGGCGTAGAACGAAAATCAATTTTGTGTTGGTTATATGGACGTAAATAAGGAAAACAGAGACAACCGAAGACTCGAAGAAATGAGTAATCGGGAGGACGTTGGAAAACTAGTTGATATGGGGATTTGTTTGAGGAAAGACGAGAAGGTAGACGATTGATGAGGTAGACGGCGGTTTGAAAAGCGAACGACCAAAACGTTTGAGGTAGTTTGGATTGGGCTAGTAAGGTGAGACCGGTTTCCACGACGTGGCGGTGGCGACGCTCGACAATACCATTCTGTTCACTCGTATGAGGACACGAGCGACGATGTAAAATACCATGGGATGTAAAAAACTGTGTAAGGTTCCGAAACTCGCCACCCCAATCAGTTTGAACACTTTTTAGTTTGGTGTTAAATTGGCGTTCAACTAGGCGAACGAAATTTGTAAAGGTGGTAAAAACGTCGGATTTTTGCATGAGAGGGAAATACCACATATAGCGTGTATGATGGTCAACACATAACAAAAAATAACGATAACCGTCAAAGGATGTGGTAGTATGTCCCCAAACATCACAATAAACCAAATCAAGTATGTTTTTACTACGAAAAGATGAAATAGGCAAAGTAAGTTTGGACATTTTTCCCAATTGACAAGAAGTACACAAAGATGAACAAAGTTTGTCAGAAACAGGTAAAGAAAAAGTTTTAACAATATGTTGAAAAACTCGAAAGTGAGGATGCCCAAGTCGTTGATGCCACATAGTAGATGGAGCTCGAAAAGTAGTGAACGCCATCTTGGGAACCGGTTGAAAAGAGGTAGGCGAATGGTGTAGAGACCCTGGTCACTAGGGCCCGTGAGGAGGATAGCCTTGGTAGCCTCGTCCTTCACAACAAAAAAAGAAGTGTGAAATTCAAAGAAAACGTTATTATCTTTGCAAAATTTGTGAACGGAAAGTAGGTTACGTTGTAGGCCCGGGACATGAAGTATGTGATTAAGTTGTAAGTTTTTGTTTGAGGTAAAAAATGATTTTGAACCGACATGAAGGATTGGAAGAGAGTTACCGTTACCAACATAGAGGGAGTCATTACCGTAATAGATGTCCGAGTTGTCCATACTAGCAAGATCAGGAGTACCATGGGAATTAGCGCCTGTATCCGATGTCCAAGTAGTATATGAGCCCGCTTCAGAGTTAGCATAATTCGCTTGAGGTAATCCACGAGAAGAACCGGTGTGATTCGGGCACTGTGAGGGAATATGGCCAATACCGCACCTATTGCAATGACCGTAAACCATATTTTGAGTGGACGCCCAAGCAAATTGGTGAGAGCCTTGTGAACCACCACGGCCACGGCCCCCGCGAGAAAACGCACGGCCCCGACCGTATCCACGAGTCGGTCTTGAAGAGGCAGACCGATTAGCATAGTTTGCCTGAGGAACCGATGGTGATGCCGACAGTTGAGTTGTGGAAGCAAGTTGGTTTGCCAAAAGTTGAAGTTTGGTAATCTGCTGCTGAATCGAAGCCAAATCGGGGGCCTGGGAAGTAGTTGTTGCGGCAGTGGTAACATTGAAGACTTGTGGAGAGGCCGATGATGAAGAAACAGCGGACCGAGTGATATATTCATGATCACCAATCAAGCCGTGAAGCTCGTTAAATTGAACCGGTGGGGAGCGGGCAAGAAGATTGCTTTTCAAACCATGGTATTCTTCACGTAAACCGGCTATAGTAAGCATGACGAGATCTTTGTCTTTGACAGGTTCACCAATATTTGCAAGAGCCGTTGCATATTCTTGAGCACGGCTGAGATAATCGATACCTTTTTCACCATCTCTCATTGAAATCTTTAAAAGCTGTGTTTTTAGGGTGAACTCATGAGATGAATTCGAAGGAGCATATGCACGTGCTAGACTTAACCACACTTCCCGAGCCGTGTCTCCTTGGATGTGTTGAAACGAAGACTCGGAAACAGTGGATATAATAATCATGCGAACGTGTGCATCATTAGCAATCCAAGTTGTAAAATTAGGGTTTGTAGTAGTAGCATTACCGGTTGTAATTTTCTCTCCCGGACAAGATAACGTGTTGTCAACATAACAGTATAATCCATTGGCCTTTAAAAACGGTTCCATCATGGCTTTCCAGTAGCCATAATTGTTTGGTGTAAGATTGAATGCAAACTTGTGGGAATTATGGGATGTACGTTCTTGAATACTGAAAGCAGTAATCGTTGTCATGATGAGAAAGGCAGTAATTTTGATACCTGACGAGAGAAACAGTGATTTCGAAGGTTGACGGCAATTGATTTTCTCCAAAAAAAAAAAAAAAAAAAAACACTAAGTGGGGGCGGCAACTGATTTCGAAGGTTTACGGCAATTGATTTTCTCCACACAAAAAAATAATAATAACGAAGTGGGGGCGGCAACAATTATTGTTGAATTCGATGTAATACTTATTGTTGAATTCCAGTTTGACGGCAGCAACAACAATAATTATTGTTGAATTCGAGGAGCACATGGAAGGTTGGCTGGTGATTTCTTTTCGAGCAACAAAAGGCAATTGTTATTATTGATTCAAGGAGCACATGGGAGGTTGGCTGATGATTTCTTGGTTGACGGCGGGTAAGGATTGTTTAGGGTTTACAAGTTGATTGGCTCTGATACCATATCAACTCATAATTTTTTCATTAATTCAATATCGAATACAAAGGGGTTTATATATATACTACTAGTTACAATAATAACCCTCTAACTTATGACAATTAAATATTTGGCTTAACACCCTGATATAATAATAAAATGGTTCTGGTTTCACTTGTTTTTTTTTGTTAAAAACAAAAGCTCTTAGATTCTAGATGGATTAAACCGAAACTGGTTCCTGCTTGTATGCTAACAATTCTTGAAACCACCAATCTTGCAAATCTCAAGGGCTGGGAATTTGATAGAGTTCCTAGAATACCTTTTGGCGAATGCAGAAGTTTTGAAGACGGTTACAAAAGCGAAGAGATAGAAGAAGAATTGCAATTGTGTGCAAAGTTGATTAAGCTTCCTCGGGCATCTGCAAGTTGTAAGATTCATATTTGTAGGAATTGGTCTCTTTTTACCAGCATTTACTTACCTTCTGTTTAAATGAACACCAAATATTTTAATTTATATTCAATCTTGATGTCCACTGAGTATTCTCTTGAACTATTTCTTTATTCAATTTGTCACACCCCGATTTCCACGTGTCACCGGTGGGCCCGGTGGGGGAGTATCGTGACGTCATGGTTGGCAACGTAATAGTCAAACAACACAATACAATAATGCACAGCGGAAGCAAATTTAAAATAAGATACAACCGAATTTATTTATTGTAATCAGAGTCACAATATCCGGTGTTTATCCACAGTAGGAACGAAACAAAATAACATTTATAGTTCAACAGACTTCAGGCATCCTAAGCTTGCGAGACTTTTTATTGATGCTTAGGAGACATTCCAGCCAATTTCGTTTAGTACCTGCATTCAGTCTTTTTGGGAAAATACGTCAGTTTACACTGGTAAATACATTCAACCGACTCATTTTGGAAAATGATTGAAAATTGGTTTGGATGCACAAGGCATAAACATTTTTATTTAACTTGGGAGAATTATTTAATATTATAATCTTGTGAACGAATTACATGTTACTTATGCGTTCAGTAGCCCAGATCTAGTCCGGGTTAAAGATCAATAGACACACCACATCATTGAGTTATACACGGACGGTGTACGCCTACACCCCGTGCTCAGGTCGCGGCCATCTCGTAAGATGATGCCAAGGATATCCGGGACATGGTCATTAACCCCCCAAAGGCTGTAAAGTAAACAAGACTGTTTAAACGAGCCGATCAAATTATTCAACTACCCACTAAGCGTGGAGATTTGATGCCCGATCAAGCGGTATGCTATATACCGTAACCCAAGCCCGTATAGGGAAAATAAGTTAAAAGTATTTACCTGATGCAAGTATAAATCACAATAAGCAGAATGCACGTAGCTTTTACTGTTTCTCCTAATCTGGAACGAAGGTTTAATATAACCTATTAGAATTCTAACGGGTCTTTTATTAAGCTTAAGCTTAGACCGGCTAGTTTCAAGATACGGTTCGTACGCACGATTAAGCGAAGACCGGATAGAATGTGATTCAGACCCGACAAGTTTGAAGACTTGTTTAATATGGGTTTATTATTCACATTCTGGATTTTGAGATAAAACCGTTAAGGTTTGACCCGTTTCGGCTAATTTATGTAAACTTGTTACATAAACCGAACCGTATGCGTAATAAGCGTGACGGGTAGTCATGAGAGCTATATACAGGTTTCCTAAGTTAATTATGTCTCAAATATGTTGTGACATCAGTAGGATGTCTTTCGTTATGCCCGAAATGAATTTAAACACAAACTATGCCCCGTAGGGGTAGTTTGGTCATTTTAAAGATTGTAAAAGAGTTTAAATGTTTAACTGAGTTACAGGTCTAATGTAAACAGAAAACATGCTCAATTTGATGAGTTATATCAGTAGGCTAAAGCATATATGTGAAATTTATCATCTTTAACCAAACTATGCCCCGTAGGGGTATTTTGGTAATTTCACACAAGCCGAAAAGCTCAAAAACGAAGTCTGAGTTAATCAACCTTTGCTTACTGTTAAAATATCATAATTTGTCTCATATATCAGTAGGTATCAACCCGGGTATGTACAATATGTTTTTAAAACATACTATGCGTTAGAAACGCTAATTAAGGCGATTAAAGGCCATTTCCGGGTTCGATACTTAAATCTGATATTTTTATATTTCCAGAAGGCTTAAAATAATTTATTTATCATAACTAATCAGTAGCAAAAGGTTTGGAGTCGTTTAGATGTGTAAAACTCATTATATGGCCCGTAAGGGCAAAACCGACAATTAACGGATTAAGCCTACGACTACTAGTTATGCTCAGCCTAAAATTAATTAAAAATCTTTAAAAATCCCAAAATAATATATTACATCAGTGGGTAATTCGTTTGATACCAAAAAGTATGTTTAACTATGCTATACGCTAATTACGCCGTTTTATTACCATAAAGCATTAGTTTTGCGATATTGAGCATACCTCTTAATCTACAAGTCAAACTGATGTCAAATTTTGCATACAAGTCTATATATCAGTAATTAAGGTTTCTACACTTTTACTTTTCCAAAAATCACGTTTTAAGGTAATAAGGGCATAACGGTCAACGTATGAGCGATTAACGGAAACATGCATATTAATTGGGTAATCAACGAAACAAGTGCAGAGGCTTATACTATCATGTAACCCAACCCTAATGAAGCATTAAGGCATTTCTAATTCCATCTAACTCGGGCCAGAACTGAAGTCAACGTAAAAGTCATAGTTTCGTGACTTTCGGTTCCGAACCGGTTTAAAACTGAGAGTTGTCGAGTCTGACCAGTTTAGACATGTCCGTACACCTATTACCAAGTTATATTAAGTTTAAAACAGGTTATACGCATCACGTATTGCTAATCATGCATTAAATCATATTTTATATTTCTGTTGACTTTTTCAGTCAACGTTGGACCCGACAAACGACCTAGTTAGGTCTGGAATCAGTACGTGCCCTTATAAGGGTTTAATACCCATATTATTACCTACTTAACGGTACTTTTAATTCGACATACGACTGAGCTATCATTAATTAATTACGAAGTCAAACCGTAGTTACGTCGGTTTGACTTTTAGCTAAAATACTAAGCTATAATTAATTTAGAAAGGTTAGGCAACTTACCAAGTGTTTAATGATGACTAGAGGGGCCTTGTAATCAGCTTGAAAGCTCCTCAATTGATCAGACTTGGATTGAGAATGGAATGATCAAAGAGTTGCAACTTATGAGGCTTATATAGTGTTTAAGGCACCATGAATTATTGACAACAAGGTCTACAACTCTCCATAACTGATATACACATGTTACTAGTGCTTTAGGGGGTGCCTAGGGTCGTTCATGAGTGAGAAAAACCGGCCAAAAGGGTCAGATTCGCGTTAAACAGGCTGCAGTAAGTTGCTGGTCGCTGGGGGGCTGCTTGCGCACCGTAAGCACACATGCTTACGGTCCGTAAGCATGCATCAGGGACCGAACTGTTTTTGTTTGTTGAAGTTTCGAAAGGGCAGCCTTTAATTCTGACTTTGGGGCATTATATTATCACTTTGGGACCCCTAAAACATGTCTTGAACAGTTTGTACCCTACCTTTTGAGTTTGTTTTATTTAAATACATCTACAAGACCCGTAAATGAAGGTTTTCCATTGCTTTATCTTCGTAGGGTTCCACCAATTCAAGTTAGGAATAATTAAATGTTATAATTCACTGAACTTTATCATATACAAGATGTTTTTAATATGTTTGAGTCTTGGGATTTACCACGGGGTCGTTCAGAGGCAAAAATTAACATGATGCCTCTTTCAAATCCTCCCTACACATCTTTATTTAATCCGGTTTTACAACGACACGTGTCATTCATGACACGTGTCGTTTATTTTATTACACGCGAATTTTCGAGGTGTTACACAATTAAACTGACCAACACTTCATAACTCAAATAATTTAAATTTAATGGAGGTTTTAACTTTTTAGGTTTCACATGACATCATTCTACTAATAAGTGATTAGCTTTAGTGAAATGAACAACATATGCTTGTATTGGGTCTACTGTTTTGCTACTCTGGACGCACACATTTGTATATAAGCTTGTATGTGTAAAAGACATTGCATGTGGCTTGAAGGTTACAAAACATGAAATGAGGGTATGTGTTTTGTATTTCGGAACAACAAGCTCGACTTATAAACTTGTACGTAAAAACAAACTAACTAGATCGCTTAGTTAATGAGTTTCTAACTTAGTTCACCAAATATATTGATACTCTTGTCACAATAAAATAAAATGTAGTAGTTGTGGTGGTTGATAATTGACATATGAAATGTAGTAGTTGTAAGCTGGGTTGACATACAAAATGTTCATAAAAAAGAAAAAAAAATGTGTAGTGGTACTTATTTTAATTATGTGGTTTCCTGTGAAAGAAAAAGTGCCATCATTTTGGTGTCTTTTGGCACCTTTTTTATTTTGTTTTTGACTTGCTGACTGGAAAACTTGCTGGCTTGCACCATCTCTATTTAAATATGGCTTTGAGATCTGGGAGTTTCACCACAATCAAATGACATTCATGAATTTAGTGTAAGCGATTCCAAATCTTAATGATCGATATTCAATTTCTGAATCCTGATTGCTTTGCTTGTTCATCTTTGCAGGTAATAGTAAATTCTCACTTAATCCTGATTGCTTTCTTATGTTCTGAACTTTCACATTTTTGCATATTTTATCACAAATATTTGAAATGTTCATCTTTGCAGGTAATAGTATACTGATTTCAACTTAAATGTTGAAAGTCATGTTCTGATATTTGTTTGTTTATTTGTTTGAAATAATTAGGAAGCAGACAATCTAAAAGATGAGTTACACGATTAGGAATGTCGATAGGCTTAGCAGCCTGCCCGAAGAGGTTCATTCACACATACTGTCTTTAATGCCTACAAAATATGCAGTACGAACTAGCATTTTATCTAGTAGATGGAGGTACAAATGGATGCTGGTGACAAATTTTGACGTTGATGATAGTCACCCCTTCCACGATTTAGATTGTTTTACGCAGTTTGTTGATCGAGTATTGGAGCTTCAGAAATCACCTCAAGTTAAATTATTCCGGATGTGTTCTTCTGAAATGTGGGTTAAAAAGTCAAAAGTGTTAAAGTGGATTGATGCCGCAGTTAGGTTACATGTTTCTGAGCTTGATGTAAAAGCTATGCTGCTTGAGTTGCCTCTGTGCCTATTCACTTGCAGGACACTCACAAAACTAAGAATAGATCACGATACCCAGTATACGGAAGTTTGGGAGTGTCCGTCCCCGGTTAATCTTCCTTTCCTGAAAACTCTCGACATTGTTGTTTTTCAAAATCCTATTGTCAATGCATTTAAACTCATCCCTGGCTGCCCAATGCTTGAAAGCTTATCTTTGCATGTAAAATGTTGCAACAATTAATGAAGACGATTACATATTCAATATAGCTACTTTGAAACGGTTGAAACTAGCATTTCATAAAGGTTTGGTAGTTCACACCAGAGTTGTTTTACACGTCCCTAATCTTGAATACCTATCGATTGGCGGGGGCTCGATTTTTGTCATGGAAGATATGCCATCATTGGTTGAGGCATCGGTTGTTTTTGGTGATACAAAAGTTGATCGGTGGGTTGAGTTTCTAAAGAGGATAACTGGAATTAAATCACTGTCAATTGAATATGTAAGTTCCTTTCTTATGGACTTCATTGTTATTGTTTACTTTTTTAAAGTTTTTTATTTTTCTTGTACTAACTGTGACTCTACTCTTTGTTAAAGGCCCCATTCACTACACCTCTGCCTGTCTTTCCGAAACTCAGCCACTTGGAACTGCCAAGTTTTTGCCTTACATTTCTTGAAAGTTCTCCCGAGTTGAAACATTTATCTTTTGGAATGGTACTTAAGCTTTCTTTTATATACTCGTTAACTTGTTTGAACACTATATAATATCGAGTTTCGTTTCTTGTTTGTGTTAAAACAAAAGCCTACAAATTCTCTCTGGGATGAACCGAAGTCAGTTCCTGAATGTATGGTAACAACCCTTACAACCGTCAAGTTTTTAAATTGCAATGGGCAAAAGTGCGATATACAGCTTTTGGAATACTTGTTAGGGAATGCAGAGGTTTTGAAGAGGGTAACAATCAGTCAATCACATGGGGATACATGTGCTCAACACAGAAGAACAAATGCAGTTGGCGGCACAGTTGCTTAAGGTTCCAAGGGCTTCGCGACATTGTGAAATCCATTTTCTTGGAAATTGATCTCCCAGTTAATAGATTTTGCAAAACGAACCATATTCAATGGCCTGTGTGGAGTCTTCTCATTTGAGACTATAAACCATTTCGATTGATGAAGTCGAAGATTATGTCTAAATAGTTTTATCCCACTTTGTGTTTTCGTTGTTTGGTTGTTTTGCTTGGTGAATGCGAAATATAAACTTTATTAGTGTTGCATACTTATTGTGGTGTTTGGACACATGAAAATGTGACAAGAAATATAAATTAACTCTTTGTTTTGTAGAAAGTAATATATTCTGAATCCTTAGTGCCTATTAGATGTAGGTGAAAATCCTTGATAAGCTGGGGACTAACTTAACTAGGTTGGGTTTATATTTGTATACATGTTTCCGAACATGGCATGAGGTCTGAGCCTCGGAGGTACTGAGAATGACCCGAGCTATGGTCCACTTGATATTACATACCCAAATAGTGACCGAATTCGATGGGGTTCGAGTTTGTTGATTGTTCTTGCTAGAGTTTGAATTCGATATAACTGAAAGCAAGGTAGTGGTGGATAAGGAGCGCAAAACAACCCGAACCTGATGTTTAAATTCGAAACATTTGTGATGAATATTCTGTTATACGACCGGATATGTGACTAGTTCTAATAGTTTTTTTTTTTTTTTTTTTTTTTTGGTATGGGACGGGTACGGTATAAGGACCTGGCCCAATTATTGAAACATATATACTGTGTACTAGAATCATACCTATAAACATTTCTTTAATTTGTTCAAAATAATCTACTAATCCACTAATTCTTAGTTTTCATATTTCTAACCACTAACTCTTAGTTTTTATATTTCTAATTTCGCTTGGTAACAAATTTCATACGAAGTAAATAGTAAGAAACGATAACTTTCAACAAACTAACGGTACCTGATACCCGCATGTATACTCGGTACGTGATGGGCCAGTATTGAACTGTATATTGTTTTAGTTTAGCCAATTTATCATAAAAGGTAAAGGGGGTAAAGGATTCAGTTTGAACAAAGCTTTTTATACCTAAATGCCATATAGTCTTTCACTTACAAGAATTTTAACTCACGTAACTTTTGTAAAGATATTTAAATATAAAAATGTTTTTTTTTTTTAAAATAATTGTGTTTTTTACTAACGGAATGTCCAAAAGGATAAAACTAAGCTAAAAACCCAAATTTGTTAACATAGAAGGGGATGGGAAGCTCAGAGATCACATATGGTTATATACTTATGGATAGACCCTTGAAGTAATTTTTCCTTTTTTATTGGCCCAAACTAAATAATTCAGCTCAGTTTGCATCTTATATAGTTCATTAGTGTCATTAGAATATCTTATACTTTAAGAAAACCTATAAACTTGTGACCATTCTTTTTAAGTGCATGACAAAGAAAAGACTATATTTTATGGTTATGAAATTTGTGACTGTCGGTGTGGTTTTTCATTTCTTCTCTTATTCCAGGCCTTTTTTATTAGATATATCATATATTTATATGCCATTTTGCTTAAATATCTATATTTTTATAACACTGACCTCTTTTCTAGCCTTTTTACAATTGTTGCTGATGTTGCAGAAGGAAATGTGGAAATTGCAGACTTTGCTTTGGCAAATATGTTCGATAATGGTGGAAATGTGGCACTAACAATTTGTGTTGTGACACTCTGGTATTGACCACCTGGACTTCTACTTGGAGCGGCTCATTATGTAGTGGCGGTGGACTTGTGGAGCCCTAAATGCATTCTTGGTGGCAAACCTATCATGCCAGGTTGAACCGAGATATTCTCCTATCACTTTATTCTTATTTTTTGCATTATAAAAACTATCTTGTTTTCAGTGTTAAATAGATACAAGTTTCACACTAAAAGTTAAAAGTAACAAATTTGATTGAGAACCTAGAGTTAATGATCACACTTCTTTGTTATTGCTATAATTTTTTTTTTGTTTTTGAACTTGTCATTTGACCTGGGATCTCTATCTTGTAGGTTGGGCAATTGCGTAAAATATTCAAGGTGTGAGGTTCGCCATCTGAATTATCGAATAAAGTTAAAATTACAAGACTTGACGGAGTTTAAACCTACATAGCCTTGTAGTCAACAAGGCATTGAAAAAACTTTTACGGATGTTCCTTCTGTTCTGCTTTTTATGCAAAACAGATAACAGATAACGGGTCATTTGTAGCGAAATTGCCACAACTTTGTGTATTAAACATGGTAAGCAATCTGACCCAAAACCTGAAATTGTTGTTTATAGGATAGGTCAGCTAATTTTTTTTTTTTTTTTTTTTTTTTTTGTGTGTGTTTTTCCAAAAGTTTTTAGCAAAAAAGCTGGATTTTTTAGTTTTTTTAATACTCCGTCACAAATGCGTAGCAATATTTTTTTTTATTTTTAAATATTCTGTCACAAATGCGTAGCAAATTTTTTGTTAAATATAGGAAATGCCGTAGGAAATGGGTTACAAATTTCTGACACAATATTTTCGTCAGAATTCGTTGAAAATTGTGTTGCAGATGTGTAGTTAATAGTTTCCGACGAGGCTTTTTCCAACATCAAGATTTTGTTACAAATTCGTAGCAAACCTGACTTTACAACGCATTTGTGACGGAAAAGGGTGTTAAAAAAGCCACTTTTCTAGTAGTGACACACTTATATCATCAATAATCGTTATTCCTATTTCTCCCCACATGTCTACTTATGCATCATAATCGTTATTCCTATTTCGCCCCACATGTCTACTTATATCAGCGTTCCAACATAAGAATTCAATGTGTTGGGCTGGACTGGGTTGGAAGGTTGGGCCCTAGTTGGCTCAAATAAATATTCTAAGTCGAGTCGGAGCAAAAGGTAGCTCGCTCATTGACCAACTAAAATAAAAAAAAAATTTTACTTTTATCTGTTTTCTTATTTTGATATGTGTTAGTTCAGACATTAAATTTTTTATTGTAGTTGTTAACTTTTTATAAAGACTTGTATCTGGGAGGACGGAGTCCATCCCGTCACTCTCTTAAGGAAGATGCTCCAAATAGGACAAAAGCAAGCAAGAAGCTTGGAAAACGGAAGGGGAGCAGGGAGTATTACTCATGAGAGCAAAAAGCTTATGAGTGAGCGGGAAAAGAGTTACATGGTGCGGGAAAACCTCCCCTCCTTGCGAGAACTTTGATTTTGGGCACCGAAGGGCTTTCTCTGGAGACCACTCCGACCACTGTAGAAACCAAAGAAAATCAACAAAATTCAATAAAACAAGTGAACTCACAAAACCACAAGTTTGGCTTAATTTAAATACAAGTACCAGATTGGGTTAGATATGACTATGCTCGGCTCAAATTTATACGAGAGGACATAGAGTTGATGCCAGCTCGACTCAACTTGCTCATTAAAGATCCTTAAGATGTTAGTTATTGTTAAAACAACAAGAGTATAGTAGGGGAAAGGTCCAGGACTAACTCCAAAAGACAGCTCCTTGATCAGAATCTGCAATCAAAGAACACCGTTAAACTTAACGCGAGAGGGGGCCTCACGCGTTTGGACTTCGGCGTGAGAATCAGTAGAATGTTCTTAAGAGTCTTAACAAGAGAAATGATAAGAGTTTTAGAGTGAGAGAATAACTTACTTTTGGCTGGAATAAGACTCTTCTGATATAGGCACACTGTTCTGCCCAAGGAGCCTCATGCCAGCTGTATACCTTCTAGTCTAGGTAAGCTTATCCTTCCCTGATGTTGTTTGTAGGGTTAGCCTTGCCTCTTTGGCTATGTTTCAGGTATTGTGTGTCTCGAGGACACCTTTATGCTTTATAGAGGTTTGACTTTTGACTTTGACTTATTCAATTCAAGTCCCAAGGTTGTACAGTAGTTTTACCTTCCTGTCATCAGCTGTGGGCGTATCAGCTCCTGGTCCAAGAGCTTTCAGATTCTGACTTTCAGCTTCTTGCTTTATGCTTTAGCGCTATTTATATATTTTTACTATTACCGTTAACTTTGACTTTGCTAACTGGGATCTCTGAGTACCCACGTCATCAGCCCCCTGTCATGAGTATTGGTATTGTAAATAGCGGTACTTATGACTCCAAGCTTAGGGGATTTTATTTTTAATTTTGCCCTTTTTCAAAAAGGCTTTTTAGCTATCTTGGTCATGCTTCTTTGATGTGTTGGATAAAATGTGGGTCATTTTTTGTTAGGAAAAAGGATGCATTTTATCGAACTGATGTTCTAGAAGCATTAGTGTTTTTGCTCTTCTGGCCACAATCTTCTCGTCGGTAGGTGCAGTTTTGTCATTAGGGCCCATTACCCCACTCGTGGATTTGGGCAGCTCGGATGTGACTGGCGTGACAGTTCTGTCAGGTGATCCTTGATTGCCCTATTGTAACACCCGTCTTTTAAAAGCATTATTTAATCGTAAGAAATGCGGAATTTTGTAAAAAGAAAGTTTATAGTTTACAAAATTTGGCTGGTAAACTAAGTCATACTTCGTAGTACTATTTAACATAGTCGAATAACATAAATAAACCATTCATCATTCAGTAGTGTTTACAAACAACATAGTTTAATAGATTATATTAGTTCGGAAGCGTCCAAAATGTGTGTTAAGCATTGGCTTGATCATCATCCGTATCCTTGTAATATCAGAAAAACTGGAAATTTTGGCAAATATTAGTACTAGGGTTTTTTTTTTATAAAATCGACATAATTGAAACTACGCTTAAAAACGGATTCGATTAACAAGAATATGCAAAATTTAACATATAGGTCAGGGCTCTACCGTAACTTACGGTAGCCACCGTAAGTTACGGTAGACACTGTTTCACTCTGGTCTGCCGTAAGGCAGTATAGAACTGCCGTAATCGTTTTGTTCTCTACCGTAAGTTACGGTGGAGACCGTAACTTACGGTAGCTCCTGTAACTTTGCTATTTTGACTGTTTTATTGATTTCACCCGAATCCACATGTCGTTTTAGGTGATTCCTTTCCTATATGTCTGTAAATTCATTACGGGCATGCTCATTACAACTATCATACCAAGAATTTGATTTACATGTCATACGTCTAAAAGTCACTATACAATCATTCGATCCATTCTAACCTCACCCATTTTATTACCGGTTCGCTAGCAAGCCTATGGCGCCTTATACCCACCATCCGGGGCATATCATCACCTGCATTTCCTTACCAATACCATGGCTTAATGCTCTTGTGATTGTTATCACCATTGCTAACTATTAAGAGCGCTTGTACTACAATTTACACCATTATTCGACCCGTTGGCTCATCTTGTGGAAATCCTCCATTATGATGGCTACCAAACGGTTTCTTACCAATTCTAATCTTATTGATTCAAGTAACGATTATGGTCACTAAAATCATCACAACTTCTATTCTACAATATGACTATACATAATTTAACAACGATTCACTTAACGTAACGGGTCAAGTTACATACCTTCAAAGTACGCCCTTTAAACGCAAGTCGCCACCGGCTTGTCCACTCTATGCTCCGGTGTCCTTTCCTATAGAGTTCAATCACATCATGTTTAGAACTCTTTTTAGTTCATATATCGCACAATTTTCCGAAACATCGTAATTATGAGTTTTAACTTTAAATTTCAGGTTTAAGTCTTCTTTGAGGCATTTATACAAACACCTTAAGGGCAGAATTTTAAATAATTCATAAACAAGCTCATAACTTGTCATATAACCCGAATTTTCATCAATCAAACTATCTAACACAAACATTTGCCTTTATAATTCTGAAATAACTTTACATATGTCAAATTACACTAGAACAACCCCAAATTTCCTAGTGTTTATCAATTTCTCATAGAACCCATGAATCACCTTCAAGTTTTTATGAAATTTCCAGAATTTAGACATGATTTCACATGTTGTTGTCTAGGTTTTACTCCTAGACACTATATCATCTTTATACTATCCAAATAACAAACATGCATCATCAAATTTCGAATTTCCCAAATTCATGAGAATTTCAAGTAGAGGATTTTCATCAAATTTTACATACCTTATAACCCTCTTGCAATGAGGATCACTAATCTTAGCTCGGATTTCGTTTTGGATCAGATTTGAACCTTCAATTGATGAGTTTTGTGGATGTTAGGGTTTTGGAGAACCTGGTCGCCCCTCCCCTTGCCTAGTTCGATCTCCACACACGCCCACAATGTGTTTTGGGTTTTAATTCTTTTGTTTTATTAATATTAGTTTCAATTTAAACACTTTCAATCCCTTAACTATCATTTGGTTCTAATCTTTAGTGTTTTAACCCATTGTAAGTCACTACAAAGCTTTTACCTATCTAGGTTATTTTAATCCTAGTTAGTTCACTAGTTTATTTTAACGACATCATATCTAAAATAAACGATTCGCATTTTCGGGGTGTTACAAGTCCACCCCCTTAAAAAGGGTTTCGTCCCCGAAACCAAAGTACGTACCGAATAAAGTAGGGTAGAGACGTCGCATCTCTTCTTCGGACTCCCATGTAGTCTCCGAACCCTTCCTATGTTCCCATTTGATCTTGACCTGATCGATTTGCTTATTTCGCAAGTGCTTAACCTTTCGATCTAAAATCTCCAATGGCCTTAACGCATAATTCAGGCTATTATCCACCTCGATATCATCGTAATGGATATAAGCTGTTTCCTCCGCTAGACATTTTCGTAACTGTGATACATGAAACGTGCCATGTATTCCACTCAATTCTTCCAGTAGCTCAAGGCGATAAACTACCTTGCCAACCCGTTCGATGATTCTAAATGGACCGATAAACCGAGGGCTTAGTTTCCCTCTTTTTCTGAATCTGATAACGCCCTTCCATGGAGAAACCTTTAACATAACCATGTCGCCTATCTGAAATTCAATTGGTCTTCGTCTTTTATCGGCATAAGACTTTTTCCTATCTTGGGCTGCTTTCAAATGGGCTCGCACCACTTAAATTGTCTCATTAGTGGCCTGAACTATATCTTTATGTGCCATTTCACGCGGACCCACTTCACCCCAACACACTGGGGTTCTGCATTTTCTACCATATAGCATCTCGTAAGGTGCCATGCTGATACTCGAATGATAACTATTGTTATACGAAAATTCAGCCAAAGGTAGATAGATATCCCAACTTCCACCGAAGTCGATGATACATGCCCGTAACATATCCTGTAGTGTCTGTATTGTTCTTTCACTCTGCCCGTCCGTCTGAGGATGGTAGGCGGTGCTAATGAAGAGTTTCGTCAACATGTTTATTCTATATTACTCTATATTGCCAAGTGTTTTAGGTAAGTTACAACACTTTTTCGACCTTGGGTGATCTTATCAGTTAGTCTGATTAGTCACCGTCACCTCATGCCCCGTAAATTTGGATCTATCCCTTCATCATATTCGGACTTATGTGAGTTTATGGTCTCCTATCTCGTAACTTGCGCTACAACTTGATTATATTCAATACCACTTTCATGATTATGATCACTTCGCATTATGTCATGTTTAAGTTGTTGCAACTTTTCATTATCAAAATCTTCTTTCTAACGTATCGTCTTACACCTATCGGTGTTAAGACCCGTATTCTTTGTTGTTAACTATTTTTCTAATTTGTCCCATAATATTCGTATTTGTTAAACGTTGTTTCTTACTAAAACTAAATTTTAGTTGAATTTGTCTCTTTAACACATGTCATTTAGTCGTATCAAGAATTTGACGACAAGAATTTATTCTTTTTCGTTATTGCTTCATGCTGGGAATCACAATTAGTTCCCACGCTTTATCCAAGTTACCTGTAGGTTCTTTTACTTAGTCTTGTAGACTATTCTAGAAGGTCTTCACCTTTTTAGGGCGAGACCCCATAGTTTGTTCCTTTGTATTTGCGACCCAATGGTCATTTTGGTCCGTAGACCTTTACATTGTTTATAATCTGGAGGTTATGGTGATCACATGGATCATTTTCTATTCGTTTTACCTTGACCGTTGTCTAAGGCTACACCCATTTTCTTTCGGATTATCTTTCCGACTCTATGACTTCTTATGTCACCTTCGCGTCGATTTATTTTACTCGTACACTTATTTGGTTTATGCCCCTATTTTCTTTCAACCTCTTACCGGGTTCGTTATCTTAATGTTGTTAACACCCCGGTTTTTATTGGTTTGCGTTTTCTTTTCCATATTCTTTTACGACCTATCGCATTGGTTCAGTAATATTTCGCACTTTCATTATTCGGGTTGCGCTTACTTGGAATATCAAGTATTATACTTTATTCGGCCCGTCCAGTATTAAAGTAGTTGAACATAACTATCGAAATTTCTGTTTTTGCGAAATTTTATTGTCCTTTAGTCATAACTCTTAATCCAAGTCTTTTGACTTTTAATCTGCGCCACCGTCTCTTGGTTTACGTATAGATCCGTATTCCTACCTATCTATCGGGTATTGTACCGAAGTCATTATCAAAGCGGCCATTCCGGCATGCATTAAGACTTCGTTTTGATTTATTCTGTAGTATTAGTGTATTCCGCCGCCTTTATTCCACCAAGTCCTTTATTCTTTCATTCATCTTGTTTAACTTATTCGTGTGTACTTCATCACTAATGATAGTCAAACTTTACCCTTATTCCCTAACATTCTTATTTATCGCTTTATATTTTTATTTACCTTGATTCTTATCCCCTCCCTTGGGCTCATTACCTTAATGTAATATGCTCCCGTTATCTGGCTTCCGTTACCTTTACCATCACGCATTTTACTTATTTGATCCGAACACCACTTTTCTTTTATTAGCGACCCTTAGGTCTGTTTCTTTTACTAATGTCCCAAAGGCCCATTTCTCAAGTCTTATTTGGTAAAACTACTGCTATTGTTATTCGGCTTTTGGGGTTTACCCGTCCTTATTCTAATACTTTCATAACATTTATTTTACTAATCTTTTGTATAATCACATCCATCGCTGTGATCATCGTCCTTCCTCATAAAGGTTTGATTAATAATGTGTTATTTGGATGGTTACCCATACCCAAGTTTCCAAATTTGCATTTATTGATACTTTGTTATTCATAGTAGCGAATACCACGTATCATCCATTTAGTTTCTTTATCGAGGATATGTTTGGTCCGAGTCGTAATTTCTCATCTTTAACCTTAATCCTATTGTAACTATAACAAATCAATTTGTTTCGTTTTATTATTCCATATCATCGTATGAAATCTATCCACATTGTTTATTTATATAACGAAGTTTCTGCATATTTTATTTGGTTTGGCCAAGTCTATAACCTTGTCCTTGTCATCTATTTTTGTTGCAAATTTCTGGGTTCGGGTGTTATTACACCCCTTCCCAATACGTCAGTTATTTACTTTATTAAGTTCCCGGGTTCGAGTGTACGCGCACTCCTTCCCATGACAATATTGGCCGTGATACTTTTGCCTTGGTTTCACATGCTCACCAAGTCACCATTGTTTATTTTCTTATGCATATATATTTCTTTCACATAATTCGCTCGTTTCACTACTCAGGTATGCCCCTATGCAACTATTGTTCACACTAGTATTGAATAAAATTTATAGTGAAATTAAATTTGTAATAAGCATACCTGGAACAACATCAGGTTCAGCTTTAGCCTCCGCGGCTATCGTGTGGGAAGACCTTGTCTTCTCTTTCGGGGTATCAGGCTTTGATTTCTTTACGGGTCTTGGGTCCACATCCGACTCACTCCCGTCATCTTTTTCTTATGAGAGACTATCTTTTAATTCAGTTATCATATCCTCTACTGCTAGCAAAATCGTAGTTTGTAGTCTCTCAGTGAACTGCGGTAGACTAGCTTCTATTGCCTTTCCGACTTCCTCGGAAATTTTAGTTTCCATCTCTTCAGTTAATTGAGATGCTAATTCGCTCTCGGTTACACCGGACATTTCTTTCATCTGTTCGGTGACCTTCGGCACCGTATCATTATCATTTCTTTCCGACATCTTTTAACTGAAATGTTTGCATTAAACGTTAAACATTTCATTTATAACATAGCTTTATTTGCTTCGGTTTAGTCAAGTTCCTAACTTGCTTTAACCGTTCACTTTTGGTGCACTTTCCGGGTTTGAGTGAGTTAACACACTCTTCCCATGCACATCAATTCACATCTCATTTCTTACATAAGATATAATCTATTAAAATAATAAGTTATTTCTTACCGGACGATCGATCAAGCTTGAACCGAACACTTTGTTGACAACCTTAAGCTCTGATACCAACTTGTAACACCCGTCTTTTAAAAGCATTATTTAATCGTAAGAAATGTGGAATTTTGTAAAAAGAAAGTTTATAGTTAACAAAATTTGGCTGGTAAACTAAGTCATACTTCGTAGTACTATTTAACATAGTCGAATAACAGAAATAAACCATTCATCATTCAGTAGTGTTTACAAACAAAATTCAATAAAACAAATGAACTCACAAAACCACAAGTTCGGCTTAATTTAAATACAAGTACCAGATTGGGTTAGATATGACTATGCTCGGCTCAAATTGATACGGGAGGACATAGAGTTGATGCCAGCTCGACTCAACTTGCTCATTAAAGATCCTTAAGATGTTAGTTATTGTTAAAACAACAAGAGTATAGTAGGGGAAAGGTCCAGGATTAACTCCAAAAGACAGCTCCGTGATCAGAATCTGCAATCAAAGAACACCGTTAAACTAAACGCGAGAGGGGGCCTCACGCGTTTGGACTCCGGCGTGAGAATCAGTAGAATGTTCTTAAGAGTCTTAACAAGAGAAATGATAAGAGTTTTAGAGTGAGAGAGTGAGAGAATAACTTACTTTTGGCTGGAACAAGACTCTTCTGATATAGGCACATTGTTCTGCCCAAGGAGCCTCATGCCAGCTGTATACCTTCTAGTCTAGGTAAGCTTATCCTTCCCTGATGTTGCTTGTAGGGTTAGCCTTGCCTCTTTGGGTATGTTTCAGGTATTGTGTGTCTCGAGGACACCTTTATGCTTTAAAGAGGTTTGACTTTTCACTTTGACTTATTCAATTCAAGTCCCAAGGTTGTACAATAGTTTTACCTTCCTGTCATCAGTTGTGGGCGTATCAGCTCCTGGTCCAAGAGCTTTCAGATTCTGACTTTCAGCTTCTTGCTTTATGCTTTAGCGCTATTTATATATTTTTACTATTACCGTTGACTTTAACTTTGCTAACTGGGATCTCCGAGTACCCACGTCATCAGCCCCCTGTCATGAGTATTGGTATTGTAAATAGCGGTACTTATGACTCCAAGCTTAGGGGATTTTATTTTTAATTTTTCCCTTTTCAAAAAGGCTTTTTAGCTATCTTGGTCATGCTTCTTTGATGTGTTGGATAAAATGTGGGTCATTTTTTGTTAGGAAAAAGGATGCATTTTATTGAACTGATGTTCTAGAAGCATTAGTGTTTTTGTTCTTCTGGCCACAAGCTTCTCGTCGGTAGGTGCAGTTTTGTCATTAGGGCCCATTACCCCACTCGTGGATTTGGGCAGCTCGGATGTGACTGGCGTGACAGTTCTGTCAGGTGATCCTTGATTGCCCTATTGTAACACCCGTCTTTTAAAAGCATTATTTAATCGTAAGAAATGCGGAATTTTGTAAAAAGAAAGTTTATAGTTAACAAAATTTGGCTGGTAAACTAAGTCATACTTCGTAGTACTATTTAACATAGTCGAATAACAGAAATAAACCATTCATCATTCAGTAGTGTTTACAAACAACATAGTTTAATAGATTATATTAGTGCGGAAGCGTCCAAAATGTGTGTTCGGTCCTTGAAGCATTGGCTTGATCATCATCCGTATCCTTGCAATATCAGAAAAACTGGAAATTTTGGCAAATATTAGTACTAGGGTTTTTTTTATAAAATCGACATAATTGAAACTACGCTCAAAAACGGATTCGATTAACAAGAATATGCAAAATTTAACATATAGGTCAGGGCTCTACCGTAACTTACGGTGGCCACCGTAAGTTACGGTAGACACTGTTTCACTTTGGTCAGCCGTAAGGCAGTATAGAACTACCGTAATCGTTTTGTTCTCTTCCGTAAGTTATGGTGGAGACCGTAACTTACGGTAGCTCCTGTAACTTTGCTATTTTGACTGTTTTGTTGATTTCACCCGAATGCACATGTCGTTTTAAGTGATTCTTTTCCTATATGTCTGTAAATTCATTACGGACATGCTCATTACAACTATCATACCAAGAATTTGATTTACATGTCATACGTCTAAAAGTAACTATACAATCATTCGATCCATTCTAACCTCACCCATTTTATTACCGGTTCGCTAGCAAGCCTATGGCGCCTTATACCCACCATCCGGGGCATATCATCACCTGCATTTCCTTACCAATACCATGGCTTAATGCTCTTGTGATTGTTATCACCATTGCTAACTATTAAGTGCGCGTGTACTACAATTTACACCATTATTCGACCCGTTGGCTCATCTTGTGGAAATCCTCCATTATGATGGCTACCAAACTGTTTCTTACCAATTCTAATCTTATTGATTCAAGTAACGATTATGGTCACTAAAATCATCACAACTTCTATTCTACAATATGACTATACATAATTTAACAACGATTCACTTAACGTAACGGGTCAAGTTACATACCTTCAAAGTACGCCCTTCAAACGCAAGTCGCCACCGGCTTGTCCACTCGATGCTCCGGTGTCCTTTCCTATAGAGTTCAATCACATCACGTTTAGAACTCTTTTTAGTTCATATATCGCACAATTTGCCGAAACATCGTAATTATGCGTTTTAACTTTAAATTTCAGGTTTAAGTCTTCTTTGAGGCATTTATACAAACACCTTAAGGGCAGAATTTTAAATAATTCATAAACAAGCTCATAACTTGTCATATAACCCGAATTTTCATCAATCAAACTATCTAACACAAACATTTGCCTTTATAATTCTGAAATAACTTTACAATTGTCAAATTACACTAGAACAACCCCAAATTTCCTAGTGTTTATCAATTTCTCACTGAACCCATGAATCACCTTCAAAGTTTTTATGAAATTTCCAGAATTTAGACATGATTTCACATGTTGTTGTCTAGGTTTTACTCCTAGACACTATATCATCCTTATACTATCCAAATAACAAACATGCATCATTAAATTTCGGATTTCCCAAATTCATGAGAATTTCAAGTAGAGGATTTTCATCAAATTTTACATACCTTATAACCCTCTTGCAATGAGGATCACTAATCTTAGCTCGGATTTCGTTTTGGATCAGATTTGAACCTTCAATTGATGAGTTTTGTGGATGTTAGGGTTTTGGAGAACCTGGTCGCCCCTCCCCTTGCCTGGTTCGATCTCCACACACGCCCACAATGTGTTTTGGGTTTTAATTCTTTTGTTTTAATAATATTAGTTTCAATTTAAACACTTTCAGTCCCTCAACTTTCATTTGGTTCTAATCTTTAGTGTTTTAACACATTGTAAGTCACTACAAGGCTTTTACCTAACTAGGTTATTTTAATTCTAGTTAGTTCACTAGTTTATTTTAACGACATCATATCTAAAATAAACAATTTGCATTTTCGGGGTGTTACACCTATCCTTCTAGCTGTGGCGGTTTTAGTCCCACCCCTCCACTTGTCGGTTTCTTCAAAAAATTTGAATTTTGAAATCATTATAACTTTATATAACCTTCTGTATTGTCCTTCCATTTCTCATCTTCGTCACTTGCTCTTTCTGTTTTTATCCAGTGGTTACTTTAATAATTTTCCGGTGATTCTTCTTATAAACTCGGTGAGTCACTGCTCTTCTTCTTTAATTTTCTTATGGCGTCAAACAAAAATGACATACTTGTTCAATTTTCGAAACTCACCCAATCAGAAAAAATGACATACTTGTTCAATTTTTGAAACTCACCCAATCAGACATTGATCAGTTTTATGCTGATTACGGCATTGATTCTACCCTCGAAACACAGGTTCCTTGGGATAGAACTGCTAATCAATGTCCGCCGGATTTTGTTGTTTTTTATACCCGAATCGTTGATCAACCTAACTTGCGATACCCTTTTACCAATTTTTTTCTTGAGGTCTTAAAGTATTACCGTCTTTCTTTGGGACAATTGGCCCCTATTGGTGTTGCCCAGATTATGCATTTTGAAATTTTGTGTCAGCCTCTTACTTATGAGCCTTCTCTTTTGATGTTCCGCCGCTTTTTCCGGCTTGCCTGGAATGGTATTGGTATACTATTAAGAATACTCAATGTGAGGCTCCCCTCCTTTCTACCATTGTCGTTCATACCTATGCTTGGAAGAACCAGTTCTTTTTTATCTCCGAGCGGTTAGTTCCTTTTACTGTTGTCCCTCGAAAGTTTACTGAGGTTTTGAACGAGAAGGAACCGGAGGTTCATGAGCTTGAACAGGGGTTACTCCTTAGGCTTCGTGCCTATCGTTCCAAGCTGAGGGCTTACCCGGAGGAGCTTCTTGTTATGTTGGGTATCAATAAAGACTGGGTTGAATCTGGTTTTGAACCAGTGTTTTTTGCTAATGAGAAGGGTATGTGATTTTTGTGTTTGCCTTACCTTTTATACGTTTGTCCGATGCTTATGTTTTGCTTCTTTGTTTTTCAGAAATGAGTGCTTTGGAATACATCCTGCTGAATGACCCCTCTGAGGGTGCTCCTTCTGTGGGTGCTCCTTCTGTGGGGATTTTGAAAGTGTTCCCGTTCAGCCCCTTGTTGATAGTTCTTCTGCCAAGAAACAGCCTGCCCTTCCTTGCCGGTCTACTAGGTCAACTGCTTTTCCTAATCTTGCTTCACAATCTTCTGACCCTCTCTCTGTTGATAGTAGTGATGAAGACGATGCCAAAGTTATCGCATCTGTTATTGGTGTGAAGCCTGTTAAAAAGGATGTCCTAGAGGTTTCAAGTGGGGTAGGTGATGCTCCTGACCAGTAGATATCTATAGTTTTGAAAAAGTTGAATGAATCCAAGAGGGCTGTTCCCGAGAAGTCTTTTCCAGTTGTTGATGAGGTTAAGAAATCAAAACTTATGTGGAAGAAGAAGGCTAAAGGTAGTACTTCTAAACCTGCTTCCCCTGAGGGAGGGGGTTCTGTTGGGGGTGTTGAGGAAGCTGCTTCCTATGTGTTGGTTAATGAGAAGAAGAATAAGGTTGAAGAGAAAGTGGAAGTGGTTTTGAAGAGAAAGAGGCAGAACTTAAGACCTCCCAGGAGGATTTGGCAGCCTTTCAGGTAAAGGTAAATGAGCTTGAAGGTCAGTTACTTTCTTCTCAATCCAAAATGAAAGAAGAAATGAAAAAAGTTGAAGTTTATGCTGGGCAACTCTCAGACTTCAATAATCAGTTGGCCAAGGAGATGGCAGATTTGGGTATTGAGAGGGCTAAATAGCGTGTTGCCGATGAAGTAGCTACGAAAGAGCTGAGGTAACGAGTGAAGCGGTTGGAAGATGATAGGAAATGGGTGATTGGTTCCGGTCTTTGTCGTTTTATAACTTACCTCCTTCACAGCCAAGAGTTTAATCAACATCTTGCAGCTATTTACTCTAAGACGATGGCTCATGGTCGTCATAAAGGCCTTGTTGCAGGATTTGATGCTGCTTCTAAGGGGGAAGCTATAGAGAAGCTTCCTGCTTTCAAGCCAAACTCGCTTCCTGATTTTGTTGATGCTGTGAAGAGGTTGGAGGCTCTTTCCAATCCTTATGTGGAAGCCTTGTCTCGGATGGTTGATCGTCCCATAGCTGAACTGGAGGCTTTGGAACCAGCAGGTTTAAACAAGAAGCTATGTGAGCAGTTGCTTTCGGTGGATTCCGTTAAGCAAGCCTTGTTTGGGACCAGTGGCAAGGAGGGTGATGATGTTGGTCCTTCTTCCAAGAAGTTGTAGGTATTTCCAGATCCTGAGCTAGTTTCTTCCATGTCTATTCCTATTGATGCTTCCCCTTTGTCTTCTGTGAGGGTTGAAACGGCTTCTGTTGCTTCGGGTGACGATGAAGGTGATGATCTGGATGGTTTGTACGACAATCTCCCCTTGGGCAAGGATCCCTCTTCACTGGTGCTAGTGGTTCTGGTTTGGCTTAGTTATCTTTGTTAGTTTATTGTGGTTGTAATATGAACAATGTTAACTTTTTTTTTTGTGGTTGTGTGTTGTGCCCCTATGAGGGCTTATGATGTTTGAACTTATGTTTTTAATTGAATGGAAGCTGCCCCTAGGGGTATTTAGCTTCCCTTAGTATTTCATACTTTGTGCACTTATATTGGTTTTTTTCTTTCTATCATTTTGTTGTCAAACTTGTGTTTGGCTTATGTCATGGAAAATTTGTACCTTAATTTTCCCTTTGTCAGTTGTGTTTTTGCAATGTCATTTTCCGCAAAGGTTTCAAACTAAGTGCTGCAGTCACCTGTTCGAGTCTTTTCGGAGAGAATCAGTGCAAGTTGTTTAGTTCTATCTCTTTTCTAGTCCACAATTTATTTTTGTTATTGTGGTATATTGGACATAAGCTTATTATATTTTATAATGTTAGCTCATGAAGCAGAATTGGTGTGAGGTGCTTACCCTCCTTCATGGACTTTCTTGGGTTTCATAATATTTGTTTCGTTTATTTCCTTGTAACTTTGTGTTTACTTGCATTTTTGCAAAGGAGCAAGTTTGTAGCTTTTTGTGTTTACTTGTACTTTTCATAAATGAATTGGAAGAAGCTTCCTTGAGTCCATGGAGTTGTATTGTTTTAGGAACTCACCCTGTATAAAGGAAGGTATAACGCGTTGTTCCCTGTTGAGCGATATGGCCTAGGAGCTCATCCCCATTTCATGGGTAGATATAGCGTCGGATCCTATGTAGCTTTATTTGGAGAAGCTCACCCTTAGGATAGAACAATGAAATAATTTTTTTTTAACAAAAGGTGCTATCTTTGTTTCCATTAAATTGATCTAGACAAGTACAAGTTTGTTTTTGACATTACATTGGTTGTTTAGACTATGAATTTCTTGAGGTGCTTTCCGTTCCAATGCCTTGGTACCTTCTTGCCCTTAGGTGTTTCGAGCTTATAGGAACCTCCTTTGTGCACCTCACTGATAATGTATGGGCCTTCCCATTTTGGGCCCATTTTTCCAAGGTCTTCTTGCCTACTTGCCTCGTTGTTTCTGAGTACCAAGTCACCAGGTTTGAAGGCTTACTTTTTTACCCTTGTATTATAGTAGGCCTCCATTTTCTATTTGTACCTTGCTTCTCGGATCAAGGCAGCTTCCCTGGCTTCCTCAAGTAGGTCAAGATTTAAGAGTATCTATGAATCGTTCGAGGTGTTGTTTTTCTTGGAACTTCTCAGCGTTCTAACTCCGATCTCAGCAGGTATCACAGCTTCCAAGCCATATACGAGGCTGTATGGGGTCTTTTGATGGCTTGTCTTTTCTAACGTGCGAATGGCCTATAATACACTGGGGAGCTCTTCTACCGACTATTTTCCATATCTCCCTAGCCGAGTCTTCAGCCCCTTTACAATGCTGCGATTCATCTGCTCTACTTGTCCATTTAATTGTGGATAATAGACAGAGCTGAAGACCTGCTTGATTTGAAGCTCCTGGCACTAGGTGCTGAATGGTTTTTCTGCGAACTGCTTCCCATTTTCGGTTACTATCTCCCCTGGTAACCCGAACCTGCATATTATCTGCTCCTAGACGAAGTTGATAGCATTTTTTCCTGAGACTTTCGCTAATGCCTTAACTTCTGGCCATTTTGTGAAATAGTCTACTGCCACCAGGATGAATTTTACTTGTCCAACTGTCTGAGGGAAGGGCCCTACGATATCCATTCCCCACTTATAGAATGACCAGGCAGCCAATATAGGGACAAGGTCATGTTTCGGACTTGCTTTAACTGGGGCATGTAGTTGGCATGCTTCACATTTGTAGATGACTTCAGCCGTATCTATATGCATCGTGGGCCAGAAGTAACCCATATTCATTGGCTTTGCTACAATGTTCTTACTCTCGTATGTGATCCACAGATTCCCTCATGGACTTCTTTTATCAAGTAGTAGCTTTGGTTTGGGCCTGCACATCGTATCAAAGGGGAGATGTTGTAAAGCTTCCCTTCTTCTAGGACATATTGCTTGGCTTTCGTTCTTATCTTGGCAGCTTCTGATTCTATGTGGGGGAGCTTTCCTTCTTCCAGGAATTGTTAGATGGGTGTCATCCATGTATCTTCATTTTCTATCACCACATCTTGGATTTCAGCTTCCTCGATTGATCTTGCTTTAAGCACTTCCACGAGCACCTTCTTTGTGAGGTGTGCAAACGTCAATCAAGCTAGCTTACTCAAGGCATCTGCTTGTTTGTTCTTTGTTCTTGATACTTGAGTTAATGAGCAAGATTTGAAGCTACCCATCAGTTCCTTAACTTTTTCGTTGTATTTTACCATTGATGGTTCCCTTGTTGTGTATTCTCCCCCCACTTGACTTGCTACCAATCTTGAATCGGTGAAGGCATGCAGCTCCTCGACCTTCATGGTTTTTGCCATACGCAACCCAGCTAACAACGCTTCATATTTAGCTTCATTATTTGTGTAGGGAAAATCAAGATGAAGTGTATAAGTATATTCAGTTCCGTGGGGGTCTGTTATGATGAGACCTGCCTTGGAACCTTCTATACTAGAAGCTCCATCTGAAAACAATGTCCACTTCCCTGGGATTATCGTTTGGCATCTTTCTTCTTCTACCTCATTTACCACCTTGACCACTAGCATTCCATCAAGAAATCTGCTAATACTTGTCCTTTGTAAGCCTTACTCGGTACGTACTCAATCTTGTGCTCCCCCAACCCTACGGCCCACTTAGCCAACATTCCAAAGTCTTCAGGTTTTTCTAGTATGGACCTTAGTGGTTGATCAGCGAGGACCTGAATTGGATGAGCTTGGAAGTATCTCTGTAACAACCCGCTTTTTGGGAAGTCAAAGTGAAAGGAAGAAAAGATTGCTAATTGCGATCTGTCACTCCTTGCTTAATTATTGATTTGACTTCTTTGACTGTAATCGAATCTTTATTTTATTTGCTTTAGTTGTATTATTTGGAGTACTTGCTAATAATCGAGGTTTTAATCTATTAATCGCTAATCGACTTATCGCTACCGCAATCGCAACTCGAATTACGCGTTCTGGATATTGTTTTACATGTGTGTGCCTATTATGTGTTATTTGTGAATGTTATGTTTACGTTGAGGTGGTTAATCGCAATCGAAATCTCAATTCTATCGCATCGCAATCAAATCGAAAGCGCTACACGCAAATTATTTATAGTGATTGTATGTTAGATATAGTAGTTAGGATTAATGGGTAATACTATCGCATCATTCACTCGAATCGCAACGCAACGTACTACACACGAAACGAAATGACAAAACTCAGCGCACCGGACACTTGGATCGAGTGACCACCTGACCGAGTGGTCATCCGGTCGGATTGCCATCCGACCGGACAGCCATCCGATGGGTGACCTCATCCGACACTTGTGTCTTTCCTTTTGGGGAAACCCTATAAATACCCCTCTGTCACATCATTTGTGATGTGACAGCTCCTCACTCGAACCAGCCGCACTTAAGCCCTCTTTTCTCTCGATTTCTCGCGATTCTTGTAAGTTTCCAACCTAAATCTTGTATTTCTATGATCTACACACTCTTCTTCACCTTTTTCACCTTTGAATCTTAACTTTTAACCGTGAAATCATCGGATTTGAGGTGTTCTAGGGTGATGTCATCATGGGGTCCTTATGAACTTCAAGGTTTGGTTTCATTCCACCAAGAACAACTCAGATCTGAAGGATTTCCACAAGATTAAACAATGTTTTCGCCTAGATCTACACATATTCATGGTAAAAAGGATTAAAAGATGGTTCTCCAACTTTCTTTCAACTCTTTTACACTCAATGCACTCAAAACCGATAGAATTAGAGCTTATTCTAATCTTCTACTCCTTCTTAGTGACGTACTAGTTCAAGATCTGGTTTCTATCAAAGAGACAACCGATTTCGGGTTGAGCATAAACCGCCGTCTCGAACAGTTAACTGATCGGACTTGGGTGATTCCTGTTCGATGGGGTCACTCGGGTCAAGACAAGGTTTCTGTTGTTTAGCACGTTGTTAAACAGTCTCGATCAAAGCTGCAAATAATCAAGTGCCAAAACGATCAGACCGTCAAGACGGATTGCCGTCCGATCGGATTGCCGTCCGATCGGATTGCCATCCGATCGACCAGCCATCTGATCGGATTGCACTTGGTACCACACTTAACATTCATTTCAAACTTTCAAGAGTTCTGAATGTTGAACAGGTTACCACCCGATCGGTTTGCCATCTGACCGAGCGACCATCCGATCATGTGACATTTGGAACTTTGGTACTTAAACAATTTTCAACATGTTCAATGCAAAGGATTGCCATCCGATCGAGTGACCGTCCTGCTGTAAACTTGTTCTCAACTGAGAAGCCTCGCCAATCGGAACGTCGTCCGATCGAGCCGCTGTTCGATCGACCGACTTGAAGGGTAGAGATACTTCTCTATTTTTAAAATGCTACAACGAAAACTTCAAAGGTCAAACCATCATACACAAACACATCTTCACCAAACAAGGTGTCAATCCAATCGAATGGCCATCCGATCGGATGACCATCCGAACGGATTGACATTCGATCTAGTGGCCATCCGATTGGGTTACCATCCGACGCTTGGTCAATCTCACCGTTTTACGCACCAACCTTCGCTTATGCTATAGTTAACTGTTTAGGCTTCTCTCACTCTAACGCTCCCTTCAATCCATTAATTCCATCGCTGTGAGTATACTCGATCCCTTTTTGTTTTAAGCACTTTTGGGTGTTACATACGTTACCAATTCTAAATCACAATCGATACACAACGCAAACACTATTTATACGCTAACCTCTAATGCATGTTATACGTGACCTGATGAATGCATGTTTGTTATGTTTACACATTGATTACTGTCTATCTGCCTTTGCAACGATAGTACTATAGTTTGGACTAAGCACCTGTTCACTCAGGGGTTGTTAAGGACAACTACTTCACGTGTTCACGGTGGTGAACATATGTTGCGAACTTACATCACGCAGTCAACCCGTAGTCATTGGTATTGACAGGATCTTTGTCGATAACTTACATGCTTCACATTATACGTTGTCCATGCTGGTTATGCGTAAACTATTTCGAACTCTACTATGCTATATCAAACTTGTATGCTCACCTTTACACTATGTGTATTGACCTCTATTTTAACGTATGTGACAGGTGCTTAGGATGCTGTGCTTTATCTGCTTGTGTGGAATCAAGTAGGATGGGGTCTAGAAACAAAGGCAATTTATTTATTTGAATCTGATTTGTCGGAACATGTTTTGTTTTGAGAATATCGATGTCTGTAATAATTAGATTACTTAATGGGTTATGGTATGGGACATATTATTAACTATTTGGTAATTTAGTCGTTATGGAATTTCTCTTGACAATCTGTTTCGCTCAGTGCCAAGCCCCGATGTTTCCGTCATCGGTTGGGGTGTGACAGATTGGTATCAGAGCCATAACTATAGGGAATTCGGCAAGACTCAACCTAGTCCGGGTCGATGTCATAGAAATGACCTAGTCTATAGTCAAAGTACCCACGGACCGACTTGTGCATGCCCAGTAGGGGTTTGTACGACTTACTCGCTACTTCTCGATCGAACTCACTATACACAACACACTTGCACGAACATCGCATACTACGATTCCGCGCAAGATCCGCCTTTCCTAAGGCTAATTACACACACAAACGAATGATCTGGTTAAGATTAGGTGTGAAAACCGCAAACTCTCGACCAGATTACTCGTTCAAATTGCTACTTTTACTATAAACAAGAGAAATTGCGTCGAATCAGGAGTGAAATCCGTACTTCGACACAAATTTTCCCTCTACTTCATCAAAACAGGGAACATAGTCATGAAGTTAGGGGTGAAACCCGAACCTTGATGGCTTATTCCGACTCTATATTATGGTTTTACAAACTCTCGCCAAAGTCTCGACGGACTCCGACGGCTTGAAGTCACACAGTAACCAGTAGGATGAGTGTCGACCGCCCGGATTGAGGCAAGAGCACAGTCCCGAAGGCCAAGATGTGCACTTACAGCCCTTTTGAATAGTCGAACCACTTTGGTTAGTCAATGTCTAAGCAACCGCAGACAATCTCTCCTCGATTTTATGTGTTTCGATTCTAGTTTCGCCGCCAACTCTGAGAATTTATTGTTTGATATGAATTTTTTGTGTTATTGTGAATATTTATTAGCGTTTTGAGATAAACAGTACAGTGGTACTGGTGATTCGATTTTATGATTTCTCCGCCAAATCACACACGATCCACACCACACTAACAAATCGCTGGTCGTAATTCGCAATCGTCGTTCGATACTCGCAATCGCTATACTAAATCGCTATACGTGCTGTGAAGGATAGGGAATACGTGCAAAATATTGGATGGTTTCTGTATTCTGACTGCCTTGTGTGTTTATGTGTCCTACGTGATTACATGTTTATGTGGCTATGTGCTTATGTGCTTATGTGACTTTGTGCTTATGTGGACTTTGTGAATGGATGTGTTCCTGAGCTTTACGGTGAATCGCTAGACTAATACTAGGAATTAATCAAAATTGAGTTTGAGTCCTGTGACGATGTCTGTTGCAGACAATGTCGTCAACTGGATCACTCCACTCCTGAGCTATTAGACGTAAGCATGCCGATAAGCGACTCGCTTCCCTCGTCGCGAGTCAAGTCGTTAAAGTCATCCCCCAGATCGTCAGTGAGCTGAACGAGAACATAAGCAAGTCCTCGGATGAGTCCAGGACCGATTCTCCTAGAGATGCTTTTAGCTTCAAGCAGTTCAAAGCCTGCGGACCGAAAGAGTTTACTGGCGAAGATGGTCCTATGGCCATGTTTCAATGGTTTGATTCTATTGAAGTCACCCTGTGCCAGAGTGGCTATCCTGATAATCTCCGTACTCTCAACTCTACTGGCGTCTTCCAATCCCGAGCTCTAGATTGGTGGACAGCCGAGAGAAACAAGCGCGGAAATGATGCAGCTTACGGATTAACGTGGGATGAGTTGAAGAACGTTATGATGCAAGAGTTCTGCCCTCCCCACGAGCGCCAAAAGCTGGAGGACGAGTTCTTGCACATCAAGCAGAAGGATGGTGACAATGCTGGTTTGACTGCTCGCTTCAAGCAGTTGAGTATTCACTGTCCAGGCCAAGTGACAACACCCGAGATCACCATCAAGAAGTATATCGATGCACTTCCGGATTGCGTGGCTAATTTCATTCATGCTGCAAAGACGACAACTATTGAGGAACCCTTCTTACTCGCTGCTGAGATCAACGATAAGAGGGTCAAGGATGGTTACTTCGATAAGCTACAAAGAGTCTACATCAAGCCACAACTGCTACACTCGTTGAAACCGCCACCACACCTCAGTCATCCAAGCTCTCGAGACGCAAGAGAAAGAACAACATCAGCTCCAGCAACAAGAACTGTGCGATCACTGCTACCCCGCTCCAAACCGTGCCGACCAAACCGCAACCGCAACACCGTCAAGTAGCGGCACATGTGGCCAATGCACAGCCGGCAAAGTGTGCATACACTGGACCGTACCCACTCTGCCCTACTTGCACTTATCATCACCCGGCTGGGATCGCATGCAGATTCTGTGTTCACTGCAACATGTACGGCCACTTCACCGCAAACTGCCGAGCAGGTCCACGTCAAGCTCCAGCTCAAGGTCAAGCTCTTGCTCAACAAGCTCTACTCACTGCTCCTAAAAGCCATCAAGCGGCTCCTGCACCCGTGGTCAATGCTAGAGCTTGCTTTGCGTGTGGTGATCCCAACCATTTCGCAAACGTGTGCCCCAACAGGGTAGTGAAACAAGAGCCCGAGCAACAGCCAGCACAACAGCAGCAGCAGCAGCAACAGCAAGCAGCCCACGGGCGCGTCTTCAACATCAACGCCCGCCAAGCTCAGACAGACAACAACGTTGTGAATGGTACGTTTCTCGTAAATGGTATATATGCTTTGTGTTTGTTTGATACTGGAGCCGATAACTGTTTTGTGTCGCTTGAATTCGAAAAGCTCCTTAATCATAAGCGCGCCCATCTCCCCTCGACGTTCGATGTTGAAGTTGCCACTAGAAGAACCGTCACCGTCAGTTCTGTTTTACGTGATTGTACCCTAAATCTCAACGATCATGTTTTTCCGATCAATCTTATCCCGATGCAACTCAGTAGCTTTGATGTCATAGTAGGTATGGATTTCCTTCGGGAAAATCATGCTGAAGTTGTCTGCTTCGATAAGATGATTCGTTTTTCTCTCGCTAATGGTGATCAATTGTGTATTTATGGCGAAGTCGCTCCGAAGAAATTGCAACTAATGTCATGTGTCCAAGCTAGCAAGTATCTCCGCAAGGAATACCACGCTTTCTTAGCACTTATCGTAGTAGCGGAGGAAAAAGAAGTTAAGACAGTAGACAAGGTCCCCGTTGTTTGTGAATTCCCTAAGGTTTTTCCCAACGATTTACCCGGTTTACCTCCTGCTCGTGATATTGATTTCCGAATCGACCTCATTCCTGGAGCAAACCCTATTGCTAAAGAGCCATATCGTCTCGCTCCTTCCGAAATGCGCGAACTCTCGAGTCAGCTTCAGGAACTACTTGATAAAGGATTTATTCACCCCAGCACCTCTCCACGGGGCGCACCTGTCCTTTTTGTCAAAAAGAGGGATGGATCGTTCCGGATGTGCATCGACTATAGGGAGTTGAATAAGTTGACTATCAAGAATCGTTATCCGTTGCCTCGAATCGATGATTTATTTGACCAACTACAAGGTGCTACGTGTTTTTCGAAGATCGATCTACGCTCAGGCTATCACCAACTACGGATCCAGGAAGAAGATATACCCAAAACCGATTTTCGAACCAGCTATGGTCATTACGTGTTCGTGGTCATGCCTTTTGGTTTGACTAACGCTCCCGCAGTCTTCATGGATCTAATGAATCGAGTGTGCAAACCCTTCCTTGACCGTTTCGTCATCGTGTTCATCGATGATATCCTGATCTATTCCAAATCAAAAACCGAACACTCGCAACATCTACGTTTGGTTCTTGAGTTGCTCCAAGGAAACCGTCTCTATCCCAAATTCTCCAAGTGTGAATTCTGGCTGGAGGAGGTCCAATTCTTGGGTCACATTGTCAATTGTCATGGTATTCACGTCGATCCAAGAATCCGTCTGAAGTCTGCTCTTTTCTCGGACTGGCAGGCTATTATCGCTGATTTATCGAAGGTTTCTCTGCGATCGTTGTACCGCTTACCTCTCTTACGTACAAAGACAATCCTTTCGTTTAGGGAACTAAACAAGAGGAGTCTTTTCAAGCTCTCAAGGCTATGCTTTGCAATGCTCCCATGCTTTCACCTCCCAATGGAAACGAAGATTTCGTAGTTTACTGCAATGCCTCTAACCTCGGTCTTGGTTGTGTTCTCATGCAACGAGACAAGGTTATCGCGTACGCCTCTCGACAGCTCAAGATCCACGAGAAGAACTATACCACACACGACCTCGAGCTTGGTGCAGTTGTTTTTGCATTAAAGATTTGGCGACACTACCTTTACGGTACCAAGTATACGATTTTCACCGATCATAGGAGCCTACAATACATCTTTGACCAGAAGGAACTGAATATGCGTCAACGTCGGTGGTAGAACTCCTCAACGATTACGACTGTGAGATCCGTTACCTTCCAGGCAAAGCAAACATCATCGCCGATGCTCTCAGTCGACGAAGCTACATGCAGAGCGCTCATAACATCCAAGCCCAGCATAACCTCGAAACTCTGATACGCGACGCTCAACATGCTTGTTTTTCCTAACGAACTTTGAAAAAGGAAAGATTTCTCAACGATGGCGCCCAACTGAGAATAAATCGAATGGTATCTTCTATTTCTTAAACCGAATTTGGATTCCCAGGCATACCAATTTGCGACAACTACTGATGGACGAAGCCCACAAGTCTCGATATTCTATTCACCCCGGTGCCGACAAGATGTACCAGGACATGCGCTACAAGTACTGGTGGCCGGGTATGAAGAAGGATATCGCTATCTATATTTCGAAGTGCCTGACTTGTTCCAAGGTCAAGGCCGAACATCAAAGACCCTCTGGCTTGCCCGTTCAACCTGAGATCCCTGTGTGGAAATGGGAGAGCATAACTATCGACTTCATAACGAAACTCCCGCGCACGTCATCGGGTCACGACAGCATCTGGGTTGTCGTTGACCGTTTGACTAAATCCGCTCACTTTTTACCGATACGGGAAGACTATAAGGTAGAACGATTAGCCTGAATCTACACCAACGAGGTCATATGTCGACACGGGACGCCTCGTGACATCATCTCTGACCGCGATGGTCGGTATACCTCGCGACTTTGGGAAACATTTCAAACCGCTCTCGGTACTACTCTGAATCTAAGTACCGCTTTCCATCCTCAGACCGATGGTTAGACTGAACGCACGATTCGCACAGTTGAAGACATGCTTCGTTCGTGTGTCATAGATTTCGGTGGTAATTAGGACACGCACTTACCTTTAGTCGAATTCTTGTACAATAACATTTATCACTCTAGCATCCAAATGGCACCATTTTGAGGCATTATACGGAAGAAAATGTCGATCGCCTATTGTATGGCACGAGATCGGAGACGCGCAAATTACCGGTCCCGAGCTGTTGCAAGAAACGACTGACAAAATCCTCCTAATTCAAGACAATCTACTGAAAGCTCAGAGCAGACAGAAAAGTTACGCCGATAGACGCCGCAAGCCCCTTGAATTTGGCGTTGGCGATCACGTACTCCTAAAGGTTGCACCTTAGAAGGGGGTGATCAGATTCGGCAAGAAAGGAAAGCTCGCACCTCGATATGTTGGACGCTTAAAGATTCTGGAAAGGATTGGCAAAGTGGCCTACAGACTTGAACTACCGGAGGAACTGAGTAATGTCCACCCGACTTTCCACGTTTCGAACCTCAGAAAGTGTCTAGCCGACCAGGAATTACATGTTCCTCTCGAGGATCTACAAGTTGACGAAACATTACACTTCGTGGAAAAGCCTGTCGAGATCATGGGACGAGAAACCAAGGTACTCAGACGCTCACGCATTCCCATTGTGAAGGTTCGCTGGGAAGGCAAACGCGGCGCCGAGTTTACCTGGGAATTCGAAAGTGATATGAAGGCGAAGTACCTGCAACTGTTCATTACGCCTACTTCTTAAATTTAGGGATGAAATTTCCTAAACTAGGGGAGGCTGTAACAACCCGCTTTTTGGGAAGTCAAAGTCAAAGTCAAGATTGAAGTCAAAGGAAGAAAAGATTGCTAATTGCGATCTGTCACTCCTTTCTTAATTATTGATTTGACTTCTTTGACTGTAATCGAATCTTTATTTTATTTTCTTTAGTTGTATTATGTGGAGTACTTGCTAATAATCGAGGTTTTAATCGCATATTAATTGCTAATCGACTTATCGCTATCGCAATCGCAACTCAAATTACGCGTTCTGGATATTGTTTTACGTGTGTGTGCCTATTATGTGTTATTTGTGCATGTTATGTTTACGTTGAGGTGGTTAATCGCAATTCTATCGCATCGTAATCAAATCGAAAACGCTACACGCAAATTATTTATAGTGATTGTATGTTAGATATAGTAGTTAGGATTACTGGGTAATACTATCGCATCGTTCACTCGAATCGCATTGCAACGCACTACACACGAAACGAAACGAAACGAAACGAAACGACAAAACTCAGCATGCCGGACACTTGGATCGAGTGACCACCCGACCGAGTGGTCATCCGGTCGGATTGCCATCCGGTCGGATTGCCTTCCGATCGGATTGCCACCCGATCGGACAGCCATCCGATCGGTGACCTCATCCGACACTTGTGTCTTTCCTTTTTGGGAAACCCTATAAATACCCCTCTGTCACATCATTTGTGATGTGACAGCTCCTCACTCGAACCAGCCGCACTCAAGCCCTCTTTTCTCTCGATTTCTCGCGATTCTTGTAGGTTTCCAACCAAAATCTTGTACTTCTATGATCTACATACACTTCTTCACCTTTTTCACCTTTGTATCTTAACTTTTAACCATGAAATCACCGGATTTGAGGTGTTCTAGGGTCATGTCATTATGGGGTCCTTATGAACTTCAAGGTTTGGCTTCATTCCACCAAGAACAACTCATATCTGAAGGATTCCCACAAGATTAAACAATGTTTTCGCCTAGATCTACACATATTCATGGTAAAAAGGATTGAAAGATGGTTCTCCAACTTTCTTTCAACTCTTTTACACTCAATGCACTCAAAACCGATAGAATCAGAGATTGTTCTAATCTTCTGCTCCTTCTTAGTGATGTACTGGTTCAAGATCTGGTTTCTATCAAAGAGACAACCGATTTCGGGTTGAGCATAAACCGCCGTCTCGAACAGTTAACTGATCGGACTTGGGTGATTCCTGTTCGATTGGGTCACTCGGGTCAAGACGAGGTTTCTGTTGTTTAGCACGTTGTTAAACCGTCTCGATCAAAGCTACAAATAATCAAGTGCCAAAACGATCAGAGAGTCAGGACGGATTACTGTCCGATCTGATTGCCATCCGATCGACCGGCCATCCGATCGGATGGCACTTGGTACCACACTTAACTTTCATTTCAAACTTTCAAGAGTTCTGAATGTTGAACGGGTTACCGCCCGATCGGATTGCCATCCGACCGAGCAACCATCTGATCATGTGACATTTGGAACTTTGGTACTTAAACAATTTTCAACATGTTCAATGCACAGGATTTCCATCCGATCGGATTGCCATCCGATCGAGTGACCGTCTTGCTGTAAACTTATTCTCAACTGAGAAGCCTCGCCAATCAGATCGCCGTCCGATCGAGCCGCCGTTCGATCGACCGACCTGAAGGGTAGAGATACTTCTCTATTTTTAAATTGCTACAACGATTACTTCAAAGGTCAAACCATCATACACAAACACATCTTCACTAAACTAGGTGTCAATCCAATCGAATGGCCATCCGATCAGATTGCCATCCGATCGGGTCACCATCCGACGCTTGGTCAATCTCACCGTTTTAAACACCAACCTTTGCTTATGCTATCATTAACTGTTCAGGCTGATCTCACTCTAGCGCTCCCTTCAATCCATTAATTCCATCGCTGTGAGTATACTCGATCCCTTTTTGCTTTAAGCAATTTTGGGTGTTACATACGTTACCTATTCTAAATCACAATCGACACACAAAGCAAACACTATTTATACGCTAACCTCTAATGCATGTTATACTTGTCTCGATGAATGCATGTTTGTTATGTTTACACATTGATTGCTGTCTACCTGCCTTAGCAACGATAGTACTATAGTTTGGACTCAGCACATGTTCACTCAGGGGTTGTTAAGGACAACTACATCACGTGTTCACGGTGGTGAACATGTGTTGCGAACTTGCATCACGCAGTTAACCCGCTGTCATTGGTATTGATTGGATCTTTGTCGATAACTTACATGCTTCACTTTATACGTATTCCATGCTGGTTATGCGTAAACTATTGTGAACTCTACTATGCTATATCAAACTTGTATGCTCACCTTTACACTATGTGTATTCAGCTCTATTTTAACGTATGTGACAGGTGCTTAGGATGTTGTGCTTTATCTGCTTGTGTTGAATCAAGTAGGATGGGGTCTAGAAACAAAGACAATTTATTTATTTATTTGAATCTGAGTTGTCGGAACATGTTTTGTTTTGAGAATATCGATGTCTGTAATAATTAGATTACTTAATGGGTTATGGTATGGCACATAATATTAACTATTTGGTAATTTAGTCGTTATGGAATTTTCTCTTGACAATCTGTTTCTCTCAGTGCCATGCCCCGATGTTTCCGTCATCGGTTGGGGTGTGACAACCTCCTCAGTCTTTTAGCCGTGTGTACTACTGCTAGTACCAGCTTGTTGGTTGGAGAGTAATTGACTTCAGTTGCCTTTAGAACCATCCTCACAAAGTACACTTGTTGGTCCCAGATAGACTTAAAAATTTTCTTTTCATGTAATATGGCAAGTGATTTCAACAACTATGAAAATAGTGTGCGGAAATAAAAATCAGACTTTCAAGAAACAAGACCTACAGAATTTTCAAGTTTATATCACTTTGAAACAAAATGGTTTACAAGGTGATTGTGAGGTTATTATCTATTACAAACGAATACTTGTGTAATTCTGAGGTGAAAGGACAATGGAGTTTTTATTGTATGTATTAAATGCTTGTCTTAACTCATTGTCCTTTGCTTGAAAAGCTTTCTATTTATAGAAAGACCAGGGGCATGGGTAAACATTTGTTTATTCATGTATATGTCCTGCAAAAAGTAGCTTCTTAACATACTCATTGAATCCAATTATCAAGTTGCTTTGGTCATCATGAGATCCAATAATGTCAAGTTGCTTCGGTTATTGTGGCAGGGTAGAACTTGTTCAGACAAGTGGGGTTTATCAGAATTTCTGATAACCACTTCATCAGAAATTCTGATGAACAAATCATCAGAAAGTCAGATGATCAGATTTGCCAGAAACTGATGATATTTTATTAGAAATATCATCAGATCCATCAGAATGACCTTTTCTGATAATCTTCTCTTGTTCTTGATCAGCTTCTGATTCTTTGAAGAAGATGTGTTGTTCTTTTCAAGCGTCCTATCTGGTTTCTTCTTGTTGTTTGATCTTTAGGACATTATCTTCTTCTTTAGATCAAGCTGAATAAGTTTTTCTTCAATACTTACATAAAAAGTTTCCTAACAGTTTCCCCCTAAGTATTGTAAGAAAAACAACTATCTATGTCAAACATAAGCAAATTTCAACCAAACTTAAAAACATAATTTAAACAACCAAATTGAGAAAATCCAAATGAGTTCAAAAACAAAAAAAATAATGTTTCCCAAACAGATTATAAATTCATGAATTTATCAATTGATCTTCAGCCCACTTTTGTAACTGTCTCCTGGCTTCAACTTTTTCTTGTAATCAATCTTCTTGTGAGTTTCTTTGTATAGATCTTTATACCATCCCCTTGCTTCCTTCCATCTTTCAATAATATCTTAATTGTCTTCCTCAGCTGTTCATTTTCATTTCCTTTCTTCTTGAGCAGCTCTTGTTTTTCATTCATCCAGTTCTTGATGTAGTTCAGGGTCTGATTTGAATACGTGTTAATTTCATTGATTCTGAACAGAGCTTTCTCATCATTAGCATATTTGAAAACCACTGACATTTCAGGTTTTTCAAAGATAGTTCCAGTTCTTGCTTTGGATAGGATTTCAGCAGGAATGGAGTTATTAGGAGGAGGTGTTTGTACTTTCCTGCTGTACTCAAAGTTGATGCACAAGTCAAAGTCTGCCAGTGCAGCTCTTTGATATATTTTCTTTCCTGCTTTCTTGATATTGTCAAGGGCTCTTCTGATGTGTACTGTGTTGCCCTTTTCTTGATCAATGATCTGTTTCATTTTTACTAGGTTCAGTGGATGAATATCATCAGCCAGATCTCCATCAGTAACAGTTGTTGTAGTTCCATCTCTTCTGGCCAATGTATACTTGTTCTGCTCATAAGTTCCCATGACTCTACCTTGATAACTTACAGTGTTAATTTTCTCAATATTAACCACTAGATTTGTAACAGGCTTGTGCATGAGTTCCCAACTTCTCTGTCCTATGATTTGAATGATGTTTGAGCTTACTGGAGAGAGTTGCCTTTCCTGTTTACCCTCCTTATCATTCCAGTAGAAGTGCTTCAAGTGTTCTTCAGGGTACATCATTGTGTGTTGATCAGGTTCCAAGAGTCAAAATTCTTTTGGATTTCCATCTGGACCTTCTCTGATCATTGTCTTTGGTCTTTTTGAGGATGTCACTTCATCTTCCCTTTTTCTTTTCTCTGCTACATTAAATTGTCTTCTAAGTTATGTTTCATCAGTAAGAGCTATGGAAGATGATTCAACTGGAATTGCTTCTTGTGTCAGCATCTTTAATCTGTCTGGCTTTGGTATATTTGGTGGAGGACCCATGGGTTTTGGTACATTTGGAGGAGGGCTCATGAGTTGTTTTTGCTTTTGTGGTGTTGAAGTTTCTGGTTGTTTGGGTGGTTCTTGTTGAGAGACTTCTGGTTGTTTGAACTATTGTTGAGAAATTTCTGGTCCTCTTATTGGTTCATCTTATGGAATTTGAGCTTTCAGTTCATGCAAATCAATATTTTCCAGTTTGGCAACATTATACTGCAACCTCTTTACTAACCATTGAACATTAGTAAGAGTTTGAGCATTTGTTTCTTCTTGTTTCTGCATTTTCTAAAACTACAATTTGTCTTGATTCTTCTATGTAGACCATTCCACCATCAATTTTTCAAGAGCCTCAGCCATGCTGCTGCTATTAGCTCTTAGGACTTGAATTTCTTCTAGAATTCTCCCCGCACTTGAGCTTTCTTTTACACTTGCAACTTCTGCCATTTTTGTCTTGATTTCTTGAAGTTCTTTGAGAGCTTTCTCAAATTCTGATGACTTTTCTCTGCTTTCTGATGACTGCTGAAGTTTGCTGAGAGCTGCATTTTTAACTTCTGTTTATTTCTTCACATTTTCAATAGTTTCTGATAAAGCTTTAATATCAGATCTTTGGTTTCTGATCTCTTCCAGTATAAGATCAAGCTTTTCTTCTGTTGCTGTCTTTCCAGTACAGACAACTGTAATGTCATCAAGTTCCTTGTGAAGTTGTTCTGTTGACATAGTTTGTTATTGTTGGTAACAGGAGGAACAACAGATGTTCCACCTCTAACAACAGCAGAAGACACACTTGCTGCTGTTTTAAAGTTTTCAGGTTGGTAATAATCCCAATCCTCCATACCCTTACCAGAATATTGAAAACTATTCAAATCCGGGTTTCCTCATATCCTTGAACCTTTCAGGTTCTCCAGGAGTTGTCGAGAAACTCTTGTTTTTCTCATCCAGGTTTCCTTGATCAGTAGACTGATCTCCACCTGTTTCCACCTCATTCTCCTCCTCATTTTCTGATTCAGAGAATAGGTCTTTGGATTCACTCACAACTTGGTTTTCAGAAACAGTCACTCTAGGTTCTAAAATATAATTACCCTGAATTGATTCATTAGAGTCACTATCAGGATTTTGAACAACATTAAATTTAGAGTGTTGTGCACCTGTTTCTCCCATGTGTGATGTTTCTACATGATGCTCTTCTGCCAATGGACTCATTTGCACATCTTCATTACCTTGTTGAGGTTCTGATTGAGCCTCCTGCTCTGTTTGTGGTGCACTTGATACATGGGCATCATGCTCCATTGGGGACACATTGTCATAAACTGCTGCATTTTCTAGTCTTTTGTTCAACAACTTCAAATACTCTGCCCTATAGAGTGAATCCTCTGGTATCAGATTCATCATACTTTCTGATAAGGCAGGCACATCAAAATCAAATTTCCAGAATCCTAATGCAAACCATGGTCTCATCACCTCAGTACTCCATATGTTTTCTGATGCAGGAATTTCCATATTCCTTTTAGAGAATGCATCAGAAATCATGATTGACAAAAATCTGGGAAAGGGTAGATGTGAATTTATTCTCCCAGTGTTGGTCAATATTGATCTTCTGATCAGATTAAAGATTTCTGCTACAAAATCAATGTTCATCTCTATGATGAGGCTGAACATGATTGTCAGAACATTCCTATTAATCTGGTCTATTCCCCCAATTTTCGAAGACAAGCATTTGTTTAAGATCTCCATAAACACTTGCCAGAAGGCAGGTAATTTGTTTCTCTTAAATTCACCAATTTTGGATTGTATCCCATCACAACATCAAGCTGTGCAAACATATCATCTTTTGTTGGTGCTTCATCATAATTTTGGCTTATAGGCAGTTCTAGGCATTCCCTTATCTTCTCCGGTATAATTACAATGAAGATATCTCCCCATAAGGGTGCTGTCAGCTCGTTGGTATTTGAGTGTATGAGTGTCTTCACCAATTGTTGTATAAGCTTTTCAGGTAGATCTCTGGTCTTTGTTAGGGCTTGAGCAATAGGACACCTTGTCAGAAATTCAATCAAAATTTGGCACTTCATGTCATATTCTCCTATGTTGGTGTTCATAACTTCATTGTTGCTTTTCAAGGGAAGGAACTCTACTTCATTGATGAATTGAACAAAGTGTTCAGCTGGTGGTATGTTGATGTTGATTGCGGCCATGGTAATTTAAGTTTTGCTTCAAAAAGGATTTTAGGGTTTCTGCTTTTAAGGATGGAAGTTGAAGGTTGAATGCTCTGTCGTTTGTAAGATGTATTTATAGTGTTTTGAGACAGAGATCTTTGAGTATTTATCGTGGTTTGTTTGTATTTAAGGTGGTTTATGACACCTTAATGATGTTTTAATCTGTTGAGGAAACAGTCGTTTTACAAAACCTTTGGTATATCTCCAAAAAATTTTATACAAATCTTTTATTAAAAATCAGAGATTTCAAAGATTTAGAAGATAAACAATAATATCCAAGTTGCACCTTTTCTTCCTGTGGGATCCTTTTATTGCAAAAAGGTCAAATTAAAATCCTTTTTGAAACTGACTTGGTTCCCAACAAGTCCTAGTGATGATGTGTATCAGAAAATCCTTAAATAAAACTTTTGAGTTCTGGATTTTCTGTATACTTCATCAGAATTCATTTGATTCAAATTTAGAGATTGAATCATGGTTTTTTTTTTTTTTTTTTTTTTTTTTTTTTTGAGATGAGAGGGAATAAGTAAGGTTTTGAAGATATTACTTACATTGCATTTCTGAACTTCAAATCTTTGCTCTTGATCTTCAAGGATTGTTTATTGTGAAAAATTTCACATCAATTTAACATTATTGTTTCGTTCTTTTGAAGATTGACTAACAAGAAAAAAATTTCCAATCCTTGACATAAACTTTTATGAATCTTTTTCTACTTTGTCACAAGTTTCTTTAAATCTGGTTTTAAGCAATGTCAACTGATATTTCTTCTCATTTTTCTGTTGATTTATCAGTCTTTCTGGTTATTTTAAAACTTTTCTGATGATTCATCAGATTTTCTGATGTTTTATCAGATTTTCTGGTGAATCATCAACTTTTCGGATGTTCCATCAGATCCATCATATTTTCTAATTTTTACCAGATTTCTTTATACTTTATCAGATTTTTCATGATTTTATCAGTTAAGCCATTTTACTTCCCCCTAGATCTATTGTGATGTTTTTGAAACTAAGCAAATATATACTTTTTAAACAAAGAAAAATTTTACAAAAAAAAAAAGTAATCATTATAGAAACTCCTAACATACAACCATAAGTAGGTTCCGTGTCCACTATGATTATGTGTTGGAACTAGGGAGGGAACATTCAAATCTTCTTGTAGAACAACCTGGGCCCTTGGGTACAAGTTTGTTACTCCTCCGAAGTCCAGCTGGCTTGTTATCACCTTGGTCACAAAATGAGGAAAGATTAGAAAAGGTTGACGAGTGTGCATGTTTGCTTCCAAATCTCTCATGAGAAACTTGGAGAAGTTGTACGGTTTTTCTTATACAACTGCATGCACTACTTCCATCATCCTGTAAGACAACTCATTGAAGTGTCCAATCTTCTTTGAGAAGTAGACACTGAGCTGTGTTACCAAATACTGGAACGGTTGAATGAAGCCAGATTTGCTGATCTGCCTCGAGACGTTGGGTGTGCGATAACCCATTTCCTTCAGGGTTTCTTCCAGTTTTTCCATTGGGAAGAAGGTGGTGTCTAGGTCATCAGTCAACTGGAGGGCATCTCTAAGATTTTCCTCCTTTAGAATGATTTTCCTGTTCATCACCTTGCTTTGTATCCACATGCTGGTGCCACTGTAGATGGTTTCTGCATTCCACCAAAACTCTTGAAGGAGTGTAGGGTAGATTGTGACATGTGTTGATATAGCATGGCCCAAAGGACTTTGCTTTAACATGTTGTACACTATCCGGCAGTCCACCCATGCAGGACCTTCCAATTTTGACCTTAGTCTAAGGTTGTGTGTGGTGTGAAGAATGAGAGAAAAGTGCTCGGTACTGATTTCTTTTGCCATTTGAGGTTTTTGAAAGTGAAATTTTCTGGAAAAGTTTTGAAGTGGAGGTTGTTGTGATGAAGAAAGTCTTCAGGAGTTGTTAATATATATATAGATGAAAGTGATAGTTATGCCATAAATGGTATTAACAACTCAAGATTTTCTTATCCTTTTCTTTCTCTTCATTTAATACGATATCTGAGTTCAGAGAATATATTGCAGAGTTTAAGCCCCCGTTTGGGAGTAGCATTGAATAACTAGGTGGCTACTTTTATAACCCTTAATAATTTTATGCCCATGTGTCTTGCTATACTTTTATGAAAGATGACGTTGCATGCTTTGGAAGTAGAAGTGAAATGAATTTTTGCAGAAAATGTTACTTGTGACGGTTGATTTTCACTATGGTGGCTTTGAATTTATCTTAATGCAAATGGCCTTTCCCCCGTTTTGATTTTTTTTAATTTAAACTATGAAAACAAAAATTCAAAAACAGATTATCTACAGTTATGTGTTTATACAATTATGAGATATGAATTAAGATGGTAAAATTCATGAAATTTTCTGATAATCAGTGGTGAATCTGATGCTTTAACAGATTTTCTGATGTTTTATCAGCTTTTCTGATGATTCATCAGATTTTCTGATGTTTCATCAGATTTTCTAATATTTCACCAGATTAATGGTTTTCTTTATCAGAAATCTGTTGTTTCATTCTTTAATCATTAGAATTTTTGTTTACACCCTGATTATCTCCTTTAGATTCATCAATTTGATTTTCAGTTTGTGACACATTGTTTTCTGAAATATCTTCATCCATAATGTTAACCATGCCAAGTTTGCTGATTAGAAAATTGTGTCTCTTTTCATCAAGAGGTTTTGTAAAAATGTCAACAATTTGGTTTTCTGTCGGAACAAAGTACATCTCTATGTTACCTTTCTTAACATGATCCTTTATGAAGTGATATCTGACATCTATGTGCTTGGTTCTAGAGTGATGAAATGGATTTTCTGTAATTGCAATTGCATTCTTTGAGTCACATAGAATATGTATCTTTGTCAGATTTACTCCATAATCCTTCAGCTGAGTTTGCATCCACATCACTTGTGAACAGCAACTTGCTGCTGCTACATATTCAGATTTAGTTGTTGATGTTGCAACACAGTTTTGTTTCTTACTTGCCCAACATACCAACTTTTCTCCCAAGATTTGACATGCACCAGATGTGCTCTTTCTGTCAATCTTTTCACCTTGCATAATCTGCATCTGTGTATGCAATTAGTTCAAGATTTGTATCTTTAGGACACAAGAGACCAAGTTCTGATGTGCCTTTTAGATATTTAAAAACCCTTTTAACTGCTTTTAGGTGAGATTCTTTAGGATTGCATTGGCATCTTTCTAGAAAACATGTAGCAAACATAATATCTGGTCTGCTTGAAGTTAAATATAGCAATGATCCTATCATCCCTCTATAGGTTTTAATATCTACACATGTTCCTTCTTTATCAGAATCCAGTTTGTTCCCTATTGCCATGGGAGTTTTTGAGATTGAGCAATTTTCAAGTGAGTATTTGTTCAAAATTGTTTTTACATACTTAGATTGACTCAGAAATATTCCATCATTTCTTTGTTTAACTTGTAAACCTAAGAAGAAAGTTAACTCACCCATCATGCCTATCTCAAAGTGGCTGGTCATTAATTTTTGAAACTTTTTGCAAAACTTTTCATTTGTTGATCCAAATATAATGTCATCAACATAAATTTGCACTAACAAAGTGTGACCCTTGTGTGTTTTAAGAAAAAGAGTTGTATCAATAGTACCTTTTATGAAGCCAGAATTGAGTAAGAAGTTTGAAAGTGTTTCTAATGCTGGTCCAAGTGTGGAGGAGCGGGTCATCTTGTATTTGGGGGCCCAAGATCGTGTGACAAAAGGGGCTTCACTAAAATGGCTCTAACTTGGGCTACGGGGGTCCGTTTTGGGCGTGCGCCCAGGCGAAACGAACGTGAGAACGAGCTCCATGTTGTTGCAAATGCCTATGGCAGTTTTGTTCATCGTCTGGGCCAAAAAAATGCTTATTTCTATTAGTTATTTGTCTTTTTATGTTTTTTTTAGTGTTTTGGCCATTTTGTTTTTGGGCTTGTGTTTGGCCCATGGTCTTTTTGAGGTCCATTTTGAATTTCTGTCTCTATTTATGTATTTCTCTTGTAATTTGGATAGTCAGACTTGAATTTCAAATTTACTCAAATTTCACTTCAAATTCTGTGACCTTTGGGTTGAATTTTGGGGGTTGGGGAAGATCAACATGGGTATTCGCAGAATCAACGTGTTTTGCTCTTTGTTATCGTAACACACACTACATCAGTTTCATACCATGCTCTAGGAGCTTGCTTCAAACAATACAAGGCTTTGTTTAATTTGTAAACATGGTTTTGAAATTTAGGATCAATAAAGCCTTCAGGTTGATGCACATAAACTTCTTCCTCAATCTTACCATTTAGGAATGCAGATTTCACATCCATTTGATATACTTTGAAGTCTTTGGATGCAGCATAAGCAAGAAAGATTCTTACTGGTTCTAATCTGGCCACTGGTGAAAAGGTTTCATCATAGTCAATACCTTCTTGTTGACAATAACCTTTAACCACTAACCTTGCCTTATTCCTTGTTATTATACCATTTTCATCTGATTTGTTTCTAAATACCCATTTTGAACCTATGATAGATTTGTCATTTGGCTTTGAAACTAGATCCCATACCTTACTCTTTTCAAACTGATCAAGCTCTTCTTGTATTGCTTGAATCCAGTCTGAATCATTAAGAGCTTCTTTAACAGACTTGGGTTCTATCTTGCTTATGAACCCAACAAAAGCACACTCATGTACTGTGGCAGATCTTGTTCTTACACCATCTTCTGGATTACCAATAATGTCAGATTGAACATGTCCTTTTATCCATCTCAACTTGTTGTGAAAAGTTGTTGGTTCTGATGGATTTGAAGTTTCCCCCTGAACATTTGCCTCATTTGTTTGGAATGTATCAGAATTTTGATTATCAGATGTATTTTCATTGTTCTGATTCAATGTTTCTGATACATTTTCCATTTGTTCTGCAGGGTTAGCACATGAATTTTCTATAGATTTACCTTTGAGATTTTGATCATGTCCTAGGAATACTTCTGTTACTATTTCAAAAAGATGTTCAAGTTTTTCTTGTTTATCAGAAAGGTTTATTTCCTTCATATATTCCTCAGAAACTTCTGTTTCTGATGAATCATCAAATGATACATATAAACTTTCTCTGATTATCCTTGTGTTTAAAATAAAAATTCTATATGCTTTTGAGGACATTGAATAACTAAGAAAAATCTCTTTCTCTGTTTTTCTGTCAAATTTTTCAAGACTTTCAAAATCATTGAAAACAAAACACCTACAACCAAATGTGTGTAAAAATTTTACATTTGGTATTCTCCCATTTATAATGTTGTAGGGTGTTTTATTATGTCTTTTGTTGATTATGAACCTGTTTTGGGTAAACCAAGCATTTGCTATTACCTATGCCCAAAAAATGAGTGGGCAGTTTTGCATGAGCAAGTATTGTTCTGGCTGCCTCCACTAAGGCTCTGTTTCTCCTTTCTACCACTCCATTCTGTTGAGGTGATCTTGGAGCAGAAAAATCATGAGAGATTCCTTTGCTTACAAGGAAGCTCTCAACTTTTGAGTTCTTAAATTCTGTTCCATTATCTGTTCTGATATTTCTGACTGACAATTTTAAAAGATTTTCAATTTTTCTGATAAAATTTATTATCAGATCTGGAGTTTCACTTTTCTTTCTTAAAAACTCTACCCATGTGTATCTGGAAAAGTAATCTACAATGACAAGTATGTACTTCTTTCCATAGAAGCTTTCAGTGCTTATGGGTCCACAAAGATCCGTATGCAAAAGTTCTAAATTTTGTGTTATTAAAGATTCAGAAATTGTTTTGTGTGAGCTTCTTTTAGATTTCCCCATTTCACAGGCTTCACAAATTTTATCCTTCTTTGAGGATATGAAAGGTAATCCTTTTACCAGTCCTTTGTTTACTAATTTGCTTAAATTTTTAAAGTTTAAGTGGGCTAATCTTTTGTGCCATAGCCAACTACTACCTTTGTTAATTTTTGAAAATAAACATAATTTTGGATGTTCATTTTCCTCTTTAAAATCAAAATAGTAGATTGATTGTCTTATTCTTTTTCCACTTAAATAGATCTTATTATCATCCGTACCAATTAGCATACATTTTTCTGGTAAAAAGGTTACCTGAAAACCTTTGTCACAAAATTGACCATAACTCAGCAGATTGTACTTTAAGCCTTCTACATAGGCTACTTTTTCGATGGTCAAACACCCATACTTTATACATCCATACCCCAAAATCCTTCCCTTTACACCATTCCCAAAATTAACCAATTTACCCAGTTTTGAAACAAAATTACTGAGCAAGCTCCTGTCTCCAGTCATGAGCTTGGAGCTACCAGAATCGCAGTACCAGATCTGCTACACACGATGGTCCTGAAATGGTAAAGTTAGAGGGTTTTTTGTACCAAGACTTGCTTGAGTACTTTTTCTGATGAAGATTTAATCATATTTTCTTCTTTTGAAGAACTTTCATCAGAATGTCTGTTGCATGCTGAGCCATGAACAGGCTTTTCAAAAGAGTCATCTAACAACCATGTATCAGTCCCAGCTATTAAACTGACTTGTTGTAGCTTCTTGGCTTCTTCCAGCTTCTTCTCATAGTATGCAACATCCTTCAGTTTCTTATTTTTTCACTCTGATGCATAGTGACCCTTTTGTTTACATTTGTAACACACAACTTCTGCTTTTCCTTTATCCCAAGATCTTCCTTCCATCCTCCCTTTATCACTTTTCTGCTACCTTTGGCCACCTCCCCTTAACCTCTGCTCAAAAGTTTTGGTGAGCAATGCAATTGCTTCAGCAAAAGCAGAAAAATCTGATGATGTATCAGAATTTTCAATATTTTGGAAGTTTGAGGTTTGTGGATCACTGATGGGTATTCTTTGTGAGTTTGAGATTAAAGCTAAAGATCTCCCTCTTTGATTTGATTCTTCATATATCTCTTCTTCTCTGGGTACCAGAGTGCTAAATAAGTCATGAATACTCATATTACCTAGTTCTAAGGTGGAGGACAAAGTCATGGTTAGACTTCTCCATTCTCTAGGCAAAGCATCCATAAATTTTATATTCCTTTCATCATTTGATTTTACAATCCCAAATTTCTTTAGCTCATTTAAAAGTTTAGCAAATCTATGATAGGTTTCATAAAGTTTTTCATTTGGTAAACTTTTAAGTCTCTCATATGAGGAAACACAGTTTATTCTTTTGTTCCTCTTCATCCTTTCCCCTCCTTCACAAAGATTTTCTAACTGATCCCATATCTCTTTAGCTGATGCACATACATCAACTTGAGAGAATATGTCATTAGGAAGTGCCATTATTAAAAGTGATTTTGCCCTTTCATCTGCAACCATCAGGTCCTTGTCTTCTTTGCTCCAAATACTTTCACTTTTGGGAGCCAAGGAGGTAGGGACTCCTGGTGATTGATCAGTTGGTGGAATAGCTGGCATTTCAGTCATTGGTTCATATGGACCCCTTACAATGGATTGAAATAGAGTTCGGTCATGTCCATTAAGGAAGTTGACCATCATGATTTTCCATTGTGGGTTTTCCTCTCTGACCAAGGTCGGAGGTTTAGACATTGAACCAATGTTGAAAGCATTATTCCATGTTTGAAAGTTTTCCATATTTAGAGAAAAAGAGATGACCAATTAATCGTTTGAAAATGATTTATTCAATGTGCTCTGATTCCAATTGTTGGTCCCAGTTAGACTTAAAAGCTTTCTTTTCACGTAATATGGCAAGTGATTTCAACAAATATGAAAATAGTGTGTGAAAATAGAAATTATACTTTCAAGAAACAAGACCTACAGAATTTTCAAGTTGATATCACTTTGAAACAAAATGGTTTACAAGGTGATTCTGAGGTTATTATCTATTACAAACGAATACTTGTGTAATTCTGAGGTGAAAGCACAATGGAGTTTTTGTTGTATGTATTGAATGCTTGGCTTAACTCATCGTCATTTGCTTGAAGAGCTTTCTATTTATAGAAAGCCCGGGGGCATGAATAAACATTTGTTTATTCATGTATATGTCCTGCAAAAAGTAGCTTCTTAACATATTCATTGAATCCAATAATCAAGTTGCTTTGGTCATTATGAGATCCAATAATGTCAAGTTGCTTCAGCTATTATGGAAGGGTAGAACTTATTCAGACAAGTGGGGTTTATCAGAATTTCTAATAACCACTTCATCAGAAATTCTGATGAACAAATCATCAGAAAATCCAATGATCAGATTTGCCAGAAACTGATGATATTTTATCAGAAATATCATCAGATCCATCAGAATGGCCTTTTCTGATAATCTTCTCTTGTTCTTGATCAGCTTCTGATTCTTTGGAGAAGATGTGTTGTTCTTTTCAAGCATCCTATCTGGTTTCTTCTTGTTGTTTGATCTTCAGGACATTATCTTCTTCTTTAGATCAGGCTGAATAAGTTTTTATTCAATATTTACATAAAAAGTTTCCTAACAACATTGGTATCTGCTCATTCCCTCTTTCCACCACAAGCACAAAGCTTATTGCTTCTTGTCTTGTGGATAAACATTTTTAAGGAAGTTGTTAGCTTAGATGATCATGAGCATAGGGCTCGTAGATCACGAAGTAAATGATATGTTTATAGTCTGTGAACTTACCGACAGGTAGACTATGATTGTTTCTTCTTTCTTGGGTGCTGTCATGGTCGGCAGGGAAACTATGAGCTCCTTGAGTGCTATGAAAGCCGCTTCTGCTTCCTCCGTCCACAAAAAGTTTTTCTTATCAGCACGGTTCTTCAGTGTCTTGAAGAATGGTAATGATCTTTATGCCGACTTGGGGAGGAAGCGCTTGAGAGCTGCTATTTTTCCATTAAGGCTTTCAACTTCCTTTTTGGTTCTTGGAGACTTCATCTTTATGACAGCTCGGACCTTATCTGGATTTGCTTTTATGCTTTGTTTCCCCACAATGTGATCGAGGAACTTTCCTTCCACGAACCCAAAGGAGCATTTGTTTGGGTTTAATTTCATGTTGATTGCTTTGAGATTGTGGAACGTCTCCTTGATGTCTTGGAGCATGTCTTCTCCTGTGTGACTCTTTATTACAAGATCATCGACATATGCTTCCATATTCCTTCCGATTTGTTGGGAAAAGGCCTTGTCCATAAGACGTTGGTATGTTGCCCCTGCGTTCTTCAACTCGAAAGGCATCTTTTTGTAACAGAAAATCCCCTTATCAGTATGGAATTCTCTTCATCTTCCTTCATCATTTTGATCTGGCGATACCCTTTATAGGCATCAAGGAAGCACTTGTATTCAAAATCCATGCGTAAGTCCACCTTCCAATCGATCTCAGGCAACGAGTAGCAGTCTTTGGGACATGCTTTATTGAGATCTTTGAAGTCAACACACGTTCTCCAAGAGCCATCTGGCTTCTTTACCATGATGGGGTTTGCTAGCCAAGAGTGATACTTTACCTCCCTTAAGATACCTGCTTCCACTAGTCTTTCTACCTCCTGACAGGCAGCTAGGCTTCGTTCAGGTACCAGGCTTCTTTTCTTTTGTGTGATGGGTTGATAGGTCGGAGCTATGTTCAACGCATGTTTTGCTACTTCTCTGGGTACCCCTACATATCTCCTGAATACCAAGCGGACACGTCTGTGTTCCCTCGGAGGAGGTCAATCAGCATTTCCTTGATTGTATTGGGGAAGTGATTGTTGATCCTTATCTTTTGCTCCGGGTAGGAGTCATTGATACTTATCTTTTCAACAAGACTTTCATTTGCCTTGCTACATTCCCTTTCTTCTATTTACATGGATGCAATCAAAAGAGCTTCTTGTGTAGGTACCAGTGAAGCGATACCCTTATCCATTGGAAACTTCATCATTCCGTGTGTTGTGGACACCACAGCATCAAATGCTGCTAGCCCCGGCCTTCCTATCAACAGGTTATAGTTTGAAAGGGAACTTACAACAATAAAAGTAAGCTCCTCTATTCTTGACAAGTCTCTGTCCTGAAACATAAGTTTAGTGTTATTTTTCCTAAGGGTTGTACCTTTTCCCAGGTGAGCTTCTGAGGGACGTGTCAGTGGCTTGTAAACGAGCTTTTGTTTCACTTTCGAGTAGGTCAAAACATCTTTGATACATGATATTGGAGGCTGCTCCTGGATTCATGTACACCCTTTCAAGGAGGGAGCCTTCTATCTCGGCTTCCACAATGATTGGGTGTTCCTGCTTATCGTTTGGATCCGTGGGAGGGAAGCAAATGAACTGTTGATTCCATGGTATAGGCATCCTCCTTTTTCCATCTTGTTTTCTTTCTGACCAAACCATGTTTATATTTACTTCCTTCTTCCCCTCCTTCTTGTCTTTTATTTCCTTCACCAAGTAAGCAAGCTCCCCTGACTAGACAGCTTCTTCTATTCTCTTTTTCAGCTGGTAGCAATCATTAGTGTGGTGTCATGTGTCGTTATGGAAGGCACAAAGCTTGCTTACATCTCTTTTGCTAGCTGCTTTGGACAGAGGTCGGGGAGGTCGAAAGTTGTAGTTGACCTCGTTGGTCGACAAGATTTCTTGGAGTGTCTTGGTGAGGAGGGTGAAGATCTGTTTGTCCTTGTCCTGATTTTGATTTGGTCGAGGAGATCTTTTTCTATCATCAAATCGTCTTCCTTCGTAAGGTCTGTATGATCGTCAATCAACAAAACGTTGGAATCTTGACCTTTTAGCTGGGGGAGGTGGCTCCCTCCAGCTCCTTTGCTCCCTCTTTCTTGATGCTTGTTTTTTCAAGGCTTCCTCACCTTTCAAGAATGATTCTGCCCTTTCAAAAGGTTCTTCCATTGTCTGGGGATTGTTCTCATAGAACCTTCTTAGAAGCTTCTTAGGCTTTATAGCATTCATGAAGGCAGATAGCCTCATTTTTTCAGTTACCCCGCTGTACATCAGACCTTCCCTTTCGAATCTTTCTATGAACGCCCAGAGGTCTTCATGGTCTTTTTATTGGATCTGATGCATGACGGTGGCATCTCTAGTACATCTATTTAAAGGGGTAAAGTTAGCTAGGTGATCGGAGTGTCGCGCCCCGATCAAAGATAAAATTTATAAGCCCAAATTACCCTTAACAATGTGTTAGTGGTAGTAAAGGGTCGAATCACGAAGAGTTTGTGGTTTGTGCACGAACTTGATTGATTTTAAAGGATGTTGTCACAAATTATGAAGCTTGCTAAGAAATTTATCAATTTGTTTGTTTGAAAGAGTGTCGGAATGAACCGACAAGTTTGTTTTGATTATTTAACTAATAAAAACTTGAATCAATGCACGAAAACTTAATTAACGGTTTTAAACAATATATGAGTGCACGATTCACACCCGGTTCGATAATTGAAGTCCTAGGGTTTCTACACATTTTAGATTCAATTCAATTGCAAATATGATTAACGAATTTAGTGTCATGTGGCTTAGGTGCTAAGAGCTATCAATGTCGTAAACGACGGACCGCAATACACTTCGTTACCAAGAACATGTAAACTCTAAAGTAGACAAGGCATAATTGCACATAAACATTTCCTTAAGTCAAATTTAATCTTCACTCGACAATTTACGAATAAAATACAAATGCAAGATACTTGATATAAGTTTCAAAATCAAATCATAACTTGTCACAAATCAAATCTTAAACACAATGTTTAAACCCTAAAAACTTACAAAAACCTACACCGGGGTGAAACCTGCAAGACTTAGCCGCTCATGGTTGGATGAATGAGATCAACGGATGATTGAAGCTTGATTATGAACATCTGGAAGCCTTGAAGTGATGAAGATGGTGATTAGGGTTTGTGGTTGGTGATAGTAGAGAATGGATTGTGGATTGGATGATGTTGATGATGATGATGGATTAGGGTTTGTGTGATTCGGATGAATCGGATTGATGGATGTGATTAGGATTGATAGAAGATGAAGATGATAGTGTTCCTGACTCCCAAATGATGTTCAAAACTTCAAAAATATGTAACTCCTTCAAAAATGGTCAAAACAATCAATATAACCCGTCCCCAAAAGTTGGAAATCAAAATTTTTCGTTTGGAACATGGGAGGGCGTCGCCGACGGCTTAGGGGGCGTCGCCGACGGCTTAGGGGGCGTCGGCGACAACCTCTTTTTGTCTCAGTTTCTTCTAACACACTAATCCACAGCTTACGCAACAATTTTGCCAACGGAACTATCTAGGGGGCGTCGGCGACGGCCTCTCCATTTCGTGTTTTCTGTTTTTTCCATTTCTCGCTCCCGGTTGACCCGTTTTCCGTCCCGATGCTCCGTATAGCTCCTGAATATCTCCATAAACTCAGTTATACCTGTAAAACACAATTCCAATCAAATGTAGGTTATTCAAAACTAAAATTTATGTAAAAACATCAACTTAAACATGCTAAAACACTGGTTTTCGACCACGTATCACTTCCCCACACTTGTCTTTTGCATGTCCTCAAGCAAATATGTTTTTCACTTTCACGTGGGTCGAATGAAAAACACATTTCCCATTCTCGAGACATAAGTTAAGGTCTAATGTCATACCCGGTTCATGATTCTTACAATTTTCAAATTATTTAGCGATAAAGTGAATAATCACATAAAGAGGGTTACCCAAGATTAATCCGCCCTTGAAACTTACAAATCATGCACATCCCTCACAATGTTCTCTCCACCCAGTTCAAAAATTGGCTAATAAATGATGCATTAACACTTTTTAAGTAATCAGTCAAACTGATTAGAACACGTACACGCGTAAGCTTGCAACTCAATCATTCTCCACCACTGAACACGACTACAAAACACAAGTCAAAAGGGCTTTTAAAGGGTTGTAACGGGGCTAGGCTAAGGGTATGGAGTAGGACATTTTGAAAGTGGCTAAGGTGATGAAAACTCAATTTTTATTACAAAACAACTACTCTAAACACAACTAACTACAAACATCAAACTAGAAGGCAACAATTTCCGCCTTTTATTCAACAAACTATAAACACATCCTTTTGTACTTTTCTCAAAAATTTTCATTTTTTTTCATAAATAATAACCACAAGTTTACAAACAAACTAATCCTAAAATCGAATTTTCATCAAACGGGTTAAAAATAAAAGGTTTAACGGTCATAGGCTATATGGGTTGGTCAAACGAAAGGTTTACGCTCAAAGTTGGCGACTAAGGGATTTATTTAGGTAAGGATAGATAAATGGTGTAAAGATAAAAGGTTGCCTAATGCCTTAATCATTCTTGCGCTCATATTCGGTCTATGGTCTCAAATGTATCAAAAGTTGCAAGTTCTACAATACGCGACTAGTGGCCCACTCAAACAAAGAAATATGTATATTTATGATGTGTAAAAGTGGCTCAAGATCTCACGTACAAAGGGTATGGTATGGTATGTGATATACATAATGTATTAGTTTCTTAGGTGGATTATTCCCAAATAACCACCCGCTAAATACCCGTCATGTTAATAACTTGAACTTGACCATCCAAATGGGTTGTATCATCCCTCGTTGACTTAGTTACTTGTGCTTTTTAGACTGCTTCAAACAAAGACATTTTTGAAAAATATTTTGAAAATTTCCCCCCATCCCCACACTTGAAGTCAACATTGTCCTCAATGTGTAGTGTTCAAATGAAAGGGGTAAAAACCGAAAACTTTTTCTCCCCATCCTCACACTTGAGGTCAACATTGTCCTCAATGTGTGAGAATGGAGCTTTTAATATGCACAAGGGATGTGACACGACCATCCTCTCAAAATTTCATCTCGGCCAGTAAAATACAATATACAATCCACTTATTAACTAACTAATAATCAAAGCTAAAAAGAAACATATGCACCTGGCTTTGCTTGTTCCTCGTGTGCTATTCATTCTTCAATAAAAAATGGTCGACTCGCGAACATAATGTACCTACAAATCTCAACCTTCGTGTAGAAGCAAGCTTCTCACAACCATCAAAACTTGTTAGTTACCTAGCTCTACCATTTTTTATAAAGAATTTACCAAGCCATATTTCTATTCAACTTCGATTTTCTTGTGGAAAAGAAATTTTACAACAACAACAAAAATCCTAACTCACTTTGGTAGGAATCATGGTTGCATTTAGCTTATGCAACAAGCCCTTTTAAACCTCCTGATAGCTCGGGCGGACGAGTAGGTCTCGTGAGGGTTATATAGGGAATACACCCACAACGTTCATTTAACTACTAAACAAAACAAAGTACAGAATGGAAATGTACAACAAAACAAACTAGACTATGGAGACAAACTAAAAAGAACTATAAAAAGTATACAACATCAATTAACTTACCACCCATGGTGGTCGAATGGCGTGCTTGTCGCCCACGAACTTATCCAAATCACCCACCGGTGATTCATCCCATCTATTCCCGAATGGGCCAAATCTCCTCAGTTCCTCCTCTGCCTTCTTCTCTTGAGATGATTTCTTCATCTTCTTCCTTTTAACCAGTTTCTTCTTCGATTCTCCAAACCTACCAACCATAGCACATACCTTTTTGTTTGGATTCATGTCCTTCTTAGGACACTTATCCTCACCAAGTGGGTTAGTAAACTTAGGGAATACATTCAAGATCAATTTCTGGTCCCCAAACTTCATGCTCATCGTTCCCGTTGCATAATTTATTATGGCATTAGCTATTGCGAGGAACGGTCTACCCAGTATGACTATCAGTTGTATGTCCTTAACACACCCAACATAGTATACTACCAAAAAGTCAACTGGGTAATAGCAATCTTCAACCTTCACTATCACATCTTCCACCATCCCCCTTAGACGCTTGGGAGTCTGATCGGCCAATACCACAGGGGTGTCAAACTTTTTCAACGGACCAAAATCATATTGGTTATACAGACTCCCAGGTAAGATGCTCACACAAGATCCAAGATCTAGGAGCGCCCTCTTAATTTTGAATGTACCAATTTGAATTGAAATAAGAGGATCTCCTGGATATTGAGCTTTTTGGGGGAAGGCACTCAATAAAATGGCACTAAAATGAGATATCAAATCAACCAGTTCGGGTAATTTGTTGTGCCATTTTTCAGTGCTTAACTCCTTTAAGAATTCCACATGAGCCGGGACCTTTTTAATGTCATCAAGTAACGGTAAATTAATTTTTGCTTGTTTAATGTTTTCCCACCACTCGTCCTTTGGTGGGCACCGTTTATCAAACTTTGACCCACTAATCGGGTTAAGTAAGGCCAAAGGATAGGGAGTGGTATTAAACTCTAAACCCATATCATTGGCCTTATCATGAAATTGGTTTAAACAATTTTCACAAAAAGAGTGTTTAGTTACGTTCTCGATTTTAATTTGTGAAATCGTTTCTTGTTCATTTTCACTTTCCGACTCATCACTTACATTTTCCACTACACCATCAATGAATTGACGTAGTGGAATACTTTCGACACTACAAATTTCATCATTTGAAAGAAGAGTTACTGCGCTAACAAGTGCATTCCTCACATTGCTTGCGCTAGAGCTTTGATGCTTCAGGTTCACTGTGGTGTCACACGGGAATCTTCCTCCACTTCCTCGCAATTGAGTCATTTCCTCTGCAAGTTGGCCCACTTGTTTTGCCAACACCTCGTTTGACTTGTCTAGTACTTCATTCTCCTTTCGTGTCTCCTTCATCATATTCAACATGGAGTCAATCTTCGCACTCAAGTCATCACCGCTACCTTGATTATTTGCCAACCCGCTACTATTACCCCCTTGGTTGTAACCCCTTTGATAGTTTTCTTGGTTTTGGTACCCTTGGTTACCACCTCCTTGGTTGTAATTGTTGCGTTGGTAACCCCCTTAATTACCACCTTGCCGGTTTTGATATGAGGAGCCACTTTGATTACCGCCTTAATTTCCTGATTGAAAGTTTGGGTTCATTTAATTTGAAGCATTACCATATCTGAAATTTGGATGGTTCCTCAAACATGGATGATAAGTGTTGCAGTTCTTATCGTATTGCTTTCTATCTTCGTACACTTGATTCACCTCTTCGGCGGCTTGTGCCATGTTCACTTGGCACTCTTCAGCTCGATGACCAATATCCCCGCAACATTCACATACCGCAAATTGAACCGCCCCTACATCCTTTCTCTTTATACGGGCCAACTTCTGCTCTAATGTGGCGATTTGATCCTTGGCTCTTGAATCAAGATCGGGAAGAGATCGGGAAACGGGATGCTTTTTGGCTCGATCCGCCATAGCAACTGCCTTTGAATTCTCGCTCATTCTTTCCAAAAAGTCCCAATCATCTTCCTCATGATTGTTCAATAGAGTACCATTACTTGCTGATAGTAAATACTTGTGATCCTACGAATCCAACCCTCACACGAAACACTTCAATAACTCCCATCTAGGGATTTGATGGTGAGGACACTTCCGAACTAACTCCTTGAAACGAGTAAGGGCTTCATGTAGCAACTCTCTCGATAGTTGTCGAAATGACCGAATTTCATCCCTTGCATCATCGGTCTTTGCTATTGAGTAGTACTCATCGAGAAATACTTGTTGCATCTTGGCCCATGTGCGAATGCTATTCGCAGGAAGTGTGAGGAATCATTGCTTAGCTTTATCCTTCAACGAGAATTGAAATAGCCTCAACTTAACTTCCTCTATCTCAAAATCACGCTCCCTATCGTGCCACATATAGCGGATAATTCCGCCAAGTGAGTATACGGCTCGTCGTGTGTCCTACTGTTGAAGTGAGGTAGGATATTGATATAATTCGGCTTGAATTCAAACGATCTCACTCCTCGAGCCGGAGAAATAATGGGTATATCGTTTTCGGTGACCATTGGTCTAAATCGACCATTCACACCTCTTGGAGCCCCTTGATTTGGTTGTTGTTGTCGTTACAGACCGTTGACTTCATGGTTTTCCGGTCTTCTATAACCTCTTCGCTCACCACACCGATCACCACCTTGATTACCACCTCCCACGAATTGAGGAATCCGGTTACGGTTAACGTTGTTGTTATTGTTATAATTCCCATCATCTTGGTTCCTTTGGTTGTTGTTTCGTGGTTGACGGTTATTTCCATACCAGTCGTTTCGACCATAATCTTACCCGTACCCTTCGTCGTTTCCCACGAAATTGGTGTTTTGATAGCCATAGTCTTTATACTCAAACCCCCTAGCATTGTAGAAATTACCTACTTTGTCGTCACCCCACACTTCATCATCAACCCATTCATTGTAATTCCCACTATCATCGGAGTATTCCGAGTGAATACTCACATTTTCTGGCGATTGATAACCGGGAACACTATACGGTTCGTCATCGGGAATAGCGTTTCTCAAATCATTGATATTGAGAAACTGATCTTCATTCGCGGGATTTCCATGATTTTGGTTAACTCCACGGTTGGTGTTAACATTCCGGTTGTTGAGGTTGGGTGGAAATGGGTTTTGTCTATTTGGATTTTGAGGTGGAGGTGTGGGTGTACGTTGGTTGTTGTTGTGATTAGGGCCACGGTTTTGAAATGGTGGTGTTTGTGGTCTTGAGTTGTTACCACCGCTCGGTTGGTCATCTTAAAGGTTTGGATTGGAGCAAAGGTTGCCACAATATTGTAATTGGTGTTAGTGGTTGGGTTGGTTTGAATTTTGGGGATCCATTGAACTAGGTTCAACGGAGTGTGTAGAGGGTGGGCGAGTATTGCGTGGGTCGGAAGCAAGAGTTGCTTCCAACCGGTTGGCTAAATTTCTCCTAACGACTCGCTTGATTTCCAGTTCGAACACTAGTGGTGAGGTCCTCCCAGAATTGCGTGTATGCATGCACTACCTGTAATCTGCACAAGTAACACACCCGCATAACACAAAAGTAGAAACGAAAATAAGAAACAAGCAATTAAACAGGTAATCACAAAATCAACAATATCCAAACACAAAGAGCACGAACTCCCCGACAACGCAGCCAAAAGTTGATCGGAGTGTCGCGCCTCAGTCAAAGATAAAATTTATAGGCCCAAATTACCCTTAACAATGTGTTAGTGGTAGTAAGGGGTCGAACCACGAAGAGTTTGTGGTTTGTGTGTGGACCTGATTGATTTTAAAGGATGTTGTCACAAATTATGAAGCTTGCTAAGAAATTTATCAATGTCGGGATGAGCCGACAAGTTTGTTTTGATTATTTAACTACTAAAAACTTGAATCAATCCACGAAAATTTAATTAACGGTTTTAAACAATATATGAGAACAAGGTTCACACACGGTTCGGTAATTGAAGTCCTATGGTTTCTACACGTTTTAGATTCAATTCAATTGCAAATATGATTAACGAATTTAGTGTCACGTGGCTTAAGTGCTAAGAGCTATCAAAATCGTAAACGACAGACCGCAATGCACTTCGTTACCAAAAACATGTAAACTCTAACCTAGATAAGGCATAATTACACATAAACATTTCGTAGAGTCAAATTTAATCTTCAACCGACAATTTACGAATACAATACAAATGCAAGACAATTGATATAAGTTTCAAAATCAAATCATAACTTGTCACAAATCGAATCTAAAACACAACGTTTAAACCATAAAAACATACAAAAACCTACAACGGGGTGAAACCCGCAAGACTTAGCCGCTCATGATTGGATGAACGCGATCAACGGGTTATTGAAGCTTGATTATGAACATCTTGAAGCCTTGAAGTGATGAAGATGGTGATTAGGGTTTGTGGTTGGTGATAGTAGAGAATGGATTGTGGATTGGATGATGTTGATGATGGATTAGAGTTTGCGTGAATCAGATTGATGGATGTGATTAGGAATGATAGAAGATGAAGATGATAGTGTTCTTGGCTCCAAAATGAGGTTCAAAACTTCAAAAATATGCAACTCCTTCAAAAATGGTCAAAACAGTCAATATAACCCGTCCCCAAAAGTTGGAAATCAAAATTTTGCGTTTGGAACATAGGAGGGGCGCCGGCGACGGCCTCTTGTTGTCTCAGTTTCTTCTAATGCACTAATCCAATGCTTATGCAAAAATTTGGCTGACGGAACTATCTGGGTGGCGTCGCCGATGGCCTAGGGGCGTCGGCGACGGCCTCTCCATTTTGTGTTTTCTGTTTTTTCCATTTCTCGCTCCCGGTTGACCCGTTTTCCGTCCCGATGCTCCGTATAGCTCCTGAATAGCTCCTTATCTCCGTTAGTCCTATAAAACACAATTCCAATAAAAAATAGGCTATTCAAAACTAAAAGTTATGTAAAAACATCAACTTAAACATCCTAAAACACCAGTTTTTGACCACATATCACTAGGAAGCTTTTGTATAGGTCATCGAAGGATTTTATGCTTCTAGTGGGGAGCCCACAGAACCATAACATAGCTGGCCCGATGAGGGTTTGCATGAACATATGGAAACATTCAACGTTATTTGAACGCTCAACTGTAGTAGCTCCTGTGAAGACCTGGAGGTGGTCCTCGGGATCTTCTAGACTATCGTATATCTTAACATTAGATGGCATCTTTATCTTTGTTTGAAAGACAAAGTTGGCTATCTCTTCGGAGAAGCATGATAATGAGCTGGGCTTATAAGGCATGGAGGGTATGTCAATATTCACCCCTGCTCCACTAGTGTTGGCTCCTGTCTGAACATTAGACTGAGCTTCAGCTTGTGGCCCAACCTGGGTAGCTTGCCATATCTGCTCCCAGCGAGCTGTTGGCTTAGATGGGCCAAGAGAGCTTCCATCTGAGGATATTGAGCACCATACAAGGGGAAACCCTATTGAAAACTTGAAGGTGGTGACAAGCTTGCAGCTACGGCTCTGCTAGCCAAGGGTAATGATCGAAGAGCTTCTTCCAAGGTAGTCTGTGGAGACGGGGTAGCTGCTTGAGCCTGTTGGAGGAGCTATTCAACGGTATACTCTGGGCTTCTTGGGAGTACAAGAGGTGAGCTAGCAGGATAGCTCCCCGGCTCGAGTGAACCATCGGGCGTGAGATATGAGTTAGAGTCAGAACTTGGTCCTGCTCGAGTAGTACTTTGAGATGTAGTAGTGCACAACGGAGAGGGCATAGGGGAGAGTGCGACTTCTGGTTCATCAAAAGAGAAATGTACTCTGACCCCTTTTGTTTGTTCTTCTCGAACATACCCATTCAAGAGTTCCCTCAACAGTATAAAGTTACTTCTTACTCCCTCTGGGGTTATTTACATGGTTTCAACCGGGAAAAGAACTTCACTCGGTGAAGATGGATTAACTCGTGTAGCGGGAGGTGTCTGGAACTGTTATGCATCTTGTGTCACCGGTGCGATGTGAAGTCGGTCCTGGTTGGTGGAGCAACTATCTACCCCCGCTGTAGCATGAGGGCTAGACCAAGGCATTGAACTGCTTGTAACTTCTTTTGGATGAGGATCCCTTCCGGCCATAAAAGAAGGTAACTTAGGAACATGGTTGTACTACCGGAAAAACTGTTCTAAGTAGCGCAGCCCCACGGTGGGCACCACTTGTTAAAAAACAAGAGTATGGTAGGAGGAAGGTCCAGGATCAACTCTAAAAGACAGCTCCATGATCAGAATCTGCAACCAAAGAACACCGTTAGCCTTAACGTGAGAGGGGGCCTCCCGCGTTTGGACTCCAGCATGAGAATCAGTAGAATGTTCTTAAGAGTCTTAGCAAGAGAAAGGATAAGAGTTTAGAGTGAGAGAATAACTTACTTTTGGCTAGAACAAGACCCTTCTTATATAGGCAGACTAGTCTGCCCAAGGAGCCTCATGCCAGTTGTATACCTTCTAGTCCAGGTAAGCTTATCCTTCCCTGATGTCTCTTGCAGGGTTAGCCTTGCCTCTTTTGGTATGTTTCAGATTTTGTGTGTCTTGAGGACACATTTATGCTTTATAGGGGTTTGTCTTTATACTTTAACTTATTCAATTCAAGTCCCAAGATTGTACAGTAGTTTTACCTTCTATCATCAGCTGTGGGCGTATCAGCTCCTGGTCAGGAGCTTTCAGCTTCTAACTTTCAGCTTCTTTCTTTAGCGCTGTTTATTCATTTTTACTATTATCGTTGACTTTGACTTTGTTAACTGTTGGTGCATATTTTGTATGTCTGCCACTGTGCGAATAACTAGATAGAGCATGTGTTGAATATTGTATAGAATAGAGTGAAATCCAGTATGAAACCAAGGTTTTGTGATGTAACAGTACCTTCATACGATGGGAGTCACTACGTACGAAGGGACTGCTTTGTGAGTTCGTACTGATATCCAAGACCATAAGCAGCTTCATGTCACAGCCCCCGACCCCACCCTGGGAGCGGGAGCCGTGAACCAATCAGATGGTATTGGTGCTTATTAATTTGGCAGTGGAAAGTTTCATTAGAACCGTAGTTAGAAAATATTTTTATCAGAGTTAAACACCAAAATGTTTAAAATAGATAAATGGGATAAAACCCAAGTTTTGCTGATAATACATTTACAGGGATAAACCCTAATTATTGAAAACAAAGTCTCCTTTTTATTTAGGTAACTTTTATAGCCACTTTCCTAAGCCTTCAGTGCTCTCCAGCTGGCTTTTATTGGCTTCACACTAAGTTACCTGAAACGAGTTTTAAAAACATTTTATCAGTAAGAAATACTGGTAAGTACATTCAATTTTGTAAAGCATCAGTTGTAACACATTACAGTATTAAGGGCGATTACAATGTTTATATCTACACAATTACTCGGTCAGTAAGTGTCACTCGACGGATCTGTGACTATGGTCATATCACACATTGGATACTCGTGCCCAATTGTAAAGGTTATCAAGTACTGTATACAAACCCCATAATACTGGCAGCATTTGTACAATTACAAAGACTTAATCACTGTAATTGTATTCAAAAACATTTGAGGTTTTGATAAAGCATTTTGACCCACAAAAAGTGTTGGGAAAAGTGAATATACTTACATTTGTAGACTTAGGTATTTCTACAGGCTTCCTGGTAATATTCTGGATTACTTCCTCGAGTTTCTATGAAAGATATGCAAATGCACACGTGTTAGTAAGATAACGTAAATCACATTAACCGTATACCTCGAGACAGAACTCCAATGACTAAGTCAGGCCAAGCCTTGACATGCATTACGGAGTCCTAGATCAATCGGGTGTAACACGAGACAGAACTCCAATAGCTGAGTCAGGCAGAGCCTTGACATGCGTTACGGAATCCTAGATCGATCGTGTAGGGTAATAAATACGTGATCGAGGGTTATAATACTTATAAAGAGGCAGAGCTTCACTTATTAGAGGGGTATTAGGCTATAACTTTAGCCTACAGAAGTTGAGAGAAAAGAATTAGAATACTGAACAATTGAAATGGCCGATCTCTGCTCCTTTTATAGCTGGTAGAAGGGCGGGTCACGGCCTGTGACATCTTCTTCATTTCTCGCAGCCCGCGAGAGCCCTAAAGGCGGCGGTAGGGTTTCTGAGTCATCGTACTAGTCTCGACAAGTATCTGACACGTGACAATCAGAGTGTCCGGCAAGTAAAGGGGCCTCGCGCCCAGCGAAGACTTCGGCTAACTGGGTCGCGGCCCGCGAGCAACAGATTATTTGTTTTCTTTTATTTTTATTGATATTAATATTATTCGGGTTCGTTTCTCGCATACGGGGTGTATTTAGTAACGTTTAGGGGTCATTTTCGAGGGTTGTTATATTCTCCCCACCTTGTTTTAAATCTCGTCATCGAGATTTGGGCTACGATATCTTCTTGGGGTTATGTCACGTCTTTAAGTTAATAGTATCAAGGTGTCTGGGGAAAAATCAAAAGATGATATAAAGATATCATACGATATTTGGAATTCAATGGTCCCAAAAATTAGTTTCAGGAATCGATGTTAACTTAACGAGATGAAATGATACAACTATCAAGGTGACTGAGTTTCACAAATCAAAAGAGAGATTTGATATGCATAAAATTCGAAATGCAATGACTTTTAGAAACAATAGGATTTAATGTCAGAAGGGAACTTACTTTGATTGTCAACTGAGGAAGACTCAGAATCAATGATTCCAAATGAAAATAGAAGTATGAAAAATGATTTGTCAACTACCAAACCAAAAATTTGTGACATTTATTTGAATGGTAGGGATACACCGAAAATACCATAGAAAGTGTATCATTGTCCTGATACATAATTGTATCAAGACTACTTGAATGATGAGTCGAATGAAAGACGTATGAATTTGTATAATTTTATGATTAGCTAAGGCTACAATTTATACAGACACCGCAAGGTGTGTGTAATGATTGAAAGAAATCAATGTTACGGTGATCGAACGAATTCACCGTTCTCAAAATTAACTGAAAGTTTCAATGAAGTGAATTTGGATATTCAAAAGATAGGATGTTCAAATGAAGGAATAAATATCGTAGGAATGACCAAAGATGAAAGAAATGTTGTAGGTACATTGGAATATAATATAAATTTATATACCCTTATCCTGACACATAGTTGTGTTAAGATTATCTTAGGATGATGAATCAACAGAAGATAGATAAATTCGTATCTTAGATGAAATGAGTTCAGGTTTCAAAAGAAAACGTCACCGCAACGTGTCTTGATTTAACAAATGATTTATTGGAATTGAAGACGTTAAACAAGTCTACTACAATTCAAACAAATGAAGGGTTAGCTGAGATTACCTTGAATATGATGACCTTAGTTCATCATATGGGATTTTGAATTGAATGTATATTGTGAACAAGTTCAAACAATTGAGCTTGGTTTAGACATATTCCAACAGTGGATATGTGTATTGACAAGAAATGGTTACAATGAAAATCCGGTAAGTAACTTTAAAAAGAAAAGGAGTTTTCCAAGAAATTTGTTGACTTGATATCAAAAGTCAACGTTTTTGCAATCATATGGATTGTCAAAAATGAGTATAACAAAATAAGATCCAAACTCATGAATAAAGTATCTTTTGAAATGAAATCACATGCATAACAAGCAATGCACGTGCAACATATGAATTTGTCAAGAGATGAGACAAATGAGTGTTGGCTTTATGAAAGAAAAATAAAGACCTTTTATATATAAAAATTTGATTGGAACAAAAAGTCAACCAATACTTTAGTACAGACAAAACGTACGGGTGCTTATTTTAAAAGTTGTTATTGCCTCCTGCGTCGTAAATATTTATGTGTTCTTCTTAGCTTCGTCTGGGTTTCTAGCCTTTTTTCCGGGTGCCTTAGAAAGTTTCAGGTAGTAGGGACGAATGTGACCAGGTTCTCCGCATTTGAAATAGATGTTATTTTTCCTTCTATATTCTTCCTCTGTATGTCCAGTCTTCTTGCAGAAGTTACAGTGCTGTGTCTTCCTAGAATGGCGTCTTCTTGAATGCTTTTTGTTATAGTTGTTGCAGGTAGGTTGCGCGATTGCTGGTCCAATTCCTTTATTCTTAGAGGATTTGTTAGAGCGGAATTCCTTGTAAGAGTAACTATAGGTTGTGGTTTTCTTTCGTTTGGAGGATGGAGTTTTGATATGGATATCATGACCTCCATTGGTACTAGGACTAGGTTTGAAGTGATGAGTATGCTTGCAGTGTGTAGTAGGATTCTCATGCCACACCCCGACCGCGTAAAACAACAAACCGCGGCGGAAATGTCGGGGAGTGTCGTAACAGAATCATTGTTTCACAACCATGGATTAAAAGTTTTTTTTTATTGAATTATTGAACTCATTGTTTTAGTACAAATCAAATAAATACAAATAATTGTCTCTCGAGTTTTAAAGTCGCTAAGGCACAAGTCCATCCTATGTGTAGCATGCATCAACAATCATCACATAGCAGCACCTGAAACATATGTGAAAATAGGTACGTCAGCATAAAAATGCCTGTGAGTAACATAGGATTTGTGTATTAGATTCATGACTTTGGATGACACAAGAAAAGGGTTTATGTTTTCAAAAATAGCCATGAATCCTTGTAAAAGTTTTGTTTCTAAAATGCGTCATTTTGGTAAAATGTTTATAGCATATACAAAGATATACTTTGGCCTTGAGACAAGCAGATGAGTAGTATATCTAAATATAATTTAGTTTTGAAATAGTTAAATAGATAGTATATAAGAATATACTTTAGTTTCGGAAATAATAGATTTGGTAGTACATCACAAGTATACTTTAGTTTAAGAATGAAAAACATCGGTAATATAATACATTATACTTTGGTTTGTAAGTAACATATCAACGTATGCTTTGGATTTGAAAATAGCACATCAACTATGCTTTGGTAGTATATTAAAATATACTTTAGAAATAACAAAGTCGGTAGTATATCAACTATACTTTAGTAAATAATATCACGTTGGTAGTATGTCGGAACATACCTAAATCGTGGTTTGGTGATATATCACACTATATTTTAGTAAACAATAGCATATCAAAATATGCTTTAGCAAACAGTATCACGTTGGTAGTATATCAAATTATACCATATATCGTGATTTGGTAATACATTCAAACCTTAGTGCATCAAACTACACTTTAGAGACTATAGAAATACCACAAAGGCAAATTCTATTTGGTTAAAATTTTGGTTTCTGACATTCCATACAACAGGAATGTGGTGTCTAGTCCTATAGCGCTATATCGTACTACCAATCGGCTTGATCGTTGTTAATGAAAGTATAAGTAAACATGTGAACAAACAAATAGTCGTACAAACTTTGAAAATCAGTGTTTAAGCCATGGACAATAGTTCAATTCGTCAAAAGATAAGTATCATGCATGTGTAATCATATAGTAGAAATCATGAAAATAACGTATCGTCACATATGGATCACCCCAAAACATTTGAAAACGGTAAAAGAGGGGACTATGTACACACTTCAGATTGTAAGTATCCTCGATTAAGTGTCCTAACAAGCTCGGAAATCAAGGAATCATGTGGTACCTAGTAATCGGATTGCTAGTTAAACAATCGGCACCTAAATCGGAAGATTGGGTAGACTGAGGTCTCGTAAGCCAAATGAGTATTGGAACTCATGTGATATGGTTTAACAAGCCTACATTCTAAATCGGAACCTATCCTAAGTGCTTACGACCCGTTACGACCCATTAAGGTAGCTTACGCTACTTTAACGCGTCGTTCGCGCAAATGCGCGTTCGTGATGCCTAACTAGTCCTATGACAAGTATTATATGCCCTAACATGTTTAAATATATTGCATAATCAGTTTAAGTGACAAAAATTAAGTTACATATGCTTAAATACCAATTATGCATGAAAAGGGCATTTTGGTCATTTTCCTAAGGCATATAAACTACATATCATACAACTAATTAAACTAAGTGGCCATAAGGTATAACCTCGGAAGGTTATTCCCTATAAAACTATGGTCACATAATATGCTTGGTCGGATCCTAATGATCAACCAAACGGGTCGGGTTCGAAATTCTAAGCGGTTATCAAGACCGCTTGACTTACGACCCTAAACAAGTACTAGACTAAAAGTGACGAGTTAAACATGTTAAAACATGCTTAACTAAATTAGAAAACAGGCTTGATATCAAAACAAAGTGTTTTGATACCCGAAAATAGCTTCGTTGCAAAATACGCATAAATACGCATTTTGACCGAAACTTTGACTCGTCACTTCGACTAATCGACGTAGTAATCAGTAGGTATAGTCACAAGGGACTATAACTATCATGATTACGCTCACGTTGCAAAGTTCAAACGAACTTTGTGTTGACCACAGACTAGTCAAAGCAGAAAGTCAAACACTGTTTGACTTTCATGCTTGAAAAGCATAAACAAGCATGAAAGAAGCTTACAAAGGGTCCAAGCAAGGAAGATTTTATCTAAAAATACTCAGGTATGGAGCCTTCAACAATGTGAGAGCTCCAACTTAGAGTGAAATCAGATCAAATGTGAGGAATGAAGGTTGAAATAAGTGGGTATTTATAGGAAAGCTTGGATTAACAAGATGATTACAAGTGTCTTTGTGCAATTCAAGGTATGATCTAAGCCATACACTTGTGGAACATGGTTTCTAATACAATGGGAGCTTAAAACCAGTCCATTGTATGCTTAAAACCATGGAAATTCGCCTGAAATCAGCTGCTGTGACCAGTATTAAAGTTTCTGGTCTGATGTTCTGTCGCGGGCCGCGAAGGAAACACCTTCAGTGTTCGCTGGCCGCCAGAGATAGTTTGACAGAATGTCAATTTTGGCCCCTGCAAGCCTAAAACTTGGTTTTTGATGCATTTTCTACGCGTTTAAGCCCCGTTAACCCCATTTCAAGGCTCCATAATGAAGTTAAAGCATAGGGAACATGAAATATGTTTGAAAACATCTCGGATGTCGATTTGTTTGGTCATGCAGTTGCGTTATTCGGTTAATTACGACGAAAACTCGAACGGACGCGAAAACGATCCAAATTTCACGACGAATGGTATTTTTGCATTCCAATCACTAAAATAAAATATTTTAATGATCACAAAATTTTTTGGATGTCCGGATATATTCAGAACGTAAGATATGCGCGTAAATGCAAACTTATGCACTTTTTGACGCTTTCAGTCCCTGTTGATCAAATAAGTTTATTTTCGCATACTGAACCCCTCAAAGCTTATTTCTAAGCTATGTAAAGGATATTTAGGGTATGTTTAACTTATGATCAAGTTCCGAATTGTTCGTTACTATATGAATCGACATACTTTCGCAGTTTGACGCAAATAGTCCCTGCGATCGAATTAACTTGTTTTCGACACACCAAACCCTCCAAAACTTATTTCTAAGTTATGTAGAGGTTATGTAAGGTATGTTAAGCCTATGTCACTATTACAGAGTGTTTGTTGCATTAAACTGATTACATTTACGCATCAGTTCGCGTATAACTTTCCAGAAAGCGATTTAAAGCTTGAAATCGAACAAGAATTTATATGTGCAAATGATACACATATTTATACAAATCCCAAGTATTAAAGACAATATTTCATTGGTTTTGTATTCGTATGATGGTCGTAATGACACAGGTGTCACAGTCTCCCCTACTTTAGGAAATTTCGTTCCGAAAATTAATTTTAGTGGAAACCTGTAAAGACATCTGTGATTGTTTCGCTTTCGAATGAATCCTTTGTACCTTAAGTAAAAACTCTGGGCCACGTTTGGATTTTTTTTAGCGAATTTGTTATTTTTCCAAGTGATATCCTTGTAGTAACAAAACATGGAGTTTCGAACAACGGATAGAAGAATGTTTCCTATGAAGACTATTATGGGAAACTTGTGTGTGCTCGAAATCGGAGTCGGAGATTGTAAGATAAAATAACATTGGTCAAGGTCCAGGACTTAAATAACGCTACGTTCGCAATGTAATAAGGAACACTTATATATAGGAAGTACCAGCGGCGTATCCACCATGCCCTTTTTACATTGTTCCCGTCTCGTTATTCTTATCACTATAGGTTTTAACACATGACAAAACTTGTTGTGGTTTCTATGCATTGAATTCCATAATTATGTATGCATCCATAATTACGTAATTCCTTGCACAGTCTACACAATTCATTTCATAATGCGTAGGGTAAAATCAATCGAACAAACATGAAATGACTTGACTAGACCACCAAAGGATCTTTTTAACTAGATCAACGAACGATCTTTTTAACTAGATCAACACATTATCTCCTTAACTAGACCGTCGTACGATCTCTTTAAATAGACCTCTAAAGGCTCTTTTTAACTTTGAATCAAATAATCGTTTTGAAATAGCACTTCGGAATCCAAGGTTCTTACTATTTGCATAGAAAAGCCCCTTAAGGAATTTTAGATAGTACTTTGAGTATCCTTCTGAGAATCTAACATATGAAAATACGGAAGATTCTACCAGGACTTAGATAGTGAGCTTTAGAATTACACATAATCGCGTATTCGTTAACTTAGTTATTAGCTCGTTTATTAATTTGAATCAATGTATTTAAAGTACACCAAAAATCCAATCCAGGACTTCAATTGGTACTCAGAACATCCCTAAGAATCTAACTATGAAGATAGGAAGATCTTATAAGGATTTGGTTTTGTCGTATCGTAACATCCGTATTTAGGCGCACAAGGTATCCAATTAAGGATTCATGAAAGTACCTTTAGATATCAAATCAAAGATTTGAAATGGTATTTCAAGTATCTGTTTAAGAATTTGTAATTTGTACCTTGTACTTTGTTTCTTAAAAGAAACTAGTACTTAGGATTTTCGGGGAGATCACAAGTGATCCTAGAAATGAAAGAACCACACGAGTTGTTTGTTTTGTAAGGAATATGGTTCCTTGATGCCGGTATCATAGGGGTATGTCACATATACACACAATTGTATTAGTTTTGTAAAATAATATTTGAAACAACAAATTTATTTATATATCAACTGAATTGTTTCAAGTGTCAAAGATAACAACAAGGAAAATACAAAAGTCTAATTGTTCACTGCTGCATTGTTATTTGCGTTTGCCTCGTTTATGTTAAACACTCGTCCACGCGCTGGATTTGCGTTAACAAGTCTTGGGCAATTGTTCCGGTAGTGAGTAAGATCACCACAGTTATAGCACGATCCAGGAGGAAACTGTGCTTGAGCAGCAGCAGGATTTGCAGCAGCTTGGTTTTGGTTAGCATAACGACATGTATTGACCAAATGTCCCAATCGCCCACAGTGGGTACATTTGTGACACTGTGTTTGTTCCAGATGATGACGGTTGCATTTGTTGCGCAAAGGTGCGGTACCAACATATTTTTTCCTATTGCGAGGTTGTGTTAGTTGGTTTGGTGCAACCTGATTGTTCTGAGCAACTACAGCGAAGTTTTGTGAAGCCTTACTCTTCTTCGACTTTTTGGAGGACTCGGTCTGTTTATCCTTTGGTTTTTCTTGTGTAGACTCGTCAGAAGGTTTCGGGTCACCCTTTCGGAAAAGCTTACCTTTCCTGATATGGGATTCAGTCAGGGTAGCAGATAGTTCAATGGCCTGTCTGATGGTAGTAGGGTTGCTACCAGTGACAATGTCCTGAACTAGGTCAGGGAGACCATCAATGTACTTTTCGATCGCCTTATCCAAAGGCGTAACCATGGTAGGACATAACAGGCTCAGTTCCTCATATCGGTCAGTGTAGGCTCGATGTTCACCGCTGTCTTGCTTAAGATCGTCAAATTCCCTTTCCAAATCCCGGAGTTCATGACAAGGACAGAACTCCTTCATCATTAGAGCTCGAAGCTCTTCCTAAGTTTGTGCCAATGCTACGTCGGCACGCCTATCCCTCATTACACTGTTCCACCATGTAAGTTCTCTTTTCTGGAATACGCTCGATGCAAACTCAACTTTTCGTTAATTTGGGCATTGTACCTGACGAAACGTACTTTCAAGACTCTCAAACCATTGTCGGAGCCCAGTGGCCCCTTCAGACCCAGTAAATGTGAGTGGCTTAGCTGAATTGAATGTCTTATAGTTGCACGAAGCATTGTTGTTATTGTTGTTTGCTTGGTTTACTTGGGTTATCAGGTTTTGGAGTACAGCAGCGATTTGCTGAGTGATAATAGCTGCGAGTTTGGCGTTAGTTTGATGTTGTGCATCACGTCGAGGAGGCATATTCTAAAAGAGCAAAGAGACATGAAATGAAACGAGTGAGATGATATCGGATAGTAAGAATTGAATGCTTAAAAGAATATCGACAAAGTATGAAGATTGTGATCATTTATTCGTTACCTAAAACAAACAAATGACACTGTGACTAATCAAAGTAAATGGGTCATACTAATGTATTGAGAAGACATGCTTTAGCCTATAAGTGGACACTCACCCCAAGAGTTCCCAGGTAAGAGTGACTGATCCGATTATGTGGATTTGTACGAACACTCTAGCCTTAGACAGAAAACTCGAGGTACAGGCATCCACCCTTCCAGATTGCACATGTTCACATTATTTAGACCCAAACTATGACGAGATTTTTAAAACTTTGAAGGTTCAAAACCTTATAATAAATCATCTAAGAAGAGATGATTGGTTTTCAAAAACGGATTTGTAATTTGTGTTCTTGTTTTGGTTGTCACCTAAAGATAGGCGACGGTATTGTTTTAAGACTAAACACAAGATAACTTGTGTTAGGGTCCTAGGAAGGTTATAGTCTAGGTCAAAGCATTACTAATAAACTAATTCCCTATAACCATTGGATTTGATACCAATTTTCCGTCACACCCCGATCGCGTAAAACAACAAACCGCGGTAGAAACGTCGGGGAGTGTCGTAACAGAATCATTGTTTCACAACCATGGATTAAAAGTTTTGTTTTATTGAATTATTGAACTCATTGTTTTAGTACAAATCAGATAAACACAAATAATTGTCTCTCGAGTTTTAAAGTCGCTAAGGCACAAGTCCATCCTATGTGTAGCATGCATCAACAATCATCACATAGCAGCACCTAAAACATATGTGAAAATAGGTACGTCAGCATAAAAATGCCTGTGAGTAACATAGGATTTATGTATTAGATTCATGACTTTGGATGACACAAGAAAAGGGTTTATGTTTTCAAAAATACCCATGAATCCTTGTGAAAGTTTTGTTTCTAAAATGCATCGTTTTGGTAAAATGTTTATAGCATATACAAAGATATACTTTGGCCTTGAGATAAGCAGATGAGTAATATATCTAAATATACTTTAGTTTTGAAATAGTTAAATAGATAGTATATTAGAATATACTTTAGTTTCAGAAATAATAGATTTGGTAGTACATCACAAGTATACTTTAGTTTAACAATGATAAACATCGGTAGTATAATACATTATGCTTTGGTTTTGTAAGTAACGTATCAACGTATGCTTTAGATTTGAAAATAGAACATCAACTATGATTTGGTAGTATATTAAATATACTTTAGAAATAACAAAGTCGGTAGTATATCAACTATACTTTAGTAAATAATATCACGTTGGTAGTATGTCGGAACATACCTAAATCGTGGTTTGGTAATATATCACACTATATTTTAGTAAACAATAGCATATCGAAATATGCTTTAGCAAACAGTATCACGTTGGTAGTATATCGAAATGTACCATATATCGCGATTTAGTAATAAAATCAAACATTAGTGCATCAAACTACACTTTAGAGACTATAGAAATACCACAAAGGCAAATTCTATTTGTTTAAAATTTTGGTTTCTGACATTCCATACAACAGGAATGGGGTGTCTAGTCCTATAGCGCTATATTGTACTACCAATCGGCTTGATCATTGTTAATGAATGTATATGTAAACATTTGAAGAAACAAATAGTCATACAAACTTCGAAAATCAGTGGTTAAGCCATGGACAATAGTTCAATTCGTTAAAAGATAAGTATCATGCATGTGTAATCATATAGTAGAAATCATGAAAATAGCATATCGGCACATATGAATCACCCCAAAACATTTTAAAACGGTAAAAGAGGGGACTATGTACTCACTTGAGATTGTAAGTATCCTCGATTAAGTGTCCTAACAAGCTCGGAAATCAAGGAATCATGTGGTACCTAGTAATCGGATCGCTAGTTAAACAATCGGCACCTAAATCGGAAGATTGGGTAGACTGAGGTCTGGTAAGCCAAATGAGTATTGGAACTCATGTGATATGGTTTAACAAGCCTACATTCTAAATCGGAACCTATCCTAAATGCTTACGACCCGTTATGACCCATTAAGGTAGCTTATGCTACTTTAACGTGTCGTTCGCGCAAATGCGCGTTCGTGACGCCTAACTAGTCCTATGACAACTATTATATGCCCTAACATGTTTAAATATATTGCATAATCAGTTTTGTAGGATCGTTTTGACGATCAAATGAGTCAATCAGAGACAATACACAACTGCTTGAGAGGCGGAAACAAACAAACAGTTTAGAATCAGTGAAGAAATGAGTAGAAACAAATTATTTCACTTTAAAACAAGCTTCTCATTCAAAATAGACTTGATTACACGGTGGAATTTCAGCAGCACTTCGTTACTCTCTGACTAATTCTGTTTCAAATGAGAAACAACAACTGCCTATTTATAGGCTTCTAATTCCGCTTGAAATGACCACATGTCATTTCAAGCGAAATCACTACAAAACAAAAATAAACTTTAATTTCGTGTGAAATCAAATATCCTATTTCGTGTATACCATTTCTATTTCGTGTATACTTTCTTGTTTGACCATATTCCACATGTTGTATGTATGATGTCATATGTTTGATGTCATCATTGAGAATGATGACATCATTCTTATTCAGATTCGCTCCCTTCGTATCGTGTCATATCGTATACTGATCTCGTTTTGTGTGCCCTGATTTATCTAAACGAATCCAAGACTTGATATAAAACAAAGTCAACAGACATATGCACTAACAGTCTCCCCCTTGGATGTTGATGGAGTCTTCAGTACGAGACTTTAGTACGTCAAAACTTCAGTCTTGATCAGTCTTCTTGATTTCTCTAAAATATTTGACTCTAAAGTATCCTTCAAACTCTCTCTTTGCTAACAGACTCCCCTTTAAGTTGTTCCGGGATCGCAGTCTGGAATTTGTAGCTTAGGATCGAAAACCTGGCATTAATCCTCAGGAATCGAAACCTAGCTTTTTCAACGTTTCCTGCACATTCTCTACCCAAAACATAAGTTTTTATTTATATCACTTTGAAAAACTTACTGATAGAGAGCATTCATTCACTAAACATTAATAGTTACATCAAGTTCAAATTAATGACCTTGATTAACTAATCATACAATCATTCTCAAAAACATTTCTTATTTAAACAAACTCCCCAACCCAATGTGGTTCATCATGTTTAGCACTTGGAATTTTGAAAATCAACTCTTCAACATCAGTTGTCGAAAATAAAATGAAGTAAAATCTTTTTGGATTTTCAAAACTTTATGCTAAAACACTCCAAAAATCTTTTTGGATTTTAGGAAATAAACTATATACAAACATATTTTTGTGAGTTTGTGAAAGAGGATCATATCAGTTTATTGAGACAAATCAGCTGCACCGTTGATCTAAACATTACCACTTAAAGCTTTTAAACAATTCACCCTAGATCATCGATATTGTGATCCACTTAAACTCCTCTAAGATGTTCGTAATGCTTACTGATACGATTAGGGTACATTAGATAGCACTAAAGTCTTATGTGCCCCACGATCTTAGCATATCCCCTCATCATGCAATACACTGACTCACGTAATGCCTTTAAACTTTCATCAACTGTGATTTGTGTAAAAATAACGCAGAATGTTTAAACATTAACAATCAGGTCGATACTTCCGTATACGCAGAGAAAGTCCAATGTTTAAACAAAATAAGAAATAAAAACAAGTTGAAGTTGTTTAGGCTTTAACCACCAGGTCGATACTCCCGTATAGGCAGAGGTGATCCAAAGCTTAAACGAAACACCAAAGAAAATAAAGCAGAACGTTTAGGCAATAACATCCAGGTCGATACTCACGTATACACAGAGGATGTCCAATGCTTAAACAAAATAAAGAAATAAAACAAGTTTAAATCTTTGCAAAATGAAAACACAGAATCACGATGACTTTTCAGCAAAGTTGTGAAAGCTCACAAACTTAACCGGTTTTATGTCCTAAGACAATCAGCGATTACCGAGCAGGCACATAGTCAAGAAGGGCAAAACTAAGTACTATGCGTTCGACCGTGTTTCCCACCAGACTTAGGCTTTTTGCTTTATGTTTGTATCATTATCGCAAAACTACTAATCTTAGCTGAGCCTATCGACACATCCCTAGTGAGACTGTTTAAAACTTTATAAAACTTTACATTTCTCTAGCGTGCACTGATAGTCCACTGATGTACTATCATTTCCTCTTTTTACACAAAACTCTTTTTTTATTTTTCGGTGTTTTTGGATTTTTCAAATTTTCTAATTTTTTTTTTCTCCCCCTAAAATCAAAATATGTTTCAATTTTGATTTTCTGGGAAAATTTGAAAAAATAAAACAGTAAACTATACAAACAAAGTGACAAACTGATGAGAATTGCCTCAATTCGCCATCCACTTGGCTTAAACAGACAGAACTCCCCCTAACAACAAACTATTTTCCCATTATGATTTCAAAACACTTAAGTTTGTTTTAATCAAAATGGTTTTTCCAGAAAATTAGTTTTGTTTGCCATTTCACAAACATGGGGTTTAATTCATCACACTGTTTTCAACTACTTGTAGGTTTTTTCACAAAAACAATTTCCAATAATCATACCACTTGTAAGATAGTTAAATCAAGTACAACTTAATGTCCTTGATTAACCACTTGTAAGTCGAAATATCATTTACCAATTTACCAACAACCACATCTGTGATATTTCTCAAGAAAGATGCCGATTCCTACTCCCCAATTACCAACCTGGGAGTTCTGGCAAGTCAGGTTTTTTAGTTAAAGAGATTCACCCAAGCCTGAAGGTCCTTGGGTGATTCCGAGTCATCTTCACTCGGTTTTTAAACATACCTTTTTTATTCATAAAATTCCTTTACCCCTTTGACTTTCCCATCAACCATTTTTCCAAAAATATGTTTTACTTTGGGGTTAAAGGCTTTCTCAATGTCAAATTCTTTCTTTTCAGGAAAAATTTGATTTGAAATCTCAACTTTTTAAATTTTTTGTTTAAAATTTTCAGCCCGCAGTGGTGGAAAATTGACTTCATCCATTGGCGGAACTGACATTTCAATTTTTAGCTCAACTTGTGGCTCTTCTGACTTTGATGAGTCAGATTCATCGCCCGAACGTGGCTCCTTTTCTTCCAACACAACAGATTCATCGCCGACCTTTAATGGAACCCAATCCACACTGGATTTAGGCTTTCCAAATTCATCAACCTGTGACATAAATGACTTTTCACAGTTTCTTTTATATTCAAAAACTTTGATAAAGATTTTGTCTGAAAAATTAACTTTCTTTGATTTTTTATTAGTTTGATTAGTCAATTTTTCTTTCTTTACCCTTTCTTTTGTCCTCAGATTTGTATCTGATGAATTCGTTTTACTTGACTGATCATTTTTTGTTGAATGAAGCGATTCATCAGAACTTTTATCTGAATCGACCGTTGTACCCGAGGACAAAATCCTTTCAAGATACTCTCTTGCCTTCTTTCTTTTCTTTCTTAGTCTATCTTTCTGCCCTTGTGAAAGTTTCACTTTCTGTTCTTTCACTTTTGGTTCTTTGGGCTTTTCTTCAACTTTGACTGATTTCTTTACTATTCCATGAGATTCAGCCCTCGATCTTTCCTTTGATCTCATTGGGCAATCTCTGGCAATGTGACCTTTGATATGGCATTCATAACATATTCTCGTCTCAAATCTCCGACTCTGGCAGTTAACAGCAATGTGTCCTTGAAAACCACATTTGTAACACACCCTGTTATCGTACCATTCACCACTTTCACACCAAACACTCAGATCATAACATTGTCTGGCTTTGTGGTAATCATTACTCCTCTTGTAGGCTGGATTTGTCTTTTGAGCCTTGTGGTCAAACCTGCACCACTTATTACCAACTTTTTGTGAGTTTTGATTTTTCAATTTTTGTGATTTTTTATCATGATTGGATGATTGAACTGATGAACTTTTATTTTCTTTTTGAGAAATTTTCAAATTTTTCACATTTTGTTTTTGTTCTGCAATCTTTTTCAAAGGTTTCTGTGTTGAACATTCACCTTTTTCTGTAGATTGCAAAACAGTTTCTTGAAACTTTTCTTTTAATTTCAAAAATATTCTCTTTTTCTCATTTTCATCATCAGACTCTGACTCAGACTCTTCTGCTGAATAAAAGTCCTCATTTTCATCATCAGTTTTATCATCACAATCCTCAATTATGACTTTGTAATAATTTGTGACATTGTCACTTATTGGAATTTCATTGATCGGTTTTGGACATATATGATCTAGCATTGCAGACGAGGTCACAAAATCTTTCAATGTCTTTTCTAACTCAGCAATTTTATTTCTAGCATTCTCAACTTCTTTTTCAAGTTGAGAGATTTTTTCACGATGAGAATTTATTGCTTTTTCATTTTCAATTTTATTCTTTTCAAGAACATATTTTTCATTTTCTAAAACTTTTATTTGACTTTGAAATTTTGTTTCATTTTCTTTCAAAATTTTTTCTCCAGTTTTATCCAAAAATCTTCATTTTCTGAAGATTTTATTTTGTTTTCAAAATCTTTTTCAATTTTTAACTTTTCATTTTCCAAAAATGTTATTTTATCTTGAAAATCTTTTTCTTTTTCTTTCAAAATTTTGTTTTCTAATGTCAAACTCTCCACAACTTTTAGAAGTTTGACATTTTCTGATTCAGATTTTTCACAGTTTAAGCACTTCTCTGACATCATTTCAGCTTCAGCTTTCTTCTCAACCTTGATAGCTGAAATTTGATCAACTTGCTTTTTCTCATCAGGTTTGATTTGACCTTCAGCTGTTTCTGGTTTTTCTTCTTTCTCAGCTTTAACCTCTTCTTTAACAGTTGCTGCCTTTTGATTCTTCCCTTTTGCAGCTTGTTTTTCTTTTATCTTTTCAATTTTACCTGCATAAAATAACTTCCCATTATGATTTTCAGGTGAAAGTTGTTCTTTACAATATTCAAGTCTCCGGATTTCCTCTTCATCGTTGTCACTCTCTTCATCAGATGAGTGATAAAAAACAGGAACCTTTTCCGAAACCTTTTCTTGTTTTTCAATTTTACTTCCGGTTTTATCAATCTCTCCGGACTCTGAATCAAACTCCTCTCCTGAATCAGACTTCATTTTTCTAATCTGTTGGAGTTCAAGTTCTTGAGCTTCAATCTTTAAAATGAACGTGCTCAAATTGAAACCAATATATTCATAGCTCTTCTTCCAAGCCAACAAATACGTTCCCCACACATCATTTGGTAAAGCATTTGCCAACTTGTCAACCCACTCCTCATCCATTTTGTTAATGTTCAAATTTCTCATCTCTACATATAACTTGCAATACCTTTCAATCAACTCTTTAGTTGATTCTCCCTTGATACCCGTAAAACTATTAAATTTATTCTGTGCAATATAAAACTCAGAACCCATGTTTCGGTATTGAAAGATTTACAAAGACAGATTTTCAAACGATGTGAATATTCACACAATCTAAGATCAGTTCATCACTTTATCAAACAACTGAATCAGATGAATATCCGATTGAGTGACAAAAATCAGGTGACAACTGATCGAGTGGGGATTCGCTCGGGCGAGTATCCGATGCTTGACAAATCACCTGAAACACAGACAAATAGAACTGATTAGGATCGGGTGGTAATCCGTTCGGATTGCCACTCGATTTGTTGCCCTTTAAATTTGAACAAAACAAGATCCTTTAATCGAATTGTGACCCGATGAGTGAGTCAAACAAAATCAACTTTCGAACCTACCACTTGATTAATAGTACTACACGAAAAAAAAAACAAATCATATGCAACCTAGTTTCAAAAACACTTGATTAAATCACAAATGAATCTGAACATGCACATGTATTGTTTAAAAGGGCCGACAACTTTTTTAATTTTTAACTCTTATTTGACCGATATGTATTAATGAACTGACAAACTCTGTTTTTTTGTTTATTGGACTTAAAACCCACTTAAAAATTTTCACATGCAACACATGGGCTGAGATTATAATGAGCCGACAAGTTTGAATTACAAATCAACTTTTGATTGGTCCTTTAATATGTGGGCTGACAACAAAATTAATTTTGTTCACGTGAATTCTGATTTTCGATAGAGCCAACACTCACTTGATCAGAGTGCAACAATAAATTTCACATGCAAGTCTAATAATGTTTTAGGCCGACTAGATCACGTGGGCTGACAACACTAAATCTATTGGACCGAAACTATGTATTCACGTGATGATCAATGATTTTAAAACAACTTGATTACTTTCATGCAATCTGACACATTCACACGAAACACATTCACATGAAATACATTCACACGAAATTAACTTTTCAAGCGGAATCAGATGTATTTCAAGCGGAATTACTTATTTCGCTTGAAATTACTTCAACTTTTCAAGCGGAATCAGAAATTTTTCAAACGAAATTACCTTTTTCAAACGGAGTCAGGTATAATTCAAACGGAATCAGTAATTTCATTTGAAATTACCACAATTTTTCAAGCGGAATTAGATGGCACGTTCAAGCGGAATTACCTTTTTGGTCCATTTTTGTCACTTTTAGTTTGAATTAAGGTCTGATTCTTTCAAGGGTTTGTTAAAACAGTATTTTACACACAATATCAAAAGCTCAGTCCATTTTGTCCGTTAATTTGTCCAGAAGTGTAGAAAAACAAAATTGCAAGCACTGATTCAAGTGTATTGACTCATCCTGAGCTCTGATACCACTTGTTGGATCGTCGCGTGACCCTAACGAGTCAATCTGAAGAGTTCAGAATCAATATCAAAGGCGGAATCAGTGATATCAATGTAAACACAGCTTGATACTTCCTAATTATCTTCTCTTATTGATTTCCAGAACTTTTACAATTCAAATAACAATCCGGCAGCACCTCGGCTCTGAAAAACAACTCTCTAATTCCGTGAATAGAAGGATGATTTTTATACCAAACCGTTTCTCTTATTCAACTTCTGTTAGTTACACAACTTCTTATTCCGCTCCAAATGAGAAACACACTTCACCTATATATAGGCTTCTGATTCTGCTTGAAATGACCACATGTTATTTCAAGCGAAATCACTACAAAACAAACATAAACTTTAATTTCGTGTGAAATCAAATATCCTATTTCGTGTATACCATTTCTATTTCGTGTATACTTTCTTGTTTGACCATATTCCACATGTTGTATGTATGATGTCAAATGTATGATGTCATCATTGAGAATGATGGCATCATTCTTGTTCAAATTCGCTCCCTTCGTATCGTGTCATATCGTATACTGATCTCGTTTTGCGTGCCCTGATTTATCTAAACGAATCCAAGACTTGATATAAGACGAAGTCAACAGACATATGCACCAACAAGTTTAACTGACAAAAATTAAGTTACATATGCTTAAATAACAATTATGCATGAAAAGGGCATTTTGGTCATTTTCCTAAGGCATATAAACTACCAATCATACAACTAATTAAACTATGTGGCCATAAGGTATAACCTAGGAAGGTTATTCCCTATACAACTATGGTCACATAATATGCTTAGTTGGATCCTAATGATCGACCAAACGGGTCAGGTTCGAAAGTCTAAGCGGTTGTCAAGACCGCTTGACTTACAACCCTAAACAAGCACTAGACTAAAGTAACGAGTTAAACATGTTAAAACATGCTTAACTAAGTTAGAAAACAGGTTTGATTTCAAAACAAAGTGTTTTGATACCCGAAAATAGCTTCGTTGCAAAATACGCATAAATACGCATTTTGACCGAAAGTTTGACTCGTCACTTCGACTAATCGACATGGTAATCAGTAGGTATAGTCACAGGGGACTATAACCATCGTGATTACGCTCACGTTGCAAAGTTCAAACGAACTTTTTGTTGACCAAAGACTGGTCAAAGTAGAAAGTCAAACACTGTTTGACTTTCAAGCTTGAAAAGCAAAAACAAGCATGAAAGAAGCTTACAAAGGGTCCAAGCAAGGAAGATTTGATCTAAAAATACTCAGGTATGGAGCCTTCAACAATGTGAGAGCTCCAACTTAGAGTTAAATCAGATCAAATGTGAGGAATGAAGGTTGAAACAAGTGGGTATTTATAGGAAATCTTGGATTAACAAGATGTTTACAAGTGTCTTTGTGCAAATCAAGGTATGATCTAAGCCATACACTTGTGGAACACGGTTTCTAATAGAATGGGAGCTTAAAACCAGTCCATTGTATGCTTAAAACCATGGAAATTCGCCTGAAATCAGCTGGTGTGACCAGTTTTAAAGTTTCTGGTCTGATGGTCTATTGCCGGCCGTGAAGGAAACACCTTCAGTCTTCTCTGGCTACCAGAGATAGTTTGACAGATTGTTATTTTGGCCCCTGCAAGCCCAAAACTTGGTTTTTGATGCATTTTTGACGCGTTTAAGCCACGTTAACCCCATTTCAAGGCTCCATAATGAAGTTAAAGCATAGGGAACATGAAATATTTTTGAAAACATCTCGGATGTCGGTTCGTTTGGTCGTGTGGTTGATTCGGTTAATTACGACGAAAACTCGAACGGTCGCGAAAACGATCCAAATTTCACGACGAATGGTTTTTTGCATTCCAATCACTAAAATAAATAATTTTAATGATTACAAAAATTTTTGGATGTCCGGATATGTTCAGAACGTAAGATATGCGGGTAAATGCAAACTTATGCACTTTTTGACCCTTTTAGTCCCTGTTGATCAAATAAGTTTATTTTCGCATACCGAACCCCTCAAAACTTATTTCTAAGCTATGTAAAGGATATTTAGGGTATGTTTAACTTATGATCAAGTTCCAGAATGTTGGTTACTATATGAATCGACATACTTTCGCAGTTTGACGCAAATAGTCCCTGCGATCGAATAAACTTGTTTTCGACATACCAAACCCTCTAAAACTTATTTCTACGTTATGTAGAGGTTATTTAAGGTATGTTAAGCCTATGTCACTATTCCGGAGTGTTTGTTGCATTAAACTGATTACATTTACGCATCAGTTCGCGTATAACTTTCCAGAAAGCGATTTAAAGCTTGAAATCGAACAAGAATTGATATGTGTAAATGATACACATATTTATTCAAATCCCAAGTATGAATAAAATATTTCATTGGTTTTGTATTCGTATGATGGTCGTAATCTCGTTTATAGGCATAGAAATTTTAATAGCTTCAATGATCGAAGGTATGGCATTCGATATCACTTAAGTTATTATATTTTCTATAGTACTTTTATCCCAAGAATTTTCACTACTAGCCTGAATTTTCTGATTACATGCAATTTCCTTTGACATCTGAATTGCAAACATGTTCAGATATAATTATCACAGAACTAAACAATTATACAGGCACATTTTGTTGCTCATATTACATTAGCACAATTATAATCATACATATTAGTATGATGCGTTGATGGATATATATATACACACACAGATTATATATCTTTTATCAAAATATAAGGAACGTATATATATTATATTATGGGCTGTAGTTGCAGGTAAGCTTTTCTTTGACGTCATACTGATGATAGCTTCTCTCTATTTGCCTCAACTTAACTATATTTTCAGAGCTCATGGCTGGATAAGTATTCGGAATGTATGGTGGAAATTGTGGCTGTGACTGTGGCCGTAAATAAGGGTCTTATATGAGATCCTTAGATTCCCCGTCACTAGTCCTACCATTGTTCCTTTTGGATTTGGTGCTAATACAGATATATTTAAGGTTTCTTTTGGGTTAAATGCTGATATTGGTTAAGAAATTATCAAAATAGATTCCAAGTAAACATGTAGGTTTGTTTCTTCTGTCATATATAAAAGCTTGTGTCTCTATATAATATCCAGAAATTTTTTGTCCTGTATATGTATATGCATACGTATATACAATTTCAAATTTCCTGTAATATCTATATATGTAATACTAAATCATTTTTATGAAAATCCGATTATAACGGATGGTATTAGTTATTCTGCTTATTCCTATAACTTTATTCATTCTTCTATAGTAAAGTATATTGAAGTAAATTTAAATTGAACATAATATTTTGGAATAAAAAGGGTAAATCTCCAAAAGAAATAAATTTAATCAAAATATAAATTTTCTGGATTCTTTTTGAACAATTTTATTTTTAACTAAAAGGTTGAATCATTTTGGTTGTAACATATTAGGACTTGGTTCTTAATTTATCATATTTATTTATTAAAGAATCATAATAGATAATACAACATTTGGCGTCTTCTAAATTCGATCCTTAATATATTAAGTAATGAAGTATTACTCCTATATCAGAATGTATACATATGACTCAAATATAGTTTAAGAAATGAGTAAAAATTGGTTCTTATCGATATATATATATATATGTGTGTGTGTGTGTGTGTGTGTGTTACGTACATATATTTTAAACCATATAGTTATATCGTACTAAATGTTTTTGTACATATTTTTACTTTATGGATGAAATATCATTTATTTTATTAATACAGGTTATATATAAAATATTTTATATATATTTACATACTTTTCCATGTGTATATAAAGGTACATATGCTCATACAGATTTAATATAATATATTGTTATTATGAAAATCCCGTTTCAATATGATTTTAAACAATAAACATGTTTTAAATATACTAAAATATTATATTTTAACAAAATTAACATAATTATATACTTCATCAAACTCTGACAAAAATATACATGTTTAGGTCGAGTAAAATTTTAGGTTATATCATAAATCATTAAACATATCAGTCGTATCAAATAGTATCTTATACTATGATGTTTCAGAGGTATCATGCCGAAATTGTGTTATCTTGTGTCTTTGATTAAGATATTAGTGTTAATATCATAATATTATTATAATATTATAAAATTCATATTGAATTACGTTCATATACATACATACATACATACATATATATATAATATTACAAAATTTAATAAGACATAATATTATTAATATATCCCTTATATATATAATGTTTAAACATAGCATAACTGTAAGATACATATATTGGTCACACATAATGGGTATTCAAAATTGGTGAGAATGGCAATAAAATCGTTCAGGTATTGTACATGAATTGTACTATCTTAATATTTATATTTTGATTTTATTTTCACAAAATAACACATAAGATATTAATTTCTAACATAAATGTTTAAGGTTTAGGTACTAGAAGAACACCTAAATGGTTTAAACAAGTGGCTTAGCTCTGATACCACCTTCTGTCACAGCCCCGACCCCACCCTGGGAGCAGGAGTCGTGAACCAGTCAGATGGTATCGGTGTTTATTAATTTGGCAGCGGAAAGTTTCATCAGGACCATAGTTAGAAAATATTTTTATCAGAGTTAAACACCAAAATATTTAAAATAGATAAATGGGATAAAATCCAAGTTTTTCTGATAATACATTTATAGGGATAAACCATAATTATTGAAAACAAAGTCTCCTTTTTATTTAGTTAACTTTTATAGCCACTTTTCTAAGCCTTCAGTGCTCTCTAGCTGGCTTTTATTGGCTTCACACTAAGTTACCTGAAACGCGTTTTAAAAACATTTTATCAGCAAGAAATACTGGTAGGTACATTCCATTTTGTAAAACATCAGTTGTTACACATTACAGTATTAAGGGCGATTACAATGTTTATATCTACACAATTACTCGGTCAGTAAGTGTCACTTGACGGATCTGTGACTATGGTCATATCACACATTGGATACTCTTGCCCAATTGTGAAGGTTATCAAGTACTGTATACAAACCCTATAATACTGGCAGCATTTGTAGAATTACAAAGACTTAATCACTGTAATTGTATTCGAAAACATTTGAGGTTTTGATAAAGCATTTTGACCCTCAAAAAGTGTTGGGAAAAGTGAATATACTTACATTTGTAGACTTAGGTATTTCTACAGGCTTCCTGGTAATATTCTGGATTACTTCCTCGAGTTTCTATGAAAGATATGTAAATGCACATGTGTTAGTAAGATAACCCAAATCACATTAACCGTATACCTCGAGACAGAACTCCAATGACTGAGTCAGGCAAAGCCTTGACATGCATTACGGAGTCCTAGATCAATCGGGTGTAACACGAGACAGAACTCCAATAGCTGAGTCATGCAGAGCCTTGACATGCGTTACGGAATCCTAGATCGATCGTGTAGGGTAATAAATACGTGATCGAGGGTTATAATACTTATAACGAGGCAGAGCTTCACTTATTAGGGGGGGGGGTATTAGGCTATAACTTTAGCCTACAGAAGTTGAGAGAAAAGAATTAGAATACTGAACAATTGAAATGGCCGATCTCTGCTCCTTTTATAGCTGGTCGAAGGGAGGGTCACGGGCTGCGACCTCTTCTTCATTTCTCGCAACCCGCGAGAGCCCTAAAGGCGGCGGTAGGGTTTCTGAGTCATCGTACTAGTCTCGACACGTATCCAACACGTGGCAGTCAGAGTGTCCGGCAAGTAAAGGGGCCTCGGGCCCCGCGAGGACTTCGGCTAAATGGGTCGCGGCCCACAAGCGACCCAGATTATTTGTTTTCTTTTATTTTTATTGATATTAATATTATTCAGGTTCGTTTCTCGCATACGGGGTGTATTTAGGAATGTTTAGGGGTCATTTTCGAGGGTTGTTATACTTCATACGAAGGCACCAATGTGGGTTCGTACAAAGCCAACATGCCTATATATAGGATGCTTGGATCTTGTGTTGGACAAGCTTTTGGTCCCCAAGGGGAGATGTTGTCCATCTGGTTTCGCGGTGCTGTAACGTTGAATAATTAATAGAAACCAAATTATAACTGATTGATCGGTGTCATTCTCTATCTTGTACTCATTTCTTATCACCGAACCGATCGTTTCGGGAGCAAAGCTCCTTCAAAGTCAACGTTTCCTGGACTATCAAGTGGTATCAGAGCTACGGTACCGATTCAATCGATCTAACAGTTGATTGAATCACCTATGCTCAATAATTTTGGATGTGTAGTGAGTTTTAACGTTAAAACATAGAAAAATATCAAATTGAAGATCAATTCATGGATGAAAATCGAAACTGAAGATATCATTCTGTTCGGAATTGATTCACGCACAATCCTGTGAAGTTTAATCATGAAATTCACAGAAATAAAGATTCTAGATCGAAATTTGTGTTTGAAAGTGTTTGAAAGTGTTCTTGATGACATCAGCTCAGCTTCATACGAAGGCGCAGCTTCGTACGAAGCCACGATACTAACTGTCATACAGGTTAGTACGAACCCACCCCTAGGTTCATACGAAGGGACACCTGGGTTCATACAATGGTGCATATGGGTTCGTATGAACAGGCTGGAGAGCTTAACTATCAGAATTCACAGCTTCGTACGAAAGGACCAGTCCTAGCTTAGTACGAAGGGACACGTGGTGCTTAATTGTCATTTCGTTCAGATCTTTAGTCAATATATTTGACGATATGGTCACAGATTGTGAAGATTAGTGGGGTAGACATGATACTAATGCAGCATGTTTACTATGTAGAGTATCTGACTATTTATGGGCCAAAACTGTTAAATCCGCATAGATGAAAAACTGACGATCAGGGCAGAAATTGTTATACTCTCAGTCAAGTTTTTCAAAGATGACAAAAGAACTGAATTGCTTAGTTTGAGGGGGGAATAAAAATTTACATATGAAAATTGGACATTTTTTAAATTTGTGACGCTGTAACAGGATTCGGGTGGTTCTGACTTCAGGATTATCTGAAGACGCATTTCGTGATCATAGGAAGTTCAGATTCTACAGATCAGGGTCAGATTGACGTCTTAGGGTTTGATTCGCGGGTCTTCGTCAAGCCGGTTAGCAGGATTAGCATCAGGAGATGCAAATAGTATTGTGGATACTTATAAGATATCACCGACATGTGGTAGCCTAAAGTTTCAGAATTGATTAATCTTTGAGCAGATGAATTGTTTTTTAGACTTACCGTCGGGGAATGATGATGTTTGATGGTTAAGTTTCTGCCGGAACTAGCAGAGAAGACGATACATTTGTTATCGTGACTGAAGAGGAAGAATGTGAATCTGATCATGGATGAATGTTTCTAAGATTTGAGTGTGTTACCAATTTATTTGCTATCCGATGAAGATTTGTTGATTGTGAAGAATAAGGTTTACACAGATCAATCATTCTGATGGTACTTAAAGGTGATCACGGAAAACGGGATATCATATCTTCAGGGGGAATCACTGATTTGAGGCTAACCAGTGGGGTATTTGAAGTTTCTATCAATTTCCGGTTGAGTTTTTGTACAATACTCAGATCATGCAAGCGGAATGCGAGATCGTGTTACTGAAATGTTATAGAACGTGGATGTGGTTAAAGCTGAAACAGAGATTACTGCATTGATTAGTTTCAAGCTGGTGATTGTTTGTGAAGATTGCAGTTTAGCAAATCAGAGGAGGAGGAGGAGGAGGAGGAGGAGGAGTGAACTGTGCAAACAAAGACCTGAAGATTTATTTCAGGGGGAATTCGTGCAAACATTGTCAAAGCAAACCCGGATCATCAATCAAGGGGTAATCTATTGAAGATTTCAAGATGCCTAATTGAAGTTGCAGAATATTTTGAAGTTGCAGAAAATTCAAACATAGCTCAAGGTTTTCAACGTGACAATTCGACAGTGACAGCCAAGGGGGAATCTGTTGGTGCACATTTTGTACGTCTGCCACTGTACGAATAGCTAGATAGAGCATGTGTTTAATATTGTATAGAATAGAGTGAAATCCAGTACGAAACCAAGGTTCTGTGATGTAACAGTACCTTCCTACGAAGGGATTCACTTTGTACGAAGGGACTGCTTTATGGGTTCGTACTGATATCCAAGACCATAAGCACCTTCGTACAAAGGCACCCATGTGGGTTCGTACGAAGCCAACATGCCTATATATAAGATGCTTGGGTTTTGTGTTGGACAAGCTTTTGGTCCCCAAGGGGAGATGATGTCCAACTGGATTCGCGGTGCTGTAACGTTAAATAATTAATAGAAACCAGATTATAATTGACTGTTCGGTATTGTTCTCTATCTTCTACTCATTTCTTATCATCGAACCGGTCGTTTCGGGACCAAAGCTCCGTGAAACTCGACGTTTCCTGGACTATCACTGACTGGTATCTCCAAGTACTCACGTCATCAGTTATTAAGAGAAATATCCAAACTTTTACTTTCCATCTTGTAGTTTGAGTTTTCTATTGAAAATAAGGAGAACATCATTCTGTCTCCAACATCCTCGATTCGTGAACACATGTAATCTTTTATACGAACACCCAAACTTAAAAATCAAATTCTAAAATGTCCTAACATGTGAGCAGGAATATGACATTCTTATATATTATTAAACATTTGAGTAAATTGTGATTTTGATCCCTATGGTTTAATGGCCATTGCTATATTTTATAAAATCCAAATGTCTTGTAATTTACATATCAAAGTTTCAATTTTATTGCGGTTTTGGTCTATCACACTAACTCCATCCAACTTATAGTTAAATCTTGGTCACATACCACCTACATGATTGGTTTGCATGTATAATTTTTCGAATTTGCATATGTCGTTATAGAAATATTTAATAAAAACTTCATGACTTCAGTCAAAAAAAATTTAATTAGTTCCTTAACATGTTAATAAATTGTATATTATGTTTTATCTTTATAAAAACAAATGTAAATTTCTTTCTTTATAGAACGATTAATGATTACTATTAATGTACATGAAATCATATTCACCACTTGACAATGTGAGTGCCAATGACCCTCTACAATTTCTATATTATCGACTGAGACCATCTGATAGATTTTTAAATATCAAGTTAAGAATGGTTAATAGTGGCATTCAAATATTCCAACTTCACTTTTACCAAGGGAGGCGTATATTATATATAATAAATATCACTAATATGCTAATTGTGGCATTTAAGCCCATAAATTATAATTTGTCAAAAAAAATTCATTTGAATGGTTAGTTAATAAAATACGAGAAACATGTGGTGAGGATTTAACTATAAGTTGAATAGAGTTAGTGTGGTGGACCAAAATCACAATAAAATAGAAACATTGGTATGTAAATTGCAAAACATTTGAATTTTATAAAATATAGCAATAGCCATTAAATCATAGTGACCAAAAACGCAATTTACTCTAAACTTTTTTATTTGTCACTACTATAAAATTTAATACACACATGATAATATAAGCAGCTCTTAGTGTTTTATAACAGCCCAGCGTAACCGCATCATGATATTGTCCGCTTTGGCAGCCAGCATGCCCTCAGCGCCTGCCCCTGACGGTTTTTAAAACGCGTCATGATATCGAAGGTATCAAGCCCCTTATAAGTAAGCATTTGTTCCCCTTCACAACCAATGTGGGATGTAACAATCCACCCCCCTTACGGGGCCCAACATCCTCGCTGGCTCACTAGTACGGTCCCTGGCTCTAATACCATTTGTAACAGCCTAGCGTAACCGCACCATGATATTGTCCGCTTTGGCAGCCAGCACGCCCTCAGCGCCTGCCACTCACGGTTTTTAAAACGCGTCATAATGGTGAAGGTATCAAGCCCCTTATAAGGAAACCTTCATTCCCCTTCACAACCAATATGGGATGTCACATGTTTTGTTAAGATAAGGTAATTATGTTTTTGGTTAACCTGCTTTTCATTTAGGCTCAACCTTTTGGCACACCACTGGTGACTATTTGCACACTTAGGGTTTATATACATTGCATATAGAGCTATACACTGCGTATAGAAGTACATTGATTTTAGTTTCTGGCAGTAATCAGCACAGAATCTCAGGGTTTATATACGCTACGTATAGAGTTATAAGCAGTGTATATAACCCAGCAGAATTTAGTTTGTGAATTTGGTGTTTTGGTGTTATAAAATCTAATCCGGTTCGAACATTAAATCATTTAAATATTATAACGTTAATATTATAACATTAAAAATCTTTTAAAAAAACTCCGATACGGTTCGAATATATTATACTGCTTCAATACTATATCGTTTAAATTAAAATATTTTACCAAGTCTGGGTACGGTTCGAATATTATACCCTTAATTATTTTGAAATACTCGGATACGGTTCGAATATATTATACCGTTTCAATACTATATGGTTTAAAATATTACACCATTAACGGAGTTTGATAAACTCCGGTGTGTTTCGAATATTATACCGTTTAAATTATTATACCATTAATTATTTTGAAATACTCGAATACGATTCGAATATATTATACCGTTTCAATATTATATCGTTTAAAATATTACACAATTAACGGAGTTTAATAAACTTGGGTGCGGATCGAATATTATCCTGTAGTTCTAGTCGGTAAGCTACCTTACCTATGCGATTAATAATATTATAGGCCCAATAAACCTTTGGCTCAACTTCCCTCTTTTTCTAAAACGGATGATTCCTTTCCAAGGAGACACCTTCAGCATCACTTTATCCCCTATTTGAAATTCTATAGGCCTTCGTCTTTTATCCGCGTAAGATTTTTGTCGGTCTTGCGCCACTTTTAGATGAGCTCAAACCATATCAATCTTCTCGTTTGTGACATTTATCATATCCTTTTGAGGGAGTTCCCTCGGACCCACATCACCCTAACATACCGGGGTTCGGCATTTTCGGCCATAAAGTATTTCATACGGGGCCATACCAATGCTTGAATGGTAACTGTTGTTGTATGAAAATTCAACTAACGGTAGGTAAGCGTCCCAACTACCACCAAAATGTTTGGCCGATGAGTTTGAATTGTTCGCTCGCTTTGCCCATCGGTTTGAGGGTGAATGTCATACTAATAAACAGCTTGGTACCCATTTGCTCTTGGAAGTCGCGCCAAAAATTCGAAGTGAACCGAGTATCTCTATCGGATACGATGGATACCGGCACCCCGTGGCGTGCTACAATCTCATTTATATATACTTCTGACATCTTTTCAGAAGTACAAGTTTCACGAATAGGAATATAATGAGCGCTTTTTGTCAGTCTCTCTAAACTACCCAAATGGCGTCAAATCCATGACCAGTCCTCGACAATTTGGTTAATAGGTCTATAGTAACATGTTCTCATTTCCAAACCTGTATGTCTAGCGGTTGTAGCTTGCCATAAGGCTTTTGATGCTCTGTTTTTACTTGTAAACAAGTTAAACATCTTTCGACATGCTTTGTTACATCTATTTTCATCCCAGGCCACCAATAATTTTGTTTCAAGTCTCGATACATCTTGGTCGCCCCCGGGTGAATTGAATAACGCGACTTATGTGCTTCGTCAAGGAGAAGGTCCTTAACACCACACGTGTTTGGAACCCATATTCTACCGATCGGGTCTTCAACCCGTTATCGCCATCTATTAAATCTTTTAATTGGCCTATTATTCATTCCTTTTTCCAGTTCTCTTCTTTTACCGCTTCGATTTGCGCCTCTCAGATTCTTTCAAGTAAACCCGAGGTTACCACAAGTTGCATCGATTGCACTCGAATGGGAATAAATTCTTCTTTTCGGCTTAGCACATCTGCTATTATGTTGGCTCTTCCCGGATGATAATGCATTTCATAATCATAATCCTTTACCGTTTCTAGCCAGCGCCTTTGCCTCATGTTCAACTCATTTTGGTCGAAGAAGTATTTAAGGCTTTTATGGTCGGGGAAAATAGTACATTTCACTCCATATAAATAATGCCTCCAAATTTTTAGAGCAAATACCACAGCCGCCAACTCAAGATCATGAGTCGAGTATTTCTTTTCATGTGTCTTTAATTGCCTCGAGGCATAAGCAACTACCTTTCCTCTTTGCATGAGTATGCAACCGAGACCAAGCTAGGAGGAGTCGGAGCATATGACCATGTCGTGAGTTCCATCCGGTAAAGTCAGTACCAGGGGTTAACTTTCCCTTGAGGGTTTGAAAAGCATTTTCTTGATCATTTTCCAAAATAAATTTTTATCCTTTCCGGTCAAGTTAGTCAATGGTGACGCGATTTTGAAGAAATCTTGAATAAATCTCCTATAGTAACCTGCAAATCCTAAGAAGCTTCTAATCTCAGATGGATTCTTCGGGGGTTTCCAATTCAACACTTCTTCTCAGATGGATTCTTCATGGATGGGTCTACTAAAATCCCATCGGCACTTATGACATTCCCAAGAAATTGTACCTTTCGTAGCCAAAACGCACATTTTGAAAACTTTGCGTAAAGCTTTTCTCGCCTAAGCGTTTCCAATACTTCACGCAAATGGCGCGCATGATCCACCTCACTTTTTGAATGCACGAGAATATTGTCAATAAACACTATCACCGACTTGTCTAACATTGGCTTGCAAACCCGGTTCATAAGATCCATGAAGGCCGCGGGTGCATTTGTTTGCCCGAAAGACATTAAAAGAAATTCGTAATGCCTGTAACGCGTACGGAACGTCGTTTTTGGTATGTCTTCCTCTTTCACCTTCAACTGGTGATAGCCTACCTTAAGTCAATCTTCAAAAACCAGCTCGTGCCTTGCAATTGATAGAATAGATCATCGATCCTCGGACGCGGGTATCAATTCTTTACCGTAAGTTTGTTTAACTCCCGGTAGTCAATACACATTTGCATGCTTCCGTCTTTCTTCTTTACAAATAATACCGGCACTCCCCAAGAAGAGTCACAAGGTCGAATGAATCCTTTGTCGAGCAAATCTTGTAATTGTGATAGTAATTCTTGAAGCTCCGATGGTGCTAGCCAATACGGTGCCTTGGCTACCGGCTTTGCACCTAGGACTAATTCAATCCCAAATTGCACCTCACGCTCGGGCGGTATCCCCAGTAAATTGTCACACCCCAACCACGTAAAACAACAAACCGTGGCAGAAACGTCGGGGAGTGTTGTAACAGAATTATTGTTTCAAACCATGGATACAAAGAGTATCGTTTTATTAAATATTAAACATTGTCTTAAAGTTAAACAAGCAAGTCAAACATAGTCTATCATCGTTATTAATCACTAAGGCCTCGTCCAGTCCTAAGTGAGCATGCATCCTATTCGCAATCAACATTAAGCAACTTCACCTGAAACATATGTAAAAACAAAGTCAGCAAAGAAATGCTGGCGAGTACATAGGTTTTATGAGAGTGTCAGATTCATGGCTCGTTTGTATGTTGAAATACTCGTACAACTTCGTTAATTGTTATTAGAAAACCTTGTTTTGTAAAATGTTTGTATCGTAAAATGAATAGCCAAATCAAAATAGTTTGGTTATAATTTATAAACCTCGATGCCATGAATCTTAACCCAAAACATTTGTTTTCGTAAACCAAATCGTAAATCGTTCTCGTACTAAAACTCGTATGGTTTATATAGTTTCGTAAACATCGTTGTGTGACATCGTTTAACTCGTTCTCGTTATAAATCATCGTTCATTTGTTTAAATCGTTCATAATCATTCAAAAATCGTACAATCGTTTAATATCATTCTCGTTCCCAATCGTTCTCGTTTTAATTGTGAAAACTACTTTTGGTCGTCTCGCTAATAACATTCAAACCTTTGTGACTCGTTCATCGTTCAACTCGTTCATCTCGTATTAACAAACCTCCAAAGGGTAAGTTAACAATCATCAGATTCAGTCGTTACCCACCTAACCCAGACATAACCATGGGTGCGATCTGATAACGGGATTTGTCAGATCCTATGGTACCATAACCTAATACTGGTCGGTTTGGCCGAAATTAATGAATGTCATTCGTTATGTAATTACAACCAACAAGCTCGTTCACATTATCGAAATAGTTATTAGTTTAGTATAAACCATCTCAATCGTTTTGAAACCATCGTTAAAATATCGAAATCGTTTTGTTACATATGAATCACCCCAAAACAATCGAAAATAGTAAAAAGAGGGGATCTATGTACTCACCTTTGGGTACGTTTTTAAATGTTAACACAATCCCTCAAATTGTTTATCCGCCCTAAATTAAATAAGAATGATTTTAATAATCAAAAACCCACACTTTGACATGCAAAATACTACTTATGTCATTTCTGTTTTAATATATATGAAACTGGACTGTTTTCGGACATTTAAATAAAATAGTTTACTAATTCCAAAAATTCCCAAATTTTTACAGAACGTCTTATACGAACCAAATATTATTGTGTAAAAATATCGGGGTCCAGTTCATTACCAATATTTTATAAAAATTCATTTTCCGGACTGTAATCAGATTTGTCGCTTTCTGATTGCAGTTTACGAAATAATTCATCTAAAATTTATCGTGAGTCCGATTTACAAAATTCGAGTGAGAGAATTACAAATACATCGGTGGTCATCTACAGTACAGATTTCATGATCTAACTCTACACAGAATTCAAGTTATGGCAGAAAACAGAACACATATTTTCAGCATAAAAAATGCAGCTCTAGCTGCTGTTACAAAACAACACTTTAAAAATAGTAAACGAAGTCCAAAAATTATGATTCCAGTGCCATTAGAACCGTATTTCAAAATACATAACTCTAGACTTCAGAAAATACATTTTTCGTTAACTTACAGTCCTGTTACAGCCAACTGAAGTTGGCTGTAATCACCAAACAACCTACTTTTTCAGCTTTTAACTTTCTAACTTGTGTTCGATTGATTCCGTTAACATGTTTAGTGATCACAACAACATCAAACATCAATATTAACCAGCAAATTATCAGGAAATCAACAAGAATCATAACAACATTATATTAACATCACTTCATTGTATTTCAACAATATTTCATCACAAAGTTAGTTTATGTGCAAGACTTTGTTCATGGTTCTTTAGTGTTCATGGATTCTCATCATCAAATAACTATTAACCACTCTAATAACATGAAAAATGAACGGATCTAAGTTCTTACCACTAGTTCAAGACTAGGGAAGTTCGAGTGAAGAAATGTGGTGGTTAATAGCGAATAGAGAAGGTCTTTCAACTTCCGAGAGCACCAAGCTTCGTTGTATGCCTTCTAACACCTAGAAGTACACTTGGAATGGATGGAGCTTGCAGGAAAATGGTGGTGGTGTGGTGATGAGGGGGCTGCCGAGAACAAGAGGAAAGGAGGAGAGTATGATGGTGTTGATGGTGTGTAGGTGATAAGAATGAAAGTCTTGTGGGTTTATAACTAGACCTCCAACATCTTAATAACCATTGTGTAATGTGTTTCAATGGAGCCAACACAATCAAATAAACAATTCAAAAAAAATCATGGGGTATCCTTCTATGTCTCCTAACCGATTTGGGGGAGGGGTTTGGTTTAGTTGGGTTTCAAATGGATGGTTACAAGTTTAGTTAGAAACCAAGTGTTTTAGTTAGTGTCTTATGTGTGCTATTAATTATATAGTGTGTTAGGGTGTTCGGGGACCCTAACTAGCTCAGAAAAATAAGAACAATGTGTTTGACAATATTTTTGTGTTCCGGGTAAAGTCCGGTTATTCGGTTCGGTGTTGCTCCATTAAAGTGCTTAATTAATCCGTAAAGTGTCCTATATATATATATTTTTGTAATACAAATTATTCCTGGCACTTAGGAAAGCATACAGGACCATGCTGCCATGTTTTTGCACTTTACTAACATAATAAAATGTTGAACTTTTAATAATAAATGCAGAATTCTGCATTTATAGTTTGTTTTAGGCACTTCTCGGCACTGTAACTATCACCTAGTGACGCAGTTTTGTCGTAAATAGCTCTTTAGTTCAAATAAACATGTTTTCGCCATACCAAATCTTTCGAAACTTATTTCTAACTTATGTAAAGGATACTTAGGGTATGTTTGGCTTACGCCACAGTTCTGGAGTGTACGTTGCGTTAAACTGATTGTGTTTAAGCACCAGTTTGCGTATTACCTTCCAGAAAGTGATTTAAACTTGAAATCGGAATCGAATCAAATTGTAAAATTAATAAACACAATTGCACATATAATAACACCAAAACACATATAATAACACCAAAGCATATTGTTTTATTGATAACTGACATTGTTTTACAGTATACGATGATTATAGAACACAGTTGTCACAGTCTCCCCAACTTTAGGAAATTTCGTCCCGAAATTTTATTTTGAGGAATCTTGTGAAAACAAATGCGGATATTTCATCTTCATCTGGTCCTTATGTTCCCAAGTAAACTCGGGGCCACGTTAGGATTCCCAGCGAACTTTGACCAAATGAATCTGTTTGTTCTTCAACTGTTTGTATGTACGTTCCACTATCTCCACAGGTTTCTCGACAAAGTGCATCGTGTCTTCGATTTGAATCTCGTCGAGAGGAATGTGAAGATCAGCATCAGCTAAACACTTTCGCAAATTGGACACGTGAAAAGTCGGATGAACATTTCCAAGCTCTGGAGGTAGCTCTAGTCGATAGGCAACCTTTCCAATTCTTTCAACAATCTTAAATGGTCCAACATATCGTGGTGCAAGTTTTCCTTTCTTTCCAAATCTCACCACTCCCTTCCAAGGTGAAACCTTGAGTAGGACCCGGTCTCCGACTTGAAATTCTAAGGGCTTGCGTTTCAAATCCGCATAACTCTTTTGAAGGCATCTAGCTGTCACAAGATTATCGCGAATCTTTTTGATTTTGTCTGTTGTTTCCAGAATGAGCTCAGGTCCAGTAAGCTGAGCTTCACCGATCTCATTCCAACAGACAGGTGAACGACATTTTTGACCGTAGAGAGCTTCGAATGGCGCCATCTTAATGCTAGCATGATAACTATTATTGTATGAGAACTCGATCAATGGCAGATGAGAATCCCAGTTATCACCAAAGTCTATCACGCATGCTCTAAGCATATCCTCCAAAGTTTGAATCGTCCTCTCAGATTGACCATCTGTTTGGGGATAATAAGCAGTGCTTAGATTCAGTTGGGTTCCCAAAGCAGATTGCATGGTCCTCCAAAAATGAGATGAAAATCGAGCATCGCGATCAGAAATGATATCCAAAGGAACACCATGTCGTGATACAATCTCGTTTACATAGATCTTGGCAAGCTTCTCAGCAGAGAAATCCTCACGGATTGGTAAGAAGTGAGCAGATTTTGTCAAACGATCAACTACAACCCAAATAGCATCGTGACCTTTAGATGTACGCGGTAACTTGGTGATGAGGTCCATTGCAATTTTCTCCCATTTCCAAACCGGTATCTCTGGTTGTACAAGCAAACCAGAAGGTCGTTGATGTTCCGCCTTGACTTTGAGACAAGTTAGGAATTTCGATACATACAAGGCAACATCCTTCTTCACACCAGGCCACCAATACTGAGTACGAAGATCCTTGTACATTTTATCAGCACCAGGATGAACAGAATATCGAGACTTGTGAGATTCGTCCATTACTAAGGTGCGAAGATCGTCCTGATTCGGAATCCACAAACGATTCTCAAAATAGAGTAAACCATCGTCTTTCCTTTCGAGTTTAAGCTCAAGTTGAAGAGGTAGCTCATACTTCAATAAGTCTTTGATCACACAAGATCGTTGAGTTTGAAGGACACGAGATTGAATGTCTGATAGAGTTCGAATAGAATGAAGCTTGACTCGTTCCTTTCGACTAAGCGCATCGGCTACGACATTCGCCTTACCAGGATGGTAGCGGATTTCGCAATCATAATCGTTTAAAAGTTCAACCCAACGTCGTTGCCTCATGTTCAGCTCCTTCTGATTGAGAATATGCTGGAGACTTTTGTGGTCTGTGAAAACCACACATTTCGTTCCATAGAGGTAGTGTCTCCAGATTTTAAGTGCGAAAACCACAGCTCCTAATTCAAGATCATGAGTCGTATAGTTCTTCTCGTGAATTTTCAACTGTCTAGACGCATAAGCTATGACTTTACCACGTTGCATAAGAACGCAACCAAGTCCTAGATTCGACGCGTCACAATAGACAACAAAATCATCGTTTCCCTCAGGTAGAGATAAAACAGGAGCATCACAGAGCTTTCGTTTCAGTGTTTGGAATGCTTCTTCTTGCTTAGGACCCCACTCAAAAGGCTTATTTTTCTGAGTCAAAGCAGTGAGTGGAATCGCGATCTTTGAGAAATTAGAAATGAATCGGCGATAATAACTAGCAAGACCAAGAAATGATCGAATCTCAGTAGGTATCATCGGTGTATTCCAATCCTTAATAGCAACAATCTTGGATGGATCTACATGAATACCCTGCTTGTTGACAATATGACCCAAAAACTGAACTTCTCTAAGCCAAAATTCACACTTGGAGAATTTAGCAAAAAGTTGTTCTTTCTTCAGGAGTTCCAGAGTCAAACGAAGGTGTTGCTCGTGCTCGGCTCGAGACTTTGAATAATGAGAATATCGTCGATAAACACAATGATGAATTTATCTAAATAAGGTTTACAAACCCTATTCATTAAGTCCATGAAGATAGCTGGGGCATTGGTCAAACCGAAAGGCATGACAGTAAACTCGTAGTGCCCATATCTTGTACGGAATGCAGTTTTGGGAATATCTTCTTCGAACACGCGAAGTTGATGATACCCAGATCGTAGATCGATCTTGGAAAAGCATGAAGCACCTTGCAGCTGGTCGAAGAGATCATCAATTCTAGGTAGGGGATATCGATTCTTGATGGTAATCTTATTAAGCTCACGATAATCGATACACATTCGAAAAGATCCATCTTTCTTTTTCACAAAGAGGACAGGAGCTCCCCAAGGTGAATAGCTTGGATGGATGAATCCTTTATCAGACAACTCTTGAAGCTGTTTTGATAACTCTTGCATTTCCGACGGGGCAAGACGATAAGGTGCTTTCGCAATCGGGTTGGCATTGGGAACAAGGTCAATATGAAACTCGACTTGACGAGCTGGAGGCAAACCAGGCAGTTCATTGGGAAACACCTCTGGATAATCCCAAACAATCGGAATATCCTGAGTACTCTTGCTCTTGCCTTTCTCCTCGGTGACATGTGCCAGGAAAGCAACATATCCTTTTCGCAAATAACGTTGGGCTTTTGTACACGACATAAGCTTCAAACCACCAGATGGTTTCTCGCCACGAACTTCCAGAACATCGCCAGACGGAAGAGGAATACGAACAATCTTATCGAAACAAACCACCTCTGCATGATGTTTGGTTAACCAATCCATCCCCACGATAATATCGAAACTCCCAAGTTGCATCGGCGTGAGGTCAATGGGAAAAAGATGGTTATCAAGGTTTAACTGACAATCACGAATAACAGAACCGAGAACAAGAGGTTTACCAGTAGCAACTTCGACAGATAAGGGTTCCCTTAGTTTAGTTCTAGGCATCGCAAGCAAAGGTTCAAAAGACAGTGAAACAAAACTTCTATCGGCACCAGAATAAAAAAGAATAGATGCAGGTCGGTTGTTAATAAGGAACGTACCATTGACGACGAAGTTGTCAGCTCGAGCCTCGTTTGCATTTAGATTGAATACTCGTCCACGAGCGGGATTCGCATTCACATTGACATTGACATTCACGTTCGGATTTGCATTCGTATTTGCCAACCTCGGACAGTTGTTGCGGAAGTGACCATACTCTCCACAATTGAAGCATGAACCCGGTGGGAATCTAGCAGCATTCCCCTGAACTGGAGCTTGATTTTGAACAATCTGATTCTGACCCGAACGACAGACGTTGGCCAGATGTCCCAGCTTACCACATGTTGTGCATTGCCTACAAGCTTGTTGTGCAACATGATGACCGTTGTAGCGAGCACAATGAGGTGCGGTACCAGCATAAGCTTTCTTCGCAGGCGGTTGAGCTGGTGTGTTCTGAGGGTTCTGCGCATTTTGTGCAGTTACTGCAAAATTCTGAGCACCCTTTCGCTTTCTCGACTTCTTCGACGATTCCCCTTTCTTACCCTTACCCTTTTCCTTGTCTTTAACAGAATCGGTTGACTCCTTCTTCTCACCCTTGCAGGTAAGTTTACCCTTCCTGACTTGCGACTCAGTCAGGGTAGCAGATAACTCGATCACTTGACGAACAGTAGCAGGATTAACGCCAGTCACAATATCTTGTGTGGAATCGGGTAACCCATCGATATACCTCTGTATCACTTTCTCCAACGGGGTAACCATAGTAGGACACAAAAGACTGAGTTCCTCAAATCGATCCGTATACGCGCGGTATTCTCCCCCGTCTTGTTTCAGATCGTCAAACTCTCGTTCCAAAGCTCGAATTTCGTGACGGGGACAGAACTCTCTCATCATGAGAGCTCGAATCTCTTCCCATGTTTGTGCTAACGCCACTTCGGCACCCCTGTCGCGCATCACTCCGTTCCACCACGTAAGAGCACGCTTCTCAAACACACTTGATGTAAATTCAACCTTACGCCCATTCGGACATTGCACATGTCTGAATGTGTTCTCGATACTTTCGAACCATTGAAGGAGTGCAGTCGCTCCTTGTGACCCAGAAAACTTTAGCGGCTTTGCAGAATTGAAACTCTTGAAATTACATTGTGCATTGTTATTGTTGTTGTTGTTGTACAGCTCGTGGATTTGGGTCACAACGCCTGGAAGCACAGCAGCCATTTGCTGAGAGACAAGGGCTGCGATTTATTCAGCGGTAAAAGATTGTGTATCACGTCGAGGAGGCATCGTCTAACAAGAAAATATGAGAAACGAGTGAGGTCGACACTTAGGAAAAACAAAAGAGGTATTGAAAATACCGACGAAACATAAGGAAGGCGATCATTTGTTCGTTACCTCGAACAAACAAACGACACGCAATGACTAATCAAAGTAATGAATCAAAATAATGTATCGCGAAGACATGCTCGCCTATAAGTGAACACTCACCCCAAGAGTTCCCAGGTAAGAGTGACTGGTCCGATTATGTGGATTTGTACGAACACTCTAGCCTTAGACAGAAAACTCAGGGTACAGGCATTCACTCTTCCAGTTTGCACGTGTTCACATTATTTAGACCCAAACTTTGACGAGATTTGAAAACTCAGAAGGCACTAAGCCAAAATGAGTCAAACTAGGAGGGTCCAAAACCTTACAATAGAGGGTTCAAAACCTAGTAATCAATCATCCTAGGATGGATGATTAATTTTCGAAGCAGATTCGGATTTGTTAAAAATCTAAACGCAATCAACTTGCGTTGGGGTCCTATAAAGTTATAGTCTAGGTCAAAATTTTACTAATAACCTAATTCCCTATTACCATTGGCTCTGATACCAACTCTTCTGTCACACCCCGACCACGTAAAACAACAAACCGTGGCGGAAATGTCGGGGAGTGTTGTAACACAATTATTGTTTCAAACCATGGATACAAAGAGTTTCGTTTTATTAAATATTAAACATTGTCTTAAAGTTAAACAAGCAAGTCAAACATAGTCTATCATCGTTATTAATCACTAAGGCCTCGTCCAGTCCTAAGTGAGCATGCATCCTATTCGCAATCAACATTAAGCAACTTCACCTGAAACATATGTAAAAACAAAGTCAGCAAAGAAATGCTGGCGAGTACATAGGTTTTATGAGAGTGTCAGATTCATGGCTCGTTTGTATGTTGAAATACTCGTACAACTTCGTTAATTGTTATTAGAAAACCTTGTTTTGTAAAATGTTTGTATCGTAAAATGAATAGCCAAATCAAAATAGTTTGGTTATAATTTATAAACCTCGATGCCATGAATCTTAACCCAAAACATTTGTTTTCGTAAACCAAATCGTAAATAGTTCTCGTACAAAAACTCGTATGGTTTATATAGTTTCGTAAACATCGTTGTGTGACATCGTTTAACTCGTTCTCGTTATAGATCATCGTTCATTTGTTTAAATCGTTCATAATCGTTCAAAAATCGTACAATCGTTTAATATCGTTCTCGTTCCCAATCGTTCTCGTTTTAATTGTGAAAACTACTTTTGGTCGTCTCGCTAATAACATTCAAACCTTTGTGACTCGTTCATCGTTCAACTCGTTCATCTCGTATTAACAAACCTCCAAAGGGTAAGTTCACAATCATCAGATTCAGTCGTTACCCACCTAACCCACACATAACCATGGGTACGGTCTGATAACGGGATTTGTCAGATCCTATGGTACCATAACCTAATACTGGTCGGTTTGGCCGAAATTAATGAATGTCATTCGTTATGTAATTACAACCAACAAGCTCGTTCACATTATCGAAATCGTTATTAGTTTAGTATAAACCATCTTAATCGTTTTGAAACCATCGTTAAAATATCGAAATCATTTTGTTACATATGAATCACCCAAAACAATCGAAAATAGTAAAGAGAGGGGATCTATGTACTCACCTTTGGGTGCGTTTTTAAATGTTAACACAATCCCTCAAATTGTTTATCCGCCCTAAATTAAATAAGAATGATTTTAATAATCAAAAACCCACACTTTGACATGCAAAATACTACTTATGTCATTTCTGTTTTAATATATATGAAACTGGACTGTTTTCGAACATTTAAATAAAATAGTTAACTTATTCCAAAAATGCCCAAATTTTTACAGAACGTCTTATACGAACCAAATATTATTGTGTAAAAATATCGGGGTCCAGTTCATTACCAATATTTTATAAAAATTCATTTTCCGGACTGCAATCAGATTTGTCGCTTTCTGATTGCAGTTTACGAAATAATTCATCTAAAATTTATCGTGAGTCCGATTTACAAAATTCTAGTGAGAGAATTACAAATACATCGGTGGTCATCTACAGTACAGATTTCATGATCTAACTCTACACAGAATTCAATTTATGGCAGAAAACAGAACGCATATTTTCAGTATCAAAAATGCAGCTCTAGCTGCTGTTACAAAACGTCACTTTAAAAATAGTAAACGAAGTCCAAAAATTATGATTCCCATGCCATTAGAACCGTATTTCATAATACATAACTCTAGACTTCAGAAAATACATTTTTCGTTAAGTTACAGTCCTGTTACAGCCAACTGAAGTTGGCTGTAATCACCAAACAGCCTACTGTTTCAGCTTTTAACTTTCTAACTTGTGTTCGATTGATTCCGTTAACATGTTTAGTGATCACAACAACATCAAACATCAATATTAACCAGCAAATTATCAGGAAATCAACAAGAATCATAACAACATTATATTAACATCACTTCATTGTATTTCAACAATATTTCATCACAAAGTTAGTTTATGTGCAAGACTTTGTTCATGATTCTTTAGTGTTCATGGATTCTCATCATCAAATAACTATTAACCACTCTAATAACATGAAAAATGAACGGATCTAAGTTCTTACCACTAGTTCAAGACTAAGGAAGTTCGAGTGAAGAAATGTGGTGGTTAATAGCGAATAGAGAAGGTCTTTCAACTTCCGAGAGCACCAAGCTTAGTTGTATGCCTTCTAAAACCTAGAAGTACACTTGAATGGATGGAGCTTGCAAGAAAATGGTGGTGGTGTGGTGATGAGGGGGCTGCCGAGAACAAGAGGAAAGGAGGAGAGTATGATGGTGTTGATGGTGTGTAGGTGATAAGAATGAAAGTCTTGTGGGTTTATAACTAGACCTCCAACATCTTAATAACCATTGTGTAATGTGTTTCAATGGAGCCAACACAATAAACTAAACAATTCAAAAAAAATCATGGGGTGTCCTTCTATGTCTCCTAACCGATTTGGGGGAGGGGTTTGGTTTAGTTGGGTTTCAAATGGATGGTTACAAGTTTAGTTAGAAACCAAGTGTTTTAGTTAGTGTCTTATGTGTGCTATTAATTATATAGTGTGTTAGGGTGTTCGGGGACCCTAACTAGCTCAGAAAAATAAGAACAATGTGTTTGACAATATTTTTGTGTTCCGGGTAAAGTCCGGTTGTTCGGTTCGGTGTTGCTCCGTTAAAGTGCTTAATTAATCCGTAAAGTGTCCTATATATATATTTTTGTAATACAAATTATTCCTGGCACTTAGGAAAGCTTACAGGACCATGCTGCCATGTTTTTGCACTTTGCTAACATAATAAAATGCTGAACTTTTAATAATAAATGCAGAATTCTGCATTTATAGTTTGTTTTAGGGACTTCTCGGCACTGTAACTATCACCTAGTGACGCAGTTTTGTCGTAAATAGCTCTTTAGTTCAAATAAACATGTTTTCGCCTTACCAAATCCTTCGAAACTTATTTCTAAGTTATGTAAAGGATACTTAGGGTATGTTTGGCTTACGCCACAGTTCCGGAGTGTACGTTGCGTTAAACTGATTGCGTTTAAGCACTAGTTTGCGTATTACCTTCCAGAAAGTGATTTAAAGTTTGAAATCAGTATCGAATCAAATTGTAAAATTAATAAACACAATTGCACATATAATAACACCAAAACACATATAATAACACCAAATCATATTGTTTTATTGATAACTGACATTGTTTTACAGTATACGATGATTACAGAACACAGTTGTCACATAAATCCTTCGGAAATACGTCTTCAAACTCTTGTCCGATAGGTACATCTTTAATCTTTGGTGATTCTTTATCCGAATCACGTATGTAAGTCAAGTAAACCTTAGATCCATGTTGAATGAGTTTACAGGCTTCTATCATCGAGCACACAATGGGGTTACAATTCTTATCTCCATAAATAATAACATGCCTTCCGCTCGGGGATGTTAGTTGTATCTCCTTACTGAAACATATCCCTTTAGCATGGTGTCAAGATAACCAATCTATCCCGACACCACTTGGAATTCCCCCATCGACATGGGTATCAAATCAACTAAGTAATCCTCTCCTTCCACATTCAATTTGCAATCCCGACACATATCACAAACAATAAAACTTTTATTATTACCTATTTCTACTTCCAGAGGCATGGGCAATTTTGTTAATGTAAATGTAGGGTGTTGAATAAATCTATGTGAAATAAAAGATCTATTTGCACCCGTATCAAATAAAATGCGTGCAGGAATCGAATTTATGGTAAATGTACCTAAAACCACATCGGGTTCAACCTTGGCCTCAGCCGCGGTTTTGTGGAAGGATCTCGCCTTTGATTTCGGGGCTTCAGTCTTTATGTCTGGTATTTCCTTCTTTATAACCAACTCCGGGACCTCAGATCTCTTGTGTCCAAGTTTGTGACACTTGTAGCATACTGACACCTTTCCAGGGCAATTCGAAGCCCCGTATCCCACTTTTCCGCATGTAACACACGGTTTATTCTTGAAGTAACATTTGCCCCGATGGGCTTTTCCACATATTTTGCAGTTAGGTGATCCCCCTTTTACACTTCCCTTCCTTGGGAACTCATTCCTTTTTGTTTCTTTCTAGCGCTTGGATTTGCATCCAACGCCCTTCTTTCACCCCTTTCGATCTGCTTCTTTAGCTCAATCTCTCTTTCTCGTGCATCATTCACAATCTCCGTGAGATGTTCATATTTTGAGGGAGTCATAAACTCCCGGTATTCTGCACTCAACATGTTATAACAATAAATATTTTGCTCTTCGGTTTGCACCAACTCATCACAGAATCTCAGTTTGTCGAGGAACACCCCCGTGATTTTATCAATCGATTCACCTTTTTATCTTAGCTGGATAAATTCTTCTTTGATTTTGTTGATCACGGCCTTTGGACTATGGTGTTTAAGGAAAGTACCGTAAGCTCCTCCCAAGTCATGGTTCTTGTGGTCTAAATTCCTTGTTCCTTCTTAAGATTATCCCACCAATCTTTCTCTTGACCGCTCAGTTGACCGAACCCGTAAGCTACGAAATTGATTGCATCACAATAAGTTCTTTCAAAGACTCCTTCAATATCACTTATCCATCGTTGACACACGATTGGATCTACTTCAACGTTGTAAATCAGGGGTTTACACGCCATGAACTTGTTATAAGGGCATGCTTTCCCTTTGGCCTTGTCTTTTTCTTGTGTAAGGCTTTTCTTTAGTTCGTTTATCTTTTCTTCTACCACTGATAGAATTGTGGTTTGTAGTGTATCCATAAACTAAGGTAGACTAGCCTCCAAAGCCTTTCCGACTTCCTCGGAAATCTTTTCTTGCATCTTTTCCATCATGAGGGATACCGTGTCATCACCAGTTCTAGCAGACATCTCTTTAACTGAAATGTCCACAATAATTTGATAAATAACTCATTTAATCATTTCCATATTATCATATGGAAATTTTATACTCGTCACACTATATTACATGTGATGTTTTATTCTTTTCAGTTTGATCAAATATATAACTTGCCTCAACCCTTTATACTTAGTGTATTTCCTGCGTTCGAGTGTATTAATACACCCCTCCCATACACTTTAAATCATCTTCTTTTATAATATTTTCAATTGAAACTCGTTCCATAACTAGTTCTTACGGGATGTCTTGATCAAGCCTTGAACCGAACACATTTCATCTTTAAGCTTTAGCTCTGATTACCAACCTGTAAGACTCATACACTTTAAATCATATAATTTATAAAAATTTCTTGCATTTATAAGATTTATACAAGAAAAATTCATAAAAAATCAGGTTAATAAAAACATTAGCGTTTTAAAGATTTACAAAATAACATTAACATTGTTTGGTTTGAGTAAGGAGCTAAACAAAAAGTGGAAGCATCATCATCCTTTGCGTTCGGTTCTTCGCATCCGTCTACATTTTAGTGATGACCTAAATAACATTTAACAATGTTAAACGTTAGATTTATAATGCTAAAACATAATTTATTGTCACTAATAACTCAAAGAAACAAAATAAATTTTTTTAACGATTCCCGCCGTAAGCTATGGTTGAAGGACCGTAGCTTACGGTTCACCTTATCAACATTGGGCAGAAAGGCCCATCCGTAGCCTACGGTTCCCAACCGTAGGTTACGGTTAACGTCTGTTGGATTTTCTTTGCAGATCATAGCCTACGGTTCCCAACCGTAGGTTACGGTTCTATGATGCAGTTTATCTTTTTCCTGTTTTGCCTCTTAACACGAAATCGGCCATAACATTCTATCTGCTTATATGTTTAACTTCCCGTTTATTTCTACGCGATCATAAATGGATCGCCCAAAATATAGACTCAAAATCCGCCATCTGGATTAATAAATTCTTAATCCTATAAGCTATCGGCTTAATGTTTATTTATGAAATTATTTGACCCGTTTTTTTTATTTTTTACAAACAAGCTCACTCAATTATATCTCAATTATATGAATATCATATCTATAATTATTTCCCATTACTTGGGCTACTATCCACGAGTTTATGCATCCGTTATCCGGTATGCATTTATAATTATTCAACCCGTTCAATTTCAAAATAGTTGAACATAATTAGCAAACTTTCCGTTTTGCGAAATTCATCGTCTTTTAGTCATAACTCATAATCCGAGTCTTTTAACTTTTAAATCCACGTTCACGTTTCTCGGTTTACGCATATATTTGAAATCTTACCCATCAACCGGGTATTAACCAAAGTCATCATTAATGCAACCATTCTGGTGTGCATTAAGACTTCATTTTTTGACCCGTTTGGTTAACTTAGCAAAACCCATCGCTTTTATTCAACCAAACCTTTTTCAATTCATCATTTTGACCCGTTTGGATGTTTTAGTGAAATCCATCACTTTTAACAACCAAACCCTTTATAAGTTCATTATTTTGACCCATTTGGATGTTTTAGTGAAATCCATCACTTTTAACAACCAAACCCTTTATAAGTTCATTATTTTAACCCGTTTAGATGTTTTAGTGAAATCCATCACTTTAAACAACCAAACCCTTTATAAGTTCATTGTTTTGACCCATTTGGATGTTTTAGTGAAATCCATCACTTTTAACAACCAAACTTACCGTTAATCTCATTTATCTCATTTATCAACATATAACAATACAAAATATTAACGAAATTATATGAAGCATAAAGCCACGTACCTTAAAGCTTCTCCTTTAATCATGCGTTCGCTCCGGCTTGACTTCCTGAAGCTTCACCCGAGTTACCTAGAGAGCGTAACCCATTTATAATTAGAATCTTTTTCTACATTTTATGGTACGTAAACTTGCCTAAACTTTCAATCATAGGTTCTAATCAACAATCTTATTTCGTTATTTAAAAATGATAATTCTTTTTGGCATTTCGTCAAACACCTTGTATGCATGTAGTTCTAGTCAACCATCTTAGTTCAGTTGAGTCTGGCTAACCAAGAAACCCAATTCATTATGTTCAATTACATCCATTGCTAATTCATGTATTAGTTAACTAAGTTAGTTAACCTTGTTCTTTTATAATTTAATATCTTTAGGGTGTTACACAATGTTACTAACATGTTGTACTAGTGAAAACTATATGTCAAACCAGAGTTTGTTGGTGCGGTAATGTCTATCGCCTCCGTCAATCAGTCCTTAGCAGAAATCTGAAGAAAACAATGTTTTATATTGCATAATGTAGGGTAAAGGGCAAGGTGGCATTATTATAAATAAGGAAACTTTCCTTATAGCCCTTGTCCTATAAATAGGAGGCTTATGCCTTAGATTTAGGACTTTTGGCCATTTGAGATATTTGGAGCTTGGTGCTTAGAGAGAGAAAGTAGAGAGAGAAACTATTGTTCAAGGTGATTCGTGGTGCTTGTACTTGTCGTATATTCAATAGAATCACATTTATATTACGTTCTTGTGTTCTGTCCACGTACGTGTACGGATTTCGCACGTCACACGTATCGGTTTGCAATCGTTTGGAGTCAAAAACCGGTCCTACAAGTGGTATCAGAGCAGGAGCTCGATTGCACGGATCATACACACAAGGAATCGCACAGAACTGCTTCAGATTTAGATCTAATTTCATCCAGATTTGTCAATATTTCTTCACTTTTACATCTTCTTCACTTTTCTTCAGAAAATTGTTCAAATTGGCTGATTTTTAGGTATTATATGCGAAAATCATAATCGAACAACCCTACAAAATTTCAGATCAAAACTCCAAACAAATTGAGAGAAATCTAAGTTTTTCTGATCGAAAAATGACAATATTCGTTGTTGTTCGTCTTTAGGTCACTCGCTCGGATCACAGGTCACTCGATCGGATCACAGGTCACTCGACCGGATCACAGGTCACTCGACCGGGTCATAGGTCGCTCAATCGGATAACATCTCATCCGATCGAAGTGAGTTTGGTTATTGTGTAATTCTCGGATTGTTATCTGATTTGCAGCCTTTCATTGTTATACAGTTTTCATTATCACGTGAACATATTAAGTTTTTGTCTGGCCCATGTGACTCATCAGATTGATACAAGTATCATGGCCTAACAATCATCGGTTCATTAAGTGTTCTCATGTAATCACTATTGGATTCCGGCCTAATTACATTTCAAGTCATAATTGAAGGCCCAATTGTTTACATGGCTCGAGAGGCACACTTAAAGGTTGGAGTATAGAGTTATGTCATTTCGAAGCCCATATTACGTGGCCCATCCAATCAAGTTTTCATCTGAACAACATTGGAACGAGTCCACGAGTTTTCGACACGAGTCCTAGATTAATTCCACCATCACACACTTTCACGTATTCAGTTCGTTTAAACTGGTCGTTTATTTGTTTGATTAAAGTTGATTCAATATAAACAAGGTGCAAATATCAAGTCACAATTTGAAGATGTCGGGCGCTGGCGAAGAATTTTACAACAGATTTTATAACGTATACACTTCTGAAACAAAGTCAGAGACAAACAGCATTTCAAAAACGATTTCAGATAGTTTGAAATACGATAATGTGTACGAAAATCAACAAAAGCCAACGAAATTAATGAATATCGAGGACTATACCTGGTGGAAAAAGCGGTTTGAGGGTTGGGTAAAAGCATTCACTCATGATAGTTGGTTAAAATTGAAGTTAGGATATAAAGAACCAACAAAAGAAGGTGGAATCTTATTGACAATTGAAGAATTCACAGAACTAGAAGTAAAACACATGTGTGCTGAACAAAAAAAGATTACATTGCTGTATCAATCGGTTCGAGACGATATTATTTCATTACCTGATGAAACTACTTCTAAAGGTTTGTGGGAGGCTTTAGAGAGAAAATGTACGGGTGGTGAGGAAATTATCAAAAACAAACGATCGTTATTAAAAAAGAATTTGATTTGTTTACATGCATGAAAGGTGAAACTGTACCTCAGATGATTGAAATATTTTGCCATCTTAAACTCGAATTGGAGCGGTTTGGTATTTCCAAAGATAATGAAGAAATCATTGACATGTTGATCAAAGCTCTTCCAAATGAAAACGATTGGTCAAACTATGTCATGATACTCAAAAACAGCAATGATATGGGCAAAGTGACCCTTGATTGGTTAATCGAGAAGCTTGAAGGTCATGATTTGGAAATACAAAAGCAAAACAAAATGGCAAATCAACAATATAAGCAAAATGTTGATCTATACTACAGAGGAATCATGATTAATCAAGCATCAAAGATGGCATTTAGTGCAGGAAGTTTAAAGGATTCATCTCAACACAACTCTTCAAAAGATCAGGGTTATCATTCATTTGCTTCAAATTCGTCAAATCCGAACATAGTCCAGTGCAATATCGCCATAGATCTGAAAAACTCTCAAAGTCCGAATGCAGAAGCTGCCAAGCAACAAATGGTGTTTTTAGCATCTGTACTGGAATCGTACGAAAGTCTGATCACGGGTAAGGTTGGAAACCCGAATATGACGAAGGAAGATTATGATCAGATCGATCCAGAGGAGATGGAGCTGATAGACATAAAATGGTACATGGCTAGCGCTATGAGGAAAGCATAAAGGTTTATGGAAATCACCGGAAGATCATGTTTGGGAACTGCTGATACAAAACTAGGATTCGACAAATCGAAAGTTACCTGTTTCAAGTGCAAACAGAAAGGGCACTTTAAGAGAGAGTGCACAAACAGGCAAACTGATGAAGCTGTGAATCCATTCAAAGATGATTATTATCAAAAAGCAATCTATCATCGCAATAGTAAGTCATCAAAGTTGAATCAAAAGCAAATTAGCGAAGGTTCATCAAAAGAGAAGTTGAGGGCTCTAGTAGTTATTCAAGACGACGAGGGATATGACTGGAGCAAAGTTCTTCCAGAAGAAGATTATATTGAATCCGCATTCATAGCTGAAGGGGTTGACGATAAACGATGGCAGAGAGATAATGCTAGTTTTGAAATCAGAAAGTTGTATGCTCCTTTTAAGGAAGCACAAAAAGCAAAAAGATGGGATGTTGAGCGAGAATGTTATTTGGATCCACAAGGTAATCCAGTGGTTGATCCTAAGAAGGTGGATTTTGATGCAGTGGCAAACTTATTTCCAGATCGTGACACGTTTCATACGAGGAGATTATCAGAGAAAGATTATGAAGTTAACTTGTATAAACGTTTAAAGGAAGTTTTTGAGGCAAGTTTACCAAAGGTGGTGGAGTTGAGAAAGAAGAAAGAAGAAGAGTTTGAGAAGCTGGTTGAAGAGGTAAAGAAAACAGCAGGGGATGCTGATGAGAACAAACAAAAGAATGATGAATATCAGAAGTTGAACACAGAAGAATCAAAAGTGCCAGATGAAGCCGAGGTAAAAATTACAACTGAATCTTCTGAATTATTAAATAATGATCAAAATGTTGATAAAACTGAAGATAAGTGCAGGAATTGTATAGAAATGTGCAAAGCCTGTACTGAGAAAGACGAAAAGATAAAATCAAAAGATACTGAATTAAATAAATCGAAACTGTTTTTAAAACAAAATGCAAAGAAATGCTTGAAAATGAAGAAGTTTTGAAACAAAAGATTGAAAAGCTGACACTGAAATGTCAAGATTTTGAAACAGAAAATGAGATTTTAAAACAAAAGTGTTCGGCAGAATGTGAAGATTTTGTTCAAAAGGATAATAATTTTCAAGATTTACAAAAGGAATACGATAAAATGAAATGGTCAAGTCATAGAGTATAAGAAGCTTATGATACTTTGAAGAAACAAGTCAAATGTATGGATAAAAGATTGTCTGAAAACTTAACAACAACAAGACTTTATGAGAAAAAGTTTGAAGAAAAGAAACATGAGTTAAACAAATGTATTGATGAAGTTGCTAAACTCAAATAAGTTTTGGTTGAAAAAGAAATGATTGTTACAAAACTTCAAAGTTATCATAGTTCCTCGTACATTCTCGAACATATTTTCAACATCAAACCAGATGACAAAGATTCTGAAAAGAATAAAAAAGGTATTGGTTCAGAATATCATCAGGTGCCACCACCATTGAGAGGTAATTACACGTTTTATGATGAGGAAAAGGTGGCAAAAGGTCTGAACATGGTTGACCAATTACCTGAAAATATCGATGTGACTTACACCAAATCTGATGATGCTGATGATTCAGAGGTGGTAAGTAAGGTTGTTGAAAGCGTTTTGAGTGATGAATCTACCAAAGGTAAGTCTGAATCACAGGATGAAAATGAAGGAAGTTTTCATGATAGTTATCTTAAACATTCAAAATCTGAGAAAGTTGTGAATGATGATCCAAAAGGATTGGCTTATACCATGATTGGATTGGACAAATTATTCTCAGATAATGAGTTCCCGATTCAGAATGTGATTGCGGATAAAATTGACAAAGTGTTTAAACTGGTAGAGATCGAAAAGTCAGAAATTTCAAAATTTGCTGGAAAGAGCAAGAAAGCTTTTTATAACAAACCTGGTTACAAAAAGAAGAACATGAAGGCAGGGTTGGGTTATAAAAAGAAACAAAATCAAGATAAAAAGTTTGAAAAGCAAATTTTTCAAAAGAAAATGAATTTCGTTCAAGGGAAAAGTTCGGAAGAATAGAAAGAACTCCAATTTAGACGACAGTCTAATGAAGAGTTCTATGCTCAGAAAAAGCAACAACAGGCTAAGGATGTTTCGAGGAAAACTTGTTTTAAATGTGATCAAACTGAACATCTTGCACACAAGTGTCCAAACCCAAAGCCTGTTGATCTTGAAAAACAGAAGTCTGAGGATATGAAACAAAAGTCAACCAGATTTGATTCAAAACAAACTTGGAGGTACAACACAAACAAGTTTGCTTCGAATCAAACTTGGAAATCAAACCAGACTAGGTTTGATTCAAGACAAACCTGGAATTCTCACACACCCAGATTTAGAACAACACAAAGTTGGCAAACATCGGTTGATATGAAAAAACAAAACTAGTTTTGGAAATCAAAAGTTGTTGTTCAAAATCAAAATAATCAAAACGAGCCACAATTTTACAAAAGAAGTGCGTCAAAAGGACAAAACTGGGTGGTTAAGAAACAAGTGAGTTCGGTGAATGACGAAAAAGTTGAAGTCAAATATGAAAAAGTTTTTGTACAAAATGACAAAGATTTTCCATCGTTGAATGAATTTTGAGTTGAAATGCCTAAGGTCAAACAGACCTGGGCTGAATTATTCAAGTAATTGAGCTGTGTATATATGCAGGTGCTCCCGAAGAAAACTAAATGTCAACTAAAGGAGTATCGGAGCAGCCTGGCACTAGAGGAGAAGGCTGCTGGTCCCTGCCACTGAGAAACAGGGAGTTAGTTTGTTTGTGTACATAAATAATCCATATTTCAAAAATCCTAAAAACTGAAAAAATTTAAAAATCAAAAATATGTTTGTTTTTCTAAATTTGTCAAAAATTCAAAAATTTCAAAAATATGTTGATTGAAAATGCCGAAACCCTCACGGCGGAACAAACATAATTAATTTCACAAGATTGAAAAACGGTTTTCAAACTGTAAAATATCAATGTGTTGTAAATCATGGGGGTATATCTTCTACAAAACAGAGCATGAGAAGCAGAAAATGGATGGCGAGATAAAGCTGTCAGCATCGGTTATCAAATTTTCTTAAATGGTTTTGAATTTTAGGGGGAGTAAGAGTAAGTTGTTAGAAAATCCAAAAACATTAGAAAATTTGAAAAAGCCAAAAACATGATAAAATTAAAAAATGAGTTGTGTGTAAAAAGAGGAAATGATAGTACATCAGTAGACAATCACAGTACGCTAAAGAAATGGAAAGTTAAAATGTGATAAACGGTCTCACTGATGATATGCCAGTAGGTTTTTACACGCTTAGTAGATTGTTTTCGAGATATAAACCTAAATATCAAATACTTACTTATCTCGTGGGGAACATCTCTCGGATATATGGGTAACCCTCGAAATCTTGGTTGAGAGATTGCCTGATTCTGAGATACTAGGTCTTTATACTGTTTGATATCTTGGGTATTATACCTGGTCTTCTGATATTGCGGAAGCAATGACCTAGACCTAGTATAATACTTTATGCGCTTTAAAAGCTTACCCTCTGCATAAAAATTGAGAAAATATCGAAAGATATATATCAAGTGAAGTTGTAAAGAAGATTCCCAAGGGGAACACACCTAAAGTCGAGCCTTCATCTCTTTGATTGAACAGAAGTTCATACCTGAGCCATCAAGGTCTCGCACTAACCCAGAGTACAGATATCAAATTGGTATATTCACCTGTAAGACTAAATCTAGGGAATTTTGATACGGGAGTATATTCTGAGGTGGGACACGCGAATAAGTTAAGTCCTTAAAACACTAATTCATATCTCGAATCAGTTGAACTTTGTGGGAAAATTTAAGTGGATCAGTATACTGACAATCTGAGTGAATCGCTTAAAACTTAAATTGTTTAAAGTTCAACGGTACTAGTGATTTGTCTTAAACTGATATGATCCTTTGACACGATCTCAAACAAAAATATTGTATGTAAATATTTCTTTACTGCTTTATATTTCAGAAAATTCCAAAAAGATTTTGATTCCGCTTTATTTTCGACAACCGATGTCTGAATGCTGAGTTTCAAAATCTAAGTACGTTGATCGTGTTTCTGAAAAATAAACAAGTTCATTAACTTGAAACTTGTAGTTTTAAAATCAAAAATCAAAAACAGATTGTGATATCTCCAAGGTTATTAAGTTGGACTTGGATGATAAATCGAGAGGGTTTTGGATACTTAAATTGTGAAAATCTGCTATATAGAGCTAGGTTTCGATCTTGGTTGCTTAATACTGCCAAATCTTTAAACCAATTCGATATGGGGTGAAAGTCAAGGTAATCCTGGATATATTCATATTATTATATTTTAGAGCCATGTTCTTGATTCAAAAGGTTTTTAAGAGCCAGGTAATCATTCCTGAATGTTCAAAATGTTTTTGTTTATAACTGTTTGAGAAATTGCAGATGTTATGCCAGATTACGATCCCAATAGTCGAATCTAAGAGGGAGTCTGAAGACGAGCTCGACGCAAGGGGGAGCTTGTATCTGGAAAGCTAGGTGTCGATCCCAAAAAGCACGGAAGCTTGACGAAAGGGGGAGCCTGAAGAAAAAGAATCTACAGAAAGGGGAGCAAGTGAAGCAGAAGACAGATCCATGGGGAGTCTGTTTAAGCAAGATGGAGTCTGTGGTTGCTGAAAGCGTCAAAGCAGAAGACTCAAAGAGAGAGAAAAGACAAGACGCTACGAGATTAACTGTGGCAATATCCAAAGGGGAGTCTGTTGGTGCAGTAATGTCTATCGCCTCCGTCAATCAGTCCATAGCAGAAATCTGAAGAACAAAATGTTTTATATTGCATAATGTAGGGAAAAGGGCAAGGTGGCATTATTGTAAATAATGAAACTTTCCTTATAGCCCTTGGCCTATAATTAGGAGGCTTATGCCTTAGATTTAGGACTTTTGGCCATTTGAGATATTTGGAGCTTGGTGCTTAGAGAGAGAAAGTAGAGAGAGAAACTATTGCTCAAGGTGATTCGTGGTGCTTGTACTTGTCGTATATTCAATAGAATAACATTTATATTACGTTCTTGTGTTCAGTCCACGTACGTGTATGGATTCCGCACGTCACACGTATGGGTTCGCAATCGTTCGGAGTAAAAAACCGGTCCTACAGAGTTTAACGCAATGGTGATTACCCAACATCGTCGAAAAGAAGAAGGTGTAATGGTGTTTACTTAACAATACCACAAGAATGCGAGCAGGACGTTAATCCTATAGCAATATAATTGTTAAGGTAGGCTTGTAAACTTAATGAGCATATAGACACATGTAAACATAGTATATGAGATTAACAAGTATAACAAGTCTCATGTTTAATAGTGGATAGAGTGTGATTGATAAACATGTTTAATAGTGTTGCGTGTTTTTGTATAAGTGTACATGTTGCACCCAAAGTGATTAAAATGAAAAAGGGATTGAGTATACTCACATTTTTGCATAGAGTTCCACGAAAACCAAGAGCGGATTGTTGAAGGTTGGAACACTGAAGTCACCCTGAAATAGGTAAATGAAGGTATGAGTATTCTAATGTTAAAAGGGGTCAGATCAGATCTTAAAGTATGAAAAAATACGAAACAATTCAAGTAACAGAACCTTTCGTGCGAAAGGAGCCTTTCGTGGAAAGGCAGTAGCCTCTCGTGCGAAAGGGATTCCCTTTCGTGCGACTGGTTTGTTTTAAACACGAAATCACGCGTAAAACTAAATAGTAAAATGATTTGACATTGAACAATAGTAATAATTGTTATACCAAATGAAAACAGAAAGTAAAATAGCCAAACAGTCAAGTAAGGACAACCTAGGTGTGCCGACACAACATGGAAGGCGTGAGCCAAGTATTGGATGCGTTTAGCTGGTGTTACGTGTAACGAACATAAATATGTATCGTGAAAATGTGAAACATGTATTATGGTGTTTAAAACATTGATTTTGAGTATAAACATGCACACAAGTCTAACATGAATAACTTGAATGTGAATAAAATACTTTGAATTTTTCATTATGATCAATAGTCTCGGATTACAACTTGAAATGAAATAGAATACAACATGAATATAAGTTTTTTTTAAACAGAACTTACAACAGTACTTGCTAAATCGGGAAAGTACTAATATGCAAAGCGTTACAGTCTCCCCTACTTTAGGAGATTTCTTCCTATAAATTTATTCTAGAGGAAGGCTGAATGAAGAGATGTGGATTTTTGGTCTTCATCTCGCTCTCGAGTTCCCAAGTAAACTCAGCACCACGTTTTCCTTCCCATCAAACCTTGACTACGGGAATCCTATTGCGCCAAACCTGTTTGGTTCCTCGGTCCATAATCAAAACTGGTTTTTCCACAAAATAGAGAGTGTCATTGATTTGCAAATCGTCGATAGGAACTTGAAGTCCCTCTTCAGCTAAGCACTTCTTGAGATTCGAGACATGGAACGTTGGATGAACGTTGCTGAGTTCTTGAGGTAAATCGAGTCGATATGCCACTTTACCAATCCTCTCGAGTATCTTGAAAGGACCAACAAAGCATGGAGCAAGCATTCCCTTTTTACGAAAACGTATAACTCCTTTCCAAGTAGATACCTTGAGGAGTACTTGGTCACCATCATTGAACTCCAGCGGTTTGTGTCTTTTATCTACGTAGCTCTTTTGCCTGCTTTGAGCCTTGAGGAGCTTGTCACGGATTTGAAGAATCTTATCCGTTGTTTCTTGAATGAGTTTGAGGCCAATGATTTAAGCATCACCAATTTCGTGCCAACATATAGGAGATCGGCACTTGCGACCGTATAATCCTTCAAAGGGAGCCATTTGAATAATGGAGTGGTAGCTGTTGTTGTACGAGAACTCAATCAAAGGTAAATGTACATCCCAATTTCCACCAAAGTCGATAACACAAGAGCAAAGCATGTCCACTAGGGCCTGGATAGTACGTTCAGTCTATCCATCCGTTTGAGGATGAAAAGCCGTACTGAGATTTAAGTGCGTACCCATAGCTGTTTGGAAAGTTTGCCAAAGACGTGAATTGAAACGACCATCGCGATAAAAAATGATGTCAATGGGGATACCATGATGACAAATGACTTCATCCGTGTAGATATGAGCTAATTTCTCAACCTTGAAATCTTCATGAATGGGGAGAGGGGGGATGAGCGGATTTGGTTAGACTGTCAATGATCACCCAAATGCTATCATGAGCAGAACGAGTGCGGGGAAGTTTGGTTATTGATGTGCGTTAGGTGTAATGTAAGTTTAAATATATTTTAAGCCCCTTTTACACTTTTATTAGCCAAGTTTTAAATTTATAAAACACGATATTTACTAACACTAAACACACATATGGGCAAGTGCACCCATCGTTGGCGTAGTATAGTGTTAGTAAGATACCGAGGTCGTCCAAGGATACAAGAGCTTTTAGTACCGGTTTATCCTCAACGTCTAATCAAATCAAAAAGTTAGAAAAAGGTTTTTTAAACTAAAAATAAAAATAAAAACTAACTAAATGCTGAAAATAAAAATAAAAGAAAAACAGATAGACAAGATGAATCACTTGGTTCCGACTCGTATCTAGTGTAACCTGTGATTATTTCCGCACTTTTGCACATAATTAAGAGATTATCTTAGTTATTGTAGTAGGCCCCTCTTTTGAAGGTGACGTTACCCTCACCCCAGTAGTTTGAGTCAGCAAGGATACAATCCTAAAAGGGTGGATTATTGGAAGATAATGAATTAAGTTATTAATGCACTATTATGGTAGGCCCCTCTTTTGAAAGTGATGTTACCCTCGGCTAAGTAGTCTGAGTCAGCAGGGATACAGTCCTAAGTAACCGGGTTATAGTATTAATAGTAGTTAACTTATGAGGGGGTCAAAGAGTTTGGACCCCCGCCATCCAATACCGTGAAGCTTTGAAGGAGGTCCTACTAAATTTGACCCAGGTCCATTGCAGGACCTCTAAATGCTGAACAATGGCAAGACTCTTACCAAACCGTTCCCTTAACCCCCGACCAGGTAGCCAACATATCTCCATATTGACCGTGGAGATATGAATGGTGAAAATCTTTTATTTTATATAGACAGTAAAATAATGCCAAGACACCACGGACAAACGATAAGGAAGAATCACCTTCAACATAAGAAACTAGTTATTAAAGTCATTAATACAAAACCAATTAAAAAGTGCGAAAAGATTAGAAATAAAAAGTATTACACTAGACACTTTGTCTTCACCAAGTGATGTAAGAGACTTAGGCAAACATGGCCTTGATTGTCAAGAACTCTTACGATCAATCTTGGATCCCGAGACGACTCACACACTCTACAATGGATGATGGTGGTGGATGATGGTGTTATGGTGGTGGTGGGTGGTGGATGAAGTGTGAGAGAGGTGGTGTGCCAAGGGATGGTTTGAGCTCTAGCCAAGCACTCCTATTTATAGGCTGAACAGGAGCTCGGGCACGGCCCCGTGTCCAATGGGCACGGCACCGTGTCCACATCCTTCTCTTTCTTCATTTAATGCAGCTTTGTCTTAATAGTTGACCACGCCCCCGTGTCCGCTGAGCACGACCCCGTGTGCAGAAGAATCTTTGTACTATGAAGATTTGCTGGATTGTGCGAATCTTATAGTTGACCACGGCCCCGTGCCCGCTGAGCACGGCCCCGTGGTGGGCAATAGAAGCTTCTACAACTTTGTCTTTTCTGCTGACACTTGGGCACGCCCCCGTGCTGGCTGAGCACGGGGCGTGTTCAGTCTTCTGTTGTCTTGTTTTGCTTGGGAAGATGCTGTCGTGGGGTCGGGCATGTCACGTCTTGTCCCTTTTCTTGCATTTATGTTAGATTTTGATGTCTTTTTGCTTCTTTTGTTAATTTGAGCTCATTTAATCCTGAAAATACAAAAGGAAGACAAAAGCACACTTTTTCCAACATTAGTACTAAAAAAGGGTTAGTTTTATGCCACAATTGATGTAATTTATATGTTGGATTTTGCACACATCAAATACCCCCGCACTTGAATCTTTGCTTGTCCTCAAGCAAAACTCTTTAATATGTGGCTTTACACTACCAAATGGAATGGGTAGAAGAGAAAGTTTTTGGGCTTGTCGTAGAGTGTCGGGATTTCCAAGATTCTTTATTTAGTTTTATTTTTATTTATTTACAATCCTATTCGTCATGATTTATTTAAAACTTTTCATAAGATAAATTACTTATTAGGGCATAATATGCCTCTTTAAAATTCTATTTATATACAAGTTCACATACCTCACGGGGGATCACTCAACACTCGGCCGAAAATGTATTTAGTGGATCACTCGAGAGCGGCATGGAACTTACTCCTACCATAAGCTTGCCAAGCAATCATTCCTCCTCCTTTTTAACTATATACCTTTGTAAATATCAAGAGGACTTTTTGAGTGAAGGGTTAGGCTTGGGTTAAAGGTAGGTGGTTGGGTTAGTAGTTAGTGAAAAGAGCTAAAAGCGTAACAAGCGTCGGTTTTCGTATGAGTTGTTTTTTTTTTTTGATGAAGCCTTTATTCAAACAAAGTTATTTTTGATAAACTTGTTTGTTTATTTCTTTTGCTTCATCTTCATAATATTTTTTTTTTAGGAAAGTCAAACGAAAAACCAGACTTGTTACTAAAATAAAGGGTTAAAAATAAAAAGGGTTTTGGTGGGTGAAAGGGTGTTTGGTTTGGGTTTTGAAATGAAAAGGTTTAGGCTCAAAGGGGCTAACTAGGGGGATTTTGGGTAGGTGGTAAAAAAAAAAGAAAAATAATGGTGTAGAAATGAAAAGGGTTATTCCTAATGCCTCCATCATTTACTTACTCGGGTTTAAGTTGGTAAGGACCGGGAATGTATCGTCATGGCAAGTTCTAGAGTCGTAAGAACCAAGCGGCTATTCACACAAGAAACGAAAAATGAGCATTTAGTTTAATGATATGTATTTGTATGCTCAATAAAGGCTCAAAACTCACTTTTGTGGGAATGGGTTTTTATGTGATCAAGTATATATAATCAAATTTTAACTAGGCTTGTCATGCCTTTTCATAATTTTCTTATGTTGGTTCTTTTTATCACGACGCTATCGGTTGTAAATTTGTAAAAATATAACCTTTTTAGAACTTTGAAATTCCCAAATTAAACCTAGACAAGTAAAAAAATGAAAAATTTTCAAAAAAATTTGGGGTGATTAGCGGTTCCAATAGAGTTTTGTGTAAGGCTTGTATTTAGGACTTGCAAGATTCAAGGTTTTAGCATCCCCCCCACACTTAAATTACACATTGTCCTCAATGTGTCCCAAAAATAAGTTTTTAGGTTGATTGAATGTGTAAAAAGGTGTTAAAAGCAAAAAAAAAATTGTGTTGCTGGGCGCTGAACACGGCCCCGTGTTGTCCGGGCACGGCCCCGTGTTCAAGTGCCAGTAACAATAAATTTCCAAAAGAAACAGAAGCCTGGACACGGGGGCATGTTGAGTGAACACGGCCGGTGTCCAGTTACCTGAACTGGGGAACTTCTGCAGACGGTGCAGCACAGGGTCGTGTTGGGCGGACACGGCCCGTGCTGAGCTTACTGTAAACGAAGAAAATTGTTGGATGGTCTTGTTTTCCTGCATGGGGTGCTGGTTCAAGTTTCCCTTGTCATCCTTTGTCATCTCAAGTGAGTTTCATTCATTTTAACACCATCCAAACACCAAATTAACCAAAACCATCTTTTATTAAATCATAGAGAGTTACATAGTAGTCCTAAAAAGTTAAAATCTAAGATAAGCAGGTCAAAGATGCACAAGAAATCTAAATCAAGAAGTTCTAGTCTAAGATTTATTCTACTAAGCAAAACTTCCAAAGAGGTAATTCTCTTGGTTTAAAGAACTTCTTTTTCCGGAAATGGGCTCCTCATATGTCGGCGAGCCACTCCTCTATCTCCATTGGGAGAAGAAAAGCGGGCTCATTAGCATTGGTTTGAGGAGGTACAACCTCCACCGGGACTTCTTGTAGATCTTCAAGAGGAGGTTCCGCTGGAATGTCGTCCCACCCGGTAGGATTATGGATTCCAAGTGCAAGGTTCCAATCCTCTTGAGGGAGAATTGGTTCCATGGGAGGTGTTACAAGAATGTTTAACCTCTGGTGCAAGAGATTAATTTCTTGAAAACTGTTTTCCAGCCCCACCGTAAGATAATTTATACGGTCAATTAGGACCTCCTCTACCGAAGTCATCTCGTCTAGAGCTTCACGTAGCACCATTACGTATCGCACGAGAGTTGCTTCAATCGATGGCCTCCTTTCCCTTCGACTGTTCCTGGAGTGCGCAGAAGACGTTCCACTGTTTTGGCTAGACATTCTACGAAAACAAACCAAAACAGTTCGTTTTAATGAAACAGTACCACGGACACGGTCCCGTGCTCAATGAGCACGGCCCCGTGTTCAACTTTCTGCAGGTTTTTAGAACAAGGAATCTTGGAGTTTCAAATTATTTTCCCAACTTATGAAGCATTTTTGAACAGAAATAACTTAAAACATTGTTGTGTAACTTATTTTTAACAAGCTTCCTTGAACAAAACTTCAACAAACATCACAATAAAGCTTGAAATCAAGCTTCAATGGAGGTGTTGTTGCAAGAAAGATGAAGAAGAAGGTAATGGATAAAAGAGGAAAGGACAAGATGTTTGTTAGAACCTTCTTTTAGAACATACCTAGGATGGTAAGTTAGAAAATCCTCTCAAATTTCTGTCCCTGGATGTTCCAAATGTGCAGGATTCTTGGCTGCATTTATAGAAAACGACAGCAAGTTGGACACGGCCCCGTGTCGGCTGGACACGGCCCCGTGTGCAGGCAGGATCCTGACACGTTTTTTCCGTATTCTGACTAAAGTCAGAAGGGAATCTTTTGGTGGACACGGGGGCGTGTTGACCTGGGCACGGCCCCGTGTCGAGAGACTGATTATGAAGTTTTGTCTAGTTTTAAGGAACTTTTTTCGGATCGGGTGGTTCCTTACTGGATAGAACAACCCCAAAGTTCCTAAGATACCTTAATTGCTCTAGACTAAGACGAGAACGCAAGAGGTTGTCGGTGAGGGTGATTCCTATGCTATAAGTAGGTGGACAAGTCCAACCCTTTCCCGGGCTCTCGTTAAAGAAGGTGTATGTCGAATCGCTCAGGTCTATGTATGCATCGAACGAAGTCGATGGGGAGTCCTTCACGGCACAATCGACACAGGGACGACTATCGCTCAAGTCCTCACTAGAGTTAGAAGTATCGTTGGAAACAAGGAAGTTGTTTGAATGCGAGCCCAACCCTTCCTCTTGGTTATTGTCTTGGGATAGATTTTGGAGATCCATCCTAAGCTCTTTTAACCAATTAAGAATTAAATCTTCTAATTGAAATAGTTCATCAAGAAGCATTTCTCCTAGAAAATCCGGTTGAGAGCATTCGAGGGAGTGATAAGGATTATTTTTACTTTCGCCCCTCTTAAGGATACAGGAAAACGATGGGTCTATATAGTGGGGCTTATAATTTAGAAAATAACATTCTAATTCCTTATGGTTACCACCACATAATTGACACAACGTAGTACCATAAGAGTTCCGAAAGTAAAAAGTATCAGTATCACTCATGTTTGTGTCAGAAATTACCAACCGTCGGGATCTTACGGTTCTGTTTTCAGCAACTGAAACTTGGGCACGGGGGCGTGTTGAGTGGGCACGGCCCCGGGTTCAGCTTACTGTCTGACTTAAAACAAGATTGCCAGTTCCAATGATTGGGCACGGGGCGTGTTCAGCGGGCACGACCCGTGCTGAGTTCTGCAGAAGATGAAAAATTAAAAAAAAATCCTAAAAAAAATGAAAAATAAGAAAAACGATTAGGCCGCTGATTCCTAACTTTCTTAAAATCCTTGTGTCCCCGGCAACGGCGCCAAAAACTTGATGTGCATTAGGTGTAAGGTGAGTTTAAGTATATTTTAAGCCCCTTTTACACTTTTATTAGCCAAGTTTTAAATTTATAAAACACGATATTTACTAACACTAAACACACATATGGGCAAGTGCACCCATCGTTGGCGTAGTATAGTGTTGGTAAGATACCGAGGTCGTCCAAGGACACAAGAGCTTTTAGTACCGGTTTATCCTCAACGTCTAATCAAATCAAAAAGTTAGAAAAAGGTTTTTTAAACTAAAAATAAAAATAAAAACTAACTAAATGCTGATAATAAAAATAAAAGAAAAACAGATAGACAAGATGAATCACTTTGTTCCGACTCGTATCTAGTGTAACCTTTGATTATTTCCGCACTTTTGCACATAATTAAGAGATTATCTTAGTTATTGTAGTAGGCCCCTCTTTTGAAGGTGACGTTACCCTCACCCCGGTAGTTTGAGTCAGCAAGGATACAATCCTAAAAGGGTGGATTATTGGAAGATAATGAATTAAGTTATTAATGCAATATTATTGTAGGCCCCTCTTTGGAAGGTGACGTTACCCTCGGCTAAGTAGTCTGAGTCAGCAGGGATACAGTCCTAAGTAACCGTGTTATAGTATTAATAGTAGTTAACTTATGAGGGGGTCAAAGAGTTTGGACCCCCGCCATCCAATACCGTGAAGCACTGAAGGAGGTCCTACTAAATTTGACCCTGGTCCATTGTAGGACCTCTAAACGCTGAACAATGGCAAGACTCTTACCAAACCGTTCCCTTAACCCCCGACCAGGTAGCCAACATATCTCCATATAGACCGTGGAGATATGAATGGTGAAAATCTTTTATTTTATATAGACAGTAAAATAATGCCAAGACACCACGGACAAACGATAAGGAAGAATCACCTTCAACATAAGAAACTAGTTATTAAAGTCATTAATACAAAACCAATTAAAAAGTGCGAAAAGATTAGAAATAAAAAGTATTACACTAGACACTTTGTCTTCACCAAGTGATGTAAGAGACTTAGGCAAACATGGCCTTGATTGTCAAGAACTCTTACGATCAATCTTGGATCCCGAGACGACTCACACACTCTACGATGGACAATGGATGATGGTGGTGGATGATGGTGTTATGGTGGTGGTGGGTGGTGGATGAAGTGTGAGAGAGGTGGTGTGCCAAGGGATGGTTTGAGCTCTAGCCAAGCACTCCTATTTATAGGCTGAACAGGAGCTCGGGCACGGCCCCGTGTCCAGTGGGCATGGCCCCGTGTCCACATCCTTCTCTTTCTTCATTTAATGCAGCTTTGTCTTATTAGTTGACCACGCCCCCGTGTCCGCTGAGCACGACCCCGTGTGCAGAAGAATCTTTGTACTATGAAGATTTGCTGGATTGTGCGAATCTTATAGTTGACCACGGCCCCGTGCCCGCTGAGCACGGCCCCGTGGTGGGCAATAGAAGCTTCTACAACTTTGTCTTTTCTGCTGACACTTGGGCACGCCCCCATGCTGGCTGAGCATGGGGCGTGTTCAGTCTTCTGTTGTCTTGTTTTGCTTGGGAAGATGTTGTCGTGGGGTCGGGCATGTCACGTCTTGTCCCTTTTCTTGCATTTATGTTAGATTTTGATGTCTTTTTGCTTCTTTTGTTAATTTGAGCTCATTTAATCCTGAAAATGCAAAAGGAAGACAAAAGCACACTTTTTCAACATTAGTACTAAAAAAGGGTTAGTTTTATGCCACAATTGATGTAATTTATATGTTGCATTTTGCACACATCAGTTATGAAGTCCATGGCAATACAATCCCATTTCCAAACTGGGATTTCTGGTTGTTTGAATAAACCGGAAGGACGTTGATGGTCGGTTTTGACTTTCGAATAGGTGAGACACTTCGAAACAAAGGTGGCAATATCCTTCTTCATGCCAGGCCACCAATAGGATGTACGAAGATCGTGGTATATCTTATCAACACCAGGATGAATAGAGTATTGGGATTTATGTGCCTCCTTCATTATGAGTTCGCGAAGTTCACCACGATTTGGCACCTAAATGCGATCGAGGTAATATTGGATACCATCAGATTTTGTTACGAGTTGGTTTTCAGCACCACACTTCATCTCGTTGTACATGTTCGCTTCATTGAAGGATGCATACTGGGCTTCACGAATGCGAGTATGAAGATCACTAACGATTTGAGAATAACGAATGTTGTTAACATGAGTCTTTCGACTGAGAGCGTCGGCCATGACATTCGCTTTACCAGGGTAGTAGCGAATTTCACTGTCGTAGTCGTTAAGCAATTCTACCCAACGACGTTGATGCATGTTTAGCTCTTTTTTTGTTAAAGATATGTTGTAGGCTCTTATGATCGGTGAAGACCACACATTTGTGTCACACCCAGAATTTCCACATAACCCGGTTGGGAGTATTGTGACGTAAGTTGATATCATCATAGTCAATAAACACAGAATAGCACAGCGGAAGTCTTGGAATAAAATTACTATTACAAACCGAAGTGTTCAAAGTTCAAAATAATAAATACAGACGGTTGTAATAAAAGGTCCACAGGCGGATCACTTAAATGTACAAAAATGATGTTCGACAGAGTTTAGGAATTCTAAGGATTTGCAAGATCCTCTAATCAATAGCAAGCAGGTTCCAGCCTATTTCGTATAGTACTTGTCACTTAGTCTTTTGAAAATACGTCAGTTTACACTGGTAAATACAATTAACCGACACATTTTGAAAACATTTCCAAAATTGATTTGAGTGCACAAGGCACATGAAAATCTTTTATAACTTGGGACAATTAATAATTTTAATCTTGTATACAGTTTTACATGTTTGTCAATACACACGGGGCCTAGTATGGAAACCGAGACATGATTAACTGACTTGCCACTTATAAAACCACAAAGGAGTTATCCCCAACTTGTTGTGGGTAAAAATTTTTTAGCATTCGCATCTGTCAGGTGTATGCCTACACCCCGTGCTTAGGTCATGGGCATTAGTAACTTAAATGAGCCTAGGATATCCAGAACACGGTCGTTAACCCCCAGTGTATAAGTTATCAAACAAAACAGATTAAAACGGGTTATGCAGATTTGATAGCAACAATCTGGCTAAGTGATCTCATACCCGACCAAGCGGTAATAATTTATCGTATCCCAAGCTCGTATAGGGAAAATAAGTTCAAAGTTTTTACCTGAGCTATAACTCGATTCAAATGCAAGATTTAAATAACTCAGTCATATAATTCACTAGACAGGAGTAGGTGGTTTTTCCCGGAAGGCTCTAGCCAAGAATGATGGTAATATTAACCAATTAGAATGCTAACGAGTCATATTTAAGTCATAGACTTAGGCCGACTAGCTAAAAGAATGAAATACGGTACAATGCGCTAGATTAAGCGATGACCGGAATAGAATGTAGTTTAAACCCAACAAGTATGAGGACTTATATAATATGGGTAAACTAATTACATTTTGGAAATTGGAGTTAAGATGATAAGGTTAAACCCGTTTTGGCAAACTTATGTAAACTAGTTACATAAGTCGAACCGTACGCGTATTAGCATTAACGGGTAACCGGATGAGTCATATACAAGTTCCATATGTTATTATACTTAAAATATGTTATAATATCAGTAGGATATCAACATGTATGCCCGTTAAGGTTTTAAAACCAAATTAAGCCCCATAAGGGCGTTTTGGTCATTTTACAACTTATAAAAGGAGCTTGCAAGTAAACTGATGTTATGATCATAAACATTCTGGAAAAATAGTTAAATTATGATATAATATCAGTAGGATATCAAATTTATGTGTGGTTTATGCTTTAAGACCAAACTATGCGACCGTAGGGGGATTTCGGTCATTTCACACATAGTTTTGAAAACTTATATAGGATTCTGAGTTGATGACTTATACCTACTATAAAAATATTTAAAATGATTTACAAAATCAGTAGGTAACAAGTCTTGGTTAATAAATATGGTTTAAAACCATATTATGCGCCTAAACGACGTTAAAGTCGTGAAATGGTGATTTATGTGATGGTTTAAGAAATATGATCTTATGACCAGCTTTGAATAATTAAAATATGTTATTTATCATAACATATCAGTAAGCAAAAGGTTTGGTATGAATATTATGCTTAAAAACCATTTTAAGTGCCATAAGGGCATTATCGTCATTTAAGTGCATTATACATGAACTTGTGCATAAACTCGGTATGTAATCTGACTTGACATCCCAAATAATCCTAAATATGATATTACATCAGTATGTAATGAGTCTTGCCAAGAAATTATGTTTAAAACTCATTTTATATGAAAAAGGGCATTTTGGTCCTTTTAAAAGCATAGTTAATGATAATTTATGCAAACTCGGTTTATGATCAGATTTATAACATCAAAATATGTTAAACATGTTAACATATCAGTACCTAATTTATTTTCATGCTCATTTATGTTTAAAACATTATTTTTAAACAAAATGGCATTTTAGTCAAGTTTAAGCATAATAATGGAAGTTGCAAAATAAACTCAGATAACTATATAACCATGTAATATAACCTGAGAGGGTTATACTACAATATTATATGGTCATAATGGAACCTTAAAACAGAATGAAACTAATCTAATTCGGGTCAAAACTGAAAGTCAAAGCAGAAGTCAAACTTTGCGATTTTCGGTTGCGAACCGACCCTAAACCTGGAATTGACGGGCTGAACATGTTTACACATGTTCTAATAATTATTACTAAGTTATTAAAGTGATAAAAACATATTTTATAACACCTACATTATCAGATTTGAATTATTTTAAAAACTGACCCGTTTGACTTTTTAAATTAATAACTTTGACCCGTCAATTGACCAAGCAAACGTAGGGATGGCAATGGGTCGGGTCGGGTTGGGTATTAGTAATCTCATACCCGTACCCGCTTGTAAAACCGTGTCCATACCCGACCCAATACCCGCCGGGTATCGAGTATACCCGCGGGTATCAAGTATACCCATTAATTTGTTATATATTTTATTTATACAACAACTATTATAAATTAAAAATGTACATTGCATAATATAAGTTTTATCATAAATTAATAATAACTTTATAATACTTATACACTTATATGTACATACTTCACAACATACAAAATGTAAATACTATTATCAAATACATATACTAAAAGAAATTTTATTTTTTTCACATTTTGGACATACGAAAATAAATCACTAATAGACAAGGGCTAATAGAAAATAAAATTAAAAATTAAAAAATCCTGGTATATGATCGGGTATATAGTTCGGGTAAACGGGTATGTGGTCTCGTGTAATCGGGTCGGGTATCACCTAATCCCATACCCGACCCATACCCGCGAAAATTTTTAAAACTAAACCCATACCCGGCCCAATACCCATCGGGTATCGGGTATACCCGTCCCATTTGTTTCGGGTTTCGGGTATGCCCGTTGGGCTAGGGTATTTTTGTCATCCCTAAGCAAACGTGATTCTTAGGAGGTGCCTTTTTGAGGGATTAACACCTACTTAATTACGATCATGTAGCCATGTTCGCCTCAAACAATGGCTGGACCGTTAAGTTCTAAACCGAAAGTCAAAGCTTTTATTGAAAAAACTTGACTTTTGGCTTGAAAATCCTATAAAACAAAAAGCAGAGGCTAGGGACACTTACAAAGGGTCCTAGCTCGAAATTATAACTAAGGTGGAGTCTCCCTTCAGCTGGGAATCTCCAAGAGAGCAAGAGAAGTGAAAATTTGAGAAGGTGGAAGTGTTAAAGGCCACGAAATACTTGTATTTATACTTGAAGGTGATTTCCCAAGATCAAGCCAGGTGTTAGAGGGGTTCCAAGATTACTCCAGGTGTCTAGGGAGGTTTTAAAAACCAGCAATTGATCCATGGTTTCGAGTTATGAGAGTGAAGGTGGTAAGAGTGGTGGCCAAGCATGCAAACCTGCAGCTGGCCTTAACTTTCTGCCCAAATGGGATCCTCGCGCCCCGCGACCGAGAATGGTCAAGGGGGTCGCACCCCGCGAGCACCCATTATTTCAGCAAAACATATATGAAAGTTTGCAAGATCGGTCCATTAACCTTATAACTCATAATATCTTTCATATTTTGCACTTTTGACCCTTCAAGTTAGGTTATTGGTATCCCCGAAAATATAATCGAACATCGTTAAGCTCCAGGTTCATAAAAAGGTGACTCGATGGTATAATTCAACATGTTGACGCTTTTAACCTTTCAATTCACAAACTTTTGATTTAACTCTCAAACGGTTTCGTATGTCCAACAAGTGGCTCGTTAAAGAATACGAATACCGTAGAAGGTCATTCAGAGGCATAGGTTATGCATGTTGACAATTTTTGTCCTTCCACATACATCTTTTCATAGTTTGGAATTTATAGTCCCCCCTAGTCAACCTTTGACTTAATTAGGATTAAGGACACGTATCATCACATCATTGGACATGATTTTATGAGGTGTTACATCCTTACCCCCTTAAAAGAAATCTCGACCTCGAGATTTACTGAAAAAGGTGGGGGTACTTCTGTCGCATAGTGGACTCGACCTCCCACGTGTATTCGGGGCCTCTACGGGCATCCCATTTGACCTTTACAATAGGTACATGCTTCCTTCAGAGCTTCTTAACCTGCCGATCCTCGATTGATATCGGTTTCTCAACAAACCGCAGGTTTTCATCAATCCGCACGTCTTCATGAGACATTGCTAGCGACTCATCGGTTAGACATTTCTTTAGATTGCAGATGTGGAACACATTGTGAATTCCACTTAGCTCCTTAGGAAAGTTTAACTTATATGCTATAGACCCGACACATTCAATAATCTCGAATGGTCCAATATATCTTGGGCTTAACTTGCCCTTCTTGCCGAAACGCATTACACCCTTCCAAGGTGATACTTTCAGCAGAACCTTGTCCCCTACCTAGAACTTAAGAGGTTTACACCTCTTGTCTACGTAGCTCTTTTGCCTATATCTGGCGGATTTCAGATGATCACGGATTTGTATAATCTTATCCGTCGTCTCAGGGACTATCTCAGGTCCTGATAGTTGGTGGTGTGTGTTAAGCGTAATATGATTTTATTAACATTTTAAGCCTGTTTTACGCATTAGTCAAGTTTTAAACTTATAAAACACGATATTATACTAACACTAAACACACACTTGGGCAAGTGCACCCATCACGAGCGTAGTATAGTGTTGGTAAGATACCGAGGTCGTCCAAGGACACAAGAGCTTTTAATACCGGTTTAGTGTCAACGTCTAATCGATCCAAATTTTGGGAAAAGAGTTTTTAGACATTAAAATAAAACTACAAATTAAAAATATAAATAAAACGAAAAACAAATAGACAAGATAGAATCACTTGGATCCAACTCATCTTTAATGTACCCTTTGATGATTTTCGCACTTTCGTACTTTTTAAGAGATTATCTTAGTTATAGTAGTAGGCCCCTCTTTTGAAGGTGACGTTACCCTTAACCCAGTGGTTTGAGTCAGCAGGGATACAATCCCAAAGGGTCGGAATATTGAAAGACAATTAAGTAAGTTATTAATGTGAAAAGTGGTAGGCCCCTCTTTTGAAGGTGACGTTATCCTCGGCTAAGTGGTTTGAGTCAGCAAGGATATAATCCCAAGAAGCCGGTCTAATGTTTTAATAGTAGTTAACATATGAGTGGTTCAAGCTATTCGCACCCCTGTCATCCAATACCGTTGGGCATTGAAGGAGGTCCTAGTAAGCTTGAACCAAGTCCTCCCAGGATCTATACAATGAAGGAGACAAGAACTTTACCAAACCACCCTCCTAACCCCCTTCCAGGTAGTTAATGCACTTTATATAGACCGTAAAGACACGAATGAGCAAATCAATGACATCATGAAGAAATGGTACAGAAAATTCACTTTCAACATAAGAAACTAGTTATTAAAGTCGTTAATACAAACCCAATTAAAAAGTGTCGAAAGAATAAAAATAAAAAATAATACATTAAAGACTTGTCTTCACCATGTGATGTAAGAGATTAGCCAAACATGGCCTTTGATTGACAAGAACTCTTACAATAAATCTTGGATCCCGAGACTACTACACACTCTAAAGATGATAGATGGATGATGGTGGTGGGTGTTGGGTGGACTGGTGGCAAAGTGGGAGAGAAATGGTGTGCCAAGGGATGGCTTTGAAGTGAACCAAGCACCCATATTTATAGCCTGAATAGAGCCCCGGCTATGGCCCGTGTCCATTGGCCATGGCCCGTGGCCAACATCTTCTCTTCCTTCACTAATTGCAATTGTCAGCAGAGGGCCTCACTCGACCCTGTGTCTTCTGGGCACGGCCCCATGGTCAACTCTTTGCTGTACTATCAAGATTCTGCAAATCTAAGAGTTGACCACGCCCCATGGTGAGCTGGGCATGACCCCGTGGTGGGCGTAAAAGCTTCTGCAGAGTTTGTCTTGTTGTTCAGGGTCTGACCACGGCCCATGCCTGGCTGTGCACGGCCCCGTGGTCAGCTTCTGTTATCTTGTTTTTGCTTTGGGAGATGCTGCCAAGGGGTTGGGCATGTCATGTTATTCCTTCTTCTTGTATTTATGTTGGTTTTGGCTGCTTATTTGTTCCTTTTGTTCTTTTAAGCTCGTTTGGTCCTGTAAATTCAAAAGGAAGAAAGAAACATGTTTTTCCAACTTTAGTACTAAAAAGGGTTGGTTTTATGCCTCTATTGATGTAATTTACATGTTTCTTTTTGTACACATCAGTTGGACCTCCCCAACTTCTGCCCAACAGATGGGCATTCTACATTTTCTCCCATACAAGGCCTCGAAAGGAGCAGCCTTGATGCTCTTATGATAACTGTTATTGTAGGAGAATTAATTAAGGGGAGATGGTCATCCCAACTACCACCCGAGTCGATAACACATGCTCTGAGCATGTCTTCTAACGTCTGAATAGTACGCTCACTCTGTCCATCAGTCTGTGGATGGTAAGCTATACTAAAATTCAATCGAGTGCCTAACGATTCCTGGAAGCTTTTCCAGAAGTGTGAGGTGTATCTCATATCTCTATCGGATACAATAGATACTAGCACTCCATGTAGGGACACAATCTCGTCCACATACAATTTAGCTAATTTATCGGAGTTATGCGTCTCCTTTCTGGGTAAGAAATGAGATGACTTAGTCAGTCTATCAACAATAACCCATATTGTATCATTACCATGCTTAGTTTTAGGTAACTTGGTGATAAAATCCAGAGTTACCATTTCCCATTTCCATGTGGGAATTTCCAGTTGTTGTAGAAGTCCTAACGACTTTTGATGTTCAGCTTTAACCTGCGAACACATCAGACACTTAGCTACATATGTGGCTATGGATTTCTTCAAACCCATCCACCAATAGTTTGCTTTCAGATCTTGATACATCTTGTCACCTCCAGGATGAACTGAGTATCTAGAATTATGCGCTTCCTGGAGGATTAGATCTCTAAGTCCTCCAAAGATCGAAACCCAGATTCGACCATTGAATCTAAGGATTCCATCGTTCCTAGGTGACAACTGATCAACAGTTCCACCTAATCCTTCGCTTGGAAGGTTGGCTTCTAACATAGCTTCTTTCTACGCATTTAACAGCTTATCATTCAAGTTGTTCTTTAGCCTAATGCTTTTGGCGTTAATCCGTATAGGCTTAACCCATTCTTTGCGACTCAGCGACTCAGCGCATCAGCGACTACATTCATTTTGCCAGGATGGTAGCGAATCTCGCAATCGTAGTCATTCAATGTTTCCATCCATCAGCGTTGTCTCATATTCAGATATTTCTGATTGAACAAGTGTTGGAGACTTCATGATCTGTGTATATAATACACTTTATTCCATACAGGTACTGTCTCCACAGCTTTAGTGCAAATACAACGGCACCCAATTCCAAATCATGGGTGGTGTAACTCCTTTCGTGCACCTGTAGTTGTCACGATGCGTAGGCAACCACTTTGCCTCTTTGCATAAGCACACAGCCCATGCTAGTGTGCGAAGCATCGCAGTAGATAACAATCTCTTCAATGCCTTCTAACAGAGTTAGCATAGGAGCATTGCTCAACTTGTGCTTAAGAATCTCAAAAGATTCTTGTTGTTTTGGACCCCAATTAAACTTAACATTCTTACGGGTCAAGATAGTCAAAGGAGTGGCTATCCTCGAAAAATTCTCAATGAACCTCTTATAATAACTAGCCAAACCTAAGAAACTACGAATCTCTGAGGGTGTCTTAGGTGCTTCCCAGTTCATGATTGCTTCAATCTTGGCGGGATCCACTTGGATGCCACACTCACTTATGACATGTCCAAGGAATTGGACTTCGCGAAGCCAGAATTCGCACTTGGAGAACTTAGCATAAATTTTCTCTTGCTGTACAGCTCTAGGATGCATCTAAGATGTTTCTCATGGTTAGAATGATTACGAGAATAGATAAGTATGTCGTCTATGAAGACAATGACAAACTTATCTAAATACGGCTTGAAGACTCTATTCATGAGATCCATGAATGCTGCAGGTGCATTAGTGAGCCCGAAAGGCATCACTAAGAACTAATAATGGTCGTATCTGGTCTTGAAAGCAATCTTGGCTACGTCTTCACTTCTAACCTTGAGCTGATGATACCCTGATCTTAAGTCTATCTTCGAGAAGAAGCTGGCCCCTTGCAGTTGATCGAATAGATCGTTGATCCTGGGTAAAGGATAACGATTCTTGATCTTTAAGTTGTTTAACTCAGGGTAATCAATGCACAGATGCAATGAACCATCGTTCTTCTTTACGAATAGTATCGTCGCTCCCCAAGCGACGGGCTGGGTTAAATGAAACCCTTTTCCAATAGCTCATCCAATTGGGCTCATAATTCTTCCATTTCAGTTGGCTACTAAACTATATGGAGCTTGTGCAACTGATGCATCTCCAGACATGATGTCGATTCTGAACTCTACTATCCTCTAAGGAGGTAATCCTGGTAGTTCGTCAGGAAAGACATCTGGGTAATCAGCGATGACTGGAATGTCTTCTATCTTGGCTTTTGTTCATCCACTGTCTCTTGTGTCATGTAAATGACACATCCGCTTTTCGAGCATTTGGATGCCTTAAGTATAGATACTTGATCAGGCAATCCATAATGTATATCTCCCTGAATGGTGATTATCTCACTGGAAGTGGTTTTATTTTCGACGAGTTTCTTGTCGCACGTGATACGAGCTTGGTTACGTGACAACCAATCCATACCCAAAACTACGTCGAACCCCGCCAATTTCATTAGGAAAAGAGATAATGAAAAAGAATGATTCTTAATGGATATAGAACATCCATCAAGAATGGAAGAAGCGGTTTCTATGGTTTCATTGGCAAGTTCTACCTCATATTTAATATCTAGAGTTCTTATGGGTAGATTTAATAGTTTACTAAACTTAAGATCTACAAAAGCCTTATCTGCACCTAAATCGAATAAGACTCTAGCATAAATGTCATTAATGAGGAAGGTACCTATTATGACGTTGTCGTCATTCACTGCCTGCTTAGCTTTCATTTGGAATGCCCGAGCATTCCCTTTCTTAGCCTCAACAGGCTTCTTTGCGTTCTTGGGGCAGTTGGTTTTAATGTGCCCCTTCTCATTGCAGCCATAGCAGATTGCATCCTTCAAATTCTTGCATTCAAGGGTCTTATGACCCTTCTTCTTGCAGATTCCACAGGGTTTAGCCTGTGGGTCCAAGTTGCATTGCCCCTAGTGCCTGCGATTGTAGTTCTTGCAAGTGGGCTTCTCACCCGATCTATCATGGTTCTTCTTGAACCCAAACCTACCCTTTTTCTTCTTGTCAGACCTGTGGGAGCTATCATCCTCCCTCTTCCTCTTACCCTCATCATTGGTCTATCCAGACCTGCTTCTGATCATATCCAAAGTGAGGGATAGAGATCGATCCACAGTGGATCTATAAGTTGTAGGCTTTAAAGCCTTCACCATTCCCTTGATTTCTGGTGCTAGACCACCAATAAAGCGCGCAATGCACTTGGGCTCAGGTGTAATCAGGTATGGAACCAACCTCAAAATTGAGTTGAAGTCAGTAACATAGGTCCTACAGTCCAAGTTCTTCATCACTACAGTCAAGAAATCTGACTCCACCTTTTCAACCTCATGTTGAGGGTAGTAGGTTTCTTTCACAAGGTCCATAAACTTGGACCATTCCAAATTATAAAGGGGAATCTTCCCCGTGGATTGTACCAACGCTTTCCACCATGTAAGGGCATCGCCCTTGAATGCTTGTGACACATACTTCACAATATCTTCTTTCGCACACCCGCTGATGTCGACAACGGTTTCCATTTCATCCAACCATTTCATACAATCAATGGCTCCCTTCTCGCCATTGAAGTCTCTTGGCTTGCAAGAGACAAGATACTTGTGAGCACATCTTTTGGAGGATCGGGGCTCCTGATAAAAAACAATCTTCTTCGATGGTTCACTTTTTGCATTCGATGAGTGAACAGATTCTTCTTTACGAGATGCATGTGGTTTTGACTGGGACTTGGAGCGAGTTGCACTCGACTCCTTGAGAACTCTATCCACAGCTTTACTAACAGCTACTTCAATCATGGCCTGAAGATCAGTGCCAGTAATATTCATATTTGCAGAACATTTCTATTCGCAGTACTGCTGTGAGCCTCGTCGGAATTTACCATTTTGAAGTTGTAGTGCTAAACACCAATAATAACAACTTCTTAGTTGCAATTTAAAAGTGAATCATCACATTGTACAAGTTAAAACACTTTTACCCAAGTAAAACATTTTTACACAAGTTCATGTTTCTTGTGTGGTAGGGTTTCACCTTTTAACCCTTGTATTATCCAAAACAAGCTCATGTTAAGATCCATGATTTTACCAAACCGGGTTAAACGGTGATCCGAACTACCACATCATAGATCGGGTCTAAATAATCACAACTTTCAAATACTACGACTTTTACACAACATAAATGCTATTAACCACCATTATTCATGCTTTAAGTAAACTTTTGTGCATCATCTTGCATTTTAACGAGATTTAACCGACATAATTCCTTTTAACCACTTTAGACTAGTTCAAAAACGAGTTTTAAGTGTTATACCTCTAGCTCAAGGCTAGGGAAGATTCTTGGCGAAAATGGCGTGGATAAAAGCAAAGTGGAGAGGTCCTTCGTGTTCCGCTTGCTCCAAGACTCCTCGTATACGACCCTTGATGTTTGTATGATGATGGAATGTGATGATCAAGAACCGAAAGTATGATGGATGTAAGAGGGGTGTTCGGCCGAGAGTGTAAGGGAGCAAGAGAGAGAGTTTGAGTGGTGAGATGGTTATGAGAAATCATGTGTGTTTAAGTTTAGTCTTATAGGCAAAATCAAGTTAATTATCCAATGGTCCTTATGCCACTTAGATACTAAACACTTAGGAATTAAATAATCAACTTAGTACAATGTGTGTCTCCCCATAGTTTGGGATAGGTTAGAGAAGGGGGGGTCTAGTTCGATCTCAACTAGATAATTAGGATGAAGGTTAGGTTAAGTAGGATAGTTAAGTGTTTAACCCAGTTAGTTATGTTTAGTGCTTTAAAGCGGGTGTTAGGGTAATCAGGGACCCTAACTAACTCAGAAAAAGATAGATAGTGAAAATAATAATATTTTCATGTTCCGGGTAAAGTCCGGTTGTTCGGTTGGATAGTAATCCGTTAAAGCGCTTAATAAAGCTTTAAAGTGTCGTTATATTATTTTAGTGACACAATTTGTTTTCCTGACACTTTAGAAAGTGTCTAGTGTTATTTTCCCCATGTTTTGGCACTTTACTAGTCAGCTAGAAGCTGGATTATTTATTAAAGTGCTGTGTTTTGTACTTAAAGTACGTTTTAGGCACATCCGGTCATTGTAACCTATTCCTAGAGACGCAGTTCCACAACCCTTGTATCCCTACACTCACTACTAGTGTAGTCAAAATATCTCAGGCTCTTATAGGCCCTGGAGGCAGTGTTTGCCTGATGCTGGTTATATCAGCATGTTCAATAGGTTATCCGTTATTGTGCTACTGTGCTTTTTGTGCATCATGGTTGTCACTAGTGTTCTGTATGTAAATAATGTAGTGACGATAAGTAAGGTATGATGCAAGTAAGTACATGTTTCAGATATCAAGTAGCAGTTCATCAGCTAGTTCAAACAAGCACAGTAATTAAGCAGTAATTAATCAGTAATTAAGTCGTACGGATACCTGGTTTAGTGAGGGTTGTCACATTCTCCCCCCGTTAAATAAATTTCGTCCCGAAATTTTAAGTTCTGCTTGTAGATGCAGGGTTCTTAGGAAAAAGGTGGGGGTATTTCTCTTTCATCCGGTCCTCACGCTCCCAGGTGAACTCAGGACCATGTCTGGCATTCCAACGAACTTTGACGAGTTTGACACTGCTCCGGCGGGTCTTGTTAACTTTCCAATCTGTGACCTCAACAGGTTCTTCAACGTAGTGGAGCGTGTCGTCAACATGAATCTCGTCGATGGGAATGGCAACGTCAACTTGAGTTGGACTTTTCTTTAGATTGTATACATGAAATGTATCGTGAACACCATTCAGTTCAGCAGGTAGGTCCAACTTGTATGCTACTAGTCCTATTCTTTCCAGAATTCTGAAAGGACCAATGTAGCGCGGATTTAACTTCCCACGCTTCCCAAAGCGTGCCACCCCCTTCCAGGGTGATACTTTCAATAACACCATTTCTCCAACTTGGAAATCCACATGTTTCCGGTTTGGATCCGCATAGGCCTTTTGTCTGTGGCGAGCTGCTTCGATGCGTTTAAGAATTTGTGCAATCTTGTCCGTCGTCTCTTGGACGATTTCGGGACCAGCAAGCTGTCTATCACCTGCGTCAGCCCAACATAGTGGTGATCGGCACTTGCGTCCGTAAAGGGCTTCAAATGGCGCGACACCAATACTGGTGTGGTAGCTGTTGTTGTACGAAAATTCGACCAAAGGCAAATGCTTATCCCAGCTACCGCCCAAATCCATAACACACGCTCTCAGCATGTCTTCCAAAGTTTGTATCGTTCGCTCGCTCTGGCCGTCAGTTTGCGGATGAAACACAGTGCTCAGATTCAATTGTGAGCCAAAGGCTTCTTGGAAGGATTGCCATATCCTTGACACAAACCTTCTGTCTCTATCAGAGATGATTGAGAGAGGTACTCCATGGCGTGCGACAATCTCTCTCATGTATATTTCCGCAAGTTTACTAGTACTGTCTTTCTCTTTGATTGGCAGAAAGTGTGCGGATTTTGTTAGACGGTCAATTATTACCCAAATCATATCATGGCCTCTTGGCGTTCTTGGCAATTTTGTAACAAAATCCATGGAGATTTGTTCCCATTTCCACTTGGGAATCTCAGGTTGTTGCAGAAGTCCTGAAGGCTTCTGGTATTCCGCTTTAACCTTAGCGCACGTTAAACATTTGCTCACGTAGACAGCAACGTCGCCTTTCATCCTAGGCCACCAATAATAATCTTTGAGATCCTGGTACATCTTATCTGCTCCAGGATGGATAGAGTAACGCGACTTGTGAGCTTCGTCAAAAATAACTTCCCTTAAACCACCAAACAGAGGAACCCAAATCCTTTTCTCGAAGCATAATGTCCCTTCCTCGTTTGGTACCAAAAGCTTCTCCATCCCACGGAGATATTCCTCTTCAAGATTCCTTTCCTTGAGAGCTTCCTTTTGTGCGGCACGAATGCGCAAGGAAAGATCAGTTTGTATAATCATTTCTAAAGCTCTAACCCTTATGGGCTTGATTCTTTCTTTACGACTTAGGGCATCGGCAACTACATTCGCCTTCCCTGGATGATACTTTATCTCGCAGTCGTAATCGTTCAACAATTCAACCCATCGTCTTTGCCTCATATTCAACTCCTTCTGGTTGAATATATGCTGTAGGCTCTTGTGATCTGTAAAGATTGTACACTTCGTACCATAAAGGTAGTGTCTCCAGATCTTTAAAGCAAAAACCACTGCGCCGAGCTCCAAATCGTGTGTGGTATAGTTCTTTTCGTGCACTTTCAATTGACGCGATGCGTAAGCAATAACCTTTTGGCGTTGCATCAACACGCAACCCAATCCTTGGCGCGATGCGTCGCAGTATACCACAAAATCATCTGTACCTTCTGGTAGAGCTAAAATTGGCGCGTTAGAGAGCTTATCCTTCAATATCTGGAAGGCTTCCTCCTGTTTGATTTCCCAATCAAACTTCTTATCCTTCTGCGTGAGGAGCGTCAATGGTTGAGCGATCTTCGAAAAATCCTCGATCAACCTTCGATAGTAGCCAGCCAAACCCAAGAATTGCCGAATCTCGGTTGGCGTCTTTGGCGTTTCCCAATCTTTGATCGCCTCAATCTTTGTGGGATCAACATGGATTCCATTTCCATTAACCACATGTCCAAGGAATTGCACCTCTCGTAGCCAAAACTCGCACTTAGAGAATTTGGCATACAGCTGTTCCTTCCTTAGCAGCTCCAAAATAGCTCTTAGGTGTTGCTCATGTTCAGCCTTCATCTTTGAATAAATTAAAATGTCATCGATGAACACAATCACGAACTTATCCAAATACGGCTTGCAAACTCTATTCATCAAATCCATAAAGACTGCAGGTGCGTTTGTCAAACCAAACGGCATAACTAGGAACTCGTAGTGCCCATAACGAGTTCTGAAGGCTGTCTTCGGGATACTTTCCTCTCGTATCCTTAACTGATGGTATCCAGATCGAAGATCGATCTTAGAATAAAAGCTTGAACCTTGCAGTTGGTCAAACAGATCATCAATTCTCGGCAGAGGATATCTATTCTTGATCGTCAGCTTGTTTAACTCCCGGTAGTCTATGCACATACGAAAACTACCGTCCTTCTTCTTGACAAACAGGACCGGAGCTCCCCAAGGCGAGAAGCTTGGTCGGATAAAACCCTTGTCTAACAACTCTTGAAGTTGTGTTGACAGTTCTTGCATCTCAGACGGAGCAAGTCTATAAGGTGCCTTAGCCACAGGCGCAGCGCCTGGAACTAAGTCGATGTGGAACTCTACTTGCCTCTGAGGTGGCAGTCCAGGCAAGTCTTCTGGGAAGACTTCTGGATACTCCCTTACGACAGGGATGTCTTCGATTCTTGGCTCAGCAGCCTTCTTATCCACAATGTGTGCCAGGAAGGCAACACATCCTTTTTGCAAACACTTCCTTGCTTTCAAGCAGCTGATAATCCTCAACGGCGTCTCACGCTTTTCTCCATGAACAACAATGGTCTCACCATCATCGGTTGGGATACGAACAACCTTTTCGTGACATACTATCTCAGCCTTGTTGCCTGATAACCAATCCATTCCTACTACTATGTCGAAGCTTCCCAACTGAACTGGTAGCAGATCCAGAGCAAACTCACGTTCTCCTAATTCGATCACACAACCTCTGATAACTTCATTGGCTTCCACTAACTTTCCATTAGCTAATTCGATCAAGTAGGGAATATCTAACTTATTAGCGGCTAACCCAAGCATATTCTTAAATTCTAACGATACGAAGCTATAATCGGCACCAGTATCAAATAAAACGGATGCATAGCGTTGATTTACAGGGAACGTACCAGTAACGACATTGGGATCCTGGCACGCTTCCCTTGCTTCGAGTTGGAACACTCTTCCACGGGCTTGGTTTAGGTCTGGGCAGTTCTTCTTAAAATGCCCGATATCACCGCAGTGAAAGCACCCAAGTCTTTGCCCGTTTCCACCAACTTGATCATTCCTCTGATTACGATTCACAGCGCCCGCTTGGTTAGCATTGTTACCTCAATTCTCGTTACCTCCATAGTTTCCTTGTGGGCGATTACCACCACGATTATTGTTCCTATTCTCAAATCCTCCCTGGCCTCCCCGGCCAGCACTAGCCCAACAAGTGTCCTTCGAGTGGCCACGTTTCCCACATGCTTCGCATATTCTTAGTCTGCACTGCCCAGAATGGTGGCGCTGGCAGGTGTTGCATTTGGGCTGGGCTCCCATATATCCTCTTCCTTTCTTTCCTCTACCAGCTGTAACCTGAGCTGGCGTGTCTGATCCTCCTTTCTTAACTGCCACACTGGCGCCCTGCTTGAAGTTCGAGAACTTCCGTTTGTTACCTCCTGATGACTCGACGTGAGTCTCTACCTTCTTGGTCTTGATCTCATCAAACTTGTTCAAACGGATTGCCTCCTCGGTGAGGGCCACGCTCAAATCGATGGCTTCAGTGATAGTTGCTGGTTTGGAGGAGGTTACCATACTTATGATTTGAGGAGCTAAACCCCAAATGAAGCGCTCGATTCGCTTGTATTCTGGTGTAACCATGTAAGGAACCACTTGAGATAAGTCATGGAATCTTTGAACGTATTCTGCTATCTTTGGACCGTCCATTTTCAGGTGCCAGAACTCGGTTTCCAATCTCTGGATTTCTGCGCGGGAACAGTACTTTTTGCGCATGAGTTCCTTTAGTTCGGTCCAGGTCAGCGCGTAGGCGGCAGCTTCGCCTAGTGTCTGAACTTGTAGATTCCACCAAGAGAGGGCTCCATCTAGAAACAGCCCTGAGATATAGGTGACTTGCTGATCCAGCGCGCACTTGCTCATGCGTAAAACAGATTCGGTTTTCTCAGCCCAACGAACAAAGGCGACAGCACCTCCAGTGCCATCGAAGTTGACCGGTTTGCAGTCTAGAAACTGCTTGTAGGTGCACCCTGCACGTACGTTATAACATACGAATGGCATTAGCATCATCGCTAAAGATATCCAATTAGGTCACGGTATGTCTTAATGACTTAGGTATTACCGTGAGGTGGATTGTTATTGCCTTGGTTAATACTTCCGCTCGTTCCGGGCTGAGATGTTGCGTACTGTGCTATGGCAGCTGCAATGACTTGCTGTAGCTCTGCCTCATTAGTAGGCATGCGTGTCTCACGTCTTGGCGGCATCTTCTAAAAGATGGTTTAAGTTGGTCAGGCCATAGTAAAGCTCCCATGTTATAATACGTAGGTCAGGTCATAATGTAGCGTACGTATATAATGATAATAATAGTAAAAACACATAACATCTCATGTTATCAATAAATCACAAATACCAATCACACAACATCCCATGTCATAAAAATACAAATAAGCAATCAAGTGAATCAAATATGATGAGAATACTGCGATTGCCATATATCGAGACCACATAGTAAGTGTATCAGTACATCACAGTGTCATACAACATCAATCCACTAGGGGCTACATCACCCCTGTCCAAAAACTATATCATGTCAATGTCAAATACGTCAAATACATGTCAACAAAAGTCAGATCAAATGTAGTCTCCAAAAAGGCTGTGCAATCCAACAATCGCCGTCTTCTCATCCTCGTCTATCCAAACAGCACTGATGAGCTCTATACAGATGGTGGTGGAGGAGGGGGAAAGTGGGTGTAAAACAAACGACGTAACTGGAGCCAGTCCTCCTCCTGGGCTCGCTGAGTACGAATGATAGAGGCAACCTGCTGCTCTAGTGTAAAGAGACGGGCAGCATAATCTGGAGGTAAGGATCGAAATGGCTGCAGAGGGGAGTGTGTCTGACCATGGCACGGACACGGTGGCAGCTGAGCTCTCTCGAGCTCCTGGATGCGCTGCGTGTGTGACTCGTGCTGAGCGACAAAAGACATCAAGACGTCCTCGATAGTGTGTCCCATGTGAAAAGCATGGTAGGGATCAGCAGGTGGCATACCAGAGCCTGGTGCCCAAAGGAACGGCTCACTGGTGAGATCAAAAGGTGCCACATGAAATGGAGCAACAGAGGGTGGAACAGATGGTATCTGGGGCATGAAAGGGATAGGCATCGATACATGCCCAAAAGGATGGGCTGAAGAACCCTCTCCAGCCCTCGCTGGAGGTACAAACTGTGGAACCTGAAAAGAAGAATCAACATGTCGTGTAACAGGGATCTGAGGAGGAAAAGGTGGAACATCCTCATCAGCAGGTATCCAACCGTGCTGTGCATGCTCGTCTGGTGGATCCATGCGTGCCGCGAACAGTGCATGCTCGGGCTCCAGTGGAATGGGATCAGGTGCAACAAAAGGGTGAACAGGTGCAATATGCTCAACGGGAGGGTCAACAGGTATAGCGACAACGGGTAAGGGATCAACAGGATCAACAATGACATGATCGCCCTCCATCAAAGGAACATCCACGGGGAGATCATCAGCAACAGGCTCAAAAGGGATGTCAGCATGTACTGGGTCATGCTCAGGTAGGGGGTCTAGAGCGGCTGCCTGCTCAGGAGCAACGGCAGGCTCGAGGTCATCAAAAGCCATCTCGAAGTCAAACTCTGGGTCAATAGGATCCATTGGGTCAACAGGGTCTACTGGATCCTCCATAAACTGATCCATGGGAATAAACTCGATATCACGATCCAGGTCGTATCCCGGGGGAAAGATGGGGTCAGAATCCTCCACATCATCGTGGTCGAAAGCAAAACTGGGGATAGGGGCAACAGAAGATGCCTGATCAGGATCTGATCCATGAGAGAAGTGCTGCGCACTCTGAATGTGTGAGGGTACAGAGGCCACAGACTCAAAGGAGTCTGGGACTGGGGAGTGAGCAGGTGACTCCGCGGCGGGAGCATCTGCGATCAACAAGGGACCATCAGCAGCAGGAAGGGCCTCGCCCTGAGCATCCTCCTCGAAGGGCTCCTCCTCAAACATATCGACATCATCCTCCTCGTCGTCGATAGGCAAATCGTAAACAGGGTACGAAGCAAGCGGTATAGGAGCAGGGATCACTGCAAGTGGTAGATCCCCGGCCAAAAGACCATCTGCGAGCTCGTCAGCACCGTCAGGTAATGCGAAGGGCTGAAAGTCGTCCTCATCTGTGCTCGTGACGTCGGACGTGTGAACCTCGTGCTCCGATGACTCTAGGTCGTCTGATACGATAGGCCTAGGGCCTGTGGTGTCTGAACCACCAGTGTCTGTAGAATCCATGTGTCTGTAACATATACACAAACATGCACAAACAGTCAATCATATAATCAAATAATCACATAAGTCACCAAGTAAGCATTCAAATCATTCTCCTAGTCCCACTAGCCTCCCAGTCTCCTAGACTGCTCTATCAACTACCTCGACCTCTCAGATCGAGCCTCGGTCTCCAATACCGAGCCTCAGTCTCCAAACTGAGCCTACTTTTCCTAGTCCCACTAGCCAACTACCTCGATCTCTCAGACCGAGCCTCGGTCTCCATCACCGAGCCTCAGTCTTCAAACTGAGCCTACTCCTCCTAGTCTTACTAGCCAACTACCTCGATCTCTCAGACCGAGCCTCAGCCCTCTAGGCTGAGCCTATAAATAATAAAATGTGCTCAACATTTGTTTGTAAAAAGTTTTGGATCTGGACTTAAGTGGTATGCAGAAAATGTTTTCGTGAGAGCCCTAGTGATCATAGTCTAGACTCGAGAAAGAATCCTAGTTCGCTATGATCAGAGCTCTGATACCAAGCTGTCACACCCTGGCTTTGCGGAAGCGTGGTTAATTTGGTGTGACATTCTTAATACCATAGCTTAATCATAACCAAGCTATATGAGTTAAAAACATGCAAGATCATCCATCAAGTTTTGAAAACCAAATACAGTACCATTGTCTTAACGGGAACATACCCCAACAACCATAACCTTGTTCAACAGACATTACAAACTTAAACATAATATAAACATGGTTTAAGGATTGTGTCTTGTCCAGGAAAGAGACACATCCCCTAAACCCCGGATGACCTCGGAAACTAGTGCAGCGGAAAACATGCCATACCGTGCCAGATCTCGTTAATTTCCTGAAATACATGTAAGTTGAAAAATCAACAATAATGTTGAGCGAGTTCATGTGCAAGTGAGTAAGTAAAACACTTGTAAGTATAAAAGTTTCCTGGTATGTAGCAGTGTAAGGAAAAGAGATCACCAATGGTTTGCAAGGCCATTAGCATGTGTGAAATGCAAGTAGGAAGACTCAACCTAGCAGATTTTTGCGTCGGGTACAAAGTCACTCAAGGTCCGTTCTGTTGGTCCTCTTAGAGGTCCGTTCTGTTGGGCCTAGAGTTGGGCTCGCTACACCCAGATAGATCTACCGCTTACGTCCCTCGGTGTTCTGCCTACCCATTCACATGATCTAAGTAGTAAACCTCCTTACGTTAACATACCGTGTATAATGGTACTTGTAAACAAAGTAACATGTATTTCACCCCCGCAGTTAAGAAAACTGAAAACAGTTAGAGAAAAGGGGGACATGAACTCACAGTCTGTGCGTCTCTACCAAGTACTCCAAATCAGAAAGCTGCGCGACGACCTACAAGTGCTAATTCTATTAGACGGACGGCCGTGCCTTAGCTTTATAGTTTAAGTCTTTGGGAAATAGTTAGACAAATATTTCTGTATATACTTGGTAGTAAATCTCATTCCCAAGGATGGGGGATTTAATACATGTGCGTTCAGATTAAATCATTAAGTCTCACTTAATATATATACCTTTCCAATTCCAAAATATAAGTATTTTTCTCAAAAATATTATATTTTCATTTCACATAATTTCTCTCCAATAATACGTTGTTAAAATACGCGTTCATAAATATTTCTGTAAGTGCGTAAGTTACGTTTTAACAATCGAGTGGTAATATAATTACCGGTGTAACTTATATATATATGGTGAAAGCGTTCGTATTATTTTGGATTCGTTAACGTTCGTAAATATTATTTTTACTCAAAAAATAATATTTATGTATCTCACAAAATAATCATAAACAGTGTGTGAAAAATATATATATTTATCACGTTAAATTTTGTGAAAATCCCACCTCCGAATATTTAGTAAATAAAGTCATGGCGAAATTTATGTTTCGAAAACATGTCAAAAATAATTCTAACACTTGTAGTGTAAATATTTCTAAGTGTTAGGTTTTTAGAAAAATTTCGCCAAAGTTTCCTCTGTAACTGGAGGTGGCCACGCTTTCAAGCGTATCATTTTCTTTCAACAAATCAACTCAACCAATGTTCTCAACATTATCAAACAACTTTTCAACATTTTAACTAGTCAAGGATAGACATAATCGCAAAAATATACGAACTTGTGGTTTGTCTAAAAATATGTAGTAAATCTCTTTACTTTTAATGGACCTTTTGTGTAAATGATACGATTTTGTAAAAACCTCGTTTTTAGAGAAAATCCATCTTTACAACTTCTAGTAACATTTGACAAAACTAGTTCTTTGTCGGATCTTTTCATTTCACAAGTGTTTACACACTTGTGGTTTATAAAATCATGCTTGTTAGTATAAGATCCATCCTTTAAAATACATGATTTCTTTGATGTGTGGTTCTTTAAAAATACCACTTGCAGATGCGTAGATCCGCTAGTTTTAAACACCATTGTACAAGTTAAAACATTTTTACACAAGTTCATGTTTCTTGTATGGTACGGTTTCACCTTTTAACCCTTGTATTATCCAAAACAAGCTCATGTTAAGATCCATGATTTTACCAAACCGGGTTAAACGGTGATCCGAACTACCACATCATAGATCGGGTCTAAATAATCACAACTTTCAAATACTACGACTTTTACACAACATAAATGCTATTAACCACCATTATTCATGCTTTAAGTAAACTTTTGTGCATCATCTTGCATTTTAACGAGATTTAACCGACATAATTCCTTTTAACCACTTTAGACTAGTTCAAAAACGAGTTTTAAGTGTTATACCTCTAGCTCAAGGCTAGGGAAGATTCTTGGCGAAAATGGCGTGGATAAAAGCAAAGTGGAGAGGTCCTTCGTGTTCCGCTTGCTCCAAGACTCCTCGTATACGACCCTTGATGTTTGTATGATGATGGAATGTGATGATCAAGAACCGAAAGTATGATGGATGTAAGAGGGGTGTTCGGCCGAGAGTGTAAGGGAGCAAGAGAGAGAGTTTGAGTGGTGAGATGGTTATGAGAAATCATGTGTGTTTAAGTTTAGTCTTATAGGCAAAATCAAGTTAATTATACAATGGTCCTTATGCCACTTAGATACTAAACACTTAGGAATTAAATAATCAACTTAGTCCAATGTGTGTCTCCCCATAGTTTGGGGCCGGTTAGAGAAGGGGGGGGGGGTCTAGTTCGATCTCAACTAGATAATTAGGATGAAGGTTAGGTTAAGTAGGATAGTTAAGTGTTTAACCCAGTTAGTTATGTTTAGTGCTTTAAAGCGGGTGTTAGGGTAATCAGGGACCCTAACTAACTCAGAAAAAGATAGATAGTGAAAATAATAATATTTTCATGTTCCGGGTAAAGTCCGGTTGGATAGTAATCCGTTAAAGCGCTTAATAAAGCTTTAAAGTGTCGTTATATTATTTTAGTGACACAATTTGTTTTCCTGACACTTTAGAAAGTGTCTAGTGTTATTTTCCCCATGTTTTGGCACTTTACTAGTCAGCTAGAAGCTGGATTATTTATTAAAGTGCTGTGTTTTGTACTTAAAGTACGTTTTAGGCACATCCGGTCATTGTAACCTATTCCTAGAGATGCAGTTCCACAACCCTTGTATCCCTACACTCACTACTAGTGTAGTCAAAATATCTCAGGCTCTTATAGGCCCTGGAGGCAGTGTTTGCCTGATGCTGGTTATATCAGCATGTTCAATAGGTTATCCGTTATTGTGCTACTGTGCTTTTTGTGCATCATGGTTGTCACTAGTGTTCTGTATGTAAATAATGTAGTGACGATAAGTAAGGTATGATGCAAGTAAGTACATGTTTCAGATATCAAGTAGCAGTTCATCAGCTAGTTCAAACAAGCACAGTAATTAAGCAGTAATTAATCAGTAATTAAGTCGTACGGATACCTGGTTTAGTGAGGGTTGTCACATTTCAAAACCCACAGGCGGCGGTGGTTACGCAAAAGTGGCTGGTCTAGTATCAATCACCGGCACAGGATTTGAGGGTCCACCCATTTGGGGATCCTCAGGGATTGGGGATAAGTGTGTGAAGCTGGGGCGAACTAAAACGTGGCCCCCCATGCACACACATACGTGCATTTCTTCTCCTCCTTGATGGTTCTGGAGGCAACGGAGGTGGTTGTTCCTCCATTTGTGGTGGCAGTGGTGGCGGTTATTCTACCTCTTGTTGTTGCTGTTGGGGAGTGTTATGATAAGAAGGAGTAAACTCCCACTTATATTGACTCCATCCTTCGGCCCATTCATCGGGGCCCTGATAAGGTGATCCCGCGTAAGATACGGAACTACTTGAAATCTCTATGGGGTGCATAGGCGACCCCTAAGGTGGCATGATCAGATCTGGATCTTCGTCCACATCCATGTCTTAACTCTCATCATGGTGCTCCTCAGGTTCCAACTGTTTTTTACCAGCAGGAAGGGTGTTAAAGTAGTCATTTGGGTCAAAATGCCCTTGTGACTGGGAGTGATGAGAATAGTGGGACTCATGTGATTGTTGAGGACCGAAGGAATGATGGTATGAAGGCGAAGTGCTTAAAGAAACAGAGCGCCTTGCAGGTTGCATGGGATGTCGCCAATCTTCATAGGGATCTGAATCGAATGATGCAGACGGGAATTGTTGATGTGACGGTCCTGCACGACTTGATGGTCCCCACGCATGGGACCTTTCCCTCGTCCAGCTCCTCTAATTCTTGGAAGCATATTTTAAGATGTAACTTGCCAAAACAAAGAAAACCATATATATAAACTAAATAAAGATTAGGATTAATCCTAAGTCATTTGCCTAGAATCAGAAGTCTAAGGAATGTGCTACTGCGTCATTTGAGTTTAAATACAAAAGGCAAGTGTTTAATTCGCTCAAACATTGACTCTGATACCAACGTGTCACGCCCCGAATTTCCACATAACCCGGTGGGCCCGGTGGGGAGTATTGTGACGTAGTTAATATCATCATAGTAGTCAATAAACACAGAATAGCATAGCGGAAGTCTTGGAATAAAATTACTATTACAAACCGAAGTGTTCAAAGTTCAAAATAATAAATACAGATGGTTGTTATAAAAGATCCACAGGCGGATCATTAAAATGTACAAAAATGATGTTCAACAGATTTTAGGCATTCTAAGGATTTGCAAGATCCTCTAATCAATACCAAGCAGCTTCTAGCCTATTTCGTATAGTACTTGTCACTTAGTCTTTTGAAAATACATCAGTTTACACTGGTAAATACAATTAACTAACACATTTTGAAAACACTTCCAAAATTGATTTTAGTGCACAAGGCACATGAAAATCTTTTATAACTTGGGACAATTAAGAATTTTAATCTTATATACAGTTTTACATGTTTGTCAATACATATGGGGCCCAGTATGGAAACCAAGACATGATTAACTCATTCACCACTTATAAACCCACAAAGGAGTTATCCCCAACTTGTGGGTAAAAATATTTTAGCATTCGCATCTGTCAGGTGTATACCTACACCCCGTGCTTAGATTGTGGTCATTAGTAACTTAAATGAGCTGAGGATACCCTGGACACGGTCGTTAACCCTCAATGTTTAAGTTATCAAACAAAACAGATTAAAACGGGTTACACAGATTTGATAGCAACAATCCTGCTAAGTGATCCCATACCCGACCAAGCGGTAGTAATTTACCGTATCCCAAGCCCGTATAGGGAAAATAAGTTAAAAGTATTTACCTGAGCTATAACTCGATTCAAATGCAAGATTTAAATAACTCAATCGTATAATTCACTAGACAAGTGTAGGTGGTTTGTTCCGGAAGGCTCTAGACTGGAATGATGGTAATATTAACCAATTAGAATGCTAACGGGTCCGATTTAAGTCATAGACTTAGACCGGCTAGCTAAAAGAATGAAATACGGTACCATGCGCTAGATTAACCGATGACCGGAATAGAATGTAGTCTAAACCCAACAAATATGAGGACTTGCATAATATGGGTAAACTAATTACATTCTGGAAATTGGAGTTAAAATGATAAGGTTAAACCCGTTTCGGCAAACTTATGTAAACTAGTTACATAAGTCGATCCGTACGCGTATTAGCATTAACGGGTAACCGGATGAGTCATATACAAGTTCCATAAGTTATTATACTTAAAAATGTTATAATATCCGTAGGATATCAACATGTATTCCCGTTAAGGTTTTAAAACCGAATTAAGCCCCATAAGGGCGTTTTGGTCATTTTTCAACTTATAAAAAGAGCTTGCAAGTAAATTGATTTTATGATCATAAACATTCTGGAAAAACAGTTACATTATGTTATGATATCAGTAGAATATCAAACATATGTGTGGTTTATGCTTTAAGAACAAACTATGCACCATAAGGGCATTTTGGTCATTTCACACATAGTTTTGAGACCTTATTTGGGATTCTGAGTTCATAACTTATACCTACTATAAAAATATTTAAAATGATTTATAAAATCAGCAGGTAACAAGTCTTGGTTAATAAATATGGTTTAATACCATATTATGCGCCTAAACGGCGTTAAAGTCGTTAAATGATGATTTATGTGATGATTTAAGAAATCTGATGTTATGACCAGTTTTGAATAATTAAAATATGTTATTTATCATAACATACCAGTAAGAAAAAGGTTTGGTATGAATATTATGCTTAAAAAACATTTTAAGTGACATAAGGGCATTATTGTCATTTAAGAGCATTATACATGAACTTGTGGATAAACTCAGTATATAATCTGACTTGACATCCCAAATAATCCTAAATATGATATTACATCAGTATGTAATGAGTCTTGCCAAGAAATTATGTTTAAAACTCATTTTATATGAAAAGGGGCATTTTAGTCCTTTTAAAAGCATAGTTTATGATAATTTATGCAAACTCAGTTTATGATCAGATTTACAACATCAAAATATGTTAAACATGTTAAGATATCAGTACCTAATTCATTTGCATGCTTATTTATGTTTAAAACCTTATTTTTAAACAAAAGGGCATTTTAGTCAAGTTTAAGCATATCACACCCCGACCACGTAAAACAACAAATCGTGGCGGAAACGTCGGGGGGTGTTGTAACAGAATTATTTCTTCACAACCATGGATACAAAAGAGTTTCGTTTTATTAAATATTAAACATTAACATTGTCTTGGAAAGTGAACAAGCAAGTTATATATCGACTATTATTGTTATTATGTTACTAAAGTCTCGTCCAGATCCTATGTGACTCATGCATCCTAGCAATCAACATTAAGCAACATCACCTGAAACATATGTAAAAACAAAGTCAGCAAAGAAATGCTGGTGAGTACATAGGTTTTGTGAGAGTGTCAGATTCATGGCTCGTTTACATGTTGAAATAACTCATACAACTTCGTTAATCGATATTAGAAAACCTTGTTTTGTAAAATGTTGGTATTGTAAAAGGAATAACCAAGTCAAAACAGATTGGTTATAGTTTATAAAACCTCGATGCCATGAATCTTAACCCAAAACATTTGTTTTTCGTAAACCAAATCGTAAATCGTTCTCGTAATAAAACTCGTATGGTTTATATCGTTTAGTAAACCTCGTTGTGTGACATTGTTTAAAATCGTTTAACTCATTCATGTAATAAACCATCGTTCATTTGTTTAAATCATTCAAATCGTTCCAAAATCGTTAACTCGTTAAAATTGTTCAATCGTTCTCGTTCTTGTTTTAATTGTGACAACTATTTTGGTCGTCTTGCTAATAACATTCAAAGCTTCGTGACTCGTTCATCGTTCAACTCCTTCAACTCGTATTAACAAACCACCAAAGGGTAAGTTAACAATCATCAGGTTCAGTCGTTACCCACATAACCCACACATAACCATGGGTGCAGTCTGATAACGGGACTTGTCAGATCCTATGGTACCATAACCTAATACTGGTCGGTTCGACCAAAATTAATGAATGTCATTCGTTATGTAACTACAACCAACAAGTTCATTAACATTATCGAAATCATTATTAGTTTAGTATAAACCATCTCAATCGTTTTGAAACCATCGTTAAAATTTCGAAATCGTTTTGATACATATGAATCACCCCAAAACAATCGAAAACAGTAAAAAGAGGGGATCTATGTACTCACCTTTGGGTGCGTTTTTATATGTTAACACAATTCCTCAAATTGTTTATTCGTCCTAAATTAAATAAGAATGATTTAATAATCAAAAACCCACAAAATACATAAGTTTCTCCGATACTTAGAATTTTCACATAACTTTGAGAGTTCTCGAAAAGTTATTATTTTTTATTATATTGGTGTATTTGTATATATTCTCAAATGTGACATAAATTTAATATCGTAATACACATAATATTGTTAACATTAAACACATCATCATACACGTATTGTAAAACACATAGCACATTGTAACACATAAAATTTACCCATGAACAATCCCATTATAGTGTATGTCGAAAAACACTTATTTTAGCGATTCGGTAACATTTTCGGGCGTCGGAAGTCACGTATGACTAACCAACTACCAAGTGAACTTAATATAAGTTAAAATACTTATTTTTATATCAAAAATATCAGTTTACTTGCTGATCTAAAACAGTTTTATAAAAATCCTCCGAAAAGCCAATTTTTAATCGTTGTACCGCATAGTTTTGCATCAAACGTTACCCTAACCATCCCAAATCGAAACGACTTGATATTTTAACATAACCCATTTTATTTAATGAATAAAATAGTGGTTATACTCATGATAGTGCAGGTCTCACATAAAGCACTTAAATCATGCAAATTTCACATATTTTACCACTTTTTAAGCTATATGTACAACATGCAAAGCTATCAAACCTATGTCAAAGTTTCATGCCATTATAATATACCAAATAATGTTATTTTAGTGTTTATAATCTGTTCTAAAACATTTTTGTCATAAAATCCCTTTTTTATCATTTCTTGAGCTTTAAATCAACATGTATTCTCATGTACAAGTGTCTAAAGCACACTATCATATTAACATCATTTCATATGAGTTTAGATGCATCAAACATGTGATTTATTCATGTTTATTTGCTGATGTAATTGAACATTTAACATATCATACACAAATCATCCAACACTTGCATTTTAACTATCATTCAAGAACAAGCAACAACTTAAACAAGTACTTATCAAAAAATCAAACTACAAAACTCATACACACATATATATACGTACTGTTATATACATACATATACACCACCATTTTTATTTTGTAACAAGACCCATTTCGTTTTAGATTTCAAGTTTGTGAAAATTCCAAGATTCAAGAGAAACTTCAAATCATCAAGAACAACCAAGAATCAAGAGTATGATTTAAACATAAATGTTATACCTTCAAGATTCAAGTAAGTTGTTGATGAGATTTTGATGATATGGAGCTTGAAATCACTTGAAAACACCTTGGAACCTCCTTTAGATCTTCACACCAACTTGAAATATGCTTAGAATGGGGTTTGATCTTGATGAACAAAGTTGCAAAAAGATGAAGATGGGAGGTGGTGGTGTGGATGGTTTGGGAGAGAGGAGAGAGAAGGATTTGTTTTGATTTTGTGAAGATATGAAGTGATATATAATAGATATGGAAGATCTAAAAGGTAGCATGCATGAACAAGTGTCCATATAAATCTAGCAAGAATCAAATAAGAAATCTTAGGAGATATGGTGTGATTTTGGTGGGTCCTTGTGACCGTGAAGTATATGGGGGGGGTTAAATGTAAATTTTGATTGGTAATTTAGATAAAAACAGGTATTTAACTGGATACAGGGTATTTTATCTAGCGTTTAAATCCCGGTTTATGGCGTTCTAAATTATTTTTATTATTCTATAAAAATAAACTCGCCAAAATATTACTGAAATAAAATTCAGTTGCCGAGACTGGCTGTGTTGTCCGTGTTTTGCAGTATAAGCACTGTGTTGCGTAGTAACATACGGTACGCGCTTTAAACTTGAAAAATAACGTTTTTAAGCGTTTTAATTTATTTTTCAACACGAACCTGATTAAAATAAAATTTTAATCATAACAGAATATTTTTGGGATTTAAATATCATCCGGGCGGTCACCAACGTTCGTTTCGCAGTTTTGTCGCAATTAGTTCTAAAGTTCGAACAAACATGTTTTTGCCATACCGAATCCTTCGAAACTTATTTCTAAGTTATGTAAAGGGTATTTAAGGTATGTTAAGCCTATGTCACTATTCCGGAGTGTTTGTTGCGTTAAAATGACTGCGTTTATGCACCAGTTTGCGTATAACCTTCCAGAAAGCGATTTAAAGCTTGAAATCGGAATCGGATCAAATCGTAAAATCATTAAACACAAGTACACACATAATAACACCAAAGCACATTGTTTTATTGATAATCAAGATTGTTTTACATTATACGATGATTACAGAACACAGTTGTCACAGTCTCCCCTACTTTAGGAAATTTCGTCCCGAAATTTTATTTAGAGGAAACTTGTGAAAACAAATGCGGATATTTTTTCTTCATCTGGTCCTCACGTTCCCAAGTAAACTCGGGGCCACGTTTGGATTCCCAGCGAACTTTGACCAATCGAATCTGTTTGTTCTTCAACTGTTTGAGTGTACGGTCCACTATCTCCACAGGTTTCTCGACAAAGTGCATTGTTTCATCGATTTAAATCTCGTCGAGAGGAATGTGAAGATCAGCATCAGCTAAACACTTTCTCAAATTGGACACGTGAAAAGTCGGATGAATATTTCCAAGCTCAGGAGGTAGCTCTAGTCGATAGGCAACCTTTCCAATTCTTTCAACAATCTTAAATGGTCCAACATATCGGGGTGAAAGTTTTCCTTTCTTTCCAAATCTCACCACTCCCTTCCAAGGTGACACCTTGAGTAGGACACGGTCTCCGATTTGAAATTCTAAGGGCTTGCGTCGCATATTCGCATAACTCTTTTAACGGCTTCGAGCTGTCACAAGATTATCGCGGATTTTCTTGATTTTGTCTGTTGTTTCCAGAATGAGCTCAGGTCCAGTAAGCTGAGCTTCACCGATCTCATTCCAACAGACAGGTGAATGACATTTTCGACCGTAGAGAGCTTCGAATGGTGCCATATTAATACTAGCATGATAATTGTTGTTGTAAGAGAACTCGATCAGTGGAAGATGAGAATCCCAATTACCACCAAAGTCTATCACGCATGCCCTAAGCATATCCTCCAAAGTTTGAATCGTTCTCTCAGATTGTCCATCTGTTAGGGGATGATAAGCAGTGCTTAGATTCAGTTGGGTTCCCAACGCAGATTGCATGGTCTTCCAAAAATGAGATGAAAACCGAGCATCACGATCGGAAATCATATCCAAAGGAACACCATGCCGTGATACAATCTCATCAACATAAATCTTTGCAAGTTTATCAGCAGATAGATCCTCGCGAATCGGTATAAAATGAGCTGATTTCGTTAATCGATCGATAACAACCCAAATAGCATCGTGACCTTTAGATGTACGCGGTAACTTAGTGATGAGGTCCATTGCAATGTTCTCCCACTTCCAAACCAGTATCTTTGGTTGTACAAGCAAACCAGAAGGTCGTTGATGTTCAGCCTTGACTTTGAGACAAGTTAGGCATTTCGATACATACAAGGCAACATCCTTCTTCATACCAGGCCACCAGAACTGAGTACGAAGATCCTTGTACATTTTATCAGCACCAGGATGGATAGAATATTGAGATTTGTGAGATTCGTCCATTACCAAGGTGCAAAGATCGTCTTGTTTCGGAATCCACAAACGATCCTTGAAATATAACAACCCATCGTCCTTTGTTTCGAGTTTAAGCTCAAGTTGAAGCGGTAGCTCATATTTCAATAAGTCTTTGACCACACAAGATCGTTGTGCTTGAAGGACACGAGATTGAATATCAGATAGAGTTCGAACAGAATGAAGCTTGACTCGTTCCTTTCGACTAAGCGCATCGGCTAGGACATTCGCCTTACCAGGATGGTAGCGATCTCGCAATCATAATCGTTTAAGAGTTCAACCCAACGTCGTTGCCTCATGTTCAGCTCCTTCTGATTGAGAATATGCTGGAGACTTTTATGGTCTATGAAAACGACACACTTCATTCCATAGAGGTAGTGTCTCCAGATTTTAAGTGCGAAAACCACAGCTCCTAATTCAAGATCATGAGTCGTATAGTTCTTCTTGTGAATTTTCAGCTGTCTAGACGCATAAGCTATGACTTTACCTCGTTGCATAAGAACGCAACCAAGTCCTAGATTCGATGCGTCACAATAGACAACAAAATCATCGTTTCCCTCAGGTAGAGATAAAACAGGAGCATCACAGAGCTTCCGTTTCAGCGTTTGGAACGCTTCTTCTTGCTTAGGTCCCCACTCAAAAGGCTTATTTTTCTGAGTTAAAGCAGTGAGTGGAACCGCGATCTTTGAGAAATTAGAAATGAATCGACGATAATAACCAGCAAGACCAAGAAATGATCGAATCTCTGTAGGTGTCGTCGGTGTATTCCAATCCTTAATAGCAGCTATTATTGCAAGGATCCACATGGATTCCCTGCTCATTGACTATATGACCCAAGAACTGAACTTCTTTAAGCCAAAATTCACACTTGGAGAATTTAGCAAAAAGTTGTTCCTTCTTTAGGAGTTCCAAAGTCAAACGAAGGTGTTGCTCATGGTCGACTCGAGACTTTGAATAAATGAGAATATTGCCGATGAACACAATGATGAACTTATCTAAATAAGGTTTACAAACCCTGTTCATTAAGTCCATGAAGATAGCTGGGGCATTTGTCAAACCAAAAGGCATGACAGTGAACTCGTAGTGCCCATATCTCGTACGGAATGCAGTTTTGGGAATATCTTCTTCGAGTACACGAACTTGATGATACCCAGATCGCAGATCGATCTTGGAAAAGCATGAAGCACCTTGCAACTGGTCGAAGAGATCATCAATTCTAGGTAGGGGATATCGATTCTTGATGGTAAGCTTATTAAGCTCACGATAATCGATACACATTCGAAAAGATCCATCTTTCTTTTTCACAAAGAGGACAGGAGCTCCCCAAGGCGAAAAGCTCGGACGGATGAATCCTTTATCAGACAACTCTTGAAGTTGTTTCGATAACTCTTGCATCTCCGACGGTGCAAGACAATAAGGTGCTTTCGCAATCGGGTTGGCATTGGTTACAAGGTCAATATGAAATTCGACTTGACGAACTGGAGGCAAACCAGACAGTTCATCGGGAAACACCCCTGGATAATCCCGAACAATCGGAATATCCTGAATACTCTTGCTCTTGCCTTTCTCCTCGGTGACATGTGCCACGAAAGCAACATATCCTTTTCGCAAACAACTTTGGGCCTTTGTACACGACATAAGCTTCAAATCACCAGATGGCTTCTCGCCACGAACTTCCAGAACATCGCCAGACGGAAGAGGAATACGAACAATCTTATCGAAACAAACCACCTCAGCATGATGTTTGGTTAACCAATCCATCCCCATGATAATATCGAAACTCCCAAGTTGCATCGGCGTGAGGTCAATGGGAAAAAAGATGGTTATCAAGGTTTAACTGACAATCACGAATAACAGAATCGAGAACAAGAGGTTTACCAGTAGCAACTTCGACAGATAAGGGTTTCCTCAGTTTAGTTCTAGGTATCGCAAGCAAAGGTTCAAAAGATAATGAAACAAAACTTCTATCGGCACCAGAATCAAAAAGAATAGATGCAGGTTGATTGTTAACAAGAAACGTACCATTGACAACGAGGTTGTCAGCTCGAGCCTCGTTTCCATTTAGATTGAATGCTCGTCCATGAGCGGGATTTGCATTCACGTTGACATTCACGTTCGGATTCGCATTTGCATTCGCCAACCTCGGACAGTTGTTGCGGAAGTGACCAAACTCTCCACAATTGAAACATGAACCCGATGGGAATCTAGCAGCATTCCCCTGAACTGGAGCTTGATTCTGAACAATCTGATTCTGTCCCAAACGACAGATGTTGGCCAGATGCCCAAACTTACCACACGTTGTGCATTGCTTACAAGCTTGTTGTGCAACATGATGACCGTTGCAGCGAGCACAATGAGGTGCGGTACCAGCATACGCTTTCTTTGCAGGCGGTTGAGCTGGTGGGTTCTAAGGGTTCTGAGCAGTAACTGCAAAGTTCTGAGCACCCTTTCGCTTTCTCGACTTCTTCGACGACTCACCTTTCTTACCCTTACCCTTTTCCTTGACAGATTCGGTCGACTTCTTCTTATCACCCTTGCAGGTAAGTTTACCCTTCCTGACTTGCGACTCAGTCAGGGTAGCAGATAACTCGATCGCGTGATGAACAGTAGTAGGATTAACGCCAGTCACAATATCCTGTATGGAATCGGGTAACCCATCGATATACCTCTCAATCGCTTTCTCCAACGGGGTAACCATAGTAGGACACAAAAGACTAAGTTCCTCAAATCGATCCGTATACGCACGGTGTTCTCCCCCATCTTGTTTTAGATCGTCAAACTCTAGTTCCAAAGCTCGAATTTTGTGATGGGGACAGAACTCTTTCATCATGAGAGCGTGAAGCTCTTCCCATGTTTGTGCCAATGCCACTTCGGCACCCCTGTCACGCATCACTCCGTTCCACCACGTAAGTATGAGAAATGAGTAAGGTCGACAATTAGGAAAAACAAAAGAGGTATTGAAAATATCGACGAAACATAAGGAAGGCGATCATTTTTTCGTTACCTCGAACAAACAAACGACACGCAGTGACTAATCAAAGTAATGAATCAAAATAATGTATCGTGAAGACATGCTCGCCTATAAGTGAACACTCACCCCAAGAGTTCCCAGGTAAGAGTGACTGGTCCGATTATGTGGATTTGTACGAACACTCTAGCCTTAGACAGAAAACTCAGGGTACAGGCATTCACTCTTCCAGTTTGCACGTGTTTACATTATTTAGACCCAAACTTTGACGAGATTTTGAAAACTCAGAAGGCACTAAGCCAAAAATGAGTCAAACTGGAAGGGTTTAAAACCTTATAACAGAGGGTTCAAAACCTAGTAATCAATCATCCTAGAACGGATGATTATCTTTCGAAGCAGATTCAGATTTTGTGTTCTCGTTGTGGTTATCACCTAAGGTTAGGTGATGGTTTTGTTTTTTTTAAATCTAAATGCAAATCAACTTGCGTTGGGGTCCTATAAAGTTATAGTCTAGGTCAAAGCATTACAAATAACCTAATTCCCTATAACCATTGGCTCTGATACCAACTTCTTCTGTCACACCCCGACCACGTAAAACAACAAATCATGGCGGAAACGTCGGGGAGTGTTGTAACAGAATTATTGCTTCACAACCATGGATACAAAAGAGTTTTGTTTTATTAAATATTAAACATTAACATTGTCTTGGACACTGAACAAGCAAGTTATATATCGACTATTATTGTTATTATGTTACTAAAGTCTCGTCCAGATCCTATGTGACTCATGCATCCTAGCAATCAACATTAAGCAACATCACCTGAAACATATGTAAAAACAAAGTCAGCAAAGAAATACTGGTGAGTACATAGGTTTTGTGAGAGTTTCAGATTCATGGCTCGTTTACATGTTGAAATAACTCGTACAACTTCGTTAATCGATATTAGAAAACCTTGTTTTGTAAAATGTTGGTATTGTAAAAGGAATAACCAACTCAAAACAGATTGGTTATAGTTTATAAAACCTCGATGCCATGAATCTTAACCCAAAGCATTTGTTTTTCGTAAACCAAATCGTAAATCGTTCTCGTAATAAAACTCGTATGGTTTATATCGTTTAGTAAACCTCGTTGTGTGACATCGTTTAAAATCGTTTAACTCGTTCATGTAATAAACCATCGTTCATTTGTTTAAATCGTTGCAAAATCGTTAACTCGTTTAAATCGTTCAATCATTCTCGTTCAGATCGTTCTCGTTTTAATTGTGACAACTATTTGGTCGTGTCGCTAATAACATTCAAACCTTCGTGACTCGTTCATCGTTCAACTCGTTCAACTCGTATTAACAAACCACCAAAGGGTAAGTTAACAATCATCAGGTTCAGTCGTTACCCACATAACCCACACATAACCATGGATGCAGTCTGATAACGGGACTTGTCAGATCCTATGGTACCATAACCTAATACTGGTCAGTTCGGCCAAAATTAATGAATGTCATTCGTTATGTAACTACAACCAACAAGTTCGTTCACATTATCGAAATCGTTATTAGTTTAGTATAAACCATCTCAATCGTTTTGAAACCATCGTTAAAATGTCGAAATCGTTTTGATACATATGAATCACCCCAAAACAATCGAAAACAGTAAAAAGAGGGGATCTATGTACTCACCTTTGGGTGCGTTTTTATATGTTAACACAATTCCTCAAATTGTTTATTCGTCCTAAATTAAATAAGAAAGATTTAATAATCAAAAACCCACAAAATACATAAGTTTCTCCGATACTTAGAATTTTCACATAACTTTGAGATTTCTCGAAAAGTTATTATTTTTTATTATATTGGTGTATTTGTATATATTCTCAAATGTGACATAAATTTAATATCGTAATACACATAATATTGTTAACATTAAACACATCATCATACACGTATTGTAAAACACATAGCACATTGTAACACATAAAATTTACCCATGAACAATCCCATTATAGTGTATGTCGAAAAACACTTATTTTAGCGATTCGGTAACATTTTCGGGCGTCGGAAGTCACGTACGACTAACCAACTACCAAGTGAACTTAATATAAGTTAAAATACTTATTTTTATATCAAAAATATCAGTTTACTTGCTGATCTAAAACAGTTTTATAAAAATCCTCCGAAAAGCCGATTTTTAACCGTTTTACCGCATAGTTTTGCATCAAACGTTACCCTAACCATCCCAAATCGAAACGAATTGATATTTTAACATAACCCATGTTATTTAATGAATAAAATAGTGGTTATACTCATGATAGTGCAGGTCTCACATAAAGCACTTAAATCATGCAAATTTCACATATTTTACCACTTTTTAAGCTATATGTACAACATGCAAAGCTATCAAACCTATGTCAAAGTTTCATGCCATTATAATATACCAAATAATGTTATTTTTAGTGTTTATAATCTGTTCTAAAACATTTTTGTCATAAAATCCCTTTTTATCATTTCTTGAGCTTTAAATCAACATGTATTCTCATGTACAAGTGTCTAAAGCACACTATCATATTAACATCATTTCATATGAGTTTAGATGCATCAAACATGTGATTTATTCATGTTTATTTGCTGATGTAATTGAACATTTAACATATCATACACAAATCATCCAACACTTGCATTTTAACTATCATTCAAGAACAAGCAACAACTTAAACAAGTACTTATCAAAAAATCAAACTTCAAAACTCATACACACATATATATACGTACGGTTATATACATACATATACACCACCATTTTTATTTTGTAACAAGACCCATTTCGTTTTAGATTTCAAGTTTGTGAAAATCCAAAGATTCAAGAGAAACTTCAAATCATCAAGAACAACCAAGAATCAAGAGTATGATTTAAACATAAATGTTATACCTTCAAGATTCAAGTAAGTTGTTGATGAGATTTTGATGATATGGAGCTTGAAAACACCTTGGAATCTCCTTTGGATCTTCACACCAACTTGAAATATGCTTAGAATGGGGTTTGATCTTGATGAACAAAGTTGCAAAAAGATGAAGATGGGAGGAGGTGGTGTGGACGGTTTGGGAGAGAGGAGAGAGAAGGATTTGTTTTGATTTTGTGAAGACATGAAGTGATATGTAATAGATATGGAAGATCTAAAAGGTAGCATGCATGAACAAGTGTCCATATAAATCTAGCAAGAATCAAATAAGAAATCTTAGGAGATATGGTGTGATTTTGGTGGGTCCTTATGACCGTGAAGTATATGGGGGGTGGTTAAATGTAAATTTTGATTGGTAATTTAGATAAAAACAGGTATTTAACTAGATACCAGGTATTTTATCTAACGTTTAAATCCTGGTTTATGGCGTTCTAAATTATTTTTATTATTCTATAAAAATAAACTCGCCAAAATATTACTGAAATAAATTTCAGTTGCTGAGACTAGCTGTGTTGTCCGTGTTTTTCAGTATAAGCACTGTGTTGCGTAGTAACACGCGGTACGCGCTTTAAACTTGAAAAATAACATTTTTAAGCGTTTTAATTTATTTTTCAACACGAACCTGATTAAAATAAAATTTTAATCACAACAGAATATTTTTGGGATTTAAATATCATCCAGGCGGTCACCAACGTTCGTTTCACAGTTTTATCGCAATTAGTTCTAAAGTTTGAACAAACATGTTTTTGCCATACCGAATCCTTCGAAACTTATTTCTAAGTTATGTAAAGGGTATTTAAGGTATGTTAAGCCTATGTCACTATTCCGGAGTGTTTGTTGCGTTAAACTGACTACGTTTATGCACCAGTTTGCGTATAACCTTCCAGAAAGCGATTTAAAGCTTGAAATCGGAATCGAATCAAATCGTAAAATCATTAAACACAAATACACACATAATAACACCAAAGCACATTGTTTTATTGATAATCAACATTGTTTTACATTATACGATGATTACAGAACACAGTTGTCACAAAGCATAATAACGGAACTTGCAAAATAAACTCAGATTACTATATGACCATATAATATAACCTCAGAGGGTTATACTACAATATAATATGGTCATAATGGAACCTTAAAACAGAATGAAACTAATCTAATTCGGGTCAAAACTAAAAGTCAAAGTAGAAGTCAAACTTCGTGATTTTCGGTTGCGAACCGACCCTAAACCTGGAATTGACGGGCTTAACATGTTTACACGTGTTCTAATAATTATTACCAAGTTATTAAAGTGATAAAAACATATTTTATAACACCTACATTATCAGATTTGAATTATTTTAAAAACTGACCTGTTTGACTTTTTAAATTAATAACTTTGACCCGTCAATTGAACAGGCAAACGTGATTCTTAGGAGGTGCCCTTTTGAGGGATTAACACCTACCTAGTTACGATCACGTAGCCATATTCACCTCGAACAATGGCTGGACCGTTAGGGTCTAAACCGAAAGTCAAAGCTTTTATCGAAGAGGCTTGACTTTTGGCTTGAAAAGCCTATAAAACGAAAAGCAGAGGCTTGGGACACTTACAGAGGGTCCTAGCTCGAAATTACAACTGAGGTGGAGTCTCCCTTCAGCTAGGAATCTCCAAGAGAGTAAGAGAAGTGAAAATTTGAGAAGGTGGAGGTGTTAAAGGCCACCAAAGACCTTTATTTATACTTGAAGTTGACTTCCCAAGATCAAGCCAGGTGTTAGAGGGTTTCCAAGATTATTCCAGGTGTCTAGGGAGGTTTTTAAAACCAGCAATGGATCCATGGTTTCGAGTTATGAGAGTGAAGGTGGTAAGAGTGGTGGCCAAGCATGCAAACCTGCAGCTAACCTTAACCTTCTGCCTAGATGGGCTCCTCGCGCCCCGCGACCGAGAATGGTTAAGGGGGTCGCGCCCCGCGAGCACCCATTGTTTTAGCAAAACATATATGAAAGTTGGCAAGATCAGTCCCTTAACCTTATAACTCATAATAACTTTCATATTTGGCACTTTTGACCCTTCAAGTTAGGTTATAGGTATCCCCGAAAATATAATCGAACATCGTTAAGCTCCGGGTTCGTTAAAAGTTCACTCAGAGGTATAATTCAACATGTGATGCTTTTAACCCTTCAATTCACAAAATTTTGATTTAACTCTCAAACGGTTTCGTACATCCAACAAGTGGCTCGTTAAAGAATACGAATACCGTAAAAGGTCATTCAGAGGCATAGGTTATGCATGTTGACACTTTTAGTCCCTCCACATACATCTTTTCATTGTTTGGCATTTATAGTCCCTCCCAGTCAACGTTTGACTTAATTAGGGTTAAGGACATGTGTCATCACATCATTGGACATGATTTTACGAGGTGTTACAATTTGGTACCATAAAGGCAGTGTCGCCAAATCTTTAATGCAAAAACAACTGCGCCAAGTTCGAGATCGTGAGTAGTGTAGTTTTTCTCATGTATCTTCCACTGCCTCGAAGCATATGCGATAACCTTGTCTCATTGTATGAGAACACAACAAAGACTTTAGTTTGATGCATCGCAATACACCATGAAATCATCGTTTCCATCAGGTAGAGCGAGAACAGGAGCATTACAAAGCAAGTCCTTAAGCGTTTGAAAAGATTCCTCTTGTTCAGGACCCCAAACAAAAGGTTTATCTTTTTAAGTCAACAAAGTTAGGGGAACAGTGATTTTCGAGAAAGTCAAGATGAATCGACGGTAGTAACCCGCCAATCCTAGGAAAGAACGAATTTTGGACGGAGATTTGGGTGCGATCCAATTCTTGACAGCTTCAATCTTGGAGGGATCAACATGAATACCTTTTCACTCACGACGTGTCCAAGGACTTGAACTTTTTTAATCCAAAACTCACACTTGGAGAACTTTGCGTAAAGACGTTCGCCACGTAAGAGTTCATGGATCAAGTGTAAATGACGTTCATGTTCAACTTGGGTCTTCAAGTAGATGAGAATGTCGTCGATGAACATGATCACGAAATGATCCAAATAGGGTTTACACACACGATTCATTAAGTCCATGAAGACTGCAGGTGCATTGCTAAAACCAAAATGCATGACCACAAACTCGTAGTGACCATATCGAGTACGAAACGTGGTTTTGGGGATGTCCTCTTCAAGAATGTGAAGTTGGTGATAGCCTGAACGAAGATCGATCTTGGAAAAGCACGTTGCGCCTTAGAGTTAATCAAAGAGGTCATCAATGCGAGGGAGAGGATAACGGTTTTTAACAGTGAGTTTATTAAGCACACGATAATCGATACACACGTGGAACGAACCATCCTTCTTCTTCATGAAAAGCACAAGAGCGCCCCAAGGAGAAGTACTTGGGCGTATGAAACCTTTATCAAGCAACTTTTGAAGTTGACTTGACAACTCTTGCATTTTAGAAGGTGCAAGACAGTAGGGAGCTTTAGCGATGGGAGTTGAACCAAGAATGAGGTCAATGCGAAAATCGACAGTACATAAGGGAGGAGGACCAGGCATATCTTCAGGAAAGACGTCAAGAAAATCACGCACCACTGGAACATCACTTATGTTTTTTTCCCTTGCCCCTTTCTTCCACAACGTGGGCTAAAAAGGCAAAGTGATGTTTACGTAAGTACTTGTTCGCTTGTGTGCATGACATAAGCTTCAGTCCCTTTGAAGGTCTGTCTCCATAAACGTGCAATGTATCTCCAGATGGAAGAGGCAAACGAACGTATTTCTCGTACAAGCGATTTTAACATGGTTCTTGCGAAGCCAATCCATGCCTTCTATGATATCAAAGCTACCCAATTGCATATGTATGAGACCGATAGGGAAAACATGGTCGTTGAGGGTGAGAAAACAGTCGCGAAGAACGGAGTCAACGGTGATGGACTTGCCATTGGCAACTTCGACTGTGAATGACTTGGGGAGTTTAGAACGTGTATAAGTTAACATGGATTCAAATTCAATGGACACAAAGCTTTTGTCCACACCAGTATCAAATAGTATAGAAGCATATAGGTCATTAACAAGAAACATACCGTTCATGACTTCGTTATCATTCTGAGCTTGGTTTGCATTAATGTTGAAAGCATGTCGACGAGGTGCTTGTTGCTGCTACTCCTTATTAAGTTGAGGGCACTAAGGGTGAAGGTGAGTAGTGTCTCCACACTTGTAGCATGCTCTCACATTGTTGGTTGGCTTAGGGTTTTGAGGAGTTGGTTGGGCTTGGTTTCCTGGTGGTGTAGGACCACTGCGACATATGGCAACTGTATGCCCAAACTGATTGCACGTGGCGCAATGGCGGTACGCGGTGTTCGTAGGGTGATGGTAGTGGCAGGTATTACACTTGGGATGAGTCCCAGTGTAAGGATTTCTTGTAGTCTCAGGTGTGGTAGGATTCGGTGTAGCAGCAGGGGTAATTGCATTGCAACTTTGACTTTGAAACTTGCGTTTCTTGCCTTTGTTGCCACTTGACTGGGCTTTGGTTTCGGTGGTAACTTGGTTTGCTGACTTGGTAGAGGTGGGGGTTGTGGTTTGTTTATCTCTGATGCAATTATTGTTTAGGCTGGCTACAAGGCGTAAACAAGTTCAATAGTTTCAGGTTATGAGGCTTCTATGGTATCACGCATGGCGGAGGGTAAACCTTGGAGGTCTTTCCTGATAGTACGCTCAGGAGTTGAAACAAGATGGGGCACAATGAAACTTAGCTGCTTAAATCGGGTGGTGTAACCAAGATTGTCGTCACCGATTTGCTTGAGGTTCCAAAACTCTTCCTTAAGTTTCTGCTGCTCATGAGGATGGTAGAATTCGGTCATCATCATCTCCTTAACGTCAGACCAGGGTAGGGCTTAGGCTTCCTCATTGGAACGAATGTTGCGCTCATTCGTCCACCAGTCAAGGGCTCTTGCTTGGAAAACACCAGTGGCACTGTGGGTTTTCAAGTCCTCAGGACATTCACTATTAATGAATGTAACCTCGATGCTGTCAAAACAGTCGAGCATCACAGTCACACCATCGTTGCCAGTGAAGGGCTTAGGGTTACAAGATGAGAAGTGTTTGAAGTTGAAGGAAACAGGCTTGGGTTTCTCGACCTTAGATTCGACAGATGAGTTGGGTGTTGTGGTTGTGGTGACTTTGCAAACGATCTCAGGGATTATGTGAGCCATTTAAGTTGCCATGAAAGCTAGCATCTTCCTCTTAGAATCAATCCTTGACTTCTTGGTTGAATTTTAAAGATGACTGGAAGACATCTAGAGATTCAAAAACAAAGGAATGGATGAGACTTGATCATAATGTTTTGTTAAAATGAGTTTGTTTCATGAAATGCATCACATAGCATATAAATGTTTCAAATAGTTTCACATAGCATGACAAGAATTCACATTGTATCACATAGAATAATGAAAGAATTGTAAATTTAATTTGTTCACGTGAGATTATTAGTGTTAGATTGCGAGGAAAGTGCGATTCTTGTCTCCATCGTACAAATGTAAAAACACATTAAAATTGAGGTAACGTAAAAGAGAGTTAACATAAAAATTGGAATGTCACGGAACATAACTAAGACTATTCCAAAGTAAATCAAAGTCCTTTCGAGTTAGAGAAATGTCCTTCAGCCTAATAGACAAATACGCTTGTCGAGAAGCGATTAACGGTATTTTTCCTTCCAGTTACTACACGTCCCTAGTCGTTTGGAAAATCCAAACTTTGGTGAGATTGAAAGTCGAAGAGTAGGACTAGTTAGCAAGATGTGGGTGTTTCACCCCTAACTTGGTAACATCGTACCCTAGTGTGGTTGGTACTTATCGAATGATAAGGGTCCACTAGAATACGAAATGGAAATTTCCATCAAGATATGGATATCACTCCTGACTTGATGGTAAATTTCATGCAAAAATAACAAGTATCGCGGATTGAAAGTCATCACCAAATGTGGGAATCACCCCTATTTTGGTGAATCGTTTCGATTGTGGAATAAGAATGTCTTCATGTCTTCAAGTGTGTATTGTGTTTGCCTTAGGAAAGGCATGTATATAAAAGACCAAAGAGAATAGATAAGAGGCAAATAAGATAGAATGCAAGTAGTTTAAAACACAAACAAGAAATGTTCCTAAACTATAGACTAGGTTAAAAGCATAACAACTTTTCCTAATTCCCTATAGTTATGACTCTGATACCAATCTGTCACACCCCAACCGATGGCGGAAACATCGGAGTGAGACAAAAACATGATTGTTCATAGCATCATAACACTAGTAGTGACAATAATTTAAATAAATTCAATTGCATAAATGCTAACATGTAATACATTGTTTTCAAACCAAAACAAACCAAATTGTAGCAACTTAACATGGATCATAAATAATTGTTTATTCATTTAGGAGTGTATCTAAGTCCACCCTAAACTTGTTTCTTCGTTCATCGCCTATCAACCTGCAACATGTATTAAAATATGATCAACAAATATGTTAGCGAGTATACAAGTTTGATTACATAGCATAATATGAAAGATGCTTTAATGGTGCTCATATCCAACATGATGAAACGTATACAATGTTACTAACATGTTGTGCTAGTGTAACCTATATGTCAAACCATAGTTTAACGCAATGGTGATTACCCAACATCGTCGAAACGAAGAGGGTGTAATGGTGTTTACTTAAAAATACCACAAGAATACGGGCGGGGCGTTAATCCTATAGTGCTATAATTGTTAAGGTAGGCTTGTAAAGTTAATGAGCATATAGACACATGTAAACATAGAATATGAGATTAACAAGTATAACAAGTCTCATGTTTAATAGTGAATAGAGTGTGATTGATAAACATGTTTAATAGTGTTGCGTGTTTTTCTATAAGTGTACATGTTGAACCCAAAGTGATTAAAATGAAAAAGGGATCAAGTATACTCACAGTTTTGCGTAGAGTTCCACGAAAACCGAGAGCGGATTGTTGAAAGTTGGAACACCAAAGTTACCGTGAAATGGGTAAATGAAGGTGTGAGTATTCTGATGTGAAAAGGGGTCGGATCAGATCTTAAAGTACGAAAACATACGAAACAATTCAAGTAACAGAACCTTTCGTGCGAAAGGTAGTAGCCTCTCGTGCGAAAGGGATTCCCTTTCGTGCGATTGATCTGTTTTACACATGAAATCACGCGTAAAACTAAATCGTAAACTGATTTGACATTGAACAGTAGTAATAATTGTTATACCAAACTAAAACAGAAAGTAAAATAGCCACAGTCAAGTAAGGACAACCCAGGTGTGCCGACACAACATGGAAGGCGTGAGCTAAGTGTTGAAGGCTGGACGGGGTTAACTTACTTTGTGACTAGCAAACTGTTTGGTGTTCATACAGATTCAAAATTGAAAACGAAACACATAAAAACAATCCCTTTCGTGCGAAAGGGACACCCTTTCGTGCGAAAGGGGTCTCCTTTCGTGCGACAGGTGTCTGGTTTGTCGAAAAACGTGTGTTTGATCCATCTAAAATAGATCATTTCTTGGTGGAAATTAACCCTAATGCAAACCCTTAACTATGAAATGAGTTGAGGGTCTGATGGGTACCAGATTCCATCAAGTTTGTACCGAAATCGAAATGAAATGTGTGAATAAGTTGTAAAAACATCAAAGTTTATAAATCTTGATTTGAATCTCATATGTGGTGAGGTTTCAACATCAGTTTACGCAACGCAAACAGGTGAAATCCTTCCATGAGACGTGTTTAATAAAGATGATTTGTAAGAAACGTTTAAGAAATGAGATTAAAATGCAAGCAATGTAATAAATTTGGAAGAAGATATAGAAAATATACTAAAAATGGCTTCTGATCGCAAGGGAGAAGTTGAGAGCGTTTGAGAGAAGTCTGGGCGACTGGGGAGAATAATGAGTGAAGTAGTGCACCTATTTATAGGTTTATGGTGAGATTAAGGTAACAGGTGGTTACGGGCGACATGAGAGGTTGGGGCGATAGGCCCTGTCCCACGAAAGGGGGTTCCTTTCGTGCGAGAGGGGTCTTCCCTTCCTCTCGAAGGTCCAATTTTGATTACGTAATGCGTTTTAGCTGGTTTTACATGTAACGAACATAAATGTGTATCGTGCAAATGTGAACATAAATGTGTATCAGCTAGGGCTAGGTCAGCTCCATAACGCGTGTACGTTTGCCACTTGCCGCGCACTGATGCCACGTGTCCTGGTACTCCCCTACGCGTCGTGAAAGAATCAGGGGTAACCCCCGCGACGCTCCTGAGCGTCATGTTATCGTTTTATTCGTGTTTCGCGTTGGGTTTCGTCATGCATGTCCGGGGTTTTGATCAGGGTTCTTTATAGGGTATTTTCGGAGTTGTTACACGAACTGTGGCAGCAACGGAACCGAAACGAAGCGGTTTCCGTCCTTACCGTGCAACCTCTTTCCGTATCTCGGATATCGAGGTCATCCCCAGCCTATTTGGTTGTATTGACGGTTGTAACTACGGGTCACCTTCTAGGTGATAGCCAAACCAAAGGGCTATCACAGTGACGTAGGTGTCGTCGTACAATAATCCGCACTTCTGCTAATGATGTGTGGAGGTGAAGTATTGCGCCAAACTGTGTACAAGAGCACGCGGCCTCTTGTACAAGAGGCAATAAAAGAAAAATAGATCTCCGCTCATACACCACTCTCGGCTCTTCCAACGAGCAGTGATGGAAGAGGAGATCAGCTTGTGTAGATACCTGTATAGAGGAAATCAGTTAGTAATAATAATTTAATTATAAGTAATATTAACAATAATAACTAACGTACCTGAAGAGCGGGTCAACAATACATGAAACCCTCACCTTGGAGTTCACGTGGTCCCAAGTGTCCTTTTCTGCAACCACATCCGAAAACATAGAAGCGTGGATTTATCAACCACTTCCATCCCATGTTTACACATATGTTTATTAGTTAAATGTTATATATTAAAATAATTATAAGAAAAATACAAATATTAATAATAAACGTACCTATGTATATAGATCTGTAGCGATCTCAGCCTCCTGGTATAAACTGCAGCAGACCGCAAACTCTACAAGCGGCATAGCATGCACCACGACGTCGGAAAGAAACCTCGGGGGAGGGGGTGCGCCGGGTCCACACGCTAGTCTGCCCGACGAGGACGAAACTCAAAGACGACAAAACCTCGACGAGAATCTCTCTGTAGCTCAGCATATGCAATAACTCAAAAAGGCGACCCCACAGTGAACCAGGTGGAATAAAGTCTCGCGCCTTATCCGTCTCACCGAGGGTCTCAAGAGATTGCCAACAAACCGCCAGTGACCACCGACATGCATCCTTCTAAGCTTGGTGCAACGGCCAACAGCCTTGGGCTCTGGGGGAAACTCCAAGTATGGATGACCCGGAAATGGATCCGCCTGCTACTGCTGCTCCACCTGATCCTGCAACTCGAGCTGGTTATCCATCTCCTCGTCCATCATCCTGAAAACTGAAAAAAAAACGGAGTTAATAAGGATTTTATATATTTTTTTAGTCTGATATACGCTCGGTACGTTGTCGACGTCAAAGTCGATATAACTTATAATATATATTTTTATGATTATTATACGCTCAGTACGCCGACTTCGACTTCGAAGTCGATATAATAATTATAATATATTTTTTAGTCTGATATACGCTCGGTACATCAACTCTGACGTCGAAGTCGATATAATAATTATAATATATTTTTAAGGGTTATTATACGCTTGGTATGCCGCTGACTTCGACGTCGAAGTCGATATAATAATTATAATATATATTTTCTTAAGGATTATTATATGCTTGGTTCACCGACTTCGACGTCGAACTCAATACAATAATTATATTATATTTTTTAGTCAGATATACGCTCGGTACACCGACTTCGACGTCAAAGTTGATATAATAATTATACTATATTTTTTAGTCTGGCTCGGTACGCCGACTTCGACGTCGAAGTCGAGATAATGATTATAATATATGTTTTTAGGATTATTATACGCTCGGTTCACCGACTTCGAAGTCGATGTAATAATTATAATATATTTTTTAGTCCGATATACGCTCGGTACAAAACTCCGACATCAAAGTCAATATAATAATTATAATATAATTTTTATGATTATTATACGCTCGGTACGCCGACATCGACGTCTAATTCGATATAATAATTATAATATATGTTTTATGATTATTATTCACAAGTAGTGAAAATGGGCAACAAATTTTTTTGTTGCAAGCTTTCCTAAACATTGCTTTACTACGGTGCTGACCACCACGGTCGCACACAAGCCATACCATCCCCGTACTACAACCAATATTCTTCGATCGACGGGCCACAATAACAAAACCATTCTCGTTTGCCGTTTCTTGTACCCATTTCTTCGGTTCAATTAGAGACATGAAACGCTAAAAAAACAAATACATTTAAGTTACATTGAATATTTATTAGTTTTAGTTAATTGTTTTTTTATTGTATATACTAATTTAAATATATAAAATTTAAGTAAATTAATGTGACGCCTGCTTAGTTTGAAACGAATTGCCTGGGTTAGTGGGTTGATAATCATTATACGGTGGTGTGTTCAGAGGCTCACCACCGTATCCTCCATCGTACGGATTACTCGGGTTAGGATGTTGCTCATCATAACACGGTGGTGTGAATGGAGGCTCACCACCGTATCCTCCGTATCCAGCCGAATTGTCTTGTTGCACCTAAGAAGATTCACACCCGTATCCGTAATCCGAATACCCTTGTTGTGCTGGATAATATGGTTCATCAACAGGGACATGCTCAGCACCGTATCCTACGTATCCATCTGGATTACCTTGTTGCTCATACGAAGATTCACACCCGTATCTGTAATTCGGATACACTTGATGCTCCGGGTAATATGGTTAATTAACAGGGACGCCAGACGCAACCCCCTCCTCATTAGAATCTTGAATGCCCGATTCCCTAAAACAATGGTATGATCAATATTTATTAATCTCAAAAACAACGAAGAAAGATAAGTTAGTAAACGATACCAGATCGGTTTCAGGCAACCCCACGAGTCGTTAGAATACTGTCCCAGAAACGATGACATTTTAGCTCACACTCGTGCGACAATTAATAAACCGAGGAAGTGAAGATTGCAGATGAAAGGAAGCTTGATTCGTATGCCATGAGTAATGAGATGAAAGTCTATATAAATGTTTCAAACGCACAAGTATACGCATCGTATAGCTCTGTACTCGGCGTATACCTTTATTCACGTGCCCAGACAACATCGTATCAATGTCAAATCTGATAGATATACACCGCGTATAGAGCTATACTCAGCGTATATAAGCCTCGTATACAACCTCGTGCAACTCTATACTCGGCGTACATCTGATTAATTTGACACTTTATGAGGTTTGACCATCTGGTCGGAGAACTAGCCTTATCTATGCCACGTATAGAGCTATACGCAACGTACATTGTTTCCATATACGCTACGTATAGCTCTATACGTGGCATAGATAAGGCAAGGGTTTGGTGTGCAAATAGGCATTTTGGTGTGCAAATATCTACACCATTCAGTTAAAGTCCTTCTTGGGTTATAAAACTAAAGGGGTTGAACCATCAAACTGTGCAAATATGAGAGTTTCATTAAAAAAAACATTTCTAAAAAAGGGAGGGGGAAGAGGGGTTGAATTTTGTAACAAATTTTCAACTTGCAAGTCCAAACACCCAATACCATGAAACTCAAAAGTACGATAAAGTTACATAGCCATGTCTGTTACCATTATATCACCATTGCAAAATTAACATAGATAGTTTATAGTTCTGGAAGAGAAGACCAAGTACAGGCACATGGCATAATACATATGAATACCATACCATGTTCATTGCATAATTGTAGTATGAGACCAATTTCCATGGAAATAGATCTCACAACACCTGGAAGCCCTCGGAAGAAGCTTAAGCAACTTTGCGCACGACAGCGTTTCTTTTTCTATGCTCGAGTTTTCCCAAGTGACAGTAACGGTCTCCAACATCTCTGCATTCCGCAACATGTATTTTAGAACCGGTAGATCACATTTCCACAACAGGTGTTTTAGAAACGCTGGATCACATTCCAACTGCTCGCACATTGAGAACTTGATGGTTGTAAGTTTTGTTAGCATACAGGCCGGAACCACCTCCGGTTCAACCCAGCTATATTCTTCATGCTTCTGTTTTTAACACAAAGAAGACGGAAAAAAAAACTCGGTATTATATAAGGATAACCTAAAAAGGTTAAGAAAAAGTTAGTAAGAACAATCAGCAGACCTTCATATACCAGTCAACTACTTTTTCAATGCACAAATGTTTCAGCTCAGGAGAACTTTCAAGAAATTGAGGGATTAGTCCAGAATGCCAAAAACCCTTCAACTCCAAGCGGTTCATATTCGGAAAGATGGGAAGAGGTGAACTGAATGGGATGTTGAAGTCAATAAGGTAAGTTGTATTTTCAGCGGAAAGAGATTGAACTCCTTTTATTCCCTTTAGAAGCTCAAACCACAGATGACAAAATCTTATTTCACGAAATGAAAAACATGCCTCAACCAGAGATGACATGTCTTCCACTACAAAAGACGAGCACAATACTCCACCAACAAATAAATATTCAAGATTAGGTACGTTTAAAATAACTTTGTGGATAAGTGTTGCACATTTGGCCCATGTCAGTTTCAGTCGTTTCAAAGTGGGGATATTGAATACATAATCTTTTTCATCCGAGCGCCATGTTATTTCCAAAGATAAGCTTTCAAGCATTGGGCAGCCACTGATTAGTTTGAATGCGTTGACAAACGGATTAGCAAAAACCGCGATGTCAAGGGTTTTAAGACAAGGAAGATCAATTGGAAACGGAAACTCCCAAACATTCAGAATATCATAGTGACTAGGATATAATCTTAGTTGTGTGAGAGTCTTGCAAGTGAACATGCTTGGAGGTAACTGAAGCCCATGAACCTGTAAGTCAAGCTCGCTAATCTGTAACCTGACTAACTCATCAATCCAATTCGAAACACTTGACACTCGAGCACAAATTACAGGAAAGCGTAATCGAAATAATTTAACTTGGGACGGTGTGCAAAACTTCAGTACCCGATCAACAATTATGGTCAAGCTATGTAGACTATCCATGGTGCGAATATCTCCAAAGTCAAGATTCGTGACAAACATCCAACTATACCTCCATCTTTTAGATAAAATACTAGTTTGCACAGCAAATTTGGTAGGCAATAGAGAGAGTATGTGTGAAAGAATGTCTTCAGGCAACCTGCTAAGCCTATCGTCTATATCCTCGCTTAAGGAACTCATGGCTTAGCTTCTTAACTTGCTTCCTACAAATTTAAACGCAAAATCATCTGAAATCCATCTTCACAAAGTGTTGGGATTTTTTTGTAAAACTGGCTCATAGTCTTAAAATAAAATACGGATTTTATTATGCCAGCATGTTAACTGAAAGCTCTTACCAAAGATGAAAACATACCTGATTAATAAAATTCTTACCTGCACATATAACAAGAAAAGCAATTACGGTTTAGGGTTGAAAAGTAAAATCCATATTCTGCTATAAGATGAAGTTTACTTTGACCCAATAAAGAAAGTCAATAAACAGCGTATAACAAGAAATCACATCATCCATGTTCTGGCCTGATTTTAGTACTAATGGATAGAAAGCTACTGTTGGAAGGATTTAATCAAGAATTAATCCGTAATTAAGTCAGAAATATTTTAACTTAAAAAGCCAACAGAGTCAAAACTGTTTATATAAAAGTCAATAGGTGTGTCTGTTAAATGAGGGTAGTGTCGATTAGATTACAGCGGTAATTTAACCGTCAATGTATGGCTATAAATAGCCTCATATATGTATGACATTTGTGTGTGGGTATATAATATTTAGTGTGCACAATTCACTTGTAGGCCATTATTAGGAGATCACAATACAAAAGCAGAATTCATGGGTGTTTCAAATAATCCAGAAATAGCAAAATTACAAAGTAAAAACTCATTCATGCTTAAAATAGATTACGTTCAGAACTAAAGTATGAAGACTTACAAACTGGGATACTCTAAGTTCTCCTCTGTGGCTTCACGCCTACCAAACTTGTTCGATTTTGCTTCTTCTCTATTGACAACAATCAATGACAGAGAAATAAAAGAGTAACTTCTCTATAAAAGAGTTTATGGCTGTAATGTTTGATGTCTTTCATTCATATGAAGATCCCTTTAAATAGGGAGAGATACAAGATAACCCTATTGCTAATTAGGAAACATAATCCTATAATAATTACAATTGAATCAATCTAATTATGTACATATATCTCTAACAATAAACATAAACTTGTTCTCCAAGTAAATATCTTGTTCTCCAAGTAAATATCTCGGCTAAATATATATAATATATATCGGCTAAGACTCCCCCGCAGTTTGAGCGGGCGGTGGACAGACGCTCAAGCTGGATCGAAAAGACTGAAATAACTGACGAGCAAGTCCCTTGGTAAAGATGTCTGCAAACTGTAAGGCTGAGGGCACATGTAACACGCGGATATGTCCGACACGGACCTTTTCACGAACAAAATGAATATCTATCTCGATGTGCTTGGTCCGCTGATGCTGGATCGGATTGTCTGACATATAAACGGCAGAGACATTATCACAATAAATAACAGAAGCCTTCCGAAGCGGAAGATGCAGTTCAAGGAGTAAGTTGCGAAGCCAAGTTGCTTCAGCAACAGCATTAGCCACGCCCCGATATTCGGCTTCAGCACTAGAGCGAGAGATCGTCGGCTGCCGCTTGGAGGACCATGAAATTAAATTATCGCCGAGAAAAACACAATAACCGCTAGTAGAACAGCGAGAATCGGGACACCCACCCCAATCAGCGTCAGAATATGCAACCAAAGAGTGCGTATTGGACTTACCAATACGAATACCATAATCAACCGTGCCTTGTAAATATCTTAAAATACGCTTCAGAAAAGCAAAATGAGGATCCCGTGGGGCATGCATGAAGAGGCAAACCTGTTGAACAGCATATGAAATATCCGGGCGCGTAAAAGTGAGGTACTGCAAGGCACCAGCCAGACTGCGATATAAGGTAGGATCATGAAAAAGAGAACCATCAGAAGCACTAAGTTTGGTTGATAAGTCAACAGGTGTCGTGCATGGTTTACAAGAGGACATAGAAGCACGTGAAATGATGTCCTTAGTATACTGTGCCTGGTCTAAGAAAAGACCACCAGATGTCCGTGTAACCTTGACCCCTAAAAAATGATGCAGTGGGCCTAAATCGGTCATGGCAAACTCTCGAGAGAGCATGCGAATAATATCTTGTAATAACTCATCCGAGGAGGCAGTGAGAACAATATCATCAACATAGAGAAGTAAATAAGCCGTCTGGGAGCCCCGATAGTAGACAAACAACGAGTTGTCACACACACTGCTACGAAATCCCTGTGATAAAATATGAGTAGCGAACCTAGTGTACCATGCCCTCGGGGCCTGCTTAAGACCATAAAGGGATTTCTTCAACCGACACACAAAATTAGGAAAACGCCTGTCAACAAATCCTGGTGGTTGATGCATAAATACAGTTTCTTTCAAATCCCCATGCAAAAAGGCGTTCTTGACATCCAGTTGATGGATAGGCCAAGAACGACAAACAGCAACTGATAATACGGTGCGTATAGTAGCCGGTTTCACAACCGGACTAAAAGTATCCTCACAATCAATGCCCACTGTTTGAGAGTTCCCATTAACCACCAAACGTGCTTTATACCGTTCAAGCGACCCATCAGATTTAAATTTATGGCGAAAAATCCACATACAACGAGTTACCGGGCGATCAGATGGTCTAGGAACCAACTCCCATGTATCATTTTCCTGTAAAGCACTAAACTCAGCCTGCATAGCATGTAACCAATGAGGGTCGGCAAAGGCCTTGGCATAAGTATTTGGAATCGGAGAAATGGATGTGGAAAGCAAAGTACGGTGGGCTTTAGATCGGGTGGTCATTGGGTGGGTATTAGTGGGGAGAGAATGGTGGGAAGGAACAGTCGTAGACTGAGGATTGGGCTGGGAGGAAACAGCGATAGGCTGTTGAGTAGGTTGGACCGGAGCTGCCGTAGCAGCAGGAGGCGGTGGGGCAGTTGTGGTAGTTTTTGGGCGGCGGTGATAGGTATGTATTATGGGTGGTGGTGTGGGGCTATGAGGGGTGGAGACGGGCTGGCGGAAGATGAAACCGGGTGGCGTAGAATCATCTAAGAATGAATAAGTGGTGGAAGGGGTTTTAATGGTATAGGGGAAAGTTCGTTCGTCAAAGGTGACGTGACGAGAGATAATGACTTTACCGGTGGTAGGGTCAAAACAGCGATAACCCCGAAAATCAGGAGGGTACCCCAAAAAAATACAACGAACGGACCGAGGGTGTAGTTTATGTGGTTGTGTGGCAGAGGTATTTGGATAACAAGCACACCCGAAAACCCGTAAGTGATCGTACGTTGGGTAGCGAAGATATAAGGCAAAAGTTGGGGTGAAAAAGTTGAGTCTTTTAGTAGGGAGAATGTTATGGAGATAGGTGGCGGTGTGAAGTGCTTCCACCCAAAACATTGGTGGTAACTGTGCATGAATGAGAAGGGAACGTATGATATCATTGAGACGACGAATCATTCGTTCCGCACGACCGTTTTGCGAGGATGTTTGAGGACAGGAGAACCGAAACAAGAGACCATGTTGTTGAGCAAAGCTTTTAAAAGCATGGTTATCAAATTCGCCCCCGAGATCACACTGAAACGTTTTGATGTTACGGTTGAATTGTGTAGCAATCAAACGGTGAAATTTTGTGAAAGTGTTGAATGTTTCGGATTTATATTTTAGAGGATAGACCCATACAAAGTTTGAGAAATTATCAATTAAGACCATATAATATTTATATCCGGTTTTACTCAGTATGGGAGATGTCCACAAATCACAATGCACAATATCGAATGGAGAAAAAGTAAAAGAAGTGGATTCATAAAAAGGTAACCGTTTGTTATTAGATAAATGACATGAATTGCAAAAAGGCGAATTTTTATTCGAATTACATGGAAAACCAAAATTTCTAGTTAAAACGTCTAAAACTTGTGCTCCAGGGTGCCCGAGGCGGTCATGCCATGGTAAAGTTGAAGACGCAATAAAACAAGCTTGCGGTGGAAGGGTAGGTGGAGTGACTGGATAGAGATCGCCTGTGCTATTGTGGCGGGAAAGGAGCTGCCCCGTTTTGAGGTCCTTCAAAGAAAAACCAAAAGGGTCAAATTCGACTGAAACGTTATTATCACGTGTGAAACGGCGTACGGACAATAAAGTTCGAATGATTTGGGGGCTATAAAGTATATTGGGTAGAATATAAGTTCGGTTATGCATGGGAAGGTAACCTGTACCCGAACCCTCAATTGGTAAACATTGCCCGTTGCCGACTAATAGTTTAGTAGTTATAGGAAAAGGATTAGGAAGTTGAATCATACCTCGGTTTTCTGTAGCATGACGTTCAGCCCCTGTGTCCATAACCGGATACGGCTCTGTGTAATTTAGTTGCATAGTGTTGAAGGCTTGGTGGAGATCCGACGGACTTAATGCATCATAACCGAATGTAGGTGGCACTGGGCCGTAAGAGGGCTGCCCTGAATAAGCTGTGTAGTGGGCTGCAACATTGGGCTGGGGTGGATTGGGCCGCCCTGTGGATGTAGTCGGATATGGGCAAGGTGGAGTATTCCACCAGGCCCATTGTGGATAAGTGTGATACTGCCAAGGAGGTCCCGTAGGGTTTCCCCTGTAGCCACGACCACGTCCGCCCCGTCCGCGGTTTCCCCTGTAGCCCCTGCCACGTCCTCGAGAATTGGATTGGTAGGAGCTGTTGTTGGCAGCAGCTGAGTTATCGGTGGAGGGAGCCGCGGGAGAGGGCTGTTGGGTTTGGGTCGTGGAATTTGGGTTGGAAGTTGTAACTAAGACAGAGGAGGATTGTTGTTGGCGAGCAGCTTGCCTAATAACTTCATCATTAAGCATGGAGCGGGCAAGATCCCAGCCAGCATCTTGGGAATTAATTAAAGAGGCAGTAGTATCGAATTCCTGGGAAAGCCCACAAACCAACTGCAGTACCAAGCGTGATTCCGTAATCGGTTGGTCAACATCTTCCAATTGATTGGCCAGGTCTTTTAGTTGCTTGCAATAATCTTCAACAGAACTACAGGCTGCGAGTGTGAGATTTACAAACCGGGTTTCAAGTGCTGCAGCTTTGGCTTTCTTATTGCTCAGAAAGATTTTCTCTAGTTTTAGCCAACTGGTTCGAGCCGAAGCTTCAGTGTCGAGAATTCTGGTCAGCAGATCATCAGAGACCGTGCTATATATCCACTGAGAGACTAAAGCATCCAATTCCTTCCACTCCGAATAATTTGGATCTGTGGTTGCTGGGGCTGGTGTGTCGTCGATGTGGTTTAGGACCCGGTATGCGATAGCGTGGAATTTGAATAATTTTACCCAGGAGGAATAGGTAACAGAGGTACCATCAAGAACTCGAATTTTGGACTGGATATTCGAAACAGAGTAAGCAGGGTGAAGGGTTTTAGGGTGCTGTTCATCGGGTTTGGAAGATGAAGTTTTGTCTTCGGGTATGGTCATGATGACCTTCGATTAGGTTGACCTGCGATGAAGCTGGTAATCGAAAAAAAAAGAAAAAAAAAAAAAAAAAAAAGAAAGCAGGAAGAGGGTATTCAGAACCTAGGGCTCTGATACCATAAAAGAGTTTATGGCTGTAATGTTTGATGTCTTTCATTCATATGAAGATCCCTTTAAATAGGGAGAGATACAAGATAACCCTATTGCTAATTAGGAAACATAATCCTATAATAATTACAATTGAATCAATCTAATTATGTACATATATCTCTAACAATAAACATAAACTTGTTCTCCAAGTAAATATCTTGTTCTCCAAGTAAATATCTCGGCTAAATATATATAATATATATCGGCTAAGACTCTATTGACAACAATCAATGATATAGAAATAAAAGAGTAACTGAAATGATAGAGAATGTGATAATGGATCAATCGATGATCAAGATGACCCTTCTGTGTACTAGCCATCAATATAAAAAGGAGATTACAAGCCCAATTCTAGGGATTTACAATCAATATAGATAATTACAAGGGAGAGAATATCTCGTTTCCTAGCATATGCTATTACACCCCTGCAGTCGAAGCGAGAGGTGCCCGAATGCAGAGACTGGATATCAATGAGAACACGCGGAAGACCTATAGTAAAAATATTGGCAATTTGATGGCACATGCAGATTTCAAACCTATCCACGTTGAACTTGTTCGCGAACAAAGTGGATGTCAAGTTTGATATGTTTGGTGCGATGATGTTGCACAGGATTACCAAATAAGTAGATCGCACTAACATTATCACAATACACTAGAGTTGCACGAGTTAGTGGATGATGGAGTTCTAATAATATATTTTGCAGCCAACGTATTTCGGAAACCATATTAGCAACCCCTCTGTATTTGGCTTCTGCGCTGGACCGTGAGATGGTTGCTTGTTGTTTAGACGACCATGAAATAAGATTATCACCATAGTAAACATTAGCCACTCGTGGAATGTCTAGTATCTGGGCAGCCAGCCCAATCCGCATCCGTGTAGGCATGAAGAGACGGGCTAGGAGAGCAAATGAGAGTAAGCCCGTATGACATTGTTACCAGATTGTACCGGATGATCCGCTTGAGGGCGTGCTAATGTGCAATTTTCGGACAATGCATGTGTATGCAGATTTGTTGAACTTCATAGGTAATGTCAGGTCGGGTGAAAGTGAGGTATTGTAGTGCCCCGGCTAGGCTGTGGTAAAGAGTTGGGTTATCAAAATCGTCACTCAATGTGGCACTTAGTTTTGCATGCTTGGTTTAAAAAAGCGCGAGGCGCTCCGAAGCGTTTTGGTTCCAAAAGCTTTAAGCGAAGCTTCAAGCGCGAAGCGAGAGCTTCACGTATACGAAGCACTCAAAATAATAAATAAAATTAAAAAAAATATTGTACACATCAATATGACCTATTCTACTTGTTAATCAATAATAAACACAAAAACATGATTAAAAAACACACTTAACACATAAAAAGCATAGTTAAAACACAAATTAAAGTCGAAACACGCTTAAAACATAAACATAAAAATAATCTTTAATCAATAATCATCATAATCAAGTACGTATTCATCTCGGGTCACCAGATGAGGACTTTTCCGAGGCAGCAGTGGTGCTGTTTGATCCTGAGGCCATTATGATTTCTAAACAGAAATCAAGTTGCTGAGAGAATAGAAGGAGAAAGAGGAAGACAGCGGCTGATATGTTAAAAGACAGCGGCTGATTATTAGGGTAAAGAAGTAGGGCCTCATTTAAACCCTATTTAAAGACTATTGGGCCTAAAAAATGGCCCAAATGTGACCTGATTGGGCTGAAGCGTCGCTTCAAACCATCATCGTTTCGCGCTTAAAGCTTGCTTCAAAACGCTTCACGTGTTGTAACGCTTCAGACCAAAAAAAGCGCTTTTCCAAACGCTTCAGCGCTTCACACTTAAAGCGCGCTTAAAGCTCGCTTTTTTAAACACAGTTTGCATGAGTGTCAACCGGCGTGTAAACTGGATTGCAAGAGCTCATACCAGTGCATTCAATGATGTCATGAGCATATATATACCTGTTGAGATAGAAACATGGTGTTGTTGTCTCGAGAGGAGGAGATCCCTAGGAAGAAGCTGAGAGAGTCGAGATCTTTCATGGCAAATTCATGTGCAAGGGAGCCATGAGATTCTTGCAGAGCAAATCCAAAGGCGTGACAAGTATAATACCATCGACATATAAGAGAAGATATGTCGCTTCTCTGCCATGATGAAAAGGTGAATAACGAGGCGTCATATTTACTTTGCTGGAATCCCAATGTGAGAACATAGTCAATTAATCAAAATATTAACTTAAATAAAAACTATTAAACGGGTTAGCAGGTAAACCCACTTTTTAACAGGTCATGTTTGTGTTGACCCATATTTAAAAAAAAATTAGGTCGTGTCAGCCAACCCAAACCCTTTTTTTCGTGTCAGGTTCGAGTCGTGTCAAGAAGTGCCGCCCATACTTTAGGAGACAAGTTATCCACATTGAAGTCTCTAAATCTTACTTTCTCAATAAATATAGAAGAAAAAAATATAGAAAACGACTAAAACTCACTACATTGGAGCCTCTATAATAAAGAAAGTTTTATAGAAAACTAAAGTGACCGTCTATATTTTGAGGCTTACTAATCATCAATTATATATTATTGTATGACTAAAACTCACTGCATTGGAACTTCTATAAAATATTAAAATAAGTGTTTGTGACTTTATATATATATATATATATATATATATATATATATATAGATGGAGAGTTGGATATGGGATGTTTTTAAAAAGAGTTAAATGTCATTTTAGTCCTTGTGGTTTGGATCATTTTGCCAGTTTAGTCCAAAGGTTTGAAACGTTGTCATTTTAGTCCAAATAGTTTCAAACATTGCCATTTTAGTCCACTAGGTTAACTCCATCCATTTTTTATGTTAAATATAAGGGCAATTCAGTCATTTTATATGTAATTCTGTTAACTAAAAGGACAATTCGGCCATATAATGGCCGAATTATTCTTCTAGTTAACAGAAAAAAGGTGATGTTAACCCAGTAGACTAAAATGGCAATGTTTGAAACTATTTGGACTAAAATGACAACGTTTCAAACTTTAGGACTAAACTGGCAAAATGACCCAAACCATAAGGACTAAAATGGCATTTAACTCTTTTAAAAATAAACAAAGTTTAGAGAAAATTGTGTTTTTTAGTTAAAATTATACAGAGAGAGAGAGAGAGAGTCAGATGAGGATGAGAATACTCTTACATTTGATCTTTTAGGTAATACAAATTGATTCAAATCATCGTGGTGAACCCACCAAAGCTCCCCAAGCCCAAAGCCCAATACAAAAAGAGAAGGTGTTGTGCTCTCCTTTTTTATATTCCTGTTTTTTTTTTTTTTTTTTTCTGTAAAGCTAAAACATTGGAATTGTGATACATGCATGAAAATGGGATTAGATGAAGTTGGTTGAACGAGTTGGTCAAGTATTTAAATACAACAACAACAACAACCGTACCCAGTAAATCCCACAAATAGCAATGCTACTCATAGGGTCTGGGGAGGGTGGGATGTAGACAGACCTTGCCTCTATCCCTGGGGATAGAGAGGCTGCTTCCAGAAGAGACCCCCGGCTCCGAAACGAACAGCAAACCAACACATCAAGTCAAAGAACATAGAAAAAAGAAGTCACCTACACCAAGCTAGTGATCAGATTGACACAGTATAATGTAAATCGTGTATAATAGCATAGAACATCATACGGGCATGTACACAAGAAGTCAATCACCAGTTAAGTCACTTAAAGAATAAGAAAAACTTACGTCCCTAAAATACACCTAAGACCTTCCTGCAATATCCTCTAGAAGTCCTTAACCCTAATCCTACGCCTCCACGAAGTCCTATCTTGGACCATGTCCTCAGAAAGGTGCAACTCTAGTAAATCATGCCTAATCTGCTCTTCCCATGTCAGTTTGGGTCGGCCTCTTCCTCTCCTCCCCTCCACAGTAAGAGTTTCCACTACTCTAACTGGTGCTGTCGTTTGTCTCCGCTTCACATGCCCAAACCATCTCAATCTCCCCTCCTTAATCTTATCTGATATACTAGCCACTCCTAATCTCTCCCTAAAAACCTCATTTCTTATCCGATCCAACCTCGTGTGTCCACACATCCACCTCAGCATCCTCATCTCTGCTACCTCCATCTTGCGCGCGTGTGTCTTCTTGATAGCCCAACAGTCTGTTCCATAAAGCATAGCTGGCCTAACTGCTACCCTGTAAAATTTCCCCTTTAGTTTAGTTGGAAACCTCCTATCGCACAATACTCCACTTGCTGCCCTCCATTTGGTCAAGTATTTAAATAGGAAGAGATAATTATACTATGGTTGAATCATCATGGTGAGTACGAGACAAAATGAATACAGACGACAAATAGGAAAAAAACGCTCTCATGAGAGGGAAAGGAAGAGACTGGATGGAGGTCCATTACCGCCGTTGTCGTCGACAACAAAACAAGAAGGAGTGCATCTTCTACGTGGCAGATCTTGTTGGGTTCGTAGGCTTTAGGGTAGCCGGCCCTAATTAGGGTTAGCCTGCCCTAGTTAGGGTTAGCCGGCCCTAGTTATTAGGCCCCCTTAGTTAACTTGTTGACCAAGTAGGAAACCCTACTCTTGTTCTATAAATACCTATGATGTAATTGTAGTCTGTATCATTCTGAAAACAGTTGTGAGCATCTAATAAAAGTAAAACCCTAGTTGCAACCCGTGGACGTAGGTCACTGATGTGTGTAAAATGCAACATATAAATTACATCAAATGAGGCATAAAACTAACCCTTTTTAAGTACTAATATTGGAAAAAGAGTGTTTTTGTCTTCCTTTTGTATTTTCAGGATTAAATGAGCTCAAAAACGCAAAAGAAGCAAAAAGACAGCTAAATCCAACATAAATACAAGAAAAGGAACATTAGTGGACTGCCCGACCCCTCAACGGCACCTTCCAAAGCAAATTAGAGAAGTCAGAAGACTGAACACGCCCCGTGCTCAGCCAGCACGGGGCCGTGCCCAAGAAGCAGCAGAAAAGACAAATCTATAGAAGCTTCTATTGCCCATCACGGGGCCGTGCCCAGCGGACACGGGGGCGTGTCGAAAGTACAGCAGGCGCATTTATTGTAATTGCGAATTACAATTAATGAGGAGAGAGATTGTCAGACGGACACGGGGCCGTGCCCAGCGGACACGGGGCCGTGTCCAGCTCTCTGTTCAGCCTATAAATAGGAGTGCTTGGATTCATTTCATCTCATCCCTTGGCACACCACCTCTCTCACACTTCATCCACCACCCACCACCATCACAACACCATCATCCACCACCATCATCCATTGTCCATCGTAGAGTGTGTGAGTCGTCTCGGGATCCAAGATTGATCGTAAAAGTTCTTGACAATCAAGGCCATGTTTGCCTAAGTCTCTTACATCACTTGGTGAAGACAAAGTGTCTAGTATAATACTTTTTATTTCTAATCTTTTGCACTTTTTATTTGGTTTTGTATTAATGACTTTAATAACTAGTTACTTATGTTGAAGGTGATCTTTCCTTATCGTTTGTCCGTGGTGTCTTGGCATTATTTTACTGTCTATATAAAATAAAGGATTTTCACCATTCATATCTCCACGGTCTATATGGAGGTATGTTGGCTACCTGGTAGGGGGTTAAGGGAACGGTTTGGTAAAGGTCTTGCCATTGTTCAGCGTTTAGAGGTCCTGCAATGGACCTGGGTCAAATTTAGTAGGACCTCCTTCAATACTTCACGGTATTGGATGGCGGGGGTCCAAACTCTTTGATCCCCTCATAAGTTAACTACTATTAATACTATAACCCGGCTACTTAGGACTGTATCCCTGCTGACTCAGACTACTTAGCCGAGGGTAACGTCACCGCCAAAAGCGGGGCCTACCACAATACTGCATTAATAACTTAATTCATTATCTTCCAATAATCCACCCTTTTAGGATTGTATCCCTGCTGATTCAAACTACTGGGGTGAGGGTAACGTCACCTTCAAAAAAGGGGCCTACTACAATAACTAAGATAATCTCTTAATTATGTGCAAAAGTGCGGAAATAATCAAAGGTTATACTAGATACGAGTCGGAACCAAGTGATTCATCTTATCTGTTTTTATTTTATTTTTATTTTCAGCATTTTAGTTAGTTTTTAATTTTTCTTAGCTTAAAACCTTTTTCTAAACTTTTATTTTGGTTAGACGTTGAGGATAAACCGGTACTAAAAGCTCTTGTGTCCTTGGACGACCTCGGTATCTTACCAACGCTATACTACACTCAACGATGGGTGCACTTGCCCATATGTGTGTTTAGTGTTAGTGAAATATCGTGTTTTATAAATTTAAAACTTGGCTAAAATAAGTGTTAAAAAGGGCTTAAAATATACACCTAATATAAGTAACACTTCGCACGCATCAAGTTTTTGGCGCCGCTGCCGGGGACACAAGGATTTTAAGAAAGTTAGGAATCCACGGCCTAATCATCTTTTATTTTTCTTTTTAATTTTTTAGGATTTTCTTAGTTTTTCAGCTTCTGCAGAGCTCAGCACGGGCCGTGCCCGCTGAACACGCCCCCGTGCTCAATCATTGGAACTGGCAATCCTGTTTTACATCAGACAGTAAGCTGAACACGGGGCCGTGCCCACTCAACACGCCCCCGTGCCCAAGTTTCAGTTACTGAAAACAGAACCGTTAGATCCCGGCGGTTGGTAATTTCTGACATAAACATGAGTGATAGTAATTATTTTTACTTTCGGCACTCTTATGGTACGTGGTGTCAATTATGTGGTGGCGAACATGAAGAAGTAAAATGCTACTTCCTAAATTATAGGCCCCACTACATGGACCCACCAACTTCTCACAACCTTAAGTGGGGCGAAAGTAAAAATAAGCACTATTTCTCCCTCGAATGCGCCCAGCCAGATATTCTAGGGGAAATGCTCCTTGATGAGTTATTTCAACTAGAAAAGCTAGTTCAGAACTGGTTAGAAGAGCTTAGGAAGGATTTTATTGATCCTCCCCAAGATGATAACCATGAAGAATTGTTGGAACCGCATTCCGACAACCTCGTTGTTCCCGAAAATACCTTCGTTCCTAGCAAAGACTTGGACGATAGTCGTCCCTGTGTCGATTGTGCCGTGAAGGACTCCCCATCGACTTCGTTCGGTGCATACATAGACCTGAGCGATTCGACATACACCTTCTTTAACAAGAGCCCGGGAAAGGGTTGGACTTGTCCACCTAGAATGAAAATAGGAATTACCCTCACCGACAACCTCTTGCGTTCTCGCCTTAGTCTAGGACAATTAAGGTATCTTAGGCACTTTGGGGTTGTTCCAACCAGTCATGAGCCACCCGATACTAACAAGTTCCTTAAAAAAACTAGACAACTTCATAAAACAGTCCCTAGACACGGGGCCGTGTCCAGCCAACACGCCCCCGTGTCCATCGAAAGATTCCATTCTGATCAGTACGTCAGAATACGGACAAACTGTGTCAGAACTCCACCTGCACACGGGGCCGTGTCCACTGAACACGGGGCCGTGTCCAGGATGCTGTCATTTTCTATAAATGCAGCCAAAAATTCTGCACATTTGGACCAACTTAGGGCAGAGATTTGCAGGAATCTTCTCTCAAACTATCCTAGGTAAGTCTAAAAGAAGGTTCCAACAACCCATCTTGTCCTTTCCTCTTTTAGACATTTCCTTCTTCTCCATCTTTCTCCAAGAGCTACCATTGAAAGTTTGGAATTCCTCCAACTCTATGGTAGGGATAAATGAGTTTTGTTCAAAGAATCTTGGTAAAAACATGTTATGAAACATTGTTTTAAGTTATTAGTAGCTAAAAAGGCCCCACAAGTTCAGAAAATAACTTAAAAATCCAAGTTTCCTTGTTCCGAAGCTCTGCAGAAAGATGAACACGGGGCCGTGCTCAGTGAGCACGGGGCCGTGTCCGGTCACTGTTTCATTAAATAAACTATTTTTAGTTTATTTTTCGTAGGATGTCGAGTGAAAACAGCGAAACATCTTCTGTGCATTCGTCAAACAGCCAAAGAGGAAGAAGACCCTCCATTGAAGCTACACTTATGCACTATGTGATAGCATTAAGGGAGGCTCTCGACGAAATGACTTCAGTAGAGGAGGTCCTAATCGACCGTATTAACGATCTTACGATGGGACTTGAAAACAGCTTCCAAGAAATTAACCTCTTGCACCAGAGGTTAAATATTCTTGTAGCACCTCCAATGGAACCAGTCCTTCCTCAACAGGATTGGAACTTGGCACTCGGAATCAACAACTCTACCGGGTGGGAAGACTTTCCGGCGGAACCTCCCGTGGAACACCAACAAGAGATCCCGGTGGAAGTTGAAACTCCTCAAACTAATGCCAATGAGCCTTCTTTTCTCCCTCCAAGGGAGGTGGAAGAATGGCTCGCCGACATTTGAGGAGAACCGCACGCGGGAGAAAGAGTTCAAAAAGGCCTTGGTTAACCAAGATTAATTACTTCTTGGAAATTTTGCTAAAATAAAGTAAAGGCTAGGACTCCATGGTTTGTTATTTCTTTGTTTTATCTAGTTTAATTTAGGATTATGTAAGTTCTCTCTATGATGAAATGAAATGATGGTTTTAAGGTTTGGATGGTTTGTAATGAATAAAACACACTCATGGTGGTAAAGGATGAAAAGGGGAACGAGAAAAATGAACCCATGCACAAGAACGAAGCAACCCGACAATTCTCTCCATTCCAGAAGGTTCAACACGGGCCGTGCCCAACCAACACGGCCCCGTGCTGAGCACCCTGCAGAAAAACGCCCAGTTCAGGTACCTGGACACGGGCCGTGTTCACCCAACACGCCCCCGTGTCCAGACTTCTGTTTCTATTATTTTAATTTTGTTACTGGCACTTGAACACGGGGCCGTGCCCGGATAACACGGGGCCGTGTTCAGTGCCCAGTAACACAAATTTTTGCTTTTTAAACACTATTTTACACATCTAATCAACCTAAAAATTTATTTTTGGGACATGTGGGGGGATGCTAAAACCTTGAATTTTGCAAGTCCTAAATACAAGCCTTACACAAAACTCTATTGGAACCGCTACTCACCCCAAATTTTTTCAAAAATTTTCATTTTTTTTTTACTTGTCTAGGTTTAACTCGGGAAATTCAAGTTCTCAAAAAGGTTATATTTTTACGAATTTACAACCGATAGCGTAGTGATAAAAAGAACCAACATAAGAAAATTATGAAAAGGCATAGCAAACTTATTTAAAATTTGAGTATATATACTTGATCACATAAAAACCCATTCCCACAAAAGTGAGTTTTGAGCCTTTATTGAGCACACAATTACATATCATTTGACTAAATGCTCATTTTTCGTTTCTTGTGTGAATAGCCGCTTGGTTCTTACAACTCTAGAACTTGCCATGACAATACATTCTCGGTCCTTATCAACTTAAACCCGAGTAAGTAAATGATGGAGGCATTAGGACTAACCCTTTTTATTTCTACACCATTATTTTTCTTTTTCTTTTACCACCTACCCAAAAATCCCCCTAGTTAGCCCCTTTGAGCCTAAACCTTTTCGTTTCATCACCCAAACAAAAACCCTTTTACCCACCAAAACCTTTTTCATTTTTAACCCTTTATTTTAGTAACAAGTTCGGTTCTTCGTAAAAAAAAAAAAAAAAAAAAAAAAAAAAAAAAAATATGTGATAATGATGAAGCAAAAAGAAAATAAACAAACAAGTTACTCAAAAATAACTTAGTTTGAATATAAGCTTCATCAAAATAAAATAAAAAAGTTGCAAAAATACGAAAACCAACACTTGTTACGCTTTTAGCCCTTTTTCTACTAACCACTAACCCAACCACCTACCTTTAACCCTAGCCTAACCCTTAACCCACAAAGTTCTCTTGATATCTACAAAGGTATAAAAGTTAAAAAGAAGGAGGATTGATTTCTTGGCAAGCCTATGGTAGGAATAAGTTCCATGCCGCTCTCGAGTGATTCACTAAAAATACACCTTCGGCCGAGTGTGAGTGATTTCCCCCGTGAGGTATGTGAACTTGTATATAAATAGAATTTTAAAAAGGCATGTTATGCCCAAATAAGTAATTTCTTTTATGAAAAGTTCTAAATAAATCAATACGAATAGAAGTGTAAATAAATAAAAATAAAACCCAAAAAGATCTTGGAAATCCCGACACTCTACGACAAGCCCAAAACCTTCTCTTCTACCTATTCCATTTGGGAGTGTAAGCCACATATTAAAGAGTTTTGCTTGAGGACAAGCAAAAGTTCAAGTGTGGGGGTATTTGATGTGTGTAAAATGCAACATATAAATTACATCAAATGAGGCATAAAACTAACCCTTTTTAAGTACTAATATTGGAAAAAGAGTGTTTTTGTCTTCCTTTTGTATTTTCAGGATTAAATGAGCTCACAGACGCAAAAGAAGCAAAAAGACAGCTAAATCCAACATAAATACAAGAAAAGGAACATTAGTGGACTGCCCGACCCCTCAACGGCACCTTCCAAAGCAAATTAGAGAAGTCAGAAGACTGAACACGCCCTGTGCTCAGCCAGCACGGGGCCGTGCCCAAGAAGCAGCAGAAAAGACAAATCTATAGAAGCTTCTATTGCCCATCACGGGGCCGTGCCCAGCGGACACGGGGGCGTGTCGAAAGTACAGCAGGCGCATTTATTGTAATTGCGAATTACAATTAATGAGGAGAGAGATTGTCAGACGGACACGGGTCCGTGTCCAGCTCTCTGTTCAGCCTATAAATAGGAGTGCTTGGATTCATTTCATCTCATCCCTTGGCACACCACCTCTCTCACACTTCATCCACCACCCACCACCATCACAACACCATCATCCACCACCATCATCCATTGTCCATCGTAGAGTGTGTGAGTCGTCTCGGGATCCAAGATTGATCGTAAAAGTTCTTGACAATCAAGGCCATGTTTGCCTAAGTCTCTTACATCACTTGGTGAAGACAAAGTGTCTAGTATAATACTTTTTATTTCTAATTTTTTGCACTTTTTATTTGGTTTTGTATTAATGACTTTAATAACTAGTTACTTATGTTGAAGGTGATCTTTCCTTATCGTTTGTCCGTGGTGTCTTGGCATTATTTTACTGTCTATATAAAATAAAGGATTTTCACCATTCATATCTCCACGGTCTATATGGAGGTATGTTGGCTACCTGGTAGGGGGTTAAGGGAACGGTTTGGTAAAGGTCTTGCCATTGTTCAGCGTTTAGAGGTCCTGCAATGGACCTGGGTCAAATTTAGTAGGACCTCCTTCAATACTTCACGGTATTGGATGGCGGGGGTCCAAACTCTTTGATCCCCTCATAAGTTAACTACTATTAATACTATAACCCGGCTACTTAGGACTGTATCCCTGCTGACTCAGACTACTTAGCCGAGGGTAACGTCACCGCCAAAAGCGGGGCCTACCACAATACTGCATTAATAACTTAATTCATTATCTTCCAATAATCCACCCTTTTAGGATTGTATCCCTGCTGACTCAAACTACTGGGGTGAGGGTAACGTCACCTTCAAAAGAGGGGCCTACTACAATAACTAAGATAATCTCTTAATTATGTGCAAAAGTGCGGAAATAATCAAAGGTTATACTAGATACGAGTCGGAACCAAGTGATTCATCTTGTCTATCTGTTTTTATTTTATTTTTATTTTCAGCATTTTAGTTAGTTTTTAATTTTTCTTAGCTTAAAACTTTTTTCTAAACTTTTATTTTGGTTAGACGTTGAGGATAAACCGGTACTAAAAGCTCTTGTGTCCTTGGACGACCTCGGTATCTTACCAACGCTATACTACACTTAACGATGGGTGCACTTGCCCATATGTGTGTTTAGTGTTAGTGAAATATCGTGTTTTATAAATTTAAAACTTGGCTAAAATAAGTGTTAAAAAGGGCTTAAAATATACACCTAATATAAGTAACACTTCGCACGCATCAGTCACCTTGACCGAACCACGTAAATTCTCGTGTTCTTTATTTTCTGCTAGTGTGTGTGTGTGTGTTTGTTCCGCTTCCGCTCGAGCCTACTCTGATTCGATACCCCTAACAGATCTTCCCCCGAGAATAACGGAAACCTTTTACTTGAGTTGGCATTTAGACCTCATGGGGAGGTCTCGGATGAATACGTGGCTAAGTGAAAAAAAAACCGACTGGAAAGATGTTTGGGTTTGTAAGGTTGTTTGGAGATCTAAATCTCACTGAGGACCTGGAGAGGTTGAACACGATATCGATTCTGGATTCCAAGATATCAGCATTGCTTGCAAAGTTGGGATGTTGAATACGTAGTCTTTTTCATCTGCGCCACATGTTACTTCCAAAGATAAGTTTTCAAGCATTGGACAACCACCGATGAGTTTAAATGCATCGACAGAAGGATTAGAATGCTATATCTCCATCTTTTAGATAGAATGCTAGTTCGCACAGCAAATTTCATAGGCATTAGAGAGAGTATGTGTGAAACAATACCTGCTAATCCTATCATCTACATTCTCACCTATGGAACTCATTGTTTAGCTTCTTAACTTGCTTCCTAAAAATAAAAACCGAAAATCATCTGAAAGCCCATCTTCAGAAACTGTTGAGAAATTCAACACTTTTTCAAATATGCAATTCACTTTTAGTTTCAAAGCAAAAAGTGTAAAAATGCAAAAAAAAAAAAATTATGTAAAACAGGTTCATAATCTTAAAATTAAATAAGGGTTCGATTATGCCAGCATATTAACTACAAACACTCAACAAAGATGAAAACGTACCTGATTACTGAAATTCTTACCTGCAAAGATAACAAGAAAAGAAATTAGGGTTTGGGATTTAGAAGTAAGTCCATGAAAAAAAAAACACTGAATGGCCATATTATACTGCTATGAAGTCCAAGTTAACTTTGACCCAATAAAGAAAGTCAATAAACTGGTGGATTGAAAGCTATCGCTACTCATTGCAAGTGAAATCTCATTTTAATTTCTTTGCTCTTTCAATTTCCCAAATTTGTAGTTGTGATTTTTGATTAACTGAAACTTGTTTTGACTTCAAATAAATCAGATCAAACTTCAATATTATTCCTAATAAGCTTCTGTCTAATGGCATATTAAGTAATCAAAAGGGTAAAGAAGCAAGATATTCGATTTCTTTTGGAAAAGATGACATCTTGGTGTCAGACTTGGGTCAACTCAACCCGATCACGTCTCAACCTGTACCAAAATTATTTGTTTTGACCCGTTATACAGCTTGCCTGACCCATAATAGCAAAAACCATGGTAAGAATCACTTATTAGGAGATCCACAATACGAAAGCGAATAACCCCCAAATCAGCAAAAACCATGGTAAGAATCACTTATTAGGAGATCCACAATACGAAAGCAGGATTCATGGGTGTTTCAAATAATACAAAATTACAAAGTAAAAACTCATTCATGCTCAAAATAGATGAAATCAGTAAGAGGACTTACAAACTGGGACATCTCAATGGCTTCACGCTCACGAAACTTGTTCGATTTTGCTTCTCCATGAAAAGAAAAGTATAAACCCTGATTTTTTTACGAACCAGAGTGAGAAGGGAACATTCTTTTGGGGAAAGTGGTCGCTACAGTAGTTTATTTTTTTTTTAATTTTTTTTTAAATGAAGTACCGAGATTTTGATATGTAGTGGTGACACAATTTTTTTCTTTTGGGGAAAGTGGTCTCTAAATCCTAATGTTTTTTTTTTAAATTAGTAGATTCGTTATATTAAATTTATAAGAAACTCATAAATACAATTAGGTGAACGTCATAAAAAGGAAAGAAAAATTGGTGTATTGGTAAACCTCCCCCTTTAACAACAAGAGGTCATGAGTTCAATCTTTGTATAGCTTGGATTTTTTTTTTAAATCTAGTTCAAATCTCGCTTTGAGCTGACCTGAAAATTTTAAGGTTTTGTTATAAAAATTTTGAACACAGAAAAAAATGGACCCCATTGGAAAAAAAAAATCATAGGTCCGTCACTGGGTACGGATGTAAATTGTCTCGGTTTGATTGGTTGAATTTTATAACTCTACTGTGACCGATATACTTATTTGATGTTATGTTGTGTCGAACCTATTTAAATTTATTTCGTGTTTCTGGTCGACTCATTTTATATTTACTTACGAACATGAGTAATATATAGTGACTTAGTAACAATTTAGATAATTAATTACTCTAATCTATATGAACCTTTGTAATATATAGTGACTTAGTAACAATTTAAATAATTAATTACTCTGATTCATATGAACCTTTTCATAATTTGTGTTGACTTTAAAAGTTTTGTGTAGTTGTCTGTCATTCTCAATTAACGAGTTTAGCTTTATATATTTAGCTCGAAGTTATAATAAGTGAATGTGAACAAATAGGGAATATGGCAATTAAAACTAATAAAATAGAATTGTTGGAAGTGAATAACATATAAAAAGGTTTAAAAAAATAAATTAATAGCTTTATACAAAATTTTAAAAACAAAATATTTAACTTTAAATTTTGACATTTTTTATATCTAGAATCAAATTATTAACTTAAATAATAATTGTTAAACGGGTTAATATGTCAACCCACTTTTTAACGAGTCATGTTTGGGTTGAACTTAAAGAAAACAGGTCGTGTCAGCCGACCAAAACTTGTTTTTTTCCTGTCAGGTTTAAGTCGTGTCAGAAATTCTCACCCCTACCTTAGGGGACATATTATCTACATTGAAGCCTCTAATTCTTACTTTCTCTATAAGAAAGTTTTAGAGATAAACTAAGTGTTTGTAAGTAAGATAGATATAGAGATGGAGAGTTGAATTTGAGATTTTTTTAGGAATAATGGATTTGCAGTCTCTATACATAAGAAAGTTTTAGAGATAAACTAAGTGTTTGCAAGTAAGATAGATATAGAGATGGAGAGTTGGATTTGAGATTTTTTTAGGAATAATGGATTTTAATAATCCTAACTATTAGCCGTTGGTCGGTAACGGTCTCAATTTCAAAAATAACATGTGGTGGTCCCACCTTTTCATATATTGTAAACCAATGGATTTTTATTAAATCGAAAAGGATAAGGAGACATAAAGAAATCTAGGTTATGTTAGTAAAGGTCCATTAATTTATAATATGTGAAAAAGGTGAGACCACCACTGGTTATTATGACGTTGGGACCATTGCCGGCCAACGGCTAATAGTTTGGATTATTAAAATCCATTATTCCATTTTTTTATTTAAATAAACAAAGTTTAGATAAAGTTATATAAAGAGAGATAATAGACTTGGATGTAGTGGCGGATCTAGCCAAAAAATTAAGGGGTATCCCAAATTTTTTTTTTTTTTTTATAAGTGGTATTATTTGTATAAAACTGAAAAAAAAATACACTATGTAGATGGAGTTGGGTGTATTTTTACACAACAGAGACGAAGTTGAGGAGTTGCACAGGCTAACCTTGGTTGTACACTACCTCTGTGCTCGGATAAGAATGTTCTTGCATTTGATCTCAGGAAATACGAATCGATTCAAATCATCATCGTGAACCAAGTACCAACCAAAGCTCTCTAAGCTTAAAGCCCAATACAAAAAGATTAGGTGTGGTGCTCTCCGTCTTTATATTTCTGTTTTTGGCTGTAAAGTTATAAAATTGGGATTGTGATACATACGTGAAAATGAGATTGGATGAAGTTGATTGAACGAGTTGGTCTAGTATTTAAATAGGAAGAGATAATTATACTATGGTCGAATCATCATGGTGAGTACGAGACAAAATGAATACAGACGACAAATAGGAAAAAAACGCTCTCATGAGAGGGAAAGGAAGAGATTGGATGGAGGTCCATTACCGGCGTTGTCGTCAGTAACAAAACAAGGAGTGCACCTTCTACGTGGCATATCTTCCCCCCGAGAATAACGGAAACCTTTTACTTGAGTTGGCGTTTAGACCTCATGGGGAGGTCTCGGTTGAATACGTGGCAAAGTGAAAAAAAAGCGGCTGGAAAGATGTTTGGGTTAGTAAGGTTGCTTGGAGATCTAAATCTCACTGAGGACCTGGAGAGGTTAAACACGATATCTGATGAGGATACGTCCTAGATTGGACCGAACACCACCTACCCCCGGACCTATCATCCGCCAGTCCAAAGTCGGACCATAAGTCATGCGACCATGTCGGAACGATCAGCCAATAGGATCTTCCCTAACTAACTTGGGGCCCACAATCGTAACTGCCTGACAGCGACTGGGCTGACCCTAACTAACTCGCCACGTCAGCACACCCAAAAGATATAAATACCCCTCCAAGGTTTCCTGCAAGGGGTAATGACTTTTTTCTCTCTCTAAGTTCTCCTCTCTCTCTCACTGACCTATTCCACCTCCTCAAATACTTATTCTCATGCCCGAGCTTGGTCACGAGGTCCCCCTCCCTATGACGAGGATAACAGTGTGTTTTCTTTCTTGTGATCTTTCAGGTCTTAGCAAGGATCTTCTGAGGCTCAGCTCTATCCAGCTCGTACCGACTGGTAAGTGAGTCTTTAGTGGCGCCATCACCTTGAATTCACATAATTTAATTTTTCTCAATCACTTTCCTTCGAAACAATGGAGTCTTCTTTCCCATCTTATGAGGATATTCTAGCGGGCAAAACCACATCTGTAACAACTACCTCCACAGTCCCTGCCAGTTCTGTCGTCTCGCCTGGAACAGTAACGGTACTCCCGCGTGTAAGCTCTGTAGTTACAGCTTCCGTTACTGCTCCTGTCTCTACACCATTACCAGATTTTGATAACGCCTTTCTGCTACGCAACGCGGATTTACTACGACAGCTCCAACAACAACAACAACGTGAGGAGATGTTACAGAGCCTTCGAACATATCTGTTTAGCAGCGCTTACCCAGGAGCGAATCCCATCTCCACAAGGGTTTTCTCCTCCGGATCAATGGTAAGTTCCGTAATCTCCACCCCTATAACAGCACCCACCTCACAAGTATTTACTTTCACAAATGCTCCAATAAGTAACGGTCTGTATGACCTGTTTCGCCAGGGATTTCTGGGTTTAAACCCTCAAGATCAGGAGCTGATCATGCCATACCAACCAACGTCGATGACTTCTCAGTCAAAATTTACGCTGAGAATTGCTAATGCCCCACTCCCGACGAAGCTAAAAATGCCACCGACATTGAAATTTTATGATGGAACGTCCGACCCGAACGACCATATGTTCGCTTTCGCAGGGGCAGCCAAAGTCGAGCAATGGCCCATGCCGGCATGGTGTCACATGTTTGCTCAGACACTCACCGGGCCGGCACGAGTATGGATTGACGGATTGCCGGAAGGATCGATCAACCACTTTGAAGATTTCCGACGAGTCTTCTTACAAAACTTTTGCCAGCAAAGACGTTGTTCGAAAGATATCACCGAAGTTCACCACATAAATCGTGGCAATGGTGAGTCAGTAGAAGAATCGAGAAAGTATGCAGATCACTGGAGCAGTTGACCAACTCTGCATTTCTGGATTCGGCCATGGGGTTCGAAACAACCAGCTCATAGAAAAACTCCATGAAGATTTGCCAAAAACCATGGAGGTACTCATGGAACGAGCTCGAGCCTTTATCCGAGGAAAAAGTGCCTGCGGTCAGCCGAACGAATCAGCAGCAAAGAACGCAAAGGCCTGAACCGCATCATGGAGACGGAACGCTTCCCCGCCGAAGGACAGAAGCAGTAACTGGAATCGAAATCGCGGCCCGTACCAGAAGTTCGATCGGAACAACTTCCAAACGGGTCATGTGCGTTTCAATACCTTCTCCGAGCTGTCGAAATCACCAAGCGAGATCCTCAGCACGGAAGCTACACGATTCCCCGTACCACCGAAGCAATGTCCTGAGTCCGACAAGCACTCCAAGAAGTACTGTGAATATCATAGAGATAAAGGACATACAACCGAGGAATGTTGGGCGCTAAAGCAGGAGATCGAAAAAGCTGTACGGTCCGGTAGGCTTTCCTATCTCGTAAGAGAGGTAAAAGACGGCAAGAAATCAACAGCTGCAACTGATAACCCAAACACCGAAGCCGGAATCAATATGATACGATCCGCCGAACCAAGGGGAGTAAAACGATCGAACCAACATATGGCAGCCTGGATGCACCAGCCTACGTACTTCCCACCAATTGATCCGGACGACGCTCGTGACGGCCCGATTACAATCTCTGCTGTAATCGCTGGACATCTTGTCCGGCGGATATATGTAGACGGATGAAGCGCCTTGAAATAATGTACTTGCAGTGTTTCCAGCAGTTGGCCATGCAAACAAAGAAGAAGCTCATTGAAGCATCTACTCCGTTGATATGTTTATTAGGAGAAGTTGTCCGACCGATCGGACAAATTACTCTCCCAACCACGTTTAAAGAAAACGACAAATATAGGACCGTTCGTTTGACCTTTTTGGTCGTTGGCACCAACTCGTCGCACAACGTAATACTGGGGCGACCTAGATTGAGAGTTCTCGGAGCAATCAGTTCGACGATACATGGAGCCATAAAATTCCCCACCGAATCAGGAGTTGCCACCATCCTCTCCGAATCAAGTTCTTTTTTTGCAGAAGTCAGGCATGTAGCGGAAACAAGTACCAAAAAATCCAAAGTACCTACAGGGCTTTGGGCAATCAATCCGGAATTTCCAGAACAACAGGTGGCGATTGGAGCCCAACTCCCAAAACGAAATGGGAACTGCTCACTAATTTAATTGATGTCTTTGCCTGGAAACACTCTGATATGCAAGGAGTCCCCAGATCCATAGATCAGCATCGGCTGAACGTAAAAGAGTTGGTAAAACCAATAGCACAAAGAAAAAGACACATGGCGCCACATCGAGCCAAACCAATAGCACAAAGAAAAAGCCACATGGCGCCTCCTAGACGCTAGAATTATTCGAGAAGTTCGGTATCAAACTTGGGTCTCCAACCCGGCCATGGTACGGAAGAAAGATAATTCATGGAGAATGTGCATCGACTACACAGATCTAAATAACGCGTGCCCGAAAGATTATTTTCCATTACCAGAAATCGATGAGAAAATCGACTCCATCGCCACATTCAGTCTGAAGTGCTTCCTAGATGCCTACAAAGGTTATCACCAGATACAAATGGCGGTCAAAGACGAAGATAAGATTTCGTTACCAATGAAGGGATATACTGCTTTACGAATATACCCTTCGGATTAAAAAACACCGGTGCTACATACCAACGGTTAATGAACAAAGCCCTCAAAGACCAAATTGACCGAAATCTGAAGGTATACGTCAATGATATCATGATCAACAGCAATAACAAAGAAATCATGCTGAAAGACATCCTCGAAACGTTCACTAGACTCCGAAGCATCAACATGAAGTTAAACCCTAAAAAATGTACGTTCGGAGTAGAAGAAGGAAAGTTCTTGGGTGTAATGGTCGGGTCATGTGGTATGCGAGCCAACCCCGACAAAATAGATGTCGTTCTTACTATGAAACCTCTGACTTCGGTCAAGGAGATCCAATCCCTAAACGGACGACTGGACGCCCTCCATCGTTTTATGTCAAAAGCTGCAGACAGATCTCTCCCCTTCATGGACGTACTATGAAGAAGTTTCAAATCAGAATTCAAATGGTCAAATGAAGCTTCTCGTGCTTTCGAAGAACTCAAGGCTTGTCTAAGCACATTGCCAACCCTCACTGTTCCAGAAAAAGATGAGATGCTAACAGTGTATATTGCCACATCGCGTGGCGCCATTAGTGTGGTTCTGGTCGCCCATCGGACTGGATCCTAAATTCCCATCTATTACGTCAGTCGAACATTGAAGGATTATGAAACAAGGTACCCAAATTTGGAAAAATTAGCCCTGGCTTTGGTCCATGCCTCACGTAGACTCCGATGATATTTCCAAGCACATCCAATCGAGGTCCGCACCGACCAAAGAATTCAGCATGTCTTACGAAGGCCCGAAGTATTGGGTTAGATGGCAAAGTGGGCAATCGAATTAGGCGCCTTCGACATTACATTCCGAACCAAGGGACCCCTAAAGGGGCAAGTGATAGCAGATTTCCTAGTGGAGATGCCAACGGATAAAGAAGCTGTAGGACCGGAGCAGACTCCAAAAAGCCATGTTTTTTATACAGATGGGGCTTCGAGCGCTGAAGGTGCAGGCGTCGGGCTAATACTGACCGACCCAGACGGTATAGATATGACGTACGCTCTCCGTTTAGAGTTCAAGAGTTCCAACAATGAAGCCGAGTATGAGGCATTATTGGCCGGTCTACGATTAGCAGCCAAAGTCGGAGCAACAAATGTTATAGCACATGTCGATTCCTTACTCGTGGCGAATCAAGTAAACGGAGGATATGAAGCAAGGGAGCCTAACATGATCGAATACTTAGAACAAGTAAATCAAGAAATAGGAGTATTTGATTCGTGTAAGGTCGAGCATATCCCCCGTAGCAAAAAACAAGAAGGCCGACGCATTGAGCAAACTGGCATCCGTATCATTTAGCCACCTGGCAAAAGAAGTGCGAGTGGAAGTTCTATCCGCACCATCGATCGTCGCTCCACAAGTCATGCAAGTAGAAACTCCGACTCAAACTTGGATGACCCCAATCGTAAATTACTTGGTCCACGATGTTCTACCAGTTGATAAAGCAGAGGCTCGAAAAATGCAGATCAACTCTCTTCAGTATCCAATGTAGGACAGGGGGTTGTATCGAAAAACCTTCCTGGGTCCGCTCTTGAAATGCCTTGACCCCGAACAAGCAAGCTACATCATAAGAGAGATACACTACGACATCTGCCGCATCCACACCGGGCCAAAAATAATCGTAACCAAGGTAAAAAAAACACGGGATATTATTGGCCCGGAATGCACGAAAGTGCATTAAAGGAACTCCAGCAGTGTGATGAGTGGCAAAAGCATGCACCAGTAAGTCTTCGAGCGAAGAACGAGATGATTCCTGTAACCACAGCATGGCCTTTTCAAAAATGGGGTGTTGATATAGTCGGACCCTTCCCGCGATCCAGTGGAAGCGCACAATACCTGTTGGTTGCAGTAGACTACTTCACCAAATGGGTAGAAGCAAGACCTTTCATGGTCATCTCTGGTTACAACGTGACAAGATTTTTCTAGGAACAAATAGTATGTCGTTTCGGCCTTCCTTTATACATAGTAAGCAACAATGCAATGCAAAGCAGTTCGCGGAGAATCCATTCAAGTGATGGTGCGAAAGTTTGAAGATTAACCAAGTTTTCTCTTCAATTGCCCACCCTCAAGGAAATGGACAGGAAAAATCATCGGATCGTAGAAGGCATCAGGAGAAGACTCGGGTATGAAGTCAAAGGGTGGGCGGACGAGCTGCCAAACGTCTTATGGGCCCACCAAACCTTACACAAGACAAGTAATGGAGAAACAATGTTTAGTCTTACGTACGGAACCGAAGCGGTGATTCCGGCAGAAATTGGACTTCCAAACCAAAGATGCAAGAACTGGGAAGAAAACGAACAGGAGCTCCGATCAAATCTCGACGTGTTAGAAGAACACCGGAATATAGCAGTGATCAAAGAAGCCCGATACAAGAAAAAAATTGAAAAATACTACAACGCTCGCGCCAAACTTTACAAGTTTAAAGTCGGAGATTACGTACTTCGAAGCAATGATGCCAGCAGGGTCGAGCCATTAGGAAAATTAACCCCAAAGTGGGAGGGGCCGTACCGGGACAAAGAAGCTAGTGACAAAGGATCTTACGTACTCGAAAAGATCGATGAAACCCTCATCCCAAGAACATGGAATGAGAATCATCGAAAGAAATGTTTCATGTGACCGAACAGTCACCATGGCACTGTAGAGATTGCTTTTCTTATTTCATGTTATTTCCATTTACTTATGTAAAATCGGGAGGGTAATGCCCCGAGCGTATTTCCAATTTTCCTTAAAAACTGGGAGAGTCTACCCCGGCAACTATGTTATTTGATACTTAATAAAGCAATCTGCATTTTAATTGGTGCAAAAATAACATGTTAAGTTATAAGGTCGAACGACTGAGTTGTGCACAAAACGGGCCATGACCCATGCCTCGCGTCGATCTAGAAGGCTTAAATAGTTAAAAATAATGACAAAAATGGTTCGGACCAAACCATGAAAAAACAAGCAAGACTCAAGCAATTGAAGTTAAAAACTCACCGAGTCCCTGCTACAATTGGGGCACCTTGAGCTCCCCAAAAATGCGAAGTTTGGACGCAAGCTAAACAAAAAATCAAACACAAACATTATCACAAAAGCTATAATGATTAATTAAAACATCTAGTAAAAAATAAAGTATCATATTGTACGATTACACACGAAGGACATAAGAAAGAAAAACAAATAAAAAAAGAACGAAGGCAACATCTATCAATCTTCTTTCACGATCGGGAGCTTGCTCCTCTCTTTTATAACGGCCAAAGGTTTGTTCGCTAGCTCCGAAACCTTATCTAGGACCGAGATATGAAAGTTGTCGAAAGCCTTAATGGCAGCCTCGAGGACGTCCTTGGCACCTTCGTCATACCCGGGGATTTCGTTAACAGTCCTGGCCGAAGCCCTCATGGCTTGAAAGCCTTGTTTGATCCCGTCATTCACACCAACAACATTAATACTGTTAACTAGGTCAGCTACCCAGCTCCGGGCTCTGATGAACCAGCTTAACAACCCAAGCTACCCCCTCGGTCATAAACCACTGCTTTGTAATAGGAGCTCCGACGCGAGCCCATATAGCTCGACCATCTCACCATCATAGCGGCTCAACATATCCGTCATATCCGCAACCCCGGTCCGGTGAGACTCGACAGCCCTATCTCGAGCTTTCTCAAGTTCCGCCTTATCTGAAAACAAAATAAAGTAATAATAATTCAGAAGCACTAATAATACCGACAAAGGAGAAAAACGTCTTGAACGCACCGTTTACAAGACGGAGATGATCGGCCAGCAGCTGATCATATGAGGATTGCATCTTTTTCTACTCTAACCTGCCCCCTCTTCAACTTCGGATAGTTTCTTCTCCAGCACCTCAAATTTTAACTTTAGAGACTCCAAATCCTGGGTAGCTTTGTCCCGGGCTTCAAAGGCGGCCGCAGCAGAAGCCTGAGAAGCTTTGTTTATCTCTTTTGTCTCTAAAACTTGCTCTTTCAAACGATCCACTTGGGCTCGAAGTGATGAAAGCTCCTGCTTGGTCTTCGAACGGATGTTCTCTTCATTCTTTAAGGAGGCGACTTCGCGCTCATACCGACGACAGTTAGATTCAGCTTTGACCCACTGTTTATACGTCTCGACCACCAAAGAGTTGGACTAGGCCTTGTTCAACATTAGAGCATTCTCGAGCTTGGGCCCGCTCATCCTACGATAGTAAAAACGTTCAGCAAGGGTGCCAATATGGAACAAGGACATCTTCGCTGAAAGAGCGTCAATGATTCTATCTTTATTGGTCAGGGACCAATCTGGAACATACTTCTCCGAAGCTTGAACAGAATCCACGTCCATCGCATTGCTCTAACCTAGCTCTCGACAAATAAACACAGCCTCAGTTTCGTACCACAACAGAGACAAAGAAGCACTATCCCCACCATCAAGTTGTTGAGGACTTGGCCTCGAGATATTAGAATCAACCCCAGTCGTAGGCTTACCCAATTAAGACAGGTCCGTCTTCTTGAGGAACAAAGGGTAGGGCATTTCAGTGTCAGCAATCACCTTGGTGGTCGGACCACCAAATGACAATGGGCTCGGAGGAAGAGTGAACGGTTGATCCCTTGGAGTCTTGCCACCATGAAGATGGGCACTCATATTCTCCAACAAACCCCCGGCCGCATAAAACTCTGTGACCCGATCCGTATCATCTTCCAAAACCCGTTTTGGAAACCAGTTTAGTTTTCTTCAACCCCTTCGGGTTCGGATCATACTTTGAAGACGGATTCTGACTTCTCTTCAAACTCACCTGAGGTTGATCGCCCGCATCATCACCCTCAACGTTCACACCCTCATCCTCAATAGATAAATGTTCCGAATCGTATAAAATGACTTTTGAATCAGAATTCTTAGTTCCCCTCGAGCCAGTTCCTTTTCCCTTATGACTATCTGCACCCGATACGATCCGAATCGGAGAAACATTCACAACCTGCACTGGAGGAGCCGAACTTGAACCACCCTGACCACCACCAGCAACAGGGTCCCTGATCGCATACAGATTTTATTAACAATTGACAGGTACGGCGGATCCCCCTTCGGCGTCCTCGTGGCCCGAATATCTAATTCGGAGGAATCGAAGGACTTTAGCCTCAAAGAATCTTTTAAACCCATAACGGCACAAAGCAAAAAAATCATAATGTATATACATGTAAAAGGGGGAGGGAGCACAGGACTCATCCAAAACAAAAAACGTAACTAACCCTCTCCATTCCAATAAAGCGCTGGAAAGTATTCAGGTTCGAGCCATATCGTGCTTATCCTCCCCATGACGAGGATGTGTTCCAGAAACTTCTGAACACGACCGGCCTCCTTGATCAAAGCACCATACAAGCCCTTGTTAAATTGAAAATCTTCTAGAAGAGGGCCAGGAAGATTAGATCTCCTCGGCCTCCATACCATCTCAGCCGGAACGCATCGATCGTCCATCAAGAAAAAACGATCTTTCCAATCTTTTAAACTCGAAGTAATTCACGAGTAGTAAGAAACGTTCTTCTTTTGAACTTCAAAAGTGTACCAATCACCGGTTCGATTCAGTTTGTAAAATGCCCGAAACACATCCAAATCCGGGTCAAAATCCAAGCTACGACAAGCCAACTCAAACTGACACACTTTGGCTAAGCCAAAGGGGTTCATCTGAGAAAGGTGAACCTCGTGAAACACCAAAACCCTAACTAAAAAATTTGTCAAAGGAAGGCGATAGTTGCAGTAGTCGAACATCCGAGTATAAACTCCAATCTTCCCAGGAACAAAAGGGTAAATAGCCTTATTCTTCTCAGGAAGAGTCGGATTAAGGGAAGACGGGATCGAATATTGACTGACAAACCAATCCAGACAATTTCAATTCAAAATGTTGAAGCAACCGGACATATTACTCTTATTCTCCATGCTCAAGAAAAAATACTAACCTACTTATAAAATGATGATCCGGGGAGAAAAGACGAAGACAGAGGCGGAAGAAAGGAACCAGAGGAAAAGGAAGGAGAAAGGTAAAAAGTAAAAACAGTTTTCTCTACCTATATATAGAAAATACACCGCCTCAACTCCATCCAATAAGAAGTCGACACGTCATAACTGTGACGCACGTCAAACGTCACGTCAGTAAAAGAAAAAATTAAAGTGACCGTCGGTTATCTAGCAAAAGTAACCACCAGAAAAAAGAAATTCAAAAATCAAACAAAACCGCCAAAATAAAAAGGCCGAGTCAAACATTTGAAATAGTTCGAAGCTTTTACTAAATAAACGCCACAAACTAGGGGGACTTGATGAGGATACATCCTGGATCAGACCGAACACCACATACCCCCGGAACGACCATCCGCCAGTCCTAAGTCAGACCGTAAGTCAAACAAGGTCAGGACGCACCGAACGTGTCGGAGCGATCAACCAATAGGATCTTCCCTAACTAACTTGGGGCCCACAATCGTAACTGCCTGACAGTGACTGGTCCAACCCTAACTAACTCGCCACATCAGCACACCCAAAAGGTATAAATACCCCTCCAAGGTTTCCTACAAGGGGTAATGACTTTTTTCTCTCTCTAAATTCTCCTATCTTTCTCTCACTGACCTATTCAACCTCCTCAAATACTTATTCTCACGCCCGAGCTTGGTCACAAAGAGGCCCCCCTCCCTGTGATGAGGCTAATAGTGTGTTTTCTTTCTTGTGATCTTTCAGGTCTTAGCAAGGATCTTCTGAGGCTCAGCTCTATCCAGCTCGTACCAACTGGTAAGTGAGTCTTCAATATCGATCCTGGATTGCTTGATATCAGCATCGCTTGCAAAGTTCGACAAAAATTCACAAGAAGAATAATTACCCTGCTGCTATGATGGGGGTAGTCCTTATGGCCGAAAGCTCCGGCAGTTCTGAATCTGGCTACTATGGTTCAGGGAGTATCTTATTAGGGCACATTTAGTAAAGACGATGAGCATCAGAAGGGGGAGGGTTGCAAGTTTGTTTCGATTTATTATTACAATGGACCAGAGCAACCGAGAAATCGTATCGGTGTCACCTATAATACCATACCGGGCCAATACATCAAATTTTGTTAAAACTTATCTCATGTCAAAATATCATTCTTAATCGTTCCAGGTTTTAAATTGTTTTACAAAGTGGAATGGAATATTGGAATATAGAAGTTGCATAGAAAATAGAATGAACCCAAGTACTCAGTTGACCTTCATATATATTTCTCGAATATTTGCTACACCATAATCCTCAATATTTACATGAATCTGAGTACTCAGTTGACCTTCTGCTTGACCCACATCCAAGTGTTGAGTTTTATTACCATTGATTTGAGAAAAAATCTTATTAGTATTTTGAATTACCTAACTCTAGTTATAGATAGCATACCACCTTACATTCTCTCCAACTTTAAATCTTTTAATAGATTTTGAGTATCTTGAACTTAGTTTTGAATAAGATTAGTGGTGTTAGAGTCATTACATATTGACGATGGGCCTTGTTGGTAGCCTAACATAACCCGTCTTGGGCTTCTGTCGTTTAGGCCCGCTAACAAGCCCAATCCTCATGTTTCCTCTCAAAAGGCCATAGTGACATAAAATGAGCGGGAAATTGAAGAGGATCCAAGGAACCACAGAGCATAATATATGCGTGGCTATTGGAGAAGAGAAAGTCGCCGGAAAAGGAAGTACACCAAGCTGGCAGCATTTTATGAAGCTTCTGATCCTGCCGTTGGGACTCAGACACGTGTCTGAGTCCCCCAAAGACACCAGGAAGCCGTTAGATTCTCCAGTTATGATTTCCAAGAAAGAAAAATCATTCCCTTTATATAAGGAAGGTAAAATTCTACGAGAAAGGGATAGAAAATCCTCTCTCACTAAATGCACTACGGCCTCATTTATTCTGACAACCCCGGATAACATTTACTCACTCATATTTACTCACACACCTCAGAATTCACACCAAGTAGGATATTCCGTCGATGACACTCGTCAGAATAGGCTTCTCATTATCTCCGGCAAGTTTACTTACTCTCACGCCAGAGCTTGATCACGGATTCCCCCACCCCCCCGGGTCCTCCGTGACGAGGCTAACGGTTTTCTTTCTTGTAGGACGAAAGGATAAGGCACTTGCAACGTCAATGAGACTCTTTGATCGTCATCAGTGACTCGAGGGCTCGACATTGGCGCCATCCGTGGGACCCATCCGTCTGGTAATCCAACTCAGAACCTCAGCGACGTTGCAAGAAGTCACTGTCTGATAGAGACAACATGGCTACTCCATCTCCCAGCTCACAGACAATCAAAATGGTGCAAGGCACCAACGACGCGGTTATAATAGAAGACATCACTCACGAAGAAGAGAATGAAAACAGGGTGGGAGCCTCGGAGAACAGAAGTACGATCACCCCTGATTTTGTGGCCATGCACAAGGATTGTGAACGCCCTTGAGGAACGGTTCTTGATGAGGAACGTGGTTCAAATCGATCAATACAGAGGTGCGGAATCCCTATGCAATGTCAGAGAGTGATCAACAATGAAATCAACGATTAACTTGTCCATTCTCATTGAGTAATCTGAAAGTACAAAAGTTCCAAAGAGATCTGGACAGAGCTTCGCTACAAGAGACTGTCAAAAGTTCTAACATAGTGACCCCTACATCTCTATTTATAGACAAAGCTGGGAGGTGATAAGTCATCCGGTCGGAGGGTCATCCATCTGGATGGCCATCCGTCCGGATGACCCAAAGTCATCCGACCAGATCACTTTAACATTTAACGTTTCGCTCCCGTTTCATCAAAATAACATACTTACAAAACTATACAAAGACACATACAGGACAAAATACAGACTCGATACAGACGGAAGCTACAGACATATTGCATTAACAGACTCCCCCTTGGATGTAACTGTAGTCTTCCTTCCTGTATAGTCTTTACTACGTCTTCCTGCTGCGCCTGCTAGCCTTTGCCTTTTGTCTCCTCTTCTCTGCCCTCTTTGCCTACATCTTACGCTTCAAAGGCCTTCTGATTTCATTCCAGTACTTCCTATACTCTGGATCTCCATCTCTCTTTCTATCACACCTTGGAATTTTGTTCTCTTCAGATTCTATCGGTGTTTGGTTTGTTGGAAGAGGCCTCTCAAACTTTCTACGACCCAGAACTGCTGCTCTTTCTCTTATCTTCTTGAACTTCTCACTTCTCTTCTCTTTCTTCAAGAATTCTTCTAACTCTATGTCTCTAAACTTAGTCTCCCAATACCTTCCAGAGTTTATATCTTTGGCAAAGCATAGATTCACCATCTTTTGATACAGTTGCGCTTGTACTCTGTCAGGTCCATCATACTATCTTGTTAAAGAATAGGCAGTCGATGTCTTTCTTTGTGCAGTTCACCAACCACATAGGATCTAACACATTTATACGCCTGGTTTCACATGTCTTCTTGTCGTACAGAGATATCACTGCTTCCACTGTGCTTTGATTGTAAATCCATCCCTTAAAGTCTTCATGGAAATCTTGTTCCATAGCACGTAGCGGCATATTCTTCAAACACCTTGGAGGCTTTATCTTCAGTGTAATGTCTTTTTCTCCAATGATTGGATCATACTTGATAATTTGTTCAGGAAAATGCGGCTTCCAATCAGGGAACTTGTTCTTTGCTTGGAGCTTTATGTATTTCCACAACTTCTGATCATGTATTTTGATATCCAAACCATAGTAGAATTGTTTAATGTTCTTTGTCTGCACGAGCTCCTCCACATCCCACCATGGGAGTGTTTTAATGTCTGATAAAAACTCAAAATACTGCACACCATGCTCTCTTCGAATAGCATATACTTGTAGATCTTCAAGATATCCCCAAGAAAGTATATCACCTAGAGATTTATATGGATGATCTGTGAAGTATTGTAAGGGCCTCTTGAACTTCCTCTCCTTAGGCATCACCCTGAACCATTTCTTTCTACCTTCCAATAGTTCTTCCTGTGGAACAACCTCAGGAATACCTTCAGTCGAAATCCTTTCCACCACTTTCCTCCTCAGCTCGTCTTCATTATGACTCTTAAACATTTCGGCAAAGGTAGGAAATGTATCATCAACTCCTAAAAAGTGAAACGGTGTGTCTTCATCCGAAACATCCAAACTCTCTTCAATTATAACATCCTTAAAGTTATCTGCTTCATTTGCAAACTTGATCGTATATTCACTTTATGGAGATGGTGGAATTTCAACTTCGATATCAAACTTCATGTGACCATTATCCATTCCTAACTCTTCTAACATAGATTCCCTTGTTCTTTCTACCTCTAACTCCCCCTCAAACGATGAATGCAAGTAAATTACTTTAGGTTGAGTTAGGAATACCTGATCACCCGCATGTTGTTTTCCAGAAGAAGAAGTTTCATGATGCTGATCCTCTTCTTGTTCGTTCAGTTGATCATTCAGAAAATCTTCAAGAGTAGGCTGACTAGAGTGCTTCATAATCACTAACCCTTTCGCCCCTTGATAATCATCATCATCATTGTTAGGATCATAGTTTTCAACATCATCCAATAACTCTTTCAATTCAAGATCCTCTTCCTCCTCTTCCTTCTCTTCCTTCTCTTCCTGACCTTTCTCAACAATCTTTCTTTGATCAAGTAGAATTTCCTCTGGTGTAATATCTTTCACTTCACTAACAGCTACCATAGCAAGTGGATCAACATCTTCAGTACTTTCAGCTTGAGATGGATTTGGTTGGCTTGAAGATCCAAGGATCTCTTCAGTATCAACTACCAACCCTTTCTTCTTTTGATTTGCTTCTTCAACCAACTCCTTTTCTCTTTCAGCTCTTCTTGCCTCGACCCTTTGAACTTCAATCTCATTATACACAGCTTGGACATTGAATCCAAGCCTGTGTTCAATCACAATGTAAAGCATATTCAATTGTTCATCCTTCACCACTTTGTCGGCCCTTAGAGCTTCTATCTCTTGTCTTAGCACCTTATTTTCATTTGAAGACGTTTCATGTAGTTCACCAATCATTTGATGTAGAGTCTTGTTGGTTTCATTCATTATCTCATACTTTTCATTTACTACATCAAATTCTGCAGTTAGTCGATCAATTACCTTAGCATGATCTTCGAGATCGTCATTTAATTAATCAATTATATCAGCATGATCATTTGCAGCCTTCTTCAATTTTGCATTTTCTGCTTTCACCGCTTCAAGCTTTTCTTTCATTTCATCACGTTCAGCTTCAGCTTTTGCCTTAGCTTTTTCCAACAAGCTCACTTTCTTTGTCAACACGTTGATCTTTCCTTTATTAAACAAATCATAATCACATTCTGGAAGATCATCTGGATATTCACCCTGAACTTTCAGAAATCCATGACTCGAGCTTGAAGTAGGTGCTTTCTTTTTAGGTGTATTATTTGGATCGTCATGAATAAGAATTGTTGGATTGATTGGTGGTGGTGGTGTAGATTGTCTTTCGCCCATAATTTCCACCTCTACATCATCAACCTTTTTAGCTTCAGGACTCTGAACCTTCTCAACTCTTTCATATATAGGACTTTCAGGTGCTTTCTTCTTTTCAACTTCAGGAACACTTGTAGTTTCATCATGCTTTTCCACTTCTGGTTCAACCTCTGGAGTTATAACACTTCTTGCCCTAACACTTCTTGCAACAGCTCCTACAGGCTTAGCTTTTCATTTCTTCAAACCTTTCTTTTTCTCATCTGGAGTTGGAACATACGTTGCATCTTCCTCATCTGATCCTTTATTTTTCTTTTGAGGCTTCAACTTTAGCTTTATCTTTCCAACACCCAACTTTGATATATCATATTCAGGTTCTGTTTCGCTCAAATCACTTTCAACAACTTCTTCAGCTAATGTTTCTTTTACACCTTCAGCACCAACATTCTTTGCAGTTGTTTCAGCTTCCTTTTCAGCATCTTGACTAGCTTTCGAAGCTTCAGCAGTTGTATGCTTTATGTAATCATCAAATGACATGTTCAAGTACTCTACTCCTTTGTTGATCAAGTCCGTTGGAGGAATCATAGGTTCATCTACAAGTTTCGGTGGAGATTTCTTCTTTGATGGTTCTGCAACACAAATATTATCACAATTAGTATAATATTCATAATAATGATCTACCAACCTCTTTTGTGACTCCTGTTTTCCAACTTTACCCTTAATAATAACTTTTGGTGGAACCACTTTAGGTGAAATCTTTGGTGTCCTTTTCCTTTTCTTCTCATCTCTTTCATACCAAAACCTTAGCTTCTTTTCTGTCATGTCCCTCAATCTATCAGTTTTATCCTCTGAATTACTCTCTGCATGCCTCCAATGATCATTCTATGGTGCCACATAGTTTGGCTTCGCAATCTTTCCAATCATTCTTTTAACTCTTGGCTCTTGATCAACTGACAAACCTTTATACTTATTCAATCTATTCAAGGTTTCAGTATTCATGTGATTCAACTTCAATTCATCTTTCGGATCCTTTGGAAAATTAGGCACTTGGTCATCCAATAACATCTGCACGAACCTTGGGTACATAATGTATTTCTTACCTTTCACATTCTCCAGCATATGATTAAATAACACATGTGAGATGTTGTATGGCCTGTTGAGCACCAAATATGTGATAATGTTCATTATATAATCCGATGTCTCGTCATAAGCTCCTTTCCTGTGAGAGAGTGCGTGAACGACACAATGAACCATGAACTTATAAGGTCTACAGAATCTAGACTTTATGTAACCCTTATCGTTCACGTGTCCTGCATATCCCATTCTAAACCAAAATCCTTTGCTAATTCTTTCGGGAATAATAATTGGATCGTTGTCATTATCTTTTAAGTCCAATACCCTCCTCACGTCTTCACACTAAACTTAACTTCCACATTTATGTCCTTATTATTTTCATCTTTCAACCTCACTGCCGAATATATCGTCTTTTCTGGTTCATCATATCTCACAGACTTCCAAAACCTCCTAACGTGCGATTCATAACATATATGTTTCTCTGTTAGAGCCTTAAATATTCTACTTTCTTTCATAAACGGTACTATCACTTTGAATGGCTCCATGTTCGGGTAGTTCTCATCCAGTATGCAGTAGATATTGTGATTGGGATGAAAATCAGTCCCTCTTGCCTGCAAAAATAACATAGTTAGAGTTTGCACAAACTTCGAGACATAAAGTGAAAAGTGAACAATTTTAAAAAATTTCAAATATTTTTCTAACACTTTACTCCTCTACTCTCTATAGTACTGACTGATCCATCCAATCGGATGAACACTATACAATAAAGCACAAAGATCAATACAAGTCATATGGATTGGATGATCATTCGAGTGAAGACAATTCAGATTACAAAGAATGATTTTGTTCATGAAGATGCATTTGGATCGGATGGCCATCCGATCGGATGGTCGATTGACATGAAGAGTAACAGATGAGCATGAACATATCAACAATTCAAACACATATTATTCAACACACAAACACTTAGAAAATTTATTCAATCACGGATGGCCATCCGATCGGAGGGTCATTCGTTCCAATGTTCTTTGAAGAACAGTTTGAATGATCAACAAATCAGATAAAAAAATTTCAATGTTTTACAAAATTGATCAAAATTTCTCATAAAGAATTGGCCGACTAACAAAACCCTATGTTCAATTTTTCTCAAAACTCAATAGATTGGGTTTAATTTCACTTTAAGTCCTTCGGCTACCGACACCTTTAATTCTTCTTAAGTTCAAATCTAAAGTGTTTTTGATGAAATTGGCTCAGTGAATCCATACATCTAGGGCCAATGATCCCAGATCTAAGTTCAATTTTAACAATCAAAGCCTAAATATCCCTAGATCTAAGGAATCCCCTCAGTCCGAACCGACAACCCAAACAACCATCAATTACACAAAATTGAGCGGTTAAAATCAGGAAACTTACCTTTTCCATAGTGAATGATGAGTGTGCCAACAATCCTATGTACTTGGAATGGCAAGAAAATGATCAAATCACAATGAACAGTTGAGAGAGAATGTGAGTGAGACGAAGGGAAATTCGGACGAATGAGTTTGACTGAAGGCTTTTGACTTTCTTATATATATCCATTGACACCACTCGAATGGCCATCCGATCGGAGGGTCATCCGATCCACTCTCAATATTTCAAATTTTTAACTTTTTCAAATTATCAAAATTTTTATCAGTTTTGGTTAGTTTTAGATATCCACTCAAGTAGCCAAGTCCAAGTTAATGACCTTGGGTACTCAATTTGGCTACCAAGTCCAAGTTAATGACCTTGGTTGACCCGAAAGGAACTAACTGGTATTTTTGTTCAAATTTTTTAACACTTTTTCTGAAAAATGTACAAGTATCAAGTTAATGAACTTGTTTAGTCGTTGAAATTCTCAAACATTAAAGATTAGCTCCTAACCCAATTGTTCAGCCCAGAAATTTCCTGCTTCGCTTCACTTCTCAGATTCTGAAGATCAGCTTTCCACCTTGGTTTGTCGCAAACTAAAGCAAAAGATAAAATCCTTTTAAGAAAGTTTATGCTAAAACACACTGAAAATCTTTTTGGGTTTTTAAGCTAAATTGAAATGAAATGCTGTAAAGTAAACAGTAAACTATTTACAAACATATTTTTGGTGAGCGTGTTAGAGGACCATATCAGCTTCCGACTAGTCACAGGTACCGTTGAGCTTAATTTCACACTAAATTTAAACAGTTCACCTAGATTGTCGATATACTGCTCCTTTTAAATTCTCACGCAGACTTCAACTAATTCAGGATATGATTTAGGTGTTTTAAGTACTTAACTTATTCGCGGGTCCTACCTCAGAATATACTCTCGTATCCAGATCCCTATAGTCAGTCTTACAGGTGAACGTACAGTAATGATATCTGTAAAAGGGTAGTGCGAGGCCATGAGAGATCAGGTTAGAACTTCCGTTCAGACAAAGAGATAATGGCTCGTCTTTAAGGTGTGTCCCTCTTGGGGATCTTTTCTTCAACAACACATGATGCGTATTTTGCAATGTTTATCATTTTTTATGCTGAGGGGAAGCTTTAAGAATTAAAGTTGTGCAGAGTATTATATGAGGACTAGGCTATTGCTTCCGCAAAATCAAAAGTCCAGGTATAATACCCCAGATATCATCAAGTACATAGACCTAGTATGTCAGAAACAGGAAATCTTTCAAACAAGATTTCAGGGGTTACCTATATATCCGAGAGATGTTCCCCATGAAATAAGAAAGTTATGAATTTTATGTTTATATCCCGAAAAAGTCTACTAAATGTGTAAAAACCTATCGACATATCATCAATGAGACCGTTTAACGCTTTTAAACTTCACATTTCTTTAGCATACCGTAACAGTCTAGCTGATGTACTATCATTTCCTCTTTTTACACAAACTCTTTTTGGTTTTTCTATTGTTTTCTGGATTTTTGCATTTTTTATTATTTTTGTATTTTCAGAAATATACTATCTATCTCCCCCTAAATACGAAAACAACTAAAAAGATGACAAGTCAAAGCAGTCTGCTTTTCAACATCCTCTGTTGTGGTTTTCTCATCAACACCAATTATATCTCCCCCTAACGACAAGAGTTTCATACCATTCAATTTTAGTAAGTATAGAAATCGTGATTTATCAAATGCTTTGGTGTGTAAGTATGCCTTTTGTTCGTCGGTGTGGATTTTATCTATTCGAATCAACTTCTTCTCGAAACAATCACGAATAAAGTGATGTCAAATTTTTATGTGTTTAGTTTTAGCGTGATGTACCGGATTTTTTGTTATGTTGATTACAGCCTCGTTATCAACAAATATAGGAAAGGTAAGAAATTGCAAACCATAATCTCGCATTTGTTGCTGGATCCACAGAATCTGTGAGCAGCAGCTACTGGCTGACACATACTCTGCTTCACATGTTGAAAGAGTGACAGTTGTTTGCTTCTTACACTACCAAGTGACCAAGCGAGGTCTGAAGAATTCGCATCCTGCAGTTGTTGATTTTGAATTGATTTTGCAGCAACCGAAATCTGAGTCTGAATATCCTTCGAGCTTGAAATCGCCGTCCTTGGGATACCACAACCCCAGGCTTGGGGTTCCTTTTAGGTAGCGTAGGATCCTTTTGACGATAGACATGTGTGAGGCTCTAGGACTCGACTGATATCGGGCCACGAGGCATGTCGGGTACATGATGTCGGGTCTGGATGCAGTTAGGTACATCAGTGAACCAATCATCGAACGGTATAGCGTTTCATCGACCTTCTATCCGGTGAGATCAGGGTTGATACCGTGATTAGTTGCTAACGGGGTGGACATTCATGTAGTCTCGGACATCCTGAATTTCTCCAGAATGTCGTAGACGTACTTCGTTTGATGTATGAAAGTTCCCTCAGGCATCTGATCGACTTGTAGCCCTAGGAAGAACTTCATCTCACCCATTGACGATATTTCGAACTTTTGCTTCATCATTTGTTCGAATTCTTTGCAGAGTTCTTTGTTTGTTGACCCAAAAATAATGTCATCGACATATATCTGAACAATCAGCAGATGCCCCGCGACTTCCTTAGTGAAGAGTGTAGCGTCCACCTTGCCTCGGATAAAGCCATTGGAAAGCAAGTGTTGAGAGAGTGTCTCGTACCATGCTCTTGGGGCCTGATGCAATCCATATAGTGCTTTGTCCAAGAGATAGACATTGTCTTTGTGTATCGGGTCGGTAAAGCCCGGTGGATGACCGACGTAGACCTCCTCTTTCACCTTTCTGTAAAGGAACGCCGACTTGACATCTAACTAGTAAACTTTGAACCCTTTCCATGAAGCGAAAGCTAGAAAGATTCTGATGGCCTCGAGTCTGGCAACCGGAGCATAAACCTCTGTGAATTCTATCCCCTCTTGCTGACTAAAGCCCTGAACAATGAGTCGAGCTTTGTTTCTGACTATCACTCCTTGATCGTCTCTCTTGCATTTAAACACCCACTTGGTGTTTATCTTTCTGTGCCTGTCAGGTAGGTCGACAAGTTTCCAAACTCTGAGCTTTTCAAATTGACTTAGCTCCTCCTGCATCGCATTCACCCACGATTCTTCCATCAGTGCTTCTTTGTATGTTCGAGGTTCAATCTGTGAAATAAAGTAACTGAGTGAGAATTCAGTTTGTAATGGAGCAATTTTAGTATAAAAACATGTAAGGCCATGGTCAATTTGGCTTCTTGTTCGAACTCCTGATTGCAGTTCCCCTATAATCAACTCCTCGGGGTAATAAGTTAGAGTCCTCGGCATAACTTCACCGGGAACGTTCACCTCGCCTTCCAAATTTGTGACATTCTGGTCCGCAACCTGTTCATCAACATGAACTGTCTGGTCTGAAGATTGGATCTGCTCCCCCTCAGATTCTGAATCACCGTGATCAAATGCCAGGCTAACCGTGTCAGACTCTGAATAATCATTAACTGTCGTCTGATTTTCTGGAGCAGGCTCTTGTTCTGAAGTGTGAGTTTGCTGTACATCATCACTTTCACCAGTGTGACTGGGACCAGCTTCAATTTCATTGGAAGTTTGTTGACGTTTTGAAGACCTTGCTTGCAATCTACCCTGGGAAGCTTCATATTCCCGAAATATGTCTAATTGATCAAAGTACTCTGGCTCTTCTGGTATGTCGAATGAATCCCATAAAGAATCATATATGGATCACCATGAGTCTGCGGGTTTCTGTGGAGGTATAGTGTAACCTTGACATTCCACGTGCTGAGCTTCGATGATCCTCCTGAGACTTGGAACGAAAACTCGTCTAAGTGGACTAGAATAGCCCACGAAGATTCCTTCCAAATTCTTTGAACCAAACTTTCCATCGGGATCTAGAACTATGCAGGGTGACCCGAACGGTTCTAGATATTCCAGATTAGGCATGCGTTTTTTGAGGAGCTCGAAACACGTTTTGTTATGCTTCTTCAAAGTTAACACCCGGTTGAGAGTATAGCAAGCGACAGATACTGTGATATCTGTGCCTCTACGACCATCATAAGAATACAAAACCAATTAAATATTGTGTTTCATAATTGGGATTTGTATAAATATGTGTATCATTTGCACATATCAATTCTTGTTCAGTTTCGAGCTTTAAATCGCTTTCTGGAAAGTTATAAGCGAACTAATGCGTAAATGTAATCAGGTTAACGCAACAAACACTCCGTAATAGTGAAATAGGCTTAACATACCTTAAATAACCTTTACATAACTTAGAGATAAGTTTTGGAGGGTTTGGCGTGTCAAAAACAAGTTTATTCGATCGCAGGGACTATTTAAGTCAAACTGCGAAACTATGCCAATTTGTATAGTAACGAACATTCCGGAACTTGATCATAAGCTAAACATACCATAAATATCATTTACATAGCTTAGAAATAGGCTTTGAGGGGTTCGGTATGCGAAAATAAACTTTTTGATCAAATAGGGACTAAAAGCGTCAAAAAGTGCATAAGTTTGCATTTTCGCGCATATCTTACATTCTGAACATATTCGGACATCCAAAAATTTTTGTAATCATTAAAATGTTTTATTTTAGTGATAGGAATGCAAAAATACCATTCGTCGCGTAATTTGGATCGTTTTTACGTCCGTTCGAGTTTTCGTCATAATTAACCGAACAATGCAACCGTACGACCAAACGAACCGACATCCGAGATGTTTTCAAGCTTTTTTCATGTTCCCTATACTTTAACTTCATTATAGAGCCTTGAAATGGGGTTAACGAGGCTTAAACGTGTCAAAAATGCATTAAAAACCAAGTTTTGGACTTGCATGGACCAAAAGTGACATTCTGTGAAACTAGTCTTGGAGGGGTGCGAAGACTGGAGAGTCTGGCTTCGATGCCCACGACAGACTACCAGTACAGAAACTTTAAATCTGGTCATTCCAGCCTATTTTGATGGTTTTGATCCCTGATTTGGAATACCGTTTGATAGTTTTTGATGTTCCCCTGTATTATAAACCATGGGCAACACTTGTATGGTCCAGATCAAAGCCCAAATTACGAGAAACGATCCTAACGGTTCTTGAAAATCTATAAATACCCACTTGATCTTCACTCATTTCTCACACATTTGATCTGAATTTGCTCTAAGTTGAAGCCTTAGCTTCATACCTAAGTGTTTTAGATCAAATTCTTCATCGCTTGGACCTCTTGTAAGCTTCTTTCGTGCTTTTTATGCTTTTCAAGCAAGAAAGTCAAACAGTGTTTGACTTTCTGCTTTGACCATGATTTGGTCAACATAAAGTTCGTTTCAACTTTGCAACATGAGCGTAATCACGATGGTTATAGTCCCTTGTGACTATACCTACTGATTACCACGTCGATTAGTCGAAGTGACGAATCAAAGTTTCGGTCAAAATACGTGTTTATGCGTATTTTGCAACGAAGCTATTTTTGGGTATCAAAACACTTTGTTTTGATATCAAACTTGTTTTCTAACTTAGTTAAACATGTTTTAACATGTTTAACTCGTCAATTTTAGTCTAGCGCTTATTTAGGGTCGTGAGTCAAGCGGTCTAAACCACCGCTTAGACTTTCGAACCCGACCCATTTGGTCGATCGTTAGGATCCGACCAAGCATATTTTGAGACCATAGTTGTATAGGTAATAACTGTCTGAGGTTATACCTTATGGTCACTTAGTTTAATTAGTTGTATGATAGGTAGTTTATATGCCTTAGGAAAATGACCAAAATGCCCTTTTCATGCATAATTGGATTTTAAGCATATGTAACTTAATTTTTGTCACTTAAATTGATTACACAACATATTTAAACATGTTAGGGCATATAATACTTGTCATAGGACTAGTTAGGCATCTCGAACGTGCTTTCGCGCGAACGACGCGTTAAACTAGCATAAGCTACCTTAATGGGTCGTAACGGGTCGAAAGCACTTAGGATAGGTTCCGATTTAGAATGTAGGCTTTGTTAAACCATATCACATGAGTTCCAATACTCATTTGGTTTACAAGACCTCATTCTACCAGATCTTCCGAATTAGGTTTCGTTTATTAACATAGTGATCCGATACTAGGTACCACTTGATTCCTTGATTGCCCGAGCTCGTTAGTTCACTTTAATCAAGGATACCTTGCAATTCAATCTGAGTACATAATTCCCCACTTTTACCATTTTCAGATGTTTTGGGGTGATTCATATGTGCTAAACGATTTTTGAGTTTTCAAAACGAATGTTATGGTTTATATTAAACTATGTGAACTATTTGAACTATTTGAACCACTGGAACTATCGGAACTATTTGAACCACTGGAACTATCTGAACTATTTAAACCACTGGAACTATCTGAACTATTTGAACTATTTGAACCCCTGGAACTATCTGAACTATGTGAAGTATGTTAAACTATTGAACCATTGGAACTATCTGATCTGTGTGAACTAATTGAACTATTTAACTATTGAACGATTGGGTTATGGTAAGTGATTAGCTAACGGGACATGTGTAATGTGATAAAAGCATGGTGGATACACTGCTGGTACTTCCTATATATAAGTGCTTTTAACACATTACATGTCGTTGCGTTATCTAGATCTCTTGGGCAAATGTTTTCAAAACAAAGTTACACTACAAGGTTTACTTAAAGATATAAACCATACAATGATTACTTTCAAACGACGAAATACTACTTGGTTTACAAAAACAAATGTTTTTTAGTTAAGATTCATGGCTACAAAGTTTTGGTTTACACATATATCAACTTGTAAAAGTTGATAGAAACATACTGCAATATCAAACTCTTTTGTTTTCTAAGGTACTCACTCGACAACTCTCGTAGTTGGACGAGGTATTGCAGTATGAACTCAAGTCATGAATCTGACATACTCACAAAACCTATGTACTCGCCAGCATTTTTATGCTGACGTATTTTCACATATGTTTCAGGTACCATAGTTGATGATGTTTGATGATGATTATGGTGCATGCTCACATAGGGATGGACGAGGCCTTAGTGACTTAATAACAATGAAAGACAATTGTTCCTTTTTTGTTTCTGATTTCAATACAATGTAATAAACTTAATTCAATAAAACGAAACTTCAAATCCATGTGTTGTGAAACAATGATTCTGTTATGACACTCCCCGACGTTTCCACCGCGGTTTGTAGTTTTAACGTGGTAGGGGTGTGACAGATACGGCTTCTCCCCAAAAATTGATAGGTAACTTCTAATCAGCCAACATTGTTCGTGCTGTTTCGATCAGCGTCCTATTCTTTCTTTCTGCAACTCCATTCTGTTGTGGAGTGTATGGCGCGCTGAACTCTTGCAATATACCTCTTCTGTCATAGAATTCTTTCATTTTGTTGTTTTTGAACTCCGTACCGTTATCACTTCGTAGTCTACAGATGCGGGACTGATACAAGTTATCTATCTTTCTGAATAATCTCAGCAGACTCTCGAATCTTTCATCTTTAGACTTTAGGAACATCACCCACGAAAATCTCGAAAAGTCATCGGTAACCACTAGACAGTAAAGATCTCCAGTAATGCTTTTGACATTCACAGGACCGAAGAGATCCATGTGAAGTCTTTCAAGTGGCTTCGAGATTGAGTTCTCCGTCTTCCTGGGATGAGATTTCTTGTGTTGCTTTCCTTTTAGACAGCTAATACATTCTCCCTATAGGTGGAAATTCTTCAGATGAACACCTCTAACAAGATCGTTGTGAACCAGGTGATTCATCTTACGTAGGTGAATGTGGCCCATTTTTCGATGCCACAGCACTGACTCCTTCTCGGTAGCTTTCGATACGAAACACTGAGGGTGACCCATGGTAGTAGTAGCAATGCTCATGTCCAACACGTACAGATAGTTTACCCTTGGTGCTCGCATAATGATCCACTCCTCGGGAATAAAAAATCCCGGCTTCAGAATCAGACACTCCTTGTCGGTAAAATGTGTTGTATACATCCTGTCACAAATCTGAGATATTCTGAGTAAATTGGTCTCCAGCTCCGGTATGTAGTTGACTCTTTCAAATGTAATGACACCGTTTGATAACGCGCCCTCCCTGATTATTCGACCACCTTGGTTTCTTGCGAAACCAACATAACCACCGTTGAAACCTCTAACGTCGTACAAAAGGGTCTTCTGCCCTGTCATGTGCTGGGATGCTCCACTATCCATAATCCACTTCGAAATAGATCTTGGGAGCTCCTACACATTTACAGACAATTTAGTTAGAAGTTGATGCAACCCAAGCCTCTTTTGACTCGGGTAGCTTGACGTTAAGGTGAGTTTTCGTTGTGTACAGTGGTGGGAAGTTTTTGTCGTTCATTTTTAAACTTTCCTCAGTTCCAACCTCAACCTTTTTGTATAGAAAGAATTCATCCTCTTTAGGTTGACCAGATGGTTGAACCTTCTTTGGAACATACTTCTTCCCTGGTGGGGTTGAAGTTTGTTTCTCAAGTTTCTTATAAAAATCCAAATGTACATCCATCTTAACCGTTTTGGTTGAAGATGGTTGTTTTGACTGAACCTTTGGTTTTGCTTCATTTGATGTCTTGGCTTGTGATTTTGACTTTGGCATCCATGTTTGTTGATGAGGAGCAACCCGTTTGTAAAATTTATCATTTTTCTTTACCGGTTATGAGGGGACCGGTTGTTTAACAGGTTTAGCTTCTGTTTTAACCTTTTCAGATTTTGAAAGTTTTCTCTCAACATATATAGGTGCTTTCTCTTTGACATCATTTGCTTTCTTTGGGTTCTCAACAATCACAGACTTAGGTTTTTGGTTTTGACATTTTCGTGCAATGTGCCCAGTTTGGTTGCATCTAAAGCACGTTCGGATATCGACGACCCGATTTTGACCATTAGTCTGCGTTTGTGAGCCCTTTGTAGCAAAGAACTCTTCATTAGTTTTTGAAAAGATTTCCGATTCTTGTTTGGACAATTAACTTGAGCTCTTCATAAACGTTTTCTTTTCAACAAACTTTTGTTTCTGAAAGTTCCTTTTCTGGTAATTCTTACCACCCTGATGTCTACCCATCCCTCTGTTTTGATTATTTTTATTAAAGCGAGGTGGCACAACTGGTTTTTTGTAATAAGATTTATCACGTTGAAAGTTCAAAAACCTTTTAGAACTGTTTTAGACCTTCAATCTCAGAAACATCAATCTCAACAAGTTTGAAAACCTTTTTCAGTTTATCCAGATTCACGTTTTCAATCGGAAACTCACTATCCGAGTACAACTTATCAGAACCTCCCATCTTGTACATGACAAGAGTTGGCTCATCACTTAAGTTGTTCTGGGATTTTGGTTTTGAGATGTAGTTGTTTAGAAAACATTCTTCATCCTCGACTGTGGAATCACTGTCAGATTTTAACACTTTTTCTACAACATTTTTCACAACCTCTGATTCAATACTGTCTTCATCGGTTTATGATTTAAATGTGACATCAATGTTTTCAGGCAATTTTTTAACATTGGTTTTATCACTTGGTTCAGAATCATTAACCAACCCAGATTGTTTCTTTGTGAAATTGTTGCACATGGGTGGTGGAGCTTGATGATAACCCACCCCTGTTCCATCTGAATAAACGTCCTCACCAGCTTTGTTCTTCCCGATTGGTTTGGGAACTATATGCTGAAGAACAAAGCTGGCTGAGTTATAGCTGCTTAGCTTCAGATTGATTATCTCATTTTCAATCTTTGGTTCTTGAAATTGAAGCTTGAGACTCACAATCTCATCCAATTGCTAATTTATCAGTTTTTCTTTCGCTTGAAGAACTCCTGATAAATTCCCGTTTTCTTTATAAGTGTTTGAGTTGCGTTCATCTGAATCTTTTACTGTTCTTTTTAGTTTTTCAAAATTTTCAGAAATTTGTCTGTTTTCGAGAATCAATTTTTCATTTTCTTTGCGAAAACGTTCAACATCATTTTTACCGGTTTCAATTTTTTCAGTTAATTCTTTGATTCTCTCAGTTGAACCTTTTATTATTTGATCTTGACCAAGTACTTCTTTGTCTATTATGCCAATTTTATTAGTTAGCTCTTCGATTCTTTTTCTTGAGAGATAATCAGTTGTATTGCAGACTTTGCACTGTCGCATGCAACCTCTGCAAACACTTTCAGTTTTAGTACTTTCACCCTTATCTGGTTCATTTTCCGAACCACTCGAACTAACCTTTTCGGACGACTCAGACTTAGAAGCAGACCTGGAATCTACCTCATTGGCCTTCGCCATCAAAACTTGTTCAGCCATTTTGGACAGGTTTTCAGCAGTCATCTCTTTCTCAACATCGATGATCCCTTCATCCAATTTCTTTGGCTCCAGAGACTTCAGATATCTCTCATGACTTTCCCTTTTCAGTCGTTCTTTCTTAGCTCTTTTTGCATCATCTATCTAGATTTGTTCTTCTGCTGATGGGATTGATTTAACAAGAGCCTCGAAATCAATGGTTTCTAGATCAATACAGATGTTACCCTTAGGATCTAAGTAGCACTCTCCATCCGGATCCCATCTTTTTGCCTTTTTGGCCTCTTTGTAAGCTAGATAGATATTTCTTCTCTGTCTTTGAGCCAACCTAATTCTCGGTTGTATGTTGAAGGTGGTGCTGGTTCTTCAATATGTGCCATATATGCATAAACGACAGCATCCTCTTCAGGAAGAAATTCTCTCCAATTAAATCCCTCATCATCTTGGATCACCGACAGCATCCTCTTCAATCTGCTTCATCTTTGGGGGCTCCTCACGGTTTCGATGATAGACCGCCTTTATGTAATAATCATCGTGGAACGGATTTGCAGTCCCATCAGTAGCAGCTTTCCGACATTCTCTTTTGAAGTGGCCCTTCTGTTTGCATTTAAAACACGCTACCTTCGATTTGTCGAAGCCTAGTTTCGTAGAAGGTCCTCCAATAGAGTTTCGCCCAGTAATTTCCATAAATCTTCGAGCTCTGCCATACACCAACGAATGTCGATAAGCTCCATTTCTTCTGGATCTATTTGATCGTAGTCTTCCTTGGTGAGATTGGTGTTCCCAATCTTTTCGGCAACTAAGCTCTCGTACGATTCCAGAATCGATGCTAGAAAAACCATTTGTTGCTTCGTCGTTTCTTCATTGAAATTTTGTGCATTGTTCAGATTGACGGCTATGTTGCACTGGAATATGTTGGACTTTGAAGAACTTTATGATTGCTGATTGTTAGATGCAATGGGTGTGCTGGAACCAGTGCCATGAAACCCATGGTTGCTTGAAGAAGAACCGCTGTTAGATTTTTCTTGTGCAGCAGTGTTCGAGCTTTCGGCAGCAAAAGCAGCTTTAGGTGATGTGACTTTGGGAATCATACCGCCTCTATAATACAGATCAACGTTTTGTTGATACTGTGTGCTGCTCACTTTATTCATCTTCTTTATTTCCAGCTCGTGTCCCTCAAGACGTTCAATCAACCAGCTAAGTGTTATCTCTGCCATTGGCTTCGTATTTTTGAGCACTAGACCAAAGTATTGCCAATCCTGTTCATTTCGTAACGCCTCGAACATCTTGTCAACCAACTCTTCCTCGTCTTTCTTAATTCCGAATATGTCTAATTCTGACCATAGATGACAGAATCTTTTGATCATTTGACGTACAATTTCATTTTTCATACATGTAAACAAATCAAATTCCTTTTTCAACAAAGATTTCTTGTTTTCACTATCTCTTCCCCACCAATACATTTCTTTTCAAGTTTTTCCCATAAATCCTTCAAATTTTTGTAATCGATCAGTGAAATGATATCGTCTCTAACAGACTGGTGTAATAGGGCAATGGCCTTTTGTTCAGATACATACTCGTCTTGCTCATTTTGTCCTAGGTTCTCATGATCTGATCTTGAAGCAGTATCCATTCTTGAGACATCTCAATATGTCGTAAGCAAACGCCCTTAACCATCCGTCAAATCGCTTCACCCAGCGATTATAATCTTCTATCGCCAAGAGCTTTGGTGGCTTGTTGTAAGTGCCATACGCGTTGTCGACACTTAGAGAATCAGGTATTGCCTTCGTGGAAGTTTTGGGATTAGTGTCGGATGAAGTAGCTCCACTATTATTGTAAGCAAAGTAATCACCAAAAGGATTCAAGAACTCGTCTGCCATGATCAACGTACAAGAAAAGTCAAAACTTGGTTAAATTTCAAAAACTCAAACAATGAATCGAATGGTCGTTCGTCCGAATGGTCGTTCAGACGGATGACCAAAGTAATCTAAGTAACGAATGAATCAAGTGACGAATGGCCTTTCGATCGGATGGCAATCCGATTGGATGGTCCTTCGTTGGTTACAACTTGAATTATTGAGACACTACAATACTGATCCGGTCGGATGGTGATCCGATCGGAGGAGTATGACGTCAGCAAGTAGATTTGAACAATAACAAAGGCAATCCGGTCGGATGACTATCCAGCCGGATGAGTGACGTCAACAATGTTCTTTGTCAAATCCATAGTTTTTGATCAATTTGGACGTGTTTTAGTTCGAATTTTTATTTGAAAATTTGTAGGAATGATCTATTACAGATTCCGATCACAATGATGTCAATTTTAGTCCATTTTGTCCATGAATTGTATGTTAATTTTGAATTTTTAGCAGTTTTAGGTGAAGAAATGAAGAAAACAGATAGAAGATGAAGAATAGATGAAGAATCGGTAAAAATCTCCGGTGAGATTGACTGAAAATGGCTGTAATCTGCTGAAATCCTCATGAAAACGCTGTAATATTCTCCGATTCGACCTCCTGGTGCTCTGATACCACTTGCGAACGCCCCTGAGGAACGGTTCTTGACGAAGAACTTAGCTCGAATCGATCAATACAGAGGTACGGAATCCCTATGCATCGTCAGAGAGTGATTAAGTTGTCCATTCTCATTGAGTAATCTGAAAGTACAAAAGTTCCAAAGAGATCTTGACAGAGTTTCGCTACAAGTGACTGCCAAAAGTTCTAACATAGTGACCCCTACATATCTATTTATAGACAAAGCTGGGAGGTGATAAGTCATCCGGTCAGAGGGTGATCTGTCCGGATGACCCAAAGTCATCCGACCGGATCATTTTAACATTTAACGTTTCACTCCCATTTCATCAAAATAACGTACATACAAAACTATACAAAGACACATACAGGACAAAATACAGACTCGATACAGATTGAAGCTACAGACATATTGCATTAACAAGGATGAGCTTAAAAAGCAGCTTGAAGACCTGGAAAGGCAAGAGAGACTGGAGAGCCTCAAGGCCAGGCTTTCCTTCAACATGCCATCAAGTAAAGGAGATGCTGGACCATAGAACAAAGGTAACAACTCTGACTCTTTGGAGGCTTTCATTACGGCCCTAAGGCAAATGACGTCGGAAGAAAGGGAAGAGTTGATAAGAGGAAAATGGCAGAAAGGAAAGGGAAAGGAGAGTCAAAATGACAGCGGGTTAGACCAACCTTACTTGCCCCGAGACCTGGCTGAGATCTCAAAGCCCACCAAGAGGATAGCCGAAGCACCCATGACTCCAAAACTTAAGCTTCCAATGAATTTCGACAGATATGACGGGACAAAAGACCCGGAGGACCATCTACATGCCTTCAAGGGTGCAGGACAGGTAGGGCGATGGCCGATGCCCACCCGGTGCCATATGTTTGTCCAGATAGAGGGACCCAGGCTCTGGTTGTACAGCCTTCCCCCCGGAGGGTAGACAGTTACGAAGAACTGAGCGAGAAGTTCCTAAGAAATTTCAGCCAATAAAGAAAGGTGGTTAAGAACCCTAACGAGATCATGCATATACGACAACGGGACAATAAACGAGTGGACCAGTATATGGAAAGGTTCATTAAAGAAAATATGAACATCAAAGATGTCCCTGACGTAATGAAGATCAGCAGCTTCATCAATGGGTTGAAGCACACCCTGTTATGTGAAAAGCTGGGGGAGGAGTTCCCCCCTACATTAGACAACCTCATGGATCGAGTCAGAACTTTTGTCAGAGGAATGGACACGGTCAACAAGGCCAAGGAAATGGATATCCCACCCCGTAGAGTCAACCCTGCACCAAAACCCCAAGAAAAAGGTACCCCTACTCCCGGAAACCTACTCTCAATAAAATACAACACGACAGGGCGAAGCCGATGTATTCCCCCTATAGACCTCGGGGTAGGGGACTCGCACCTTATCCTGACAGCTTCACCCCTCTCACCAAAACCCCAAGTGAGATATTGGCTATGGAAAGAGTCAAGAACTCCTTCCCTAAGCCTCCCCCAATTAAACCAGGAACGAAAGCCTAGCCAAACGGATATTTTAACTTCCATAAAGGTTATGGCCACAAAATCGACGACTGCATGTACTTGAAAAGAGAAATAGAAGCGGCAGTAAAAATGGGGAAACTGGCACATTTGGTTCAAGAACTCAATGAGGGAGGAGAAAGGAGAGGAATGGATGCAAAAGGAGGGGAACCAGAGAGGGGGTATGTTGACATGATAAGGAGGAGGGATGGATACGATCCTACCAGAAGTGTCAACGCTAGGGTATTGGGACCCTCGGATAGCATGAGGGCCCTCATACTAATGCCACATCTAGAGGATCATAATGTACATATGCTCCCCCTCAACATCTCAGCAGTCATAGCTAGACACAAGGTGACCTGGATACATGTGGACGGAGGAAGTGGAGTAGAGGTAATCTACGAACATTGTTTCCTAAGGTTTGACAGAGATGTAAGGGATAGGTTGGAGGAGGATTCAATCCCCCTAGTAGGTTTCAATAACAGTGTATCCCGCCCCCTGGGTAGGCCGGACCGGGTTCAGACCATTAGCCTCACTTTCACCGTAGTCCGAGCACCTTGCAAATACAACGCTATCTTAGGTAGGCCGGGCATTGGGGACTTACAACCTCAGGCCTCGACCCCCATGGAGCATTGGTGTTTCAGACCCCCAAGGGTCTAGCCTGGGTGAAGTCTTCATATGAGGTAGTGTCCTCAATCTCAGAAGAGGATGTGGGAAAGAACCTCCAAAAAGAAGGAATTGAAGAATGGTCCCTCCGTGACAGGTTTTCGGAACAAACGATAAAAGTAGGAAGCCACCTCAGTGACAAATGCAAAAGCGCTCTCAAGGAGCTACTCCTCCTTAACATAAATGTCTTTGTATTCCAACACGGAGATATGACTGGAATCCCAAGGAGTTTAACTGAGCATAGACTCAATACCCATAGTTCGATACAGCCGGTCAAGCAGAAGAAATGGAGTATGGGCCCAAGCAAAAGAAGGGCTGCATGTGAGGAGACAAGAAAGCTACTCAGGGCTGGGATAATCAGAGAAGTCAAGTACCCCTCCTGGATCGCCAACCCCGTTATGGTCAAAAAGAAGGACGGAGGATGGAGGATATGCATATACTATCAGGATTTAAACAAAGCGTACCCCAAGGACTGCTATCCCCTTCCGGAGATAGACGTCCAGGTGGACTCCCTGGCTCAATATTCGTTGAAATGTTTCCTCGACGCATACAAGGGATATCACCAGATTCAAATGTCATTAGAGGAAGAGGAGAAAACCGCGTTCATAATGGACGAAGGCACCTTTTGTTAAACTAAGATGCCCTTTGGGATGAAAAACGCAGGGGCCACACATCAAAGATTCAAGAACACTCTTTTTAGAGAGCAACGCGGAAGAAATCTGGAGGTGTATGTTGACGACATCATCATAAAGAGCCTCACGAAAATGGCCATGTTGGAAGACATAGCCGAAACCATACGGACCATGCAAGATGTGAATATGAAGCTGAACCCCGGGAAGTGCTACTTCGGGGTGGAGAGGGAAAGTTTTTGGGAGTGGTCGTTAGCAAGGGAGGAATCAAGGCAAACCTAGAAAAGACCCAAGCAGTAGCTGAATGCGGTCCCTAGGTCTTTGAAGGATGTAGAGTGGCAGAACGGGAGGCTGATAGCCCTTAATCGCTTCTTATCCAAGGTGGCGGGCAAAACTTTGTCTTTTGTGAAGGTCCTAAAGGATTGCCTCCAGACAAACAGATTCAAGTGGACCCCAGAGGCCAAGGCGGCCTTCCGGGATATGAAGACCACATCTGCCAGCTCCCGGCCCTGGCCACTCCAGTCCCATGGGAGGAACTACTTTTGTATTTGTCTGCATCCAAGACGACGATCAGTGTGGTGATGATGGTAGAAAGGGAGGAAAAGTAAATCCCTATATACTTCATCACCAGAACCCTCAAAGGTCCGAAAGAACATTACATGCCGCTAGAGAAGCTGATCTTGGCACTTGTCTTCACTTCACGGAGGCTTGGAAGATACTTCCAAGCCCACAAGATCATACTGTTGACGGACCAACCACTCCAAAAGGTCCTAAGGAGACCATAACTCTCCGGTCGGTTGGCCAAATGGGCCGTCGAGCTCGGGGAAGACGCCCTGGAATACAAGGCAAGAACTACAAAAAAGGACAAGTATTGGCGGATTTCTTGGCAGAAGTCCCTGACGAAGAAGAAAGGGAACTCCTCAAATGGAAGAACTTAGAGGAGGAGGAGAAAAAGAAAGAGGACGGAGTAATATGGAAGCTATTCACAGATGGGGCTTCAAGCGAGGAAGGAAACAGGGCGGGGATCACACTGATCAGCTCTGAGGGAGTCGAACTAACATACAACATTAGACTAGACTTTGAGAACACCAATAACACAGCGGAATATGAGGCACTTCTGGCAGGCCTGAGGCTAGCAAAAAAGATGAAGGCAAGGCCTGTCGAGGCCAATACCGACTCCTAGTTAGTGGTCAAATAGTATCACGGGGAATACGAGATGAAGGACTGCTCCATGGCTCAATATGTAGATAGAGTAAAAAGGTTGGCCAACAACTTCAACACCTTCAAACTCGAGTACATTCCCCGAGGGAAGAACAGAAAGTCTGACGCCCTAAGCAAACTAGCCTCCGTGGCCTTCGACCACCTCGCCAGGGAAGTAAAAGTAGAGGTCCTGACCTCCCCTTCCATCACGACAGAGGAGGTAGCAACGATCGACAACACTCAGGAGAACTGGATGACACCCATCCTGAACTTCCTCAGGGACGGGACACTTCCAGAGGGAGAATGGGTGGCCCGCAAGGTGAGGGTGAGGGCCTTACAATATGAACTGATAGATGGAGAGCTCTATCAAAGGTCGTACCTAGGCCCATCCTTAAAGTGTGTCGACGAAGAGGAGGCCAAGTACGTGATACGGGAGATACATGAAGGAATTTACGGCATGCACTCGGGACCAAGAACAGTAGTAGCTAAGGCGATGAACGCAAGGTTTTACTGGCACAAAATGTACAAGACAACATTGGAAGAGAATAAGAAATGTGATAACTTCCAGGTCCATGCTCCCATGACACACCGTCATAAATACCCCATGATACCAGTTTCAACATCCTGGCCATTCCAAAAGTGGGCCATAGACATCATAGGGCTATTCCCTGAGGGTCTAGGAGGGGTCAAGTTCCTGGTAGTTGCCATTGATTACTTCACCAAATGGATTGAAGCAAGGCCCCTGGCGAGGATCACAGGGGAACATATGAAGTCATTTGTCTTGGACAACATCGTATGCAGATTTGGGATACCAATGGAATTAGTAAGTGACAACGGAGTGCAATTTGTGGGGAAACCCTTCAAACCATGGTGTGAGCAGATGCACATCCGCCAAATTTTTACCTCAGTCACTCATGCCCAGAGTAATGGTTTGGTGGAAAGGGCAAATCAAAGTGTAATCAGGGGAATGAAGGGAAGGCTAGGCCAAAAACTAAAGGGATGGTTGGAAGAGCTACCCTTCATTCTATGGGCTTACAAGACCGCCCCCAAGGTTTGCAACAGGGAAACCCCTTTCAGCCTAACCAGTGGGACCGAAGCCGTCATCCCCGCCGAAATCGGATGTGACATCTGTGCCTCCACGGCCATCGAACAAATACCAAATCAATGAAATGTTGTGTTTCATACTTTGTATTTGTATAAACATGTGTATCATTTGCACATATAAACTCTTGTTCGATTTCAGGCTCTAAATCGCTTTCTGGAAGGTTATACGCACACTGATGCGTAAATATAACCAGTTTAATGCAACGAACACTCCGGAATAGTGAAATAGGATTAACATACCTTAAATAACCTCCACATAACTTAGAAATAAGTTTTGGATGGTTTGGTGTGTTGAAATCAAGTTTGTTCGATCGCAGGGACTAGTTGTGTCAAACCGCAAAACTATACCAATTTGTATAGAAACGAACAATCCAGAACTTGATCATAAGTTAAACATACCCTAAATACCCTTTACATAGCTTAGAAATAGGCTTTGAGGGGTTCGGTATGCTAAAATAAACTTTATTGATAAATAAGGACTAAAAGCGTCAAAAAGTGCACAAGTTTGCATTTTCACGCATATCTTACGTTCTGAATATATCCGGACATCCAAAAAATTATGTAAGCGTTAAAATATTTTAGTTTAGTGTTTGGCATAAGAAAATTTCATTCGTCGCGCAATTTGGATCGTTTTTGCGTCCGTTACGACTCCCATCGTAATTAACCAAACAACACAACCGTACGACCAAATGAACCGACATCCGTGATATTTTTGAGCATGTTCTAAGTTCCCTATACTTTAACTTCATTTTAGAGCTTTGAAATGGGGTTAACGGGGCTTAAACGTGTCAAAATTGTATCAAATAGCAAGTTTGGGGCTTCAGGGGCCTGTTCTGCCATTTTTGAAAGTATCAGACCTGCATGGTCCTTACGGACAATGGGTCGAAAGCACTTAGGTTAGGTTTCAATTTAGGATGTAGACTTTGTTAAACCATGTCATATGAGTTCCAATACTCATTTGGTTTACAAAACCTCATCCTATCCGATCTCCCGAGTTAGGTCCGGTTTATTTATGTAGTTATCAATATTAGGTGCCGTTTGATTCCGTGCTCCCTCAGCTTGCTTGGTAGTTGTTCAAGACTCCTAAGCACTCTCAAGTGAGTACATAGTTCCCCTATTTTACTGTTTTCAATTGTTTTGGGGTGATTCATATATGCTAAATGTTTTCAAGGTTTTAACGATGGTTTTCAAAACGATTTTCAATATTATAACAATGGTTTCAAAAACGATTAAAATGGTTTATATTAAATCAATAACGATTTCAATTAAGTGAACAAACTTATTGGTTGTATTTACATAACAAATAATATCCATTAGTTTTGGCCGAACCGACCAGTATTAGGTTATGGTACCATAGGATCTGACAAATCCCGTTATTGCACTATACCCATGGTTATGTGTGGGTGTTTTGGGTAACGACTGAATCTGTAATTGTTAATTTACCCTTTGGTGGTTTAATAATGCGAGAAGCGATAGGCGATATAGTCGAGTCACGAAGGTTTGGATGTTATTAGCGAGACAATCAAAAGTAGTTTTCATAATCTAAAATGAGAATGATTTAAATGATTGGTTTTAAAGCGATTTTTAACAATTTAAACGATTTGGGTAAACGATTGGTTTCAAAGCGATTTCTAGCGAATTACACGATTTGGGTAAACGATTGGTTTCAAAGCGATTTTTTAACGATTTAAACGATTTGGGTAAACGATTGGTTTCAAAGCGATTTCTAACGAATTAAATGATTTGGGTAAACGATTGGTTTCAAAGCGATTTCTAACGATTTAAACGATTTGGGTAAACGATTGGTTTTTGGTTAAGTGTTTAGATAACGGGACAGGTGTAATGTGATGAAAGCATGGTGGATACGCCGCTGGTACTTCCTATATATAAGTGTTTTCATCATACTACATATCGTGGCGTTATTTAGTTCACTTGGGTAAACGATTTTTCAAACAATGTCACACAAACGAGGTTTTTGAAATGATATAAACCATACGAGTTTTATTAACGAGATTTATTAACGGGTTTTATTAACGAGATTTATTAACGAGTTTTATTAATGATTTAATACGAGATGTTTTACGAATTGGTTTTCTAAAACAAAATGTTTTCGAGTTAAGAATCATGGCTACGAGATTTTATAAATTATAACCAACTTGATTTGAGTTGGTTAATTATGTCGCAATACTACACATTTCAAAACAAGGTTTTTAATTAAGTATTGCAACATGTAAACTAGCCATGAATCCGACACTCTCAAAAACCTATGTACTCGCCAGTATTTCTTTGCTGACTTTGTTTTCACATATGTTTCAGGTATTGTTGAATGATGTTGATTGCTAGGATGCATGCTCACATAGGACTGGACGAGGCCTTAGTGACTTAATAACAATAATAGACTATGTTTAAATTGTTTATTTGGATTTCCAGACGATGTAAATATTCAATGTTTAATAAAACGAAACTTCAATTTCCGTGTGTTTTGAAACAATGACTCTGTTACAACACTCCCCGACGATTCCGCCGCAATTTGTTGTTTTACGCGGTCGGGGTGTGACAGCAAAGTTGGTATCAGAGCTCATGGTTATAGGGAATTAGGTTATTAGTAATGCTTTAACCTAGTCTATAACCTTCCTAGGACCCTAACGCGAGTTTACTTGCGTTTAGTCATAAAACAATACTGTCACCTATCCTTAGGCGACAACCACAACAAGAACACAAAAATCCGAATCTGCTTTGAAAACTAATCATCTGTTCTAGGATGATTGATTACTAGGTTTTGAACCCTTCATTATAAGGTTTCGAACCCTTTAAGTTTTCAAAATCTCGTCAAAGTCTGGTCTAAATAGTGTGAACACGTGCGAACTGGAAGAGTGGGTGCCTGTACCCTGGGTCTTCTGTCTAAGGCTAGAGTGTTCATACAAATCCGCAGTATCGGACCAGTCACTCTTACCTGGGAACTCTTGGGGTGAGTGTCCACTTATAGGCGAGCATGTCTTCGGCGATACATTATATTGACCCACTTACTTTGATTAATCTCTGCGTGTTGTTTGTTTGTTCAAGGTAACGAACAAATGATCACCTCTCTTGCGTTTTGTCGATGCCTCTTGTTTTTTTTAATTCTCAATCCCGCTCATGGAGGAGCATTCAATCCGAATGCAAACGAGGCCCGAGCTGACCACCTCGTTGTCAATGGTACCTTTCTGGTTAACAGTACGTTTCCTGTTAACAATCGGCCTGCATCTATTCTTTTTTATTCTGGAACCGATAAAAGTCTTGTTTTATTATCTTTCGAGCCTTTCTTGCAATACCTAGGACTAAACTGAGAAAACCCTTATCTGTCGAAGCTGCTACTAGTAAACCTCTTGTTCTCGATTCTGTTATTCGTGGTTGTCAGTTGAACCTTGATAACCATCTTTTTCCTTTTGACCTCACACCGATGCAACTTGGGAGTTTCGATAGGGATGGATTGGTTAACTAAACAGCATGCTGAGGTGATTTGTTTCGATAAGATTATTCGCATTCCTCTTTCGTCTGGCGATGTTCTGGAAGTTCGTGGCGAGAAACCTTTTGGTGGATTGAAGCTTATGTCGAGTACGAAGGCCCAAAGTTATATACGAAAAGGATATGTTGCTTTTCTGGCACATGTCACCGAGGAGGAAGGCAAGGGCAAGAGTATTCAGGATATTTCGATTGTTCGGGATTATCCAGAGGTGTTTCCTGATGAACTGCCTGGTTTGCCTCCAGTTCATCAAGTCAAGTTTCATTTTGACCTTGTACCCAATGCCAACCCAATTGCGAAAGCACCTTATCGTCTTGCACCGTCCGAGATGCAAGAATTATCGAAACAGCTTTAAGAGTTGTCTGATAAAGGATTCATCCGTCCGAACTTTTCACCTTGGGGAACTCCTGTCCTCCTTGTGAAGAAGAAAGATGGATCTTTTCGAATGTGTATCGATTATCGTAAGCTTAGTAAGCTTGCCATCAAGAATCGATATCCCCTACCTCGAATCGATGATCTCTTTGATCAGCTGCAAGGTGCTACCTGTTTTTCCTAGATCGATCTGTGTTCTGGGTATCACCAACTTCGTGTTCTCGAAGGAGATATTCCCAAAACTGCCTTCCGCACAAGATATGGGCATTACGAGTTCATTGTCATGCCTTTTTGGTTTGAAGAATGCCCCAGCTATCTGCATGGACTTAATGAATAGGGTCTGTAAACCTTATTTAGACAAGTTCATCATTGTGTTCATCGACGATATTCTCATTTATTCAAAGTCTCGAGCCGATCACGAGCAACACCTTCGTTTGACATTGGAACTCCTAAAGAAGGAACAACTTTTTGCTAAATTATCCAAGTGTGAATTTTGGCTTAAAGAAGTTCAGTTTTTGGGTCATGTAGTCAACAAGCAAGGTATTCATGTGGATCCATCCAAATTGCTGCAATTAAGGATTGGAATACACCAACGACACCTACAGAAATTCGTTCTTTTCTTGGTCTCGCTGGTTATTATCGTCGTTTTATTTCAAACTTCTCGAAGATCGCAGTGCCACTCACTGCTTTGACTCAGAAGAATAAGCCTTTGGAGTAGGGATCTGAGCAAGAAGAAATGTTCCAAACGCTAAAACGGAAGCTATGTGATGCTCCTATTTTGTCCTTGTCCAATGATTTCGTTGTCTTTTATGACGCGTCGAATCTAGGCCTTAGTTGCGTTCTAACGCAATGAGGTAAAGTCATAGCATATGCGTCAAGACAGTTGAAAGTTCACGAGAAGAACTACACAACTCATGATCTTGACTTAGATGCTGTGGTATTTGCTCTTAAAATCTGGAGACACTACCTCTATGGAACGAAGTGTGTGGTTTTCACAAGACCACAAAAGTCTCTAGCACATTCTTAATCAAAAGGAGCTGAACATGAAGCAGCGACAATGGGTTGAGCTCTTGAACGATTACGATTTCGAGATTCGCTACCTTCCTGGTAAGGCGAATATCGTAGCCAATGCGCTTAGTCGAAAGGAACGAGTCAAGCTTCATTATGTTCAAACTCTATCTGATATTCAAATCTTTTGTCCTTCAAGCATAACGATCTTGTGTAAACGAAGGCTTATTGAAATATGAGCTACCACTTCAACTCGAGCTTAAACTCGAAACGAAAAGGGCGATGGGTTGCTCTATTTTAAGAATCCTTGTGGATGATTATCGTCCAAATCGGAGCCCTGATTGGATTCCTTGTACACCTTAATATGTACATTACAACTCAATAAGGACAAACCGAATTCCTATTAAGATCTTCCTATCTTCATAGTTAGATTCTTGAAGATATTTAAAGTGCCAAATGAAATCCACGGATTGGATTCCTAGTATGCTTTAAATACCCGTGTCCAAAGATAACAAATTAAAGGTCAAATTAAACAATTATGCTTTTATGTGATTATGTGTTTATGTCTTCTCCTCTATTTTTTTGTATGATCCGATTTTCAAATCCCCATAGAATCTTTCATATCTTCATATGAGGGATTCATAGTAGGATATTCAAAATGTATTACCTTAAATCTTTTATGGGCTTCTACGTGGTAGTTAAGACCCTTGGGTTATATAGTACCATTCCATGATTCGAAGGAGACCCCTTGAGTGGTCTAGTTAAAGATTGATTCAAGATCTGGTTAAGAATGGCATGTGATGATACAGCTAAAAGGACCATATGGTGGTCCAGTCACACTCATCACAGGTTCATTCATTTGGTCTTCCCCTACACATTATCAAATACACTGTGTGGACTATGCAAGGAGTTACATAATTATGGATGCGTACATAATTATAAAATTTAGTGCACGGAAACCACAGTAAGATTTATCATGTGTAAGAACCAATAGTGACAACAATAACGAAACGTGAACAATGTAAAGGAGGTACGGTGGACGCACCAATGGCGCTTCATATACTTGTATATAAGTGTCCCTCTTACATTGCAAGCATAATGTTATTTAATGTTACTAGAAGTTCAGAACCCTAACCAGTGTTGTTTTATCTTTTCGACTTCATGCTTTGAGCTCTCACAAGTTTCCTCTAATTAAATTTCGGGACGAAATTTCCTGAAGTAGGGGAGACTGTGACATCTGTGCCTCCACGGCCATCGAACAAATACCAAATCAATGAAATGTTGTGGTTCATACTTTGGATTTGTATAAATATGTGTATCATTTGCACATATCAACTCTTGTTCGATTTCGGGCTCTAAATCGCTTTCTGGAAGGTTATACGCACACTGATGCGTAAATATAACCAGTTTAATGCAACAAACACTCCAGAATAGTGAAATAGGCTTAACATACCTTAAATAACCTCCACATAACTTAGAAATAAGTTTTGGATAGTTTGGTGTGTTGAAATCAAGTTTGTTCGATCGCAGGGACTAGTTGTGTCAAACTGCGAAACTATACCGATTTGTATAGAAATGAACATCCCGAAACTTGATCATAAGTTAAACATACCCTAAATATCCTTTACATAGCTTAGAAATAGGCTTTGAGGGGTTCGGTATGCTAAAATAAACTTTATTGATCAATAGGGACTAAAAGCGTCAAAAAGTGCACAAGTTTGCATTTTCACGCATATCTTACGTTCTGAATATATCCGGACATCCAAAAAATTATGTAAGCATTAATATTTTATTTTAGTGTTTGGCATAAGAAAATTTCATTCGTCGCGCAATTTGGATCGTTTTTGCGTCCGTTACGACTCCCGTCGTAATTAACCGAACAACGCAAACGTACAACCAAACGAACCGACATCCGTGATATTTTTGAGCATGTTTTAAGTTCCCTATACTTTAACTTCATTTTAGAGCTTTGAAATGGGGTTAACGGGGCTTAAATGTGTCAAAATTGCATCAAATAGCAAGTTTGGGGCTTCAGGGGCCTGTTCTGCCATTTTTGAAAGTATCAGACCTGCAAGGGCCTTACGGACCGTATGGTTCTAAGTCTTATGGTCCGTAAGTAAGTGTCAGGTAGCAGAAACTTGTTTCCAGCTTGTTCCAGCTGTTGCACATGGTTTTGATGCATCTATGGGCTGGTTTGGAGGCTCCCCTGGTTTAGAAAAACAATGGGCTTGATGTGTACGGCTGGGATTGAATCTCGGTTTTCAAGAAATGATCCTAACGGTTCTATGAAAACTATAAATACCCCTCCACCCCATTTGCTCAAACCCACAATTTGAATCTGATTCATGCTCTCTAAGTGGAAGTATATGCTTCCTACCTGAGAGAGAATCGGATCAAATACTTGCGGGGACCCTTTGTAAGTGTTCCTTCGTTCTTTTATCGCTTTTCGAGTCTGAAAGTCAAACTGCGTTTGACTTTCTGCATTGACCAGTTTATGGTCAATGCGAAGTTCATTTGAACTTCATAACGTGAGCGTAATCATGATGGTTATAGACCCTAGTGACTATACCTACTGATTACCACGTTATCTAGGTGTAGTGACGAGTCGTAGTTTCGGCCAAAATGCGCATTCTTGCGTATTTTGTAACCAAACTACTTTTAGGTATCAAAACCGTTTGTTTTGATACCAAACCGGTTTTCTAACTTTACTAAACATGTTTCGACATGTTTAGCTCGTCACTTTTTAGATTAGTGCTTGTGTAGAGTCGTAAGTCAAGCGGACTAAACACCCGCTTAGACTTACGAACTAGACCCGTTTGGTCGATCTTTAGGATCCGACCAAACACTTTAGGTGACCATAGTTGCATAGGGAATAACCTTTCGAGGTTATACCTTATGGTCACTTAGGTTTAATTAGTTGTATGATAGGTAGTTTATATGCCTTAGGTAAATGACCAAAATGCCCTTTTCATGCATAATTGGTATTTAAGCATATGTAACACAAACTTTTGTCACTTAATTGATTATGCAACATATTTAATCATGTTTAGGCATATAATACTTGTCATAGGACTAGTTAGACGTCTCGAATGCGCCTTTGCGCGAACGACACGTTAAAGTAGCTTAAGCTACCTTAATGGGTCACAATGGGTCGAAAGCACTTAGGTTAGGTTTCAATTTAGGATGTAGACTTTGTTAAACCATGTCATATGAGTTCCAATACTCATTTGGTTTACAAAACCTCATCCTATCCGATCTCCCGAGTTAGGTCCGGGTTATTTATCTAGTTATCAATATTAGGTGCCGTTTGATTCCGTGCTCCCTCTAGCTTGCTTGGTAGTTGTTCAGGACTCCTAAGCACTCTCAAGTGAGTACATAGTTCCCCTATTTTACTGTTTTCAATTGTTTTGGGGTGATTCATATGTGCTAAATGTTTTCAAGGTTTAACGATGGTTTTCAAAACGATTTTCGATATTATAACAATGGTTTCAAAAACGATTAAAATGGTTTATATTAAATCAATAACGATTTCAATTAAGTGAACAAACGTTTTGGTTGTATTTACATAACAAATAATATCCATTAGTTTTGGCCGAACCGACCAGTATTAGGTTATGGTACCATAGGATCTGACAAATCCCGTTATTGCACTATACCCATGGTTATGTGTGGGTGTTTTGGGTAACGACTAAATCTGTAATTGTTAATTTACCCTTTGGTGGTTTATTAATGCGAGAAGCGATAGTCGATATAGTCGAGTCACGAAGGTTTGGATGTTATTAGCGAGACAATCAAAAGTAGTTTTCACAATCTAAAACGAGAATGATTTAAACGGTTGGTTTTAAAGCGATTTTTAACGATTTAAACGATTTGGGTAAACGGTTGGTTTCAAAGCGATTTCTAACAAATTAAACGATTTGGGTAAACGATTGGTTTCAAAGCGATTTTTTAATGATTTAAACGATTTGGGTAAACGATTGGTTTCAAAGCGATTTCTAACGAATTAAACGATTTGGGTAAACGATTGGTTTCAAAGCGATTTCTAACGATTTAAAAGATTTGGGTAAACGATTGGTTTTTGGTTAAGTGTTTAGATAACGGGACGGGTGTAATGTGATAAAAGCATGGTGGATACGCCGCTGGTACTTCCTATATATAAGTGTTTTCATCATACTACATACCGTGGCGTTATTTAGTTCACTTGGGTAAACGATTTTTCAAACAATGTCACACAAACGAGGTTTTCGAAATGATATAAACCATACGAGTTTTATTAACGAGATTTATTAACGAGTTTTATTAACGAGATTTATTAACGAGTTTTATTAACGATTTAATACGAGATGTTTTACAAATTGGTTTTCTAAAACAAAATGTTTTCGAGTTAAGAATCATGGCTACGAGATTTTATAAATTATAACCAACTTGATTTGAGTTGGTTAATTATGTCGCAATACTACACATTTCAAAACAAGGTTTTTAATTAAGTGTTGCAACATGTAAACTAGCCATGAATCCGACACTCTCAAAAACCTATGTACTCGCCTGCATTTCTTTGCTGACTTTGTTTTCACATATGTTTCAGGTATTGTTGAATGATGTTGATTGCTAGGATGCATGCTCACATAGGACTGGACGAGGCCTTAGTGACTTAATAACAATAATAGACTATGTTTAAATTGTTTATTTGGATTTCCAGACGATGTAAATATTCAATGTTTAATAAAACGAAACTTCAATTTCCGTGTGTTTTGAAACAATGACTCTGTTACAACACTCCCCGACGATTCCACCGTGATTTGTTGTTTTACGCGGTCGGGGTGTGACATCGGATCACCCACAGCAAGGATGAAGTTGCGGGAAGCTAAAAATGAGCAGGACCTCCGGGTGAACCTCAACCTCCTGGAGGAATGAAGAGAGATAGCAGTGGTAAAAGAAGCCAAGTACAAGAGACAGTTGGAAAGCTACTTGATGTGTGTGAAGTGTCGTATAGTTTTTAATGTATATTTTAAGCCCTTTAACACTTTTTAGCCAAGTTTTAAATTTATAAAACACGATATATACTAACACTAAACACACATATGGGCAAGTGCACCCTTCGTGAGCGTAGTATAGTGTTGGTAAGATACCGAGGTCGTCCAAGGACACAAGAGCTTTTAGTACCGATTTATCATCAACGTCTAATCAAATCAAAAGTTTAGAAAAAGTTTTTAAACAAGAAAAATAAAACTAACTAAAATGCTGAAAAATAAAAATAAAAATAAATCAGATAGGCAAGATGAATCACTTGGATCCGACTCGTATTTGGTGTAACCTTTGATTACTTCCGCACTTTTGCACTTTTTAAGAGATTATCTTAGTTATTGTAGTAGGCCCCTCTTCTGAAGGTGACGTTACCCTCAACCCAGTAGTTTGAGTCAGCAAGGATACAATCCTAAAGGGTTGGATTATTAAAAGATAATTCATTAATTTATTAATGCATATTGTAATAGGCCCCTCTTCTGAAGGTGACGTTACCCTTGGCTAAGTAGTCTGAGTCAGCAGGGATACAGTCCTAAGTAGCCGGGTTAAAGTATTAATAGTAGTTTACATATGAGGGGATCAAGGAGTTCGGATCCCCGCCATCCAATACCAGTGGGTATTGAAGGAGGTCCTACTAAAGTTGACCCAGGTCCTTGCAGGATCTATACACTGAACAAGGCAAGACTCTTACCAAATCGTTCCCTTAACCCCCGACCAGGTAGCCAACATATCTCCATATAGACCGTGGAGATATGAATGGTGAAAATCTTTTATTTTATATAGATTTGTCTGCATTAGTTGACCATGCCCCCGTGTCCGCTGGGCACGACCCCGTGTGCAGAAGCGTATCTGTACTATCATGATTTTCCTAGATTCTGCGAATCTTAGAGTTGACCATGGCCCCGTGTCCGCTGGGCACGCCCCCGTGGTGGGTGATTGAAGCTTCTACAACTTTGTCTTTTCTGCAGAGACTTGGGCACGCCCCCGTGCTCATTGAGCACGGGGCGTGTTCAGCCTTCTGTTCTCTTGTTTTTACTTGGGAAGATGCTGTTGAGGGGTCGGGCATGTCACGTTTGTTCCTTTTCTTGTATTTATGTTAGATTTAGCTGCCTTTTTGCTTCTTTTGTTCATTTGAGCTCATTTAATCCTGAAAATACAAAAGGAAGACAAAAACACATTTTTCCAACATTAGTACTAAAAAAAGGGTTAGTTTTATGCCACATTTGATGTAATTTATATGTTGCATTTTGCATACATCAAATACCCCCACACTTGAATCTTTGCTTGTCCTCAAGCAAAAAAAATTTATAATGTGGCTTTACACTCCCAAATGGAATGGGTAGAAGAGAAGGTTTTGGGCTTGTCATAGAGTGTCGGGATTTCCAAGATTCTTTATTAAGTTTTATTTTTATTTATTTACAATCCTATTCGTCATGATTTATTTAAAATGTTACATAAGAGAAATTATCTATTTGGGCATAACATGCCTCTTTAAAATTCCATTTATATACAAGTTCACATACCTCATGGGAGATCACTCAACACTCGGCCGAAGATGTATTTTTGTGAAACACTCGAGAGCGGCATTGAACTTACTTCTACCATATGCTTGCCAAGCAATCAATCCTCCTCCTTTTTTAATTATATACCTTTGTAAATATCAAGAGGACTTTGGGGAAGGGTTAGACTTGGGTTGAAGGTAGGTGGTTGGGTTAGTGGTTAGTAGAAAAGGGCGAAAGGCGTAAAAAGCGTCGGTTTTCGTAAGACTTTTTATTTTTGTAACTTTTTATTTTCATGAAGCAATTCTTCAAACAAAGTTCTTTTTGATAAACTTGTTTGTTTATTTCTTTTTGCTTCATCAACATATATATTTTTTTGCTTTTTTTTCATATGAAAAACCGAGCTTTGTTACTAAAATAAAGGGTTTAAAATGAAAAAGGGTTTTGGTGGGTAAAAATGGTGTTTGTTTTGGGTTAAGAAATGAAAAGGTTTAGGCTCAAAAGGGTTAACTAGGGGGATTTTGGGTAGGTGGTAAAAAAAGAAAAATAATGGTGTAGAAATAAAAAGGGTTAGTCCTAATGCCTCCATCATTTGCTTACTCGGGTTTAAGTTGGTAAGGACCGGGAATGCATCATCGTGGCAAGTCCTAGAGTTGTAAGAAACCAAGCGGCTATTCACACAAGAAACGAAAAATGAGCATTTAGTTTAAAGATATGTATTTGTATGCTCAATAAAGGCTCAAAACTCACTTTTTGTGGGAATGGGTTTTTATGTGATCAAGTATATATAATCAAATTTTAACTAGATTTGTCATGCCGTTTCATAATTTTCTTATGTTGTTCTTTTTATCACGACGTTATCGGTTGTAAATTTGTAAAAATATAACTTTTTTTTGAACTTGAAATTTCCAAATTAAACCTAGACAAGTAAGAAAATGAAACATTTTTGAAAAAAATTGGGGTGTTTAGCGGTTCCAATAGAGTTTTGGGTAAGGCTTGTAATTAGGACTTGCAAGAGTTTTAGCATCCCCCCACACTTAAATTACACATTGTCCTCAATGTGTCCTAAAAATAAGTTTTTAGGTTGATTGAATGTGTAAAAAGATGTGAAAAAACAAAAAATTATGTTACTGGGCGTCTGGACACGGCCCCGTGGTGTCCGGGCATGGCCATAAAATAAAACAAAGTTACAGAAGGCCGGACATGGGGCCATGTTCAGTGAGCACGCCCCGTGTCCAGGTACCTGAACTGGGCATCTTTCTGCAGATGGTTGAGCACGGGGCGTGTTGGATGAGCACGACCCCGTGCTGAACTTGCTTTGAAGAAAAATTGTCGGGTGGCCCTGTTGTTGTGCATGGGGTGCTGGGTCAAGTTTCCCTTGGTATCCTTCACCATCCCTAGTGTGTTTTATTCCTGAAAATTAAAACTAAACTAGAAAACATAAAAACTAATCTAAACTAAGCTAAGGATAGTTCCGCGGAATGCCTCCGTGGTGCGCCACGTTTATAAGGGTCCTTGGCTAGACCCAAAGCCAGTCATATGTTACCCAAGTCGGATGTCTTGCAACCCATTTTGCACCGTCGGAGAGCATCATCCAAACTTGAGTCTATGACCTTCATGTAATTGACCGGGTCATCGTCTTCTACTCTCTTGCCAACTCCAAACTTCAGTTCCTTGTCCCCAACCCTCAATATTAGTGTCCCAACATTCATGTCTACCACTGCGTGGGCCGTGGCTAGGAATGGCCTACCTAAGATGAGTGGTACTACGGTATCTTCCTCCGTATCTAGTATGACAAAGTCGGCTGGGAAGACAAATTTGCCGACTTTAACTAATAGATTTTTAGCGACACCTTGTGGATATTTGACTGACCTATCGGCGAGTTGTATGCACATTTTCGCAGGGCTTGTTTTCCCTAGGCCGAGTCGGTCGAACATTGATGCGAGCATGAGGTTGATGCTAGCCCTGAGGTCGGCTAGTGCATTGCGAATGGGAGATTCCCCAATCGAACAAGGGATTGTGAAGCTTCTAGGATCAATCTTCTTTTGCGGGAGTTTGTTGAGTAGCAAGGCGGAGCGTTCTTCACTTAAATTAACTAATTGCAATGATTCGATTTTCCTTTTGTGAGTGAGGAAGTCCCTCATAAATTTTGAATATTTAGGCATTTGAGTCAGGACTTCAACAAATGGAATATTAACATGCAATTGTTTTAGTAAATTTACGAATTTTGTGAATTGCTCATCGGTCTTTTGGCGAATTAACCGACCGGGGTATGGAACCGGAGGATTCTTGGGGGGCTCTTGATTTGGTGTAGGAGCCGCTTCTCGTTCGGCCGTCGGTGGAGTCGCGGTTTGATTAGATCGGCTCTTTTCAACTGGGGGTAGCAGAGCCTACTCGGGACCCACAGTGCAGTTTCTCAATGTAATGAGATGTACTTGTGCCTTTGGGTTGGTTTCGATATTGCTGGGTAATGCGCCTTGTGGTCTCTCGGACATATTTTGAGCTAGTTGATTTATTTGTTTTTCAATGTTTTGAATACTAGCTTGTTGATTTCTAAAATTCGATTCCAGTTGTTGAAATCGATCTGAGTTTTTCTTTTCGGTGTCGGAGATGAGGCGAGATACAGTATCTTCAAGCCTCTCTCGTCCCCCTTATTGTTGTTGAGAGAAATTTTGTGACTCATTTCTTGGTTGTTTAAAGTTTGTTCGTTGATTTAGATTTTGTTGGTTACTACTATTGTCGGGTTCTCTCCAACCAAGGTTAGGGTGGTTATGCCATCCTTGGTTGTAGGTACCTGTTGGAGGACCCGACGGCCTAGGTCTATTATCAATGTAATTTACCGATTCCGTTTGATTATCCATTTCTTTCATACAACTCCAATTTTCATGTGGCCCACCACACCCCTCGCAAGCCATAACCGAGACCGTTTTTTCCATTTCTAACTTTTTGATCTTTGAAAAGAGGGCCTCGATTTGGGCTTGCAAGGAAGTGCTTTCATCAACCTTATGGGTGCCCGGGGTAATAGATTTATTGCCTCGGGGAGTGTGCCACTGAAAATTGGTTTAAGCAATTTCCTCGATTTGATTATAAATTTCATTTGGGCGACGATTACCTAAGAGTCCCCCGGAGCTATAGTCAAGTGTTTGTCTTATGTGTGGCAACAATCCATTGTAGAAAGTGGAAACTTGTTGCCATACTGCAAGACCATGATGAGGACACTTTCTCAGTAGCTCCTTGAACCTTTCCCAAGTTTCATATAAGGATTCCCGGTCCTCTTGTGAATATGTATTAATTTCAGTCATTAATTTAGCCGTTTTAGCAGGAGGGAAATATTTATATAAAAACTTTTGGGCCAGTTCATCCCAGGTGTTTACCGAGCCAACTGGGAGGGTATTAAGCCAAGCCTTAACTCGATCTTTTAGTGAAAATGGAAACATTCGAAGGCGGATGGCGTTGTTTGATGCTCCATTGATCTAAAACGTATCACATATTTCTAGGAAGTTAGTGATATGCAAATGGGGATCTTCGTCCGCAAGCCCATGGAAGGTTGCGGAGTTTTGGAGCATTTGTATCAAATGCGGTCGAAGTTCGAAGTTGTTGGCCTCGACATTCGGTGCATTGATAGCGGCGCCAAGATTACCCACTGTGGGTCATAGGTAATCCATGAGGGTACGTTAATCCACCATTGGAAGTGGGTCCCTCGAAACTTTCTCTTGGTTTTTGGCTTTAAGTCTTTTTCGGAGAAAGCGTTCGGGTTCTTCTAGAGGTTCTTTTATGTCTCTACTAGAACTGGAGCTCATACACTACGTAGAAAGTTCAGATGTGGCGCCTGGGTTCCAAGTCCTGCAGTAAAAACAAAAAAGAATGTTGGTCAGAAGGTTCACCACGGCCCCGTGCTCAGGTGAACACGGCCCGTGGTCGGAGATACAGTAGTTGTTTTCCGGATCCCTGTTACTGGGGAGCTCGACACGCCCCGTGCTGCACCGACACGGCCCCGTTCTCAACTCCCTGTAACTTTAAAAATAAAAACTGCCAGTAACAATGCTGGGCACGGCCCGTGTTTGACCAGGCACGACCCGTGCTGAGCTCTGCAGAAACTGAAAAATTAAGAAAAATCCCAAAAAATAGGAAAAAAAAACGATTAGGCCATTGATTCCTAACTTTCTTAAAATCCTTGTGTCCCCGGCAACGGCGCCAAAAACTTGATGCGTGTGAAGTGTCGTATAGTTTTTAATGTACATTTTAAGCCCTTTAACACTTTTTAGCCAAGTTTTAAATTTATAAAACACGATATTTACTAACACTAAATACACATATGGGAAAGTGCACCCATCGTGAGCGTAGTGTAGTGTTGGTAAGATACCAAGGTCGTCCAAAGACACAAGAGCTTTTAGTACCGGTTTATCCTCAACGTCTAATCAAATCAAAAGTTTAGAAAATGGTTTTTTAACAAGAAAAATAAAACTAACTAAAATGATGAAAAATAAAAATAAAGCAAATAGACAAGATGAATCACTTGGATCCGACTCGTATTTGGTGTAACCTTTGATTATTTCCGCACTTTTGCACTTTTTAAGAGATTATCTTAGTTATTGTAGTAGGCCCCTTTTCTGAAGGTGACGTTACCCTCAACCCAGTAGTTTGAGTCAGCAAGTATACAATCCTAAAGGGTTGGATAATTGAAAGATAATTAATTAAGTTATTAATGCATATTGTGGTAGGCCCCTCTTCTGAAGGTGACGTTACCCTCGGCTAAGTAGTCTGAGTCGGCAGGGATACAGTCCTAAGTAGCCGGGTTAAAGTATTAATAGTAGTTTACATATGAGGGGATCAAGGAGTTCGAACCCCGCCATCCAATACCAGTGGGTATTGAAGGAGGTCCTACTAAAGTTGACCCAGGTCCTTGCAGGATCTATACACTGAACAAGGCAAGACTCTTACCAAACCGTTCCCTTAACCCCCGACTAGGTAGCCAACATATCTCCATATAGACCATGGAGATATGAATGGTGAAAATCTTTTATTTTATATAGACAGTAAAATAATGCCAAGACACCACGGACAAACGATAAGGAAGACTCACCTTCAACATAAGAAACTAGTTATTAAAGTCATTAATACATAACCAAATAAAAAGTGCGAAAAGATTAAAAATAAAAAGTATTACACTAAACACTTGTCTTCACCAAGTGATGTAAGAGACTTAGGCAAACATGGCCTTTGATTGTCAAGAACTCTTACGGTCAATCTTGGATCCCGAGACTACTCACACACTCTATGATGGATGATGGATGATGGTGGTGGATGTGGGTTGTGAAGGTGGTGGTGGGTGGGTGAAGTGTGAGAGAGGTGGTTTGCCAAGGGATGGTTTGCAAATGAGCGAAGCACCCCAATTTATAGCCTGCACAGAAGCCCGGACACGGCCCTGTGTCCATTGGGCACAACCGCGTGTCCACCCATCTTCTCTTTCTTTATTAAATGCAGTTTGTCTGCATTAGTTGACCACGCCCCTGTGTCCGCTGGGCACGACCCCGTGTGCAGAAGCGTATCTATACTATCAAGATTTTCCTAGATTCTGCGAATCTTAGAGTTGACCACGGCCCCGTGTCCGCTGCGCACGCCCCCGTGGTGGGTGATAGAAGCTTCTACAACTTTGTCTTTTCTGCAGACACTTGGGCACGCCCCCGTGCTCATTGAGCACGGGGCGTGTTCAGCCTTCTGTTCTCTTGTTTTTGCTTGGGAAGATGCTGTTGAGGGGTCGGGCATGTCACGTTTATTCCTTTTCTTGTATTTATGTTAGATTTAGCTGCCTTTTTGCTTCTTTTGTTCATTTGAGCTCATTTAATCCTGAAAATACAAAAGGAAGACAAAAACACACTTTTTCCAACATTAGTACTAAAAAAGGGTTAGTTTTATGCCACATTTGATTTAATTTATATGTTGCATTTTGCACACATCACTACTACAACTCCAGGATGAAGAAACTCAACCTGGTACTCGGGGACCTGGTCCTAAAGGCTAATGAGGCCAGCCAACAAGAGAGCACAGGAAAACTGGGACCCAAATGGGAAGGGCCCTACAGAGTCATTTGGGCTAATGGCAAAGGGGCTTGCAAGCTAGAGACACTCCAGGGGAAGGAGGTTCCAAGGACCTAGAACCTGATGCAGCTCCGGAAATACTATATGTGAAACACAAACTTGTTTCCCGGGAAGGGACTAGTAAGAACGACTCAGAAGCCACTTTTGTAAAACCAACTTTTCATTAAAGTTTGTCCCTAAAAACACCTTTTGCAAAATCATGTACTGGAGGCCTAGGCCCCTCAACACATATGGCAATGAACAATCTTCTTGTTTCTTTTGACAATCGCGGGTAGTGCACTAAGACAGACGTATCTTAAAAAACTGTAAACCCACTAACAATATGCACACGTGTAAATTAGTATACTGAACATACTAAATGCCCGGCTGTGGGGCGAAATGAGGCTGATCCAGCCAAGGGGAAACAGAGAAACAATTAGAAGATATAATCACTTATTATAAACTTGTCAAAGGATCGCCCCTTACAAACGATCCTAATTTGTAAACAGGCTACAAAACAAGTGTACAAAAACACACTAAACACTTATAAACAAAAACAAGTGTACAAAGACACACTAAAACACTCATTAACAAAAACAAGTGTACAAAGACACGCCAAAACGTTTGTAAATAAACTACAAATCAAGCAGGCAAAGATGTACTAGAACGCACACAAGAACATTTGCAAATAAGCTGCAACCCAGGTGCACGGGGACACTCGCCGAAACTTGTGGACAAACTCCAGACCAACTTCTATGCTCTGGCAGGTCACGGAAGAGAAGAAACGGTCCAAGGTAAAGGAATGAATACGAGCAGCCCCTGAGCTACCGGCAACGGATCACAACACCAGCAGACAACAAGGCAACAAGACTAATAAACAAAGATACACCAAGGATCATAGGGTCATAAGCTAAGTGCAAAAGCATGGCACAGTTAGATACGGGGAAGGCCCCAACACAAAAGCCTTCCCAATAGCAAAAAATAGCAGCATCTAAGGTGCATAGTGATAAGTATCAAGTTACAACCATATCGAATAACCATTGTTTTAAAAAAGACAGCTACGGAGAGGCATCTCCGGACAGAGATTTGGGCGAAGAGGGTCCGACAAGGGTAAGCAAAGCCTTGAGCTCATCAATAGACATCAGGGGTCTTTCAAGAATCTTCTCAAGCAGGGCAGGGGTGTTCTCGCCAAATTCCTTATCCAGCCTGGACAACTGTTTCTTGGCCTTTGAATTATAAAGAGGAGTCTCCTTCCTCCCCAACCCTTGAGCAGAGTAAGCATACCCATCCTTCAGACCCGCATGATACCCCACGTCCTTGGAAGCCCTGTAAATCCTCTCAAGGCCACCCTTGAACTCTTCGAACTGGGAGACAGTAGCAAGGAAGGACCCAAATCCCTGAGTAATAAGCCAATAACGCTCATGAGCCAGGTTTTGGTTATCATCCATGGCGACTCCCCATTCGGCATACATGGTATCCAAATCCTCTTGGGACACAGAGTCAAGCTTCTTCTGATGTTTCAATTCTGCAACAAGCTCCTTCTTCTCCTCAACCTAAGCTGCTCTCTCCCAGGCTCGCTCCCTCTTCTCCAGCAAAGCTCCAACATTCTAAAAGAAAGAAGATAGTAAAAAAAGGGGAGGGGGAGGACGGGGTACCTTCTCCTCCAGCAATTTCCTCTCGGCATCTGTTACCCGACACCGAAGCTCAGCAGCGACGGTCTGAGAGGTCCTTAATTCAGTCCTCAACTCCTCATTCGCCTTCCTCAGCTCATCCACACGCTACAAAATACCAGCCCCCCCCTAAAAAAACCCCTCACAAAGGGACATGCTGTACTGATCATCAAAGAGATCAGGATTCAAAGCGAAATTCATAAATTTGTGAGGTGGAGGAACAGCATGATCTAAGAAGTCTCGAGCATTCTCGGGGGTCCCCACAACAGTGCATGTGGTTATCTTCCATTTAGGAACATACGGAACTGGGAGACCCTCAGCAAACAAGGGAGCTAAAGGAGACTGAGAAGGAAGGCCCTCAGGATGAGTGGGTTTGCTGGTACCAGTAGCCTGAAGAGGAGAGATGTCAAAAGCAGGGTTGACACAGGCAACACTAACTTCAGGAGTCTTATCCTTGACCCAAGAGGAGGCAGGAACAGAGGAATCACAATCGGAGCCTTGGAACTCCCCTGTTTTAAACAAGAAAAAAAAGGAAAGAAAGAGAGAAAGAAATAAGAAAAGGTCAAAACATTTATACCAAAGAAACCGGACAAAACAAAAAGGAGAGGCTCACCAGCAGAGGTTCGCTAACGAGGCTGGAAGACTTCAAGTGCTTAGACAGAGAACCCTTGGTTCCAACAGGGGGAATTTCGGAGGCAGCTTTGATGGCAGGAAAGGGTTTCTGACCACTGGCACTCCGGAGCCTCAACCGGATATTTCGAGGGGCTGGGACCACCTTAGGACTGCTGGTCTGGGCTATCTTTCGCTTACGTAGCAAACGGCTCTCCAAATCCTCATCGTCTTCATCATCACTCGAACCCTTCACCCGGAGGGAACCCCGGGAATCCCCTGCTTCCTCAGAAGAAGCCTTTTCATCCCTCTCTGCAACAACAGAATCTTCGACATGAACAGAACTCCCCATCCCAGAGGCCTTCTTCTCCAAAGCACGGCTCAAATCCGGATCAACCTTATCACCCACCATAAACTTATTGTATTTACAGTCCCCTTGAAGTAAACCCCATAAGGTCATCTCTGCATAAGACCAACACCAGAGATGACTGTAGAAACCAACAAAAAAAAAAGAAAACAAGCACAACAGGCCAAGGGTAGAAATACCTTTCTTCCCAAAGAAGGCTTTTGGCTGGACCGAATAGAGAGGGCTTAGTCCTCGCATAGCCAAGACTCCCTCAGGAAACATAAAAGCCCTGGTTGGGTTTTAATACATCCTCTTCCACTGGACAATCTCGTCTGCAAACAAGGCCAGAACGCTGTCTTCAATAGGTGCCTTGGGATCCCTCAAAGGAGGTGACTCCGATATCATCGTGGCTGAAACAAAGATAAATCTACTCTTCCATTCCTTCGGATAAGTAGAAGTAGGCATAAAAGAGTAAGAAGGAGGAGAGACACTATCTTTTCTCTTGGCAAAGGTAAACCAGTCACCATCAGACACCAACTTATAGAACATACAATAGAGAGGCACTGACGGTTCACCAGCGACTGCCACACATAACAACTCAAAGTGAACAAATCTCATGAACCCTAAAGGATGCAGTTGAGAAAAATGAAGGCCGAAGTGTTTTAAAAGATCCTCCTTAAAAGCTGACAGAGGGTAATGAACACTGCAGGAGGAGAACGACAGAGTGTAGATGACAATCCTCTCCGGGCAACATTCTGCCGGATCATCCGGTCCAGGGAGGGTCGGATAAAAACACTCCAAAATACAATAGGTGTCTACAAAGATCTTGAGATCTTTCGCTGTCAATACTGAGGTGTTGAAGAACGGCCGGTACGACTCATTTTGTTTGGAAAGATGATCGGAGAATTTTGGAGAAGTATCAAGGAAGTTAAGTAAAAATAACACGTGCAAAGTTAAAAACCGATTTAGAACACATGCAACCTGAGAATCATCCCTGGCCGTTGATCATTAATATTTGAAGATCCTCGGGAACCGTTGGAGGCGCATCATCATTAGAGAAAAAGGGCCCACTCCTACAGCCGAATTGGACAATCTCACAAAGATAGGATCATCAGAACTCAGCCCCGGATCATGAGACTCGGGTCTCACAACCAGGGACTAGAGATGACTTAACGACGGGCCCTGTTGGTAGCCCAACATAACCCGTCTTGGGCTTCTGTCGTTTAGGCCCGCTAACAAGCCCAATCCTCATGTTTCCTCTCAAAAGGCCATAGTGACATAAAATACGCAGGAAATTGAAGTGGATCCAAGGAACCACAAAGCATAATAAATGCGTGACTGATGGAGAAGAGAAAGTCACCGGAAAAGGATGTACGCCAAGCTGGCCGCATTTAATGAAGCTTCCGATCCTGCCGTTGGGAGTCAGACACGTGTCTGAGTCCCCCAAAGACACCAGGAAGCCGTTAGATTCTCCAGTTATGATTTCCAAGAAAGATAAGTCATTCCCTTTATATAAGGAAGGTAAAATTCTATGAGAAAGGGATAGAAAATCTTCTCTCACTAACTACGGCCTCATTTAATCCGATAACCCCGGATAACATTTACTCACTCATATTTACTCACACACCTCAGAATTCACACCAAGGAGGATATTCCGATGACGACACTCGTCTGAATAGGCTTCTCATTATCTCCGACAAGTTTTCTTACTCTCACGCGGAAGCTTGGTCACGGATCCCCCCCCGGGGTCCTCCGTGATGAGGCTAACGGTTTTCTTTCTTGTAGGATGAAAGGACAAGGCATTTGCAACGTCAACGAGACCCTTTGATCGTCATCAGTGACTCGAGGGCTCGACACATATAAAATTTTCTGTAAAGTTTACATTATGAAGCAGAAAAACAGAGGAGGGGTTACCCCAAGCTATACTTAATATAAAGGTGTTGAACTTATTTTTAGGTAAAATCAGAGGAGGCGGACTCAATACATATAATTTTTTCGATAAAATTTACATTACGAAGCAAAGAAACGGGGGGCGGGAGGTAGCCCAAGCTAAGAACTACCCTTGATTTCAAGGGTAATTTAAGACAAAGGTATTACTAATGACAATACTGACCACATATATATTTTCAAGTTAATTACTTTTTCCGTCCATATGGTTTGCGGAAAATAACTATTAGTAACAATTACAATCCACATTCATTTACCCATCCACTTATTTGTCAACTTGACAAAACAGTAGCATTACTTTTACTTTTGTATTACAGACTATTAGTTTAAAAATTGATAAAGCAGTACCATTACTTCACTTTTGTAACAATTACAATCCACATTCATTAACCCCATCCACTTATTTTTTAAGTTGTTGAAAAAAGACAAAAATATCGCTTTATCTATAAAAAAACAAACAATTTTTATTAAAATAAAACAACCCACCCCCTTTCTATCTCCCTCTCTTCTCTCTCTCCAAAAAAAAGGTGAAAATATACACGCACCCCTATAATCTTATTTTCACATCCCCTAATGTATACGGGTCGTATAAGGTTATACGGCCCGTATAGAATGATTTTGCACAGAAATAAATGCACTGGAATCTTTTTTTTTGTTTTACATGTATACGGGCCGTATAACATTATACGGCTCGTATACATATGTATACGACCAATATAATGTTATACAGCCAAATGTGTTTATTTTTTGTGGTTTGATCAGTTTTTTGGGTTTTAAGATCTGTATACAGGCCGTATAAAGCTATACGACCCGTGTATAATTTTATTTTGTGTAAAACCGAACAACCGCATAATAAATTTTAGTAATTCTTTAGATAATGTTTTTAGTATCCGAAGTTTGTTGGTTTGTTTGTAACTAGGGTTCAGAATGCTTGAATATGGTGATATTAGAACACTGTATACTGCATGTAAACATGGTGTCTTTGTGATGCAAGGATCGTCAAATACGGTATGTACATTAAATTTCATTAAATGATACTGTTATTCGTCTGTTAACTACCGGATGGAGTTCTTTTGTGGTCTAATCATATCAACTTTGTAAGAGAGGGAGAGAGACCTTTAAGTACGGATCCTACAGCTGCATTTGGTTTCAAGTGCAATCTTGGATTAATCATTGACGTATTCGCTCTTGCTTGTCCCAAATGCATCTACGTCTCACAGGTATAACACATAGTCAATATAGTAAAATGTGAGCTTTTACAGCAACCATATCAATATTCTAGTTCTTAAAGGGGATAATGGATATTCTAGCCCCGCATTGGCCAAATAGGAAAAGCGACTTCCAGTACAATTAGCATCAAACTTGTTACAAAGTTAATATACACGCAACTTTTTTAACTTTATACTCTCACGCGCATCCAGCCTTTCACAAATCACCAACCTCAGTTCCAACATAACAAGCCTCATTTCATCTTTTTTACTCTTTCATTCGATTTCAACAAATCTTTTCAACCTCAGTTCTCCAATTCAAGTTTCGTATTTTTTCCTTTTGCTAGTTCTGGAAGAATCTCGTTTCTTCCGTATTTTCTCCTTTTCTAGTTCTTGAAGAATCTCATTCCGTATTTTATCCTTTTCTAGTTCTCGAAGAATCTCATTCTGTATTTTCTCATTTTCTAGTTCTTGAAAAATCTCATTCCGTATATAGATGTCAATGATAGATGTCAATCATTGTTACACAAGGCAGTTAAACCTTACAAACACCATCTAAAAACTTATAGTGAATAGTTGATATGATTAGAACACGAAAGTACTCCATCCTGTAGTTAACAGACGAACATCGGGAGGGTTCTGGCGACAACCCACATGGACAGTTGTTAGGAATTGTCTGAGAATATATGTATTTTTATGTATCAGCCTACGATTTCTTTTGGAGGGTTCACCTATGGTAGTGATTTTAACTAATATACTTCTATGTTTTTCAAGTCAATGGATGGTTTGTTCACGTTCAATAAGATTCCGTAATAGAATGGTTTGTTGCTGCAACTCTATATATTGATTGTGGATTTAACTTGCAACATATAAAGAGCCTTTGTTAATTTTAATGGGGCAACAGAGATTGAAGGTGCCAAACAGAAAATAAATGTATTATACCACCGGATGGATTACTTTCGAGGTCTAATCATATCAACTATTCACTACATGGAGCAGATAACGGTGAACTTTACGTCGGTGGGAATAATGAATGGAGGAATATATTTTACTGGTTTTATGTTTAATATATGAAGTATATTATATAAGTTTTTAGACGGTGTTTGTAAGGTTTAATGGCATTGTGTAACTATGATTGACATCTATATCCCCTTGGTAGTTGCTACCATATCCATTATCCCCTTGGTAGTTGTTACCGTATCCATTATCCCCTTGGTAGTTGTTACCATTATTTCATTACGTTAAGGTTGATCTTATAGAAAGGGATTAGTGTGACAACCGGTAGTTTACGCCCTTAATTACGTAATTTAGAGGTGATTAACACGATAATGAATAGTGTTTAAGACGTAGATTAACCCATTTAGGCCCTTGGAGTGCCCAGGAACGTTTATTCGACTATACAGTGCGCGTATGGTGATTTACAGGAAATCTGCTGAATACTAAGCGATAACGAACTGAACCGTATGAAATGCTGACCACGCCGACAAGTATGGATTTTCTATGAATATTTTATATTTATGAATTTAATGTTGTGAATTTATTGCGCTTCCGTACATCGCAAAACGCAAATAGGAACGAGAAACGCGACTGCAGGAAACACACCGGTAACGAAACAGAAGCATCGGAGGTGCGTATTATTTTTAGGACTTAAATTTTTCGATATATTTTGTTCGTAATTAAATTTTAACACCTGTAGTCGAATCCAGATTGAAAAACGGACTAATAACGGCAACGACACAATTTTTCACGATATTTACCGTCATTGACGAACGAACGCGCGAACAGCGGCTATCGACCCTGAAATTTCACGTTTAATACTAAAGTTATAATTTACGATGTTACGGAGCGTTTGGGCTCTTGATAATGGGTCTCGTAAGAACTTCAGGCCCCTTAGACACGAGAGTGGGCTTGTGGGCCCTATGCCCTAGCCCAAGCCTACTTAAGACTATAGAATTCTAACTATAAAAGGGGGTTATCCACCTTATTACTCTCATTTGTTCTCAAACAAAACCAGACAACTCACACACACCCTCAAATTTCCTCTCATCTCTCTCGATTTATACACTGCAAAAACACACGGGATTTCATCTCTCCCACACCTCACTCGAATCCCTCTCTCCCTCTCCACAAGGAACCGCCGACCACCAGCAGTGGTGGCGGCGCATGGTGACTGCCGGCATCGATGACCGACCGGCCACACTCCCTTCGACTCCCCTTCATCTCCAACCAGCCCCCACCCCTTTTTGATCTAGAACACAATCACCACCACCACCGTCCGGTGGTGGTGAGGCAATGATAACAAGCAAAGAGAGACGAGAGAGAGAACCGGCGGTCGGAGACTCAGACCACCGGTAGGTTCATTTATCTAGCACTCCTTGCCATTGTCCGACTGGATCACGGTAACACCCCCTGCTTAATTCTTGTAATTTTTCTTGAAGATGATGTTAATGGTGTGATGTTGAGGTTGATGGTGGTGGAGACGAGCCGGCGACCCAACGTCGACGGTGGAGGAACCGCGGCGGTGGTAGTGATGGTGGTGCTTCAGGTTTGTTCAGTTGGGTTAGATTCACGCCTGGTTCTTAGTTAACTTAAGAGGTGATCTCCGGTTCAGATTTGGTGCAGTGGGTTCGAGTTATGGTTTGTTTCGGGTCTCCGATCAGATCGGGTTCGGTTCGGGCAGATTAGTCAACTCAGCGTTCGGGTTTAACTCAGTCAACAGGTCAGACGGTTCGGGTCAGCTTATGAAGCGGGTCGGGTCGACTCGGTCAAACTGAGTCAACTCAGTCAACTCAGCAAGTCGACTCAGCCAGTCAACTCGGTCAACACGTTCGGCGTTTCGACATGATAATTTGTGAAAGATTAACTGCACAATTGTTTTGTTATTTTTATATAGTTTTATTATATACGTGAGAAACGAGCTCGAACCAATCGATAAAAGCATACTTTACATCTTTACACATTTGACGAAACCTTATATATTTATTATATTGTTTGAATCTAGATTGATTTTGAAAATAACGACAACTTGGGTTGTCGGGGGCGTCCAAAAACAGAGGAAACTCTGCCCGTTTTTCGAGAAAACCCGAAAACAAAATGTGTTTTTATTGTAAAATGAGAACTATCTAAGTTAAACGAATTTTGTGAAAAGAAACACAAAAGAATATTACTTTCAACGACACTTTGCAACTTTCGAAAACGACTATTCGGAAATTATTTAAAAAAAAATAATATATGTATTATATTTATTTTAAAACTTGAAAATTCTACAAATCTTTTATAGAAATCAATATAATTACTTATATTGTTTTAAACGACGATAACCCGAATTCAATATTACAAATAAATATAGTTTATATATTTATTTCGAACATAAAACAAGACGACGGTTCTTTTGTAAACTTAAATATAGTTTATATATTATACCAAACGACACGAATTCGTTTTATAAAACAAATATAGTTTTTATATTTATTCCAAAGATCAAATGACATGAATTCGTTTTTACAAAAGTAAATATATTTTATATATTTATTTCTAGTATCAAACAATAACAAATTCTTTTATAAAAATAAACATAGTTTTATGTTTATTTCAAACATCAAGCGACTTGTATTCATTTATAAAAATAAATATAAATATATTTATTTTCAAACACAAACAACTCGATGATACTGTTGTAAAATAAATATTACTTTTTATATTTATTTCAAAAGCCGAAACGGCATATACGTATATTTTGGCAAATATATACAAGACGCAATATATATAATACAAGTTTATTATATATTACTTTCATACGAATATTCCTATATACACAAACGATTTCTCGGGACGACAAGCGATCTTATCGATATGTTTATATATGTTTATATAAATATTTATTTATTTTTAAACCTCTCGAGAACTAAGTCTTCCAAGATTTACCGACAATAAACGAAACTTAATGAGTATAACTTCTTCGTTTCCTTCAAGATAATAACTTACCGTCGAATCGTTCGGTCAACGATTCGGTAGAGCTCGATGACACGTAGTTTAGTTACTGTGTTTATTTAGAAACTTATAAGATATTCCGTGTTAGGAATATTGTAGAATGCACGCTAGCGAGTCTCATCTTGGAAACGACATCACGAAGTCGTAATTAGCTAGCTTTGCACAAGGCAATTCAGGTGAGTTCATAACCCCCACTTTTAGAGTTTTACATTTTTATAAATGTTTTCAGGGGTGGAAAGACATGCACGTTTGTATAAACATACAAAGTTTTCGATGAACAAAGATTGTATATTTTTAGACAACCACGTTTTGCAAGAACATACAAGGTTTTTGAAGGAACAAAAACTATATATTTCTAAACCATGTTACAACATGTTTTGACTAACACAAATGATTTGTGATTTTCATTGAACTCAAATGGTTTACGAATGATTCACACCAAATATACCGGTTTTACAAAACAAATGCGTATTATCGAAGTGTGAATGATTTTCATGACTAGGGATGGGATCGTCTTAGTTATAATAATGGGACTGGGTTGGTCTGCGTTTGAAGAACGGGACACCCAGTGAGTTCATGTCCCCCTTTTCTTTTAACTGTTTTTAGTTTTATAACTTCGGGGGTGAAGTACATGTTTCAAACTGTTTACAAACGTTATTATTTGGTATGGTTAGCTAAGGAAGGGTACTGCTAGATCATGTGAGTGGTGGGTATAACGCTTAAGACCATTAATCCTCGTTGTAGGACCGAGGGACATGAGTGATAGATCCATTTAGGTGTAGCAAGCCCCGCCCATGTTGGACCAGGGTTTGGCCCATGGGATGACTATGTCTTACAGCCGGAAGCCCAGTGCAAAGTCTGCTAGGTTTGAGCCTTCCTGCATCACGTCACACATATTAATGGCCTTGCAATCCATTAATGATTTGTTTTTCCTTGTTGCTTTCATACCGGATTTACAAACATACATACATACTTTGAATGATTTCAAAGGTTTATTTGCGTATACATACTTACAATGATTACGAGTTTATTTGGAGCTCACAGTGTGTAAATATATCAGTCCGAGAAAAATGATTTTCTGTATTTACATGACAACTTTAAAACCGGTTATCAAAAAGATTTGTTTTATATATTTTCCAAAACAAACTATGAACTCGCTCAACTTTATGTTGATTTTTCGCATGTTTCTTTCTCAGGTTACTTTCTCAATTTAAGGCACGGTTGGAATAGGAGAACCAATGGAGATTCGAGTACTTAGCAAGCGTTCAATTTCTAGAAGTCTTAGCTAATTGCTTCCGCTGTGCAATGAAGATACCGGTCCAGTCACGCCAAGCTCTGATATTTTCGGGGTGTGACAGATTGGTATCAGAGCTTTAGGTTACAGCGAATTAGGTTTTCTGTAGAGATACCTAGGCTCTAACCTCACCTTTCTCTGGGACTTAGATTATTAAGACTTTAAATACGTACAGAACGCCTAAGACTCGAATATGGGTTCTAACCGTTGCCAAGAACAATGAGTCAACTGTTTTGATTTTAAACAAGCACAAGAGTTGCATTTGATACACGATACACGAAACACGAAACGATTACATACAGTAAGAAAAACCTTGAGAGTTTTAATAACAAGCATTTAGGACCTTTGGAAAACTTATGTTGAAGTTCATTAAAGGTCATCACGTAAGAATCGCGAATATTAACTCGGGCACACACTATTATCCATATTGTCTATGATATTTTAACTTCCCGAGCTGGCAGCCTAGGCATAACGAAACTCTAGTGCACGAGAATACATGGAACTCAAATTTTACGTCAACGGATGTCGGAGTATATCACATTCTACGCGAAACGAAACGCTAACGCACAGGTATACATGAAACTTAGGCTATACGTCAACGGAGGTTGAAGTACGTCACATACAACTTTCAAGGTGAAGTCACTGAGAAGACACTATGGAGCATTTCAACGATGATGCTAATCTTGTCAGCACGAAAACAAACGATCAGGAAGCGGCGGTTTGGCACGCGGTCCTGCAACGACACGAGGCACGCTAAGGAGAGGACGCATGTCTTCGTATCCCCCTTTCTCATTAATGATGAGTACGATATGTTCGACATTCCATGGTAATGTCACCTAACAACCGGTCATTACACGCAACCCCAGGTAAAGTCCTTAAATTTCTTTTATAGAAATTCTGACTTTTGCATCTAGTGAGTAGATTTTCTACATCTCTACTCCTCTTAATGGTCATTGTATCACGGTCACTTCTTTCATTATAACGAACACTTGTTTGCCTCATTTCTTGAAAAATTCATATGTTACACATGCATCGTTTGATACGCATGTGGTTTCACTCCGAATGATCGTTTCATAAAAATTTCAACTATTGTTTTGATATATCCAATTATTGCTTCGTGATATTGATGATCTACATTCTTGTAAGTGTTGACTCTTTGCTATCGAGCCAACAAATTTTCTTGAAATTTCTTTTCTTCTCAAGTTACATACATGGTTTTTCGTTGTGACCATGCCGAAAGTTCTCTTGTCGATACATGTATTTATTGTCGGCTTGCACCAAAACCAAGTTCAATTGTTTGAACTTGTTCATTACACATATTCAATTCAAGACTCCATATGATGTATTGAAAACATCATACTCAAATTCGTTTTAACAAGCGTTTCGTTTGTTTCGAGTCGTAGTAGACTTGTTTGATCTACGACTCCATTAAATTGTTTGTTGATTTCGACACCTTGTGGTGGTGTTTTCACTAATTGAAGCTTGCGCTAATCTCGTTTACACATACCATGCACGGATTTAATTATTTATTTATTGATTTGTATTAAATCCGCTTTGATTTATCATATCACAGCAGTCTTAACATAATCGTGTGATAAGACAATGGTACATAAAAATTCATTTCATATTCCGGTGTACCTCCTAACGGTCCTTTCAACATCGATCGAATGTTTTGCGATATTCATTGCTTCCTCGTCTTCGATCGAAAACATTATTTCTTTGATGTTCCATTTTCAATTGGAAATCCTACGATGTCATTTGAAACAAATTTTCAGATTTACTTCGTTGCGCTTTCATTTGATTCCAAACACAGTGAGATTGCTTGATCACCGCTATTATTGAATTATTTAAATCAATACAACACCTTGTGGTATCGGTATAAACTTGTAGCTTGGGCTAATCCTGATTGTTGTTTATGGTCCAAGTATGTTTGACGAAATGTTGATAATTATAATGTTAGGATAAAAAGATTGATGCTAAAACATGTGTTTGATCTATTTGAGATGTTTACTGTTTAAGTTGAATGAGATACCACACATTCCTAGAGGGTACAACTGAACATGTGTACTGTACCACCTGGGTAGCACACCGCACACTGGTGAGGCCACGTATACCGCACACTTGAAATGGTACAATCATAGGTGCACCCCATCCAACCCAATGATGCTTAGTCGCACACTCGGTTGACCTCACACTTATGTTGTACAATTATCGATGCACAAGGTACAGCTACAAACTACGTGACCGCAAACCAGCAAGTAGGCCGCACACTTGCTGGTGGGCCGCACACTCTCTTTTGGGACGTGTAACTTATTGGGCCGCACATTCTAAATAGACAAATAACTTAACTGGAGCGCACATACTCGCACGCCAACTATGTAATTATACCACACACTCATTATTGGGTTATGTTACTGGACCACACAATCTGTTCTGGACCGAACACTAATGTGTAATGTTATTAGGTTGTTTGTATGTTGTTCATCTATTGGGCTTGTTATATGGGTGACTGTATGTCTCTTGTGTAATACGTAAAGATTATGTGCTACTTGATACGTAGAATATTTGCATACAAAACCTGATTTCAACTTGGTAACCATAATAGGACGTGATTGACCAAATTTAAAACAAGTAAAATACCTGCCAAGCAAAACAAAGGTGAGTTCACACACTTTACAAAAAGCATGTATTCCCTGTGGTTGGGAACAGAACAAACGACACTTTCCCAGGTTTGGGATTGCTTACTATTCCTAGTTTTGGAATACGGTTAATTACTATTTTTATTTCATGAACAAGTGTACTAAACGAAACTCTATCACGAAGTCCCCACTTTCTAGACCGATTAGTTACCAGTTCCTGGCGAACATGATACTAGTTGATAGCACTATTTAGGTTTCACTAACCTCACGCCGTGCCTGGAGAGGATCAGTCATGAACTAATAGGCCTTGGCAAACCGTCAACGATGATAGGCATTAACAAACGGGGCAACAACGATGTAACAAGTCGCAAAAGTATTCGGTAAACGTAGTTTAGTAGCTTACATATGGGGTAGCTCCTCATGGCATGATATAAATGAGTAATTTAACAAATACACATTTTATGGAATTAAAAATGGATAACTCGTGAACTCGTCAACTTTATGTTGACACCCTACTGCATGCTTTACAGGTACTCGGTGAGAGCTCGGGAGCTTGCAGCTGGGGAGTGTAGTGGTCGCTTTAAACCTCGTTGGGTTTCCTTAATATTAATTATGAACTTTAAACTGTCGTTTTAAAATTGCTAAACTTATGCTTCCGCTAATGACTTTAATTACTGCTTTTGAACTATGAACTTTGGACTTTAAACACTAATCGTATTGGTTGTGAGGAAAACCGTTTTATTATTATATTGTTCAATATGATCAGTGGCTTGATCCTGGTCAGTCACACGCCTTGCGGTAGTACTCCGCATGTGGAAGTTGAAGCTGTGACAGATTGGTATCAGAGCCATTGATTATAGTGAACTCGGTTTTAAAAAGAAAAGTCTTTTTGAGAAAAACCGTAATATAACCCGTTTCGTGCTAAGCAACTCGCAACGACACTACACTCCAAGTGCAAGGCTCAACATTCTAAACTTCGTAGCTCAGGCACGTGTTTACTTGTTACTTATTTGGTGCATATTTGATGATATATGTACTAGTATACTTAGTGTATGAAACGTTAGCTATATATATAATAAGTATCTGTGTGCAATGGTCAAACTTCCTTCTAATTTCTCGCAACACTATGGTGTCTTTCTCACTCTGTATTTTCTGGATGTGAAGACTATGAGCGGTCGTGGAAGAGGCAACGTTAACATGACTCAGGACCAGCTGACGGACCTGATAAACACCCGGGTGGCTTAGGCTTTTGCAGCCCATATCAGAGGTAAACTTACCATTCTAGGACGTTTAGACCCTTTTCTCGTGTCGTCCTATCATTCTTAACCTTGCTCCCTTCGTTTTACATGACAGGTCAACCTGCACCCACTCAACCACGCATTTGCACTTTCAAAACGTTTATGGACTGTAAAACTCTCACCTTCAATGGCACCGGCGGAGTGATAGGCCTTCTGCACTGGATTGAGAAGGTTGAATCTGTGTTCGCTGTGTGTGAATGTCCTGCTACCAACTGGGTGAAATTCGCTACTGGTACACTTGAGGGAAACTCGCTTTCTTGGTGGAATGCGCAAGTTCAGATGCTCGGATTGGCGGATACCAATGCAACTCCTTGGAATGAGTTCAAGAATCTGACTAAGGAAGAATACTGTCACAGGGATGACATCCACAAACTCGAGATGGAGTACTACGAGTTGAAAATAGTTGGATCTGAAATCGAGACGTATACTAAGTGATCCAACGACTTTGTTGCACTATATCCTAGCATGTCACAACCTGCATATAGAAGAATCAAGCTTTATCTCAGGGGTCTAGTTCCTGAAATCCAAAGTTTGGTAACTTCAGCAAATATCCCTACTATCTAGTAAGTTATCCGTCTAGCACACCGTCTCACTGATAAAGCTGTAGAACAGCACAAGTTGCCTAAATGAATCAGTGATACTGCTGATACCACTGTAGACAACAAACGCAAATGGATGGTAACCAGGGCAAGGATCCTAACCCCACACATACCCCAGCTCAGCAGAGGAAGTTTGAGAACAATAAAGGCCCACACCAACAAGCTCAAACCAAACAAAACCAAGGTGGTTACCAAGGAAACTGACCCAAGTGCAATAAGTGCAATCGGCATCACAATGGGCCATGTGAAAAGAACCGTTGTCAGAGATGCAACAAACTGGGGCACGAGGCTAAGGACTATAGAAGCCCGTACCCAGCAAGGCAAAACGAGCCACAATAGCAGCAGAAGCAACAGGGAAACAACCGAGGTTGCTACCAGTGCGGAGCAATAGGGCACATGAAGAAGAATTGCCCTAAACTGAATCAGAAACGTAACAACAACAATCAAGGCACTGGACACAACAACAACAACAATGGTGATAACGGTGCAAGGGGAAGGGCTTTTGTGATAGGCGCTGGTGAAGCAAGTAATGATCCCAACTTTGTGACGGGTAGGTTCCTACTTGATCGTTATGTTTCTCTATTTTTTGATTCTGGAGCCGTTGCTAGCTATGTACCCTACGTGTTAGTAAGATGCTTAAGTCTACACCAACTCCTTTAGACACTAAACACGTCGTCAAATTAGCTAACAGTAGAAACATTGAGGCCTCTCATGTTATCCGTAATTGTAAACTTGTGTTATCTGGTCAAACCTTCCTCATCAATCTCTTTCCCATCGTTCTTGGAAGCTTCGACGTTGTCATCGGTATGGATTGGTTATCCAAACATCGAGCAGAAATACTACGTCAAGAGAAAATTGTTTGTATTCCTCGTTCTTCTCGCAAACCTCTTGTTATTCAAGGGACAATGGTGGTTATGTTGTAGGTATCATCTCATTCTTAAAAGCCCAGAAGTGTTTACAAAAAGGTCATACCGCTATCCTAGCTCTCGTCACTGACGCACAAACGAAAGAAAAGAAGATTGAAGATATTCTCATCATAGGCGACTATCCTAAGGTATTTTCTGAGGAATTACCTGGTCTTCCACGTCAACGTCAAGTTAAATTCCAAATAGAGCTAACTCCTGGAGCGGCGCCCATAGCTCGTGCACCCTATCGATTTGCCCTGGCCGAATTGGAAGAATTATCCACACAATTGCAGGAACTGCTAGATAAAGGTTTCATCTGTCCTAGCTCGTCACCCTGGGGAGCCCCTGTACTGTTCGTCAAGAAAAAGGACGACACTTTTCTTATGTGCATCGATTATCGTGAGCTAAACAAAGTAACTATCAAGAACCGATACCCACTTCCACGCATCAACGATCTATTCCATCAGCTGCAAGGATCTAGTTACTATTCCAAGATTAATCTACGATCAGGTTATCATCAGCTGAGAGTCCGAGACGAGGACATCTCTAAAACAGCCTTTAGAACTCGTTATGGTCATTATGAATTCCTTGTTATGCTATTTGGAATGACGAACGCACCTGCGGTTTTCATGGATCTCATGAATCAAGAGGAGCACGAGCAACACCTACGTCTTATTCTGGAACTCCTTCGAAATGAGCAACTCTACGCCAAGTTCTCAAAATGAGACTTTTGGCTTCGTGAGATCCATTTCCTTGGGCACCTGGTCAATGAAGTTGGGATTCACGTAGATCCAGCTAAGATTGACTCTATCAAGAACTGGCCTACACCAAAAACTCCGACTGAAATCCATCAATTCTTGGGATTAGCGGGTTACTACCAAAGATTTATCGAGGATTTCTCAAAGATCTCTCAACCCCTTACAACTTTAACCCAAAAGGGTATCGCTTACAAAGGGGAAACTCTGTAGTGCTCCTATTCTTTCATTACTTGAAGGTACCGACGATTTTATTGTCTACTGCAATGCGTCGATCCAAGGACTCGGTTGCGTGTTAATGCAATGCGAGAAAGTTATTGCTTACGCCTTACAACAACTCAAAGTTCACGAGAAGAACTACACTACGCATGATTTGAAACTGAACAGTAGTCTTCGCACTCAAGATATGGAGACGTTAATTGTACGATACCAAGTGCATAATTTACACCGATCACAAGAGTCTCCAGCACATACTGGATAAAAAAGAGTTGAACATGCGGCAACGCCAGTGGGTCGAACTCCTAAACGATTACGAATGTGCGATCAAATATTACCCAGGAAAGGCTAACGTCGTAGCAGATGCCTTCAGCCGGAAAGACACCAAACCTAAGCATGTTCACGCATTACAGCTCACTGTTCATTTGAACTTCCCTAACCAGGTCCGAAAAGCTCAGTTTGAGGCGTTAAAGGAAGAAAACCTCCAAGATGAATCCATGAGGGGCATGGAAAAGCAGCTTGAACTCAAGGATGACGGCATACACTATTTCATGGAACGTATCTGGGCTCCATCCTATGGAAACCTCCGAGAGCTTGGGATGGATGAAGCATACAAGTCTCGCTATTCGATACATCCCGGTTCTGACAAGATCTATAACGACCTCAAGACTTTGTACTGGTGGCCTAACATTAAAGCAACTATAGCAAAGTACATTAGCAAATTCTTGACCTGTGCTAGGGTCAAGATCGAATACCAAAAGCCGTCAGGACAACTACAACAACCAGAGTTACCAACATGGAAATGGGAGTAGATTTCCATGGATTTCGTCACTGGTTTTCCAAAGTCCAAAAGCGAAAACTGTAAGTCCCAAAACGAGATCATAACGATATCACACAAGCTTGTTTGGTGGCGGAATAACACAAACAAGCTATGATTCAAAAGAAAAGAGATGGAGAAGAAAGATTTGTTGATTAATGCTTAAACTTACATACAATGATTATCCAATACAAGTTTCTAAAACAAGTCACCAACAACCATGCTCCTAATGGTCATTTACTATTTATAGAAAGGGATTAGTGTGATAACCGGTAGTTTACGCCCTAAATTACGTAATTTAGAGGTGATTAATGCGATAATGAATAGTGTTTAAGACGTAGATTAACCCATTTAGGCCCTTGGAGTGCCCAGGAACGTTTATTCGACTATACAGTGCGCGTATGGTGATTTACGGGATATCTGCTGAATACTAAGCGACAACGAACTAAAGCCGTACGAAATGCTGACCACGCCGACAAATACGGATTTTCTATGAATATTTTATATTTATGAATTTAATGTTGTGAATTTATTGCGCTTCCGTACATCGCAAAACGCAAACAGGAACGAGAAACGCGACTGCAGGAAACACACCGGTAACGAAACAGAAGCATCGGAGGTGCGTATTATTTTTAGGACTTAAATTTTTTCGATATATTTTGTTCGTAATTAAATTTTAACACCCGTAGTCGAATCCAGATTGAAAAACGGACTAATAACGGCAACGGCACAATTTTTCACGATATTTACCGTCATTGACGAACGAACGCGCGAACAGCGGCTATCTACCCTGAAATTTCGCGTTTAATAGTAAAGTTATAATTTGCGATGTTACGGAGCGTTTGGGCTCTTGATAACGGGTCTCGTAAGAACTTCAAGCCCCTTAGACACGAGAGTGGGCCCTGTGCCCAAGCCCACTTAAGACTAGAGAACTCTAACTATAAAAGGGGGTTATCCACCTTATTACTCTCATTTGTTCTCAAACAAAACTAGACAACACACACACACCCTCAAATTTCCTCTCATCTCTCTCGGTTTATACACTGCAAAAACACACGGGATTTCATCTCTCCCACACCTCACTCGAATCCCTCTCTCCCTCTCCACAACGAACCGCCGGCCACCAACAGTGGTGGTGGCGCTTGGTGACTGCCAGCGTCGATGACCGACCGGCCACAACCCCTTCGACTCCCCTTCATCTCCAACCAGCCCCCACCCCTTTTTGATCTAGAACACAATCACCACAACCACCGTCCGGTGGTGGTGAGGCGAAGATAACAAGCAAAGAGAGACGAGAGAGAAAGAGAACCGGCGGTCGGAGACTCGGACCACCGGTCGGTTCATTTATCCGGCGGTCCTTGCCATTGTCCGACAGGTTCACGGTAACACCCCCTGCTTAATTCTTGTAATTTTTTTTGAAGATTTTTGTTGAAGATGATGTTAATGGTGTGATGTTGAGGATGATGGTGGTGGAGATGAGCCGGCGACCCAACGTCGACGGTGGCGGAGCCGCGGCGGTGGTAGTGATGGTGGTGCTTCAGGTTTGTTCAGTTGGGTCAGATTCACGCTCGGTTCTTAGTTAACTTAAGAGGAGATCTCCGGTTCAAATTTAGTGCAACGGGTTTGAGTTATGGTTTGTTTCGGGTCTCGGATCAGATCGGGTTTGGTTCGGGCAGATTAGTCAACTCGGTGTTTGGGTTTAACTCAGTCATCGGGTCAGACGGTTCGGGTCAGCTTATGAAGCGGGTCAGGTCGACTCAGCGAGTCAAGTCAGCCGGTCAACACGTTCGGCGTTTCGACATGATGATTTGGTAAATATTAACTGCACGATTGTTTTGTTATTTTTATATAGTTTTATTATATACGTGAGAAACGAGCTCGAACCAATCGATAAAAGCATACTTTACATCTTTACACATTTGACGAAACCTTATATATTTATTATATTGATTGATCTAGATTGATTTTGAAAATAACGAAAACTTGGGTTGTCGGGGGCGTCCAAAAACAGAGGAAACTCTGCCCGTTTTTCGAGAAAACCCGAAAACAAAATGTGTTTTTATTGTAAAACGAGAACTATCTAAGTTAAACGACTTTTGTGAAAAGAAACACAAAAGAATATTACTTTCAACGACACTTTGCAACTTTCGAAAACGACTATTCGGAAATTATTTAAAACAAATAAATATAGTTATTATATTTATTTTAAAACTTGAAAATTCTACAAATCTTTTATAGAAATCAATATAATTACTTATATTGTTTTAAACGACGGAAACCCGAATTCAATATTACAAATAAATATAGTTTATATATTTATTTCGAACATAAAACAAGACGACGGTTCTTTTGTAAACTTAAATATAGTTTATATATTATACCAAACGACACGAATTCGTTTTATAAAACAAATATAGTTTTTATATTTATTCCAAATATCAAATGACATGAATTCGTTTTTACAAAAGTAAATATATTTTATATATTTATTTCTAGTATCAAACAATAACGAATTCTTTTATAAAAATAAACATAGTTTTATGTTTATTTCAAACATCAAGCGACTCGTATTCATTTATAAAAATAAAAATAAATATATTTATTTTCAAACACAAACAACTCGATGAAACTGTTGTAAAATAAATATCACTTTTTATATTTATTTCAAACATCGAAACGGCATATACGTATATTTTGGCAAATATATACAAGACGCAATATATATAATACAAGTTTATTATATATTACTTTCATACGAATATTCCTATATACACAAACGATTTCTCTGGACGACAAGCGATCTTATCGATATGTTTATATATTTTATATAAATATTTATTTATTTTTAAACCTCTCGAGAACTAAGTCTTCCAAGATTTACCGACAATAAACGAAACTTAACGAGTATAACTTCTTCGTTTCCTTCAAGATAATAACTTATCGTCGAATCGTTCGGTGAACGATTCGGTAGAGCTCGATGACACGTAGTTTAGTTACTGCGTTTATTTAGAAACTTATAAAATATTCCGTATTAGGAATATTGTAGAATGCACGCTAGCGAGTCTCATCTTGGAAACGACATCACGAAGTCGTAATTAGCTAGCTTTGCACAAGGCAATTCAGGTGAGTTCATAACCCCCACTTTTTAGAGTTTTACATTTTTATAAATGTTTTCAGGGGTGGAAAGACATGCACGTTTGTAGAAACATACAAAGTTTTCGATGAACAAAGATTGCATATTTTTAGACAAGCACGTTTTGCAAGAACATACGAGGTTTTTGAAGGAACAAAAACTATATATTTCTAAACCATGTTACAACATGTTTTGACTAACACAAATGATTTGTGATTTTCATTGAACTCAAATGGTTTACGAATGATTCACACCAAATATACCGGTTTTACAAAACAAATGCGTATTATCGAAGTGTGAATGATTTTCATGACTAGGGATGGGATCGTCTTAGTTATAATAATGGGACTGGGTTGGTCTGCGTCTGAAGAACGGGACACCCAGTGAGTTCATGTCCCCCTTTTCTTTTAACTGTTTTCAGTTGTATAACTTCGGGGGCGAAGTACATGTTTCAAACTGTTTACAAACGTTATTATTTGGTATGGTTAGCTAAGGAAGGGTACTGCTAGATCATGTGAGTGGTGGGTATAACGCTTAAGACCATTAATCCTCGTTGTAGGACCGAGGGACATGAGTGATAGATCCATTTGGGTGTAGCGAGCCCCGCCCATGTTGGACCAGGGTTTGGCCCATGGGATGACTATGTCTTACAGCCGGAAGCCCGGTGCAAAGTCTGCTAGGTTTGAGCCTTCCTGCATCACGTCACACATATTAATGGCCTTGCAAACCATTAATGATCTGTTTTTCCTTGTTGCTTTCATACCGGGATTTACAAACATATATACATACTTTCAATGATTTCAAAGGTTTATTCGCGTATACATACTTACAATGATTACGAGTTTATTTGGAGCTCACAGTGTATATATATATCAGTCCGAGAAAAATGATTTCCTGTATTTACACGACAACTTTAAAACCGGTTATCAAAAAGATTTGTTTTATATATTTTCCAAAACAAACTATGAACTTGCTCAACTTTATGTTGATTTTTCGCATGTTTCTTTCGCAGGTTACTTTCTCAATTTATGGCACGGTTGGAATAGGAGAACCATTGGAGATTCGAGTACTTAGCAGGTGTTCAATTTCTAGAAGTCTTAGCTAATTGCTTCCGCTGTGCAATGAAGATACCGGTCCAGTCACGCCAAGCTCTGATATTTTCGGAGTCTGACAGATTGGTATCAGAGCTTTAGGTTACAGCGAATTAGGTTTTCTGTAGAGATACCTAGGCTCTAACCTCACCTTTCTCTGGGACTTAGATTATTAAGACTTTAAATACGTACAGAACGCCTAAGACTCGAATATGGGTTCTAACCGTTGCCAAGAACAATGAGTCAACTGTTTTGATTTTAAACAAGCACAAGAGTTGCATTTGATACACGATACATGAAACGATTACATACAGTAAGCAAAACCATGAGAGTTTTGATAACATGCATTTAGGACCTTTGGAAAACTTATGTTGAAGTTCATTAAAGGTCATCACGTAGGAACCGCGAATATTAACTTCGGCACACACTATTATCCATGTTGTCTATGATATTTTAACTTCCCGAGCTGGCAGCCTACGCATAACGAAACGCTAGTGCACGAGAATACATGGAACTCAAATTTTACGTCAACGGATGTCGGAGTATATCACATTCTACGCGAAACGAAACGCTAGCGCACAGGTATATGTGAAACTTAAGCTATACGTCAACGGAGATTGAAGTACGTCACATACGAATTTCGAGGTGAAGTCACTGAGAAGACATTATGGAGCATTTCAACGATGATGCTAATCCTGTCAGCACGAAAACTAACAATCAGGAAGCGGCGGTTTGGCACGCGGTCCTGCAACGACACGAGGCACGCTAAGGAGAGGACGCATGTCTTCGTATCCCCCTTTCTCATTAATGACGAGTACGATATGTTCGACATTCCATGGTAATGTCACCTAACGACCGGTCATCACACGCAACCCCTGGTAAAGTCCTTAAATTTCTTTTATAGAAATTCCGACTTTTGCATCTAGTGAGTAGATTTTCTACATCTCTACTCCTCTTAATGGTCATTGTATCACGATCACTTCTTTCATTATAGCGAATACTCGTTTGCTTAATTTCTTGAAAAAATCATATGTTACACATGCATCATTTGATACGCATGTGGTTTCACTCCGAATGATCGTTTCATAAAAATTTTAACTATTGTTTTGCTATATCCAATTATTGCTTTGTGATATTGATGATCTACATTCTTGTAAGTGTTGACTCTTTGCTATCGAGCCAACGAATTTTATTGAAATTTCTTTTCTTCTCAAGTTACATACATGGTTTTTTGTTGTGACCATGCCGAAAGTTCTCTTGTCGATACATGTATTTATTGTCGGCTTGCGCCAAAACCAAGTTCAATTGTTTGGACTTGTTCATTACACATATTCAATTCAAGACACCATATGATGTATTGAAAACATCATACTCAAATTCTTTTTAACAAGCGTTTCGTTTGTTCCGATTCGTAGTAGACTTGTTTGATCTACGACTCCATTAAATTGTTTGTTGATTTCGACACCTTGTGGTGGTGTTTTCACTAATTAAAGCTTGCGCTAATCTCGTTTACACATACCATGCACGGATTTAATTATTTATTTATTGATTTGTATTAAATCCGCTTTGATTTATCATATCACAGCAGTCTTAACACAATCGTGTGATAAGACAATGGTACACAAAAATTTATTTCATATTTCGGTGTACCTCCTAACGGTCCTTTCAACATCGATCGAATGTTTTGCGATATTCATTGCTTCCTTGTCTTCGATCGAAAACATTATTTCTTTGATGTTCCGTTTTCAATTGGAAATCCTACGATGTCATTTGAAACAAATTTTCAGATTTACTTCGTTGCGCTTTCATTTGATTCCAAACACGGTGAGATTGCTTGATCACCGCTATTATTGAATTATTTAAATCAATACGACACCTTGTGGTGTCGGTATAAACTTGTAGCTTGGGCTAATCCTGATCGAGCATTTCATGCAAAACACAGGTGATACTTGTTCGATCACCGCTATATTTGAATTATTTCATTCACTACGACACCTTGTGGTGTCGGTATAACTTGCAGCTTGTGCTGACCACGATCAAGCGTTTCATGCAAAACTACTTCATTGAACTTGTTGATACTAAGCTCCATTTAGTAGGTGTTATCGTTTCTAGAATTAACTTGCATATTGTGAATGTTCGTTTGGAATTATATTGCTCGAAATTCCTCTTTTATTGGGCCCCTGTTAACTTAGTCACACTGGTGAATGTATCAGTATGTCTCGTTTCCTTTGACATCAAATTCTAAAACATATTCCTGATAACCGTTGGGTTCTGATTTCTATAGTACGTCCTTGAGTTCATAATTCGAGTATAGTCTCGATTCGATTTCATGTTCATTTACTTTGGTAATATTTGTATTATCGACGCATAATATAACTCTAAGGAGTTAACGTGGTCTAAATTTCCAGGACGAAATTTTATTAATAGGGGGAGAATGTGACAACCGGTAGTTTACTCCCTTAATTACGTAATTTACAGATGATTAACACGATAATGAATAGTGTTTAAGACGTAGATTAACCCATTTAGACCCTTGGAGTGCCCAGGAACGTTTATTCGATTGTACAGTGCGCGTATGGTGATTTACGGGAAATCTGCTGAATACTAAGCGACAACGAACTGAAGCCGTACGAACTGCTGACCACGCCGACAAATACGGATTTTCTATGAATATTTTATATTTATGAATTTAATGTTGTGAATTTATTGCGCTTCCGTACATCGCAAAACGCAAACAGGAACGAGAAACGCGACTGCAGGAAATGCACCGGTAACGAAACAGAAGCATCGGAGGTGCGTATTATTTTTAGGACTTAAATTTTTCGATATATTTTGTTCGTAATTAAATTTTAACACCTGTAGTCGAATTCAGATTGAAAAAACGGACTAATAACGGCAACGTCGCAATTTTTCACGATATTTACCGTCATTGACGAACGAACGCGCGAACAGCGGCTATCGACCCTGAAATTTCGCATTTAATACTAAAGTTATAATTTACGACATTACGGAGCGTTTGGGCTCTTGATAACAGGTCTCGTAAGAACTTCAGGCCTCTTAGACATGAGAGTGGGCTTGTGGGCCCAAGCCCAAGCCCACTTAAGACTAGAGAACTCTAACTATAAAAGGGGGTTATCCACCTTATTATTCTCATTTGTTCTCAAACAAAACCAGACAAAACACACACACCCTCAAATTTCCTCTCATCTCTCTCGATTTATACACTGCAAAAACACACAGGATTTCATCTCTCCCTCACCTCACTCGAATCCCTCTCACCCTCTCCACAACGAACCGCCGGCCACCAAAAGTGGTGGCGGCGCTTGGTGACTGCCGGCGTCGATGACCGACCGGCCACACCCACTTCGACTCCCCTTCATCTCCAACCAGCCCCACGCCTTTTTGATCCAGAAAACAATCACCACCACCACCGTCCGGTGGTGGTGCGGCGACGATAACAAGCAGAGAGGGACGAGAGAGAGAGAGAGAACCAGCAGTCGGAGACTCGGACCACCGGTCGGTTCATTTATCTGGCGGTCCTTGCCATTGTCCGACGAGTTCACGGTAACACCCTCCCTGCTTAATTCTTGTAATTTTTCTTGAATATTTTTGTTGAAGATGGTGTTAATGGTATGATGTTGAGGATAATGTTGGTGGAGACGAGTCGCCGACCCAAAGACGACGGTGGCGGAGCCGCGGCGGTGGTAGTGATGGTGGTGCTTCAGGTTTGTTCAGTTGGGTCAGATTCATGCTCGGTTCTTAGTTAACTTAAGAGGTGATCTCTGGTTCAGATTTGTTGCAGCGGGTTCGAGTTATGGTTTGTTTCGGGTCTCGGATCAGATCGGGTTCGGTTTGGGCAGATTAGTCAACTCAGTGTTCGGGTTTAACTCAGTCAACGTGTCAGACGGTTCAGGCCAGCTTACGAAGCGGGGCGGGTCGACTCGGTCAAGCTGAGTCAACTCAGTCAACTTAGCAAGTCGACTCAGCGAGTCAACTCAGCCGGTCAACTCAGTTGACCCGGTCAACACGTTCGGCCTTTCGATATGATGATTTGGTAAAGATTAACGACACGATTGTTTTGTTATTTTTATATATTTTATTGTATACGTGAGAAACGAGCTCGAACCAATCGATAAAAGCATACTTTACATCTTTACACATTTGACGAAACCTTATCTATTTATTATATTGATTGAATCGAGATTGATTTTGAAAATAACGACAACTTGGGTTGTCGGGGCGTCCAAAAACAGAGGAAACTCTGCCCGTTTTTCGAGAAAACCTGAAAACAAAATGTGTTTTTATTGTAAAACGAGAACTATCTAAGTTAAACGACTTTTATGAAAAGCAACACAAAAGAATATTACTTTCAACGACACTTTGCAACTTTCGAAAACGACTATTCGGAAATTATTTAAAACAAATAAATATAGTTATTATATTTATTTTAAAACTTGAAAATTCTACAAATCTTTTATAGAAATCAATATAATTACTTATATTGTTTTAAACGACGATAACCCAAATTCGTTATTACAAATAAATATAGTTTATATATTTATTTCGAACATCAAACAAGACGACGGTTCTTTTGTAAACTTAAATATAGTTTATATATTATACCAAACGACACAAATTCGTTTTATAAAACAAATATAGTTTTTATATTTATTCCAAAGATCAAATGACATGAATTCGTTTTTACAAAAATAAATATATTTTATATATTTAATTCTAGTATCAAACAATAACGAATTCTTTTATAAAAGTAAACATAGTTTTATGTTTATTTCAAACATCAAGCGACTCGTATTCATTTATAAAAATAAAAATAAATATATATTTATTTTCAAACACAAACAACTCGATGATACTGTTGTAAAATAAATATCACTTTTTATATTTATTTCAAACGCCGAAACGGCATATACGTATATTTTGGCAAATATATACAAGATGCAATATATATAATACAAGTTTATTATATATTACTTTCATACGAATATTCCTATATACACAAACGATTTCCGGGACGACAAGCGATCTTATCGATATGTTTATATATTTTATATAAATATTTATTTATTTTTAAAACTCTTGAGAACTAATTCTTCCAAGACTTACCGACAATAAACGAAACTTAACGAGTATAACTTCTTCGTTTCCTTCAAGATAATAACGTATCGTCGAATCGTTCGGTCAACGATTCGGTAGAGCTCGATGACACGTAGTTTAGTTACTGCGTTTATTTAGAAACTTATAAGATATTCCGTGTTAGGACATTTGTAGAATGCACGCTAGCGAGTCTCATCTTGGAAACGACATCACGAAGTCGTAATTAGCTAGCTTTGCACAAGGCAATTCAGGTGAGTTCATAACCCCCACTTTTTACGATTTTACATTTTTATAAATGTTTTCGGGGGTGGAAAGACATGCACGTTTGTAGAAACATACAAAGTTTTCGATGAACAAAGATTGCCTATTTGTAGACAAGCACGTTTTGCAAGAACATACGAGGTTTTTGAAGGAACAAAAACTATATATTTCTAAACCATGTTACAACACGTTTTGACTAACACAAATGATTTGTGATTTTCATTGAACTCAAATGGTTTACGAATGATTCACACCAAATATACCGGTTTTACAAAACAAATGCGTATTATCGAAGTGTGAATGATTTTCAAGACTAGGGATGGGATCGTCCTAGTTATAATAATGGGACTGGGTTGGTCTGTGTTTGAAGAACGGGACACCCAGTGAGTTCATGTCCCCCTTTTCTTTTAACTGTTTTCAGATTTATAACTTCGGGGGAGAAGTACATGTTTCAAACTGTTTACAAACGTTATTATTTGGTATGATTAGCTAAGGAAGGGTACTGCTAGATCATGTGTGTGGTGGGTATAACGTTTAAGACCATTAATCCTCATTGTAGGACCGAGGGACACGAGTGATAGATCCATTTGGGTGTAGCGAGCCCTCCCATGTTAGACCAGGGTTTGGCCCATGGGATGACTATGTCTTACAGCCGGAAGCCCGGTGCAAAGTCTGCTAGGTTTGAGCCTTCCTGCATCACGTCACACATATTAATGGCCTTGCAAACCATTAATGATCTGTTTTTCCTTGTTGCTTTCATACCGGGATTTACAAACATATATACATACTTTCAATGATTTCAAAGGTTTATTCGCGTATACATACTTACAATGATTACGAGTTTATTTGGAGCTCACAGTGTATATATATTAGTCCGAGAAAAATGATTTTCTATATTTACACGACAACTTTAAAACCGGTTATCAAAAATATTTGTTTTAAATCTTTTCCAAAACAAACTATGAACTCGGTCAACTTTATGTTGATTTTTCGCATGTTTCTTTCTCAGGTTACTTTCTCAATTTATGGCATAGTTGGAATAGGAGAACCATTGGAGATTCGAGTACTTAGCAGGCGTTCAATTTCTAGAAGTCTTAGCTAATTGCTTCCGCTGTGCAACGAAGATACCGGTCCAGTCACGCCAAGCTCCGATATTTTCGGGAGCATTCCCCCTAAACCCTAGGACAAAACCCAAAATCCCACAACTAATACCCATAAATCTACTAATCCATAAACCTATAGGGCCTAACAATCTCCCCTTAGGTTTACTGGATTAGTTGTTGTATCAATTTGGTGGTCCACCTTGCACTGGATCGGGATCAGCAAACAAAAGATTTCTAATTATGTTGCAAACAACACTCATTCAAGACTTGGCACATTCTTCATAACGATCATTTGTGCGAATTTGGTTAAGAAACAAAACCATGACATCTTCCCCATGAAAACTCATCAGATCCAACGTGTCTGGAATTCGAAAAGACCGCTCTTGTGTCACTATCACAGCTTCAGCAATCTTGGGGTCATATGCCTAGAAATTGAAGTTCTTCAGAATTCCTTTTGCAAACTTGTGAGCGATAGGAATAATCTTCTCTTTATCGGTTGGTGGCCATATAACAGACTTGACTGTTCGCTTGATATGGGGGTCACGAACACCAGGATTCCTCCTCGTAGTAGACTCAGCTGTCTTCATGTTTGGAAAGTTGCTCTTTACCTCCCGTTCAAGCCTAGCATGAAATGCCCATCCTCTGCCTCTTTGGTTGGGATCTAAGTCGTGATATGGAGCACACAGCAGGCTTTGCAAGTCGATCTTCGTCCATGATTCAAATTGGGATTCTTTAGCATAATATTCCCTGTGCCCACTTTCACGTGTGATCAACCACAAGTTCTTGTCATGATCATATTTCCCACTGTGTCGTAGTGGCTGGATCCCAATTCCATGACAAATCTATCAGGCCTGTTCGTTGGATCTTTTAGCTGAACGTTTTCATCAAGAGGATTCATATCTTGGTTTTTCATCACAAGCATCCTCTTGTTGCTTTATTTCTTTGCAGGCGTCTTTCTTTTCTTCTTTGGCTCAGCTGCAAGATAAGCGTTTAGACTAGCTTCTTGTTCAGCATCAGTTGTTGCCCTTGCTGCAGCTCTTTCTTCAGTTGTTTATTCGGGACGACCCACATTAAACTGTCCATCCTCTTTGTCAATAAATTCATTCCCGAACATCTTCTCTAGCTTGGAGTTTAGACCATACACGACATACATTACCATACCGAAGTCAGCTTGTAGCTGTTCTATCGTTTAATCCGTGATTGAGATTTGAGCCTGCAGGGATGAGATCTGAGCTTCTTTTAAAGCAGCATCTTGTTCCAATACAACCACTCTTTGCTGTAACCTTGCTACATCAACATCCATATCTTCATCGCTATCACTTTGCTCAATGAATCTCCTTTTGTCTGTTGCATAGCGCATAGCAGCTTCATCGTGTTTAGTAAATCCAGCACCACTGGAACTTCCTACCTCGAACCTGACACCACTTGAGCTTTCTGGTTCTGAGTGAGTCGTTTCAAAGTCAAAATTGAAATCAAAATCAAGATCTTTTGTGCTGGTTTCCTGTGTAAGAACTTTGATTTTTGGATCTGTGGGCATAGCGGGCTCTAGTTCTGAAATTGGACCTGTAGGATGAGAATCAGGAGCTATTTCAGTTCTTTGTCTTTTATTTGATGCTTGTTCAGCATCATCTGTTGCATCTTCAACTTGTACTTGTGTTTCAGAAGTAGGTACGGAAGGAAGGTTTCTGACACTACCCTGTAAAGATTCAATTAGGGCTTGTAAATTTTCAGCAGTCATCAGAGTTGGTTTCCTGACGGTTTCCTCAGTTCCTTCAGACATAATTACTTCCACATCACTGTCGTTGTCGGATTCTTCTTCATCTGAGTCTAGAATCTCTGTTTCTGTATCAGCTTTACCAGTACTCATCTGTTACACGTCGTGTTCTTCAGCAATTGTGGCATTCAGAGGTTGAGGAGCTAGCACGACTGGACTGAATCTTCCATGTTTTTCCAACGGAATTCTCCCAACAGAATTATGGTGTTTTGCTCTCCTCTATTTGCAAGAATTTTCAAAACATTCGGTCCCCATTGGCTTCAAATTCATGCGATTTACACTCTTGATCAACTCTGGGTATTTAGCGTCAAGAATCATCTGGATAAATCTGGGATATAACATGAAAACCTTTTTCTTTGGATCTTCTAACATTTTCTTCATGTTTTCCAAAATGAAGGCCGAGAAGTTGTAATCCCAACTGTTGACCAGTGCCACTAGAGCACTAGCTTGAGTTTTATTCATATGATCAAATCCGCCTTTGTTTTCTACAATGCACTGGAGGAAGATATGTACAAGCAATCTCTAGTACGGCGGAAATAACTTCTTCAGAATGGTTGGATAACTTTCTTCATAGCTCATCCTTTGTAATGCTGGAAGAACTCTACTTTGCTTAAAAGAATTGGGATAATGTGGCTGATCTCTGAATTTTAACACTTTACGAACCATGGCCTCTGTGATGATTATTTCCTTTTCTTGCACTTTAGCCTCGATGGCTCTTCCACCATTTGCGCCTCTTCTATTCACCTTTGTTGTATTCCAGAAAGTATTAACGCCTTCGTTGCAGCTGATTAGATTCGTCCTAAGTGCGTTTGTGATTGGACAGTTGTTTAGACCGACCGTCAATGAATTGAACATCTCATAGTATATCCAGCTTGATTATAAAATAACTCCACTTCAGTTGACATTGATTAGCCATCATCGCTTGCACCATATCCTGCACAACCATTCAATACGTTAAGCATATTTGACGAAGGCTAACCTTTATTTGAAAAGTTGGCGAGTCAACTAAGGTCAACAAGTCAATGGTTTAAACAAGGTCAACAGGTCATAACAAGGGGTCAAATAACAGGCCAGGTCAAAGGTCCGAGACAAATTAGGGTCCAATGTCTCTCGGATGAACCTCTAGCATCTCGGATGCTTAAGTTTTAATCAGAGATGCATCCGAGATGGTCCGAGATGTGAGAACCCTTCTCCGAGATGGTCCGAGATGAAGTACCCTTGACCAAGATGGGTCTGAGATCAGTCCAAGATGATGTTCGAGAGACAGCAGATGCTTATATGTTTCCGAGATGCCTTGATCAGTTTTGGTCCGAGAAATGTCTCTCGAACCATCACCGGTTCCTTTAAATAACTATCTCGGATTGGGTTTGTGGGCCGGGCCCATCTCGGATTGGTGATCCGAGATGTGTGGGCCAATCAGAAATGGCTTTGTTCAACCTAGTGGCCCCATCCGAGATAGTGGGCCAGATCATTATTTTAATAATATTCTTTTTTAAGACAGAAAAATCAACCTTTTCAAAAGTCAACGAATCAATCAACCGAGCAACTGTTTATCAGGATGAATTAATAATAATAAAATAATAATAAAAATAACAGCAAATGGGTATTTTTGGGAAACTGCCATGGGATCAAATCGTTCTCGAACTGATTAAGGAACATTTTTCAGCCCATGCTTACTTGGACTGGTCCACGCGATTGTCAATATATTTGTCCTCTTAAATCTAACGCTCAATCTTCAAATTTCAACCTTGTGATACGCTTAGGGTAGAATTACACTGTGACATACGTGTGTCCCATTCCAAGACATACCCCGTGATTAAGGTAAGCACAACGGTTCATCGTAGCAGGTGAGTATTCTGTGTCCATCCTTTTGTTTTTACAACGCCAGACTTTCTAGTGAACAGGTCAGTACTTTTGTACAGCAGAGTGACCAGTAAAGTCTGATGAGGGCTAGGCGAATACCTTTAATGGCACAAATTTGGCTTTAGAAGCACATGGAATTCTCCTTTTTATGAGATTTTCTTTCTTTTAAGGTTTTGGCTCTTTTCAGCTCTTTTAAAGATATCCTGACTGTGCCTAGGTCTGCATATAATCTGGATGCAACAGAAGGACAGTCATGATATCCCGGATGACTCGTCAGTATAAAGACCCGAAACCTCAGATGTTGGTTGTCTATCAACGCAAGATTTAAGACCATGAAATCACACGCTGTTGGTCTGTTGCCCATGCGATGTCCAGTCTATTAGATTTATATCACTTGGTATCTCTTTTCTTTTTGAGTATTAGACCTATCAACACACCACAGTAGATCCTAGTCCTTTCACTTCCCAGCAACTATTTCTCCCTCTAAATTTGTGCAAAAGTAGAATACTTTATGCCCAAATTTATTAGTATATCTACCTTATTCTAAGATTTTTTAATTGCTTAGTTGGTGAAACGCATCATTTTTAAAAGATCCACAAGCACATTGAATCTCGAGATGCTGACAGGTTTTGTAAAAAGATCCGCTCTGTTAGCATCAATGTGGATCTGTTCAAGTTTAATCAATCCTCTGTCATCGCAATCTTGAATAAAGTGCACCTTGATATCAATGTGCTTGGTTTTAGAGTGAAAGACAGGGTTGTTAATAATCTGGATAGCGGCATCATTATCACAGTAAATAGTAGTGTCTAGATAAGTCAAACCATAATCCTCCAGCTGATGTTGCATCCAAAGAACCTGGGAGCAGCAGGCAGATGCTGCAACGTACTCAGCTTCCGCTGTGGAAAGAGATGCAGTCTGCTGCTTCTTGCACTTCCATGAGATAAGTCATTCTCCCAAGAATTGACATCCAGCTGACGTAGATTTTCTATCCCTGTCCGTTCCTCCAAAGTTGCTGTCTGAAAAAGTAAACAGATCAAAGTTTGAATCTCTGAGATACCAGAGTCCGAGTTTAGGAGCTCCTTTCAGATATCTAAAAATTCTTTTAATAGTAGTTATATGAGAGAGTTTAGGATTAGCCTAATAACAAGCACATTGACAGACGACAAACATAATGTCTAGCCGACTTGCAGTTAAGTACATCAATGAACCGATCATAGATCGATACAGAGTCTAGTTAACTGGGCTTCCTTCAAGATCCTCATTCAGCAACGGCCGTTCTGCAATGGGGGAGTCCATAGTCTTTGAGTCTGTCATGTTGAATTTTGCAAGAACATCATGAATGTATTTGCTTTGATGAATCAAGATTCCTTGATTGTTCTGACGTACTTGTAGGCCCAAAGACATTGTCATCTCTCCCAACGACCTCATCTCGGACTTTTTTTTCATCACCTCTTCAAATTCTTTACAAAGAACATCATTTGTTGACCCGAAAATGATGTTGTCAACGTATATCTGAACAAGGATAAGATCCTTATCAATGCATTTGATGAACAACGTTAAATCTATTGTCCCCCGAGTATATCCATGGAAAAGAAAATGCTCTGTTAAAGTGGCATACCACACACGGGTGCTTGGTGTAACCCATACAGAGCTTTATCTAGCTTATAGGCATAGCCTGGTTTTTCTGAATCAACAAACCCAGGGGGTTGAGCGACATAAATTTCCTCCTTGACTTCCCCATACAAAAACATTGTCTTGACATCCATCTGGTATATACTATAAATCCCATGAAAGATGCATATGCTAAGAAAATGTGAATGGCTTCCAGATGCGCTACCGGAGCATACACTGCATCTTAATCCAAGCCTTCAACTTGAATGAACCCTTAGACCATCAATCGAGCTTTGTTTCTAACGATTACTCTAGTATCATCTTGTTTGTTTCTAAATACCCATCGTGTTCCAAGAGCACGTTTTCCTTTAGGTAGCTTTTCTAGCTTCCAAACTCCTAATCTTTCAGATTGATTGAGCTCTTCATGCATAGCATCAACCTATCCAGGTTCCTACAAAGCAACATTAAGGTTTTTAGGCTCAATCTGTGAAATGAAGCATGAGTATAAACATGTATTAATGTCTCCTGATTTGCTTCGGGTTTGGACACCAGCAGTAACATGGCCCATAATGTGGTAATTAGATGAATTTTCTGAACACGCTATGGAATTGTTGTACCAGGGGTTTGCAGGTTTGTTTACAGGTTGGAAAAACTTCTTGACACTATTCCAGATTGCTCCCCTTCATTTGGTATAGTAGCAGTGTTGATCAGCGGTGGATCTACAATGCAATCTGATGGAATCGATTCCGGAAACAAGGAAGTTCCTTAAACATTTGAGGGTCCAACATTCGATGGTCTTGAGGAAGCTTTAGTGTTGTGGACTGCACCATCAGGATTAGTTGTTGTAACAGGTTCAGAAATCGGCTCCTGAACTGTCAAAGTGGGAAGTGGCGCTAGACTATCCTCGTGAAATCCTGGTGGATCCACAATGAGTTTCTTGAATACATTTTGCAAAGACACAGCTTCATCTTCAACTTCAATGGGAATAGGTAGCATTGAACTAGATACACCTGCATCAGCAAGATAAAATAGGAAACGATTTAAACAGGGAAGATTAATCATATAACCAATCAGGTCCGACTCGATCATCTTTTGGATTTTCTTCTAACCAATCCACATGATACGCCTCTACGATCAGCTTCTTGACCTTGTTGTACACACGATATGAGGTATTCTTAGCATAGCCAATGAAATAGCAGGGATCTCTTCATGCTTCAAATTTTCCTTTGGCATCCATGAGAAGAAGCACACACGGACAACCAAAAGTGCAAAAATGTTGCACTGACGGCTTTTGACCTTCAACTATTTCATAAGGAGTCTTCATGTGACGTTTATTTATCAAGGCATGATTCTGAACATAGCAAGCATATTCACTGCTTCTGCCCAAAATATTAGAGGAAGACCAGAATCTATCAGCATTGTGCGAGCAGCTTCAATGAGAGTTTGATTACGTCTTTCCACTACTCCATTCTGCTGAGGAGTTCGAGCTGCACTGTACTGATGATCGTTTCCCTTTAAGACAGAAAATTCATTCATCTCAGCATTCTTGAATACTATCCCATTATCACATCGGATAATCTTCACTCGTTCATTTGCTTGATTTCTATAAGAATGATAAATTTCTTGATTAATTCAGTCATTTCACTCTTTTGCTCCAAGAAAAACACCCAAGTGAAACGAGAAAAATCATAAGTGATGACCAAACAGTAAGCTTTTCCTCCAATACTAAGCACATTAATGGGACCAAACAGATCCATATGCAACAGTTCCAGAACTTTTGAGGTCATATGCACAGGCTTAGACTTATGAGGTCTACGATGTTGTTTTCCATGAGTACATGCTTCACATTTTTCTATCTGCATGAAATCCCTGATTGGCAAGTTCCTAACTAATCCTCCCTTGGCTAGGTGATTAAGATTCTTCATGTTCAGATGACCCAGTTGACGATGCCAGAACTTAGCATCATGTTCGGCTATTTCTGAGTACAAACATGTAATTTGATCAGTGGGAGCTTTGTTCATATCAATCACGTACGCATTTCCCCAACATTCTACTTCAATAAAAAAACCAGTCTTCAGTTATGATAATTCCTGGTTATAGAATAACGCAGCCACTCTTGTTGAAGAGAACCTCCATTCCTTTGTCGCACATCTGAGATACGCTCAAAAGGTTGTGCTTTAGTACAGGGACATGATTGACGTCTGAGAAAGTGAGAACTCCGTTTTTAACCATGCCCTTCATAATAATTCTTCCAGTTTCCCGTCCCACGAAGTTGACACATCCACTGTCGAATATTTTTATGTCATTCAACTGGGATATGTCTCCTGTCATGTGTCTGGAATAACCACTATCAATAAACCAAAGTCTAAAGATAGCCCTCCATAGTCGTTCCTACATATTTAGCAGAATTAGTTAGAAACTGGAACCCAGGCCATTATTGACCTGAATTGACCATCGCTATCTGTATATGAGACCTCACATAAAATCATATGACTCTTAGTAGAGCTTGAGGTTTTAGGTGAAAATGTAGACATAGACGGTTGTGAGCACTAAGACCGAGATCTGGCAAAAATTTTGGGTTTCCAAATTTTAGTGTCTGAATTGTTTGAAACATTCTTCTTAAAATATGTAACTTTTGACTTCATTTGATGATTTTGAAACCCGTTTGTATCTGAATTTTTTTTATTGTTCCTTTTTTCTAGATTCCAGTCTCCATCAGAAAGCTTGGCTTTAGAAGGTTGGTTTCTATCTGATCGATGATGCATAGCCTTCTGATTAAATGTGTTACTAGAGTTGTAGGGACGATGAACACAGTTTCTAGCAATGTGCCCCAGAATTCCACAATTAAAACACGGTTGTCTTTTTGAGAAAAAGACATTCAGTTCTGCTTGTGTTATTCTAGGGAACTGATTAAGTCTTTTCTTTCCATTTGATGTTGATTGCTTGTGTGCATATTTGATCTTGAAAGAACCCTGCTCACAGTCATCAACACAAGAGTAAGTATCGACAACTTTACCCTTCAATTTAGGTTCAGTTGGCTTGAGAGGCGGGTTTTCCTTTTGGTTTTCTTGATCATTATGTGAAGAATTTCCTTTTTGAACTTTCTTTTTGCGAGGTTTTATGTTTTTACGTGACCTCCTTTTCTTTAAAGGGATAGATTCAGTAGACTTTGCTTCATTTGAAACACTTTCTTCAGAATCTGATACTTTGGGATCTAGAGTTGAATTAACTGTTGAATTGATTCTATGGATCCCTTTTCTTCAGAAACCATGTTCTCAGGAGTTTCTATAGAATTGATTTCCACGGATATCTCTTCTTTAGTTTCATCACTTGAATCAACTATTGAATTAATTTCCATGGATCCCTTTTCTTCAGGCTCCGTGTTCTCATGAGTTTTCGCATAATTGGTTTCCACAGATATCTCTTCTTCAGTTTCATCAATTACTGAGTCTCTGACATCAATTGATTCTGGTTTATCAAATGATGAGCACTCTATGCTTAAGATAATTTGAATCTCTCCGTGAGTTGTACTGCTTGATTCTAATTATTCATCACGTTTAGAATCTTCAGAAGAGCTATGCTCATTATCTAATGTACTAGAATCTGCAACTTGATTGTTAGGTTCATCAGATGTCCCCTGTTCATCAACTTCTTCACTAACACAATCAAACATATCAACCTTTTCATCTTTATCCTATTCATAAGTTTCTGATGTATCAGCTGATGTTTCAGGCACACTAGAATAATTGTCTGAATCACCAGAACAGATTTCTGAATCATTTGAAAAAGGTGTTTCGAGTTCATCAGTTGATGCATCAGATTTCCCTGTCAAATCCTTATCTTCACAACCAGAATTTAAAACCACATCATCTAAATTTTTAGTTTTAGCAACATCAACAGAAATGTTTTCGGGAAAACCCTGAGTCTCAACAAACAAAAAAAACATAGTTCTAAACGTAAAGATCATGTTTATCACGCAAAGAAATAACATCATCAGCAACACTTGGGTTTGGTTCATCATCCACTTTAGACTTCTCTTCTATTTTTACTGATTCTACACATGAACTAGAACCAGTTAGTATTGTCTACAAAATCAGAATTTGAGAAATTTTCTTTGGGTTCCGTTGTGGATGTTTTCACTGGTTCTGATTTATTTTCTGTTTCAGTTTCTTGTTCAGATTTGCCAACTAATTCGTTTGAGAAATTTTCATTCTCATTTTTGACAAAATTCATTGGTTTCTGAAAATCAGTTAGTTGGTCATTCTTAGGTTTTAAGGGCTCCCATGGAACATAATCACTTGGTTTACCATAAATCATTTTATCATAGTTTTCTATTTCTTGCTCAGTAGTAGGCATTCTTGAGTAGTTTGATTATATGGTGGTGGAACCTGTTTATAACCCAAACCCTTATCCTTATTTTCTTTGAAATCCAGTTGAACATTGCACAGATTACGAACAGTGTCACTGGAAGTATCAAATTTTTTAATGTTTAATTCATTTTGCTTGTACTTTCCAGTAAGAAGCTCCTGCTCAACTCTCACAGAGTCGCATTCCAAGGTTTTTACAATAAGTCTATGTTTATAGTCATAAACCCAACATTGTTGTTGATTTACGTCTCGATGGAGCTGAGCTATATCCTTCTTAAGTGCGTTAATATTTTCATAGAGAATTTTATTGTTCTCTTGAAGACTGATGCACTTTGCCATGGCACTGTTGTAATTAGTGATTAATGCAGAATTATGTCATCTCACAAGTGCAATTTTCTTTCTACAATGCTCAGAACATAAAAGAGAGTTTATGTAACAACCCTCATCAAAAGTCCTATTTATTTTATTATTTTATCCAAAAGGAAACCCTAATTGAGACACCCAAGTGATTCTGCACAAACCCTACAAATTTCAGAACAATCAGAATCAGGATCAGGGCCCCTAAAACTCAGGGGGGTATTCCCTACTCGACGACTATCTAAATATCTTGCTGTCAAAATTGAAATTAAACAATCTGTCAACTCAGCAAGCCTACACCCACACGTGGCAACCCTATAGTGAATTCGTGTCCCTTACGGACCGTAAGGGATAATGTCACACCCCCAAAGTCCACCTGCGGAATACTACCGCTTGGAGGCGTGACTGACCAGGATCCAGCCACCAATCATATTGAACATGCAAGTTAACAATTATAATAGTTTAACCAATACCATTGGTATCCAAACAAAACATAGTTTAAGTTGCAAAGCAGAAGCATAATGTTCAAATCCAAAACATAAGTTTAAACATTTCAAAGTTTAACATGGCACACCGCTGTCCATGTCCCACAACGACTCTCTTCCATGCAAGCTCCAGCTGAGTACCTGTTGACCTGCAAAGCATGTAGTAACGAGTCAACAACAAGTTGAGTGAGTTCACGGTTGGCTGTTCATTTTAAGTTGTTCCAAAAACAGTTTCCTTTAACTGGCATCCTGCCGTGGGGGTTACCCCATAGTTGAAAATGTGATTTGTTTACCCATTTAATATGGCAATACAGCCGTGGTGTCTACCCCATGTTAGTTATCTGGCTTTTCGGCCGTGGGGGCTACCCCATGTATACACTAGACTCGTTACCATATCGACTGCTGACTGTAGTCATGTTTATGTGCCCTGAACTGTCAATGTCTATCATCATTGACGTGCCCAGATCCATTAGTTCACGCCCGTCCTCTGCGGCTCGGTGTGAGGCTTGTCAGACCTAAATAGCGCTATCTAACTAATGACCCGCTCGCCATTGGCCCGGCGATTAAGTCGATATAAAAAGGAGGGACTTCGTGATAGAGTTTTGGTCTAGTACGAGTTATCTGTCCATGAGGACGAGGAATTATATTATAGAACCAATACTGTCCTACCCAAGAAAGGACGAGGAATCCATGTTCCTTAACCCCATTCCCAACCCCTGGGAATCCCATGCTTTGTAGAGTGTGAACTCACCTTGGTTTGCTCGGCAGGTACACAGAAGGTCAAGTCTAGATGCTAGTGGTCAACCACGTCCTAACATGGTTATCATACGTGTCAGGTTCAAACCAAGAAATGCACGTGCGTTTTACACATAGTCTAACACATAGCATGCATACAGTTATATGTTGAGTTATTGCGCCTGCTCTACTATTGGATCAGTCAACAGTAACAACTAACACATAGTTCAGTTAAACAGGCAGCCCAAACAAATCACGTTGTGGCCCAATAACTAAAGTGAGCAGTCCAGTCGAGACAATGTGGTCTCGACTCGAGAACTTGCGGTCTCGAGTCACAACCAGGAGGTCTCGACTTGTAATGGTTGGTCTCGAGTGGTGCAGGTATGACTCACAACCTCAGAGGTTTCGAGTCCCGTCTCGAGTTGTAACGATGTGGTCTCGAGTCGAGACCTTGATGGTCTCAAGTCCCTGAAGTCCGTTTTTGAGTTACTTGGTCTGGGTCTCGAGTCGCAACCGTTGCGGTCTCGAGTTGTAGCTTCATGGTCTCGAGTCGAGACCAGTGGTCTCGACTCGTTTACCTGCTGATTCTGATGCATCTGCCCGCGTTGTACTATCCAACAGAAATCCACTGTTGTGATTTTTATGTACTATCCAATGAGGTTTCACAAACATGTCTCTTTGTCTAACAATTAACCAAAATGGATCAAAACAAGCATTTTCAAATATTATCCAATCTTCATACCATATTCAACACATATTCATCTAGTGCATCTTTAGGGTTTTCATCCTAAACAAACATGCTCTTTTAAACCGATTTATGCTAGCATAATCCACCTAGTTTAATGCACCATCGATCATCATCATTCACACACCCAATCGGGAACATAATAGCACCATATTCAAACATTTTTCTACTTATTCATATGTCAAGTTAGCATGATCATTAACAAACCACTCTATTCTTCCTAACCATGACTTTATCTAGAAATCAAGCAACTACATCATAGATGAACAACAACAATCTTCATGTATTTCATGATTCTTACTCACTAGGTCAATCAAGATCGTACAAAAGAGGTTAAGCATATGTTTCATTCATCAAGCACACATGACATCTAGCACACATATAACACCTAGGACACATTAGAACACTAACCGGTAGAGACTCAAAGTGTGAGGGTATGAAGAGTCGGTGGGTGGGCTTCCGAGTGATGATTCCGAGCTTGAACCGAGCTGAGTGTCCTTGTTGTCACCGGTTTGGTCCATGAGAAAGGAGAGGAGGTCTTGTAGTTCTAGGGTTTTAGTGAGGGAGAGAGTGTGTGAGAGTGTAAGGGAAAAAGGTGGATGGGCGGGTTTTATACCCGGTTTGGGTGGTGCACCCTACAAGGGTTTCGAGTGGGCTCAAAAGGGGTGTATGGCCCAATCCGGCCCAACCGTTACTGTTTACTCGAGACCGAGTGGTCTCGAGTTGGGTTCGTTGTGGTCTCGGTTCACTACTATACACACATACTTATATTATACATACATACAACACATAGCATAACAAGATAATCACAACTTTCATTTAATAATTCGTACGTACACATTGCTAATACAAGAGGGTTACTCGGGAAAACCTAGAGTGTCACATTATCCTCAAGTTGAAAGAAATTTCATCCCGAAATTTGGTAAGTACTCACTGAGGAAGCTAGTTAAGTTGTATGGTTTTCACTGGTCTTCCTGGGGTGTCGCATCCTCCCCCCGTTGATCTGGAATTTCGTCCCGAAATTCCATAGCTTCAGCCTCAGTAGTGGTTGTACCGTTTACGAATAGTTGGGGATACTTTTGTTTCATCTGATCTTCGCGTTCCCATGTGAACTCTGGGCCGCGACGTGAGTTCCAACGAACTCGAACGAGAGGTATTCTAGTGTTCTTGAGGACCTTAACATCCCGGTCCGTGATTTCAACTGGCTCTTCAACGAATCGTAACTGCTCGTCGATGGTGAGTTCCTTCAAAGGAACTACGAGGGTCTCATCTGACAGACACTTCTTCAGATTCGACACATGGAAAACGTTGTGAACTGCACTGAGTTCTGCTGGTATGTTCAGCCTGTAGGCCACCCTGCCTATTTTCTCGATGATTTCAAAAGGTCCGACGTATCGTGGGTTAAGTTTGCCTCGTTTGCCAAAACGAACCACACCCTTCCAGGGTGAAACTTTGAGTAGTACCCGCTCCCCAACCTGGAGCTCAAGTGGTTTCCTGCCCTTATCAGCGTAGACTTTCTGACGGTCTCGAGCGGATGCCATGCGTTGTTGTATTTGAGCAATTCGTTCAGTTGTGTCTACCACATGTTCTGGACCAGTGATCTGACTATCCCCCACCTCTGCCCAACAAAGAGGTGACCGGCATTTACGCCCGTACAATGCCTCAAACGGAGCAGCTTTAATGCTGGTGTGGTAGCTGTTATTGTACGAGAATTCCACAAGTGGCAGATGCTTTTCCTAGCTGTTGCCAAAGTCGATTACACATGCACGAAGCATGTCTTCTAAGGTTTGAATAGTGCGTTCAGACTGTCCGTCCATCTGAGGGTGATACGCCGTGCTCATGTCTAATCGTGAGCCAAAGGATTTGTGCATTGCTTGCCACAGCTCTGAAGTAAAACGTGCATCACGATCTGAGATAATGGAGGTGGGCACCCCGTGCCTCGAAACAACTTCCTTGAGATATACTTCTGCTAGAGTGGAGAATTTATCCGTTTCCTTGATAGCCAAGAAGTGTGCAGACTTTGTGAGTCGATCCACGATCACCCAAATAGTATCGTTTCCGCGCTGGGATCTGGGCAGGCCAGTAACGAAATCCATGGAAATTTGCTCCCATTTCCATTGTGGTATCTCTGGTTGTTGGAGTAGGCCTGAGGGTTTCTGGTATTCCGTCTTGACTCTCGCACAAGTCAAACACTTGCTGACGTAAGTTGCTATGTGGGCCTTCATGCTAGGCCACCAATACGTAGTTTTGATATCGTGGTACATCTTATCCGAACCAGGATGTACCGAGTAGCGAGACTTGTGTGCTTCATCCATCACAAGCTCTCGTAGGTTGCCATAGAGTGGGACCCAAATGCGTCCCGTTACGTAGTAAGCACCGTCTTCCTTCTGTTCTAAGCGTTGCCTTGAGCCGCGTAGGGCTTCAGCCCTGGCGTTTTCTGGTTTCAATGCTTCTACTTGAGCGTCTCGTATTTAGGAAGGAAGACTAGTAAGTATGGTGAGTTGTAAAGCTCGCACGCGTTTAGGCGCGGTGTCCTTTCGACTGAGGGCGTCAGCCACAACATTGCATTGGCCTTGCCCGGGTGATACCTGATTGAGCATTCATAGTCATTCAGTAATTCGACCCATCGTCGTTGTCGCATATTCAGTTTCTTCTGTTTGAAGATATGCTCGAGGCTCCTGTGGTCGGTGTAGATGGCGCACTTGGTACCGTACAGGTAATGTCGCCATATCTTAAGTGCAAAAACAACAGCTCCCAGCTCTAGGTCGTGCGTAGTGTAGTTTCTTTCATGAACCTTGAGTTGGCGTGAGGCGTAGGCTATAACTTTATCTCGTTGCATCAATACACAACCAAGACCCTGAATTGATGCGTCGCAGTAAACCACAAAGTCTTCTGTGCCCTCTGGCAATGAAAGGATAGGCGAGCTGCAAAGTCTATCCTTTAATTGCTGGAATGCTAATTCCTATGCATTTCCCCATCGGTAAACAACGCCTTTCTGCGTTAGTGAGGTGAGAGGCTGTGCAATCTTGGAAAAATCCTTAATGAACCTCCTGTAGTAACCTGCCAATCCCAAGAATTGGCGAATTTCCGTTGGTGTACGAGGTGCAGGCCAGTTCTTAATCGAGTCCACCTTGGATGGATCAACGTGAATCCCATCCTTGTTCACCACATGGCCTAAGAAATGGACTTCACAAAGCCAGAAGTCGCATTTCGAGAACTTCGCGTAAAGCTGTTCTGTTCGAAGGAGTTCCAGAATAAGTCGTAGATGCTGCTTGTGTTCCTCCTGACTCTTAGAATAGATCAGGATGTCATCGATGAAGACTATAACGAACTTGTCCAGGTAAGGCTTGCACACTCGATTCATCAAATCCATGAAAATCGCGGGTGCGTTTGTCAGCCCAAAAGGCATGTCTAAAAACTCATAGCGTCCATAACGAGTTCTAAAAGCTGTTTTGGAGGCGTCCTCTTCTCGGACTCTCAGCTGGTGATATCCCGATCTCAAATCAATCTTTGAATAGTAGCTCGACCCTTGCAGCTGGTCGAACAAGTCGTCAATGCGTGGTAGAGGATAACGATTCTTCACCGTCACCTTGTTGAGTTCACGATAGTCGATACACATTCTAAAGGTACCGTCTTTCTTCTTCACAAATAACACTGGAGCTCCCCAGGGCGATGAGCTAGGACGAATAAAACCCTTATCCAAGAGTTCTTGTAGTTGCGTAGAGAGTTCTTCCAACTCTGATGGAGCTAAACGATAAGGTGCACGAGCTATAGGCGCAGCTCCAGGAGCTAGTTCAATCTGAAACTCGACTTGGCGATGAGGCGGAAGACCAGGTAATTCCTCAGGAAACACCTCAGGATAGTCGCGTACAATTGGAAAATCTTCCATCTTCTTCTCTTTCTCCGGGGTGTCTGTAACGAGAGCCAAAATGGCAGTGTGGCCCTTTCGCAAGCACTTCTGGGCCTTAAGGAAAGAGATGACGTTCTCAACAGCACTCCTCTTGTCGCCACGAATCATGAGAGGTTCATTGCCTGAACCAGGAATACGGACAATCTTCTCGTTGCAAAGAATCTCTGCTCGGTGTTGGGATAACCAATCCATCCCAATGACAACGTCGAAACTACCCAAGACGATAGGAATAAGGTCGATAGAGAAGGTCTGGTTAGCAAGAACAAGTTTACACCCCTTGACTACGTGTGCGGCCTCTAAACTCTTACCATTTGCTAGCTCTACGGTGTGCTTGTTGTTCAAAGGTGTTGGAATACGCTTAAGCATTTGACTAACTTCGAGTGACACGTAGCTAGTATCGGCACCCGAATCAAATAAAACTGTAACATAAAAGTCGTCGAGAAGGAACTTACCCGTCACCACGTTGGGATCGTTCCTAGCTTCACCTTGACCAATCACGAACACCCGCCCCCTGGCACCATTGTTGTTGTTGTGGTTCCCATTGTTACCATTCCCCTGATTATTGTTGTTGTTGTTCTGGTTCCTGTTCAGTTGGGGACAATCTTTCTTGAAGTGGCCCTCAGCTCCACACTGAAAGCACCCTTTGTTGTTACCCTGCTGCTGCTTCTGTCGCAGGTTCTGAGGGGCTTGTTGTTGACGATTCTGGTATGCGGGGTACAAGCTTCTTCAATCCTTGGCGGCGTGACCTGGCTTGTTGCACCGATGACAGTTGCCCCTGGTGCATGGCCCGCTGTGGTGTAGGTTGCAGCGATTGCATTTGGGGTGATTCCCCTTGTACCCACCATGACTTTGACCACCAGATGATTGCTGACTGGGGCTCTTGTAGTCATCAGTCTTTCTCTGCTGAGACTGAGACTGAATAGAAGTCGAACCCTTACTTGAAGCTCCATCCCATTTCCGTTTGTTGTCACTAGGAGCATCCGAAGTAGCTGTAGCACTTATGCGCTTTGGTAACCTATTTTGCTCCACCGCCTGGTCAGTAAGACGGTGAGCCAACTGAACAACCTGCTGGATAGTGGCGAGGTTTGCTGAAGTCACATGACTTTGGATTTCTGGCACCAAGCCCTTGAGAAAGAGTTCAATTCACTTAATTGGAGGGTCCACCATAGTGGGACACAATAATGCAAGCTCATTCGATCTCTTAGTATACGCCTCAATTTCTGACCCCGTCATCTTGAGGTTGTAGAACTCGACTTCCAGCTTATGAATGTCATCTCGACTGCAGTATTCTTCCTTGATCATTTCTTTAAAATTTTCCCATGGGGTGGCGTTGGCAGCAACCAACCCCATCATTTGGACCTGAGTGTTCCACCATGTGAGCGCTAAACCCTCGAGAGTACCGGTAGCATACTTCACCCTGCGCGCCTCAGGGCATTCACACATTTCGAAAACTGACTCGAGCTTCTCAAACCAGTGGAGGAGACCTACAGCTCCTTCAATGCCGCTAAAAGTAGTGGGTCGGCAGTCCATAAAAGTTTTAAAGGTGCACACAGGTGGCTGAGCATGTTGGCCTATTGTGGGTGAAAGAAAAGACAGAGTTTAACACAAAGGTTGGTTCACGAGAGTAGGATCTAAAGATCCTAGAATGAGTTTGGACTGCAGGATATACCTCCTGCGTGTGCAGCTGCAAGTGCCGCAGCAACTTGTTCGTTAATCAGAGCCGTCAACTGGGCTTGAGTCATGTTAACGCGTCCACTCATGATCTTCATATAAGAGGGAAACATGAGTGAGAGAGGTTCGCGAAAGTGCGATGGCAGAAGGGAGTAAGCACACACGTGTTCAAACAACAGTATTTATACTAACTAAGCATACCATGAGCAATGTACTATGTAACTAACAAGTAGGCAATATATACACAGATCATATCACCTAGAATGTTGAGCCTTGCATGTGGAGTGAAGCGTCGTTGTGAATCGTAGAGCACTGTACAGGTTATAGTCTGATTTTAATAAAACTCTTTCCCCTTATTAAAACCAAGTTCACTATAACCAATGGCTCTTATACCAATATGTCACACCCCCAAAGTCCACCTGCGGAATACTACCTCTTGGAGGCGTCACTGACCAGGATCCAGCCACCAATCATATTGAACACGCAAGTTAACAATTATAATAGTTTAACCAATACCATTGGTATCCAAACAAAACATAGTTTAAGTTTCAAAGCGGAAGCATAATGTTCAAATCCAAAACATAAGTTTAAACGTTTCAAAGTTTAACATGGCACACCGCTGTCCATGTCCCACAACGACTCTCTTCCATGCAAGCTCCAGCTGAGTACCTATTGACCTGCAAAGCATGTAGTAACGAGTCAACAACAAGTTGAGTGAGTTCACGGTTGGCTGTTCATTTTAAGTTGTTCCAAAAACAGTTTCCTTTAACTGGCATCCTGCCGTGGGGGTTACCCCATAGTTGAAAACGTGATTTGTTTACCCATTTAATCTGGCAATACAGCCGTGGGGGCTACCCCATGTTAGTTATCTGGCATTTCGGCCGTGGGGGCTACCCCATGTATACACTAGACTCGTTACCATATCGACTGCTGACTGTAGTCATGTTTATGTGCCCTGAACTGTCAATGTCTATCATCATTGACGTGCCCAGATCCATTAGTTCACGCCCGTCCTCTGCGGCACGGTGTGAGGCTTGTCAGACCTAAATAGCGCTATCTAACTAATGACCCGCTCGCCATTGGCCCGGCGATTAAGTCGATATAAAAAGGAGGGACTTCGTGATAGAGTTTTGGTCTAGTACGAGTTATCTGTCCATGAGGACGAGGAATTATATTCCTGAACCAATACTGTCCTACCCAAGAAAGGACGAGGAATCCATGTTCCTTAACCCCATTCCCAACCCCTGGGAATCCCATGCTTTGTAGAGTGTGAACTCACCTTGGTTTGCTCGGCAGGTTCACAGAAGGTCAAGTCTAGATGCTAGTGGTCAACCACGTCCTAACATGGTTATCATACGTGTCAGGTTCAAACCAAGAAATGCATGTGTGTTTTACACATAGTCTAACACATAGCATGCATACAGTTATATGTTGAGTTATTGGGCCTGCTCTACTATTGGATCACTCAACAGTAACAACTAACACATAGTTCAGTTAAACAGGCAACCCAAACAAATCACGTTGTGGCCCAATAACTAAAGTGAGCGGTCCAGTAGAGACAAGGTGGTCTCGACTCGAGAACATGCGGTCTCGAGTCACAACCAGGAGGTCTCGACTTGTAATGGTCAGTCTCGAGTGGTGCAGGTATGACTCGCAACCTCAGAGGTTTCGAGTCCCGTCTCGAGTTGTCACGATGTGGTCTCGAGTCGAGACCTTGATGGTCTCGAGTCCCTGAAGTCCGTTTTTGAGTTGCTTGGTCTGGGTCTCGAGTCGCAACCGTTTCGGTCTCGAGTTGTAGCTTCATGGTCTCGAGTCGAGACCAGTGGTCTCGACTCGTTTACCTGCTGATTCTGATGCATCTGCCCGCGTTGTACTATCCAACAGAATTCCACTGTTGTGATTTTTATGTACTATCCAATGAGGTTTCACAAACATGTCTCTTTGTCTAACAATTAACCAAAATGGATCAAAACAAGCATTTTCAAATATTATCCAATCTTCATACCATATTCAACACATATTCATCTAGTGCATCTCTAGGGTTTTCATCCTAAACAAACATGCTCTTTTAAACCGATTTATGCTAGCATAATCCACCTAGTTTAATGCACCATCGATCATCATCATTCACACACCCAACCGGGAACATAATAGCACCATATTCAAACATTTTTCTACTTATTCATATGTCAAGTTTGCATGATCATTAACAAACCACTCTATTCTTCCTAACCATGACTTTATCTAGAAATCAAGCATCTACATCATAGATGAACAACAACAATCTTCATGTATTTCATGATTCTTACTCACTAGGTCAATCAAGATCGTACAAAAGAGGTTAAGCATATGTTTCATTCATCAAGCACACATGACATCTAGCACACATATAACACCTAGGACACATTAGAACACCAACCGGTAGAGACTCGAAGTGTGAGGGTATGAAGAGTCGGTGGGTGGGCTTCCGAGTGATGATTCCGAGCTTGAACCGAGCCGAGTGTCCTTGTTGTCACCGGTTTGGTCCGAGAGAAAGGAGAGGAGGTCTTGTAGTTCTAGGGTTTTAGTGAGGGAGAGAGTGTGTGAGAGTGTAAGGGAAAAAGGTGGATGGGGGGTTTTATACCCGGTTTGGGTGGTGCACCCTACAAGGGTTTCGAGTGTGCTCAAAAGGGGTGTATGGCCCAACCGTTACTGTTTACTCGAGACCGAGTGGTCTCGAGTCGGGTTCGTTGTGGTCTCGGTTCACTACTATACTCACATACTTATATTATACATACATACAACACATAGCATAACAAGATAATCACAACTTTCATTTAATAATTCGTACGTACACATTGCTAATACAAGAGGGTTACTCGGGAAAACCTAGAGTGTCACAGATAAGGCTTACGGTCCGTAAGCAATGCCAAATTTAGGCTATAAATAGCAGACATTGGGACTTGAATTTGGGCGCTTGAACGACGTAAAAACTATGTATACATACTGAGTTATCGTCTGTTTACTACAATTAACACACACGAATCACTAATCGACGCCGCAATTCAGGGTAGTAACTCGATCGCTGATACGATTCAATGTCCGATCGATTAAACTATCCAATGGATGTTTAAGTGCTACCCACATTAGGGTTTATGCTTTGTCATTCGTCATTAATTCGATGGATGTTTAAGTATCGCACTTTGTCATTCGATGTGAGGGTTTAAGCTCTGAGTTATCGTAAATGCTGTATTAAGTTATTAACCGAATTGTGTGCCTATTATTAATTTAGAAGGTTAATCAGTAGGCTAAGCTCTGCCTGTATAAATCTACAATATCAAGGCTTATCTGTAGATTAAACTCTGCCCGTATGAATCTGCATGCTTATAATGTGAGTCATTCTCTTTTTATCAAAATTTGTTTACAAAAGTATGTTTATTCTCAAGATTATAATTACAGTGATTAAGTTTATGTAGTCACCAAATTACAGCCGGTATGTGGGGTATTGTGCACATTACTGTTTTTATCACTTTAGGTGGGGGAACCTAATTAATGATACTCGTCACTATTGGGTGAACGGACTCAATAGTGGTATGACCACAGTCACCGAAACGAGTCGAGTGACAAATACTGTGGGTATTTGGTTGAAATAAACATTGTAATCTCTCTTAATACTGTAAATTATAACACTGTTGTCTAGTTATACTTTGCAGTGATTAAGTCTTTGCCAATCTTTAAGAAGCAAATGTAAAAACTCTTAATGCTGTGAAGTATAACAAATATATTTTAGTAAAAACTAATGAACTCACTCAGTATTTCCCGCTGACAAAACCTTTTTAACACGTGTTTCAGGTAATTACAGTAGATTGGAAAAAGAGATGGATCTGGCACTGAAAGGCATCAAGAAGTGGCTTATTTTATTAAATCAAATTAAGAAATATTGTTTTATGTAATTGGGTTTATTCCTGATTAAAGCTACCTTTGTAAAACATGGGTTTATCTCATCCATTTAATAAATAAAATCCGGTGATTTCTAAACTCTGATATTTTTCCTAACTCACGGTCCTGATGAAATTTCCGCTGCAATATTTTTCAAAATAATCACCGGTACCACTTGGCTGTTCGTGACTCCCGATTCCGTCCAGGGTGGGTCGGGGGCCGTGACAGAAGGTGGTATCAGAGCCACTGATTTAAGCCTATAAAGTGTTGTGATAATAATACCTAAGCATATATAAAAGAGTTAGGAGATTGCTATTAACTGGTAGCACACATGATAGCATCTAGACTTGAACTTAAGAAAAGATGCCTTAGTATAAAAGATAAGCTAAGTACTTTTGTAAATAAAGTATGATGGGTTTTGGTAAAACATAAGAATGGTAATTAGAATATTGCAAGATATGATAAATAAGCAATAACACTTAAATCTTGCTTATTGATATTACTTGGGCTAGAATAAGATATATTACGGGAAATACAAGTTTCCTTGGTTCTGGATAAAAGCCCTAATAAAAGAGGCACTTTTGAAAAGATACTATTTATGGGAAATAGAAAATTTTCTCCGGCAAGACTGGGTATGGTGTAGCAAGACTCTCCAGTTTGTCCGGATATACTGAGGTTACCTCTCCGGCGCGAACCGGATAAGACGGGTTATATAATATGTCAAACAAGTGACAAGTGTTCATGATCTGATATCTGACTTGTTTTTGGAAATATGAATCTGTTAAATACATTAACCTTATAGAGGGTATGTATATTACTGCATGTGAAATATATGATTATATAGATATGTATATCTATAAGGAATTCCAAAAGTCAGTTAGGAATAAAACACAAGCATATGTGTGTCAATAATAAATCTAGATTTCGTTATCAGGAATCTCTTGCATATATCTATAATTCCGATATCAAACATTATTTCGTTTGATCATCTACCTCGTAACTCGTACGACATTGGAAATTCTTTAAGTTGGAACACTATTAAAAGTATAAGAATTTTTCCACGCAAATGGAAAACATGTAAAGTTGTGCTAGTGCACAAAAAAACACATGAAACTTAAATTATACGTCCATACACGTCAAAGTATATCACACACGACTTCCAAGTCAAGACCTTTGGAAAATATAAATTTGGCACGATGACTCTTATGTTTAAAGTACACTCTCATTTAAATTTATGTTAGTTATTTATTTTTGGTAATTAATATTAATTTTATTATTAGTAATAATATATTAAATAGTGTTAGTATTATTTTAAAGTACTAAGGTTATTGTCAAGGGCAGGTATTGGGTAGCCTAGCCTTAGTTTGGCATGGACTGATCACCTATGCTTAAACAAGGCAAATATCCAACCATGATAATGACTAGTTAATATATATAAATTAAGTCATCATACTTATTTAATAAATTTTAAATATATATAAAAATATTTTTATATAATATATATATATATATATATATGCCTTGTACTGTAAGAAGATTCCTGTAGTCTCAGAATACCCAGATGTATTTCCAGAAGAGGTACCAGGATTACCACCAGATAGGGAAGTAGAATTCATCTAATTCCAGGAACTATACCGATAGCCAAGGCACCCTATCGGTTAGCACCTACAGAAATGTTAGAACTGAAAAAGCAATTAGATGAATTACTAAGTAAAGGTTTCATACAACCTAGTTCATCCCCTTGGGGAGCACCAGTGTTGTTAAGAAAAAAAGATGGTTTGATGAGAATATGTATCGATTATAGAGAATTGAATAAGGTTACAATTAAGAATCGATACCCATTACCTAGGATTGATGATCTTTTCGATCAACTTCAAGGAGCTAGATATTTTCTAAGATTGACTTACGTTCCGGGTATCATCAATTGAAGGTACAAGAGGAAGACATACCTAAGACTGCTTTCAGAACTAGGTATGGTCATTACGAGTTTACAGTCATGCCCTTCGGACTAACGAATGCACCTGCAGCATTCGTGGACATGATGAATAGAATTTGTAAACCGTATTTGGATAAATTTGTAATTGTTTTTATAGACAATATACTTATTTATTCCAAAAGTCAAACAGAACATTGCCAGCACTTGCATTCACTCTTAACTTTGTTAAGAAAAGAAAAGCTTTATGCCAAGTTCTCAAAATGTGAATTTTGGCTGCAAGAAGTGCAATTCTTAGGACACATGGTGAATCACGAAGGTATTCATGTAGATCCTGCTAAGATAGAGGCAATTACCAAATGGAAGGTTCCACAATCCGCAATGGAAATTAGAAGTTTTATATGTTTAGCTGGATATTATAGACGATTTATTAAGAATTTTTTCAAAATAGCTGTACCATTAACTAAGCTAACCTGTAAAGCAGTTAAGTTTTAATGGGGGCCTAAACAAGAAGAAGCCTTTAGAATCTTAAAACAAAAGTTAACCAATGCTCCAATCCTAGCTTTACCAGAAGGAACTGAAGATTTTTAAATATATTGTGATACTTCAAAACTTGGATTTGGATGTGTGCTAATGCAACGCAAGAAGGTAATTGCGTATGCTTCAAGACAATTGAAAGAAAACTATACGACTCATGACTTAGAATTAGGAGCCGTAATTTTTGCCCTGAAAATCTAGAGACATTATCTATACGGAAGTAAGTTTACTATCTATACAGATCATAAAAGTCTAATATATATATTTGGGGAAAAAGAGTTAAATATGAGACAAAGGAGATAGATGGAAATCCTAAGTGACTACGACTGTGATATTCAATATCATGAAGGAAAGGCAAATGTAGTTGCAGATGCCTTAAGTCGTAAGTACTATGAGAAACAACGACGAGTTCGTGCTCTTAGGTTAAATCTACAGTTAAATATAATGAAACAATTGAAGAATATTTAAGAAACAGCAATCAAGGATGATGCTGAAGGAATGAAAGGACGAATAAAAGAATTAGAACAAGGAGCTGATGGAATTTGGAGATTCCATAAAAATAAAATTTTGGGTACCTAAGCAGGGAGAATTAAGAAAAAAGATTTTAGAAGAAGCCTATAAGTCTAGGTATACCATGCACCCAGGAAACAATAAGATGTACCAAGATTTAAGAAAGAATTTTTGGTAGATAGGCATGAAAAAGGATATAGCTAGATATGTTTCTAAGTGTCTTACTTGTTCACAAGTTAAGGCAGAACATCAGAAACCTTCAGGTCCACTACAACAATTAGAAATGCCTGTATGAAAATGGGAACTCATAACAATGGATTTTGTTATTAAGTTACCCAAAACCAGAAAAGGTAATGATGTGATTTGGGTAATTGTGGATCGATTAACCAAATCAGCTCATTTTCTACCTATGAAAGAAACCTTTAGCATGGAAAGATTGGCAAAGTTGTATGTAGATGAAGTAGTATCCTTACATGGAGTTCCACTCTCCATTGTTTCGGATAGGGATAGTCGTTTTACTTCCCATTTCTGGAAAAGTTTCCAAGAAGCAATGGGAACTCGACTAAACCTAAGCACTGCATATCATCCGCAAACAGACGGACAAAGTGAAAGGACGATCCAAACTCTAGAAGACATGCTCCGAGCATGTGTGATAGATTTTGGTGGAAATCGGGACGACCATTTACCATTAATTGAATTTTCCTATAACAATAGTTATCATTCAAATATTGAAACTGCCCCATTCGAGGCACTGTATGGAAGAAAGTGCAAAACTCCAGTTTGTTAGGCAGAAATAGGAGAAAGTCAATTATCAGGTCCGGAGATAGTGCAAGAAACGACCGACAAGATTACTCAAATCAAGGAAAGGCTGAAGACGGCTCGAGATCGCCAGAAGAGTTATGCAGACAATAGATGCAAGCCGTTAGAATTCCAAGTTGGAGATAGAGTACTGTTAAAAGTTTCACCTTGGAAAGGAGTAGTTCGATTTGGTAAGAAAGGAAAGCTAAGTCCCAGATACGTAGGACCATTTCCGGTGATCCAACGTATAGGACCAATTGCTTATCGTTTACAACTACCAGAGGAGTTAGCTGGAGTACATGATGTATTTCATGTATCCAATCTCAAGAAATGTCTATCAGACGAATATTTGGTAGTACCTCTCCAAGATATAGAGGTAAACAAAAAATTAAAATTTGTAGAGAAACCTCTTCAGATAAAAGACAGAAAAAGTAAAGTTTCTCAAGCACAAACGACTAGTATTAGTTAAAGTCAAGTGGGATTCGGAACGAGGACCCGAATACACTTGGGGAACTGGAATCAGAAATGAAGCGAAAGTATCCTCAATTATTCTAGTAAATCTCGAGGACGAGATTTTTATTAAGGTGGGGAGAATGTAACAACCCTCATCAAAAGTCATATTTATTTTATTATTTTATCCAAAAGGAAACCCTAATTGAGACACCCAAGTGATTCTGCACAAACCCTACAAATTTCAGAACAATCAGAATCAGGATCAGGGCACCTAAAACTCAGGGGGGGTATTCCCTACTCGACGATTATCTAAATATCTTGATGTCGAAATTGAAATTAAACAATCTGTCAACTCAGCAAGCCTACACCCACACGTGGCAACCCTATAGTGAATTCGTGTCCCTTACGGACCGTAAGGGATAAGGCTTACGGTCCGTAAGCAATGTCAAATTTCGGGTATAAATAGCAGACATTGGGACTTGAATTTGGGCGCTTGAACGACGTAAAAACTCTGTATACATACTGAGTTATCGTCTGTTTACTACAATTAACACACACGAATCACTAATCGACGCCGCAATTCAGGGTAATAACTCGATCGCTGATACGATTCAATGTCCGATCGATTAAACTATCCAATGGATGTTTAAGTGCTGCCCACATTAGGGTTTATGCTTTGTCATTCGTCGTTAATTCGATGGATGTTTAAGTATCACACTTTGTCATTCGATGTGAGGGTTTAATCTCGTGAGTTATCGTAAATGCTGTATTAAGTTATTAACCGAATTGTGTGCCTATTATTAATTTAGAAGGTTAATCAGTAGGCTAAGCTCTGCCTGTATAAAGCTACAATATCAAGGCTTATCTGTAGATTAAACTCTGCCCGTATGAATCTGCATGCTTATAATGTGAGTCATTCTTTTATTATTAAAAGTTTGTTTACAAAAGTATGTTTATTCTTAATATTATAATTACAGTGATTAAGTTTATGTAGTCACCAAATTACAGCCGGTATGTGGGGTATTGGGCACATTACTGTTTTTATCACTTTAGGTGGGCGAACCTAATTAATGATACTCGTCACTATTGGGTGAACGGACTCAATAGTGGTAGGACCACAATCACCGAAACGAGTCGAGTGATAAATACTGTGGGTATTTGGTTGAAATAAACATTGTAATCTCTCTTAATACTGTAAATTATAACACTGTTGTCTAGTTATACTTTGCAGTGATTAAGTCTTTGCCAATCTTTAAGAAGCAAATGTAAAAACTCTTAATGCTGTGAAGTATAACAAATATATTTTAGTAAAAACGAATGAACTCACTCAGTATTTCCCGATGACAAAACCTTTTTAACACGTGTTTCAGGTAATTACAGTAGATTGGAAAAAGAGATGGATCCGGCACTGAAAGGCATCAAGAAGTGGCTTATTTTATTAAATCAAATTAAGAAATATTGTTTTATGTAATTGGGTTTATTCCTGATTAAAGCTACCTTTGTAAAACATGGGTTTATCCCATCCATTTAATAAATAAAATCCGGTGTTTTCTAAACTCTGATATTTTTCCTAACTCACGGTCCTGATGAAATTTCCGCTGCAATATTTTTCAAAATAATCACCGGTACCACTTGGCTGTTCGCGACTCCCGATTCCGTCCAGGGTGGGTCGGGGGCCGTGACAGTTTATCGTCTCGGTGAGCGATCTCGGTTCCTCAGTCTACGCCATCAAGCATTGATGAATCTTTTCTGCAGCTTCAGCTATCTTCATACATTCCACTTGTGCCATTGCATCAGCCTAGTTGAAACCACGCTGCTCTTGTGCAATCAAGGCTCCTCCAGCTCCAGAGTTCCCTTGGCCTGTCGAAGTCTTAGCAGGTGTGACAGGGACCATTGACCTTTCTGTGTTCTGAGCAGCAGCTGCATGGGTAGCCTTATATCCCCCTGGTACCCTCTTGAAATCCCTCGCAAAGTGTCTCGACTTATAGCAACTATAGCATCTTAGCTTGTCTTTCAATGACCCATGACGAATGTTTGTCGCAGGATGACGTCCATACCTTTTTGTAAACTTCTCTGCTTTAAAAGCTGCCATAGCTAGGTTCCAAGACACATCCAGCTCATCTAAGTCTTCTTCAACTACCTGATTTAACTCTGCATTTATAACATTTGGAGGCGAGAGATCACCAGCTAAGAATGCACTTAGACTGTTAATCATGGAAGCTGCGAGAGCCAGCTTTTCTTCATTCTGCTTAGTTAAGAAGGCCATATTTTCGACTAAGGGTGTGGATGGAATGTTTTGAGATGATGATTGGGCAGCAGGACTGAATGCTACATTAGCATGCTGAGGTTGGGGTTGCTACTGAACACTGGTGGTATTAACAGTTACTGTTTGAGGAGTGGGAAGTGACATTTTGTACACGTAGTTGGTCTTTTGCACTTGTAGAGGACTGAAAACAATATTTGGATTGTTTTTGACAACTCCATGGACGGGACTGAAAACCAAGTTAGGATGACCCTGGGACATCAAAACAGCATTGTTGGAACTGGTCATGCCGGCGACGATCAACGAATTCTTATGATTGAGCTCTCTATGTTGATTATTGATCTCACAAGACTTTATTGTGGCAATCAGTTCAGTAAGTGTCACTTCCTTCAGACTCTTCATACGCTTTATCATAGAAACATCAGCATCCCAGCTCTTTGATAGCGAGTTCAGTAGTTGGTGATTCATTCCACTATTTGAGATGTTAGTTCCAGCACTTACCATTTGTGAGACAAGTTTGACGAATCTTCTTATCTGGTTTTCAACAGTCGCACCATAAATGTGATTGAAATAACTGAATTGTTGATTCATCATGTTCACTTTGCTTCCCTTCATGTTACCATTACCCTCATACAAGTTTATCAGCTCATCCCAAATTTATTTTGCACTATTGCAGTTCCTCACGGCGATTGAAATGTCCGGACCCAGTGCCATTGAGAGAGTTGCTTTAGCACTGTCATCCTCTTCCTTGATTTTTCTGTCTTCTTCAGTCTATATGCCTTCAGGTTTTGGAATCTGGGTTAGAGGGTCATCTTCAGTAGCGTACATGATGGTACGTGGTCCATTCCTAATACTCCTCCAAACAGAAGGCTCCTTGGCCTTACAATACTGCTCAAACCAGAACTTCCACTCATAGTAGTCGTCACCGTATAGTAGCCTTGGAACTTTGGTAGATCTGCCAATAACTTAATCGAGTTCTTGACGGAAAGCCAATGACTGAGTCTTAATTGCAGCAAGGGTAGCATTGGCGAGATCTGCAACAGTCACAACACCGTTCATAACACCGTTTGGATTTAACATTTTAATTTTACCAAATAAGAATTAGATCGATTTTGAAACTGAAACTGTGTCTGAGATGATGAACAGTGTCCGAGATGATGAAGATCTTGAACAGTGTTCAAGATGATGAGCTTATCCGAGATGATAGTCTTATCTGAGATGATAGACAGTCCGAGATGTAAAGTTCTTGTTCGAGATAGTGGTTTATCTAAGATGCTTGATGTTAATTTAAGATGCAGACAAGAGTCAAAACCAAAGATCCGATGTAACACCTCGAAAATTCACGTCCTATAATGTATTGACACGTGTCATAAGCTTTGAACGTGTGAAAGAATACTCTAGAAGGATTAAAGTTGACGATCATGGAAAGTATGTGTAAATACGAGTTCTGAAGGTCAACAGTGAATAATTTTATTATACATTAACCCTACATGATGCTCATACCTTCAAACGAATAATTCATGGATCATACGAAGCTGAAAGTGAGAGATTACAATTACAGGGGTTAAATGTGTCAACATGTTTAAAGATATACCTCTGAGTGACCTTTTGACAAACCCGAAGCTTTGTAATGGTTAATTATGCTCACTAGAATACACGATTAAAATTTCATAAAGTTTCGTAATCGTATGAGCAAGTTGTGATCAAATTCGTATTCAAGGGGTTAAAGTGCAAACATTGAAAGTTAAGGCTTTTTTTCGGGTTAACCGGAAGTGATCAGGGACTTGGCAAAGTGGGTATAAGTCCTAAAGCCCTTGTGGGTAAATATAAGGGGGTCAAAATGCAAGAAATAACCTTAGTTGCCCCTTCGTGAAGCCAAAGGTCAAACTGCAAAACAAAGAAAAGGAAAATTCTGATATTTAAGGGCCATGCGGCCCGCATTAGAATCAGTTAAACATGAAGCGGGCCGCATCAGACCTGCAGATGCAGAAAAACAGGCAGCAGCCTGTTCTGTGCAATTGTGACCCATCTAGCCGGTTTTTATCACTTATAAATGACCCCTAGGCACCCCCTAAGCACTAGGATCATGTGTTGATCAGTTGTGGAGTGTGCTAGACTTAGTTGTCAAGCAATTGTGGTGCTTAAATCCACTATATAAAGCCCCCTTGTGCAAACACATGACCATTCATTCATCAAACTCACTTCTGGTCATTTTGAGGAGCACAAGAGCTGATACAAAGCTTCCTAATCATCCATTAGACACTTGTAAGTATGCTAGACCCTTCTTAATTAAGTCTTGCTTTATATTTAGCTTAAAAGTCAACATATCGTAATTAGCAATTGACTTCGTGATTAATTAACGATAGCTCAGTCATATCCCGAATTAAAAGTACCGTTAGATAGGTAATTATATGGGTATTAAACCCTTATAAGGGCACGTACTGATTCCAGACCTAAATAGGTCGTTTGCCGAGTCAAACGTTGACCGAAAAAGTCAACAGTTTTGTAAATTACGATTTAATATACGATTAGCAATCCGAGAGGCGTGTAACCTGTTTTAACCTTAATATAACTTGGTAATAAGTATAAGAACTTGTTCATACTTGTCCGACTCGACAAATTTCCGTTTAAACCCGGTTCGGAACCGAAAGACGCAAAACTTTGACTTTTGCTTTGACTTCGGTTCTGACCCGTTTTAGTTTGATTTGGAATTGCCTTAGTGCTTCATTAGGGTTGGGTTACATGATGGTATAAGCCTCTGTACTTGTTTCGTTGATTATCCGATTCGTTCGCGCGGTTCCGTTAAATGCTTAAAATGGACCGTAATGCCCTTATAACCTTACAACGAGAATTTTGAAAATGTGGAAGTACAATAATCTTAGTTACTGATTATTAAACATGTACGTAAATTTTCACGTCAATCGGAAGTCTAGATTAATAGATATGCGCATTAGCGTAAATAATAAACTTTTTATTAATTAATCGGCGCGATTAGCGCATAGCCTATCTAAACCCGATTTTCGGCACCAAACCTTTTACCCACTGATGTTAAATAATATTTTGGGATTTTTGAAGATTTTTAATTATTTTTAAACTGATCTTAAGCTAGGCTTATCGCCTTAATTCGGTTAATACCGAATTTACCCTTTTCGGTCATAAAATGATTTCTACAAGGAATTTTGACGCGAATCCAATTGCTACTGATTTTAAATAATAAATGTAATGTTTTGAGCCTGTTTAACTAATCAGAAAACCCAGAATCGTATTTTTAATCGTACGTCGCTTAAAACGGGTTTATACGCGTATTATACGCGTAGTTTAGGCTTAAAACCATTTTGACACATAAGGATTATTACCAACTAATATAATCTATTAAAAATAAGTTTTTCACTGATTACTTCAGTCCCGAACATCAGGGTTACGTTAAATCCCTTTTTATAATCTTTAAAATGACCAAAATACCCCTACGGGGCAGAATTAAGGATTAAACTCGTTTTGGTCATTATGGAAGGTATCATTATGATATCACAACATATTTTAAGCATATTAACTTTGGAAACCTGTTCGCGACCTATTCGGTTACCCGTTACGCGTTATTCGCGTTCGAATCGGTTTATATAACTAGTTTATATAAGTTAGCCGAAACGGGTCAAACCTTATCGGTTTTATCTCAAAATTCAGAGTGTGTATGAAATACCCATATCAGATAAGTCTTCAAACTTGTGGGGTCTAAAACACGTTCTATTCCGGTCTTCGCTTAATCATGCGTTTGAACCGTTTTATTTCCTTAAGACTAACCGGTCTAAGCTTAGGCTTATTTAAAGACCCGTTAGCATCCTAATTAATTATTTATACAATCATTCCAGACTAGAGCCTTCCGGTAAATGGTACCTACGCTTACTTAAAGTGAATACGGCTGAGTTATTAAATTCTTACTATTTAAGACAGGAGCTAGCTCAGGTAAATACTCTTAACTTATTTTCCCTTTACGGGCTTGGAATACGGTATAATGATACCGCTTGGTCGGGTATTGAATGTTTAATCGGATTGTGATTAAATTATTGAGGTAACCCGGTTTAATCTGTATTGTTTGAAATAAAAGCCTTTAGGGGTTAATGACCATGTCCCGGATATCCTTGACATCATTGTATTATAAAATGGCCACGCCTTAAGCACGGGGTGTAGGCATACACTTAAAGTTGCTTAAAGGGAAACGGTATCTCACTCTCTTGTGGGCTTATACTTGTGGCGTGTCTGTTAATCTTGACTCGGTTTCTACATCGGGCCCTGAACGTATAACGAACATGTAAATCTGTATACAAGGTTATAACTATAATTGTTCCAAGTTAAAAAGGTTAATTATGCCTCTGTGCATTTTAATCAAATTATAATAGATATTTTGTGCCACGTGCATTCAAATCAATTTTCTTAAACTCTTTTCAAATGAGTCGGTTGAGTGTATTTACCAGTGAAAACTGACGTATTTTCCAAAAGGGTTAAGTGACAGGTACTGAACGTAATTGGCTGGAAGCTCAGGGCGCTAATAAGGAATCTTGCAAGTTCTAGGCGTCTAAAGTCTGTTGAACAAGTGATATGTTTTAAGATCCGCCTGTGGATCCCTTACTTTCCGTTGTAATACTGGATATTACTTTATACTCGGAAATGTAATAATATTTATCTTTCGCTTCCGCTGTGCATTCATATATATTGTGTTGTTTGACTATTATGTTGCCAACCACGTCACGATACTCCCCACCGGGCCCACCGGTGACACGTGGAAATTCGGGGTGTGACATCCGAGATGCAATGAAGAATATCCAAGATGCAATGAAGACTATCCGAGATGAAAGTAAACTTCAAAACAATTTTTTTGAGATGCTTTAAAGATGATTCGAGATGCTTTAAAAACGATTCGAGATGAAAGCAATCTTCAAAGTCAATGATCCGAGATGCTTTTAAGATGATTCGAGATCGTCCGAGATACTTTGAAGATGATTCGAGATGAAGGAAATATTCAAAGTGATATGATCCGAGATGACGGGAGATGATCTGAGATACAATCTGAGATGTAAGTCTTCAAAGGTAGAAACACGAATAGAAGCAGAACCAGCACAATCCGAGCAGCAGAATCTGTGTGATATTAGATCTGAGCCTGGAAACAGGTTCGACAGGCTCTGATACCAATTGTAAGTCCCAAAACGAGATCACAATGATATCGCACAAGCTTGTTTGGTGGCGGAATCACACAAACAAGCTATGATTCAAAAGAAAAGAGATGAAGAAGAAAGATTTGTTGATTAATGCTTAAACTTGCATACAATGATTGTCCAATACAAGTTTCTAAAACAAGTCACCAACAACCATGCTCCTAATGGTCATTTACTATTTATAGAAAGGGATTACGGAGCATCCCCCCTAAAACCTAGGCCCAAAACCCAAAAGCCCACAACTAATACCCATAAATCTACTAATCCATAAACCTATAGGGCCTAATAGAAATGATACCATTTGGGTGATCCTAGACCGCTTAACAAAGTCTGCGTATTTTCTCGCGATCAAAGAAACTGACAAGTTTTCGAAACATGTAACCATCTACTTGAAAGAAGTAGTTGCTAGGCATGGAGTGCCAACTTCGATTATCTCTTATCATGATCCACATTTTGCATCCGATTTGTGGCAGGCTATGCACAAATCCTTCGCCTCGCGTTTAGACATGAGCACTGCTTATCACCCGCGGACTGATGGTCAAACTGAACGTACCATCCTAACAGTTTAGACATGCTGTGAGCATGTGTTATCGACTTTGGTAACAGTTGGGAACGACACTTACCTCTGGTAGAGTTCTCTTACAACAATTGTTACCATACTAGCATTCAGGAAGCACCATTCGAGGCATTGTACGGACGAAAGTGTTGGTCACCTTTGTGTTGGAAGGAAGTTGGAAAAAGCCAAATCACCTGCCCGGAACTTGTACTTGACACCACGGAAAAGATTGCCCAGATTAGACAACGAATGGAGGCGGCTCATAACCGTCAGAAAAGCTACGCTGATAGGTATAGGAAACCTTTGGAATTCCAGGTCGGGGACCAGGTTCTACTAAAAGTCTCACCATGGAAAGGAGTGATACGTTTTGGCAAAAGGGGCAAGCTCAATCCACAAAACGTTGGACCTTTTGAAATCACCGAGAAAATCGGTATAGTGGCCTATAGATTAAACCTGCCTGAAGAGCTCAGTGCGGTACATAATGTTTTTCATGTATCGAATCTGAAGAAGTGTCTATCAGATGAAACGCTTAGCTTTCCTTTTAAGGAACTCACGATCGACGATCAACTACGCTTCGTTGAGGAACTGGTTGAGATCATGGATTAAGAAATCAAAACCCTTAAGCGTAGCCAGATACCAATAGTTCGAGTTCGTTGGAACTCACGTCGTGGCTCAAAATTTACCTGGGAAAGGGAAGACTAGATAATGCGCAAGTATCCCCAATTGTTTAACAATACTTCCAGCATTAAGGCTACTACTGAATTTCGGGACAAAATTCCAAACCAACAGGGAGATGATGTGACACCCCGCAGAAACATTTAAACACACTAGCTTATAAGTGGTTGCACACTAAATTTCAGGACGAAATTTCTTTGAACTTGGGGATAATGTAACACTTCAGGTTTTTCCTGCACGTCTCATTGTATGGTCTGATTTTTGTGAAGTTAATTATGTGGACATAATGAACGGGAATTATATTATAATTGTTATTTAAATGTATATTTGTGATTGTGAATAAGGGTTAAATAAAGTAATTAAAAATATAAGTCCAACCGCACAGTCTAAACCAACGTGTGCGACCAGATGGTGCAGCCGCACACCTTCTATTTCCGTACACTCCTTATTTTGCTTTGGGCCACGACACACCACACAATATAGAACCAGGCCTAACAACCAGCCCATGAGAAACCCTAGTGATGCCGCACGCTTACTGATGTGTGTGGTATCCTTGGACTAGTAGAAAAACTCCACTTCAGCCGACATAAAGGAATGTTGGCAGCAATCCCTAGAACATTCTCTCTCTCTCTCTCTTCATCAACTTTCTCTCTCTAAAAACCCTAAAACATTTCTATTCTTCTAGGGAGATTAATGGCAGAAAATCCTCAAGGACAATGTCATTCTATTCCTTCCTCTTCGTAGCATCATCCTCCTCATGTTTATCGCACATTCTTACATCTTAAATCCCAGGTTAGTGTGTTCGTTATTTGCACCCTAGATGAACATACTTGATGAAAAACTGCTTGACCGATTATGCATAATGAGTGTAAACAAAATAAAGAACTTGGATAGATTGATGACTCGTGTGATGACATTTCTGTGTGGTGTTTATAAAGGTGATATATTTGTTGTGAAAGTTTAGACCTTTATGAATAATTGATGATGATGCTGTTTAAATCTGTTCATGATGCTTGAATAGATGTTTAGGTTGATAATGTGTTTATTCACGAAGTATGTGAGGAAACTCTAGTGTCCTCTTGATAAGAGTCTTTGAAGATGAGTCCAAATCTATGCATGATTTTGAATGATTGTTGTATGTATAAATCCGATTATGCAAAGAATGATAAACGATTGTTGTTTATGGTCCAAGTATGTTTGACGAAATGTTGATAAATATAATGTTAGGATAAAAAGATTGATGCTAAAACATGTGTTTGATCTATTTGAGATGTTTACAGTTTAATTTGAATCAGATACCGCACATTCCTAGAGGGTACAACTAAACATGTGTATTGTACCACCTGGGTGACACACCGCATGGCGCACACTGGCAAGGCAACATGTACCGCACACTTGAAATGGTACAATCATAGGTGCACCCCGTCTAAACCAGTGATGCTTAGTCGCACACTCGGTTGACCTCACACTTCTGCTGTACAATTATCGATGCATAAGGTACAGCTACAAACTGCATGACCGCACACCAGCAAGTAGGCCGCACACTTGCTGGTGGGCCGCACTCTCTTTTAGGATGTGTAACTTATTGGTCCGCACACTCTAAATAGACTAATATCTTAACTAGACCGCACATACTCGCTCACCAACTATGTAATTAAACCGCACACTCATTATTGGGTTATATTACTGGACCACACACCCTGTTCTGGACAGCACACTAATGTATAATGTTATTGGGTTGTTTGTATACTGTTCATCTATTGGGCTTGTTATATGGGTGGTCGTGTGTCTCTTGTGTAATACGTAAAGATAATGTGCTACGTGATACATGGAATATTTGCATACAAAACCTGATTTCAACTTGGTAACCAAAATAGGACGTGATTGACCAACTTTAAAAAAAGTAAAATACCTACCGAGCAAAACAAATGTGAGTTCACACACTTTACTAAAAGCATGTATTCCCAGTGGTTGGGAACAGAATAAACGACACTTTCCTAGGTTTGGGATTGCTTATTCTTCCTGGTTTTGGAATACGGTTAATTACTATTTATATTTCATGAACAAGTGTACTAAACGAAACTCTATCACGAAGTCCCCACTTTCTATACCGATTAGTCGCCAGTGCCTGGCGAACGTGATATTAGTTGATATCGCTATTTAGGTTTCACCAACCTCACACCGTGCCTAGAGAGGATCGATCGTGAACTAATAGGCCTTGGCAAACCGTCAATGATGTAACAACGATGAAACAGGTCGCAAAAGTATTTGGTGTACGTAGTTTAGTAGCTTACATATGGGGTAGCTCCCCATGGCATGATATAAATGAGTAATTTAACAAATACACATTTTATGGAATTAAAACTGGATAACTCGTGAACTCACCAACTTTATGGAATTAATTAGACTAAACGCTATCTCAGCGCCAATGCAACGTAATGCAAACTCGAAACGCAATTATTGGTAGTAGTAATGTTATGATGTGAGCCTTATTTGTTTACTTGTGTGTGCTTTATATATGTTTTGGATGGTATTCGCAAACGCTATCACAACGCAGACTCGAAACGCGGATTTACTTATGTTATATGTGTTATTTGTTTGATTATTTGTTTAAATATATTATGGTTATCAACGCAACGCTTATACACTCAAACGCGCACTCGCTACTCGATTAAACGCAACGCAACACTTAACGAACGAAATAAAAGTTGGAAAACTAGCAAACGCAACGAGGCTGTCGAATGGGCCACCGTCCGAATGGACATCCGACCGGATGACCATCCGCTCGGATGACCATCCGTCTGGATGACCATCCATCTGGATAGCCATCCGCCCTGAACACGGCGCGCTCCACCGACTTAAGTCTCAGTCTCACTCTATAAATATCGCCGTACACCCCTCATTCACTAATTTGACACCTCCATCTGAACACCCGCACTCAAGACGCTCTCAGTCACTTTTCTTCAAGATTCAAGGCTATTTCGTAAGTATTTCTCCTCAAATCTTGTATAATCTTCATCACCAATCACTTCTACATCATCTTCTTCATCAAAATCACACACAAACACTAACTTTTCTCTCGAAATCGCCTGGTTCGGACCTCTTGAAGGTGTTCCTGTCGCAACCCCCGACCCCTACCCCAGGAGGCGGGCGGTAGCGGCACGCAGAGCAGGTGGTATCCATGTTTATTAATTTGGTCATGGAAATTTACATAAGGACCGGCCGTAGTTAGAAAATAGTTTATCAGAGTAACACCGTAATTTTTATAAATAATAAACACATGGGAAAAACCCAGGTTTTCATTTATAATATGTTTATAGGGGTAAGCCCTATTTATTGAAATAAAACTTCTTTCTTGTTTAGGTAACTTTTATAGACACTTTTTCAAGCCTTCAGTGCTCTCCAGCTGGCTTCTGTTTGGCTTTCAGATTTTGTTACCTGAAACGCGTTTTAAAAAGTTTTATCAGCAAGAAATACTAGTGAGTGCATCCCAATTTAATCAAAACAAGCTTTTATCATTTTACAGTATTGAGAGCGATTGCAATCTTTATATCTACCAAATTACCACCCACGGTACTGTCAATCCTCACTTGTGGTCATGTTATTATTCACAGTATTAGTAACAAGTAATGTATACAAAACCCCAACATACCGACAGTAATTGTAGAATACATAGACTCAATCATTGTTTATCATAATTTAAAACAATTGAGGTTTTTTTTATAACAGTTTGTTATAAAAAAGAGAATGACTCACATTGTTGTTTTAGATAATACTACTGCTTTCTGGTGACTTCCTGGTTATAATCTATTAAATTAAACAATGCACACGTCTTAGTAAGATAACCCAATTTACATTAGCTATACCCCCGAGACAGAACTCCAACGACTGAGTCAGGCAGAGCCTCGACATGCGTTACGGAGCTCTAGATCAATCGGGCAGAGTAACTAATACGTAACAGGAGGTTATAATACTTACAATGAGGCAGAGCTTCGCTTTTTAGGGGTATTATACCCAAGAGTTTTAGCTTATATATTGAGAGAGAAAAGAAAATTGTGAGCGACTGAAACTGAGCTCGAACTCTCAATTTATAGGCTGATCAGGGGCGGCTCATGTGCCGCGAGCGATTTAAGATAAGGCTTCGCGGCCCGCGAGAGCCGTAGGCTAGGCTCTAGCCTAGGTGAGTCATGACCTAGCTTCAACACGCATGAGGACACGTGGCGGCACCGGGTGCGGCCTGGTGTCACTGGGTCGCGCCCTGCGACAGACCCAGTGATACAGATTGCGGCCCGCGAGCGGTCATAAAATTATGTTTTTCATGATTTTTATTAATGTAGAGGTATTTCAGGCCCGTTTTTCATATACGGGGTGTACTTTAATGGTTTTAGGAGAGTTGTTATATCCTCCCCACCTTGGTTTAGATCTCGTCGTCGAAGTCTACTAGAACAGGTGTGGATATTTCCTTTGCATCTCCGACTCGAGCTCCCAAGTGTATTCTGGTCCTCTCTTGGAATCCCATTTCACTTTGACCAGAACTAATCTCTTTTGGTTGAGGTTCTTAATCTTTTTGTCTTCAATCTGTAGCGGTCTCTCTACAAACTTAAGTTTCTCATTTACCTCTATGTCCTTAAGATGTACCACTAATGTTTCGTCTGCTAAGCACTTCTTGAGATTACATACATGAAATACATCATGTATTCCTGCCATTTCCTCTGGCAGTTGTAGCTGGTAAGCTATGGGTCCTATTCTTCTGATAATCTCAAAAGGTCCAACATACATGGGGCTTAGCTTTCCCCTCTTGACGAATCTAACCACTCCTTTCCATGGAGAAACTTTTAATAATACATTATCTTCTACCTGAAATTCCAAAGGTTTTCGTCTGTTTTCTGTATAACTCTTTTGACGATCGCGTCCTGCTTTCAGTCTTTCCTTGACTTGAATGATCTTGTCCGTTGTTTCTTGTACTAGCTCTAGTCCAGATAGTTGTTTTTCTCCAATTTCTGCCCAACAGACTAGAGTTCGGCACTTTCGTCCATATAGTGCTTCAAATGGTGCAGCATTGATACTGGTATGATAGCTGTTATTGTAAGAAAATTCTATTAATGGTAAACGATCATCCCAATTTCCTCCAAAATCAATTACACAAGCTCTAAGCATATCCTCCATTGTCTGAATTGTCCTTTCGCTTTGTCCGTCCGTTTGAGGATGATAAGTTGTGCTTAGTTTTAACTTGGTTCACATTGCTTTCTGGAAACTAGTCCAAAAATGAGAAGTAAAACGGCTATCTCTATCAGAAACAATAGACAAAGGAATTCCATGTAATGAAACTATTTTATTTACATATAACTTGGCTAATTGTTCCATACTGAAAGTTTCCTTCATAGGTAAGAAATGAGCAGACTTGGTTAATTTGTCTACAATTACCCAGATTGCATCATTACCCTTTCGTGTCTTGGGTAATTTAGTAACAAAGTCCATTGTTATCAATTCTCATTTCCATATTGGCATTTCTAGTTGCTGCATTAAACCTGATTGTTTCTGATGTTCAGCTTTAACCTGTGAATAGGTTAAACACTTAGCAACATAGATTGCTATATCCTTTTTCATTCCTATCCACCAGAAATTCTTTCTTAAGTCTTGATACATTTTATCATTACCAGGATGTATCGTATACTTAGACTTATGGGCTTCTTCTAAAATTCGGTGGCGTAGGTTTCCTTGTTTGGGTATCCAGATTCTTTTCTTATGGAACCTCCAAATTCCATCTATTCCTTGTTCTAATTCCTTAATCATTCCTTTTAATTTTTCAGTATCGCCCTTGATTACTGTTTCTTGTATTTCTCTAATTTGCTCATTTAAATCTATCTGTAGATTTATCTTAAGAGAAGGTACTCGTTTTGGCTTTTCATGATACTTTCGACTTAAAGCATTAGCTACTACATTAGCTTTTCCTACATGATACTGGATATTACAATCATAATCACTAAGAATTTCCATCCAGCGTCTCTGTCTCATATTTAGCTCTTTTTTGCCTGAAAATATATCTTAAACTCTTATGATCAGTTAAAACAGTAAACTTACTACCATAAAGATAGTGTCTCCAAATTTTAAGGGCAAAAATTATGGCTCCTAACTCTAGATCATGAGTTGTATAATTTTCTTCATGATTCTTAAGTTGTCTAGAGGCATAGGCTATAACCTTTTGACGCTGCATCAACACACATCCATAACCTAACTTAGAAGCATCACAATAGACTATCAAGTCTTCAGTTCCTTCTGGTAATACTAGTATGTGCATTGGTTAACTTTTGTTTTAGAATCCTAAAAGTTTCCTCCTGTTTTGGTCCCCATTCAAACTTAATTAATTTGTAGGTCAACTTCGTTAAGGGAATAGATATTCTAGAAAAATCTTGAATAAAACATCTATAATAACCTGCTAGTCCGAGAAAACTTCTCACCTCCGTTGGTGATTCAGGGACTTTCCACTTAGTAATTGCCTCGATTTTTGTGGGATCTACATGAATTCCTTCATGATTAACCAGATGTCCAAGGAATTGCACCTCCTTTAATCAAAATTCGCATTTTGAAAATTTAGCATAAAGCTTTTCTTTTCTCAGCAAATTTAAAAGTATAAACAAATGCTCTACATGATCCTCTTTACTCTTAGAGTAAATGAGAATAACATCTATAAAGACAATTATGAATTTATCTAGATATGGTTTACATATTCTGTTCATCATGTCCATAAATGTGGTTGGGGCATTGGTTAAACCAAATGGCATGATTGTAAATTCATAATTACCATACCTTGTTCTGAAAGCAGTTTTAGGAATGTCCTCTTCCTGTACTTTCAATTGATGATATCCTGAGCGTAAATCGATCTTAGAAAAGAATCGAGCTCCTTGCAGTTGATCGAACAGATCATCGATTCTTGGTAGTGGGTACCGATTTTTAATTGTAGCCTTGTTCATATCTCAGTAATCAATGCACATACGCATTGATCCATCCTTCTTCTTGACAAACAAGACTGGTGCTCCCCATGGCGATGAACTAGGCTATATAAAACATCTTTCCAGAAGTTCATCCAACTGTTTCTTCAGTTCCTGCATCTCAGCTGGTGCTAAACGATAAAGTGCATTGGCAATTGGTGCTGTCCCTGGCAATAGGTGAATTCTGAATTCAACCTCTCTATCTGGCGGTAATCTAGGTAACTCTTCTGGAAAAACATCTGAGAATTTAGATACTACGGGAATATCTTTTAATTCTTTCCCTTTAGTGTTAATGATTATAAAATCATATACACTGGTGATCCTTTCCTGGCACAACTTGTTGTTTTCATTACAGAGATGAATTTTGTGGACTTAGTTGGCTTATCACCTTTAATTGTGATCTTTTCACCCTTTGGTGAACTTACTAGTACAGACTTTTGATCACATAGAATACTGGCATGGTTGGCTACTAACCAGTCCATTCCTAATACGATATCAAATCCTGCCAAATTCATTGGGTAAAGGTTAGCAATAAAATTATGGTTTAAAATTTCTATTCTTGCTCCCTGCAAGAATTCAGTAATCTTAATGGATTCTCCATTCGTCGTTTCTACCAAACATTCTTTTGGAAGTTTAGTTAATGGTTGATTGAGAAGTTTGCAGAACGAAGTATTAATAAAACTTTGGTTTGCACCAGAGTCAAATAATACTTTAGCAAAAATATCGTTAACTAAAAACGTACCGGCAATCACATCCGGAATCATCTTGGCTTCTTCAGCTGTCAGAACAAATGCTCGAGCATTCTTAGTAGTTTTGATGTTTGTAGCTGGAGCTAGTTTCAGACAGTTCGGTTTGATATGCCCCGTCTCTCCACAGTTGAAGCATAGCTTGTTGATGGGTTTCCTCCTGCAGTCTTCTTCCTTGTGTCCAGACATTTTGCAGAAGTTGCAGTATATTAAGCATTTTCCTGAATACTACTTCTTGCAGTACTTGCAGTAAGATGCAGAAGTAGAACGTGTACTTTTCCCACGGTAGTTATTTCCATAACGAAATTCTTGGGCAAGTTTTTGGGCTAGGTTCTTTCTCTGGTTCTCTTCTTGCGTACGTACTAATTCATAAGTCAAGGTATTGGTTAATTCTACTGCTTCTTCTATGGTTTGTGGCCTAGCTACCTTGACTACGTGTCTGATTTCACTAATTAATCCCCAGATGTAACGAGAGATTAATACTGGCTCTGGTGAGGCTAAGGTTGGTACTATTCTGGCATATTCGAAGAATATGGTAGTGTAACCTTTGCAGTCTATTCCAGTCATTTTAAGATTTAAGAATTTATTAGCAATTTGTTCTTTTTCATGAGGAGGACAAATTTCCTTTCAACTATGTCTTTAAAGTCAATCCATTCCATATTATAAATTTTATCACTTCCTCTAGACTGGAGAATAGTATTCCACCATTCTAAGGCTGCATTCTTAAAAAGATTAGAAGCAAACATAATCTTATCTTCATCTGCACATTTGCTTATTTTTAAGACTGCCTCTATCTTTTCTATCCGACGTAGAGCTGCAATGGCTCCTTCATTGCCAGAGAATTCTATTGGTTTGCAAGACCAGAATTCTTTGTAAGAACAACCATATGACATGGTTCTTCTTCTTTTTGGAATAGGTAATTGGAGTAGCGGTCCATTATTCATGTTGTGACTTGGTTCACTAGGTGGTCGTTTACTTCCACTTTTATTATTTTCCGTTTTTAACAGACTTTATAATATAAGGCATAGCATCTATAATTCCTTATGCTACTATGTGTTGGATGACACTGTTATCTATTTGGTTTCCATTATTATCATTATTCTGGTTTTCCTGATTTACTTCATCGTTCATCTGGATTTACAAACATTTATCAGGTATTAATATCACAGAATAAAATTTAATGCAAAGAATCAAACAAACAGATTGATCAAAAATGTCGAACATTACGATTTTTACTCTTTTCATATATATATATATATATGGGAGGGCTATATAGAAAACCCACTTGAGTTGAGAAAACCCAAATAAACCCTATGTAACATTTTTATTTTTTTCTAAAAAAAATAGGGAATGTAATATAAATGTACACGGACCTATTTATGAAAAAAAATGTAAAAAACGCTTAATAGTTTTTTTTTTTAAATGTTGAAAATTTGTATGTTACATTTTTTTTGGACAAACATATTATGTAACCTGAAATTTGTAACATTTTTTTAAAAAAAAAAACTACTCAGTGTTTTTTTTGTGTTTCTTTTTTAAAAATGTTCAAATATATGTATATTACATTTCCTATTTTTTTTAGAAATGTATCTTGAGTTTACATGGGTTTTTTACAAAGGTTTTCAGGGTTTAGTCAACTGGAGTGGGTTTTCGATTTATCTTTCCCCTATATATATATATATATATATATATTACAATCTACAACTGGAATTTAAACACACTATTAGTTATGCATCAATAGATATTAGGTTACCTATTTTAGTTGATTTGATTGATTTTTTTTTTCAAACCACACACGTCTATTAACTATGCATGTGTCTGGGCATTTACTTCCCTATTGGATGCTGCTAATGCTCTTTGTTGTTGTAACTTTCTCATTCGTTTTCTCTCTTGTGTGCTCCCCTACTAAACCATCCTCTCTTTTTCGAAGGGAATGGTTCCTCGGATTACGCCTTAAAGATGAAAATCCCCTCTTCTGTATCAGCAGAATACCCCGAAGAAGTAGGCTGTGATGAGGTTCCTTCACTTTTGGGAGAACTATCTAGATGATGATAGGCGTCAGACGTACCTTGTTCACTCATACTGTAAACTAACAGATTGTCAAATAACACAAAACAATAATATACATATATACATATAATCACAGAGATTATTTCCTAACATAATTGATAAAATTTTGGTGTCAGCAGAACACTTATGTGGCTTAAATCAGTGGTTGTAGCTCTGATACCACCTTCTGTCGCAACCCCGACCCCTGCCCCGGGAGACGGGCGGTCGCGGCACGCAGAGCGGGTGGTATCGATGTTTATTAATTTGGCAGTGGAAATTTACATCAGGACTGTAGTTAGGAAATAGTTTATCAGAGTAACACCATAATTTTTATAAATAATAAACACATGGGAAAAACCCAGGTTTACATTTATAATATGTTTATAGGGGTAAACCCTATTTATTGAAATAAAACTTCTTTCTTATTTAGGTAACTTTTATAGCTACTTTTTCAAGCCTTCGGTGCTCTCCAGCTGGCTTCTATTTGGCTTTCACATTTTGTTACCTGAAACGCGTTTGAAAAAGTTCTATCAGCAAGAAATACTAGCGAGTGCATCCCATTTTAATCAAAACAAGCTTTTATCATTTTACAGTATTGAGAGCGATTACAATGTTTATATCTACCAAATTACCACCCATGGTACTGTCAATCCTGACTTGTGGTCATGTCACTATTCACAGTATTAGTAACAAGTAATGTATACAAAACCCCAACATACCGACAGTAATTGTAGAATACATAGACTCAATCACTGTTTATCATAATTTAAAACAATTGAGGTTTTGTTAAAACAGTTTGTTATAAAAAAGAGAATGACTAACATTGTTGTTTTAGATAATACTACTGCTTTCTGGTGACTTCCTGGTTATAATCTATTAAATTAAACAATGCTTACGTGTTAGTAAGATAACCCAATTTACATTAGCTATACCCCCGTGACAGAACTCCAACGACTGAGTCAGGCAGAGCCTCGACATGCGTTACGGAGCTCTCGAAAACTACAGCTTCGTGCAAAGACGACCTTTCCTAAGGTCGGAAACTATTTTGCCTTTCCTAAGGCTGACACAATACACACATTTTCGAAAACACACGCATAACACAACCGAGCGATTTTGTCGAGATTAGGTGTGAAAACCAGGAACTCTCGATGAGATTACTCACTCCACGCGTATTTTACTCTCAGCACGAGAATCTTCGTTGAGCTAGGAGTGACATCCGAATCTCGACGAAATTCTCCACCTCTATCTCGTGGTTTTACCACACTGTTAGGAACAAAGTTATTAAGTTAGGGGTGAAACCCGCACCTTAATAACTTGTTCCACTCCCTGCTTAATTTTACAAAACTCTCACCAAAGTCTCGACTGTTCCAATGACTCGAGATGCATAGTAACTGGAAGGATGATTGTCGTTCACCGTACCACAGTGAGAAAGCATAGTCTATTAGGCCAAAGCGTACACTCGAACTCGCTGTGAATAGTTGAATCACTTTGGGTAGTCAATGTCTAACACCCAAGACATTTTATTTTCTAGCCCGCAATCGCCGATTTTACGCTTTATTGATTTTATGTGTTTATATGTTTATATGTTTCGGTTTTGGAGAATTTACGCTTTTCGCTCACCAAACGCACACAACTTGCACACCACACTCGCAATCTAAAATGCTAACAACACACAACGCCCCTACGTTCTATTACTCTCATACGTTACATTACTTGTTGATGTACGCTATACTACTCGCTATCACTCGCAACTCTCGATCGCGCTACGCAAGCTTTGAAAGATAGGTGAATACGTGCAAAATATGTAGGTGAATACGTGAAAAATATGTGCTTACGTGGATTATGTGCTCCTATGTGCCTATGTGCTTACGCGCTTATGTGGTTATGTGCTTATGTGCCTATGTGTTTATGTGCCTACGTGTTCCTATGCTTTACCTAATAATAATAAGTATGTTGGTTAAACGCTAAACTTTTCAAAACCCGACATAATTAAATCTCGTCTAATTCATATGACGACGTCTGCTGCAGACAATATCGTCATTTGGATTGCATACTCACCGTGCTGCTCGACAAAACCATGCTGACAAGCGTATCGCTTCACTGGTTGCCAAGGAAATGGCTAAAGTCATATCTCAGATCGTCAGTGAGATCAACGAGGTCAGCAACAAGTGCTCTATGGAATCAAAGAGTGACTCTCCGAAAACGCATTTCAGCTTTAAGCAATTCAAAGCATGTGGTCCTAAAGACTTCACTGGTGAAGACAGACCCAGTGCGATGTTCTAGTGGTTTGATTCAATTGAAGTCACCCTTCGTCAAAGCGGATGCCCATACAATCTCCGCACTGTGAATGCTACTGGAGTCTTCCAGTCTAGGGCACTAGATTGGTGGACTGCTGAGCGCAACAGACGCGGTAATGATGCAGCTTATGGACTCACCTGGGAGGAACTGAAGGAAGTCATGATGAAAGAATTATGTCCCCCACATGAACTCCAGAAGCTGGAAAACGAGTTCTGGGTATCAAACAAGAAGGAGGTGATAACGCTGGTCTCACCGCTCGCTTCAAGCAGCTCAGTATCATCTGTCCTAGTCAGGTGGCTACGCCTGATATGACAATCAAGAATTACATTCGAGCCATACCCGACTGTGTAGCTGACTTTGTTCAAGCAGCTAAAACTGCTACCTGTAACGCCTTGGTTATTACAACTTCCTTTACTTAGAAAACTCGCCATGTATTCCATATATGGAAACTCGGCTTCTTTCAAAACCACATTGCCGTTATAAATCAACACTTTCATCATATTAAATTATGATCATTTTTTATCATACTTCGAATGATCATACTTGTTTTATATTCCAATTAATTACATGATTCGATACGTTTTCGTCTTACATAAAAACTTGCACCTATTTTACGAACAACTATCATGAATATGTGTTTTTAATACCCTTCATACATATGCATACCTATCTATACGTTCACAATACATAACCTATACCTTATTTTATACAAACTTATCTAGTTTCATGTATTGTATAAATTAAACACTAATATATATATATATATATATATATATATATAATATTCTTAATAAATAAATTCATCATATGGTGATATTAATTATTATATCAAACTTTAGTGAAAAAAAGAAAAAAAATATATATAAAAACAGCCTTGGCGGCCGGACTCCAACAACCCACATTCAAAACCTTTTATATGGTTTAAACACCTAAGCACATTAGGTTTTAATTTTTAGTTATTTATATTTAACTAACCTAACATGAAATAATATGCTCACTATCTAACTTATATGATCAAATGGGAAAAAATAAACAAAGCTGTCAACAGTTCCCATTCCGATCGCAGGTTTCAAAGAGGAGGTTTTGTTGTGTTTTAATTGCTATCTACAAACTAAACTCAATCAAAGCCCAACCAACTCAAACCCTAAACCCTTCCCTATAAATGCAATATATTCACAACCCTTTTACCACTTTAACAACTCTCAAAACACTCACAAAAAAACCACTTAAACTCAGCTGAATTCAGCAAGTTATAACAGAAACTTTCAGCAATTAAAAGTGAGTTTTAACTCACTTCTACATCAATTTTCTTCTTGTTTCTTTCTTCTTGGCACTTGGATAACCTCTAGGAAGGTTTTCACAAGTTTGCTTGGCAAACGAAGGTGAAACCTCACCATTTTTGAGGTCCAAAGTGCACCTATAAAATTCTGCTCATTTTTATCTTTTTAAATCTTCATGTTTTGATGAAAAACTAGATGGAATCTTGTTACCACCAAGCTCACAACTTAGTCTATGGTTGTGAGTTTGCGTTTAGGGGATTTCCATCAAAGTTTTTGGGTTCAAAAACCCCTTTTATTTTTGTTTGTAATTGATAATCAAATGATGAAAACAAGCACAAGTCATCATCTTCCATATGATGAACTTGTGACTTGTGAAGTGTGAACAAATGGAAGCTTTGGCTTTCCAAACTAAGTTCCACTCCTTCATTTGAACACTATTATAACTTGTTAGATTAGATTTACATTATTGTTATTCATGACCCTCCCACCATCTTCAAGATGGTGTGTGTAGTGGTGAATCTTATAATGAGGTTTTCTAACCTCCATGCTTGACAAACATGATGCTATATGACAATACTTGATTAGACTTAGTTTAGATATTATTATTACTATATAACCTATATATAATTATATAAAAACATAGCTGAGTTTGTGGAGTTAATCAAACCATGATTAACCATCATAAACCTAAGCTATCATATCAAAGATTCTAGAGTTTTTGTTATGATTCCAATGGGCAATTTGGGACCCATGAAACCACTAATTATGGTGTCATAAACAAACTCTTAGAACTTAGATATTACTTTCATATGTACATACTTTCACTACTTTAAATTCCTAATCCCGATTATAAACATTCCTTAAACTCCAATCCGAACATATTCACTCTCCTAATCTCATTAACTCGTCAATACTTGGATAATCGGAAGACTTAGCAATCTTGTGAGTATACTTGAACCCCCTTTTTTGTTTACCACCTTTTTAGGGTGTACCATGTTTACTATGAAAACTTACACTTAAATGCTATTCTTAAATGCACAAACATTCCTTATACATGCATGCCTACTTGATTACTTGATACTTTAAACTTGGGGTTATACGTTTTGTGTTAGACTTATCATTAACTTCGTATGAGCCTATCCTTGACATATATAGCGCTATAGGATTAACGCACCACCCGTAGATTTGAGGTTATGTCATGAGCTTATTGCGTTTCATCATTGGTTTGATTTGTTAAACACATGCCGATTTTAGTGTTTATCTTGTATCAAAAGCTTGCCATGTGGAATCGTTTAAACTCATTTTTATGCTATGTATTTATCAAACTTGTATACTCGCCTTTGCTTTTGCATTGAACTTTATTTTAAACATGTTGCAGGTTGAGGATGACGATGTTATGAAATTGAAGTAGCGATAATGCCTAGATACACATATAGACGCCTTAGGTTTTAATACATTGTATCAATTTTGTATTTGTTTGTTGTATTGTTTTCTTGTATTAAACATGTTGTATTTTCAAATTCCAAGTATTGTAACACTTTGTTATGAATGAATTCAACTTATTTCTTAAATATATTGTCATAATAAGTGTTATGTGTGATGAGCAATCTATTTCGTCTCACTCCGATGTTTCTGCCATCTGTTGGGGTGTGACAGATTGGTATCAGAGCCATAACTATAGGGAATTAGGAAAATGCCATGCTTTTGACCTAGTCTTTAGTTAAGTTCCAAATTCGACCATACTTGATTCATATGCTAATCTCTTGAAATGCCTCTTATGTGTTAATATCTTGAAATGATTTATGTGCTTATACTTGTTTTAATATTTCAAACATACGCTTTCCTAAGGCATTTTACTCGTTTATACAAAACTCGAAACCACTCGTAATACACAAATGAGACGATTTCACCAAAATAGGCGTGAAACCCACAATTTGGTGAACGATTCTCAATCCGTCTATTCTTTTTACACGAAATTCGCCACTAGGTTAGGAGTGAAATCCTCACCTTGATGGAGAATTTCCATTTCAAATTCTAGTGGACCCACGTCAAAGTATCGAAATTAAATTTTGACCCGACGAGTACCAACCACACTTAGGGTACGAAATTGTCAAGTTAGGGGTGAAACCCGCACCTTGTCGACTAGTCCCGCTCCTTGATTTTCAAAAATCCCGCCAATTCTCGAATTTTCGATTGGTTTGGAACATGTAGTAACTGGAAGGGTGAATACAGTTAACCGAAATATCGGCGAGAGTATTCCACCTATTAGGCCAAAGCATGTTTCTCAGATTCAAAAGAATTTTCAACCACTTTGGTTTAGTCAAAGTTCCGTTTTGGAACAATCCAAGTTTTAATCAAACCTATGTTTTACTAGTATCAATCTCATATGATGCAATTCTCCCTTTTCAAATTCAAATTTCTTTCGGGATTGTTTTCTTATATACTCATCATGCTAACTCTTTCTTACATTCATACATCACTCACATGCTTGATTTCAAAAGAAAAAAAACGTCACTCGCTTTGACTTACATTCCTTGTAGCCCCAAAATGGAGACATATCATCGAGATAGGAGTGATTTCCTTACCTTGACGATTAACTCCGCCCCTTCTTTTCTTAAAACGACCTCACCGATGAGTTAGGGGTGATTCCCTTACCTAGGTGATCGTTACCAATTTTTTTTTCTTTTTTCAAAAGGGACTTCATTATACAACGCGATCAAGTTTTATATCTAAGTTGTTTTTCATTTGTCAAAATCCCTACTTATGCAAATTTCAAAGTTCATTGTTTTATTAAACGTATATCTTACCCCATAATCTATTTCACATAAACCGCATACACAAAATACTCAGTCATACCATGAACGTTTTGTTTCCCTATTTTCAAAAATTTGACGAAATGCTACCCATCAACTTAATCGGTCTACTGAATATCTTGCCCACAAATTTCATGCTTAACATAATCACTAAAACACGCTCACATTATATCATTGTACTAAGGACTTTTATTCACAATCAAAAATCAAACCAACCTTCCTCACATTCCTATAAGATCTCATAGATATTAGAAGATCATTTTACTAAAACTCTTTTCAAAATCAATAAATCATTTTACTAAAAACACTTTTCAACGATCACTAAATTCATTATGCTAAATTCTTTTTTAAGAATCAACGTTTTCACAAGAACCTCCAAATTTCAAATTTCTTATTTTATTGCAAGATCCTTTAAAATGATGCAAACCTATTATTTTCAAAAGCCTTTTATACATACACCACTCAATACTTCTTTCAACTTCAAAACACACGGGCAAGAAAACTTCATAGGGACCGACCATTTTCGACTTACCTGAATTCTTCTAAAACAAAAGTAGCATTTTCGTTCTTTACAAAATACGTCACGCATAACCAGTAAATACCTTATACTCTTTTCACATGCACCAACTAAAATCCTCATATCATCGTATACGTTTTAGCCGATATCTCGCAACAATTACATTTATACCATTCAGTTTTACATACTCAACCTTTTGATTGTTTTATATGCTTAAATTTGTTATGCTTCGATTAATACTATATACGCAATCATTATTATTTGTTAGGCCGTTTGATCAGGATCTGTTCGGTTAGAACGTGGTTGGATCGATCAGAATCAAGGTGCGAAATCCCTTGATAGTGTCACAGAATCAACAACAACAAGTTCAACATTTAATCTCGTCTGAATTCTATTGAAGATTGTTAAAGTACAACTGTTCTGGTAGAAATACAGACTGGCAGAGCTTCGCTATCAAGTTCAGTAAAAGTCTTCTAAATGACTAACACTAGCTAGCTATTTATAGGCAACAACCAGGGAGGGGAGAAGTGTCACCCGGACGGATGATGACCCGATCGGATGACTAATGTCTTCCGTCGGATTTCACTTTTACATATCAACACCGTTCCCTGAGTTGTCTTTACACAAACATACATACACATTCATACATATACAAAAATACATACACAGCACAAAATGTACAAGTCTCGATGCAGACGGAAGCTACAGACATATGTACTAACAGACTCCCCCTTGGATGTAGCTGTAGTTCCTTCCTGCATAGTCTTCAATCCTTCCTACTGTGTCTTCTTTCTTTAGCTCTCTGTCTTCTCTTTTCTGCCTTCTCTTCAAGCATCTTTCGTTTGAGTGGCCTACCAACTTCATTCCAGTACTTTCTGTATTCTGGATCACCATCACGCTTCCTATCCCAACGAGGGATCTTGTTTTCCTCTTTCTCAATAGGTGTCTGGTCCGTTGGTGGAGGTCTCATCAGCTTGTACCTTCCAAGTCTCGCAGCTTTTTCAGCAATCTCTTTAAACTTCTGACTGCGATTGTATCTCTTCAAGAACTCATCGATCTCCAAATCTCTCCACTTAGATTTCCAGTATCTCCTAGAATTGATGTCTTTTGCAAAGCACACATCCACTATTTTCTGGTACTGCATCGCTTGAACTTTATCTCGCTTCTCGTAGACAATCTTGTTGTAGAATAAGCAGTCGATATCCTTATTTGAATAGTTCACCAGCCACATAGGATCCAACACGCTGATCCTTCTAGATTTTCCATTGGACTTGTCAAACAGAGAAATTACTGCTTCCGCTGTGCTTTCATTATACAACCACCCTTGAAATTCTTCATAAAAGCCTTGTTCCATTGCACGTAGCGGCATATTCTTCAAACATCTCGGCGGCTTGATATCCAATGTGATATCTTTCTCTCCTGGCTCCAAGATAGTGACAATTTGCTTTGGAAATTGTGGTTTCCAGTCTGGAAATCTTGCTTTTGCTTGCAGCTTTATGTAATTCCACAAGTGTTGATCATGCTGCTTCACATCCAAACCATAATAAAATTGCTTTATATTCTTCGTCTGTACTAACTCTTCAACGTCCCACCATGGGAGGGTTTTAATGTCTGATAAGAATTCAAAGTACTGAACCCCTTGTTCTCGTCTTATAGCATACACTTGTAGATCTTCTAAGTATCCTCAAGACAATATATCACCCCATGAGATATTAGCATCATGCGTGAAGTACTGTAGAGGCCTTATGAACTTTCTTTCTTTCGGCATCTCCTTGAACCACTTCTTTCTTTCTTCAACTAAATTTTCTCGTGGAATGGTTCTTGGAACACCTTCAGTAGTGATTTTCTCCACAATCTTTCTTCTGACTTCATCTTCATTCGGTTCTTTAAACATTTCAGCAAGAGACGAAAATGTTTCATCAACACCAGCATAGTGAAATATTGTCTCTTCATCAGACGAATCAGATCCTTCTTCAACAATAACATCATTGTACTTATCAGCCTCTTGAGCATACTTGAATTCATATTCTTTTTCAGGCGATGAAGGTATCTCATCTTCAATATCAAACTTAAATTTGCCATCGTCTAACCCCAATTCTTCTAGCATTTCAGCTCTTGACCTAGGCACCTCTATCTCCCCCTTATCCTGAGCATGTAGATATATTACAGTAGGTTGTGTAAGAAATACATGGTCAGCATGTTTCTTTCCAGATGAAGAAGACTCTTGATGTTGATCCTCCTCTTGTTCGTTTATCTCATCATTCATAAGATCTTCTATCTTCTGTTGAACTGAAGGATTCACAATTAATAACCCTGTAGATCCTTGGTCTTTATCATCATCTTTGTCAATAAACTCATCCCATGAAGGATCATAGTTTTCAGTTGCCTCAAGGTCCTCTTTCAGCTATTCATCCTCTTCCTCTTCCTCTTCTTTCCACCTTAGCAATAACACTTATGGTTCTTTCGCCATCCTTTTCCTTTGTTCTATTTTCACACGGTGAATAATATCATCAAAATTGTAAGAGAGAGGAGAAGATTCACCAACAAGTACAAAGCCTTGAGCTTGATCAACATCTACCATTTCAACATCTTGTTGACTCGACGATCCAAGAATTTCTTCTGTATCAACAATCAAACCTTTCTTCTTCTGAGTTGCTTCCTCAGCCAACTTTTTCTCTTTCTGAGCCCTACGCTCTTCAACTATCTGAATCTCAATATTGTTGTAGATAGCTTGAACGTTAATGCCCAGATGACTTTCCATCACTGTAGACAACATATTGAGTTGTTCATCCTTCACTGTCTTGTCAGCTCTGAGCGCTTCCATTTCTAGCTTCATCGCTTTCATTTCATTAGCTGACGCTTCATGAAGTTCGCTTAACAGTTGATTCAGCGTCTGATTTATCTCGTTCAACTTCTTCATCTTCAAATGCAAATCAGAAATTTCTGTGGAAAGTTGATCAAAGAGCTTTGCGTTATCATCTATATCTTCTTCCATAGTCTTCATTTTTTCACTTGTTTGATCATGACAGACTTTATCTCTTCATTCACTTTTAACAATTCTTAAACTTGTTTTTTCAACTCATCACGATCCGCCTCTGCCTTAGCTTTTGTTGGTGCATATTTGTGACAACATCTTAGATTTGGTCTTTGTATATATTGTAATTAGTTAAACGATAAACAGTTAGCTGGTTTAGCTTTGTATTAGTGGAATAATAGAGTTTGGGCTAAACAAAACCCAGTTTGGGTCTAAGGGGGACGAATTGGGCTTGCCCATGTAGGAATCCCTAGCCCAAGTAGCAAACCTTGTGTTATATAAACAAGGCTTTGCTTTAGGGTTTAGGTTAATCAGCAAAAACGGTTTTAGAGTGAGAATTCGTGAGAGCATTAGGGCTTGGATGAATTTGAGTGGTTAGGGTTTTGATTGATTGTAATTCTTGTAATTGATAATCAATAGAAACCCGGTTTGATTGTGAATTGCTGTGTCTACTTGTTTCTGTGATATTCTGATCAAGAGGATACCGCACTCTTGATTAGATTGATAATTCTGTGAAGATCCATACAAAAAGGGGACCTATAATTGGTATCAGAGCATTAGGCTCTTGATGTCACACCCTGACTTTTGTGGAAGCGTATGATGTGTGACTAGTTTAATATCATTGCATTCAATGATAATAAACAACGACATGATCAAAACGATGTTCATCCATTCATTGAGTAAAAGTATTACAAATACCGGTTATTTAAGTTTCAAACAACACAACCTTCGACTAAGGTACAGTTCAACAAAAGTGGATGACATCTAAACTTGGAATTTACTTCTAGAATCAACACCCGCGCCCAAGATCCAACTTGTTACCTGAAATACATGTAATTTTGGAAAACATCAACAAAAGTTGAGCTAGTTCATGTGTTTTGTGTGAGTACTGGCAAACTTGTAAACCTTTGAGAGACTCCCTTGAAAACAGGTATGAAATGCGTGTATGAACATACCAAATAAATGTTTTACAAGGACATTAGAGCATGTGAGGACATAGGGAGCACTCGAAATGAGTAGGCTTATACCCTTGTCGATTTCCTCGACTATGTCGATTTCCTTCGACTATGTCAAATTTCCCTTCGACTATGTCAATTCACCTTGACTATGTCAATTCACCTCGACTATTGTCGATTCACCTCGACTAATGTCGATTCACCTCGACTATGTCGATTCACCTCGACTATGTCGATTCACCTCGACTATGTCGATTCACCTCGACTATGTCGATTCACCTCGACTGGGACACCGAAGCACTCATAAGTACCATGAGTGGGGTTCGGCCGTACTCGTTAGATCTAACCTTCGTCCCTAATTATGAGTTAATGGCATTTCAAATTTAGTCTATGCTCACATGATCTAATAATTCATTTCATAGTCAATGCATACTGTTTAAACATTCGTAACATGTATTCCACCCCCGAGAGTTATAAAACCAAAAACAGTTAAGAAAAAAGGGGGACCATGAACTCACTGTTTTGCGTCTTCGGTACTCGTAACCCAAATCTCTTCAGCAAACACGACTCCCTACAATGTACTAGGGTCAATTAGACGAACGGGCCGTGCCTTGCCTTAGCATTTACGTTTTTGAGTTACGTTTCTTTCATATCTTCAATGTTATTCCAAGTTATAATTACTTATTAAAATAATAATTATTTTAACTTTAAATTATAATTAATTTTGGAATAATCGTTAAACAGTATTTTTGTAATAATACTTCTCAAGTATTTATTTTTGTACTTCCTTCCCAATGATGGGGGTATCTCATACATGTATATTTGCATTCTTGTATTTGTAGTCCCAAAATAATATATTTCCAAGTCTAACTTAGAAAATATATATATAAACTTATTTTGTCAAAAAATAATGTATTGTCAAGAAAATATATATTTTTCCCAAAAATCATATATCTTCTAAATATTCCAAGAAAATATATTTTAACTTCCAAAAATAATATATTTTCTCTTTGTTGAAAATATGATATACTTTTTAATAATAACAAAATCATATTTTCATTTCTTTTGTATCCAAAATAGTATTTACGAAAAATACGTTCATAAATGTATATTCCGGAATATTTGTAAGTTGCATTCTATCGTTCGGTTCCACAATATTAAGTGGGTAACTTATATATGTATTCCTTGTGATTTTTGAAACTATTTTGGATTGTAAATTCTTGGTATTTTGTTAAGTTATATTACTTTAAACCCTAAAATAATATAACTAATACACAAAGTATACAAATAATCACACACAATGTGTCTTTAATGTAAACATATATTCTAAATATATTTTTCCATTTTTATTTATAAAAACCAACCTCCAATACTTGTATTTTTATAACAAAATCTATGGCAAAGTTTATATTGAAAACCATAGTTAAAACACACTTGTAAATATTTGTCTAGAAAATATTTTTCTAAGTGTTTATATTTTTAGAAAATTTTGCCATAGTTTCCCCTAAAAATGGTGGTGTCCATGCTATCAAAGCATATCATTTTCTTTTTAAAAATCATCACAAACAATCAACCTACACTTACCAAGTGCCAAAACAATGCTACTTACATAGTAATCATGAACTTGAACTTTCATAAAAACTTGTAGTAACTTGGTAGTGTGTTTAGTAGGTTTAGTTACCCTTTAAAGTGTGTTTACTTCTTTAAAAATCTCAATCTTGGAATATTTAGGTGTTTACAACTTGTAAACATGTTTTACAAAAACATTTCTTCATGACATCTTCTTGTTTCACAAGTGTTTCTACACTTGTTTAACCCTTAAAAATAGTGTATGTTTATGTAAAAACCAAGTCTATGTAAATCTTGTGATTTAACTTGGTTTCTTTGGAAACTATTTTTGAAATCATCTAAATTTATGTCTAGTAAACATATTACATGCTTCATCATTCACAAAATCATTTTCATTTTTCAAGTTCATGAAAACATAAAGCATGATGATCTTGGTCTTTCACAAGATCACCACTTTAACTTACTAGATCATGTGTTTAATCACAATCTAGTAGGTTTCTTATGATGTCTAACTTAGCACAAATCATCAAGAAGCAAATCAACACAAATCAACATATATTCATATGTTAATAAGCTTATGTTAAAGTTTCATGAATATGTTCTTTAGTGTTCATCAAGATTAACAATGTTCATTATCTTTTAACCATCAAAATATGAAGTAACAAGAGATCATAAGGGCCTTACTACTAGCTCTATGGCTAGGGATGAACACAAGATGTTAAGGATGATAAATGTGTTGGGTAAAAGCAAATGAGGAAGGTCCTTCAAGATCCACAGGCTCCACACTTCTTAAGACACCTTCTAGCACCTTAGGATGAACTTGGAATGGATGATCAATGGATGAAGGTGATGGTGGTGTGGTGGATGTGGTTTGGCCGAGAGGAGGGAGCAAGGGAGGAGAAGAAAGTGTGTGTGTTGAGTGGGTGAGAGATAATGAGCTAATGATCTTCTTATAACATATTTAGCTTTTAACCAATGGATAATGTGCTTCATTAGTACACTACATGATCTCTAAGCAATCTAAGGAAGATCAAGGGAAGATCATGTAAGATTAAGAGGATCAAGGGTGGGGCCACATTGTGACCATCTACCATGGGGGGGAGGGGGGTCTTGGTTAGTGTTGGATGATAGGTTAAGTTATTAAGTTAGATTTCAAGTGTAAAGTTTAGTGTCTAAGCATATTAGGTGTTATATAGCGTGTTAGGGTGTTCGGGGATCATAACTAGCTCAGGAATAATAAAACAATGCTTCTAGTATAATTTTGGTGTTTCGGGTAGTGTCCGGTTGTTCGGTTAGATACCGGTTCGTTAAAGTGTCAAACTATTCCCTTTAGTGATCTTTATGTACCCTTTTGTGACATTTTTAATTCCCAACACTTAGGAAAGCATTCAGGACCATTTAGTCATATTTTTGCATGTAATTAGCTTGTTAAAATGCTGAAATATGCTGAATTCAGCACTTTAAGTGGGTTTTAGGCACTTTCTGGTACTTAAACTATCACTTAGGCATGCAGTTTTGGGGTCCTTACTTCCCTACACACTATACTAGTGTAGTACTTAGTCTCTGGCTCATACTGGGCCTCAAAACACTGTCTGTCTATGTACTGAACTCCCGTCAGTGCTTTTAGTTTGTCTGATAATGGTGCCAATTATGTTATGTGCATTATTAGAACTATATCGTGTTGCACGTAGTAATGATAAAAGTTTTGCAACATGAAATGCCATTGTATGTATATAATAGTAATCAGAAATTCATTTGTCTTGTAAACTATACCATGCACAGTTCTTAAACACAGATTACTGTCTAATTATTGTATGAAATGTACGGAAAAGTGACAGTTATCAAACTTGAAGGCTCGGTTCAGAATTGTGCTTGGCGGAAACAGGGAGTTTTCAAAAAAATTGAAACCTGAAAATTTAGGGTTTCAAAATTTTTTGTGTTTTGATAAAAAAATTTCAAAATTTTTGGATGTTTTTGATCTTCTGCTTTGTTTGGTTGCTGTTTTGCAGGATTTCAGGAAAGATTTTGTTGATTCTGGAAAAGTTTTTGGCTGATAAACTTGAAGATTCAGAGACTGTTCTTCGTGTTCTTCGTGTTTTTCGATCTTTTCTTCATATTTTTCGAAAATATTGTGCTGATTATATTGTCTGATTTTGCAGATTTGTGTTGGAGAGGAGATAAAATCTTCAGAATTTCGAACAGATTAAGTTTCCGATTTTACTGGACCAGCGAATGTGACAGACCTGCGAAATTAACTGACCAGCATACTTATCGGCGAAATTAAAATCCAAAGGCGACTTTGGTAACCGTATAATTTTCTTCAGCGAAATTATTACGGTGATCGGCGACTTTACTGGTCGTCGTAATAGCGAAATTGATCAGGGAACTTGGCAGCAAATTTAATCTTTCACCGAAATTAACTCGAACTTGACAGCGAAATAGAGCAACAAAATTAACAAACAGGCAGCGAAATTAATTTGCTTCCCAGCGAAATTAATAGAGAACTTAAAACCAGCAAATTTAAAAGGGTGGAATTTTTGTTGGCAAACGTCGATAAAATTTGATTGTTTTGCAAATAGAAATTGATCCGTAGCTCGTTTCTGTAAACCGTCTGCACTGTTGGACCGTGTTCCGACCCTAAACAGTCAGTTGAGAACGTTCATCTTCAGATACAAAGGCGGAATCAATGCACATGAAGTTACACAGCTTTTCCTTTTCAATTCCTTTTCTATTTATGCTTTCTGATTCAAATTTGACAGAGTTCGGTTACACAAAGCATGACCAGGTTCCGCTCCGATGTACATACATGAATGAACTCATCAGGTATTTATAGGGTGACAGGTTTCGCTCATATGGACTGCCATATAAGCGAAACTACCAAGTGACATATAAGTGAAACTACCTGATGACCACATGAGCGGAACCATATGTACATATAAGCGAAACTGCTTCTAACCTATGTACATAAAAGCGAAACCTCAACATAAAACCCTAATTTTAACTTTCAAGACCCTATGTTGACCTATCTTGACCTAAGACTTAATGTAGACATAGTCAACAGACATTCCATGCATCAACAGACTCCCCCTTGGATGTTGACAAAGTCTTCAGCTCCGAGTCTTCAGTCTTGGTCTTTTCTCCAACTCTCTGTCTTCTCATCATAAGCACTCTATCTTCACAGGTTCAGATTCACTTCCTAGCTCCATCTTCAGACTTCCACTTTGACTGTTGATCCAGACTCCCCCTTTCACAGACTCCCCCTCTCAGTATGCTAGAATCTGAAATCTTGATCTTGTTCAAGCTTTGACAATTAGCTTCCGTGGGAATGATGAAGTCCAAAACCTGTGTCTCAAACATCAAACATTACAAACTATCTTTTCAACAATAAATCACAAACTCAATCAGCTTTAGAAATCCACTCAAGTATTCAGGTCCAAGTTAATGACCCTGATCACTTGATTAATCTACCAAGTTCAATTTAATGACCTTGGTTGATCATTTGACGAATCAAACTGATTTTGAAAACAACAATTTACACATTTTCTAAAAATAACAAGTATCAAGTTAATGAACTTGTTTTTGACTTTTCAATAAATCAAACTTCATCAAGATAAGCTCTCCTCATTCTTCAATTCAGAATCTCATGCATCTGCTTCAATCATCTGAGAACCCAACAATCAACTTTCCACTTTGGTTTGTCGGAAAATAAAGCAGAAATAAAATCTTTTTGGATTTTATAAATTGTTCTAAACTAAGAAATGAAATACAGAAAAATTAAATTGCAGAAAGTAAACAAAATAAACTATTTACAAACTTATTTTTGGTGAGCGTGTCAGGGAATCATATCAGCTTTTCAGACAAATTACAAGTACCGTTAAGCTTCATTTCATACTCAGACTTAAACAATTCACCTCGATTGTCGATATACTGATCCATCTTAAACTCTCACACAAATTTCAATTTAATCAGGATACGAATTAGATGTTTTATGAACTTAGCTCATTCATGTGTCACACCTCTTGAATATACTCCCGTATCCAGAATCCCAATATTCAGTCTTACAGGTGAGTATACTACAATGATATTTGTACATAAATTAGGTAATGCGAGGGCCGAGGGATCTCAGGTCGATACTTCCGTATACGCAGAGAGATATCAGCTTCGACTTTACGGTATGTCCCCTTTAGAGGATCTTTTAGCTACAACAGCAGCGACTATCAATTTTATTGTTTCATCTGCATGTTGAGGGTTTATGCTATGTTTCAAGCATTTGTGGAAAGTATTATCCAAGGACTAGGTCAGAACTTCCATTCAGCAGAAGTCCCGGAATAATACCCCAGACATCATTGAGTATAAAAACCTAGTATATCAGATTATGAGACCTTTCAAACGAGATTTCAGGGGTTACCTATATATCCAAGTAGTGTTCCCCACGAATTTCACAAGTTTGAAATTTTAGGTTTATATCCCGAATAAATCTACTAAATGTGTGAAAACCTATCGACACATCATTAGTGAGACTGTTTAACTCATTTAAACTTTACAAATCGTTAGCATACTGTAATTGTCTAGCCGATGTACAATCATTTTCCCTATATACACAAGCTCTTTTTCAGATTTTATATTGTTTTTGTATTGTGAAATTTTATCATGTTTTTGTATTTTTTCATTTTTTACTGTTTTTGTATTTTCTGAAAATAAACTATATACATCTATCTACTCCCCCTAAATACCAAAACAGGTAAAAAATCGACAAACCATTGCTGATTGTTTCTCGTCTTCATCCGCAACAGTACTCTCATCAACACCTAGAATTCCATCCGACACCGAAAGAAGCTTCATACCATTCAGTTTTAACAAATATTGAAACCGATTTTTATCAAAAGCTTTGGTATGTAAATCAGCTTTCTGTTCGTCAGTGTGGATTTTCTCAATTCGTATCAACTTTTTCTTGAAACAATCGCGAATAAAGTGATGACGAATTTTTATGTGTTTAGTTTTAGTGTGATGTACTGGATTCTTTGTTATATTTATAGCTGCCTCATTATCAACAAAAAGAGGTGTGTTAAGAAACTGCAAACCGTAGTCGCGCATCTTTTGCGGTATCCACAGGATCTGAGAGCAGCAACTACTAGCAGAAACGTACTCCGCTTCACATGTAGATAACGCCACAGACGTTTGTTTCTTACACTGCCAGGTAACCAATCTAGGACCAAAGAACTGGCATCCTGCAGTTGTTGATTTGGAATTGACTTTGCAGCATCCGAAATCTGAATCGGAATACCCTTCGAGCGTAAAATTGCCTTTCCTAGGATACCACAACCCCAATGAAGGAGTTCCTTTCAGATAGCGCAATATCCTCTTCACAATAATCATGTGCGATGCTCTCGGGTTAGATTGAAATCTTGCTGCGAGGCAGGTTGGGTACATGATATCAGGACGTAAAGCAGTTAAGTACATCAATGAACCTATCATGGATCGGTAGAACGTTTCATCAGCCCTGTCTCCGGTGAGATCTGGGTGAATCCCATGATTTATTGCAAGTGGGGTAGCAGCTGGAGTAGAACTTGACATCCCAAATTTCTCTAGAATATCATGAATGTACTTCGTCTGGTGAATGAAAATTCCCTCAGGAAGTTGTTCAACTTGTAAACCCAAAAATAATTTCATCTCCCCTATTGATGACATTTCGAACTTTTGCTTCATCACTGATTCAAAATCTTTGCATAGATCTTCATTAGTTGACCCAAAAATTATATCGTCCACATAAATCTGAACTATTAGAAGATGACCGTCGACCTCTTTAGTGAAGAGAGTGGCATCCACTTTTCCACGAATGAACTTGTTGGCTAGTAGGTGTTGAGACAAAGTCTCGTACCAAGCTCTCGGGGCCTGGTGTAAACCATACAGCACTTTGTCCAATAAGTAGACCTTGTTTTTGTGGATTGGGTCGGTGAAGCCCGGCGGCTGTCCGACATAAACCTCCTCTTTGACCTTCCCATAAAGAAACGCCGATTTTACATCTAACTGATATAATTTAAAGTTCTTCCAAGACGCAAATGCAAGGAAAATTCTGATTGCCTCTAGTCGTGCTACAGGAGCATAGACTTCTGTAAAATCAATCCCCTCCTGTTGACTAAAGCCCTGAACAACGAGTCGAGCTTTGTTACGAACCACAACTCCTCTATCGTCTCTCTTACATTTAAATATGTCACACCCCGACCACGTAGAACATACAAAACGTGGCGGAAATGTCGGGGAGTGTTGTAACAGAATTAATTGTTTCAAATCCATGGCAATTGAAGTTTCGTTTTATTGATTAAAAGTGTTACAATGTTTTAACAAACAAATAAATACAACATAATTAACTAGTCTTGCATCTTTTATTGTCACTAAAGCCCAAGTCTGCCTATGTGTATCTTGATCATCTTATGCAACAGCTCCTGAAAAACACATGTGAAAATAGGTACGTCAGCATAAAAATGCCTGTGAGATACATAGGTTTTGTGAAAATAAGTTTCATGACTTATGTTTGAGAAAATGTTTAGTCATGAACCTTGTAATTTGCTTTGTCTTGTAAATCATTTGAAAAACAATGAGTTCAGATGATATGTATAAATAAGTGAATAATGTATGGTTAAATGAATAACCATGTAAACTGAGTTTGTATAAGATAAGTTGCTTGTAAAACAATGTATTGTGAAAAGTATGTTATTTGTATAAAACGTTATATGTATCAAACTGAAATGATTCAAATAACGCTACGATATATGTAATACCATACAAACACTTATATATAGGAAGTACCAGCGGCGTATCCACCATGCTTGTATCATATTACACACGCATCGTTACTTAATCACTTAATCAAACCAAACCATCAAGATGTAAAATGTTCATGTCAAATGTAAATCATGTAATATGTATCCAAAATGTAAGCATGTGATGAATAACAAATGTACTAAGTACGCGACAATAGACATACGTAGCATGTGACCTGTACTAAGTATGCAACAATAGACATACGTAGCATGTGACCTGTACTACGTATACAACAATAGACATACGTAGCATGTGACCTGTACTACGTATACAACAATAGACATACGTAGCATGTGACCTGTACTACGTATACAACAATAGACATACGTAGCATGTGATGTAATGTAAAACGATGTACTAAGTAATGCACACAATGGCACACCTAGCATAAGATGTAATAAAATCATGTACTATAATGTACTAACGAACATAGCAGGTATATGATGTGAAAACAGGAAAGCTTGAAAGTAACAAGTAGGCACATGTGTTTCACCCCAAAACAGTTTGGAAAACAGTAAAAGAGGGGTCTATGTACTCACTTGAGATTGCTTAGTAGTCCTTGAGTAACAATCAAACAATGCTAGAGATCGCGGATATCAAACGGCACCTACTATAGGTAACTATGTTAATAAACCGGACCTAAATCGGAAGATCTGATAGAATGAGGGTTCGTAAACCAAACGAGTATAGAGACTCGTGTCATATGGTTTAACGAAGCCTACATACTAAATGAAACCTTAATCTAAGTGCTTTCGACCCATTACGACCCGTTTAGGTAGCTTATGCTACTTTAACGCGTCGTTCGCGTGAAACGCGTTCGGACCGTCTAACTAGTCCTATGACAAGTGTTATATGCCTAAACATGTTACATAATCAGTTATGTGACAAAAGTTTAGGTTACATATGCTTAATTACCAATTATACATGAAAAGGGTATTCTGGTAATTTACCTAAGGCATATAAACTACCTATCATACAACTACTCAAACGATGTGACCATAGGGTATAACCTCGGAAGGTTATTCCCTACCTACTATGGTCACCTAAAGTGTTTGGTCGGATCCTAATGATCGACCAAATGGGTCGGGTTCGAGGTATAAGCGATTTATTAGATCGCTTACCCTACGACCCTAGACAACGTGGTAATCAGTAGGCATAGTCCCAAGGGACTATAACCAACGTGATTACACTCACGTTGCGAAGTTCAAACGAACTTCGCATTGACCATTACTGGTCAACGCAGAAAGTCAAACAAAGTTTGAGTTTCAGACTCGAAAAGCAATAAAAGAACGAAAGAATACTTACGAAGGGTCCCCGAATGCTAATCTCGATCCAAGAACTCAGGTATGAAACAATGGTTTCAACTTAGAGCTCTCAAATCCAGATTCTTGTGAGAAATGAGGTTGTGTGGGTTGGGTATTTATAGGAATACCCGAACTGTTAAGATCGTTTGTCGAATATTGTGCCTTAATCGTATCCGTACAAGTGTCGGAAAGTTGTGGTGGCTAAAAATCATCCTTATCAGCTGAATAGGCAAGTGGTGAGTGTGTAGTTGTGGTTAAAACAGCTGGAAGTTGCTGACTGTTCGGTATTATCTGATCAGAGAGGCTGACGCGGGCCGCCTAAGATTTAGGCTTGGGCTCACGCAGGCCGCCTAGTACTTCAGATCAGAAAACAAGTTTCAGCAATGACTGTTTTGGTCCCTGCACGTGTTTAAGGCCATTCCCGACACTTCCAAGGCCCGTAAAGCCAACTTTAAGGCCCTAAAATGATGGCTAAACATTGTGGACATGAAACATGCTCAAAAATATGTCGGATGTTGGTTCGTTTGGTCGTACGAACGCGATGTTCGCTTAATTACGACGGAATGCGCATAAGCGCGAAAAACGATCCAAAATGCGCGACGAATGGATTTTTTGGCAAGCCAAACACTAAAGCATAATATAGTCATGCTTACATAAATTTTTGGATGTCCAGATGTATTCGGAACGTAAGTTATGCGCGAAAATGCAAACTTGTGCACTTTTTGACGCTTTTAGTCCCTGAATGACACAAAAGTTTATTTTAGCATACCGAACACCTCAAAGCCTATTTCTAAGCTATGTAAAGGATATTTATGGTATGTTTAACTTATGGTCATGTTCCGGAATGTCTGTTACAGTTCAAATTGGCATACTTTCGCAGTTTGTCAACTTTAGTCCCTGTAAGCGATTAAACTTTGATTTCACCACACCAAACCTTCCAAAACTTATATCTAAGTTATGTAAAGGTTATTTAAGGTATGTTAAGCCTATTTCACTATTCCGGAGTGTTCGTTGCATTAAACTGGTTATATTTACGCATCAGTGCGCGCATAACCTTCCAGAAAGCGATTTAGAGCTTGAAATCGAACAAGAATTAATATGTGCAAACGATACACATATTTTTACAAATCCCAAGTATGAAATACAGTATTTCATTGGTTTGGAATTTGTTTGATGGTTGGAGTGACACGGGTGTCACAAAATACCCATTTCGTATTGATTTTCCTGTGACCATCCGGCAAATCAACTAACTTCCACACTCCCAACTTTTCAAATTGGCTAAGTTCCTCCTGCATTGCATTGACCCAAGAATCTTCAGTAAGCGCCTCTTTGTAAGTTCTTGGTTCAACATGCGAGATAAAACAACTCAATGAGAATTCAGTTTGCAAAGGAGCAACTGTTGTATAAAAACATGTAAGCCCTTTATCAATCTGTCTTCGAGTACGAACGCCTGCTTGCAATTCTCCTATGATCAACTCCTCTGGATGATATGAAAGATTTCGTGGCATTACTTCGCCTGAAACATCTACATTGCCCTCCAAATTAGTAACATTCTGATCTGCATCTTGTTCATTGACTTGGTTTGTTTGACTTGAAATCTGGATCGGCTCCCCCTCAGAATCTGAATCTCCATGATCAAAGATCGGCATGTTTTCAGCTTCTTGATTATCATTCTGATCCAACTGATTATCCTGAGCAACTTCATTCTGTTGGATATCATCGTGTTCACCAGCATTACTCGGACCTGCTTCATCGTCATTTGAAGTTTCCCGAGGTCTTCTAGAATATTCAGCTGGAAATCTTTACTGCGACTCATATTCACGCAAAATATCCAACTCATCAAAGAAATCTTCATCTTCCTCGGATTCTTCTCTCATGTCAAACGAATCCCACAGTTTATCATAATGAAAATGCCATGAATCTCCAGGATTCTGCGGCGGCATAGTATAACCTTGACATTCAACATTACCAGCTTCAATAATCTCACTTGGAACGAAGACACGTCGCATCGGATTTGCATAACCAACAAATATTCCCTCAATGCACTTCGGACCAAACTTTCCATAAGGCTCTATAACTGTACAGGGTGACCCGAACGGTTCTAGATACTTCAAATTCGGTTTGCGGTTATTGATTAGCTCAAAGCATGTTTTGTTGAACTTCTTGACAGTGAGAACCCTGTTGAGCGTATAGCATGCGGCGGAAACAGCTTCAGCCCAAAAATTTATCGGTAACTTTGAATCTGCGAGCATAGTTCTAGCCGTCTTGATTAGTGTCCGATTTTTGCGTTCTGCGACTCCATTCTACTGCGGAGTGTACGGAGCACTAAACTCATGCAATATACCTCTTTCATCACAAAATTATTCCATCTTACTGTTCTTGAATTCAGTACCATTATCACTACGAATTCTTTTGATACGCCTTTGGTACAGATTCTCAATTTTCTTGAACAATGCCATCAAACTGTCAAATGTTTCGTCTTTCGTTTTCAAGAAAGAAACCCACGAAAAATATGATATAATCATCAGTAACGACCAAACAGTAGTAATCTCCTGTAATACTTTTGACATTCACAGGACCAAATAAATCCATGTGAAGTCTTTCCAGAGGTCTCGAAACTGAATTGACTTGCTTTGTAGGGTGTGACTTTTTCTTCTGCTTACCTTTAACACAGCTAATGCACTCCCCTTCCAGATGAAAACCTTTGACATGAACTCCAAGAACCAAATCGTTATGCACCAAGTGATTCATCTTCCTTGGGTGAATATGCCCCATCTTGCGATGCCACAATCTCGATTCTTTCTCAGTTGCTCTGGACACAAAACAATGAGCCTGACCCGTGGTTGTAGTAGCTACGCTCATGTCCAACACGTACAGATCATTAACTCTCGGTGCCCTCATAATAATCCATTCCTCAGGGATAACAAATCCTGGTTTCAAGATCAAACATTCTTTATCAGTGAAGTGAGTAGTATACATCCTGTCACAGATCTGGGAGATACTCAGCAGATTGTTCTCCAGCTCAGCAATGTAATTAACTCTTTCAAACGTCACAATCCCGTTGGATAACGTTCCTTCACCTATAATCCTTCCTCCTTGATTACCCGCAAAACCTACGTAACCACCATTGATATTTCTCACATCATACAGAAACGCAGTCTTCCCTGTCATATGTCTTGAAGCTCCACTATCCATGATCCATCTGGATACAATTTTAGGAGATCCTGCACATAACAAACTTTGACTTAAACTTTAATAAAGATGTTGATTCATGCTTCGCGAACAAGGAAGCTCCGGCAATTCAAACTGTTTATTCGAACATGGAGTCCACCCAGGCCTCATCAGCCTTAGGTGTAACCTTGACTCTCGCAATTTGAATTTTGAAGTTTTCAGCCTTAAGAGATGGAAAATTTGCATCATAATCAATTGGAATTGAATCCTCAGAAGGTGAAATCTTTTTCTCACTTTTTGGTTTCCAAACTTGTTGAGATAATGCAACCCGCTTGTAAAATTTGTCATTTTTAGTTACCACTTTCTTTACGGGTTCATTTTTCAATTTGGTCTTGCCATTTTTCACACTCTTTTTCTCAACAACCATTGGTGCTTTACCCTTTTCGTCAACTTTCTTCTTTTGAATCTTCACAGTTTCTGTCTTAGGCTTCACATTGGTACACTTTCGTGCAATGTGACCAACTTGATTACATTTGAAACATGTTCGAGTATCAACAACTCGACTTGTGCCTTCAGACTGAGACTGTGAAACTCTTTTCTCAAAGAACTCTTCATTCAATTTTGAAAAAATCTCTTTCTCTTCATCAGCAAGTGAACTCGAACTGTTCATAAACTTTTTCTTTTCAGCAAACCTCTTGTTTGAAACATTTCTTTTCTGATAATTCCTACCACCCTGATAACCACCCGACCAGTTATTTCGATTTTTATTATAAAAACGTGATGGATTAACAGATTTCTTGTAGTATGATTTATCTTTCTCAAAACTCATTTTTCTCTTTGTTTGACTCAGATTGTTCACTTCTGACAACTCAACTTCGACCAACTTGAAAACATTTGTCAATTTGTTCATATTAACATTCTCAATCGGAAACTCAGAATCCGAAAACAACTTATCTGAACCCAACATCTTGTACATGACAAGATTTGATTTTTCATTTAAGTTGTTCTTGGACTTTTGTTTCGGAATGTATTTGTCCAAGAAACACCCATCTTCCTCAGTAGTGTCACTATCCGTTTTTAGCACATTTTCAACAACACCTTTTACAATATCATTTTGGACACTATCATCATCGGAAGATGTGAACGTGACATCAATTGAATCCAGAAGATTCATTTCACTTTCTTCTTCAATTTCAACCAACCCTGATTGCTTTTTCGTGTAGTTATCAAGAACAGGTGGTGGAACTTGATGAAAACCCACCCCAGTTCCATCAGAGTACACATCTTCGCCTGCTTTGTCTTTCCTGATGGGTTTGGGAATAATGTGTTGCAACACAAAGCTTGCAGAGTTGTAACTCTTAAGCTTCAACTGGATTCGCTCGTTTTCAATTTCAGCCTCTTGAAATTTAAGTTTCAATTTAGCGATTTCATCCAGTTGTTGGTTGATTGATTCTTGTCACACCCCGACCACGTAGAACATACAAAACGTGGCGAAAATGTCGGGGAGTGTTGTAACAGAATTAATTGTTTCAAATCCATGGCAATTGAAGTTTCGTTTTATTGATTAGAAGTGTTACAATGTCTTAACAAACAAGGAAATACAACATAATTAACTAGTCTTGCATCTTTTATTTTCACTAAAGCCCAAGTCTGCCTATGTGTATCTTGATCATCTTATGCAACAGCTCCTGAAAAACACATGTGAAAATAGGTACGTCAGCATAAAAATGCCTGTGAGATACATAGGTTTTGTGAAAATAGGTTTCATGACTTATGTTTGAGAAAATGTTTAGTCATGAACCTTGTAATTTGCTTTGTCTTTGTAAATCATTTGAAAAACAATAAGTTCAGATGATATGTATAAATAAGAAAATAATGCATGGTTAAATGAGTAACCATGTAAAATGAGTTTGTAAAAGTTAAGTTGTTTGTAAAACAATGTATTGTGAAAGGTATGTTATTTGTATAAAATGTTATATGTATCAAACTGAAATGATTCAAATAACGCTACGATATATGTAATACCATACAAACACTTATATATAGGAAGTACCAGCGGCGTATCCACCATGCTTGTATCATATTACACACGCATCGTTACTTAATCACTTACTCAAACCACCAATGTAATAAGTCTATGTTTAAACCAATAGTCAAAAGTCCTTGTATAAACCATGTCAAATGTTTATAGTCCAAAAGTAGTCAAGTAATGTATAACCAAAATGATATGTATGGTAAGTAAAATTTAGACTACTTAAACCATAAGTAAAAATGTACAAAACAAAGTATTGAAGTAAAACTTGGTTTAAATCAAAGTTATGTTTTGTAAGATATATGCATGCTATACTGAATATGAACATTTATGCGGTATTGTGAAAATTCATACATCCAAGCCTTGAGACAGACGGATAACTATGTAAAAGTGAGTTATCAAGAGAATATGTATTCGGATTCGGTCATTCCTTTCATCCCCTTTCCCTGGGATGTCCGGAACGGGATTTGTCAAGTCCTATGGTACCACTACCTACTAACGAACGACATGATCGGTGTTAATGAATGTATAGTATAGTTTAAACAAACCAAATGTCATACCAAAATGTAAGCATGTTTTATGAAGATAATGTACCTAGTATGCTAGAGTAAACATACAGGGTAGAGCTGTAAAACAATGTGTCCATATGTTACTGGAACATATGCAACAGAGATGCAGTATAAAACAATGTACTAAGTATGCAAAGTCATCATACAAAGTAGAAAAGTCATGTAAAACAATGTACTAAGTATGCAAAGTCATCATACAAAGCATAGAACACCATGAAATCATGTACTATAAATGTACTAATGAACATAGCAAGTATATGATGTGAAAACAGGAAAGTACGAAAGTAACAAGTAGGCACATGTGTTTCACCCCAAAACAGTTTGGAAAACAGTAAAAGAGGGGTCTATGTACTCACTTGAGATTGCTCAGAAGTCCTTGAGTAACAACCAAACAATGCTAGAGATGGCGGATATCAAACGGCACCTAATATAGGTAACTATGTTAATTAACCGGACCTAGATCGGAAGATCGGGTAGCATTAGGGTTTGTAAACCAAACGAGTGTAGAGACTCGTGTAGTATGGTTCAACAAAGCCTACATACTAATTGAAACCTAACATAATTGTTTACGACCCATTACGACCCGTTTAGGTAGTTTATGCTACTTTAACGCGTCGTTCGCGTGAAAGGCGTTCGGACCGCCTAACTAGCCCTATGACAAGTGTTATATGCCTAAACATATTACATAATCAGTTATGTGACAAAGGTTTAGGTTACATATGCTTAATTACCAATTATACATGAAAAGGGGTATTCTGGTAATTTACCTAAGGCATATAAACTACCTATCATACAACTACTTAAACGATGTGACCATAGGGTATAACCTCGGAAGGTTATTCCCTACCTACTATGGTCACCTAATGTATTTGGTCGGATCCTAATGATCGACCAAACTGGGTCAGGTTCGAGGGTATAGGCGATTTATTAGATCGCCTACCCTACGACCCTAGACAACGTGGTAATCAGTGGGCATAGTCCCAAGGGACTATGACCAACGTGATTACACTCACGTTGCGAAGTTCAAACGAACTTCGCATTGACCATTACTGGTCAACGCTGAAAGTCAAACAAAGTTTGACTTTCTGACTCGAAAAGCAATAAAATAAGGAAAAGAACGAAAGAATACTTACGAAGGGTCCCCGAATGCTAACCTCGATTCAAAAATCTCAGGTATGAAACAATAGTTTCAACTTAGAGTTTCTCAAATCAAAGTTCTTGTAAGTTTTGCATTGGGGTGATGGGGTATTTATAGTTTTCGGGTAACCGTTAGGATCGTTTCATGGAAAACGTGCCTTAATCGTAACCGCACAAGTGTTGGAACCTTATGGTGACTAGAAAATGGTTCTTATCAGCTGACTAGACAAATGAGAATGTGTGGTGGTGGATCAAACAGCTGCAATCTGCTGTTAGAAACATTTAACCTGGTCAGAAGGCCTGACGCGGGCCGCCTAAGGATGTTAAGATCCTGAGGCGGGCCGCCTAGGAGTCACAGATCAGAACAAAGTTTCAGAAATGTCAGTTTCAGTCCCTGCACGTGTTTAAGGCCATTTCCGACACTTCTAAGGCCCGTAAAGCCAACTTTAAGGCCCTAAAATGTTGCCTAACCATTGAGGACATGAAACATGCTCAAAAATATGCCGGGTGTTGGTTCGTTTGGTCGTACGAACGCGATGTTCGCTTAATTACGACGGAATGCGCATAAGCGCGAAAAACGATCCAAATGACGCGACGAATGGATTTTTGGCAAGCCAAACACTAAAGTATAATATAGTCATGCTTACATAAATTTTTGGATATCCGGATGTATTCAGAACGTAAGTTATGCGCGAAAATGCAAACTTCTGCACTTTTTGACACTTTTAGTCCCTGAATGACACAAAAGTTTATTTTAGCATACCGAACACCTCAAAGCCTATTTCTAAGCTATGTGAAGGATATTTATGGTATGTTTAACTTATGGTCATGCTCCGGAATGTCTGTTACAGTTCAAATTGGCATACTTTCGCAGTTTGTCAAATTTAGTCCCTGTAAGCGATTTAACTTGATTTTGCCATACCAAAGCCTTTAAAACTTATTTCTAAGTTATGTAAAGGTTATTTAAGGTATGTTAAGCCTATGTCACTATTCCGTAGTGTTTGTTGCATTAAACTGGTTATATTTACGCATCGGTGCGCGTATAACCTTCCAGAAAGCGATTTAGAGTTTGAAATTGAACAAGAATTGATATGTGCAAATGATACACATATTTTTAAAAATCCCAAGTATGAAATATAATATTTCATTGGTTCGGTATTTGTTTGATGGCCGTGGAGGCACAGGTGTTACAGTCTCCCCTACTTTAGGAAATTTCGTCCCGAAATTTATTTAGAGGAAACTTGTGAGAGCTTGAAAACATGAAGTTGAAAAGATCGAACAATATTGATTAGGGTTCTGAACTTCTAGTAACCTTTAATAACATCATGATTGCAATGTAAGAGGGATACTTATATACAAGTATATGAAGCGTCATTGGTGCGTCCACCGTACCTCCATTACATCGTTCTCATTTCGTTATTGTTGTCACTATCGGTTCTTACACATAATAAATCTTATTGGGTTTATGTGCACTAAATTTCATAATTATGTACGCGTCCATAATCAGACAATTCCTTGCACAGTTTACACAGTCTATTTTATAATATGTAGGGGAAAACCAAATGAACAACCCGGTGATGAGCGTGACTAGACCACCATAGGGTCCTTTTGACTAAATCAATAATTGATCTAAATAGACTTATCAAGGAGTCTGTCCAGCTACATCACTAGATGTCGTCCTTTAACCAAATTGTGAATCAATCTTTTAGACTAGACCCCTAAAAGGATCTCTTATGAAACATGGAGCGGTACTTATATAATCCAAGGGTCTTAACTATTACATAGAAGCCCATTAAGGATTAAAGGTAGTACCTTTTGAATATCCTGCTACGAATCCCTCATATGAAGATATGAAAGATTCTGCGAGGATTTGGATAACGAATATCCAGAGTATTAAAAACACAAAAATGCATAAAAGAAAACATAAGATGAATAAACACATAGTCACATAACCACAAAATTGTTTAACTAGAAGTTTGTTCTGCTAACAGAGTACATGTATTTAAAGCACACTAGGAATCCATCTCGTGGATTTCATTTGGCACTTTAAACATTATCAAGAATCTAACTATAAAGATAGAAAGATTCAAAAAGAAAATTCGATTTCGATTACTAGGAACCGAAGTGTTCAAATTAAGGTACATAAGGAATCCAATTAAGGACTCTGATTTGAATGATGATTATCCACAAGGGTCTAATTGTGGAGATAAAAAGATCCCATATGGATTTTAGAAGTTGAAGATGTTTTGAAATCTTGCACGGGATGTGCTTAAGTCAAAACATGAAGTAAAATGCTTATGAAGTTGAGATGCTAGATATGTCAAGGCGACATATGAAGCAGAATTTGAAGGTTAAGTAAATGTGTGAGGAAAATATATTTGGAAGACTATGCATGGGGTAAAAAAAAATGTTTTTGAAACCTTATATATAATACTTTTTGAAATCATAAAGTAGGTGTATTAGGTAGATATATTTACAAAAATGTTTTAAAATCATGCGAGATGAAAGTTTGAAATTATGTATAAGGTTTTTGAAAGACATGAATGATGCTTTTCGAAATCATGCACTCGATCAGAAAATGTATTGTGTTAATATTGTCTTCAGACTATATGAATTTTTTTGAAATTAGAAAGGTTGGTTTTGATAACATGGCCAATGTTTTTGAAATAACATAGACAATGCATCTAGAAAAATTGTTTTCAAACTATATGAAATGTTTTGAGATCATGAAGATTGTTTTTGAAATACTGGTACTGTGTATGTTGAAAAATCAAAACGTAATGGGTATGAGATTTGAAAATACCCTTAGTTATCTAACCAAGGATTTAAAGGCACAGATGTGCGAAAAGCACGATTACTCATAATGTCACTTAATTTTCTGTACTTTGTTTCTTAGAGTGAAACGAGTACTTAAAATTTTCGAGGGAATCATGAGCAATCATTTGAAAGAGAGAAATCACAAGAGTAGTTTGTAAGGTACATAGTTCCTTGATGTAGGTATCATAGGAAAAGCCATACACACCTAGCAGGGGGTTGAGCTGGTTGGTTGGGGACTGCTTTACCATTGTGAGCGACCATGGCGAAGTTCTGGGAAGCCTTTCGCTTCTTTGACTTCTTAGGGGATCGTTCATCCATGGTCTTTGATTCCTCGATTGGTTTATTGGCTGATGGTGTTGTCGCCTGACTAGGTCCTGCCTGTCTTGGTGACTCTTGAGTGGCTTCATCCTGGAGATGATACATGGCAGTAGCTAATTCAACAGTCTTCAGGACTACTTCGCCTATTCGCTGAGCGAATTTTGGCTGCTTGCTCAGAAATTTGGGCGCCATCGTGATGAAGAGACATTCTTGAAGAAAAAGAAAGGCATAGGGAGAAACAGGTGAAAGATTATTGGACAATCAAAACAGAAAGATAACGCATGAAAATTGCGATCATTTGTTTGTTACCTAAGGCAAACAAATGAGATGGTGACTAATCAAAGTAAATGGGTCAAAAATAATGTATCGCGAAGACATGCTCGCCTATAAGTGATCACTCATCCCAAGAATTCCCAGGTAAGCACAACTGGTCTCGCGTCTGATGAGATGTATACGAAGTGCTTGCCTAGACAGAAAACCCAGAATACAGGCATTCACCCTTCCAGTTTGCACGTGTTCACATTATTTAAAACCCAAAACCTTGACGAAGTTTTGAAAACTCAAAGGGGTTCAAAACCATATAATAGAGAGTTCAAAACCTTACAATAGAGGGTTCAAAACCTAGTAATCAATCATCCTAGAACAGATGATTAGTTTTCAAAGTGGTTCGGAAATTTATGTTCTTGTTGTGATCGTCGCCTAAGGATAGGTGACGGTATTGTTTTATGACTAAACGCAAGTAAACTCGCGTTAGGGTCCTAAGAAGGTTATAGACTAGGTCAAAGCATTACTAATAACCTAATTCCCTATAACCATTGGCTCTGATACCATCTTTTCTGTCACACCCCGACCACGTAGAACATACAAAACGTGGCGGAAATGTCGGGTAGTGTTGTAACAGAATTAATTGTTTCAAATCCATGGCAATTGAAGTTTCGTTTTATTGATTAGAAGTGTTACAATGTCTTAACAAACAAGGAAATACAACATAATTAACTAGTCTTGCATCTTTTATTTTCACTAAAGCCCAAGTCTGCCTATGTGTATCTTGATCATCTTATGCAACAGCTCCTGAAAAACACATGTGAAAATAGGTACGTCAGCACAAAAATGCCTGTGAGATACATAGGTTTTGTGAAAATAGGTTTCATGACTTATGTTTGAGAAAATGTTTAGTCATGAACCTTGTAATTTGCTTTGTCTTTGTAAATCATTTGAAAAACAATAAGTTCAGATGATATGTATAAATAAGAAAATAATGCATGGTTAAATGAGTAACCATGTAAAATGAGTTTGTAAAAGTTAAGTTGTTTGTAAAACAATGTATTGTGAAAGGTATGTTATTTGTATAAAATGTTATATGTATCAAACTGAAATGATTCAAATAACGCTACGATATATGTAATACCATACAAACACTTATATATAGGAAGTACCAGCGGCGTATCCACCATGCTTGTATCATATTACACACGCATCGTTACTTAATCACTTACTCAAACCACCAATGTAATAAGTCTATGTTTAAACCAATAGTCAAAAGTCCTTGTATAAACCATGTCAAATGTTTATAGTCCAAAAGTAGTCAAGTAATGTATAACCAAAATGATATGTATGGTAAGTAAAATTTAGACTACTTAAACCATAAGTAAAAATGTGCAAAACAAAGTATTGAAGTAAAACTTGGTTTAAATCAAAGTTATGTTTTGTAAGATATATGCATGCTATACTGAATATGAACATTTATGCGGTATTGTGAAAATTCATACATCCAAGCCTTGAGACAGACGGATAACTATGTAAAAGTGAGTTATCAAGAGAATATGTATTCGGATTCGGTCATTCCTTTCATCCCCTTTCCCTGGGATGTCCGGAACGGGATTTGTCAAGTCCTATGGTACCACTACCTACTAACGAACGACATGATCGGTGTTAATGAATGTATAGTATAGTTTAAACAAACCAAATGTCATACCAAAATGTAAGCATGTTTTATGAAGATAATGTACCTAGTATGCTAGAGTAAACATACAGGGTAGAGCTGTAAAACAATGTGTCCATATGTTACTGGAACATATGCAACAGAGATGCAGTATAAAACAATGTACTAAGTATGCAAAGTCATCATACAAAGTAGAAAAGTCATGTAAAACAATGTACTAAGTATGCAAAGTCATCATACAAAGCATAGAACACCATGAAATCATGTACTATAAATGTACTAATGAACATAGCAAGTATATGATGTGAAAACAGGAAAGTACGAAAGTAACAAGTAGGCACATGTGTTTCACCCCAAAACAGTTTGGAAAACAGTAAAAGAGGGGTCTATGTACTCACTTGAGATTGCTCAGAAGTCCTTGAGTAACAACCAAACAATGCTAGAGATGGCGGATATCAAACGGCACCTAATATAGGTAACTATGTTAATTAACCGGACCTAGATCGGAAGATCGGGTAGCATTAGGGTTTGTAAACCAAACGAGTGTAGAGACTCGTGTAGTATGGTTCAACAAAGCCTACATACTAATTGAAACCTAACATAATTGTTTACGACCCATTACGACCCGTTCAGGTAGTTTATGCTACTTTAACGCGTCGTTCGCGTGAAACGCGTTCGGACCGCCTAACTAGCCCTATGACAAGTGTTATATGCCTAAACATATTACATAATCAGTTATGTGACAAAGGTTTAGGTTACATATGCTTAATTACCAATTATACATGAAAAGGGGTATTCTGGTAATTTACCTAAGGCATATAAACTACCTATCATACAACTACTTAAACGATGTGACCATAGGGTATAACCTCGGAAGGTTATTCCCTACCTACTATGGTCACCTAATGTATTTGGTCGGATCCTAATGATCGACCAAACTGGGTCGGGTTCGAGGGTATAGGCGATTTATTAGATCGCCTACCCTACGACCCTAGACAACGTGGTAATCAGTGGGCATAGTCCCAAGGGACTATGACCAACGTGATTACACTCACGTTGCGAAGTTCAAACGAACTTCGCATTGACCATTACTGGTCAACGCTGAAAGTCAAACAAAGTTTGACTTTCTGACTCGAAAAGCAATAAAATAAGGAAAAGAACGAAAGAATACTTACGAAGGGTCCCCGAATGCTAACCTCGATTCAAAAATCTCAGGTATGAAACAATAGTTTCAACTTAGAGTTTCTCAAATCAAAGTTCTTGTAAGTTTTGCATTGGGGTGATGGGGTATTTATAGTTTTCGGGTAACCGTTAGGATCGTTTCATGGAAAACGTGCCTTAATCGTAACCGCACAAGTGTTGGAACCTTATGGTGACTAGAAAATGGTTCTTATCAGCTGACTAGACAAATGAGAATGTGTGGTGGTGGATCAAACAGCTGCAATCTGCTGTTAGAAACATTTAACCTGGTCAGAAGGCCTGACGCGGGCCGCCTAAGGATGTTAAGATCCTGAGGCGGGCCGCCTAGGAGTCACAGATCAGAACAAAGTTTCAGAAATGTCAGTTTCAATCCCTGCACGTGTTTAAGGCCATTTCCGACACTTCTAAGGCCCGTAAAGCCAACTTTAAGGCCCTAAAATGTTGCCTAAACATTGAGGACATGAAACATGCTCAAAAATATGCCGGGTGTTGGTTCGTTTGGTCATACGAACGCGATGTTCGCTTAATTACGACGGAATGTGCATAAGCGCGAAAAACGATCCAAATGACGCGACGAATGGATTTTTGGCAAGACAAACACTAAAGTATAATATAGTCATGCTTACATAAATTTTTGGATGTCCGGATGTATTCAGAACGTAAGTTATGCGCGAAAATGCAAACTTGTGCACTTTTTGACACTTTTAGTCCCTGAATGACACAAAAGTTTATTTTAGCATACCGAACACCTCAAAGCCTATTTCTAAGATATGTGAAGGATATTTATGGTATGTTTAACTTATGGTCATGCTCCGGAATGTCTGTTACAGTTCAAATTGGCATACTTTCGCAGTTTGTCAAATTTAGTCCCTGTAAGCGATTTAACTTGATTTTGCCATACCAAAGCCTTTAAAACTTATTTCTAAGTTATGTAAAGGTTATTTAAGGTATGTTAAGCCTATGTCACTATTCCGGAGTGTTTGTTGCATTAAACTGGTTATATTTACGCATCGGTGCGCGTATAACCTTCCAAAAAGCGATTTAGAGTTTGAAATTGAACAAGAATTGATATGTGCAAATGATACACATATTTTTACAAATCCCAAGTATGAAATATAATATTTCATTGGTTTGGTATTTGTTTGATGGCCGTGGAGGCACAGGTGTTACAATTCTTCTTTTACTCTAAGCACTGCTTTTAGTTGAACATTTTCTTTATAAGTTTTACCATTTCGATCATCATTATCTTTCATTGTGCTTTTGAGTTTTTCAAACTTCTCAGAAATCTGACGGTTTTCAAGAATTAACTTTTCATTTTCCTTTTTAACTCTTTCATGATCAATTTTATCATTTTCAATTTGGTTAGTTAATTCTTTTATCCGTTTTGTTGAAGCTTTAACTCTTTTGTCACGATCAAGAATTTGATTCTCAACACTTCTGACTTTTGCTGTCAGATCTTCAACTTTTTTACTGTTGAGATATGTGACTGTGTTACAAAATTTGCACTCTTTGTTGCAATTTTTGCAATCAGCATTTCCATCAATTTTCTTACCTGACGCATTTGTTGACAAGTTTGAACTGACCTGGCTTTTTGACTCAGACACGGAGTTAGAGTCTACCTCAAGTGCCTTAGCAGCCAGTACTTTGTCAGCCATTTTTCCAAGGTTTTTAGCAGTTAACTCCTGTGTTGTGTCAATAACCCCAGTATCAATCTTCTTTGACTTCTCTATATCTTCTTTCTCCTTTTTCTCTTTCTCTTCTTTCTCCTTCCTCTCTTTCTCTTCTTTCTCTTTCTCGTCTCCAGTTCCCCACCATTTATTCTGCCAATAATCATCCTCATCTTTGAACTCCTTGATTATGGCTTCCAGATCAAGAGTTTTGTCATCAACTGCAATATTTCCATATGGATCAAGATAACACTCCCTGTCCGGATCCCATCTTCTCGCTCTCTTCGCTTCCAGATAGATACCAGAAATTCTGATTATTCTGTTTTCAGCCAACATTTTTCTGTATCTATACTTCTGCTCTTCAGTTCTGTTGTCTTTCCACGGAATAGGTTCGTTTTTTGCCATGAATGCGTAACCAACCGCATCTTCCTCCGGTAGAACCTCTTGACTCCAATCATACCCTTCGTCATCGTAAATTACTGCAAGAGCTCTAGATTTCTCTTTGTTGTCTTCAACCTGCTTCAATCTAGGCGGCTCAGAGTGTGAACTTGAGCTCTTTACAAACACTTTCTTTTCGACAAATCTTTTGTTTTGAAAGTTTCTCTTTTGATTGTTCTTACCACCCTGATAACCACCCGTCCATTTGTTTTGGTTGTTGTTATTAAAACGTGGCGGTACAGCAGGTTTCTTATAGTAAGATTTATCTTTTTCGAAGTTCAAAAACCTTTTTGACCTCTTTAAACCCTCAATTTCAGAAACATTGATTTCAACCAATTTGAACACTTTTTTCAGCTTGTCAACATTCACGTTGTCAACTGGAAAATCAATATCCGAATACAACTTATCAGAACCCGACATCTTGTACATCACAAGAGTAGGTTCGTCATTTGAGTTATTTTGGGATTTTGATTTCGGAATATAATTGTTGAGAAAACATTCTTCATCTTCAGTCGAATCGCTGTCTGATTTTAAAACATTTTCAACCACATTTTTTACGACTTCAGACTGAATACTATCTTCATCTGATGATGAAGTGAATGTGACATCGATTATTTCTGGAAGTTTCTCAACATCTGATTTCTCATTTGTCTCAAAAAATTTATCCAACCCAGATTGTTTCTTTGAAAAGTTGTTTAACACAGGCAGTGGAACTTGATGATAGCCCACCCCAGTTCCATCCGAGTATACATCTTCACCAGCTTTGTTCTTCCCAATAGGTTTGGGAACTATGTGTTGAAGAACAACCATCGCGGAGCTGTAACTGTTCAATTTCAAAGTTATTCTTTCATTTTCAATCTTAGCTTCCTGGAATTAAAGCTTAAGATTTGCGATATCGTCCAAGTGCTAGTTGATTTGTCTTTCTTTTGCCTGAAGAACTACAGACATATGAAAATTCTCTTTAGAGGTTTTCGCATTTCGCTCATGAGAATCTTTAACAGTTCTTTTTAACTTTTCAAAATTTTCAGAAATGTTTCTGTTTTCATGAATTAACTTCTCATTTTCTTTCTTAACACGTTCAACATCAGATTTATCATTTTCAATCCTTTTGGTTAACTCGTTAATTCTTTCATTTGAAATTCTAAGAAGTTTGTCTCGATTTAAAAAACCTTCTTCAGTCATTTTGACTTTCTCAACTAGTTCTTCGGTCTTTTTCATTGGGAAATACGCATTTGTGATGCAAACTTTGCATTGTTTCGTGCAATTTTTGCAATCACTTTCTATTTTAACCCCATCAGTCTTACCTGATTCATTGTTTGAACCATTTTTACTGACCTTGTTTGTTGACTCAGACGCAGATTTGGAATCTACCTCTAGTTCCTTTGCCATAAGCACTTTGTCTGCCATCTTGGTCAAGTTTTCAGCTGTCATTTCTTTTGTTGTATCAATTATCCCATTGTCAACTTTTCTTGACTTTAGCTCTTCCTCTTCAGCTTTCTTTGCCGCATCTCTCTCTCTTTGTTCATCCTCTTGCTTTAAAGATTCTATGAAAGTTTCAATTATGAGTGATGATGGTTCCGCAATAGTCTTGCCTTTCGGATCCAAATAGCACTCACGACCAGGATCCCATCTGTTTGCCTTCTTTGCTTCTTTCCAATCTCTATAGTTTATATCTTTCATAGTTTGAGCTACTAACTTTCGATATGTGTATTTTTGCTCTTCAGTTCGTGTATATTTATATGGTTTAACTTTTGCCATGAAAGCATAACCTACAGCATCATCTTCTGGTAAAAACTCACTCGAGTCGAAGCCTTCATCATCATGAATTACAGCTAAGGCTCTTGACTTCTCCTTAGGAGTCTCTTCGATTTGTTTCATTCTTGGCGGCTCTTCCCGATTGCGATGATAAACAGCCTTTTTTTATAGTAATCGTCATGAAACAGATTAGTTGTTTCATCTGTTGTTGCGTTCCTGCATTCCCTCTTGAAGTGCCCCTTCTGTTTGCACTTAAAGCATGTCACCTTTGATTTATCAAATCCCAGTTTCGTTGAAGGCCCACCTATCGAATTTCTTCCTGTTATCTCCATAAACCTTTGCGCTCTTCGAATTACGCTAGCCATGCACCAACGTATGTCAATTAACTCCATCTCTTCGGGATCAATCTGATCAAAATCTTCTTTCGTCAGATTTGTATTCCCGATTTTCCCAGCTACCAAGCTTTCATATGATTCCAAGATTGAGGCGAGAAACGCCATTTGTTGTTTTGCAGTTTCTTCATTGAAGTTCTGAGCATTGTTTAGATTCACTGCAATGTTACATTGAAACACGTTTTTTGGGAACAGTTTGTTGTTGCTGGCTTGGAGCGGATGAAGAAGAACCTCCATGATAACCACTGCTGGGTGCTAAACTGCTGCTTTGTCTTTCTTGAGTAACTGAGTTCGAGCTCTCAGCTGAAAATGCAGTTTTTGGTGAAGAGGTCTTAGGAATCATACTACCCCTGTAGTAAAGATCGACGTTGTTGGTACGGGGTGTTGTTGACTTTATTCATCTTCTTGATTTCTAACTCGTGACTCTCAAACCTTTCTATCAACCAATCAACGGTCATATCGGACATTTTCATGGTGTTCTTCATAACTAACCCATAATATTGCCAATCATTTTCATCGGGTATAGATTCAAACAGTTTCTCGACCATCTCCTCTTCAGTCACTGTGATACCATGTCTTGTAAGTTCTATCTTCAAATGACAGAACCGCTCAACCATCTTCAACACATTATCATTCTTCATGCACGCAAACAGATCAAACTCCTTCTTCAGCAGACGTTTCTTATTTTTGACGATATCTGCTCCTCCAATACATTTCTTCTCTAACTTGGCCCACAAATCTTTTGAATTTTCATAACTAATCAATGAAATAATATCATCTCTAACAGATTGATGCAACAGGGCTATACATTTTTGTTCAGCTACAAATGTTTCTTGTTCAGATTCATTCAGGTTTTCATAATCTTTCCTTCCAATGTCATAACCATTCTTCATACATTTCCAGCTCTGATAAGAAAACGCTTTCAATCAATCCTCAAATCTGCCTGACCATCTGTTGTAGTCTTCTATCGCCATAAGCTTCGACGGCTTGTTGTAAGTACCATAGGCGTTGTCTACACTGAGCGAATCAGCAATCGCCTTCTTCAGGTTTGGATTAGTATTGGAAGTATTTGTTGATGTTTCTCCGGTGTTGAATGCAAAAACATCGCTGAACGGGTTCAGGAATTCGTCTGCCTGAAAGATATTCAAACAGTTAGAAAAATTCTCACAATTTTCAAAAATCTCAAACTGATGCACTTGGATAGGATGGTGATCCGGTCGAGTGGTGATCCGGTCGGGTGATGATCTGATCGGATGACACAACCAAGTAGAATTATCAGATAGCAAGTGTCGGACGGCTATCCGATCGGGTGGTGATCCGATCGGGTGGTCGTTCGATTGAGTGACACAAGCTTTAACCTACAACACTCCACCAATCGGATGGTGATCCGATTGGGTGAGATGATGACGTCAGGAAGAACGAATAGCTGGACATGGTTTTTGCTAGATTTGATTCAGTTTTAGTTCGAATTTTTTAATGAATCTTTGTAGGACTGATCTATGTTCAATTCTGATTCGTTTAATATGAATTTTACTCAATTTTATCCGTGAAATCTTGCTTAATTTTGAGTTTTTTTCTCGTTTTAAGGTGTGAAATTGTAAGAACAGCAAGAAATGAGGTAGAAGATGAGAAATTTGTCAAAATTTCCGGTGAAATTTGTTGGTGCAGTTGTCTGTCGACTTCATCTTCGTTCGAGTCTTGGATTAGAAGAGAAGTTCGGGAAGCCCAGAGACTGATAAAGACTGAAGATGCGAAGAGTCGATACTTCAGACTCGTCAACATCCGAGGGGGAGTCTGTTGGTGCATGCGTCTGTCGACTTCGTCTTGTATCGAGTCTAGTTTTACAATTGTTAGATCAGGGCACGTTGTACGAGAAATAGGGTAGGATTTATGAGGATTTGAGCTAATTTCGTTTGAACATGACAGGTGACACTTTCAAACGAAATTAAGATGTTTAATTTCGTTTGAAGGACACCATGTCACCTTCAAACGAAATCAGGACTCCTATAAATACCCTACATACGAAATCATTTGTAACCTTCTTGTTTTCCGATGCCGAAGTGCTGTCGAAGTGTCTACATGCTGTAATTTGCTCAGAGATCAATAAACAAGACAGTTATTAGTGAATACAAGCTAAACAAAGACAGAATCAATGAATTCCGCCTCTGATTCTGTCTGAGACCTCTTCTGATCTACTCGTTAGGTCGTTTTACGATCCTACAAAATTTGATAGAAATCGGCTGAAGATCGCTGAAAATCCGGTGAAATTGCTGTTGTCGTCTAGGATTCAACCTCCTGTGGCTCTGATACCACTTGTTAGGCCGTTTGATCAGGATCTGTTCGGTTAGAACGTGGTTGGATCGATCAGAATCAAGGTGCGGAATCCCTTGATAGTGTCACAGAATCAACAACGACAAGTTCAATGTTTAATCTCGTCTGAATTCTATTGAAGATTGTGAAAGTATAACTGTTCCGGTAGAAATACAGAATGGCAGAGCTTCGCTATCAAGTTCAGCAAAAGTCTTCTAAATGACTAACACTAGCTAGCTATTTATAGGCAAAAACCAGGGAGGGGAGAAGTGCCACCCGGACGGATGATGACCCAATCAAATGGTCATCCGATCGGATGGTCATCCAATCGAATGGCCATCCGATCGGATGACAAATGTCTTTCGTCGGATTTCACTTTTACATATCAACACCGTTCCCTGAGTTGTCTTTACAAAAACATACATACACATTCATACATATACAAAAATACATACACAGCACAAAATGTACAAGACTGATGCAGACGGAAGCTACAGACATATGTACTAACATTATTCGTACTCACACTCATACTCATATTCATAACAATATGTTTTATGTTTATACTTATACTCATACTACTCATACGTTTTATGTTTATACTTATACTTACGTGCATATTTATACTTAAAGTTATACTTATGCTCATGCTTTTATTCATACTCGTATTCATACATTCGTACCTATACATGAGCGTAACCTGAGGGATTCGCTTACGTGGGTCACATACAAACTTACACATGAACATGCTTATATACTACATTCTTATACGTACACATCCTTATTTTCCAAATTTATGTATACCCTGATTCATACACAACTAGTACAAGTTATGTGGATCATGCAACGATCAAAATAATCGCTGGTGCACACGGGATTATAGTGATAGGCGCATGAGAATCATGGAGTGTACTACAGTGTATGGTAAGACACGGAACGTAAGATGACACTAAATACGAAACGGACGTAACATGGTCAAAACATGGTGGATATGCCGCTGGTACTTCTTATATATATATGTGTTTTCACCATGTTACCAAACTTTCGTAAAACGCGCCATGAGAAATTCGGTGTTTTGCTGACCAATCTAGACCCGATACAAACTTTAATAACTCGCAAACGCATTGATAAACGCGCAATATCCAACTATCCACGACGAGACCTCATTCTTAATACATCGCCTTCGTTTGTCGAATACACATAACATTCCTAACCTTGCATTCCTTTACTAGAGCTTTCATCCACTCTTATACCTCCGTTATTCCCAGGTATTCTTTTTCTTTTATACAAACCTCTTTTACAATCAATCGGTTTAAACGTTCAAATCCTAAAATACTTCCTTGCTTTTACAACTATCTTCCATTCTTATTTATGTGCAAACACACTTAGTTGGTCGTTACCTCCAAAATCGTTTTAATTAAAATACCTAACTTTCCCGTTCCTCATCAATAAACAATTTATCTACAAAACGGGGATTTATCAATGCTCTTTAAAAACAATGAGACTTTTCTTACAACCTACAGCGTTGCCACACTTTCATCAAAATACATACTGTTTTATACCAAAGCTTTCCTTCTTAGGTAACATATTTTAAAACACCTCTCCTTTTGAGTTATTCAAACTTGTTTAAAACTCACTTTGCCTGCACACACGCACCTTTTACTTATGCCTAAATGCCTCAAGTCGTCTTAATCAAACAAACATTTTTTTACAAACATGTCCTTTCATTCCCCAAAAATTTTATACATTTGCAACCCGTCCCAAATCTCTATTTTTTCCAACCAATTTTTTTTAAATGCCTTTCTACAAAGTCTTCCCCTTGAATAAATTTTGGGAAGAAATTTTCTGAAGGAGGGGTGACTGTAATGCCTTTCTTTTTACAACTTCCTTTATTTAGAAAACTCGCCATGTATTCCATATATGGAAACTCGGCTTCTTTCGAAACCACGTTGCCGTTATAAATCGACACTTTCATCATATTAAAATATGATCATTTTTTTGTCATACTTCGAATGATCATACTTGTTTTATATTCCAATTAATTACATGATTCGATACGTTTTCGTGTTACATACAAACTTGCACCTATTTTATGAACAACTATCATGAATATGTGTTTTTAATACCCTTCATACATACGGATACCTATCTATACGTTCACAATACATAACCTATACCTTATTTTACACAAACTTATCTAGTTTCATGTATTATATAAATTAAATACTAATATATATATATATATATATATATATATATATATATATATATATATTCTTGATAACTAAATTAATCATATGGTTATATTAATTATTATATCAAACTTTAGTGAAAAAAAAAAGAAAAAAAAATAGCCTTGGCGGCCGGACTCCAACAACCCACATTCAAAACCTTTTATGTGATTTAAACACCTAAACACATTAGGTTTTAATTGTTAGTTATTTATATTTAACTAACCTAACATGAAATAATATGCTCACTATCTAACTTATATGATCAAATGGAAAAAAAATAAACAAAGCTGTCAACAGTCCCCATTCCGATCGCATGTTTCAAAAAGGAGGTTTTGTTGTGTTGTAGTTGCTATCTACCAACTAAACTCAATCAAAGCCCAACCAACTCAAACCCTAAACCCTTACCTATAAATGCAATATATTTGCAACCCTTTTACCACTTTAACAACTCTCAAAACACTCACAAAAAAACCACTTAAACTCAGCTGAATTCAGCAAGTTATAACAGAAACTTTCAGCCATTAAAAGTGAGTTTTAACTTACTTCTACATCAATTTTCTTCTTGTTTCTTTCTTCTTGGCACTTGGATAACCTCTAGGAAGGTTTTCACAAGTTTGCTTGACAAACGAAGGTGAAACCTCACCATTTTTTAGGTCCAAAGTGCACCTATAAAATTCTGCTCATTTTTATCTTTTTAAATCTTCATGTTTTGATGAAAAACGTGATGGAATCTTGTTCCCACCAAGCTCACAACTTAGTCTATGGTTGTGGGTTTGTGTGTAGGGGATTTCCATCAAAGTTTTTGGGTTCAAACACCCCTTTTATTTCAGTTTATAATTGATAATCAAATGATGAAAACAAGCATAATCATCATCTTCCATATGATGAACTTGTGACTTGTGATGTGTGAACAAATGGAAGCTTTGGCTTTCCAAACTAAGTTTAACTCCTTCATTTGAACACTATTATAACTTCTTAGATTAGATTTAAATTATTGTTGTTCATGACCCTCCTACCATCTTCATGATGGTGTGTGTAGTGGTGAATCTTATAATGAGGTTTTCTAACCTCCATGCTTGACATACATGATGCTATATGACAATACTTGATTGGACTTAGTTTAGATGTTATTATTACTATATAACCTATATATAATTATATAAAAACATTGCTGAGTTTGTGGTGTTAATCAAACCATGATTAACCATCATAAACCTAAGCTATCATATCAAAGATTCTAGAGTTTTTGTTATGATTCCAATGGGCAATTTGGGACCCATGAAACCACTAATTATGGTGTCATAAACAAACTCTTAGAACTTGGATATTACTTTCATATGTACATACTTTCACTACTTTAAATTCCTAATCCCGATTATAAACATTCCTTAAACTCCAATCCGAACACATTCACTCTCCTAACCCCATTAACTCGTCAATACTTGGTTAATCGGAAGACTTAGCAATCTTGTGAGTATACTTGAACCCCCTTTTTTGTTTACCAACTTTTTAGGGTGTAACATGTTTATCTATGAAAACTTACACTTAAACGTTATTCTTAAATGCACAAACATTCCTTATACATGCATGCCTACTTGATTACTTGATACTTTAAACCTGGGGTTATACGTTTTGTGTTAGACTTACCATTAACTTTGTACGAGCCTATCCTTGACATATATAGCGTTTCATCATTGGTTTGATTTGTTAAACACATGCCGATTTTAGTTTTTATCTTGTATCAAAAGCTTGCCATGTGGAATTGTTTAAACTCATTTTTATGCTATGTATTTATCAAACTTGTATACTCGCCTTTGCTTTTGCATTGAACTTTATTTTAAACATGTTACAGGTTGAGGATAACGATGCTATGAAATTGAAGTAGTGATGATGCCTAGATACACATATAGACGCCTTAGGTGTTAATATATTGTATCAATTTTGTATTTGTTTGTTGTATTGTTTTCTTGTATTAAACATGTTGTATTTTCAAGTTCCAAGTATTGTAACACTTTGTTATGAATGAAATCAACTTATTTCTTAAATCTATTGTCATAATTAGCGTTATGTGTGATGAGCAATCTATTTCGTCTCACTCCGATGTTTCTGCCATCGGTTGGGGTGTGACAAATTGGTATCAGAGCCATAACTATAGGGAATTAGGAAAATTGCCATGCTTTTGACCTAGTCTTTAGTTAAGTACCAAATTCGACCATACTTGATTCATACGCTAATCTCTTGAAACGCCTCTTATGTGTTAATATCTTGAAATGCTTTATGTGCTTATACTTGTTTTAATATTTCAAACATACGCCTTCCTAAGGAATTTTACTCGTTTATGCAAAACTCGAAACCACTCGTAAGACACAAACGAGACGACTTCACCAAAATAGGCGTGAAACCCATAATTTGGTGAACGATTCTCAATCCATCTATTCTTTTTACACGAAATTCGCCACTAAGTTAGGGGTGAAATCCTCACCTTGATGGAGAATTTCCATTTCAAATTCTAGTGGACCCACGTCAAAGTATTGAAATTAAATTTTGACCCGACAAGTACCAACCACACTTAGGGTACGAAATCGTCAAGTTAGGGGTGAAACCCGCACCTTGTCGACTAGTCCCACTCCTTGATTTTCAAAAATTCCGCCAAGTCTCGAATTTTCGATTGGTTTGGAACATGTAGTAACTGGAAGGGTGAATACCATTAACCGAAATATCGGCGAGAGTATTCCACCTATTAGGCCAAAGCATGTTTCTCAAATTCAAAAGAATTTTCGACCACTTTGGTTTAGTCAAAGTTCCGTTTTGGAACAATCCAAGTTTTAATCAAACCTATGTTTTACTAGTATCAATCTCATATGATGCAATTCTCCCTTTTCAAATTCAAATTTCTTTCGGAATTGTTTTCTTATATACCCATCATGCTAACTCTTTCTTACATTCATACATCACTCACTTGCTTGATTTCAAAAGAAAAAAAACGTCACTCGCTTTGACTTACATTCCTTGTAGCCCCAAAATGGAGACATATCATCGAGATAGGAGTGATTTCCTTACCTTGACGATTAACTCCGCCCATTCTTTTCTTAAAACAACCTCACCGACGAGTTAGGGGTGATTCCCTTACCTAGGTGATCGTTACCAATTTTTTTTTTCTTTTTTCAAAAGAGACTTCATTATACAACGCGATCAAGTTTTATTTCTAAGTTGTTTTTCATTTGTCAAAATCCCTACTTATGCAAATTTCAAAATTCATTGTTTTATTAAACGTATATCTTACCCCATAATCTATTTCACATAAACCGCATACACAAAATACTTAGTCATACCATGAACATTTTGTTTCCCTATTTTCAAAAATTTGACGAAATGCTACCCATCAACTTAATCGGTCTACTGAATATCTTGCCCACAAATTTCATGCTTAACATAATCACTAAAACACGCTCACATTATATCATTGTACTAAGGACTTTTATTCACAATCGAAAATCAAACCAACCTTCCTCACATGCCTATAAGATCTCATAGATATTATAAGATCATTTTACTAAAACTCTTTTCAAAATCAATAAATCATTTTACTAAAAACACTTTTCAACGATCACTAAGTTCATTATGCTAAATTCCTTTTTATGAATCAACGTTTTTACAAGAACCTCCAAATTTCAAATTTCTTATTTTAATGCAAGATCCTTTAAAATGATGCAAACCTATTATTTTCAAAAGCCTTTTATACATACACCACTCAATACTTCTTTCAACTTCAAAACACACGGGCAAGAAAACTTCATAGGGACCGACCATTTTTGACTTACCTGAATTCTTCTAAAAAAAGTAGCATTTCCGTTCTTTACAAAATACGTCACGCATAACCAGTAAATACCTTATACTCTTTTTACATGCACCAACTAAAATCCTCATATCATCGTATACGTTTTAGCCAATATCTCGCAACAATTACATTTATACCATTCGGTTTTACATACTCAACCTTTTGATTGTTTTATATGCTTAAATTCGTTATGCTTTGATTAATACTATATACGCAATCATTATTATTCGTAGTCACACTCATACTCATATTCATAACAATACGTTTTACGTTTATACTTATACTCATACTACTCATACTACTCATACGTTTTATGTTTATACTTATACTTACATGCATATTCATACTTAAACTTATACTTATGCTCATGGTTGCAAAAGTCGCTAAGCGCTCCCTAGTCGGTCGACCGGGGAGTTGAGAGTACTCGGTCTACGTGGAGAGTACTCGGGGAGTACTCGGACATGTCAAATTACAAAGAAATTACTTTTTGGAGATTAAATATATGTCAAATAACACAAATTTACTAATATTTATAACAAAATACATGAAAATGATATTCATTCTTTAATATGATAGGAATAGAAATTATGTTATATTATTATTTAAGTCAAACTAGGCCCGAGTTAACCTACTAGATCCAATTCTGGCCAAGGTTGACCGCGTTTGACCGACTCCGAGTAATTAGGCGGAGTCAAAGAAAGTCGCCTCGGCAGCCTGCCTTGTAGCGACTACTCGGGGAATACTCGGCCTTGGAAACCTTGTTTTACAACCATGCAGTTATGCTCATGCTTTTATTCATGCTCGTATTCATACATTCGTACCTATACATGAGCGTAACCTAAGGGATTCGCTTACGTGGGTCACATACAAACTTACACATGAACATGCTTATATACTACATTCTTATACGTACATATCCTTATTTTCCAAATTTATGTATACCCTGATTCATACACAACTAGTACAAGCTATGCGGATCATGCAACGATCAAAATAATCGCGGGTGCACACGGGATTATAGTGATAGGCGCATGAGAATCATGGAGTGTACTACTGTGTATGGTAAGACGGAACGTAACATGACACCAAATACGAAACGGACGTAACATGGTCAAAACATGGTGGATATGCCGCTGGTACTTCCTATATATAAGTGTTTTCACCATGTTACCAAACTTTCGTAAAATGCGCCATGAGAAATTCGGTGTTTTGCTGACCAATCTAGACCCGATACAAACTTTAATAACTCACAAACGCATTGCTAAACGCGCAATATCCAATTATCCATGACGAGACCTCATTCTTAACACATCGCCTTCGTTTGTCCAATACACATAACATTCCTAGCCTTGCATTCCTTTAATAGAGCATTCATCCACTCTTATACCTCCGTTATTCCCATGTATTCTTTGTCTTTTATACAAACCTCGTTTACAATCAATCGGTTTTAACGTTCAAGTCCTAAAATACTTCCTTGCTTTTACAACTATCTTCCACTCTTATTTATGTGCAAACACACTTAGTTGGCCGTTACCTCCAAAATTGTTTTAATTAAAATACCTAACTTTCCCGTTCCTCATCAATAAACAATTTATCTACAAAACGGGGATTTATCAATGCTCTTTAAAAACAATGAGACTTTTCTTACAACCTACAGTGCTGCCACACTTTCATCAAAATACATATTGTTTTATACGAAAGCTTTCCTTCTTAGGTAACATATTTTAAAGCACCTCTCCTTTTGAGTTATTCAAACTTTTTTAAAACTCACTTTGCCTACACACACGCACGTTTTACTTATGCCTAAATGCCTCAAGTCGTCTTAATCAACCAAACTTTTTTAAAAACATGTCCTTTCATTCCCCAAAAATTTTATGCATTTGCAACCCGTCCCAAATCTCTATTTTTTCCTACCAATTTTTTTTAAATGCCTTTCTACAAAATCTTCCTCTTGAATAAATTTTAGGACGAAATTTTCTGAAGGAGGGGTGACTGTAACGCCTTTCTTTTTACAACTTCCTTTATTTAGAAAACTCGCCATGTATTCCATATATGGAAACTCAGCTTCTTTCGAAACCACGTTGCCGTTATAAATTGACACTTTCATCATATTAAAATATGATCGTTTTTTTGTCATACTTCGAATGATCATACTTGTTTTATATTCCAATTAATTACATGATTCGATACGTTTTCGTCTTACATACAAACTTGCACCTATTTTACGAACAACTATCATGAATATGTGTCTTTAATACCCTTCATACATACGGATACCTATCTATACGTTCACAATACATAACCTATACCTTATTTTATACAAACTTATCTAGTTTCATGTATTGTATAAATTAAACACTAATATATATATAGAGGTCAGTTAACGTACAATAGGGCTTATCGTACGATACATACGTGATCATCCCAGCCATACGATCTGGTGCGAATTCAATCTTCCACATGCGATTTTGTCCATCTACACACCCCATGCCATTTTTTCACATTACCCCATGCTAGTCATTTTTTCACATGCGATATTCAATCTTCCACATGCGATTTTGTCCATCTACACACCCCATGCCATTTTTCACATTACCCCATGCTACCCATTTTTTCACATGCGGTATTCAATCTTCCACATGCGATTTGTCCATCTACACACCCCATGCCATTTTTCACATTACTCCATGCTAGCCATTTTTTCACATTCGATTTCATTTGCATGGGATTTCAAAACATGCGATTTCATTGCATTATCAAGCCATGCCATTTCATTTGCTTTTTATAACATGTGAAGATTGAATTCGCACCAGATCGTACGGCTAGGATGATCGCGTACGTAACGTACGATAAGCCCTATTGTACGTTACACTTTAAATATATATATATATATATATATATATATATATATATATATATATATATATATATAGGGTAAGGTTCATTGGGGAACACTAAAAAAGTGGGGAACAGCGGGGAACCGACTCAAACGAACTCCGATTGGACTCATTCCAGCGGCGTTGGAACCAGCTCGTCGAACCCTAACTAAGATCTCTTAACCCTAAACCCTAAATCCTAACTGTTAAACTCTAAACCCTAAAGCTAAAAAATAAGGCTAAAACCTAAGCTAAACCGTAAAATTTGAACTATAAACCCTAAAAGCTAAACCCTAAAGGCTAAACCTAAAGCTAAACCCTAATGCCAAACCCTAAAGCTAAACCCTAAACACTAAAGCTAAACCCTAAACACTAAAGCTAAACCCTAAAGCTAAACCCTAATGCTAAACCCCAAAGCTAAACCCTAAAAGCCAAACCCTAATATATTTAGGGTTTAGGGGTTATGATTTAGGGGTTAGGGTTAAGAGATCCTAGTTAGGGTTCGATGAGCCGGTTCCAACGCCGCTAGAATGAGTCCAAGCGGAGTTCGTTTGAGTCGGTTCCCCACTGTTCCCCACTTTTTTAGCGTTCCCCAATGAACCTCACACTATATATATATATATATATATATATATATATATATATATATATATATATATATATATATATTTAATAAATTAATTAATCATTTGGTGATATTAATTATTATATCAAACTTTAGTGAAAAAAAAAGAAAAAATAATATATAAAAACAGCCTTGGCGGCCGAACTCCAACAACCCACATTCAAAGCCTTTTATTTGGTTTAAACACCTAAGCACATTAGGTTTTAATTATTAGTTATTTATATTTAACTAACCTAACATGAAATAATATGCTCACTATCTAACTTATATGATCAAATGGAAAAAATAAACAAAGCTGTCAACAGTCCCTATTCCGATCGCAGGTTTCAAAGAGGAGGTTTTGTTGTGTTTTAATTGCTATCTACCAACTAAACTCAATCAATGCCCAACCAACTCAAACCCTAAACCCTTCCTTATAAATGCAATATATTCCCAACCCTTTTACCACATTAACAACTCTCAAAACACTCACAAAAAACCCACTTAAACTCAGCTGAATTCTACAAGTTATAACAGAAACTTTCAGCCATTAAAAGTGAGTTTTAACTCACTTCTACATCAATTTTCTTCTTGTTTCTTTCTTCTTGACACTTGGATAACCTCTAGGAAGGTTTTCACAAGTTTGCTTGGGCAAACGAAGGTGAAACCTCACCATTTTTGAGGTCCAAAGTGCACCTATAAAATTCTGCTCATTTTTATTTTTTTAAATCTTCATGGTTTGATGAAAAACTTGATGGAATCTTGTTCCCACCAAGCTCACAACTTAGTCTATGGTTATGGGTTTGTGTTTAGGGGATTTCCATAAAAGTTTTTGGGTTCAAACACCCCTTTTATTATGTTTATAATTGATAATCAAACGATGAAAACAAGCACTAGTCATCATCTTCCATATGATGAACTTGTGACTTGTGAAGTGTGAACAAATGGAAGCTTTGGCTTTCCAAACTAAGGAAGTGTTTGGTATGCAGGAATGAGAGGTGGAATGGAATGAGTGATTACGAGGGAATTAAGAAAAGAGTGCTTGGTTGGTCAATGGAATGGAATCACCCATTCCAAAAGGCATTCCATTCCCTCAAAATCATTCCTTCCACCCCCCATGTTTTTTTTCCATTCCATCCCCTCTTGCACCATTCATCAGCAATACCAAATCTCACGACCTTCTCCACAACCCACCACCACCACCCACCACCGACGCCATCGCCGCCAGCCGCCACCACCTCACCCCGACAGCTATCGTCGCCGCCGCCACCCACTCGCCACCATTATGACCCACAGATGCGACCAACCGCCAACGCCATTCGCCGCCGCCGCCCACCACCATCGTCGACGCCACCACCACCAACCACCACCTTTGCTGCCACCCACCACCAACGGCCACCTTGTCGCCACCACCACTCGTCGTCACCGCTGCACCGCCACTCACCGCTACCACCACCCATCGTCGCCGCCGACACCCACCACCGCCACCTATAACCACCCACAATCACTAGCACCGACCACCACCACCACTCACCGCTAATTTTATTACTCTGTTTTTCTTGCCTACCGAATAATACACAATAACAATTCATTCCATTCACATGGTAACCAAACAAGACATGGAATGGTAATGATCCATTGCATTCCCTCGTCCATTCCATTTCTTCGTCCATTCCATTACCCCATACTAAACAGACCCTAAGTTCCACTCCTTCATTTGAACACTATTATAACTTGTTAGATTAGATTTACATTATTTTTATTCATGACCCTCCCACCATCTTCATGATGGTGTGTGTAGTGGTGAATCTTACAATGAGGTTTTCTAACCTCCATGCTTGACATACATGATGCTATATGACAATACTTGATTGGACTTAGTTTAGATATTATTATTACTAATAACCTATATATATAATTATATAAAAACATGGTTGAGTTTGTGGTGTTAATCAAACCATGATTAACCATCATAAACCTAAGCTATCATATCAAAGATTCTAGAGTTTTTGTTATGATTCCAATGGGCAATTTGGGACCCATGAAACCACTAATTATGGTGTCATAAACAAACTCTTAGAACTTGGATATTACTTTCATATGTACATACTTTCACTACTTTAAATTCCTAATCCCGATTATAAACATTCCTTAAACTCCAATCCGAACACATTCACTCTCCTAATCTCATTAACTCTTCAACACTTGGATAATCGGAAGACTTAGCAATCTTGTGAGTATACTTGAACCCCATTTTTCGTTTACCACCTTTTTGGGGTGTAACATGTTTATCTATGAAAACTTACACTTAAACATTATTCTTAAATGCACAAATATTCCTTATACATGCATGCCTTACTTGATACTTTAAACTTGTGGTTATACGTTTTGTGTTAGACTTATCATTAACTTCGTACGAGCCTATCCTTGACATTTATAGCGCTACGGGATTAACGCACCACCCGTAGACTTGAGGTTATGTCATGAGCTTATTGCATTTCATCATTGGTTTGATTTGTTAAACACATGCCGATTTTAATGTTTATCTTGTATCAGAAGCTTGCCATGTGGAATCGTTTAAACTCATTTTTATGCTATGTATGTATCAAACTTGTATACTCGCCTTTGCTTTTGCATTGAACTTTATTTTAAACATGTTACAAGTTGAGGATGACGATGCTATGAAATTGAAGTAGCGATGATGCCTAGATACACATATAGACGCCTTAGGTTTTAATACATTGTATCAATTTTGTATTTGTTTGTTGTATTGTTTTCTTGTATTAAACATGTTGTATTTTCATGTTCCAAGTATTGTAACACTTTGTTATGAATAAAATCAAATTATTTCTTAAATCTATTATCATAATTAGCATTATGTGTGATGAGAAATCTATTTCGTCTCACTCTGATGTTTCCACCATCGGTTGGGGTGTGACACTACCATTGAGGAGACATACCAACTAGCAGCTGAGATCAACGATAAGCGAGTCTTAGCTGGGTATTTCAAAACCTCAACCAAGAATATCAACCAGGTCACTGCTACTCCTGCTACCTACACCACAGCTACTCAAGGTTCCAAGTCTTCACGTCAGAATCGCAAGCGAAAAGGCAACAACAACAACAAGAACTACGCTACTACCGCCGCTCATCAACCCAACAACTAGAATCGCCCAGCTACTGCTACCAACACACCGCCTGCTAAGCGTGCTTACACTGGTATCCACCCTCTGCGCCCTACTTGCACCTATCATCACCCAGCAGGGGTGAATTATCGTTTCTGTGCAAACTGCAACATTTATAGGCATTTCACTGCTCACTGCCGTTCAGGCTCAGGCCGGCAAGCATCTCAACCTCCTCCAGCACCACCAGCTCCACTCCTTGCTCCTCAGGTCAGCCAAGCAGCTCATGCGCCCGCTGTTCATGCGCGAGCTTGCTACTCTTGTGGTGACCCAAATCATTTTACTAACGTCTGCCTGAACCGTGTGGTGAAACAAGAACCGCAGCAACCACCGCAGCAGCAACAGCAGCCGCAGCAACAACAACAAGCAGCTCACGGAAGAACTTTCAATATCAACGTCCGCCAGGCTCAGACCGACAACATTGTTGTCAATGGTACGTTCCTTGTTAACGGTATTTATGCTTTGTGTTTGTTTGATACTGGAGCCGATAACTGTTTTGTGTCGTTTGAATTCGAAAAGCTCCTAAAACGTAAATGCGCTAATCTCCCAACGACTATCAACGTAGAAATTGCCACCGGAAGAAACGTCACTGTCAGTTCTGTTCTCCTTGATTGTACCCTCGAACTCAACAATCACGTTTTCCCGATCGATCTCATTCCAATGCAGCTTGGTTGTTTTGATATCATGGTATGCATGGATTTTCTTCGTGAAAATCATGCTGAAGTCGTTTGTTTCAAAAAGATGATCCGTTTCTCTCTTTCGAATGGTGATCAGTTGTGTGTCTATGGCGAAGTATCCTTGAAAGAATTGAAGTTAATGTCGTGCATTCAAGCAAGCAAGTATCTCTGCAAGGAATACTTAGCTTTCTTAGCTCATATTATAGTAGCGGAGGAGGAAAAGAAGCCAATGGAAAAGGTACTTGTGGCTCATGATTTTCCTAATGTCTTTCCTGATGAATTACCTGGTCTACCCCCAACTCATGATATCGACTTTTGTATCGACCTTATTCATGGAGCTAACCCAATTGCTAAAGCCCCTTATCGCCTCGCATCGTCCGAAATGCGTGAACTTTCTAGCCTACTCCAGGAATTACTTGATAAAGGCTTCATACGCCCTAGCACATCTCCATGGGTTGCACCTGTTCTTTTCGTGAAAAAGAAGGATGGATCGTTCCAAATGTGCGTTGATTATAGGGAACTCAATAAGCTTACTATCAAGAATCGCTATCCTTTACCCCGAATCAACGATTTATTTGATCAACTGCAAGGTGCTACGTGTTTTTCTAAGATCGACCTACGTTCTGGTTATCATCAGCTACGAATTCAGGAACAGGATATACCTAAAACCACTTTTCGTACCCTTTATGGCCATTATGAATTCGTGGTCATGCCTTTTGGTCATACCAACGCACCCGCGGTCTTCATCGATTTAATGAACCGTGTATGTAAACCCTTTCTTGATCGCTTCGTTAGCGTGTTTATCGATGATATCCTCATCTATTCGAAGTCGAGAGGTGAACACGCGCAACATCTCTGTTTAGTTCTCGAGCTTCTCCAAGGAAATCGCCTCTACACCAAGTTCTCCAAGTGTGAATTTTGGCTCGAGGAGGTTCAATTCCTCGGTCATATCGTCAACAGTCAAGGTATTCACGTCGATCCCGCGAAGAATGAAGCAGTTAAGAGTTGGATTACACCGAAAACCCCATCTGAAGTTCGTTCTTTTCTCGGACTGGCGGGTTATTACCGTCGATTTATCGCTGATTTCTCTAAAATCGCCATTCCTCTCACCTCTCTAACGCATAAAGACAAGCCTTTCGTTTGGGGAACCGAACAAGAGGATGCCTTTCAAGATCTAAAGGGTATGCTTTGCAATGCTCCCGTACTCGCTCTACCCGATGGAAAAGACGACTTTGTTGTTTATTGCGATACCTCCAACCTAGGTTTTGGTTGCGTTCTTATGCAATGAGACAAGGTTATCGCGTACGCATCTCACCAACTCAAGGTTCACTAGAAGAACTACACAACCCACGATCACGAACTCGGTGCAGTTGTTTTTGCATTGAAGATATGGCGACACTACCTTTATGGTACCAAGTGTACGGTCTTCACCGACCATAAGAGCCAACAACACATCTTAAACCAGAAAGAACTAAACATACGCCAACGCAAATGGGTTGAACTTCTCAACGACTACGACTATGAGATACGCTACCACCCAGGCAAGGCAAGCGTTGTTGCCGATGCTCTCAGCCGACGAAGCTATTTACATAGTGTTTGTAATGTTCAAGCCCAACACGACCCATTCACGATGCTCAACACGCTTGTTTTCTTGAGAATACACTAAGGGAAGAAAGAATACTTGGTTCTAAAAGCCGGTTGATAATCAAATACAATGGCATCTTTCACTATCGCGACCGCATTTGGATTCCTCGTCGCAACAACCTCAGGGATATCTTGATGAATGAAGCTCACAAGGCCCGATATTCTTTCATCCAGGTGCCGAGAAGATGTACCAGAACCTCCGATCTAGGTATTGGTGACCTGGAATGAAGAAAGATATCGCTTTGTATGTTTCTAAATGCCTAACTTGCTCGAAAGTCAAGGCAGAACATCAACGACCCTCAGGTTTACTCGAACAACCTGAAATTACAATGTGGAAATGGGAAAGCATAGCCACGGATTTCATCACGAAACACCCTCGCACGCTATCAATTCACGATAGCATTTGGGTTATCGTTGATCGTCTTACGAAATCCACCCACTTTTACCGATACGAGAAGATTTTAAGGTAGAACGATTAGCACGAATCTATACCGACGAAGTCATTTGTCGACATGGGACACCTCGTGACATTATCTTTGACCGTGATGGTCAATTTACCTCACGTCTCTGGGAGACATTTCAATCTGCTCTCGGCACTACTCTTAATCTCAGTACCGCATTTCATCCCCAGACCGACGGTCAGACTTAACGCACGATCCTGACCCTTGAAGACATACTTCGTTCGTGCATTATAGATTTTGGTGGTAATTGGGATACGCATTTACCTTTAGTAGAATTCTCGTACAGCAACAGTTATCACACTAGTATTCAAAGGGCACCCTTTGAGGCATTATATAGAAGAAAATGTCGATCGCCTATTGTATGGCACGAGATCGGAGATGCTCAAATCACCGGTCCTGGGTTATTGCAAGAAATGACTAACAAGATCCTCCAAATACGAGACAAACTCTTGAAGGCTCAGAGTCGTAAAAGAGTTACGCCGATAAACACCGCAAGCCCCTTGAGTTCGAAGTTCGGGATCACGTACTCCTAAAGGTTTCACCTTGGAAGGGGGTGATCCGATTTGGAAAGAAAGGAAAGCTAGCGCCACGATACGTTGGTCCCTTTAAAATTCTAGAAAGAATTGGCAAGGTGGCCTACCGACTTGAATTACCAGAGGAACTCAGCAACGTACATCCAACTTTCCATGTCTCGAACCTCAAGAAGTGTCTAGCTGAAGAAAATATTCATGTACCTCTTGAAGATTTGCAAATAAATGAGAATCTACACTTCGTGGAAAAGCCTGTAGAAATCATGGATTGAGAGACCAAGAAACTTCGACGCTCTCGCATTCCTATCGTGAAGGTTAGCTAAAAAGGCAAACGCGGCGCCGAGTTCACTTGGGAACTCGAAAGTGATATGAAAGCTAAATACCCACAACTCTTTGTTACGCCTGCTACTTAATTTCGGGACAAAATTTCCTAAAGTAGGGGAGGCTGTAACAACCTGGCTTTTCAGATCGTTACTTGTTACCGCTATTCTTTTCGTAAACGCTTGTACTCTTGGGATTCGATTAACGCAACGGGTTTTACTATATTTTTGACGCATTTTAAACGCATATTACAAACGCAGTTATCACATTTAAATGCTATTTTACAACGCATATTATTTAAACGCATTTTATCGCATCGCTGAATTAGACTAAACGCTATCTCAACGCCAACGCAACGCAACGCAAACTCGAAACGCAGTTATTGGTAGTAGTAATGTTATGATGTGTGTCCTTATGTGTTTACTTGTGTGTGCTTTATATATGTTTTGGATGGTATTCGCAAACGCTATCACAACGCAAACTCGAAACGCGGATTTACTTATGTTATTTGTGTTATTTGTGTGATTATTTGTTTAAATATATTATGGTTATCCACGCAATTCTTATACACTCAAACGCTCACCCGCTTCTCGATTAAATGCAATGCAACGCTTAACGAACGAAATAAAAGTCGAAAAACTAGCAAACGCAACGAGGCTGTCGAATGGGCCACCGTCCGAATGGACATCCGACCGGATGACCATCCGCTCGGATGACCATCCATCCAGATGGCCATCCGCCCCGAACACAGCGCGCTCCACCGACTTAAGTCTCACTCTCACTCTATAAATACCGTCGTACACCACTCATTCACTGATTTTACACCTCCATCCGAACACCCGCACTCAAGACGCTCTCAGTCACTTTTCTTCAAGATTCAAGGCTATTTCGTAAGTATTTCTCCTCAAATCTTGTACAATCTTCATCACCAATCACTTCTACATCATCTTCTACATCAAAATCACACACAAACACTAACTTTTCTCTCGAAATCGCCTGGTTCGGACCTCTTGAAGGTGTTCTTCACTCATTTTGCTTGTGCAAACTGTTGTGAAGCACCAACTCATCAAGATTTGTTCAGATCTAAGAGATTTCTACCACTTTTCAACTAAGTTTTGCAAGATTTCACCACTTTTCATCTATTTTTAATTTTTCTTCAACTATTTCACAAAATCGATGGAATCTGGACTCAATCTAACCTTAGACTCGTTCCATAGTCTAGAACCGGCTTAAAAATGGATTTCCACCAAAAAGATGGACCGATTAACGGGCCAAACATGAGATTCCATCAAGTACAGCTTGTCTATCCAAAGGGGTGATTCCCTTCCGATCGAAAGAGCGAAGGCTTGGTGTATTCCCGTTGTTTGACACGTTATCATGCCGTCTCCGCTAAACTTCAAACTTGTTACTTAGAAAATTCTGCCGAAAACATCAACTACAGATCATCCCGACCGAATGGCCATCCGACCGGATGACCATCCGCTCGGATGACCTGGTATTTATATTTCACAATTATTTAAACTACAAACTTTATCAACATAATTCGCTCGAAAGACCATCCGCCCGAATGGCCATCCGCTCGGATGACCATCCATCTGGATGACCAACTGCTCGAATGGAGACCCATCCGTTTGAACCACCTTTCGAACACTCAACCATTCGACATTATGTTTATGCACTGTTCAATGTTCACGCTACTGTTCTGTGCTCAGGCTAACTCCAACGCGCTCCCTTCAATCCAATCCAGTTGTGTTTACTTGATAAACACCTACTATGAGTATACTCGAACCCATTTTCATTTAACGCACTTTTAGGTGTTACATACGTTCTATAACAAAACACAACACACAACGCAAACACTTTATAACGCTAACTGCTCCCGCTTGCTATACGTGTACTTTGAATGCTTGAACTATGCTATACAGTGTTACACTATACCGCCTCTAGCAACGATAGTACTATAGTTTGAACTCAGCACCTATCGTGGACGGGGGTTGCTAGGGATCACATTACTTTACTTCACGTGTTCGCAGTGGTGAACATGTGTCGCGCATACTCTAAAACGTAGTCTCGTGGTTAAGTTGTAATCATTGTTTGATAGTTACTTGCTTCGCCCGTACGTGATACATGTTGGTTATGCGTAAACGCTTTCTATACTATTATGCTATGCAAACTTGTGTACTCACCTTTACATTTTATGTATTGACTTTATTTTAACGTATGTGACAGGTTCATAGGATGCTATGCTGTGATAAAATCTGAGTTGTCGGAATAGTATTTGTTTATGACACACGCTATCTGTAATGACTGTTATTGCTTTATATGTTAGTAGTATAGGATATTAACATTAAATATATTTCCATTTAATAGTTGTTATGGATTCTCTTGAACAATCTGTTTCGCTCAGTGCCACGCCCCGATGATTCCGCCATCGGTTGGGGTGTGACACCGCTGATGACTTTAATTACTGCTTTTTAACTATGAACTTTGGACTTAGACACTAATCGTATTGGTTGTGAGGAAAACTTTTTTATTATTATATTGTTCAATATGATTGGTGGCTTGATCCTTGTCAGTCACACGCCTCGCGGTAGTACTCGGCATGTGGAAGTTGAGGGTGTGACATATTTCATTTAACAAATCTCATTTATTCAAAGAGAAAGGAGACTCAGACTCTTGATAATCATTGTGAACTTGAGAACAGGAAGCTCAACACTCAGACTCTTGATAATCATTGCATTTTTTTAGCAAGCACGACTGATGATAGATGACTTGCACTATCAGAAGAAAATTCAAACAAACCACCAAACTAGGACATCAACATCAATTGATGTCCAATTGACGAACACGGATGTGTGAAATGAGATTTATTTAAAAGTTAAAAAGAAAACTACATAGACTGCCAGATCGAATGGTCGTTTATCTAAGTTTTCTTTCTCTTTAATGAAATGGGATTTGTTTCAAAGTAAAAAGAAAACTGAAACCTGCTTTCCTTGATAGCAGAAGCCGTTCAATTTGATGGTTCTGAACACTATATAGACTGCCAGATCGAAACCCTAATGTGTGAATATTAAATAAAAAAAATGAAATCCTATCTATGCGGCCGTATACCATTATACGGCCCGTATAGAATAATATAAATTGACAAAGGTTGCGCCCACAGACTTTGTCAGTTCATTTTATTCTATACGGGTCGTATAACCTTATACGGCCCGTATACACCATGTTAAGTTACCATGTGTAATATTAACACCAAGAAAAACACGTTGGACCACTACCTACCAATTCCAATTGACTAGAGATCACCTGTAAACTAAAAAAAACTCATCTCAACCCACACCACCGAAAAACACCCCCACACAAAAATGAAAAAACCAACCAAACCACTACCTACTAATTCCAAATCAATTGGAGAGCACCTGTAAATATAAAAAAAATCATCTCAACCCCACCACCGGACCACACCACCATCTTTTACTACCAGAACCACACTGTCGCCTACTACCACCACAAAACCACCACCTTCTCTGTATCCAATCACCCAAACTTTATTTATTACAAAAGCTCCTCATCCACACCATCTTCTCCGACCACAATGAAAATTGTTGTTCCAAATCAACCTGCGAAACCCACAAGTAACACAAAACAAAACAACACTAAACTCAAACAGAAATCGAATATTATACTATAACTACCTTTGAATCGTTTTCTTATTCCAGTACTGGAGGGGGTGAGGCGGGGGAATGTGGTGGTTCAGGATGTGGTGTATAGGCTTATGGTGGCAACGTGTGGTTATGCAAGGGAATTGGTGTTTAATCCTAGTAAACTCCCGAGACTTCAATAATTACATAGGTGATCCTAGTAGTTGCAATTTTTAAACTCGGGTGATCTTTATAACTAACCTATAGATTTCTTAGTTAAATATGTATGAAATTACTTATTTACCTATAAGAATACAAAAAAAATATGAATAAAAAAATATAATATTAACCCATGGGCCCACTGTAACCCCGCTTCTTCTTCAACAATTAACCACCAGCACCTTCACAAAGCAGCACCACCACCACAAACCACCACTGTCGTGTGTGTTAAACATTCGATTAACGAGTAATTGCATATCTAAATTTGCATTAATCAGCATCCAAAGTCCTCTGTCTACAAAATCAAATCCACAAACTCCTTAACAAGTTCGCAATCAACCAAATATGTTAAACAAAATAACAGTTCGATTAACGAGTACTTTAAATTCAAAACAACTGTCACACCCCAACCAATGGCGGAAACGTCAGGGCAGGATAAAATAGATTGCTCGAGACTTCATGACGTGCTAATGTGACAATATTTAAATAAACAAATTTCATTTCATACTAAAATGATTACATTGTCATGAAATGGAAAGTACTACATTTGCAACTTAAACAATACAACAATAGAATTACAAATAAGAATTTAAGTGCATTTATCCATCCTAAATAGATTTCTTCAAGCATCAACATACGTTTCCTGCAACATGTATTAAAATACAATCAACAAAAATTTGGTGAGTATACAAGTTTGATTACATAGCATATGTATAAATTGTCTCAAATCCAATATGGCATTTTGTATACTAATTTAGATCACATACTAGGATGTATAACTATAGGTCAACCCTCGTGTCCACCAGTATAATTTGCATTCCTCATCACCAAAGTGAGCAAAACCGTAAAGATTGAATAACTTAACAATTCCCCAAACGGGTGGTGTGCTACTCATATAGCTCTATAATTGTTAAGGTGGGCTTACGCAAAGTTAATGCCAAATAGTTTGCATGAATGATTGAATATCTAGCATGAGTAACCTAAGCATAACAAATAGCATGTTTGATGGATTGAGTGAATTCACGAGTTTGATTGTGTAAATTCTATATTTTGATAGTTTATACATGTTACACCCAAAATTGCATTAAAGCGTAAAAAGGGTCAAGTATACTCACGGTTTACAAAAGCCTCCAAAAATGTGAGCGGTGAGTCTTGAGAGTTGTAGGAATGTCGTGGTTATCTTAAACACTTGAAACTTTCTGCCCAAACTTGAGAATTTCTTGATGATTTTGGAATGTTTTAGAGTAATTTGAAGTTGTGGAAAGTGAAAATATGATGGAGGAGGCTTGGTTTTATACAGAAGGATTAGGATTTGGGTTAAGAAGTTCGGAATGTGATTGGAGGAGAAATGAGGTGAAAAAAGGTGAAATATGATTGGCTAAAGAATGGTGGAAGGTGATTGGAGTAGGAAGAAGGTGGAAAAAGGTGAAATCTGATTGGCTAAAGAATGATGGAAGGTGATTAGAGGAGGAATGAGGTTGAAAATAGTGAAATATGATTGGCTAAAGAAGGGTGGAAGGTGATTGGAAGAGGAAGGAGGTGGAAAAGCTTTTGGTTTTGCTCACTTTTAGTCCATGCACTTTGTAACTAGGTTATTTTATGTCGTTTTCTTGTATTTTAACTTGTTTTTAGGTATCCAAAGTGTATTTTAAGTCTCAGTTTTGCGTATAAACACGTATTTAAAGATGGATTTCATATATAACACAAATATGAAAAGTAACACGTTTGAGTATTAAAGTGAATTCCCATTATGATTAAAGTCTCGAGATTGAAACAAAATACGAATTACAATATTTCTAAAAATAGAAATGCGAATACAACTTTTTAAATAAGGGAAGTACAAAAATGCGGAGCGTTACAACAACCCTGAAAAATGCGAGAGTAAAGTTGTGCCATGATTGACTCCATTTTTGTAGAGTTTTGAATGTACAAATCGGAGTTCCGGTCTATACCACCTGGGAGAACATCAAGACTAGAGCTAAAATCTTGATTGATCGACGACGTTAACTCGATAGCAATGATTGATGTACGGCATCGATTTGGTGATAATGGTGTGGTTGATCTTATGGTTTTCAGTAAGAACCCTAACATTTCAGCTTTACTAAATGAAAAAGGTGTATGAAGACAGTGAAGGAGGTGACAGTGAGGTTTGTTTTTCTAGGCTGACGGTGAACGGTGGAGTTTGAAGGACGGTTGTGATGGAGATGGTTATGGTGGCTTGGGGATATGATGGTTGGTGATGCTGATGCACGGTGGTAGTGGTGGTGGTGGTTTGGGGCGATGGTGGTTGTTGATGGTGATGCGCGGTGGTGGTCTTGGTGGTTTGGGGAGATGGTAGTGGTGGGCGACTGTTAACAAAAATTGCGGGAGTGGGGAAGAAGAAGGGGGATGATGGGGCCCACTTATTTCTATTTGTTTACTATCTTTTTGTTTTTATCTTCAGAGGTAAATAAGTAAATTCATCCGCATGGAATTTCAACAACGTTAGCTACTAAGGATCATCCGAGTTTAAAAAGTGTAACCACTGGATCACCTATGTAATTATCGAAGTCTCAGGACCAACTGACGGGTTGGCCACGGGACAACACTTAAGTGTGTTAAAAAACAAGTTAATCCCCCATTTAATTATGTAATTGTCTTGAATTAGATAACTACCATTGTTTGTGTTTCAGGTGTGTTCGGGACTTAAAAGGACGGAAAACGCAGCTTGGAATGGAAAAGATTTTAGGCGAGTGTCCTAAGGATTGGAACGAAGAACAAAGGAACAACTTCAGGGCCCTACCGTAAATTACGGTGGGTACCGTAATTTACGGTAGCCCCTGGACTTGTCCCTTTCCACCGTATGGCAGTAGCAAGCTGGCGTAAAGACTTTGACGCTACCGTAACTTACGGTAGCTACCGTAAGTTACGGTAGGCTCTGACGCAAAAAGTGTAACTGCCCATTATAAGTCTGTTTTCAAGTGCCTTTTCACATATCTCATCATTGGGAACGTTTGGCAGGAGTTCTAGGGTGATTTTTGGCTTGTTCTAGTGGTTGTGAACATTTCTAAACATTTTGGTTTGTATTTTGATTCGTATGAACTTTGAACTTATTGGAATGATGATTCACCAAGCTATGTGTGGCTAAACTTTCGGTGATCATCTTAGGTTGAAGGTTTCTTCTATGACTTTTATGTTTTTATCCGTACTTCTAGAATGATGAACTTGCTATGTTTGCTATGTTTATTATGATGCATGAATGTTTGTTTGTAAATTGTTGATTAATGTTTTGATCATAATCTAAACCGTACGTTCTTGGTATCGTTGACAATCGAGATATCACGGGAGGGGTTAGGTTTGAATATTAGTTATTTGGTCATTGGGTAACAACCTCACATTTCTCTAATCCGAGTACTTAGTTCCTTTTCATCCCAACAAACGTTTATGCATGAGTCATGTTGGGATTGAACCCTATCAGAGGAACAGATAATTAAAGCCAAAACTGGATCAGAGCAGTGGATCCAGAATAAGCAGATGTTTACATACAAATCTCTCCCCTTGAAAGTGGTTTCTATCTGCTGACCTCCTATCTGCTGATCTTACTAAGTGCTGACCTACAACTGCTGCTCAAGTAAAGACCTGATGAAAGACCAAAGCTCTGCTGACTCAATCTACTGCCTTGAGTCAAGTACTGCTGATCCGGACAAGCACTGCTGGGTTCACAGCAGTGGAAGGATGCAGCAGCTGTTTAAAGTGTCTTTTATGAATATATTGTAATAGCAGTAGTTTAGTACATCAGTGTTTATATAGATCAGAGGTTAGAGTTTGTTAGGAGGTTAGATGTCACTTTCATGGTGACGTCAGCTAAGATGCTCAGTGGTTTGTAAGTGCCTATAAATAGTTCAGTACTTTGTACTGTTCTATTAGATCTGGCAATACCGTCTTCTTTGCACGAACAAACTACTGAGCTCTGGCTAAGTGGGAGTTTGCATTCATTCATCAATCATTGTAATCGTTGTTGAAACAAATTCAATCTTTCGATTCATTGTGTAAAGATGTTTGATTAAAGTATTACTCTCGTTTGATTGTATGCAAAGTTTGTTTCCATCTTAATTCCGCTGCACAACTCTTTCATTTCCATCTTAATTTCAAACGAAAATACAATCAAAAACAAACTCAGATCCAACAATTGGTATCAGAGCCTGGACAGTCAAATTTGATCTAACAATCATTTTGACGTAAACAGTTCGGCTCATAATAGTTGATACTGATCGTTTATTCGTCCGTTGAAAAACAGAGCAAGGATTAATCACCATTAAAGTTGATTTATCAGTGTCTGTAAAACAACAAGAATGACGTCACAATCTTAAGATGATAAAAACAACATCGGCTCGCTTTTTAAACCACCTATGCTAAAAAGAAATGAGTACAACATCTGGCAGAGGAGGATGGGTCACATCCTCGCTCAACAAAGCACAGGTTGTTGGAGGTCTGTCATTTATGGTCCCCATGTTCCTTCAGTGCCGAGCGCTGAAGATGCTAAAAAGTTCGTTCCAAAACCAGTTGAAAATTATACCGAAACCGACTTTCAAAAGATCGAACTGGATGCTAAAGCGTTTAGCATCATAGCATCAGCGCTGCCCAATGAGATATATGTTGGACTGTTACACTGTAACAGTGCCAAAGAGTTATGGGACGCACTTAAGGAACAGTTTGGGGGAACTGAAGAAGTCATAGAAAACAATAGGGAAATCCTGAACCAACAGTATGAAACATTTTGCTACGTTAAAGGTGAATCACTAACGCAACAATTTGAGCGTTTCAGTTGTCTCATCAGTGAACTGAGGCTTGTTAATACCACTTTTACAAACTCAACTCAAAATAGCAGGTTCCTCAGGTCACTGCCAGAAAAATGGGACACCATAGCTTTTGTCACCCGAAACTCACCTGAGTTCAAGGATCTGACCTTGACCCAACTCCATGGTCGACTCCTGACCTACGAAAGGGAGTTGAACCAGAAAAGGAGGTTACAAGAGTCAGGAAAAGTTACTGATGATTACACTTTCGGTAACACTGCTCTTCTGGGTCAAGAAGAATCTGGGAGCAGTGGTAAGGATCAGGGTTATGATCACTTCATTGACATAACTGCTGGTGCAAATTTTAACAACCCTGATCCTCACTCTGCTAGTTATGCATTCACTGCAAATGAAAACCAGATGTCAGACAATTTAAGCTTTGAACTAAATGATTTGCAACATTTTGATCCCACTGATTTAGAGGAAATGGACATCCTGCACCAACTGGCTTTGCTAAGTGTTAGAACTAGCAAATTTTACAAAAGAACAGGGCGAAAATTCCCAGGTTTGCATGGGAATCTAAGGGTTGGGTTGGATAAATCAAAAATCAAGTGCTACAAGTGTAATAGGTTGGGACATTTTGCTAGGGAATGTAGGAGTCAAACTACTGGTCCCATAATTACTCATCCTAGCTCAAATCCTAGACCTCAAAACCAAACCACTATGCACTATGCCCAGTATACCCCAGCAGCTCAAGTGAACACTGCTCACTATGCTGCTGCCCCTGTGCCAGTACACTATGTCCAAACTACTGTTCCACAAATCCAGTATGTTCAAACCCCTGCTCCACAGGTACAAGTGCAACCAGTTGCACCTCAAACCACTGCTCCAGCAGCAGTACAACCAGATCAACAAAGTTTTTTCACTCAAGGGTTTGTTGACTGGAGCAGTATGCCTGAAGACCTTAGTGATGAAAATTTTGCACTCTATGCTTCTAATAATTCTTCTCATGATGAGTTTTGTTTGATGGCATTAGAGTCAATACAGGAGGGGGTTGAAACTGAGGAGGAACAGCAGAGCTTTGAAGCAGTGGATGAGGTGACTGAAGCAGTGGTTACTGCTGTAGCTGGTGAACTACTGTTGAGAGAAATTTCAGGTACCCTGATTGAACCATTGACAGATCCATGGTCCAAAGAGGACAAAGAAGAAGAGAAAGAAGAAAAGGCTGGTGAAAAGAAGGTGAAAGCTGATGATGAAGAAGATCATCAATGTGATTGTGCTATGATGGCAGCTGCCAAGGTATCTCCTCAAGTTCTTGAAAAACTGTGTTCTGACAATTGCATAATTGCTTTTGCTAACATCAAAGAGGTGAATGAAAACCTTCGGGATAAAATCTTGACTGGTGAGGTTAAATTTGAAAAGTCTTTAAAAGAACTTAAAAACAAATTGACCGAAAAGGAAAAAGAGATCAGTTGTCTAAAAGAAGAGCAAAGCATTACCAAAACCCAACTTCAAACTATGGTAGAAAAATACCAAGTTTGCAAAAAGGAGTTGGAGTCCGCCCAGATTACTTGTGAAAGATGGGTGGAATCCTGCAGAGGATATGAGGTGATGCTTGCTAAACAGATTGAAAGCAATGTGAAATTTGGGGTTGGTTATAGAAAATATGATGATGAACATATTGCTTTTGAAAAATCTGTCCAAACCACTGATGAAGCCACTGAGCTCATCCCCACAAACAAGAATGGCCAAGAAGTGAAAATCACTGACAAACTTGGTAACAAAATCACACTTACCAGACCAATGGGCTCCTCCACTTTCAAGGAGCTTGAAGATCATCAGTTTAAACCAAAATGGTCTGATGAGTGTGATATTCTTGAAAATTTCAAGCCAATGGACTTTACATCAATTGATGGTGTTAAAGCTCCAAAAGCTAAAGTCATACCTCTCAAGGACATCCCAGCAGTGGTTAAAACCTCTGCTGCAAAGGAGTCTGAAAAGAGAAAGAAGAAAGAAAAAATTGATAACTTGTTTTGTGAATTCTGTGAGAAAAGGAATCATCTAACAAAAGATTGTTTCCACTTAAAAGCTTATGATCTAAACAAAACAAGTGTCATTGTCCCAGCAGAAAGCTGCATTGTTTGTGGTAAGACAAACCATAAAACTTAAGCATGTGTGTATCTCAAAAACTTTGATGTGAAAAAGAATGAGTGCATGGCTAAAACATCCTTGAGTCCACCATCATCATCAACATCTGTCAAATTCACCAAGAAACAACCACTGTTCATGCCAGTTCAAACAGCTGTCACAAAACAGCTGAACCAAACATCTGTCAAAAGAGATGTTCAGGTTACTGATGCACCCCCTGCCAATCAGTTCAGAAAAGGCAAGGAAAGACAGTCTTACCAAAGGATTCCACACATTTATGAGACCTACAAAAGTCCCTCTAAACCTAAAGTGAATAGGCATCCTTTTGGTTACCAGCAGGTGATTGGCCAGGACCCACAACAGTGGTTAGAGAAACACTGTCCTAAAACAGTCCAAACCCCTGACCTAACCACTGTCCATCATTCTGCATCCATCCCAGACACTGTTGAGACCCCATCCAAAGCCTTGTTGGCTTTGGAGACCTTAATGAACTAATCCTTTTACTTCATGTGCAGTGAGCTTCTGCATGCTTTGATAGTCTTTGGTATGTAGATAGTGGAGGCTCCAGGCACATGACAGGATGTAAAGCCCTCCTCAAAGACTTTAAAATCCATGGAGGGGGTGATATATCCTTTGGGAATAATAGTAAAGGGAAGGTTCTCGGGTCTGGTACAGTGGAGTCTGGAAAAGTAAAATTTGAAAATGTCAATCTAATAGACAATCTAAAATTCAACCTTCTGAGTGTGTCCCAAATGAGTGACAAGGGATTTGGGTCATTCTTCACAAAAGACTGTTGTAGGATTGTTGGACCAGAAATGGTCAAAAAGATTGAAGCAATAATCAAAACTGGTCACACTAAACTTGTTGCTCAAAGAAGTGGCAATGTTTATGTTGTTGACATGTCAAAAGAGTGTCCCAGAGCTGATGCTTGTCTGTTCTCAGCTGCCTCTAACAAAGAGACAGAACTTTGGCACAGAAGGCTGGGACACACAAATCTTAAGACAATCACAGAAATTTCAAAAAATGGTTTGGTGAGAGGCCTACCCCAAAAATTGTTTTCATGTCCTGAACATTGCATTTCCAGTTTAAAAGGAAAACAGCATAAAAGTTCTTACAAGTCCATTGAAGAGTCCAAAATAACCCAGTGTTTGCAAATGCTACACATGGATTTGTTTGGCCCAGTTCAAGTCATGAGCCTCAAAAAGAAAAGATATTGTTTGGTTATTGTTGATAACTTTTCTAGGTTCACATGGACTTTCTTTTTGCACTCAAAAGATGAAACTGCAGGCATTTTGCAAGACTTTGTGACACAGGTTGAAAAGCAATTTGACCTTCCAGTGAAAAGCTTCAGGAGTGACAATGGCACAGAATTCAAAAATAGGGAGTTTGATGCCTTCTATGTGAAGAAAGGGATTGTAAGGCAGTACAACATCCCTAGAACACCAGAGCAAAATGAGGTAGTAGAAAGGAAGAACAGAACTTTGATTGAGGCTGCCAGAACCATGCTTGCAGATTCAGGTTTGCCATTAACTTTCTGGGCAGAGGCAGTAAACACTGCTTGTTATGTTCAGAACAGAGTTTTACTAAACCCCAGGCACAAAAAGACTGCCTATGAAATTCTGTATAAAATTAAACCACTGATCTCATACTTCAAGGTGTTTGGCTGCCCATGCTTTATTTTGAACTTAAAAGATTCCATTTCAAAATTTGCAGCCAAAATTGATTGTGGTTATCATCTGGGATACTCAACCACTGCCAAGGCCTACAAAGTGTTCAATACACGGACCAAGGCAGTGGAGGAGACTTTGAATGTAAAGTTCAATGAACTTTCATCAATGAAAATCCCAGCAAACCCTGCAGATCTGTTTGATCTTGAAAAATTCACTTTTGAAAATACTGCTGTCAAGACTAACAGTGCAGGTCCATCAGAGGATACAACACCAGACTATGGGTATGAAATCATCATCCCTCAAAGGTCTGCCACAAAGGGAAAAGCACCAGCTGTTCAAAACAGCTGTCAAAGCTCAACCACTGCTACCTCAACAGTTGTTGACCAAAGTAGCCCATCAACCACTGCTTCCACATCTTCAAACACTGCTGACAAAAGTCCCCAAACAGTGGATAAAAGTCAGCAGTTGTCCACTTCATTACCTCCTATTCCACCACCTTTTGAAGCCACTGCTGGATCATCAAAGTCTCCAGCAGTGGTTAGCTCAGATGATACACATTTGCAGCCTTCACCAACCAATGCCATCATACCATACCAAGGAGATTTAATCTTCTTGAGATCTCATCCACCTGATCAAATCATTGGCAACATAAATGAAGGGGTGCTCACAAGAAGCCAAACCCAAAACATTTGTCTTTTTGCTGGTTTTCTATCACTCCATCAGCCAGTCAAGTACTAAGAGGCACTGAAAGACAACAGCTGGGTAGAAACCATGCAAGAGGAGCTCCAACAGTTTAAAAGACAACAAGTATGGGAGCTTGTACCACTGCCAGAAGAGGTTAGTCCCATTGGCACAAAGTGGGTCTTCAAGAACAAAACTGATGAAAGGGGTATTGTTGTCAAGAATAAAGCTAGGCTTGTGGTTCAAGGTTACAGATAGGAAGAGGGGATTGATTATGATGAAACATTTGCCCCTGTTGCAAGATTGGAAGCCATTAGACTGTTCCTGGCCTTTGCTGTCAACCACAATATGAAGGTGTTTCAAATGGATATCAAAAGTGCTTTCCTCTATGGTACAATTCAAGAAGAGGTGTATGTTTGTCAACCTCCAGGTTTTGAGGATCCATTTTATCCAGATCATGTCTACAGGCTAAACAAAGCCCTGTATGGCTTGAAACAAGCACCAAGAGCCTGGTATGAAACTCTTTCCAACTTCCTACTCTCAAATGGTTTCAAAAGAGGTACCATTGATAAAACACTGTTTCTTAAATGGAGAGGGAAGGATTTAATGATTGTCCAAATTTATGTGGATGACATTATTTTTGGAAGCACATGTAACAAAATGTGTGAAGAGTTTAGAGAACTCATGACAGCTGAGTTTGAAATGAGTGCAATGGGTGAGCTGCAATGCTTTCTTGGTCTCCAAGTACAGCAATTGCAAAATGGAACTTTCATTCATCAAAGCAAATATGCTAAAGAACTTTTAACCAAATTTGACATAATGATTGTAAACCATGCAGCACACCCATGGCAACAAATAAGCTGGTCATGTTTGATGAAAAGGATGAGCTGATTGACCAAACACTTTATAGAAGCATGATTGGGTCTTTATTGTACCTAACTGCATCTAGACCAGACATCATGTTTGCAACATGTGTCTGTGCAAGAAATCAATCAGCTCCCAGAAAATCAAATCTCATTGCTGTAAAAAGGATCTTCAGATACATAAAAGGTGCTCCCACACTTGGTATCTGGTATCCAGCTAATGGGAATATCAAGCTTTCAGGTTTTTCAGACAGTGACTTTGCTGGATGTCACACCACAAGGAAGTCCACATCAGGAGGGTGCCAGTTTCTAGGTGATTGCTTAGTTTCCTGGCAAAGCAAAAAGCAAGCAGCTGTTTCAACATCCACTGCTGAAGCTGAATACATTGCTGCTGCAAGCCCAACTCCTGTGGCTTCAAAATCAGTTGCTGGATTTTGGTATCACTGCCTTAAAGACACCACTCATGTTGGACAGTCAGGCAGCAGAAAATATCATCAAAAATCCAGTTTCCCATTCAACCACCAAACACATCGACATCAGACATCACTTTGTGAGGGATTGCTATGAAAAAGGTTTGATTTCTCTGCATCTTGTCCCAACTAAAGACCAGCTGGCAGATGTGCTCACAAAAGCACTTGATACAGCCACTTTTGAAAGCTTGGTCTCTAGGATTGGGATGCTGAACATGGAATAACAAGCAATATCTTGTTTTTCTATGAATAAAAGCAACAAAATGTTTTCAGAAAATCAAAAATCCATCCTTAAAAATAGCTAAAAATGAAATTTTCATTAAAATCCTTAAAAGTCAGCCATAACCACTGATTGTTCAAAAGTCTGCTCTACTTCAAAAGACTGTCCACTACTGAAAGGCAACCTCTGTTCTCTCATTCCATCTGATAAACTCTGTTGTTCAAAAGCAGTATCTTATCCACTGATATACTATCCTCTGATAGTGAAAATCATCCACTGATCTACAACCACTGCCTTCATTAGTTACTTTCATAAAAGTATTGTCCTTCACTTTCACCAGGGGTTGTCACGTGGGCAGTACATATTGGTCAGACCTTTTGTAACGGCTGCCACGTCAGCATTCACTTTCTTCCCTATAAAATTCCCCATTCACTTCCAAAACAGGGTTTTACTGTCGAATTGAATTCTTAAAAATTCTCTTCTCAAAGCAGTTTTTCATCTCATCTTTCACAAATTTCTTCGATCATTCATCTTCAAAATGACAAAATCGAAGTCATCTTCAAAACCCTCATCCAAATCTTCATCGAAAACAGCCTCTCAAAAGGCAATCACCACTGAAATCCCATATAAACCAAATCACAATCTCCTGGGTCTTCTCACAAAACCAGGAACCACCAAAGTTTTCGATTCCATCCTTGACATCATGGCAAAATCAAAGTACAAAACTTTGTTCACCGCCAATGCACAAATCTATTTGGCAACCCAAAGAGAGTTCTGGAAGAACGCAACCCTTGACAAACAAGGAGACACTGCAACCATCATAAACTCTTCTATAAAGGGTAAAGCTGTCCAAATCACGCCACAATCCATTTCAGAGGTCTTTCAACTCGGTGATCAGGAAGGTAAAATTTCTTTCACTAAAAACAAGTTACAAACTGACTTCATTGAGAGAGGGTATGAAGCCACAATGATGAAGAAACTTACCTTACAAAAAGGTTATTTTCCTTCTGCAACCAGATTTTTATTCCATACCCTCCTACTATGTGTTTCAAACAAAACCACTTCTTTTAATGAAATCCCTTTAAAGATTCAAAATCTGGGATATGCAATTCTTCAAGAAGAAAATTTTAACTATTCTCGGGAAATTTTTAAAGATTTGGTTAATAATGTTGAAACAAAATCATTCTTACTGTTTCCAAGATTTTTAAGTTACTATTTTGAAAAGACATTCAGTAAGGATGATTTAGCTATAATAAACCAAGGTGATTTTACTCAAATAAACAGTTTAACAAATGAAACTTTTTCAAGAATGCTAGCACCTTGTAAAACACAAGCAGAGGTGCCTGAGCAGATTTTAGCAGTTACAACTGCTCCTCAGGTATCTGCTGCTGAGCCCACTGCTCAAGGCGATCAAAGTAGCAGCACCACTGCTTTGAAACCCACACCTAAAATCCCCAAAAAGCCAAAAAGAAAAACACAAAAACCCCCCAAAACCATCAAAAAGGCATCTCTGGAGGATGAGATACCAGAGCTCCTGCCAGTGACAACACAAAAGTCACAAGAAACCTCTGCTGCTACTTCCTCACAGCAGTTGGTACAAATATCTCAACCCATAACCGAAACTCCTCCTGCTTCTTCACAAAAAGAACAGGTTGTACAAATAGGGTCTCCACATCATGATGCTCTGGAAACACTCGTTTCTATCATCCACAGCTCAATACCCGGGGCAAATCCATCTTCTACACCACCCATCACATCCACATTTCCCTCACCAATAAAACCACTGTTGGATGCAATTGATTTGAACCAGGCATTAACCAGTCCTTCTCAATCACCTGTTACTGAGAATATACCCCAACAACTGACTGGGTCTGATGTATCAGTCTTTGCTAACCCACCAACACAACCTGAGGAGGTTACACCCCATGAGTTACATGTAACTCTTGGTGGTAATCCAAGTGAAGCAGCCACTACAACTGTTGAACCTACAGGTTTACAGTTGGACAGTGGTTTCATTAATAAGACTTCCTTGGAGGCAATTCTTTACATAGCACCTCTGCCAACCACCAGTGGATTTATTTATCCTACTGGCAACATCAAAAGGTTGTCAAGTGTTGAAGGAAGAAGACCCCTGTACCAAGAAAAAGGGGCATCAGTGGTTAATGTTTGGAGTACACTCCCTACATCCACCACTGATAAAACCACTGCTAGTGGGAAATCATATGATCCCATTAACTTGGGTGATGGTTTAAAGTATCAGAAATTGACGGATCGTATTGCAAAGCTTGATAACTCTGTTGCAGAACTCAAAGATATGCTACAACAGGTGTTACAAGTACAAAAGGTACAATCAACTGTTGTTCCACCTCAAGCACATGCTCCACAAAGGGCACCTGCTACAAATGAGCTCTGGAATCTATTTCAATCTTTTCTCCATCAACAAGCACAATTAGCAGATCAGCAACATGAAAAACATGTCCAACAGCTGAGAAATGCAATGGAGTCAAGGTTCAAGAACACTCAGGCTGATCTAAAGGCTCTCAAAACTCAGATCTTGCACACCACTGGCACTGCTCCTCCAAAAGTACGCTACATTTATCAACTCCCAGAAGATAATGCCAAAAAGGGAGAGAAAATTAAGGAGTGGAAAAAGAAGGGTATAGAGGATGGTCTCTATCTTGAACCAGAAAATTCAAACATGACCAAGAAGATCCCTTTGCCAGATGGCAGCAAGAAAATTGATGTAACCACAAATGCACTGGCAGAAGCAGTTGCAAGTGTAAAAAGAGATAGAGAGGCCAAAAGGAAAGCCAGGGTGGACAGAATGGATCATCCAGATCAGGGTACTTCTGGGTCAAAGGATCATGAAAATCCTGTTGAGGAAAAGAAGAAGCCTACTAGAAAAGTAAGGCAACCCAAATCCATTCCAACCAGACATTCAACGTCTGCTCAAAAACCACCATACAAAACAGCTGATGCAACAGGAGTTACAAAAACTACTGCTTGCCAAACAGTTGTTTCATCAACACACACCACTTCAACACACACAACATCCACTGCTTTACCATCATCACCACCAAAAACAACACCTGCTGACATACAGCAGAAGACAGCAGTGGTTGAAACACCAGTTGTTTCAACAACTGTTAGTCAATCACAATCCACTGCCACTACATCTACCACCACTGTTCCATCCAAAACATCATCAGTCCCTCCTACAAAAAGGAGAAGACTAATTCTCAAAGATGATGACAAACAAACATCTTCAAAATCTTTAGCACTTGTCACAATTCCAAAACCTGTTCCTCTCTCTTCAGTTAAAATGTACAAGCCCTTACCTCCTGCAGGTGTTCAATTTCCTCTTGAATTAGCAGCTGTTAGAGAAGAAATAAAATCTTTTTACTTTGAGGATGACCCTGCCAAAAGGAGTTTGCCATCAATAAAAGGATATCCCTGGCCTAAAAATGTTGATGAATATTTGGAAATCAAGGCCAAGCAAGCAAAGGATATCTCAAAGAAAAACACACAAGGGAAATCTGATAAAGAAATTGCACAGAGAAGTCAATATTTGCTCACACAAGTCAGATCCCTAGAGCAATTTGCAAAAAATGTCAGTCAACAAATTTCTGAAAGAGCAGCTGAAACTCTGAAGAAAGACTACATTGAAAGCATTATGGCTCACAAAAATTACAAAGGAGAGAGATACATGTACAAATAGTGGACTGTTCCTGAACTTGAAAATGAAGCAGCAAGAAATCAAGACATGATAAAAAGGAAAGTCACTCACACTCCTCCTGACTGGGCAAAGTTCATAAAGAATGTACCTGATAAACAGGAAGAGCTGAAGAGAATGAAAGAGGAACTGGTAGCAGCTGATTATGGAAACAAAAGACAAGTTGCTAGATGGAAAGAAGATGTGGTCAGGGCTACCTACAAAAAGTTGGAACAACTGAGAAAGAAATATCCCACAGTTCCTCAAAAGCCTGACTATCCTGCAGCAGCGGTTCCAAAAAGACCATCAAAGCTGCAATTCAGGAGATCCACAGCACCAGCTGGTGCAGCAGTCTTTAAAAGAAGGCCACACAAACAGCTGATTGCTGAAACCATCAAAGAGTTAATGGAAGGTGAAGACCTTGGAAAAGAGGGTATAAAGAAAATGATCAGAGAAACTCTTGGTTTGGATCTACCTGCAAACACTGCTCAGCCAGTCATGAATAGGCCAGCCTCACTAAATACTTCTGCAAATAAACATCTCCCAAGAAACCCACCAGGCTCAAAAATACAAAAGTGGGAAACTGACAAACAAACCTGCGTATTGACTTTGCTCAGGTCTGGTGGAGAAGTGGAGAAAATATTAAGGGAACAAGCTCTTGGCCTGAGTCTTGAAGATTTGCAGGATCTCCTTGATCTTCCACTTAGCAGGGATGATGAAGATACAGATGCCCTAGACTTTGAATTACAATTTAAAGGTCAGATAAGGGAGTTGTTGATAAGGCAATAAAGATTTCCACAAATAATGAGGAGTTTTGGCATTATCTGTTCCAGGGGGAGATTGTTGGGATTGAACCCTATCAGAGGAACAGATAATTAAAGCCAAAACTGGATCAGAGCAGTGGATCCAGAATAAGCAGATGTTTACATACAAATCTCTCCCCTTGAAAGTGGTTTCTATCTGCTGACCTCCTATCTGCTGATCTTACTAAGTGCTGACCAACAACTGCTGCTCAAGTAAAGACCTGATGAAAGACCAAAGCTCTGCTGACTCAATCTACTGCCTTGAGTCAAGTACTGCTGATCCGGACAAGCACTGCTGGGTTCACAGCAGTGGAAGGATGCAGCAGCTGTTTAAAGTGTCTTTTATGAATATATTGTAATAGCAGTAGTTTAGTACATCAGTGTTTATATAGATCAGAGGTTAGAGTTTGTTAGGAGGTTAGATGTCACTTTCATGGTGACGTCAGCTAAGATGCTCAGTGGTTTGTAAGTGCCTATAAATAGTTAGTACTTTGTACTGTTCTATTAGCTCTGGCAATACCGTCTTCTTTGCACGAACAAACTACTGAGCTCTGGCTGAGGGGGAGTTTGCATTCATTCATCAATCATTGTAATTGTTGTTGAAACAAATTCAATCTTTCGATTCATTGTGTAAAGATGTTTGATTAAAGTATTACTCTCGTTTGATTGTATGCAAAGTTTGTTTCCATCTTAATTCCGCTGCACAACTCTTTCATTTCCATCTTAATTTCAAACGAAAATACAATCAAAAACAAACTCAGATCCAACAAGTCATATCAATGTGACTCTTTCTAGTTGGATATAAACATAATTGTCAAATGAAACCGGAAACCTAAGATGGTCGCTTCCTCTTAATCTGCTTTAACAACCAACCTTTGATTTGTAATTAGTTTAGTAATTTTAGTTCTTAAAACCAAACAATCAAACTTCTGAATTTTCATTTCTGCAATTTAGTTTAATTTTAGTTAAGTTAAAAAGCTGCATAATCAACATACATTCCATAGACTCCCTGTGTTCGATACCCACTTACCGCTAGCTAATTAGTTGTAATTGGATTAAATTTGCGTGGGACTATGACAACACGTCAAATTTTGGCCCCGTTGCCGGGGAGTAGTGCGCAACGTGTGTTAATTTAGTAGCTTTTGTTTGTTATTTTCGGGTTTACCCTGGTTGTGTTCAGTGTGCAGGTACTACAGATGTATGCATACTAGGGGCTCTCAAAAGTCATCACCACTATCGTTTGATCCGGAAATTGAAAGAACTTTGCGGCAAAACCGAGTATTGGTACGAGAAAACAAGATCATTGGTTCACCCACTTCACCTATTACACCTAGAAACATCATGGATGAATCACAATTACCACCCACTACGGGTCAACCTGCACCATCTTTTGTGCCTTCATCATCACAACCTTCACCAAATACTACCATTCCAAATTCCACTACCAATCCTACTCCACCACATGAAGTTAGCCCAACCAACACCACATCACCTACTACTACCCAAACCGAACCTACCCTCACCTATAGCCCCTCCTCAATGGTTCCACCACTTTCATACTTTTTCCCAACTTCCGGTCAATCATCTTCTACCTACCCAATACCACCAAGTTCAACTATCATTCATACTACTTCTACATATCGACCACCGAACCAACCAGGTTTTCTATATTCATCTCCTCAGTATGTGCAATCTTCGGGTATAGGAGGAGATGGATATGATGATGGATATGATGATGGATATGACGAAGAATTTAGAGGGTACAAAGATGAGGGATTTTATTATGGAGGTGATGGAGGTAATTTGGGACCTCAAGGAGGAACGATTCATCAACAAAGTCAACAATTGCAACAAGTTCAAGATATGGGTAGGCCACCAACAGGGGTACAACAAATTCGGCCACATGGGCCACAGTTTCAACGGCCAATGCCTTTACAACAAGTTCGTCCACAACATCAGCAACCCCAATTCCAAAGTCCGGTGCAACAACCACAAATGTAAAAACCATTTGCACCACAAGGGCCGATGCAAGGGAAAATTGGTCGTCCAAGAGTACCATTGGGTGCGCCATGAAGACATCTTCGAGAGGCGGTTTGGGGGGATCGAAGCTCATTTTATACCGGTTATCACTAATAATCTTCACCGGTGGTGATTCCTCATCACCCTGATGGGAGGACTTTTTAGGTTAGAAATACCGCACTTCAAAGTTTGCCAAAGTTTAAAGGATTAGAAACGGAAGAACCATACTTTCATTTGGAGACATACGACTCTCTTTGCAACACTATTGGAGGGCAAGGTTTTTCTTCGGATGATGTCAAATTGGTTCTCTTTCAGTTTTCCTTGGAAGAAAAAGCAAAAAGGTGGTTTCATACTTTGCCTTCCGCGTTAATTTATACATGGGCTTAAATGCAACAAATATTCTTAGAAGAATTCTTCACGTCTCAAAAGAAAAATGATGCAAGGCAGAGTTTGAGGAGTTTCCAACAACAACCGGGGGAAATGTTTCATGAGGCATTTGAAAGGTTCAACATGATGTTGAAAAATTGTCATCATCATGGTATACAACTTTGGGAGTTATTGAATGCCTTTCATGAGGGGTTTAGTTCGGAGGATGCTCGTGATTTAATGTCCATTACTAACAGTACATTTGGTACAAATTTTGAGCATGATGATTGGATGTTTTTAGAGCAAATGGTGGTTACATCGAAAAGAAAGGCTCAATCTTCTAGGAGGGCAAGGCATGTTATAACAAGGCCACAAGTTCATGGGGTAGAAAATGGAGGTTTGCAAACCACGAATCAAGTGTACAATGTATTGTAATGAAATAGGCCATACGGCGGAAGTGTGCTTGGTAGGAGCGAGTGAAGATCAAGTGGAGGAGGTGAATGTTATTCAAGGGGGTGGCCGTAACTTTAACATGAATTCGAACACATACCACCCCGGAGTAAGGAATCATCCTAATTTTCGTTATGGGAACCCGGCGAACCAAGCTAACCCAAATTTTCAAGGAGCTCAAGGAAATTTCGCACCTCGTCAACAACAATACAATCAAGGTAATTATCGGGATGGAAGCAATTTCGGCTACCAAGGTCAATTTCAACAATCGAGTGGTCAAAGTGGTTCTTCGGGTCAAACTTCATCAAGTGGAAATGAAGTTATGGATATGCTTCTGGTGATGCAACAAGATATGCAAAAGAGGAATCAACTTGATAAGGTTCGAATGCAAAAGGATGAAGTTCGTGACAAGAGCATTCAAACCTTGACAACTCAAATGGGTCAATTAGCAACAGAAGTGGCGGAGTTGAAAAAAGGTAAAGGTCAACTTCCTAGTGACACCAAGGTAAATCCTTCTCATAACTCATCACGTAATATTCCTATTAATCATGTTAGTGTCTTAAGAAATGGAAAAGAATTTAAAGCAAATTTATCACCGGGTTTGGTTGATGGGGTGGTTGAGGATATTACGGGAAATGAAAGTGATGAGGATGAAGTTTCACCCTCAAATGTGTCTAAGGACTCTAATGTTGAAAAAGTAATTGAAAAACCGGGGTTGGGTGAAATTTTAAAAGATAAAAATGAGGAAGGGGAACCAAGCCAAGTCCCATTTCCATCTGCTTTGATTGACCTGGGAAAGAAAAATTTTATTTCAAAAAGAGGAATTGTGGGATGTTTTCAAGCAAGTGAAAGTTAACCTCCCTTTGCTTGATGCAATTAAACAAGTACCCGCTTATGCAAAGTTTTTAAAGGAATTATGCACACAAAAGAGGCAACAAAAGAAAAAGATGCCTAAGCAGGTTGACTTGACCGGGCAAGTTAGTGCGGTGCTTAATGGGGATCTTCCTCCTAAGCTCCAAGATCCGGGAACGCCATTAATAAATATTCAATTTGGAAATTTTCAAATGTCAAAGGCGTTGTTAGATCTCGGAGCCGGAGTAAGTATTTTACCGGGGGGCTTATATGACCAATATGATTTTGGTCCATTAGCACGGGTTGAGACAATGGTGGTTCTAGCCGATTTGTCTCATAAGTTACCCCGATGGATGGTGCAAGATGTCATAGTAAAAATTGATGAGTTTTATTATCCGGTTGACTTTTTAGTCCTAGACGACTCATCCGCGGACCCAAAACAACAACAAAATGTTATTTTGGACCGGCCATTTTTTAGCACCGCTCATGCCGTGATTGATTGTCGATTCGGTACGATCGACATGACATTCGGCAATAGAAAAATGAGATTGAATGTTTATACTAACAATTCTAATTCTATTGGTGTTGATGAGTGTTTTATGACAGATTTAGTTGACGGATGTGACCCGCATGAGTATGAGGAAGATTATGTGGATACTTGTGTTTGTGATTTTTCTGAACAGGTACATGCTTATGCATTAAGGGTTGAAGAGAAAGAACAAGATCCTATGGCACTTAAAGAGGGTCGACCACCATGGACCCATCAGTTTGAGAGCTTACCGGTGGAAATTAATTCGGGTACTAAACCATTTTTGGAGGAACCACCGGAATTGGAATTGAAAGACTTGCCAAGCCACTTGAAGTATGCATTTTTAGGGGATAATGATACTTTACCGGTCATTATTGCCTCTAATTTGGAGATGGCTCAAGAGCAAGCATTGTTGGAAGTGTTGAAGGCAAATAAAGGGGCTATTGGGTGGACGATTATCGATTTGAAAGGAATTAGTCCATCGATTGTCATGCATAAAATTATCACAACCGAGGATGCGAAACCAACTAGGGAGGCACAAAGGATATTGAACCTGAATCTACGAGAAGTGGTAAAAAGGAGGTAATTAAATGGTTAGACGCGGGTATTATCTATCCTACTTCGGATAGTGCTTGGGTAAGTCCTACCCAAGTAGTGCCTAAGAAGGCCGGCATTCAAGTAATAAAAGATGAGAATTGTGAACAAATCGCAACCCGATCGGTCACCGGGTGGCGTGTTTGTATTGATTACCGAAAATTGAATGCTGCCACTTCTAAGGATAATTTCCCGTTGCCTTTCATTGACCAAATTATTGAAAAATTATCGGGTCAAAAATATTATTGCTTTTTAGACGGATATTCAGGATATAATCAAATTGCAATTCACCCGGATGACCAACACAAGACCACCTTCACTTGTCCATATGGCACTTTTGCTTTTCGGCGAATGCCATTTGGCTTGTGTAATGCACCGGCAACTTTTCAATGATATATGATGAGTATTTTCTCGGACATGGTTGGGGAGTCACTTGAGGTATTTATGGATGACTTTTCCATTTTTGGCACAAGTTTTGAATCCTGTCTCGACGAGTTGCAAAAATTTTTAAAAAGATGTGTCGAGAAAAACTTAGTGCTAAGTTGGGAGAAATGTCATTTCATGGTGCAAGAGGGTATTGTGTTGGGCCATGTCATTTCGGAAAGGGGAATGGAGGTGGACAAGGCAAAAATTCGGGTAATATCATCTTTGCCTCCACCAAAGAATGTAAACGGGGTAAGGTCGTTTTTGGGACATGCGAGTTTTTATCGGCGATTTATTAAAGGATTTAGTCTTGTTACTAAACCTTTATGTAATTTGTTATTAAAAGATGTTCCTTTTGACTTTACTAATGAATGTTTGCAAGCTTTCAATGTTTTAAAGGAACAATTGGTGAAAGCTCCTATCTTGCAACCACCGGATTTGTCAAAGTCGGTCGAGATTATGTGTGATGCAAGTGACACAACAATTGGTGCGGTTTTGGGTCAATGGATTGATAGAAAGCCGGTGGCAATTTACTATGCAAGCAAGACATTGTCTGAGGCGTAACTGAATTACACCACAACCGAAAAGGAGTTGTTAGCGGTGGTGTATGCCTTGGACAAGTTCCGGTCATATATATGGGGAAGCAAGGTAATTGTATATTAGGACCATAGCGCGGTTCGATATTTGATGGAGAAGAAAGATGCAAAAGCCTCGTTTGATCCGTTGGGTGTTGTTATTGCAACAATTTGACTTAGAAATTCGGGATAAGAAAGGAAGTGAAAATGTAGTGGCGGATCACTTATCCCGAATTCCGGTGGAAGTGGTTGATGATTTAAGTGAGATTAACGAACGGTTCCCTGATGAACAATTATTAGTCGTGTCTACTTTTGTTGCACCGTGGTATGCTCATTACATGAATTACTTAGCCACGGGTGCAATCCCAAGTCATTGGACCAAGAAAAGAAGGCAACAATTCATGGTCCAAGTTAAGCAATATATTTGGGATTAGCCGGACCTTTTCAAGATTGGGCCCGATCAAGTTATTCAATAAAAGAAGCCAACAATTCATGGTCCAAGTTAAGCAATATATTTGGGATTAGCCGGACCTTTTCAAGATTGGGCCCGATCAAGTTATTCGAAGGTGTGTGCCCGAGACGGAAGTGTAAGAAATTTTGACACATACCCATTCATCCGCTTGTGGGGGTGATTTTAGTGGCCATAAAATGGGCTACCGGGTGCTTAAATGTGGGTTTTATCGGCCTACAATTTTTAAGGATGCATGCGAATTTGCTAGGAATTGTGTCAATTGCCAAAAGATGGGGAGTATATCGAAGAGGGATGAGATACCGTTGCAACCGATTTTGGTGGTTGAAATATTCGATGTGTGGGCATAGACTTTATGGGTTCCTTTCCGAGTTCAAATGGGTTTTTGTATATTTTAGTGGCGGTGGTTTACGTCTCGAAATGGATTGAAGCTATTCCTACAAGAACCAACAATCATTCGGTTGTATCCAAATTCATTCAATCAAACATCTTTGCTCGTTTCGGTATTCCAAGGGTTATAATTAGTGATGGTGGGTCGCATTTTAAAAATTTTAACTTCGGGAAATTATTGAAGAGGTACAATGCGAACCACCGAGTCGCTACATCGTATCATCCGCAAACAAGTGGACAAGTCAAAGTGTCCAACCATCAAATCAAATAAATTCTCATGAAGACGGTGCGAACGGATAGGAAAGATTGGTCAAGTAAGTTAGAAGATGCATTGTGGGCATATAGAACGGCCTACAAAACTCCAATTGGTACAACTCCTTACCGGATGGTGTATGGGAAAGGATGTCATTTGCCAATGGAGTTAGCTCATCGGGCACATTAGGCAATGAACGCGAATTATGATGAAGCGGGTAAAATTCGGAAGTTACAGCTGAGCAAGATAGAAGAGATTCGAGATGAAGCTTACGAGTGTGCAACGGCGTACAAGGATAAGCTTAAAAAGGTTCATGATGCAAAGATTAAGAAGCGAACCTTTGAAGTGGGCCAGAAAGTGTGGTTGTATAACTCAAGATTGAAGCTATTCGCGGGCAAGTTAAAAAGTAAATGGATGGGTCCCTATGTCATTAGGCGAGTAGGTTGATTTGGTGATGTTGATATCAAAGATGTTCAAACCAACAAGCAACAAACGGTGAACGGACATCGGCTTAAGCCGTATTTGGAAGGCAATGACCATCAACAATCTTGAGCTCGACAAGGTGGGCTACATCTTACGCCCGGTGGATGACGAACAAGCATCAGAGGCCCAGGTTTGGTAATGTACATATATAGTTTAGTTTAGTTTAGTTTGTTTTGTTTTGAAGAATTACAGTATCCGCTTAAAACTTGTGTTCGAGACAAGAGTGGGGACGTTCGTATGAATTTATCTAACATAATGTTGAGGACAACACGGGTTTTTCAAGGGGGTAGGGTAATTTCCATGTTTTTAGGGTAATTTCCATGTTTTTAAAAAAAATACAAAACCTATAAAACTTATAAAATTTCAAAAATGTAAAAAAAACAAAAAAAACACACAATTCAAGTTTTTGGCGATGAATAAACCCCTAGGGTCTACCGTAATTTACGGTAGCTCTGGGAAAACTAATCCATTACGCCAGGAAGCTATTGTCTTACGGTAACCACTTTTGGCCAGCAGCTACCGTAAATTACGGTAGCTACCGTAATTTACGGTAGCCTCTGGCAATCAAAGAGGCGCAGCAGGTCACGGTTTTACATATAAAAAAATAGGTCCCATGAATAACTCCCTAACCACATAATTTTTGCCATCAATCCCCATCCACACATATTCTCTAACATCCCTTTCATCTTTCTTCTTCACCTAAGAACCCTAACTTCTCCATCATCTTCAAATCCTCATATCTTTCTTATTCCTTCACCAAATCCTTTGATTTTGGGGTCAATTTTGAGGGAAATTTCGAGAGCTTTCTGATTTTGGGTAGAAATTTTGAAGAAAACAACATCTTTCTATCTGATTTGCAAGTTTTAACTCCGAAAAATTTTGGGGTTTTTGATGGTTTCTTGTTTTCTTGGGGTTTCTTAGTGTCTTTGCATCTACAAACTCAAGGTATGTGATTTTCTCATTCTTATTGATGGTGCATTGTGAGATTGAAGGTTAATGTTTCTACTTGTTACAATACACACTTGCTTGTTCATAGATGATGTTATGAATTGTTAGTTTGAAAGATTGCTATGGTTGTAAATGTTAGGTTGATGCTAAATTGTTAAATTTTTGGGAAACTTTTACATTGTAGAGGCATCATGCCCAAATTTTGTAAAAATATAATATGAAATCTTGTGTTTATTGGCATCTACAACCATAGTTACAAGCAAGTGTGGGGATTTTTGGATGAAAGGGAAACTGATTTTGTTTGTTTGATTGTGTGTTGTGATGTGTGTAGGAGATGGGAAAGAGTAAAGGTAAAGCGGTAGAGGGATCTTCGAGCCAGCCAGCGGAGAATCCGCAGCGAAAACGGAGGTATCTCGGAAGAAATAGTGATAGTGATGAGGAAGAAGAGCAATATCTGGATCCGGCGGATAAGCCAATATGGGAGGCGGGTCCATTGGATGATTGGTCAATAGAGTGGCAATCAACATTATTTAATGACCGCATAAACAAGTTGAAGGACAAAGCAGTTGCGTTTATTTGTGAAAGAGAAGTGAAGGAAGTGGAGTTTGGTCTTTAATGTATTTGCTCGATTCCGAGCATTGAGTTGGGAGGCGGCGTTGAATTGTTATGATCGGGACAACAAAAATTTGTTTAAAGATGAAATCCAAAAGTGGATGGCCACTCTCACATGTCCCAAGTATAGCAAACCACAACAAATGAAGCTAATCGGCAAAGTGAATGGTATCGATGTTGAGATGTCTTTTGACACTTTGAGGAAGTTGGCGAAGTTTGATAGTTTTCCCGCAAGAGACTATATGTTACCAAGTCTCGACGATTTGTTTCATAAGCCGGAAGCTTACCCGCGTTGGAATGATATGTTGGAAGCTTTGTTTCTACCGGGTACTTATCATGGAACACTCTATAGGAGAAATTTGAAGATCGAAGCTAAGTTGTTGCTCATGATTTGCATTTACAATGTGATCCCGAGGAGGGGGGATAAGCAAGAAGTTAGATTTCCTGAGGTGCCCGTTCTTTATTCTTTGCTCCATGGGTCACCCCGTTTTCCAATCCGGTTCTTGATAATTAATAATGTGTGGATATGTCAGAACAAAGTTGGTAGGAACATTGTTCCTTATTGCCGAATAATCATGGCATTGCTTAAGATGTACAAAGCTATTGTGCCGGAGGATAAGGGTGCGTTAAAAAGACATAAGCGGTTTGACATTCGAAGAATGGGAATTGGGTGGACTTATGATGAATCTGAGAGATATCATAAGTTGAAACATGAAGGTCAACATTGGCGTGCATTGAAGGTGGATGCAAGAGCGTTACAGCCGGGCGAGGAGGATGAGCCCGAGAGTGATAACGAGCCCCGAAGTGGGGATGATGATTATGCCGATGAGCCGAATCCCGAGCACATGGATGTGGACCAAGGGGGTCTGAGTAGGAGTCATGTGCATGGAGGGGGATTCTTTGATTATACGGAGCGTTCCTATCAGCCGAATTGGGCTTATCAAGGAACGATGCAAGAGGTCATTGAAAATCAACGTCCACCATCATCCGTATTCGATACTTAGTCTGAGTCTGAGCGGACATATTTTGATCATCAAACTTGGATGGGAGCAAGCATGGAGCGGGCTTTGAAGTATAGTTTTGATCGACAAGAATCATGGAATCGCACTCATGCCCATGCTTTTGAACAAGAAATGAACAATAGATATCTTGATGATCAGAATCAGCGCATGCATGATGATTGGCATGCGGGGCGGCCGGTAGTTGTGGACCCACCACCGGTGGATTTTTCGACATTGCCACCTTATGACGGTAGCGTTTCTTACCCAAAACCACCGCTACATCATTCATAGTGGGTGGACCCCCGACAGGATCAACAGCATGACGCCACGCAGCAAGGAGGAAGTGGTAGCAGAAGCGGCTCATTTGCTTTTGGAGAATTCTCGGAGATGATGACTTCTATCTTCGGGCCTCCTCAGCTGCGATACTACTAGTCAGGTGGTGTTCTTCCTTGTATATTTTTGTAGATACTCTTTTGTTTATGTTTATGGTTGGGAGGATGGGTGGTGTATTTGGTTTTTTTGTTTATGTTTCGGGTTGTGGTAGTTTGGTGGTGTTAGTGTGTTTTTATTAAAAAAATAATAATAATAATGAGAAAAGAACAAAAAGAAATTTGGGGTTTGAGTGGATAAGAAAATGTTGGTGTTGAGTTGTTGTTAGCGATCATTTCCTTCCAAAGCCATACATTGGGGTCAATGTATCCCAAGTGTGGGGATGGGGGGGAATTTTTGAATCAAGTGAAACATGGTCGAAATTTGAACACTTTGTACTAACCCCGAGTGACACACCGGCAACCCCCATTTACCCTTTTCTTGGTGAGAGTTGAAGCCACTACTTGAATTTATTAGAATACATTTTTCTTGATGAGAGTGGCAATGGGTGGGGGTGCATTAGAACTTGTGCTTAAATACGATTTGAGGCCTTAGTTAAACATGAATGTGGAAAGGATAAGGGCGTTTAGGTAGCCTCGTCATGGTGTGTGCGAGTGTGGGATTTGGGGGGTCGGACCTCATAAGTTTTATATATGAGCTTGGTAGTGAGATGGTCGGGGGTTTGGACATTTAGTTGCCCATTTTGAGCCTAAAGCCGATCAATTGTTAACCCATACCTAGTTCCCTAAAATTTACTCGTATTTAACCCGGTCTTGTAAGTGTTAGTAGTTTGTTTTAGTATGTATTTTTTAGTGCACTATGTTTGGTATGGAAAAAAAACATAAAAAGGAGGAAAAAGAAAAGAAGAAAAAAAAAGAAAAAGGTATGTATTGTCTTGTATATAGAAGTTTATGTTATGTTTTGTTTGCTTAATGTGTAATAAAAAAGACCGGGTTAAATCGTTCGCTACTATACATATATATTCCCATTTCCTTACCATATGCCTAGCCACATTACAACCTTCAAGCCCCTTTGATTCGCATTCATGTATTGGCATTTTTTTAGGTGGAGGACCGATTTAGGTACAAGCATATAGTTGTGCAATCACCCATGTGCTTTGCGTGTGTCTAGCTTATATGTGCTAGTTGTTGATTGTCACCGAGAGGAGAGATATAGTGAGGGGTGTGTTGCGAGGGTGTTAGGAAAAGGTTAGTAAGAAGACGACATGTATTTTCTTGGTTTATGTTGATCGCTTGTGCACTTGGAAATGGTTTTGATGGGTTGCTTGGGGCCAAGCAACGGTTAAGTGTGGGGATGTGACGGGTGGTCCACGGGACAACCCTTAAGTGTGTTAAAAGACAAGTTAATCTCCCATTTAAATATGTAATTGTATTGAATTAGATAACTACCGTTGTTTGTGTTTCAGGTGTGTTCAGGACTTAAAAGGAGGGAAAACGCAGCTTGGAATGGAAAAGATTTTAGGCGAGTGTCCTAAGGATTGGAACGAAGAACAAAGGAACAACTTCAGGGCCCTACCGTAAATTACGGTGGGTACCGTAATTTACGGTAGCCCCTGGACTTGTCCCTTTCCACCGTATGGCAGTAGCAAGCTGGCGTAAAGACTTTGACGCTACCGTAACTTACGGTAGCTACCGTAAGTTACGGTAGGCTCTGACGCTAAAAGTGTAACTGCCCATTATAAGTCCGTTTTCAAGTGTCTTTTCACATATCTCATCATTGGGAACGTTTGGCAGGAGTTCTAGGGCGATTTTTGGCTTGTGCTAGTGGTTGTGAACATTTCTAAGCATTTCGGTTTGTATTTTGATTCGTATGAACTTTGAACTTGTTGGAATGATGATTCACCAAGCTATGTGTGGCTAAACTTTCGGTGATCATCTTAGGTTGAAGGTTTCTTCTATGACTTTTATGTTTTTATCCGTATTTCTAGAATGATGAACTTGCTATGTTTGCTATGTTTATTATGATGCATGAATGTTTGTTTGTAAATTGTTGATTAATGTTTTGATCATAATCTAAACCGTACGTTCTTGGTGTCGTTGACAATCGAGATATCACGGGAGGGGTTAGGGTTGAATATTAGTTATTTGGTCATCGGGTAACAACCTCGCATTTCTCTAATCCGAGTACTTAGTTCCCTTTCATCACAACAAACGTTTATGCATGAGTCATGTCTATGTGACTCTTTCTAGTTGGATTTAAGCATAATTGTCAAATGAAACCGGAAACCTAAGATGGCCGCTTCCTCTTAATCTGCTTTAACAACCAACCTTTGATTTGCAATTAGTTTAGTAATTTTAGTTCTTAAAACCAAACAATCAAACTTCTGAGTTTTCATTTCTGCAATTTAGTTTAATTTTAGTTAAGTTAAAAAGCTGCATAATCAACATACATTCCATAGACTCCTTGTGTTCGATACCCACTTACCGCTAGCTAATTAATTGTAATTGGATTAAATTTGTGTGTGACTACGACAACACGTCACCAACTTTACAAAAATTGCAAACCACGGGGACCTACCATACATTTAACTCATTGGAGAATGGATGGTTTTAGGCTAGGATCTAATTTGGATGGGTTATGAGATTGGGTATAACCTGATTAGCATTAGGTATTATCGCTTCTAAACATTCCAAAAACAAATTTGGTAATTAAACCAAATTAACTAGGGATGAGCGGGTAAAATTACCACTAATGGTAAGGGTTAACCCGATAAACACTAGGATTTAAATAAATGAAACTAATGTTAAATAAATGGTAAATGAATGCTTTGTAGAAAATAAAGTTTATAAAAGGCTCGGGCTACTGAGACTTAAATTAAGCCGGTCAATCATACTCTGGGATGCCCAGAACCGGATTTTTATTGAGTAGTACGTTTCTTGTATATGTCATGAAATAATATAACTAACTTCTCTAACTTAGTTAGAAGATGAGTTAAATACTAATTGATAAAGTTTTAGACAAAAGGAAATAGAAGGCAAACATGAGAGGCTAAATTGCAACATAGAGATTTAGTCTTTTAACAAAGAGTAAATTGCCATTTTGGTCCCTGAGTTTTGTCCAAATTTGCCAGTTTAGTCCAAATAGTTTTTTTGTGCATCTGGGTCCCTGACTTTTACATTTTGTTGTCATTTTGATCATTTTGTCTAACTCCATCCAAAAACCCAGTTTGTAACAGTTTGTACTTAATCACTAATGTTTTTCAGTTGCCATTTTGATCCAATTCCAAAAAATCAAAAAAATTTCAAAAAATTCAAAAAAATCTAAAAATCAAAAAAATTATAAAAAATCCAAAAATCATTAAATGTTTCGGCACGAACCGTTTCGACCCGTACCGTTTCGAACCGAACCGTTTCGACCCGTACCGTTTCGAACCGAACCGTTTCGACCCGTACCGTATCGAACCGAACCATTTCGACGCGAACCGTTTCGAACCCGTACCGTTTCGACCCGTACCGTTTCGACCCGTACCGTATCGACCCGAACCGTTTCGACGCGAACCGTTTCGAACCGTACCGTATCGAACCGAACCGTTTCGACACGAACCGTTTCGACCCGTACGTTTCGAACCCGAACCGTTTCGAACCGTACCGTATCGAACCGAACCGTTTCGACACGAACCGTTTCGACCCGTACGTTTCGAACCCGAACCGTACCGTTTCGACACGAACCGTTTCGAACCGTACCGTTTCGAACCCGAACCGTTTCGAACCGTACCGTTTCGAACCCGAACCGTTTCGAACTGTACCGTTTCGACACGAACCCGAACCGTTTCGAACTGTACCGTTTCGACACGAACCGTTTCGAACCCGAACCGTTTCGAAACCGTACCGTATCGAACCCGTACCGTTTCGACGCGAACCGTTTCGAACCGAACCCGTTTCGACCCGTATCGTTTCGACGCGAAGTGTTTCGACCCGTACCGTTTCGACCCGTACCATTTCGACGCGAACCGTTTCGGGTTCGAAACGGGTTCGGTTCGAAACGGTTCGCGTCGAAACGGTTCGGGTTCGATACGGTACGGTTTCGAAACGGTTCGGGTTCGAAACGGTTCAGGTTCGAAACGGTACGGTTCGAAACGGTTCGGGTTCGAAACGGTACGGGTCGAAACGGTTCGCGTCGAAACGGTTCGGTTCGATACGGTACGGGTCGAAACGGTACGGTTCGAAACGGTTCGCGTCGAAACGGTACGGGTCGAAACGGTTCGTCCCGAAACATTTAATGATTTTTGGATTTTTTAGAATTTTTTTGAGTTTTTAGAATTTTTATGATTTTTTAGAATTTTTTTTATTTTTAGATTTTTTTGGATTTTTTAGAATTTTTATGATTTTTTAGAATTTTTTTGATTTTTAGATTTTTTTGGAATTTTTTTGATTTTTTGGAATTTTTTTGATTTTTTGGAATTGGATCAAAATGGCAACTGAGAACATTTTTTAAGGAAATCCTCAAAATACCCCTGTTACAAACTGGGTTTTTGGATGGAGTTAGGCATTGTGATCAAAATGGCAACAAAATGTAAAAGCCAGGGACCCAGATGCACAAAAGAAACTATTTGGACTAAACTGGCAAATTTGGACAAAACTCAGGGACTAAAATGGCAATTTACTCTTTAACAAAAGAAATATCTTGGTGTGTGTGTACGGGTTGAGATATACAAGAGGCCATGGAGGATTTTCTCACACAAACTTTAATCAAAAAATTGGATGTTGAATTGAAGTCAAACCCTTACATGATCAAGGATTTCTAATCATCTAGCTCTAAGAAATCTAAGGTATGTGGTGAAATTGCAAATAATGAGTTTCGATGTTATACGGATTTGGATGATATGATGAAATTGATGTTGTATTAATGTTTATGAACATCATACTTACAAGAATTCACGAAATTCTTGAGTAATTTTGAGGATTTAAGTAAATGTATACATGTGATGAAGTGGGTTTTGACATGAAAGTTGAACTACTAAATATGTTGATCAAATTAAGTATTAGCTTATGATAAACAAAAGAAATTCATGGTAGTTTAATTATTAATGAAAGTATGAACTTGTTGAGTTGAGATATAATGGTAAGAAGTTGGCAAACTAAGCTTACAGAATAGATTGAAAACCATGCCCACCAAGTGCTTAATGAAATGCCTAAATGCGTTTTATCGAATTGTTAGTGTATCTTTGTATGTCAATTAGCAGTTGACCTAAGATAGAATGGAACAATAAATGAGGTATAAAAATCCATAAGGGTGATGATCATGGTATTTGATAACTAATCTTATCATCTTGTGGATATTATATAATAGTTGACTTTTGACAAGCTAGGTGGAAGATTGGAAAGGAATGGGTCAAAAGAGTCAAATGCGCAAAGAAGCTTGAACGAACGCAAGGTAAGTAAAGCTTACACCTCCTAGAATAGAACCACTACTTATGTAATGAGAAATGTTTGGTTAATAATAACGAGGTTAACAAAGAATCCTATGCAATTAGACGGATAAATTTATTAAGATGAGACGTTGTGGTGTAAACAATGAAACGAGTCAAAATGGATAAAGTTATGATGAACTATACTTTGGCAATAAATTATAACTCGATAAGATGAGACCCTATGGTATAAACCATAACGGGTAAATAGGTAAAAGGGTAAGTAATCACATTTTGGTAATCAAATAAAAATTTATAGAAATAAGACCCTATGGTTTAAACCATAACGGGTCAAATGGGTGATGATTGTCTTGAATCACATTTTAGTGATAAACAATAAATGGTTAGGTTGAGACACCTAAAAGGGTAAACTAAGAATGGGTCAAATGGACAATCGAGTCATACATGTCAAATGGTGATATTATCACCATTTGAATTTTTATTTAATGTTTGTCTTGCTGAGTTCTAAACCTACAGATAAGCACAATGGTAAGGGCATGCATCGCCACAAATTAGCAAAAAGGATTCACAAGGTATTGATAACGGGTTACTATGACCCCGCCAGGTATTTATAATGGGTCATACCCTTGAGTAAGGGTTTAGGATACAACGAAAGGTGGTTGAGCCAGCTTTGGGGTAACAAACCACCTCATGAGTGGTATGATTAATAACAAAGTGAAATGGTCCTTGGAGCAAAAAATACGTCTATGATATGAAACATGGCTAAAACGAGGTTTTAAGTAAGTGGACATTAGAAATCTTTATATACTTAGGGACATAATTAATTTTAATGGGAAAACAAGCTAAATGGGTCCTCAAGTTTTCAATTAAACTTATAGAAGATCTCCGACTTGGAAAAAAGGCTTAAATTTGACTAAAACACCCTTGAATATTGGGTTTGGGTAAAATACCTAACCGAAAGAAAGCTTTGGAATGCCAAGGTATAGTCCAACAAAACCAACCATAAATTCGATAAGCTTTGGGTAAAATCCTATATATATATATATATATATAGAAACGTGGGATCTAGTAGACCGAATATTTAAGATATTCGGTATAAACGGAAAAGAGTGTAACATGGTTGCAGCAAAGTTCAATTGGAAATATTATTATTGGTTGATCAAGTGGATGAAGGAGATGGTTGAATGGATTTGTGTGTGCGTGGTGGTTTTAGCAGTTGCGGGGAAGGATGTGATTTGATTTTCCGGTAACTTGATGGAGAGGGATAGAGTGTTTAGAGAGAGAAATGATAGGTTGGGTAGGTGAGTTTTATTAATGTTTATTTATTTTAGTATTCACTAAATAGCTGCCTGAGGCGAGCGCATCATGTATATGACAAGCTTTTGTGCACCAAAATATTGTACATACAACATTTTAGGTTCTACACGTAGATAATATTTATATTAAATCATATTTAAAACATATTTACAGCTAAATTTCTGCTAAATTTCTAGTAGGAGATGCTAAAACCTATGATGTATATATAAAAAGTTATATAAGATGCTTACACCACAGGTACAAAAACTTGTGCGCTTTTACATCTTGTGCCTCGGTTTTAGAACTTGTGCGCTTCTTGCTTTTAAATACCAAGTTCGACTCAAATTGTTCAGAGATGAGCTCGCGTTAATGCCAGACCGACTCAACTTGATCGCTGAACATCCTTAAGATATTGATTATCATGATTTAAGAAAAGATCCAAAGTTTAACTTCCCATCTTGTAGTTTGAGTTTTGTAATGGAAATAAGGAAAACACCCCTTGTTACTTTGAAAACAAGCACCCGGACTTGAAAATCAGATTATTTTATGACATTCTTATATGTTATCAAATTATACATTTGTCAAGACCTGTAAAAATAAGTTTTTAATACAAACTTGAAATTATAAGCAACTATCCATGTTTTGTTAAGATGAGAATTTCTAAAAAGAAAAGAACTATGTTTTTGGTTAACCTGCTAATCCATTTAATAAACAGTCCGTGTTCCAGTGTGACCTGCTTGAAACGTTTAATAAACGGATCTTGATTGGGTTGTACTAAACCTAAACGGTCTGGCTTGTCGAACCGTGTAAATAGGGGGCTGTTTAGATTGATGGGTTGAACTTTATTTATAATAAAATTCCACACCCCAATAACCAGAAACACAAAGTATGATAAAACCATCAAATCATCAATCTTAAATCAACATAGATAGTTTATAGTTCTAAAAGAGAAGACTAAGTAAGTGCAGGAGGCACATTGCATAATACATACGAATATGTTCCTTGCATAACTGTAGAACGAGATCAGTTTTCATGAAAATGGATCTCGCAATACCTGGAAGCTTTAGGAAGAAGCTTAACCATCTCTGCGCACACCAACTTTTCTTTTTCGATGCTCATCTTTTTCCAAGTGATATCTATCGTCTTCAACGCCTTTGCATTCCCGATCATATATTTTAGGAACGGTATGTCACATTTCCACCACTCGCAAATTGAAATTTTGATGGTTGTAAGGTTTGTGGTCATGCAAGCCGGAACCAACTCCGGATCAACCCAACTATATTCTTCAGGCTTCTGTTTTCAACACAAACAAGATAGAAAAAGATTCTATATTATGTAAGGATAATTTTTTTTTAAGATAAGTTAAAACAAGTAAAGAAGAGATATCATCAAACCTGTTGCGACGGGTAAACTTTAATGCACAATTGTTCCAACTCAGGAGAACTTTCAAGATATTGAAGGACTTGTCCATAATGCCCTATGTCACACAACACCAAATGTTTCATAATGGGAAAGATGGGCGGAGATGAAGTGAACGAGTTGAGCTCAGTAAGACAACTTAGATTTTTAACCGAGAGTGATTTAACTCCAGTTAATCCCTTTAGAAGCTCATCCCATATATGATTATGATCATCTGGCATGCATCTTAATGAAACAGATGCCTCAACCAGAGACGACACATCTTCCATTACAAAAAGCGAGCACAATTCTTCAACACATAGGTATTCAAGATTAGGGACGTGTAAAACAACTTTGTGGGTCCATGATCCACATTTGAACGATGTAAATGTCAATCGTTTCAAAGTTGGAATATTGAATACGTAATCTTCTTCATCTTCTGCGCGCACTCTTACATCTAGAGATAAGCTTTCAAGCATTGGAGAACCACTGATGAGTTTAAATGCACTGAGAGACGGATAAGAAAAAACAAACATGTCTAGAGTTTTAAGACAAGAAAGATTGACCGGACACTTAAACTCCCAAACGTTCTGACCATCATAGCCACTAGGTTCTAATCTTAATTTTGTGAGGGTGCTGCAAGTGAACATGCTTGGAGGCAACTGAAGCTGGTGAACACGTAAGTCAAGCTCGCTAATCTTTAACCTGACTAACTCATCAATCCAATTTGAAACACTTGACACTCGAGCACAGATTAAAGGAAAGTGTAATCGAAATAATTTAACTTGGGATGGTGTACAAAACCTCAGTACCCGATCAACAATTATAGTCAAGCTATGTAGACTATCCATGCTGCGAATATCTCCAAAGTCAAGATTCGTGACAAACATCCAAATGTACCTCCATCTTTTCGATAAAATGCTAGTTTGAACAGCAAATTTCATAGGCATTAAAGAGAGTATGTGTGAAAGAATCTCTTCAGGCAACCGGCTAAGCCCGTCATCTACATTCTCACTTATGGAACTCATTTTTAAACTTCTTAACTTGCTTCCTAAAAATTCAAACCAAAATAATCTCGAAACCCATCTTCAGAAATTGTTGGGAAATTCAATTTTTAGACTTCTTCACTTCCTAATTTTGAACAAACACACATACAAACAGCCCGTCTTCAGAAATTGTTTCAAATGTGCAATCGCAATTAGTTTCAAAGTAAAAACTGTAAAAATGCATATCTTTTGCTGTAAAACAGACTCTTAATCTTAGAATTAAATAAGGGTTCGATGAAAACGTACCTGGTTAATGGAATTTTTACCTGCAAATTTAACAAGAAAAGCAATTAGGGTTTGGGATTTGAGGGTAAAAGACAGGAATAATCGGTTACAGTAATACGTACTTGCATTGGATCATAGGTAATACGAATCAGATGAATCCATCGTCGTGGTGAACCTACCGAAGCTCAAAACCCAAATACATAAAGATTAGATGTCGTGCTCTGCGTCTTTATTTTCCTCTTTGGATGTAATCAGTTTTTTTTTTTTTGTTCTTTTAAAAATAGGGTAAATTAGTTTTTGAGTCCATGTATTTTAGTGATTTTAACCACTTAAGTTCAAAATTAAAATAATAATAAAAATAATAATAATAATAATAATAAAAATAATAATAACAACAATAACAATAACAACAATAACAATAATAATAAAAATAATAATAATAATTTCTAAGTCCTAGTATCATTTTTAATCACTAGATGGTAAAATAGTTAATTTACAATTAAAAACAAGCATTATCTTTACAATATTTAGCATTTTTCAAATGAATTTAAAGTTTTTGTAACTGTACCATTGATTTTTACACTAATCTTGATTCATAACTTTTCTTTGAATGGCTAAACTTACACAACATCAAACCCTAACCTTCTCTTATCTTAAGCTCTATATAACTCACCAACCTTGATTCATAACTATACATCTCTCCAAGAAAATAGCATTGATATTTAATAGGACCTTAGTGTCGAAACAATTTAATTTCCTTATTAGTCAAGTAAAACCCGTTTGTAAAGCAGGTCGAATAGATTTGGAACTAGTTGGCTCATATAAACTTTCAAGTCGAGTTAAAGCTATTTGGAACTAGTTGGCTCATCTAAACTTTCAAGTCGAGTTAGAGCTATTTGGAACTAGTTGGCTCATATAAACTTTCAAGTCGAGTTAGAGCTAAAGATAGCTTGGTCAAGCTTGCTCATTGACCGACTCAAATAAATTTGTATTCGTATTCTTACTTTTCTTCTTTGAATATTGATACTTTGATATGTGCTATTTGAGACATGAACAATTTCACTTGTTAGACCATGTGTAGTGGTATGGGGAAGATAATGCCTCCATCCTTGGACGTTTTGCGTCATGCGGCGGTCCAATCAGCATGTAGGCATTATGGGGCATTATGTTATAAGGGATGTAGTGGAGCTTGTAATCTTGTGGGGCATTATATTCTAAAAGAATTAAATAAAAAATATAAATAAAAACCATAAACAAAATCTTATTGGCCAAAGATTGGGAAGGTGCGCGACAATGGCGTTTTATAAAGCACGCTTCCGGCAATTTTTTTGGAAAAAAGCCCAGGGGGGCGGTTTAAAGGCGTTTGGAGGGGGGGGGGGGGGGTGTTTGGGGAAAAGACGCCAAAGATCCCCCACTACGGGTGGTCTTATGGAGACTTGCATAAAAAACAGATAATATCATTAAATTTAAAAAAGTGAACTCAGAGAGCCACAAGCTTGGCTCAAGTTGAATACAAGCTCATATTCCAGCCTGGGTACTATGCTCGATTGCTCGGCTCCTTGGCTTTAAAAAGCGCGCCCCGTGCGTGAGGGGCATTTTGAGACGAGTGTCTACGCATGCTACATAAGGTGGGAGTTGTACATGAGGCACAACTGAGGCACAATTTATTCACTAAATAGCTGCCTGAGACGACTTTTTGTGCACCAAAATATTGTCCATACGACATTTTAGGTTCTACACGTAGATATTTTAGGTTCTACACGTAGATAATATTTATATTAAATCATATTTAAAGCATATTTATAGCTAAATTTCTAGTAGGAGATGCTAAAACCTATGAGGTATACATAAAAAATTATATAAGATGCTTGCACCACAGGTACAAAAACTTGTGCGCTTTTACGTCTTGTGCCTCGGTTTTCGAACTTGTGCACTTCTCGCTTTTAAATACCAAGCTCGGCTCAAATTGTTCAGACATGAGCTCGAGTTAATGCCAGACCGACTCAACTTGATCGCTGAACATCCTTAAGATATTGATTATCATGATTTAAGAGAATATCCAAAGTTTTACTTCCCATCTTGTAGTTTGAGTTTTGTAATGGAAATAAGGAAAAAACCCCTTGTTACTTTGAAAACAAGCAGCCGGACTTGAAAATCAGATTATTTTATGACATTCTTATACGTTATCAAATTATACATTTGTCAAGGCCTGCAAAAATAAGTTTTTAATACAAACTTGAAATTATAAGCAACTATCCATGTTTTGTTAAGATGAAAATTTCTAAAAAGAAAAGATTTATGTTTTTGGTTAACCTGCTTATCCATTTAATAAACAGTCCATATTCCAGTCATCCAGTGTGACCTGCTTGAACTATTTTATAAACGGATCGTGCTTGGGTTGTACTAAAACTAAACGGGCTGGCTTGTCAAAACGTGTAAAACTGTAAATAGGGGGCTGTTTAGATTGATGGATTGAATTTTATTTAAAATTAAATTCCACACACCCCAATAACAAGAAACACAAAGTATGATAAAACCATTAAATCACCAATCTTAAATCAATATAGATAGTTTATAGTTCTAAAAGAGAAAACCAAGTGCAGGCACATTGCATAATACATATCAATATGTTCATTGCATAATCGTAGAACGAGATCAGTTTTCATGAAAATGGATCTCACAATACCTGGAAGCCTTAGGAAGAAGCTTAATCATCTCTGCGCAGACCAACTTTTCTTTTTCGATGGTCATGTTTTTCCAAGTGATATCTATCGTCTTCAACGCCTTTGCATTCCCCATCATATATGTTAGGAACGGTATGTCACATTTCCACCACTCGCAAATTGAAATTTTGATGGTTGTAAGGTTTGTGGTCATGCAAGCCGGAACCAACTCCGGATCAACCCAACTATATTCTTCAGGCTTCTGTTTTCAATACAAACAAAGATAGAAAAAGATTCTATATTATGTAAGGATAATTTAAAAAAAAAAAGAAGTTAAAACAAGTAAAGAAGAAATATCATCAAACCTGTTGAAACGGGTAAACTTCAATACACAATTGTTCCAACTCAGGAGAACTTTCAAGATATTGAAGGACTTGTCCATAATGCCCTATGTCACCCAACACCAAATGTTTCATAATGGGAAAGATGGGCGGAGATGAAGTGAAGTTGAGCTCAGTAAGACAACTTAGATTTTTAACCGAGAGTGATTTAACTCCACTTAATCCCTTTAGAAGCTCATCACATATATGATTATGATCATCTGGCATGTAACTTAATGAAACAGATGCCTCAACCAGAGACGACACATCTTCCATTACAAAAAGCGAGCACAATGATTTAACACATAGGTATTCAAGATTAGGGAGGTGTAAAACAACTTTGTGGGTCCATGATCCACATTTGAACGATGTTAGTGTCAATCGTTTCAAAGTTGGAATATTGAATACGTAATCAGCTTCATCCTCTTCACGCGATCTTACATCCAAAGATAAGCTTTCAAGCATTGGGGAGCCACTTATTAGTTTAAAGGCATTGACATGAGGATTAGAAAAAACAGCGATGTCAAGAGTTTTAAGACAAGGAAGATAGACCGGACACGTAAACTCCCAAACAATATGAAAGACATAGCCACTACGATCTAATCTTAATTTTGTGAGGGTGCTGCAAGTGAACATGCTTGGAGGCAACTGAAGCTGCTGAACTTTTAAGTCAAGCTCACTAATCTTTAACCTGACTAACTCATCAATCCAATTTGAAACACTTGACACTCGAGCACAGATTAAAGGAAAGTGTAATCGAAATAATTTAACTTGGGATGGTGTACAAAACCTCAGTGCCCGATCAACAATTATAGTCAAGTTATGTAGACTATCCATGCTGCGAATTTCTTCAAAGTCAAGATTCGTGACAAACATCCAAATGTACCTCCATCTTTTCGATAAAATGCTAGTTTGAACAGCAAATTTCATAGGCATTAGAGAGAGTATATGCGAAAGAATCTCTTCGGGCAACTGGCTAACCCTGTCGTCCACATTCTCACTTATAGAACTCATTTTTAGACTTCTTAACTTGCTTCCTAAAAATTCAAACCAAAATCATCTCAAAACCCATCTTCAAAAATTGTTGGGAAATTCAACAATTTTTTTTTCAAATATGCAATTCACAATTAGTTTCAAAGTAAAAAGTGTAAAAATGCAAATCTTTTGCTGTAAAACAGACTCATAATCTTAGAATTAAATAAGGGTTCGATGAAAACGTACCTGGTTAATGGAATTTTTACCTGCAAATTTAACAAGAAAAGCAATTAGGGTTTGGGATTTGAGGGTAAAAAACATGAAAAATAGGAATCGGTTACAGTAATACGTACTTACATTCGATCATAGGTAATACGAATCGGATGAATCCATCGTCGTGGTGAACCTACCGAAGCTCAATGCCCAAATTCATAAAGATTAGGTGTCGTGCTCTGCTTCTTTATTTTCCTCTTTTGGATGTAATCAGCTTTTTTTTTCTTTTTAAAATATGATGTTGAGTAAGGCTGTTCAAGAGCCGAGTCGAGCTAGGGTAAAACTCGGGATCGGTTCGATTATAAACCGAGCTGGTTTAGCTTGGCTCGGATTTGAAACCGAGCTGGAAATCTATGCTCGGACTCGGCTTTGCTTGGTTGGCTCGATTTTGAAAAAAAAAATTAATATATTGCTCTTAAAATTCAATAATCTAAAATATTATTCAATAATTCAAAAGAAAATATCCAAAATAGGTTCAACCTAATGCACTACAAACCAAAATCAAGTTTAAGAACACAAAATACGTTCTTAATTTCAACGAAATAAAATATAAGTTCATTAGCATGGTAATCAAACTTTAAATGTGGTATAGATATCAAATTACACTCTTAATCACATGTAAATAATAATCAATTTTTGTGATATATTATAATGTATATAAAAATAAAATATATTAAACGTAAAATAATCCGAGCTAAGCCAAGTCGAGCTAATATGCAAGCCAAATCGAGCCAATCTGGCTCGTTACGAGCCGAGCCGAGCTAGACTCACTTTCTAACCGAGCCGAGCACTTTCAAACCAAGCCACATTGAGCGAGCTTTTCCCGAGCTAAATCCGAGGAAGGTTCAAGCGAGCTCCGAACCACGAGCTTTTTAGACAGCCCTAATCTTGAGGGGTTAGTTTATTTTTTTAATATGATTTGAACTAGTTATGCCCGCCCTGCGTTGCGGGGCGATAAACGAATATTTCTCAATTTAATAAAATGCAGGTCTGTGTTTTGGTTACTTGTACATGCTACTCATAACACGATCTCAATAAAAATCACATCGATACATAGATAAAAATACGCATGTCAAATAATTTTTGTTTTAATAAAGTTTACGAATTATAAAGTAACTTTATTAAAGTCCAAAAGTAGTAGCAGTGCCCACCAATAGCTAACGGTCACTATGGCTCTGGGTTGATTCATTACGGCATCAAGTGAAAAAGGCTAAAAGATGAAATACTAAAAGGAATAAAAGTAGAGGGACTAAACATGCACACTATCAAAGTTAAAGTAGAGTGATTAAACATGCATATAAACAAAGTTAACAAATAAAAAGAAAACTTTTTTTAAACAAATGAGCTAAATACTTATATTAGCAAACATGAAAGTTTGAAAGTTAAATACAAAAAGAATTAACCAATAAGGGAATGTCAGAGACAGTTCTCTGGTACTATTCCCCCTCATGGTTTATATATATAGTAAACAATAAGATGGCGGGGTTGTTGTAGTGGTGGTGATTCCGGTGTTGATGATCGATCGGAATAGCGCATCGGTGGTTGATGGTGTAATTTCTAGTGACAGTGTCATAGTGAGCCTTAGCCCTTAGGTGGAAACAATGAGTTATGCCTGCAGATTATGTTGTTGTTGGAGAAAACTAAGCTGTGTGTGAACTTGTAAAAGGGGAAAACTAAGGTGGCCAAAACCTAAAAGTCAAGAAGCAACTGGCGTATTCATTCGATGGGAATTGATATATATAGTAATGTATTGAAAAAAATTGCTAATCGATTCAATGTGGATGAACTGAAAACGTCCAACAAGAACAAATGTAAATAAATCGAGTATAACTATTAACTTTCTTAGCTCTTTATAATATACTACTTTTTAATAATTAAATAAAACTAATAATGTAATCTTACAAAGAAAAGGTAGGGAAAGCTAGGTATGCTCTTAAAGTTATACTAGCAGGGTGCCCGCGCGATGCGGCGGGGGTGACATTTTGTATTGTAATACCCGTTTCTTGTAATTCTCTTATTCGTATAATATTTATTGTCGCATCATTATGGTGGATATACATAATAAGCGTTACACATGTCTAGTTACTAATAGATTTAACGTCATTGTATACTTTAGGCTAGCTCATCAAAAACTCATATTTATTTGTAAATTCATGCTGACTTTAAAAGTCTGGTCAACTTTGAAAAGTCAATAATGTCCAATGAAGGTAGTAGAATGCATATTAAATTTTCTGTTTATGTTATATCTAAGAGGATTTGCTTTACTTTTGTGACCACAACATGTAAACTAATCCAATGTCTTCATTTGAGACATTGTCATTATCACACTAAACTTTCAACAAACTACAAATTGAACAAAAAAAAACTGATTAAAAAAACCTTCAGCAAACTGCGCTATCTGTCCAACAATACGCGGCGGCTACGCTCGCTGCGGCTGCGCTCGTTTAAGCTCGGCTCGTTCGAATGTTCTCAGACCCGTTTAAACTTGGCTCGTTTAAGCTGCGCTCGCTGCGGCTGCATAAAGAACTACCAAAGATGAATCTGCTCATAACAAATATTCACATCAATGACCTTTCATGAGTACAGAAACAACCATAGAACACCAAGACATTTAAAAAAAAACTCCATAATACCCCACCATTAAATCTATACAATAAAGAACATATATGAAAAGAAGTAAATCAGAAAAAAATACTCAAGATTAAAACAAAATTACATGATTACAGGACCTGTTGAACATGGGTTGGTTCCTGCGAATCAAAACAGCATGTAACAGGAACCTGCCCTCCCACACAGTAACCCGAACAGGAACAGCACACCTGTAAAAACAAAACCAACCCAAGGCACACCCAACCCAAGAATGTAAGTGTAAAAGAGTTCGAACCCAACCCTTACCACCCATACCCTGTAACAAAACACACAGAGACCGTATTACCAGTGGGGTAATACATAAGAGGTTTTCCATTTTGTGAGTGATGTAGTTCTCAGGCCCGTTTAAGCTCCCTCTAACACTATCTCTGCTAAAAAATAAACCACAAGAAGTCCAGAACACCCTCATCAGACAACATAAAAAATACATAAGCATCTTAGTCATTGTTAACTCCAGGGGTAATTTTGGCATTTTTCCACAGAATAGAATATACAACATTACCTCGAGAGCTCCAATTGCTAAGCATTTTGGTAGTCATTTGTTGTATGTTGTTTAGCAGTACCGAAAACAGCATCATGATGTTGCGCAATTCCTAAAGCATCCCCAAGACTGAAAGTGTTCGGACCGTTATTTCGCCTTCCAACCAAAAACTCAAGCTGCCTTGATGCCTGATTTATTTCTCACAAAAAATGTTTAACTTTTTATTTTGCAATTGTTTCTACAAATGGGAAGTTAGTAAAACATCTTATTTTTATAGTTTTACCAAATAATATCCGCTCAATGATCGTACGTGTCCTTTGAGGGCAGGGCGACTTGTAAAATAACCCGTCCAGTAAGAATCTCCATTATTTGCGTATCTTCACACATAAAACAATAACTTTAATGAAACTTGATAAAACTGGTTAGATTTAAGAAGGTTCTAGAAGAAACACCCAATGGAGCATAAATCATAATTCAAAAAACAACTACGAAATTAAAAGCCACCTATGTATATCTATTCTTACCAAAAGTTCTATCGGTTCCGTTGAAGATTCTGATGCAAAACTCAATCCGGTAACCGCGGCGTGGTACTCAAGTTTTTAGATTTTGGTGCTAGAGACAGATAAGGCGGTGCCGATGCTAACCGTGCCTTTTCCTCTGTCAAATCACACATAAAAATTCATACAATCAAACATAAACGCGATACAATTACAATCAGAATGATAAACTAACTGAATCCAATGATAAATGATTAGGTTGTTTGGTTGAGGACTTACATCGAACACCATGAATGCAGCATCCCTGAAAACCCCATCTAACTTAAAAACAGCAACAGATTCTTGGTTCCATTCAACAATCCTATTATATAAACAGACCCTTCATTTATAGCATTCCAGACTGAAGAATCAAAGAACATAAAGCAAAATCGATGTCTAAAACTTACCTGATGTATCGTCGTCGTCAAAGACAGTGGGATTGAAGCCTATATAATGAATATTACATGGAGACAAATATGGATGTGAGATTGAAGAAAACAAAAGTAAATCACAAAGTGGAGATTGATGGTTTCTTGAATACTCTTGATGATCTAGTCTTGTACTCAGCTAAAGCTCAAATCGACGGCAGATGAATCCCACCAGATTTTCCATCTCTCTACTAAAATCTCAGCATCATTAAAAAAAACCTGTAGAAGAAGGGAGGATTTGAACCTAGAGAGTAATCAGATCTAGAATTTTGAGAGAGAGAGAGCAGAAATTATAGCAAGAAAAAGCTGGGTTTAAATTTTGAAATGAGAATTAGGTTTTGGTTTGTCCCGCCTATGGTCAACGCGTGCGTATCTGTTGCAACTAACTAAAAATAGTTATTCATATAATTTTGTTAAAATTAAGGATTAAAGTGTAATAAATTTATGGGCTAAAAAATAAATATTGTTTAAAAGACCAAACTACCCTCATTTTAGGGGTTTATTTATAAATAAGGGGAGAAGAAGTTCTTAACTTTTGGGAATCCCTCCCTCATGCATTATAATATAGTATAGATAAGTATAGAGTAAAGTTTACGCACAAAACGTACGAAAGACATGAAAAAACCAAAAAAACATGGTGACATTTTCCTAATTATTTACTCTTAGGGTAATTATCAAAATTACTCTACAAATGATCATGTAGAGTAATTTATCAAGATTACTCTACAAATGATCCTGTAGAGTAATTTTGATCTTGTAGAGTAATTTTATAAAATGTTCTTGTAGGGTAATTTTGATCTTGTAGAGTACTTTTGTAGAGTATAATAATTACTCTACAAATGATCTTGTATAATAATTTTGATCTTGTAAGGTAATTTTGTAGAGTATCATAATTACTCTACAAATGATTTTGTAGAGTAATTTTGAATTGTATGTTGTTTGATAAATTTGCAAAGTAATTTTGATACACTTGTAGAGTAATTTTGATAATTACCCCATAAGATCAAAATTACTCTACAAGAACATTTAGTATCATAATTACTCTACAAATGATTTTGTAGAGTAATTTTGAATTGTATGTTGTTTGATAAATTTGCAAAGTAATTTTGATACACTTGTAGAGTAATTTTGATAATTACCCCATAAGATCAAAATTACTCTACAAGAACATTTTACAAAATTACTCTACATGATCAAAACTACTCTACATGATCATTTGTAGAGTAATTTTGATAATTACTAATAATTACGAAAATGTCATCGCGTTTTTTCAACAAAACATTCAGTTCATAAGTTTTATACATTAAAGTTATTTGTATTTGATCTTGTATCTATAAGTATATGTGTAATTGTCAAGCATTATGATTCATATGATAGAGTTGAGATCTTGTACAAACAGTGCTAATTATAAGAACCGTAAGAACAGATCTGAACCATTGATAATTTAAATCAAGGGTTGATATTGATTATAAATAAAACCCTTATAATTTAAAATTACTACTAACAAATTAGGGGTAATTTTGTAAAATTGCTAGTCATTTGACCATTTTCCATTAAATACAAATTCCACCAAGGTTTTTTAAACTAAAATAACTTTTATATACTTCATTATTTTTTGAAAAAAAATATACCATAAAATCAAGTATTTTTTTATCTTTAATATGAGTACCATATTGCTATACTTTTTTTTTGTATTTTTAAAAGTGATTTTTTTAAAAGTTAACAAAAGGTGTTTTATAATTGTGCTGATAACGTGCTGATTATGTGTTAATTACAAAATAATACAAACAACATCAAAAGTAGATATAATCAGCACATCTGGTGTGCTGATAATGGAGAACGATTGAGGATGCTGTGCTAATGTCGTTTATGTTGATAATGAAGAACGATTGAGGACGATGTGCTGATAATGAAGAACAATTAAGGATGTTGTGCTAATGTCGTTTATGTTGATAATGAAGAACGATTGAGGACGATGTGCTGATAATGAAGAACAATTAAGGATGTTATGCTAATTACATAGTGTTGTGCTGATTATCTTTTTTGTAATTATTTTTAATTAGTTATAAATAAATATGGTCAAAAGGTCTAAATTACCCCTAAACTAACTTTTTATTGATGGACACTTGTCAATTATGTGTTGGTTCTTACGGTTCTTACAAACTTAAGTGTTTGTATTTGATCCCATTCCCTCATATGATAAAAAGTTATTATATTAAATAAACCAAAATTAACAGTCCATGTCATTTGTAATTGTGAGACTGTACGTAGTGAAGTGGTGTCCCAGTCACATCATCGCCAATCCACTATAAAGGAGCGCCAAGGGGGGTGTTAGTCCCTTCTTCTTAACTTCATTAACGGACGTGAAGGAGATGAGAGATGGGGTCTACAAGTTATCAGCCAATAACTTAATTTTTATTTTCTTTTTTTATTTTTAGTTAAACCACTATATATTTTTTGAAGGTTTAGTTAGTTGTATTTTTAAAACCAAGTTAACCGAGTCAAGAGGTTTAGATGGTTAAAGCAGGCCCACATATTATATTATTTTAAAAAAGAGAAATTTACTTGGATGGTCCCTATGGTTTGCTCATATTGCAAATTTGGTCCTTAGGTTTGAAAAACTACACATGTGGTACCTATAGTTTGCATTTTGTAACATTAGTGGTCCCTGTTGGATAAGCGTTATATATTTCTATGGTGCACGAAGGTGGTGGTGTGATGTAAGTGGAATCACGATATTCGAATAAGATACCTTTGTAAAGCTTTCTTTCCATTGATCAATCGTAGTATTAGTCGTTGGAAGAGTTGGTGGCTTCACAACTTTCAAAAAAAAAGTGAGGGTGGGGCGGGCTGGGTTAGGGTTGGTCATATGTATGTAATAGTACAGGGTATAATGGTCATTTTACATGGATTTAACAAAACTTTAAACATATTCAAGTCAGGGACCAACGATGTTATAAATACAAACCATTAGGACCACACATGCATTTTTTTCAAACTTAAGGACCAAATTTGTAATATTGGCATACTAACCGACCATCTCGAAAAATTAACTCTCTTTTTTAAAAGAAGAACTATACTCCACTTAAATCTTAAACACCTTCTTAAATCTTTCGCATCTCTATCTTGTAATTGTTAGAGAGAATTCACATCCCATCCCCACAACCCTCCCATTCTTTAAATTTTAAAGAAATCACTTAAAAGCCATTTTCATTCCATCCCTTATCACCATACCCCACTCCCATTTTGTAAGGTAAGATAGATTGAAACCCCATATTTAAGGGTCCACTATTCATCACCTCTAAACACATCCACCACAACAATGACCCGAAACAACAATGATCAACAATGACCCTAAGCGACAATGATCGAAAGCCTGTTACGCGCGTGCATATTACTAATTTTAATAAAAAAAATACATCTTTAAATATCTACCAAGATTTGCACGTAGGGGTGAATAAAACCCAAAGTTCGGGCTCGGCTCGAGCCATTTTGAGAATAACCTCAAACGAGCTAAAAGCTCGGCTCCAGCTCGCTTCAACATCGCTTAAACTAGTCAAAGTTCGGCTCACCAATGCTATTATTATCATTATTAAAATCTTGTTTGGCTCGTGGCTCAAACTCGGGCTCGTTAAGACTCAAGCTCATTCGAGTTTTTAACCGAACCAATCATGAGTAGCTCTTGAGCCTAATAAGGGAAAGCAAAAACAAGAAAGTGAAGACCCAGAGCACCGTGTTTTTCCCCTAACCTTTTTGTATTGAGCTTCAGTGAACCGTTCACCAAGACGATGGATTGATCCGATTTGTATTACCTATGATCGAATATAAGTATGTATTACTGTAACCGATTCCTGTTTTTCATGTATTTTACCCTCAAATCCCAAACCCTAATTGCTTTTCTTGTTATCTTTGCAGGTAAGCATTCCATTAATCAGGTACGTTTTTCATGTGTTTTCAGTTAATATGCTTGCATAACCAAACCCTAATTTAAAAAAAAAATTGCATTTTTATACTCTTACATTGAAAAGATACTGAATTGCATATATGAAAAAAAAAGTTTTGAATTTCCCAACAGTTTCTGAAGATGGGTTTTGAGATGATTTGGGGTTTGAATTTATAGGAAGCATGTTAAGAAGTTAAACCATGAGTTCCATAGGTGAGAATGTAGACAACAGGCTTAGCCGGTTACCCGAAGAGATTCTTTCACACATACTCTCTCTAATGCCTATGAAATTTGCTGTTCAAACTAGCATTTTATCAAAAAGATGGAGGTACATTTGGATGTTTGTCACGAATCTTGACTTTGGAGAAATTCACAGCATGGATAGTCTACATAGCTTGACAAAAATTGTGGATCGGGTGTTGAAGTTTTGCACACCATCCCAAGTTAAATTATTTCGATTGGACTTTCCTTACATTTGTGCTCGAAAGTCAAGTGTTTCAAATTGGATTGATGAGTTAGTCAGGTTAAAGATTAGCGAGCTTGACTTACAGGTTCAGCAGCTTCAGCTGCCTCCAAGCATGTTCACTTGCAGGACTCTCACAAAATTAAGATTAGATCGTAGTGGCTATGCCTTTCGGGATGTTTGGGAGTTTAAGTGTCCGGTCAATCTTCCTTGTCTTAAGACTCTTGACATTGCTGTTTACGCTAGTCCTTCTGTCAATGCATTTAAACTCATAAGTGGCTGCCCAATGCTTGAAAGTTTATCTTTGGAAGTAACATGGTTCAACATGAATGAAGAAGATTACGTATTTAATATTCCAACTTTGAAACGATTGAAACTAACGTGGTCCAAATATGATCTATATATCAACAAAGTTATTTTAAACGTACCTAATCTTGAACACCTATATGTTTGTGGAGCTTTGCGCTCGGTTTTTGTAATGGAAGATGTGTCATCTCTGGTTGAGGCATCTGTTCCATTGGATTACGTATCATACGATCATCTGTCGGCTGAGCTCCTAAAGGGATTAAGTGGAGTTAAGTCACTCTCAGTTTATAATCAAAGTTCTTCTTGTGATGTCAACTCACCTCTGCCCATCTTTCCCAGTATGAAACATTTGGTATTGAGGCGTTTTCGGCATTTTGGACAAATCTTTCGATTTCTTGAAAGTTCTCCTGAGTTGAAACAAATGTGTGTTATACTAGCTGACCCATTTCAACAGGTTTGATGATATTTCTTCTTTGCTTGTTTTTAACTTCTTTTTTTCATATTATCCTTGCATAATATAGATTCTTTTTCTATCTTGTTTGTATTGAAAACAGAAGCCTGAAGAATATAGTTGGGTTGAACCGGAGTTGGTTCCGGCGTGTATGCTCACAAACCTTACAACCATCAAGTTTTCAATTTGCGAGTGGTGGAAACGTGATATACCGTTCCTAAAATATATGATGGGGAATGCAAAGGTGTTGAAGACGATAACAATCACTTGGGAAAACATGAGCAATGAAAATGAAAAGTTGTTGTGCGCAGAGGCGGTTAAGCTTCTTCCTAGGGCTTCCAGGTATTGTGAGATCCATTTTCATGAAAACTGATCTCGTTCTACAACTATGTAATGAACATATTGATATGTATTATGCAATGTGTCTGCACTTAGTCTTGTCTTTTAGAACTATAAGCTATCTATGTTGATTTAAGATTGGTGATTTGATGGTCATGTCTATGTAGTTTTATCTTACTCTGTGCTTAATGTTATTGGGGTGTTTGGACTTTCAAGTGGAAATTTCTTTAAAAAAAAGTTCAAACCATCAGTTTTTAAACAGCCCCCTTTAAAACGTTTCACTAAAGAAACCTCAAATTTACACGGTTTGACGAGCCAGCCCGTTTAGTTTTAGCACAACCTAAGCACGATCTTTTTGTTAAACAAGTGAAGCAGGTCACACTGGAACATGGACTGTTTATTAAATGGATAAGCAGGTTAACCAAAAACGTAATTCTTTTCTTTCCAGAAATGCTTATATTAACAAAACATAGATGGTTGCTTAGTTATTTATTTATTTATTTTTGGGGGGTGGGGGGGGAGGGGGGAATCTTGACCCAAAGGTATTAGTATGGGTCATTCTGGGTTTTTTTTATACTACTATGGGTGGTTTTGGGTGAAGTAATACAAGTTAAAGGGTCAGACTGGGTCAATTTGAAAACAGAGGATATTTATGACCCGAACCAAAACAACCCCTTTTTAATTGACCCGTTTTGACCCATGACCTGACCCGTTTTCCAGGCCTAGTTCCTTATGATTTCAAGTTTGTATTAAAAAGTTATTTATAGTGATGGCAAATAAATAATTGAGTTAACTGCTATTTTGGTCCCTGTGGTTTGGTCAGTTTTGCCACTTTAGTCCAAATCTCAAATTTTTTACATCTGGGTCCCTGAGGTTTGCATTTTGTTGTAATTTTGGTCCAAATCTCAAATCAGGTCAGATTTTTGTCCTTTTTCTCAGGGGTATTTTAGTCATTTTAAGTATTAATATACCCAAACACCCCTAAAATCACTCTGCACACACACACACTCTCTCTCCAAACACCCTTCTTTCTCTTCTCTCTCTCTCATCTCTGTCGAACACCACCACCACCACCGCCGCACCGCCACCACCACCATCGCCACAGCACCTCCACCACCGCAACCATCTCTATCTTTCTCTCTTCTCCCTCTCTCTCTTCCGCAACCACCACAACCAACCACCGCAAATAGTTGAATCTGAAAACTATATGAAACTGCATATGTAAATTTACCAAACTTCATTGACGAATTTGATTCAATAACAGTAAAACAAAAAGAATTACTCATGAATACTTGTACAGATCCAACAATCTACATTACGTAGCCAAAATACATCGAAAACCGTCAGATCTTACACAAATCTAAAACATACAAGACAAAACTCAACAAAATATCTATAAAATTGACGAAATAATAATCGAATAAACAGTTGCATCTGAGAACTCAAACTTATATGTTCAAACACGCGCCATCACATCGGCAACAGCGGCGGTGGTAGCAGCTCCGCCGAACAAAGAAAACAGTCCGGTGTCGGAAATCTCCTGATCGTCAAGGAACATATCTTCCGGATCTCGAAACGCGCCGTGAACACAAATAATACCGAGTCCGATCAACGTGGCCGACATGAGGAGTGAACCGACACTAGTGAGAAACACAACAAACACCGTGAGGCTGATCAAAGATGGTTGTGGTGGTTGCGGAAGAGAGAGAGAGGGAGAAGAGAGAGAGACAGAGATGGTTGCGGTGGTGGAGGTGTTGTGGCGATGGTGGTGGTGGCGGTGCGGTGGTGGTGTTCGACAGAGATGAGAGAGAGAGAGAGAAGAGAAAGAAGGGTGTTTGGAGAGAGAGGGAGAGTGTGTGTGTGTGTGCAGAGTGATTTTAGGGGTGTTTGGGTATATTAATACTTAAAATGACTAAAATACCTCTGAGGAAAAGGACAAAAATCTGACCTGATTTGAGATTTGGACCAAAATGGCAACAAAATGCAAACCTCAGGGACCCAGATGTAAAAAATTTAGATTTTGGACTAAAGTGGCAAAAGTGAGCAAAAACCACCTACCACCCACCCACTTACCGCCACCATCACCCAACCGTTGCCACCGCCCATAAAAGCACAGATATAACTTCATCTTCCACCAAACCCATCATCTTCTCCAAACCAAAACCCTCCCAAACCCAATCTATTAATCTCTCTCTCTCAGCTCACCCTCTTCCCCAACCACAAACCCTGCTCTTCTCCAAACACTCCATAGTACGCGCCGCCGGTGGTGTGGGTGTACAGTGGTGGAAGGGAGACAGTGGTGGTGGGTACGTAGAACACGCAGAGGATTAGAACGAGGAGAAGGACGGTGATCCAGAGGCAGCAACGGTATTATTATCATTATCGTCAATGAAAGTGAAGATATCGTCGTTTCTGTGTGAACCCTAGCCACCGCCAGTATGGCCTTTGTTCAAAAACAACACAGTGGCAACCATCGGGGTTCAGATGAGCCCAAGTCATCATCATCACCTTCCGTCGCCACCGTAGATGGCCGGAGCCGCCGGCAACGACGATGGTAAATCCGCCGCCACCATGGAGGCCGGAGCCACCGACAACAACCGACCAAAACCCGTGTTTCTCTTTATCTCTTTCTTAATCCCAGCCATGGGAACGACACAGTTGCCGAAAAAGAGTCGAGAACAGAGACCTGTGATGTGTAAAGAGAAGGATTGAAGATGAGAGAATATGGACTGATAAGGCTTCTTCTAAAAGCCTACAAATAAAGTCAAAGGGTTTTACTAATTTAATTATTTTAATTAATAATCTGTTATAATAAAAATTAAAATGACCATTTTGCCCCTGAGGAAAAGGAAAAAATAGCAGGGTTTTATTAGCCAAAATGGCATGATTTCACTTTTGGAGTAAAATGGCAACAAAAATGAAACCACAGAGACCCAGATACAAAAACTTTGAGATTTGGACTAAATTGGCAAAACTGGCCAAACCATAGGGACCAAAATGGCAGTTTACTCTAAATAATTTGTTAATGTATAAGAACGTTTTTAAATAATTTGATTTTCAAGTCTGGATGTTGGAGGCAGTGTGATGTTCTCCATTACAAAACTTAAACTACAAGATGAGAAGTAAAACTTTATATTTCTCTTAAATATCATCGATATCTTAAGGATGTTCAGAGATCAAATTGAGTCGAGCTCATCTCATAACAACTTGAGCTTGATCATAGTTATCTCAAACACAAGCTGGACTGTGAGCTTGTATACTGCTTGAGCCAAGGTTGTGGCTCTTTGAGTTCACTTGTTTTCAGTTTGATTAATTTATATGTTTTTTTTTTATACAAGTCTCGATACAAGTTAACAATGATAACAAATTGTTCATGTCTCAATAACACATATCAAAGTAGGGGTGGCAAAATGGGTGGGTTGGGTAGGTTTGGGTAATGGGTTAGGATGGGCATGGGTTAGAATGGGTTTTGGTTAAGATGGGTTTATTAAGAGATGGGTTAGAATGGGTTTAGGTCAAGATGGGTTTTTGTCAAAAAATTCAAAAAAAAAAAATCAAAAAAATTTAAAAAAATCAAAAAAAATACAAAAAAAAAAAAAAATCAAAAAAAAAAAAAAAATTCAAAAACAATTCAAAAAAATTAAAAACACCACCATTTACACAGTAGATGTCGAGTGTAATCGTTCCTTGTAGTAATGAAAACTTCTGTTATATATTGATATCCTAATTGCTATTCGATTTAGAGTTCGGTTAAACCAAAAACATCGTAAGTGATCACTGAACCATCAATTTATACCAGTGAAGCAAAAACACCATCATTATTGTGATAATGCAAAAAGGAAAAAATAAACATTTTGCGAGAAAAAACAGTTTCCGGCAGTAGAATACGACCTGTGAACAAGCTTCTTGATATCTCCCTACAACACAGAGCAGATGCGTGCCAGACAATGACCTGTCCGTCCTCACCTATTTGCTGCAACTACCTAGATATAAAGATCAAGTCACCAGATCAAATTTGGCAAAAGTTTACGACATATTTCATGTTTCAAAGTGGAAAGCAAATAAAAAACCTGTACCTACCTTAACTGCCAGTTCATTTAGAGATCTTGAAACTGCAGATGAAAGAGCAACAGCACGCAAAGCATTCGGATAGAAAAATGAGCTTTCTGGTGGAGTAGACAGCAGTAAATTGACAACAGCATCCAAGTTACCAACCGTCACAAGCCTGATATATTATCGTAAATATAATCAGCACATGCAATTAGCAATTGGCTTAAAGAACGATAAAGGATATTATTTGTACATACATTTCGTTTAACTGCCTACTATGCTAAGAACACCCTAACTGTTGGCCTAGTTAACACGTTAAGCTGCTGACCCAGTTGACTAATTAAGCTGCAACCATGTTAAGAACACCCTAACTGTTCGCCCAGTTAACACGTTAAGCTGCTGACCCAGTTGACCCATTAAGTTGTTGACCCAGTTGACTAATTAAGCTGCAAAACAGTAGATCATTCAGTTGACCCACTACTTTTCTATGTTCTTACAACTCAGCTTAAGTAGTCACTAGTTTTTTTAATTCGTTTTATGCTCTCTTGTACACCGATATCGGTTACAGACTAGTGTTTGCCAGCATGGAATCCAACTATCCAAGACTAGTGTACACCGATTCGTTTTCTATGCTATAACCAGTTCTAAAATATTGTTCATTCACATCTGGCTCAGGTAATAAAGTGAGCAGAGACCATTATGTGTTTCACACTCACTCAAGCATTTCATAAAACACCTGGTAGGCATTCATTCAACACACTACATAAACATCATATCGTTCAACACCCCCTACCAAACAGCACAGAAACCCAACAATTAACACATCATTATAATCTATAAAAGCACAGAAACCCAACAATATTTGCAAACAATAAGATAAAAAAACTCATTATTTCTAGTACGTACCAAATAGAGGGATCTGATGCTGAAGGTGTAGGCAAATTAGTGGTGAAAACAGGAAGAATCCACGATGATGATGGTGATTTAGGGTTGAATCCACAATGATGGTGATTTAGGATCTGATGATGAGGTTTGAAATCAGATGATGATTGTGATTTAGGGATCAGATCGATGAGGTTTGACACAAGTTCCCATTGTCTGATGCGTGTTTTAGGCTTAGAGAGTAAAAACCCATCTTGCCCATGTTAAAACTTAGATAGGTATTTTAAAACCCATTCTAACCCATCTTGATTAAATCCTCAGCCCATTCTAACTTATTTCCTATTTTAAAAAGGCCCAAAATAACCCAAAATATCATGGTTGGGTTTTTATTGCCACCCCTATATCAAAGTATCAGAATACAAAGACGGAGAGCACCACACCTAATCTTTTTGTATTGGGCTTTAAGCTTAGAGAGCTTCGGTTGGTTCACGAAGATGATTTGAATCAATTCGTATTACCTGAGATCAAATATAAAAGCATTCTCATCCGAGCAGGGGCGGAGGTAGTGTACAAGCAGGGGTAGTTTGTGCTACTCCTCAACTTCGTCTCCGTTGTGTAAAAATACCCAAACTCCATCTACATAGTGTAATTTTTTTTTCAGTTTTATACAAATGATACCTCTAATAAAAAAAATGGGATACCCCTTAATTTTTGGGCTAGATCCTCCACTACATCCGAGTCTCTTATCTATCTTTATATAACTTTATCTAAACTTTGTTTATTTAAATAAAAAAATCTCATATCCAAATCTCCATCTCTATATCTATCTTACTTGCAAACACTTAATTCAGTGACGGATACAAGATTTTATTCTAATGGGTTCCTTTTGTTAAATTTTCTTTAATTCTCACTAATTTTTTCTAAATTTTACAAAGTTCTCACTAATTTTTCCGTTTTTTTATCCAAACGCACTGGGTTCCTGAGAACCCACAAATGTGGGCTGGATCCGCCCCTGACTTAATTTATCTCTAAAACTTTCTTATGTATAGAGACCGCAATGTAGTGAGTTTTAGTTGTTTTCTCTATTTTCCTCTGTATTTATAGACAAAGTAAGAATTAGAGGCTTCAATGTAGATAACATGTCCCCTAAGGTAGGGGTGGGAATTTTTGACACGACTTAAACCCGACAGGAAAAAAACAAGTTTTAGATCGGCTGACACGACCTATTTTCTTAAAAAACAAACACCACCTAAGTCATATTACTCATTTTCGTAAGTAAATATGCAACGAGTCGACCAGAAACATGAAATAAATTTAAGAGAAAAATGCTCGGATAGTCCCTGTGGTTTGCCCGTTTTTCACCTTAGTCCCTAACTTTCTAAAATTACACCTATAGTCCTCAAGTTTTTGAATTTCGTTCCCGGATAGTCCCTGACGTGGATGGGGGTTAGTTTTTGGTGTTAGGTGTGTGTGAAATGACAAAAATACCCTTGTTAACCAAATTAATAACTAAAAATTTAAAAGAAATATAATTAATATTCAATTTATATAGGACCCACCACCCACCCTACCCACTTCATCTTCCTCACTCCACACCACCATCACCATCACCATCACTGCCACAACCATCCCCAATTAAATCAACTTTCAAAACACTCCGCAAACCTAACCTAAACAAATCACCTTCACAGGCACCAAATCAAGCACAAAACAGCAATCAAATTTGAACTTAAATCACAAAACTAAATCTCTGTGTAAATCAATTAATCATAACAAACTGAAACAAAAACATATAAAACTAGCATTCATCAAAAACCATAGATCCGTAATTAACATCAATTCGCAACAAAGTGAACAAACATCAAAATAATTTTCATAAATTGTACATCACAAGTATCAATCACACAATGTAACATCGACTCATAACAAAATCGAAACAATATCCGATGAAATGTACAAGTGAAAGAGAAATCATTGCCGTTGCTATTGAAATCTTCATAAGCAGAGACCTGAGATGCGTTCGTATTGAAGCTCCGATGAACGGAAGGTGTAGCAGAAACATAGCGAATAGGAAGAAGAAGCTTGTTGAAGAGATTTGCTGCTGCAGTGGTGCTTCTCTTGAGAAGGGTGGAGGTAGCCATATCTTACTGATGTTGATATGATGGCGGCGGAGTGAGCTAAAACCAATATCGAATTAGGTTTTCCAGTTAATCAAACAAGGAAGTACCTTGAAGCTAGAACCAGGTTCCTTCTGTCGGGGATGGTGATGATGGCGGCGGTGGTTGTGTGTAAGACCCTTACTATTATTTTACGATTTTCGTATAGTTTAAGACCATAATCATGTAATTACGATTACAATTACAATGAAAGATACGAGTTTATTAAAAACTTTTACAATTTAAAGTAATACAACATAATGTGATTTAATTCATCATTTAAGATTAACGACGAAACAACTTGCGGAAGCTTCATTTTCGTGTGTTCGGTCCTTTGTCATCGCTTGATCTCCATCCGGGTACACTTGATATCACCTATGATCAAAACCAACATAAAAGTTAGTTTTGATAACTTAAATATAAATTTAAACGAGTTCTATGCATCGAATAATCAACAAAATAATTATTTCCAACTTCGATGTCTCTCGCGTGTCGCGCGAGACTCATCTCAACGTGTCTCGTGTCGCGACATCTGTCTCGTGTCGCGCCCGAAACAAAGTTACCCGTCGCGTGGCACGGGGGAGACCCTTTTCCAGCGATTCCAGGTCAGGGAGCTGCATATCTGCCCAGCTATGGTTTTAGTCGAAAAATGAACTTTAAAAGGGCATAACTTTCATTCTACTTACCCGTTTTGCAGGATTCTTTTTCCTACGCGTTCGTAATTTGATTCCCCATCACATGGAGTTAAAATCCGACATCCGGATTTACAATTTTCTAGGTTTTAGGCCTTCGGCTTAATTTTAATTATTAAACTTTTAACAAAGCTTTTGACCCGTTTATACTATCATCAAACCAACTTGTTTATTACACCCTGATTCTCTTGGATATCATATTTTAAGGTTTCCTATCACACGAGGTTCAAATCACGGGTTATTATACACCATTAACCCGTTTATACTTATGTTCTTGTTTTGACCCGTTAAGGGTATTTAAGCGCTTTTACGCACAAGCCATACGCATTCATTCCTAACTTCATATTCCCATATTTTAATATCTACTTATATTCCGCCACCACTATTTTCGTGGTGGATTTAACATATTGAACCCATTATCCTAAGTTTTACCATTCGGTAAGTCATTTTACGCTAATGACCCATTTTTTTTAACTATAAACTTACTTCTGCGTACCTGGCTCGGATCAACATATTGACCCGTTTTAATACCTTGTCTCAATAATCGCTAATTCATAGCATCGCTAATTCATAAGCCGATTTATCCTGTGTGCATAAAACTCCACACACACTTATTAGTCGTTAATTGTCAAATGGTATCAACATTACCATTTGACTCGTTTGGTCTAAACAACCAAACATTTTGCGCTTATATTTGACTAGATCACCATTTTACCCTTTTTATTCGTTTAGGCTTACTTAGAAAGTAGTCATTCAAAAACTGATTTTTATTTATGTCATCCCATTACCAAATTACCATTTCACCCATTTTTACCATTAAACATGGTTTTTTTTCGTCTTTTGATATGTTCCGACCCGTATCTTTTCGTGTCAAAATCATATTTTGAATATAACCTTGTCGTATTTATAATCTATAAATAATACATATCTTACGATAAAGGTGTAAGCTTTACTTACCTCGCGTCCGCGCAAACATTCTTCGCATCCATCATCCGTTTGACCCGTTCCTTTCCAAGCTCTCACCTAGCTTGTTTAGAGTCAAACTATACCATAACATTAATAAGATGGTTAGATTGGTCATTCTATACAATGGCCATCACCCTATGGTTTTTTTTACACACTTATCAATCAAAGCATGCCATATATTCAACAACTAGTTTTATACCATAATTCTTTTCATTCACTAACCGTTTGACCCGTTAGTGAAGTTACTTATACAAACTAGTTAGTAAGTGATTTTAAACACTTTAGGCATGTCACATAAAGTGACATTTGTTCCCAACAATTAATACTTCATGCCTAAAGCAAGTATGTACAATCATATGCCTTTTTCTTGGTTAATAATAACATTATTAATGTGCAGCGATTTTGTATTCAGCTGCTGTAATTGACCATTTTGACCCATATAAAAGCTGAATTAGATCAACATGTTCAAAGATGGGTCGTAGAACTCTCAAATAGCTTTCTAGGCATATATGGTACGTCTTCTAACGATGTTTCTATGATTTTATATGATTTTTACAAAATCAGGACAGCAACTTATTTTTAGCCCAAACAACATGCTGTCTTTTCGAAATAGCCACTGAATTCGACGTTTTTGACCCATTTAATATCCGAACCAAGTCATCATGTTAACTAAAAAAATGCAGATTACTCAGAGACCTTTCTAGGCATATAAAGTACACACCCATACGATTTTTCTGTGATTTATTGTGAATTTTCAAAATTCAAGTCTGCACCATATTTATTAAGCATTTTATCGAACACTTGGCGGGTTTCGCATTCAAGATTAGTCTCTAACCTATCTCTTGAACACCTTACCCCAATTTTATCAACATATCATTACAAACACATATATGTCACTAAGTTTTAGCATCAAAATCAAGCCCCTATGTCTAGTATACATGATCGACATCAAGAACTTGAATTATAACACCAACTTTCTCAAACTAACATTCAAATTTATGTGCTCATCACATTGTTATAAAAACCCACTTAACACATATATGGGTGATTATCAATTTCATAGTTTTCAACACTAATTTATCAAATTATCAACTAGGGTTTGTTCCTAGACATGGTTTCAACTCAATATTATTCATACATTCAGCATTCATTCCAGAATTTCGTTCATGCATGTTCATCAAAATTTCAAAATATCACCAAACTTCAAAATTCAACATACCTTGAGATCCCCTAAGCTAGGTGGTCATGATTTTAGTTAGAGCCCCAATTTCCTAGCTTGATTTCCCTTGATTTGGCTGAATTTCTTGTGATTTAGGGTTTTGATCAAGAACCCTTTTTGGCTCCTGTGTAAATCACGACCAGAACACACACATGAGTGTGTGTTTTGGTGTTTTGATTTTTATTAAATTAAAACTATTTTCTCATTTAACCCATTTAGTCCCTCAAGTTTTTAAAGTTATCAAAAGGATTATAAACCAAGTTTTCTTTATTGTTTTCAAAGCACATAATTAACTAGGTTGATATTCCTAGTTACTTAGTGGGTTCGGGGAATTCATAACCGTTTTATTTTTAAGTCCCGTTAACACGGGGCTCTTACGAACTTTATCTCCTCAAAAGCTTTTATTATCTTTTATTAATATTAGGTTTATTTATTTAAATCCTAATATTTACTGGGTTAATTTTTACCACTAACGGTATTTACCCGTTCATTAATGTTAACGTGGCTTGATTACCAAACCCGTTTTTGGGGTGTAACAAGTCTACCCCCCTTAAAGAGGTTTCGTCCCCGAAACCTTACTTTCGTAGCTCATTAATTTAAACCAAACGAATCTTAGCTTCGTTTTCAAGGCATTCATTCATTCCTTTCGATCTAACGTTTTCATTTATATTGACGCGTACGTCTTTCATGTGTAAGGCCTCGTGGGCCGTTACTTTTAGCTTATATCCTTTATCTTTATTGACCGAGTTGTCACTTGACCACTTAGTCTCATCAATCTGTTAACATGTTTATCCCGCGCTTGTCTTATATTAAAAAGCGTTTGTATTTGTCATGACATTTTCTTAACTTTGAATAGTTTTACCGGCTAGACTAATTAGTCGCCGTTACTTCATACCCCGTCATATGGGTATACTATTTTGCCATCTCCGGCCTTATGTGTGTTTAAGATTTTCTAAATCCCCTCATACTACTTATGTTTGTTAAAACGTTGCTTTTGACTAAAAACTAAATTTTTAGTTTACGTTTTCTCTATCTTACGTCTTTTTCTCATGTCTAGGAATTTCCGTCTAAGTTTTATTCCTAACCGTTATTATTTTACATGAAGAATTTTAACCAGTTTTCCACGCTTTACCCAAGTTACCCGTAGCTTCTTTTACTTAGCCTCGTAGGCTATTTCCTTAGATTTCCACTTTTTTTAGGTGAGACTCTGACAATTCGTTTCTTTCTATTTGTGACCCGAAGGTCTTTTTGGTCCCGTCGACTTTAACACTATTTATAATCCCGTAGATCTTCTTTTATCCATGTCTATATTCAAATGTGTATATACATATATAGCTCCAAAGCATCTCTTATTATGTTTGGAATCGTTTATTTTCGCTTTTGAACTTTAGTTGGCCTTGACCGTAGTCTAAAGCTTCGTTCGTTTACCCTTGGACTAATCTTCCGACTTTATGACTCTTTACATCATTTACACGTCGGTTTGTTCTACGCTCACCGTTTCCCCGATTCATAATTATACTTCTTTACGACCCGTTACCCGGGTTCTTTATTATTTCACGCTTCCATTATTCGATTTGCGCTTACTTGCACTACCAAACTTTTATACTTTATTTATCCCGTTTGACTTATTTGTGTGAGATTTCATTACTCATGAACGTCAAAATTCATTCTTTATTCGACCCGTTCAACTTTAAAATAGTTGAACGTAGTTATCAAAATTTCTGTTTGCAAATTCTCATCGTCTTTTAGTCATGACTCTTAATCCGAGTCCTTTGACTTTCTATTTCGCATACCCGTCTCTTGGTTTACGCATACTTTCAAAATCCTACCCATCTATCGGGTATCTTTACCGAAGTCACTATTAAAGTAACCGTCCTGGTATGTATTAAGACTTCGTTTTAATTTATTTGGTCGTCTTAGCGAAATCCATCGCTTTTATTTAATCAGTATCTTTATTCTTTATTTAATTCGTTTGACTTGTCCGTGTGAATTTCATCACTTGCGACAATCAAACTTTTATCTTTATGCCTTAGCATTCTCATTAGTTGATTTATATTTTCATTTACTTTAATCTTTGTCCCTTCTCTCGGGCTCGTTATTCTTGCGTAATACGCTTCCATCACCCGACTTGTGTTTACGTTTACTATCAAACATCTTACTTATTTGATTAATCTAGGTATCGTTTTAATTCATCCCATTCACCCCGTCCTTACTACATTGGACATAAATGCGTCCACTACAAGAAGTTCATGGTATCATATGCCACTACTTACTTGGCCAGAGTAAGCAATTAACACATGACACACATGACCCTTTTATAGTTTTCGCATCACGCCCTATGCAAGTAACGCCTCTATTAGTTTTCTTGGAAATAATATCCTAGATAGGTATTCTATTCAGGTTTTCCAAGTTTTTAATTTTCATATGCAACAATCATTCTCTACATGTTTGTTTCATATTGCTATTTGTGCGATTAAATTTAAAAGCGTGCACCTAGTAATGCTTGCCCTTACGGGCTTCTCTTGTCGTTAACCTTGTTCGCGATCGTCACGCGATTTAGGTCCTTGATAAGTATGCTCTGCTTGTCATACCTCGAACCGTTCCACCGTCATATCCGCAATTCGTTCAACTCTCGTCATCTTCAGATGCGAGTGTCCTTCAATTAAAACATTCACAAAAGTTAGTAATCTCGTCATCAACAATCGCCCGTATTATAATACAAGGCTTTTCCACTATACCTATCAACACACGTAATTTCGTCAACCATATCAATCATTTTCATTGGGGTAACGTGTATTACACGATAACCCTATGTGTTGTTCACAACACTTTAATCATATTAAACCATTCACATACATGTACTTACCGGATTTGCGATCAAGCCTCGAACCGAACACATTTGTCAACAACCTTGAGCTCTGATTACCAACTTGTAAGACCCTTACTATTATTTTACGATTTTCGTATAGTTTAAGACCATAATCGTGTAATTACGATTACAATTACAATGAAAGATACGAGTTTATTAAAAACTTTTACAATTTAAAGTAATACAACATAATGTGATTTAATTCATCATTTAAGATTAACGACGAAACAACTTGCGGAAGCTTCATTTTCGTGTGTTCGGTCCTTTGTCATCGCTTGATCTCCATCCGGGTACACTTGATATCACCTATGATCAAAACCAACATAAAAGTTAGTTTTGATAACTTAAATATAAGTTTAAACAAGTTCTATGCATCGAATAATCAACAAAATAATTATTTCCAACTTCGATGTCTCTCGCGTGTCGCGCGAGACTCATCCCAACGTGTCTCGTGTCGCGACGTCTGTCGCATGTCACGCCCGAAACAAAGTTACCCGTCGCTTGGCGCGGGGGAGACCCTTTTCCAGCGATTCCAGGTCAGGGAGCTGCATATCTGCCCAGCTATGGTTTTAGTCGAAAAACGAACTTTAAAAGGGCATAACTTTCATTCTACTTACCCGTTTTACATGATTCTTTTTCCTACACGTTCGTAATTTGATTCCCCATCACATGGAGTTAAAATCCGACATCCGGATTTACAATTTTCTAGGTTTTAGGTAGGGCTGTAAATGAACCGAACGAACACGAACGAGGCCTTAGGGGCTCTGGCTCTTCATCTCGGACTAGAGACAGGTACTAAATTATGTTGGGTAGTTATTGTTAATCTTATTTTATGCTAAATCAGTTTCTCTTGACTAGAGGTGGCAAAATGAAGAAGGTGGCAGTTGCATATCATGGTGGTGATGGTGTGGGTGATTATGGTGGGGCTGTGAAGGATGAGGTAGCTGAGCTGAGAACGTGTATCTGTATTTCCTTTAATTTTGTTTGATTGACTCCAATAATTCTCAACAGATTAACGATTGGTTGTGGGGTTTGAATGATAAAATTGTTGGGGTTTTTTTTGGTAATTACTCAAGTCTTTTTAATCACCTTAATGGATTGATTGGGTTGTTAATTTTGGATTGAGTTGATGAATAATTTTGTTGAATATTTTTGGGATTAAAGATCAAATTTATATACTCTGTGTATCTGTATTTCGGCGTGATTTAAAAAAAAATTGAAAAAAAACGCCCCCCTCCCACTACACCGGGCGTTATCCGGCGTTATATTTGAATATGTTGCAAGCCGGCGTTTTTAAAAAAACGCTAAAGTGGTCAAATGCAGCTAAAGTGGTCAAATGCAAATTGGATGTGGCCAATGGGAGTGGTCCAAGTGTAAGGTGCCATTTTTTTTTCTTTTCTCTATAAAAAAATAATTGTTTATTGATTGGAAGGGGTGTTATTGGAATAATGCCCCACTACGCCATTTTTGCAATAATGCCTCATGCTTACTGGGATGACACGTGTCGAATAATGCCCCATGGTGGGGGCATTATTTTGTTCCACCACTACACATTGTCTTAGGGGAAATGATTTGCACGTGGTAGGTTGGTAATAAAAGAGACATTAAATGACAAATGTACCCTCATGTGACCTGCACATGGTCACATTTAATTGAAAAAACAAACTGGGTTATGCCTAAAGGACAAAACGTGATTGTCACACCCCAACCGATGGCGGAATCATCGGGGCGCGACACTAGGCGAATCAGATTGTTCAAGAGAATCCATAACAACTATGTTGCGATAATATTTAATACATTCGTTATCCCATACTAACAAATAATACAATCACATAAGTTATCACAGATTTCTTGTCCTCTCGAACAATACAAATCCGACAACCTAGATTTTAGTCGAGTTTCTAGACTTCCTAGCTTCATTTGATATAGTCTGCGATCTAACCTGCAACATACGTTAAAATATTTGTCAATACAAAAGTATTGGCGAGTATACAGGTTTGATAAGTATAGCATAATAGATTAAAAGAGCTGCGAATTTCCACATGCATAAACGTAATACACGACATATATACTCACAAAACTGATACTACCAACTAAGTCCTCGATGCTCGAATGTACGATGGCATAACTAGACCCCGTCGGGCGCAATAGTACTATACTAGTCGTGGTGGGACGTCGCGAGTATAAGCCCTAGCACATATGCAACTAGCATCACGTATATCTATGCATAACAGTTATTCGCAAGTGATAATTCGATTGATTAAATAATTCGTTTGATGCGTTCGAGTTGTTAGAAACATATGTTACACCCAAAATTCGATTAAAAAGGGTTCAAGTATACTCACAGTGCGTATTTAGCGGGAATACAACTTGTTTGGGTCGGTTGCGAGTATGTCTGCGTTAATCATTGAGGATATAGTAAACGATGTACGGTTAGGCGAGATTAGCATTGAAAAGTCAGTCATCTGGTCGGATGGTGCTCACCCATTCGGATGGGCTCATCCGATCGGATGGCATATGGGCCTGAGTCGGATGGCTGTCATCCGGTCGGTTGACAGACTATCCGATCGGATTAGTTGCTGACTCGTGCGGACTGACATGTCATCCGTGCGGACTGACATGTCATCCGTGCGGACAAGTGTCATCCGTGCGGACTGATATGTCACCCGTGTGGACAAGTGTCATCCGTGCGGACAAGTGTCATCCGTGCGGACAAGTGTCATCCGTGCGGACAAGTGTCATCCGTTCGGACTGACATGTCATCCGTGCGGACATGTCACGTCTGTTTCGCACTCTGAACACTGTTTCCGAGTGTTTAACGGAAGGAATACGTTCGTTTTTTTACTAGGGTAGTGTAATTTCGCACTAACACTTGAAATTTCATCAGTCCCGACCCGTTCTAACGGCCGGGAATCACCCCGTTCCATTAGATCTGGTCGTTCTTGATGGTTCTTCATGGCTAACTCGAAATGGCACAGATTTAGGTGAGATTTGTCATTAAAACGTGTGGAAATCACCCGGATCTGAGTCGTTTTATAGTGAAATGAGACCCCAACTTGAAGTTCATAAGAACTCTTAGTGACATCACCTCAAAACGCCTCAAATCCGCAGATTTTATGGTTAGAATTGAGTTTTTAAAAGATAGAACGATGTAGAATTTAGTGTAGATTGTAGAAGTACAAGTTTCTAGGTTGAAATCTTACTGGAATCGCGAGGAATCGATAGAAAAGGGTCTTGGAGCGTGTTTGGTCGAGTATGAGCTGTCACATCACTGTTCAAGTGATGTGACATGGTATTTATAGGCAACAGGGGAGAAGAAGGGAGTTCTGGCCCGGATTGCCCATCCGTCCGGATGGCTATCCTGACGCGTTGGACTTCTCCGTTTTGATCGTTTTGATAGTTTTCGAAGTGCGTACTTTCCATAATTAATTTATATTATCATTATATTGTTATTATTATATATATATATACATATATATCACGAGGGGTCGTATTTACGTATCCATAATCCAAAGTTTCGATAATTAACAATCGGTTCCCGATTCGAGTATGCGATTATTAGCGACGTTTCACGGCCATCAATTAGGGTAGTATAGGTCCTTTCTTGATGTCATCGTGAACGTTATTTCGTGTAGTGCCACAAAGACTGACGGGGTACCGTTTACTCGTATTGTCATCATCGTCATGACGACTGGAGCTACAGCACTCACCCGAGAGTCCTTGTTAGCGTTAATTGTTTACGTTCGACACATCACGGCCACTGAGGAGGGTAGAATAGGTCCTCACTCAATGCCTCCGTGAGTGTTAGTGTGATAATAGTGTAGTATAGTGATATTGTATTTCGAAAATATGCGATCATCCTTCGAATAGCGATATATACGATATGGTTACATTATGATCCGAATCTCCGGTGCTAGGCGTAACGAGTATAACGAGTAGTAACAACGCACAAAAGTGCGGGTTGTTACAGTCTCCCCTACTTTAGGAAATTTCGTCCCGAAATTAATCCAATAGGTAGGCTTCTACGAGTTGGTCTCGTATGAGTAGCGATACAGCGAGCGATTTGATCGTAGGTTGACAGCGAGGATGTTTCGAATAAGAGAGATCGACTGCGATAGCGAGAAGGCGACGTAAAGACGAAAGTATTAATCCCACGAGTTGGCATTCCAAAGTACCTTGTCTTGTGTAGAATTCGTTAGTTCGATGCGATTGTAATTTGAAAGGTTTCTCATGACGTAGAGTTAACTGAGTCGATCGTTAACCGACGTTACAAGAAGTGTTCGTTTTAGATATTAAAAAAGGGATTTAGGATGAAAATCTTTGAAAATTTTCCTTTTAACGTGCGGTCAACAGAGTCGATGTTAACCGATGTTGCAAGGAAGTTTAAGTTTCTAACATTTTAAGGAGTTCGAAGATGAAAACAAGGGTTACGAAAACTCTCCTATGACATGGGTTCCAGCTGAACTCGATGTTGAACCAACATCTCAAGAAAGTCTTGTTTTTGATCTTGAAAAGGGTTTTAAGGAAAAATTGGACTCATGAAGCTCCCTTTGAACATGGAGTTAAGCTGATTCGATGTTACCTCCACATTGTGAGGAACTTCACTTGTTCCATGGTTTTAATAAAAGTTTTATAAAAATCAGTTTTAACCTTTTGAAAAGGATGATTTAGCATCAAGCCCCACTTGGCACCTTCCCACGGAAGTTCGTTAATATGTTTAAAACACTTATATATAGGAAGTACCAGCGGCGTATCCACCATGCTTTGCCCATATTACTTCCGTTTCGTGAGGCAGTGTCAGGTGTGCCGATATGACTCGGATAGAATTGCGTTTACTCGGCCCAATCGATAGAGAGTCGGACCGAGCATAAGATAGGATCGAATAGATTAATCCAGCGAGTTGATAAGCGAGAAGCGAATAGCGCGTTTTCGATTAGATTCCACATTACACCCACATGGCACGTTTCCACGGGGGTTTGCTAACATGGCGAAACACCATGCTTAACCAGGTTAGCCTTGCCTCGTGAAGCGGTGTCATGTGTACTTAATACCATACAGACTGCAATGAACACCAAGCGAGCGATAAGCGGTAGAGTATACACGATAGGCGATCAACGGTTAGGTGATTAAACGAATAATACAAACACAACACTAGCAATGATGGTGATGATAATCGAATTACGATAAGCAACAGTTGTTGCGTGCAAGCGATGAAGGTATGCGGTTCGATTTACGCGGTTCGGTTCGATTGATTAACACCACAGAGTTTGACTAACATTAGACCCCACATGGCCTTTTTCCACGAAAGGTCGCTGATATGACTAAAACGCCCTGCTTTAGTCATATGAGTTTCATCTCGTGAAGCGAGGTCATGCGTGCTAACTTAACACGAATACCACAGCTAACGGTATAGCGATAGATTGATACACAGCAAGCGATATAGATTCACATAATAAGCGATAGAGATTTCGAGATACACATGATAAATGATTGCGATTAGTCGAGTTTTGTTTCGAATAAGCTCAACGTTACGTTGTGACGCATCACGGTTATCGAGGAGGGTAGAATAGGTCCTCACCCGATAATATCGTGAGCGTTAATGTGCTTGATGAGATTGATCGCTATAGGCTTACGACCAGTCTTGCGTTGATGCAATTGTCCTGCGAGGTAGACTCTCCAGAGCCCATCGATGAGGCGATTGCATTGCGTTTGCAGACTTACGACAAGTCTCGCGATGATACGGTTTGTTACGCCTTGCGATTGAGTGTAGTGTGTTGAAAATAATCACAATAGTATAATAGGTCTAATAACGTTCAACTCCACGTGGCACCTTCTTCACGGAACTTCGGTAGTATGATAAAGCACACCTTGCCCGACCCCTACTACTTTCATCCCGTGTTTTGGTGTCACCTTTTGTCAAAACGCTATGGCACCTTTAGAATTCACTACGATCACCGTGCACTGACCCAAATAATCCCGTGTGCACCCGTGATTATTCGTTCCTTGCACGTTTATCGTACCTCGTTCTAAGAGTGTAGTGAGGGTAAAACACATTATTTCGTGATATAGTATATAGTATATAGTATGTGTGTGAATTTAGTCTAAATGCGGCGACTAAAGTGGGATGGAGGAAACGAAAACGAGAGTTGTTGTTACACATAGTGGTAACTTTGAATAAGAGAGTAGGTTCAAAACTTAGAAATTAACGTCGAGAATCGTATCATTACAACTTTATCCTACGCTTGCTAGATGTCTGATGCTGAAGACTTTTGCTGGAGCTGTTGTTGTTGTACTCAAGTTCACGGTTCGATGCGGCAGTTGCGGGTGAAGTGACCGTAACGGTTGCAGTTATTGCAATAGCGACAGTCAGCCCCAACTGGATGATGATAGGTACACGAGTAACACTGAGGATGAGCTCCAGTGTAGGCTCGTTTTGGGAACATCGGAACTGTTCGAAGAGGTTCCGGTTGCAGCAGTTCAGTTGTTGATGAGCTCGGGCTTGAAGTCTTTCGTTTGCGGCTGGGTTCGTCGGTGTCTTGCGAAGAGATGTCGTCGTTGGAGGATTCGTCTGAAGACTCGCTTGCGGAGTCTTTGGCTGATTTGTCGGAAGATCCGTCGGCAGATTTGTCAGAAGAATCGGCAGCAGATCTGTCCGAAGAATCGTTAGCAGATCCGTCAGAAGAATCGTTAGCTGATTTATTTGAAGAATCGCCAGCAGATTTGTCAGAAGATTCGTCAGTAGATTCATCAGAAGATTCGTCAACATGTTCGCCTGAAGGATTACTGGCGATTGCTTGATGAGCTTGCTTGACAGGATTCCTTGAGAATAATCCTTCCATGAGTCGTTTGTTGTTAATTTCTGCGGCTAAGCGGTATGTTTCTTCGATGGTAGCCGGTCTTGCAGCTTCGACAAAATCGCCCACACACTCAGGCAAGCCGCGAATGTACTTCGAAATGGCTTTTTCTGAAGTGTCGACTTGACTCGGGCAGATTATGCTAAGCTGTTTGAACCTTGCGGTGTAGCCAGCATTGTCACCTTCGGTTTGCTTGATTTCCCAAAATTCGTTTTCTAGTTTCTGGATTTCGTGAGGAGGGCAGTACTCTTTCTTCATAAGCTCTTGCAGCTCATTCCAAGAGAGAGCGTAAGCTGCGGAGATCCCACGTTTGTTACGTTCGACGGTCCACCAGTCGAGTGCTCGTGATTGAAATACTCCGGTAGCGCAAGTGGTACGGAAACTATCGAGACACCCACTTTGACGAAGGGTAACTGCGATAGAATCGAACCACTGGAGTAGTTGAGTCGCACCTCCTTCACCCGTGAACTCCATCGGGTCACAGGCTTTAAAGTGCTTGTAGAGAAAAGTAGATTGCGGATCTCCTGTCTTAACGTCTTCCGAAGCTCGAGAGTGGCTGAGAGAGTGCACTCGAGCGGCAATTTGAGGACTAAGCTTTCCCACTTCCTTAGTCACAAGTGATGCAATCCTCTTATCGGCGCTTCGTTTGGCTTTTCTCCTGGCTACTCGTCTCGAGGCAGAGTTGTTGGAAGGCATCTAGACAGGGAGAGACTTGGAATGAGATTCGATCATAATGATTTTGGAGTTTCGCGATGCGATTGAGCGCGTTCAAAACTTGATGCTATAGTATAATAGTAATACGAATCACATAGGAGCCACATAGGAGACACGAATTTCCTAAGTTCTTGCACATTGATTTGTTTGTTTATACGTATATATATATATATATATCTATATAGATGTAATTTGTAATCATACGCATACAGGTTGACTTAGAATAGGCGAGGTCGCGTTGAAGTGAGAAAATGATAGCGAAGGCGATAGATTATGCATTAGTTTTGTTGCGAACATTCAGATTTCGTTTTAGATTGCGAGGGATGTGCGAATTGTGCGTTTATAAAGTAGGGAGTGAAAATCGTTAAAACGAGAAATCGACAAAGCGTGAAGTTTCAAAATGTAAATAAGTTCCGATCATTTGTAAAATTGGCGGGTCGTATGATAGAGTGCCTTGGGCGTTTAGGCGTCGACTGCCCAAGGTAACCCAACTATGTTCAACAAGTTCGGGCATGCGCGTTGACCTAGAAGGTTTCATGCCTCCACTGGGATGCAGCTCATGGCATTCGTCTTCCTAGTCATCGCGTGGCTCGAGTCATTGCAATAGTCGAGTCCTTGGTGAGAGCTTTTGAAAACCAGTTTATAGAGAGTGGAACGACTTATTAAGGTACGGGTTTCACCCCTGTCTTAACAGTTTCGTTCCTAGTTGTGGTTATGCTCTTCGAATAAATTCGTGAGTTCCACTAGATTTCGAAATGGAGACTTTCGTCGAGATGTGGATGTCACTCCTAGCTCGATGAAAGGTTCTCGTGCTAGAAAAATGCGCTGAGTGAGCAATCCTATCGAGAGTTCTTGGTTTTCACACCTGATCTCGACTGGATCGCTCGGTTTCGTTATGCGAGTATTTTCAAAAACGCGTGTATTGTGTCGGCCTTAGGAAAGGCTAAGTAGTATTTCAGCCTTAGGAAAGGCTTCTTCGTGTGAAGTTGTAGTACGCGATGTTCACACGAAGTGTAGCTTTTTGCAACTTCGATCGAGAGTATCAAGTAGCCCAATACAAACCCCACCGGGTTTGTATGAGTCGGCCTGTTGGTACTTAGACTATAGACTAGGTCAATTTCTAAGACGTCGACCCGGACTAGGTCGAGTCTGACCTAATTCCCTATAGTTATGGCTCTGATACCAATCTGTCACACCCCAACCGATGGCGGAATCATCGGGGCGCGGCATAACAACTATGTTGCGATAATATTTAATACATTAGTTATCCCATACTAACAAATAATACAATCACATAAGTTATCACAGATTTCTTGTCCTCTCGAACAATACAAATCCGACAACCTAGATTTTAGTCGAGTTTCTAGACTTCCTAGCTTGATTTGATATAGTCTGCGATCTAACCTGCAACATACGTTAAAATATTTGTCAATACAAAAGTATTGGCGAGTATACAGGTTTGATAAGTATAGCATAATAGATTAAAAGAGCTGCGAATTTCCACATGCATAAACGTAATACACGACATATATACTCACAAAACTGATACTACCAACTAAGTCCTCGATGCTCGAATGTACGATGGCATAACTAGACCCCGTCGGGCGCAATAGTACTATACTAGTCGTGGTGGGACGTCGCGAGTATAAGCCCTAGCACATATGCAACTAGCATCACGTATATCTATGCATAACAGTTATTCGCAAGTGATAATTCGATTGATTGAATAATTCGTTTGATGAGTTCGAGTTGTTAGAAACGTATGTTACACCCAAAATTCGATTAAAAAGGGGTTCAAGTATACTCACAGTGCGTATTTAGCGGGAATACAACTTGTTTGGGTCGGTTGCGAGTACGTCTGCGTTAATCATTGAGGATATAGTAAACGATGTACGGTTAGGCGAGATTAGCATTGAAAAGTCAGTCATCTGGTCGGATGGTGCTCACCCATTCGGATGGGCTCATCCGATCGGATGGCATATGGGCCTGAGTCGGATGCCTGTCATCCGGTCGGATGACAGACTATCCGATCGGATTAGTTGCTGACTCGTGCGGACTGACATGTCATCCGTGCGGACTGACATGTCATCCGTGCGGACAAGTGTCATCCGTGCGGACTGACATGTCACCCGTGCGGACTGACATGTCGTCCGTGCGGACAAGTGTCATCCGTGCGGACTGACATGTCATCCGTTCGGACTGACATGTCATCCGTGCGGACTGACATGTCATCCGTGCGGACATGTCACGTCTGTTTCGCACTCTGAACACTGTTTCCGAGTGTTTAACGGAAGGAATACGTTCGTTTTTTTACTAGGGTAGTGTAATTTCGCACTAACACTTGAAATTTCATCAGTCCCGACCCGTTCTAACGGCCGGGAATCACCCCGTTCCATTAGATCTGGTCGTTCTTGATGGTTCTTCATGGCTAACTCGAAATCGCACAGATTTAGGTGAGATTTGTCATTAAAACGTGTGGAAATCACCCGGATCTGAGTCGTTTTATAGTGAAATGAGACCCCAACTTGAAGTTCATAAGAACTCTTAGTGACATCACCTCAAAACGCCTCAAATCCGTAGATTTTATGGTTAGAATTGAGTTTTTAAAAGATAGAACGATGTAGAATTTAGTGTAGATTGTAGAAGTACAAGTTTCTAGGTTGAAATCTTACCGGAATCGCGAGGAATCGAGAGAAAAGGGTCTTGGAGCGTGTTTGGTCGAGTAGGAGCTGTCACATCACTGTTCAAGTGATGTGACATGGTATTTATAGGCAACAGGGGAGAAGAAGGGAGTTGTGGCCCGGATTGCCCATCCGTCCGGATGGCCCATCCGTGCGGATGGCCCATCCGTCCAGATTGCCATCCGTGCGGATGGCCCATCCGTCCGGATTGCTATCCGTCCGGATGGCTATCCTGACGCGTTGGACTTCTCCGTTTTGATAGTTTTCGAAGAGCGTACTTTCCATAGTTAATTTATATTATCATTATATTGTTATTATATATATATATATATATATCACGAGGGGTCGTATTTACGTATCCATAATCCAAAGTTTCGATAATTAACAATCGGTTCCCGATTCGGGTATGCGATTATTAGCGACGTTTCACGGCCATCAATGAGGGTAGTATAGGTCCTTTCTTGATGTCATCGTGAACGTTATTTCGTGTAGTGCCACAAAGACTGACGGGGTACCGTTTACTCGTATTGTCATCATCGTCATGACGACTGGAGCTGCAGCACTCACCCGAGAGTCCTTGTTAGCGTTAATTGTTTACGTTCGACACATCACGGCCACTGAGGAGGGTAGAATAGGTCCTCACTCAATGCCTCCGTGAGTGTTAGTGTGATAATAGTGTAGTATAGTGATATTGTATTTCGAAAATATGCGATCATCCTTCGAATAGCGATATATACGATATGGTTACATTATGATCCGAATCTCCGGTGCTAGGCGTAACGAGTATAACGAGTAGTAACAACGCACAAAAGTGCGGGTTGTTACAGTGATGGATTTTAAAACATAAAGTACAAAACTTATCAATTTTGAACATAAAGGACAGCGCCTGAAAATAGGTATAAAGATAAAGGACAATCTTTGAAATTCACTCAAATATATATATATATATATATATATATATATATATATAGGGAGAAGATCTTGCGAGAACCGCGAGAACCAATGTGAACACAACCAAAAATGCCTAAAAATAGCTAAAACTCACACAAAGGTGGTTCTCGCGGTTTTGGGGGGGTTTAGGTTTTGGGGGGTGGGGGGTTTAGGTTTTTGGGGGGGGGGGGTGGGGTTAAGTTTTTTTAGGTTTTTTTAGCTATTTTTAGGTTGTGTTCACATTGGTTCTCGCGGTTCTCACAATAAAGGTGGTTCTCGCATGAGCTCCTCCCTATATATATATATATATACTAGGTTAGAACCCCGTGTATTACACGGGTTGAATGAATATATGTTTTATATATTAAATAATAAAAAATTATATCTTTAAAAAACCCCATGTATTGTATTGTACATGTTGATTAAATCCGTGTATTACACATATAGTCGTTAAGATATGTTTTAAAAAATAAACTTTGATATACATTTTATTTATTAAAACACGAGAGGATTAAGACGTTTTGGAATCCTATTTTAATCACACGATTAATAATACAATCTTAATTAAATGTGATAGGATTGACGTATTGAAATGCTATTTAGTTACATACATACTTTAAAGTTTTATGTTTGATTATTAGTGTAATGATATAGAACGTCGCTAATTGTTTTTATGATGAAGATTGATTAATACCAAATAACAAAAACAATTCTGTAACTCTTCCTATTTATTAATTTCATTAAACAAATAACTTTATGGGGTAAGGATAGTGTAAAAATGGCCTAAAATGTGAGAAGTGTGAGAAGTGTATTATAACACTATATATAATACTATATAACACCATATAAACACCGTATAACAATATGTAACACCATATAATACCATATAACACTATGTAACACTATATAACATTATATAACAAATATAATACTATACATCTATCATAGACATGCTATCAGACAACCTATAGTGTTATATTTGTTATATAATGATATATAGTGTTACATAGTGTTATATGATATTATATGGTGTTACATATTGTTATACGGTGTTTATATGGTGTTATATAGTATTATATATAGTGTTATAATACATTTCTCACACTTCTCACACTTTGAGCACTTTTTACAGGATCCTCTACCTAACTTTATGATTTTTATTAATACTTTATTTGTTTAATAAATAATTAACATGAATATTATCTATTAATAGCACAAGTTAAAAACAACAATTCTTAGTTTAAATTACTAATAACATATAAACAGCTTATACATAGTTTCAAATACAAAGTTATTCGGTTGGAAAATTGTTTGAAAAAACAAAGATGAACAAACTTTTAAGTAATATAATATATAAAGCTTGCATAAAAAAAATAAAGGGAATATGCTTTAAAATAAAAAAAGATTACCCCCATATTAATATTTGAAAAAAAACACATTTTATTTGGTTTATCCGTTAATTAATATGCTACCTTCATATTAACGTTTAATTGATTAAATGGTTACTAATTTTATGGGTTTTTGTTTAAATATTTCAAATCAAAATTAAATCCATAAATTATAGATTAGATTTAAAACACATTTTAGACTTTAGATTTACAATCAAAATAAAATTCTAATATAATATTTAAATCTTTTTAATTTAAAATTTATCTATAAATTATTGATGCCCTCATTGAATGACATGTGTCCTAAATCAGGTTTCTTCTATTATATAGTATAGATATATATATAGAGAGAGAGAGAGAGAAAGTATAATGTACAAAATGGCTTAACCTACATTAACCTACGCGACAGAATTTATAACGTATGTAATTATTTTTTTCACCATTATAACGTGCGTGATTATCACCTCCATGCGTGATTATCACCTCCCATGCGTGATTATCACCCAAAAACTGCTCCCATGCGTTATTAGGGCTCCCATGCGTGATTATTGCCCAGATCTGATGGTTGAGCGCGTCGCGTACGTGAAGTAGGATAAGGCCTTTTGTATGTTAACCTTTCCCTATATATATATATATATATATATATATATATATATATATATATATATATATATATATATATATATATATATATATATATATATATATATATATATATAATGGGTCAGGCAAGTTGTATAACGGGTCAAAACGAATAAATTTGGTACAGGTTGAGACGTGATCGGGTTGAGATGACCCAAGTCAGACACCAAGATGTCATCTTTTCCAAAAGAAATCGAATATCTTGCTTCTTTACCTTTTTGATTACTTATTATGCCATTAGACAGAAGCTTATTAGGTAATAAACATAATCAAGATTCTCATTTTTCAAACAAGATAGCAGCAGAATTAAGAATAATATTGAAGTTTGATCTGATTTATTTGAAGTCAAAACAAGTTTCAGTTAATCAAAAATCACAACTACAAATTTGGGAAATTGAAAGAGCAAAGAAATTAAGATGAGATTTCACTTGCAATGAGTAGCGATAGCTTTCAGTCCGTTAGCATGTTTATTGACTTTCTTTATTGGGTCAAAGTTAACTTGAACCCTTATTTAATTTTAAGATTATGATCCTGTTTTACATATTTTTTTTTTTTTTTTTTTTTTTTTTTGCATTTTTACACTTTTTACTTTGAAACTAATATTGAATTGCATATTTGAAAAAAGTGTTGAATTTCTCAACAGTTTATGAAGATGGATTTTCAGATGATTTTGGGTTTTTATTTTTAGGAAGCAAGTTAAGAAGCTAAACCATGAGTTCCATAGGTGAGAATGTAGACGACAGGATTAGCAGGTTGCCTGAAGATATTGTTTCACACATACTCTCTCTAATGCCTATGAAATTTGCTGTGCGAACTAGCATTCTATCTAAAAGATGGAGATATAGCTGGATGTTTGTCACGAATCTCGACTTTGGAGATATTGACACCATGGATAGTCTACATAGCTTGACTATAATTGTTGACCGGGTTCTGAAGTTTTGCACACCATCCCAAGTCAAATTATTTCGATTACGCTTTCCTGTAATTTGTGCTCGAGTGTCACGTGTTTCAAATTGGATTGATGAGGCAGTCAGGTTAAAGATTAGTGAGCTTGACTTACAGGTTCATCAACTTCAGTTGCCTCCAAGCATGTTCACTTGCACGACTCTCACAAAATTAAGATTATATCCTAGTAATGATGATTGGAATGTTTGGGAGTTTCAGTGTCCGGTCAATCTTCCTTGTCTTAAGACTCTTGACATCCTTGTTTCTTCTAATCCTTCTGTCAATGCATTTAAACTCATCGATGGTTGTCCAATGCTTGAAAACTTATCTTTGGAAGTAGTAACATGGGGCGCAGATGAAAAAGATTACGTATTCAACATCCCAACTTTGAAACGACTGAAACTGACATGGGCCGAAGGTTTATCATGTATTCACAAAGTTATATTAAACGTGCCTAATCTTGAATATTTATTTGTTGGTGGAGTATTGTGCTCGTCTTTTGTAGTGGAAGACGTGTCATCTCTGGTTGAGGCATGTGTTTCATTACGTGAAATAAGATTTTATCATCTGTTGTTTGAGCTTATAAACGGAATAAATGGAGTTAAATCTCTATCAGTTGTAAATACAAGTCACCTTATTGACTTCGACATCCCATTCACTTCACCTCTTCCCATCTTTCCGAATATGAACCGCTTGGAGTTGAAGGGTTTTTGGCATTCTGGACTAATCCCTCAATTTCTTGAAAGTTCTCCTGAGCTGAAACATTTGTGCATTGAAAAAGTAGTTGACCGGTATAGGAAGGTCTGCTGATTGTTCTTACTAACTTTTTTTAACCTTTTTAGTTTATCCTTGTATAATACTGAGTTTTTTTCCATCTTCTTTGTGTTGAAAACAGAAGCATGAAGAATATAGCTGGGTTGAACCAGAGGTGGTTCCGGCCTGTATGCTAACAAAACTTACAACCATCAAGTTCTCAATGTGCGAGCGGTTGGAATGTGATCCAGCATTTCTAAAACACCTGTTGTGGAAATGTGATCTACCGGTTCTAAAATACATGTTGCGGAATGCAGAGATGTTGGAGACGTTAACAATCACTTGGGAAAACTCGAGCATAGAAAAAGAAACGCTGTCGTGCGCAAAGTTGCTTAAGCTTCTTCCGAGGGCTTCTAGATATTGTGATGTTTCTGTTTTAACTTGGCCATGCCTCTGTTCCAACATCCAGGTTCTAAAACGCAATGAGTTTTAACATGGTCATGTCTTTGTTCCAACATGATCATGCTTCCCTTTTAACATGATCATGTTCTTTGATGTTCTTTTACACTCTAGTTCTAAAACGCAATGAAACCCAAAATTAAGATTTTACACTACAGATTTTAAAAAGCAATGGAGTTTTAACATGGCCATGATTATGTTTTAACATGGTCATGCTTTTGTTCCAACATGACCATGCTTCTATTTTAGCATGATCATGTTCTTTGAACTACAGGTTGTAAAACGCAATGAAACACAAAATCAATATTTTGCACTGCAGGCTTTAAAAGCAATGGAGTTTTAACATGGGCATGTTTATGTTTTAACATGGTCATGCTTTTGTTCCAACATGACCATGCTTCTATTTTAGCATGATCATGTTCTTTGTTTGTAAAACGCAATGACACCAAAAATCAATATTTTGCACTGTAGGTTCTAAAAAGCAATGGATTTTTAACATTGTCATGTTAATGTTTTAACATGGTCATGCTTTTGTTCCAACATGTAGCATGATCATGTTCCTTACACTCCAAGTTGTAAGACGCAATGAAACCCAAAATCAATATTTTGCACTGCAGGTTCTAAAAAGCAATGAAGTTTTAACATAGGTTCTAAAAACCAATGTAGTTTTAAGATGGGTATGCCTTAGTTCCAACATAATCATGCCTCTGTCTTAGCATAATCATATTTGGTTGTCAAATGAATTAGAATCCATCACCCCGGCACCAGGGGCGGACCTAAAGAAGGTCCAGGCGTAGCACGGGGACCGAATTTGAGGTCAACCACTTCCAAGATGATCGGGCAGTGATAAGAGAATCGGAATGGAAGAGCTCTCATGCAAGCACCTGGCCATCTGTTAAAAAATTCCGAGCAAACAAGAAATCTATCCAATTTACTAAGCTTTCTCCCATTTTCCCTAACACATGTGTAATTTTTACCCTGCATTGGATATTCGAGCAAACCATTGTTGAAAATAAAGTTGTTAAAATTTTTAGAACATATCGGTTTGAATTTCGAGCGTTTCCTCTCAACTTGAGAGCGAACCGCGTTGAAATCTGTTTGGGATTGAACCCTACCAGAGGAACAGATAATGAAAGCCAAAACCGGATCATGACAGTGGATTCAGAATAAGCAGCTGTTTACACTATGTCTTCTCCCTTGAAAGTAATTATAACATCTGATGGCCCTACATCCACTGCCCGGATACAACTGCTGCTGCTCTTCTATCTACTGATGAAGCCAGAAGGCTGCTGAAAACTAAGCACTGCTGATGACAAAGCTCTGCCCAATCAAGGACTGATCAACCTTGAGGAAAGCACTGACCTAAAGAGAGAGCAGTAGTTTAGTTTATCATCTGTTTCATGTATAGTCAGTAGTTAAGTTTAGCAGTGTTTGTATAAGAACAGTAGATACAGGGTGTTAGGCTGTTAGACGTCGCTTTCATGGTGACGTCAGCTGAGATGCCTCAGTGGTTTGGAATGTCTATAAATGGAACAGTACTCTGTACTGTTACATTTGATTGACTGAGCGAGTTCTTCTCCTCTAGTCCAATCCTTTCATCTTGTGCAATCCAACCATGAAGTATCAGGCTGAGGGGGAGTTTAGTTTGTAAGCATGCTTTGTAATCTTTTGATTGACTTTGTAATCTTTCGACTAATGCAAATCATGTGTTTATCAAAACTATTTTCTTCCTTGATTGTGTTTACAAAGTTTGTTGTTAATTTCCGTTGCACTTTACATTGTTTCATATTCATTCATTGTTCAAATCATACAAACAAACACAATCATGAGAGCCTCCGATCTTAACAATTGGTATCAGAGCCTGGACAATCAAATTCGATCTAACAATCAATTTGACATAACAGTTCGGCTCAAAATTCATTGATACTAAGGATGGTTGTATTCAGTTGAAAAACAGAGTAACGAGTAAACCATGATCAAAATGGTTATTCAAAAACTCTGTAAATCAACCAAGATGTCATATGACACACAAATCTCACACAACAAGTGACATCATGCACAAGTCATTCATAGTTGTCAGATCTGAAAACATATCTGATAAATTATGGGATTGTTTTATATTTTCAAAATTGATTTCAACTGTTGGTATGAAATTTGTGATGTTTTCATTAAATTAGATGCTAAAGTATGAACCTTAGATTAACAAAAGCCTATGTTCATAAAACATTAGAGTTTTTGCTAACGTATAAAGAGGGAAATTAAAACTTTAGTCATTAGAGCTTATATGTTGAAAACAGGTGGAGATCCTTATAAGGAACAAATCAGTTCTGTTGAAATACATTAAGAAAACAGGGGTTAAGATAGTCAGTATCATATGTAATGTGAGATTGGTCAAAAATTTGTACAAATATAGCCAAACCTCATAAAGCATTACTGTAAAATGATTCTGGATTAAGTATTCCTTCAATAAAACCTCCCAGTAAGTATTTTATTACTTATGAATGGGAAGGGTAAAAAGGGAAGAAGAAAATTCACATAAACTCAGAAGTGTGTTTATCTCAAAACTTTTGAAGTCAGAAGAAAAGAGTATAAACATAAAACACTTTAAGAGCCAAAAGTTGGGGTAAAAATGGTCATCAAAGCAACTGTGTGCAATCATTGTTTCAAGAAAAAGTTCAAGTGATCATGGTATTTCCAGTGAATAAACTTTTAAAAGGACTAGACAAATTTTCAGAATCATCACATAGTAACAAAGTCTATAACAGGATTTTGTATAACTCATGTGAACTTGTGTCCTCATTTCTGTTTGTCAATCAATCAACAAGAAAATGGTAACAAACAGTGGACAAAATGCAGTTAAAATTCATACCACTGTCATTAAACCACTGACCATTCTCATAAACTTGAGCATGAGATGATTATGTGCTTTATTATTGTTTTACCAGGCTCTTTTGGTGCTATTTTTTAGAAAATCCTTTAATTTTTTTTTCTAAAAAGGATTTTCTCGAATAAAACAGGATATATTATTCTCTATTTTGTTTGGAATGATATATTTTTGAACTTTTACTGTTTTTTGATAGTAAAAGTTTCAATCTCCTGTCAGGATAGATAACCTTTATTTTTGTTGGTTAAGTTATCCTCAAGCAGATCAAAAGAAAATGGTATTGTTGTCAAGGTCATGACAAACTCAAGTTTGTTCTAACTTTTTAAAAAAGGATTGATTGTCAACAGATCTTAAAATACTTGAGCACTCATGTTTTAATTCAAATATTATAACAAGGATGTGTCGTCTTAGTAAAAAGTTTACATCATCTGAGGTACTAAACCACTGTCAAGAGGTTGAAAAAGCTTCAAAATGTGTAATTGGCATGTGGCAAAACCTTGAATGAAAATTCTCAAAACAGTTGCTGACATACTGGTCTTTCAAATCATTATTTTACCTCTAACCACTGTCTTGTTCAAACATCTGCTTCCTAATTACTTTCCACTGCTGAAAGTCAACCACTGACTTTTCACCTTCTTGGCAAACACTGATGTTCAAAATTAGTGTCTTATCCACTGATATACTATCTACTGATAGTAAAAATCATCCACTATCACATTATTACCGTTGTAACTACTGATGCTTGGTACATCAGTGGCTCTCAAAACAACTGTTCTCCATTTTTCATCCATATCATCAAAGGTTGACACGTGGTCAGTTTTTAGCCATCAGATCATAATAACCGCTGCCACATCAGCGATCATTTTTTTCCCTAAATAAAACCCTGATCAAAACCCCAAACAGGGTTTTACACTGTCGAATTGAATTCTAAAATTCTCTTCTCAAAGCAGTTTCCAAACCCTCCATCTCAAATCATTCTCTGTTCTTCATCTTCCTTTTTTAAAATGACGAAATCAAAGTCAAAATCAAAACCAAAATCACCATCATCTTCCAAAGAGGTCGATCAAACGGTCGTTGAATCCATTGAGATACCATACAAATCCCCACACAACTATTTGGGTCTACTTACAAAACCTTCAAACAACCATACCTTCGATTCCATCATCGACACCATATCTGCATCAAAGTACAAAACTTTGTTGACAGCAGACGCTCCCATTTACTTGCAAACCCAGAGAGAGTTCTGGAAAAATACTACGCTTGAAAAACAAGACGGTAAAGTAGCAGCCATTAACTCCTCGATACAGGGGAAAGCGATTCAAATCACTCCGCAATCTATCTCAGAAGTCTTCAAACTCGATGATCAGAAAGGTAAAACTTCCTTTGATAAAAACGAGTTAAAAGCTGATTTTCTGAAAAAGGGATATGCAGAACAATCAAAGGTAGATACCTTACAAAAAGGTTATTTCCCGTCTGCACCCAGATTTTTATTTCACACACTTTTGATGTGTGTCTCAAATAAAACAACAGCGTTTAACGAAATACCATTGAAGATTCAATGCCTGGGCTATGCTATTTTAAATAATAAAGATTACAACTATTCCCAGGAAATCTTCAATGACTTGGTGAAGAATGTTGATAGCAAAGCATTTTTACTCTTTCCAAGGTTTCTAAGCTATTATTTTCAACAAAAATTTGAAAAAGAAAATGAAAATTTGCCAAAACAAGGTGTTTATTTTCAAATAAAAAGTTTAACACCTGAAACATTCACTAGAATGTTGGCACCAATAAAAACAAAAGCAGAGGTGTCTGAACAGAATTTAACAGTTACTATTGCTCCACAGACATCTGCTGCTGAGCCCACTGCTCCAGGTGATCATAGCAGCACTACCACTGCTTTGAAACCCACACCTGCCACTACCAAAAATACCAAAAAGAAAACATCCAGAAAACCCCCCAAACCCAAAACAAAGGTAACTCTGGAAGATGAGATCCCAGAGAAAATGCCAGTGACAACACAAATGTCACCACAAGCCACTGCTGCTACTTCCTCACAGCAGTTGGTAGAAAGATCTCCACCTTTGCCTCATACTCCTCCTGCATCCTCACAAAAGGATCAGGTTGTAAGCACAGGGACCCCACAATATGAAGCTCTGGATTCAATCAGATCCATCTTCCTCAGTCCTGATCCCAAGGACATGTCTCTTTCAACTCCCATACCCTCACCAATAATATTACCACAATCCATGCTACCTTTGTTGCAGGCAGTTGATATAGCTCAGACAAAAACCAGTTCCTCTCAATCACCCATCAAAGAGAGTACACTCCAACAAGTGACTTGGTCTGATGCTTATACCTCTGCTATCCAAGCAACAACTGAGGAGGTTACACCCCCTGAGTTACAAGTAACTCTCGGTGGTAGTTCAAGTGGAGCAGCAACTACAACTGATGGATCAACAGATCTTCAGTTGGACAGTTGTTTCATTAGTAAGACTCCCTTGAAGGCAATTTCTTCCATAGCACCATCGGTAACCACCAGTGAGTTGATTCTAACCACCGGTACCATCAAAGGTTTATCAAGTGCCGAAGAAAGAAGTCCCCAGTACCAAGAACAAGGGGCATCAATGGGTGATTTTTGGGATTCAGTTCCTAAGACACACATTGATACAACCACTGCTGGTGGGGATTCAGATGATCCCATTAAAATGGGTGATGATTCAAAATATCAGGAATTGACGGGCAGAGTTGAAAAACTCGAAACATCAGTTGCTGAGATAAAGGATATGGTGCAGCAGTTGCTAAAAGCTCAAAAAGCACAATCCACTGCTGCTCCAGCTCAAGCACCTGCACAACCTGCAATTGCTCCAAATGAGTTGTGGAATATTTTCCAGCCCTTACTTGAAAAACAAAAACAGATGGCTGATCACCAGCATGAGATACAAGTGAAAAAATTGACAAACATGGTGGAGTCGAGATTTAAAGATACCCAAGCAGACATCAAAGCTATCAAGGCTCATCTCCAAAGCACTTCTGGAAAAGTTCCCTCTGCTATCCTTTTTATGGATAACCCCCTTGTAGATAATGCCAAAAAGGGGGAGAATATTAAGCAGCTGAAGAAAAAGGGAATAGAAGATGGGCTGTATGTTGAACCAGAACAAGAAAAACAGACATCTAAATCCTCAAAAGGTTCAAAACCTCAATCTTCCATCCAAACAGCTGATACAGCAGTGGTTACAAAAACTGCTGTCAGTAGCCAAACAGCTGCCATCTCACCAACACACACAACTTCACCACACACCACCAAAACCACTGCTCTACCACCATCATCATCTACAATCATATCACCACCATTGCCTCCTGTCATAAAACAGAAGACAACAGATGTTACAACATCTGTTGTAATGACAACAGCGGTTGAAGCACCAGTTGTTTCAACAGTTGTTAGTCAATCACAAATCACTGCCATTCAAACTCAAACCACTGATCCACCCAAGACATCATCAGCCTCTCCTACAATAAAAAGGAGAAGGATTTTCATATCTGATGAGTCACCACCACCATCACCATCATCTAAAACCACTTCACCACCTTCAACCCCTGCTCAAAAGCAGAAGACATCTACTGACACATCAGTAGTTGTAATGACAACAGAGGTTGAACCACCAGTTGTTTCAACTAGGGATGAGATTGGTACAGTACCCGTACCTATACCCGTACCAGTACCGAAAATACCGGTACCGAATTTGAATAAAACTAGGTACCAAATACCGTACCAAATATATAGGTACGGTACGGGTACGAGTACGGGTACTGGTACGGGTATTTTCGGTACAGTACCCGCTTGGTACCATTTTGTTTTTATTTACTTTTTGAGCACTTGTACGAGTACTAAATAGGTAAAATTGACATGAGTACCAATATAATACGAGTACCAAATAGGTAATATTGGTACGAGTACCAATACGATACGGGTACCATGTAGGTAAAATCAATATGAGTACACTATAAATACCATAATATGAAATAAAACATAATACAAAAAAACTTTTAAAGGTATACATAGAATTCGGTACCAGTACCCGTTTTTACCCGTACCCGTACCCGTACCAATACCGAAAGTACCGAATACCAAAATCAATAAAACTGGGTACCGATACATGTACCAAATACCTAAAATCGGTACGGGTACAGGTACGAGTACGGGTACGGTACGGGTACGAGTACGGGTATTTGGGAAAAATAGCCCATCCCTAGTTTCAACAGCTGTTAGTCAACCATCCACCACTGCTCTCATCATTCCTACATCACAATCAAAATCCTCTTCATCCGCAAAGCTCTACACCAGAAAAAGAAAACTTACTCAGCCAAATGAGGATAAATATGATCCCACTGCTGCAAAATATCCATTGGAACTAGAAGCTATAAAAAATGAGATGAGGCAATTCTACACTGATGATGATCCTTCAAACAGAAGATTTCCTTCACTCATTGGTTTCCTAATTCCAGAAGACATGGATGAATATCTTGAGCTCAAAACAAGACAGGCTAAGATAAGAGCCAAGTTTGAATGTGAAGGTCAAGGTGATGAAGCCATTGCTGAAAGATTGGAACTTCTGCTCACAAAAGTCAAACAAATAAAAGATTTTGCACAAGAGCTGAGCAAAGAAAAGGCAGATAAACGAAAAGAGATGAGAAGAAAACTTCTTGCATACATCATGCAAGAAAAATTTTATCCTGCTAACGAAAACCAGTTTGAAGAATGGCCAATAGTGGCTTTAAAGCATGAGGCTGATAGGATTGATAGAATCAAGAACGATCCTAGAAAGAAGAAAAATGCTCCAAATTGGAGCAAATACAAAAAGCTCATCGCTGACCTAACAACTGAGTACAAAAGAAAGAAACAGGAGTTGATAGATGCAAAAGTGGACACTGCCAATGCCATATCAAAATGGTCAAAGCAGCATACTGATGAAGCCTATGAAAGGCTGAAGAAAAGGAAGATAATTGTTTCAGGCACTTCAAAGAGACATGAACAAATGATGAAACTTGAACAACAGATTGAAAACCTCAAAACACTGTTCAAGTCAACAGCAAATCCTATTCTTGTGTCAAATCGAGAAGAAGGAAAACAGCTGACTAGTGAAGAGGTAAAGGAAAAGGAAGTTGAGTACTTCACAGAAACCATCATGAAAATGGGTCTAAAAGAAGAGAGCTCAGAAAAACTTCAAAACTTTTTTAAGAAGGTGTTAACTAAGCCTGCATCACCAAATACTTCAGAAGTCTCAGACATTGAGCCAGATCAACAAAAGAGACATGAGCAGATAGAAAAGGAGACTGCAGAAGACATAGTTGCATCAAACAATGTCATTGAAATGGCTTTCAAACGAATGTCTGAAAGTCTGCAAGTTTTCACAAGGCCAACATCTCCCAACTCATCTTCAAATAAATCTATCCCAAGAAACCCATTTGGTTTAAAAATACTAAAGTGGCTCTCTGATCAAAAGACCCATGTATTGACTCTGGTCAGAATCAATGGTGAAGTGAAGCATATATCAAGGAATCAAGCACTAGGCCTGGGTGTTGAAGATCTACAAGATCTCCTTGAGCTTACACTGTGTCGGGATGAAGATGATACAAGTTCTCAGGATTTTGAGCTGAAATTTAAAGAACAAGTCAAAGAACTTTTGATGAGGAATAAAGATCCAGAATAATGAAGGGTTTTGGCATTATCTGTTCCAGGGGGAGATTGTTGGGATTGAACCCTACCAGAGGAACAGATAATGAAAGCCAAAACCGGATCATGACAGTGGATTCACAATAAGCAGTTGTTTACACTATGTCTTCTCCCTTGAAAGTAATTATAACATCTGATGGCCCTACATCCACTGCCCGGATACAACTGCTGCTGCTCTTCTATCTACTGATGAAGCCAGAAGACTGCTGAGAACTAAGCACTGTTGATGACAAAGCACTGCCCAATCAAGGACTGATCAACCTTGAGGAAAGCACTGACCTAAAGAGAGAGCAGTAGTTTAGTTTATCATCTGTTTCATGTATAGTCAGTAGTTAAGTTTAGCAGTGTTTGTATAAGAACAGTAGATACAGGTTGTTAGGCTGTTAGACGTCGCTTTCATGGTGACGTCAGCTGAGATGCCTCAGTGGTTTGGAATGTCTATAAATGGAACAGTACTCTGTACTGTTACATTTGATTGACTGAGCGAGTTCTTCTCCTCTAGTCCAATCCTTTCATCTTGTGCAATCCAACCATGAAGTATCAGGCTGAGGGGGAGTTTAGTTTGTAAGCATGCTTTGTAATCTTTTGATTGACTTTGTAATCTTTCGACTAATGCAAATCATGTGTTTAACAAAACTATTTTCTTCCTTGATTGTGTTTACAAAGTTTGTTGTTAATTTCCGCTGCACTTTACATTGTTTCATATTCATTCATTGTTCAAATCATACAAACAAACACAATCATGAGAGCCTCTGATCTTAACAAAATCTCCAACTATAACCCACTGACCAGAATGAGGATCGATTAAACTAGAAAGCTCATTCCACAGCCGTAACTTGTCCGACGTATTTTGCGGGGCGTAAACATTAACCAAGTTAATAAGATCACCACTGCCAACCACTTGACCGCTTATGACCAGAAAAAATCTGTTTTTGACCACCGATGAAATCTTTAAAACTTTTGGATCCCAGATCCAAACAAGACCCCCAGAGAGACCCGCTGATTCCGCAGAAGCCGATTCGAAGTTCCTGCTGCCCCATATCTTGGCTAACACCTAACTCGGAACAGAAGACACCTTTGTTTCTTACAAGCCAATAACACTGATTTTGTTTGCATTCTTTAATTCTCTAATCCAAGCAGCCTTTGAATCCCCAAAAATTCCTCTAACATTAAATGACATCATATTCATTGATCAACCCCATTATTACCTTTTCTTTTCTTACCAATTCACTAACTAACTCGCTGTGATTGCAGAGATCCACTCCCACAAATTTCCCCTATCTCGATGGTGGCTCTGATCTCATCTTCCACCTGATTCCCCTCAACTCCTTCGTCTTGGACGTTCGGATTAGGCTCCATGACTTCCTTACCACAAGGAAAAGACGGCCCACTTGTACCGACAACCTCGAATATATCGACACCCTTCGTATTTCTCTGGTTCGATTGCATCTCCTCCAAGTCCACTCTCTCAAGATGTGAGATATTCTGTGTCTGAGTCGACTGGTCAACATCTGCCAGTCTATTGAGATCAAATGTGAAAGCCCCCTCTTCCCTGCTTCTCTTTTTGGGCCTGTTATCCGAGTTTGGGCTTGTTGATCTATAATTCAATTTCAAATTCCCTTAAATTTTATTGAATTCCTGCGAACCAAACGCCCCTTTATAATTTATATAAGTTAATAAGTTGTTTTTGGGAAGGGATCCCAAACACCCCCTTATAGTGGTGAGGATGGCTTTTGAATGAAAATTTTGGATTCTATGGTGCAAATCTATGAAATGTGATTAAATTAATAATAATAACCCTAACTATAATAATATAAAGGGGGTAAAAAAGACTTTTTATATTGATGATAAAGGGCAAAACGGTTATTTTCAGCTAATTTAACTAACAGAGTCACCATTAGGGACTCAAATCGTAGCGGATTTCAAAACACATGGACTCATTGGCCGAAATTTCATTTTAGGGACTCATCTTGAAAACAACCCTAAAGCACAGGAACGCAAATTACATTTTACTCTTAGTATTAATCTATTAATTTACATCAGAAATGTTTTTGGTTGTTGCGATGGGTGGAATACTTTTCATCCATCAAGGATTTCGACATTCCTTGGTTAGAGTGAATTAGGGATAACCTCGGTATCGATACCACACATATTGACAATGAAAATCGTCAAAGATGGGAACAGGTACCGGTATAAAAAATGTTCGGTACGTACCGGTACTGGGACGGTGCCCTTATATGTATGTAAAATTCAAAAATACTGGTACCGTACTAAACCGTAAATACTGGTACCAAAATGCCAAAAAGTGAGTATTTAATCGATACAAAAAATAGAAAAATTTGATACCGGTATCAAGTACCAAGTGTTCATCCCTAGAGTGAAGGAATTCCAATAAGCAAGATTGTGAAACCTAATTTTGGGTTTTAACTTGCATTTGAAAAAAATATTCAATAAGAATGCGACAAACCAGATGCGAACCTAGTATTATTTGAATCATTCATCAGCATTCTATTTTTTTTTAAACGACCAAACTTCTATTGAAAAAAATAGAAATCGAGCCATTAAGAAACGAAATCCGGATAGTTACAAAATAAGATCACGAATAAAAAGTTGCTTGCTGTGTTGGTTTTGTTTACTTTGTAGTTGTTTTTTGTTTAATATCGTCCTCTTTGCTTGCCAAAAGAAAATCTATTTTAAAGAAAATTTAAAAGATATCCCATTTAGAGCATTACATCCAACCCTCCAAATTATATGAGGGAGTTTTTAATTTTATGAAAAATGGTTGTGGATGGTTGTGAGTGTACGATAGAGAAAATATTAATGTTCATCTGTAAATTTGGGGGACACTGTTCACTCTTTAGAGAGATTTTACACTGTGTTCCCGAGTCTCATTTAACAAGGAGAGGGGAAGGAAAATAAATTAAGAGAGAAAAGGAAGGAAAAGATGTGAATTTTTTCGTGTTCCAGAGTTTAATGAAAAGTAAAGGAAAAAAAAGAAGAAATCAAGCATTTTATGTGTTCCCGAGTTAGAAGGAAAAGAAAAGAAAGGAACAATTTTACTATTATACCCTTTAAACATAAAACATTTTAATTAGATATGATGACAATTTAGAGGGTGTTTGGGATTAAATTTTGAAGTGATTATTTGATTATTGCGTTTGTAAAACATAAATAATCTAAAAAAGTGTTTGGATAAAAAAGTGATTATTTACCTCCAAAATGCAGTTTTGGAGAAGCATGTACTTACATGCTTTTTTCAAAACACAGTTTTGAAAACGCAAAATCTATTTTGAAAACGCATAATCTATCTTGAAAACGCAACACCAAACACCCCATTAGTAATTAATAATATTTTCTCTCCTAATCTCTCAAATTTGGGAGGATAAATATATTAACAAATTTTCTTTCTTTTTCCCTTCTTTCCCCTCTCCTTTTATCCTTAAAAAATATCAGAAACATGGTTTTTTCATATTTTCATCTCTTTTCTTTCCCCTCCCCCTGTTAAACTAGCAATATACCTATCCGGTGGACGGGTTTTTTTATGTGGTAATGACAAAAGTTTTTATATACATATACATTTTTAATATAAACTCATCAAATGAGTTGACATTGACATGTTATAATGAAATTCAAACTTAACCAAAATGGTTACCCAAAAAACCTTATGAACCGACTTAAATTAACAAACTTACAAACTGATGCAAGAGCTATTTTTCTTTTGAACGGAAGACTTTTCGTTTTGACCCATTACCTAACCTACCCATATTGCCACAGGGTAATTGAGCTTAGCTTGGGATTCCATATCACTTGGAAGATAAGTGAAGGTACAAACATTAAAACTGCCACCAGATAGTTATGTATTCCGAGAAGAATTCGCACAACCTTACAGTTCTTGGAAATGTTGTAAAACCACAACAAAGCTACATATATAATAGTCACCCAGTATGCACATAGGGATAGCCTTTTGCGTGGTTTAAAGAAAAAAAAACTTTAACAACCTGCTAAGAGAAAGTAGTTATCATTAGATAGTCAGATTAACCAAATAGCTCATTTTTCCTTAATATAGCCATATAATATTAGATAATAGTTGTTCAAAGTGAAATTTTAAGGCTTAGAGCCGAGCAGTACCGTAAAAAGAGATGGATAACATTGATGAAAGAAGAAGGCCAAGGAGCATTCCCTGAATGTAAGAAAACATACGGAAACATGATATCATATCCAATATTCCAATTAAAAAAAAAGAACTATAAATTTTATTTCATTATGAGAAACTTTAAAAAAGAACAATTCTGAATAAACGTGGACCTGAATAATAGAGCTTATCTCGCTTCTTTTCACCCCATATATCATAGAACTTAGCTTGTATGATACAAGGTGCGCTTGCTAATCTGTTCAGACAATGGGGTGTCAAACATTTGCCATCTCAACCATACGAATGAAAAAATATTATATTATTTTTTCCACCTTTAAGGCAGAAAGAAATAGGCTCATGTCCAACATTTAAGAAGATACCATCATCTTAGAAAACGACTCAGCTTGATCTGAGTTCCTCATCCCACAACTCGAGCTCAGCTTCCCGCCAAACTCCGGTTTTCCTACCGGAGAAAGCCCTCGCATTGGACCCGACCAACCAATGAGTGCTCACTGTGGGATTATATTTTCTCAGTGATGATAATGGAAGATCAATGTGATAATGCTTGATTCAAAATAAACCAAACACATTGAAATATTTGCTATATAACATTAGAATAACATATGAGAAAAGTTTTACATTGTAACGAATGACACTTTGTACCAAATCGACACCGTTGTTGTAATAAGAACTTGCAAATCTGCATTCAGGTGTAGTAGCACTAATTGTTAAAAAAACCAACCGATGTAATTTCTGTAACTAAACATTAATAGCAAACAACAATTCTCTAAATCAAAACAATCAATCAATTATCTCTCTATGGCTAAAAAAATCAAATACAACTCGATTTCAAAATATTATCAGAAACACACCCTAAATCAACTTCAGAAAAGAAGTATAAAAAACAGTTAAAAACAGGGCGATTATGTACCTCGAGGATTTCGGAATTTTTGGGGTCAGACGCTAGCACTTCACCAAGGGCAGTGATTTATTCACTTTGTTCTTGTAATAGGAGCTCCAATTGATCTTCAAGAAGCCTTCTTCCCAATTTCATTCTCTTTCGGCATCGTTCGACATTATAAAGCTCAGAATTTAGATTCAACTTGGGTTTTGAGGTCGAACCATTTAGGTCGTAGGGGGTGTTTTATTGATCGATCACAAGAATTGAACCTACTTTAACCCAAGAGCAATGTAGATCATAAACCTGGATGTTGACACTGTTGCTCAAAGAGTCCCATTCGTCCAAAATTATTTGTTGGTATAATGTACATATGAAAAAAAAAACATAAGAAATCACCAATTAGATAAATAATTCCTAAAATTTTTACAAGAAATTTGAAACAAAACAAAAACTTAAAACCGAAACTGAATCTGAATCTGATTCATTAAGAATAACTCAAAGAACAAACAACAACATGTTTCTGCAAAAGGCCGTACTTAAAGAAGACTGGAATCAGTAAAGCCCTAATTCAGATCAACCAAATCGATTAACAACGAAATTTAAAAAAACGACATATATGTCATTCAAAATCAAATATCTGTACTACTTTGTTCTTCAATACGAGCAACTAAATTGAAATCAGAAACAACAATTGAAGTAAAATTGAGATGTTACCTGATAGATGAGATGTGAAAGCGGAACAAAGGAGATTGGACGATTCAGCGATCGAATTGGCGAAACTTTTTAAATCAACTGATTCTTCAAAACCATATGAAGGTGGCCGGGGGCAGCAGATCGTATGCATTGACGAGAGAGGAAGAGAAGAGAGAGGGAGAAACGAATGAGAAACAACATAAGGGTTCTGGGGTATCTTGCAGACCTAGAGAACCAACATTAGTACTCCAGTGAGGATTGATTTTGAAGGTTTTCGTTGGATGTGGGTTTAAATACAAAGCACCATTGCTAGATATTAGGGGTAGAGGGTGGTTATCGGTTGTGAGAGATCAGTGTTGCGAGAGATCAATGTTGTGTTCCAAAGGGGATTACAGGGTTATAAGACCATGCGTAATGGGGCGTTTTTTTTAAAAAAAATTGCAAAATAACGCCGTATAACGCCCCCTCCCCCACTACATGGGGCGTTTTGGGGCGTTATATTTGGAAAAATTGGTTGTGGGCGTTTAAATTAAAACGCTGAAGGAGTTTAGTTGACAAAATGGTCTCTGACATAAAGGGTCTTGTCCACCAATTAAGTTGAGATACCCACATGCCACTTCACCACTTTTGCTGACATCCCTTTTCCTTTTTTTTTTTTTATTAAAAATAATATGGGCGTTATTGGCATAATGCCCCACTACGCCACTTTTGTTATAATGCCCCATTGCTGACTAGGACGCCACGTGTCGTATAATGCCCCATGGTGGGGGCATTATAACCTTCTACCACTACGCATGGTCTAAGGAAAACGTAGAAGCAGTTTTGCAGATAGTGGGTGGTTTTTACCATGATTTTAGGAGAAAAAGCAGATAATGTCTTTCAACTATCTTATTTTTGGAGAGAGGGTGTGTAACCTCTCTCAATTGCCCAAAAAGCAGTTATTTTTTTTCTAGTTTAGACGGTCAAAATCAAAAGTTGATGAGTTTAAATGGTTGAGATTGTTTCAAAAGTTGGTTTCAATGTACGCTGTCTATAATATATATAATGAGACTCGGGTGTGTCCGTCTTGTTTTTGAGGTTTAGTGGTTTTTAATGAAGTTTTGTTTTCTAAATCAATAAAGGTATTAAAAATTAGGGTGATGATCAAATAGAAAGTTTATTTTGGCTAGGAAGTATAGGAAGCAATAGGATTAGGACATGTGGCAAAATTTAAAATAAAGAGGAAGGGTATTTTAGTCAATCTTATCCTTTTCTTCTTCCTTCTTCTTCCCAGTAACATCAAAACCCACCATTTTCAAAACCCACCATCTTCAACCATTTTTTCACTTTCTATCTCAATAATCACTACATTATAGTGCGATTTTCGTCACCAATCAATGATTCAAACACCCGATCAACGTATTCTTCAGATTTTTTTGAAGAAAACCCAGTTTAATTTCATACAAAATCTCGTTTTTTTTTGGTGATTTTGAAGATAATCACTCGATCCATTCGATTCGATCTCTGATAAGTGTTTCAATCATTCAAATTTCGTCAATCGTTGAAGAAACCGACTTCGATCCATGTAAGAAATTCTTTAATTTCATTTTTATTATCTGGGTTTTTGATTTAGTCATTGCTTTTTACGATCTTGGCGAGGGTCCGGGGGCAGCGCCCCTGGTAGCAGGGTCCTAGAAATTGCCTCATTTCGAAGACAGTAATTCATAGACAGTTTTTGATTTGCTACTCTCTGGTTCAGACAAATTCACAGACAGGTCAGCTTGTGTCCATTGCGTTTTAGAAATAAGAGAGTTTTATGTGTTTTCTGGCCATTGCGTTTTAGAAAAAACACATTTTTGAAGTGTTTTTAGTTCATTGCGTTTTAGGTAAACACATTTTTATTTGTTTTCAGTCCATTGCTTTTTAGAAAATACACTTTCTTTTGTGTTTTTAGGTCATTGCGTTTTAGAAATAAGACATTTTTATGTGTTTTTTGGCTATTGCGTTTTAGATAAACACATTTTTGAAGTGTTTTTAGTTATTGCGTTTTAGGTAAAACATATTTTTATGCTTTTTCAGTCCATTGGGTTTTAAAATAAAGACATTTTTAAGTGTTTTCAGGCCATTGCGTTTTAGAAATAAGACATTTCTTTGTGTTTTTTGTGCATTGCGTTTTAGGTAAAACACATTTTTATGTGTTTTCAGTCCATTGCGTTTTAGAAAACAGACATTTTAAGTGTTTTCTGGCCATTGCGTTTTATAAATAAGACATTTCTTTGTGTTTTTTGTGCATTGCGTTTTAGGTAAAACACATAAAAGTACACTTTCTTTTGTGTTTTTAGGCTATTGCATTTTAGAAATAAGACATTTCTTTATGTTTTCTGGCCATTGCGTTTTACAAACAAGACATTTCTTTGTGTTTTTGGTGCATTGCGTTTTAGGAAAATGTCATTTTTAGGTTTTTTTTCATTGCGTTTTACGCAACTGGGTTTTAATTTTTTTTTCGAAAATATAACAATAGTATACTCGTTTTAAAGATAAAAAAACGCTCGTTTTTTTGTGCAATTTTTATAAAAAAATAATGTCGTATGAAAGAGTTATTAACGTTTAAAAAATAGGGGGGGTTTGAGGAGAGAGAAACTATTGCCTTGGATTGACTAGAATGCCCTTGAAAAAACTCACGCGTCTCTTTTCTTCGTTTCAATTTCCCTCATTTAATCTTAGCCCTTGATTAACTAAATGGATGGTTAAAATTACTTCCTAGGCTTTTTAGCCAAATAAACTTTCTATTATATCTTAACACTTAAAAATTATTATTATTATTATTATTATTATTATTATTATTATTATTATTATTATTATTATTATTTAATTGAAAACGAGAGAAAGAATATTGATTTTTACGATAAAAAGTGGGAGTTCGGAGTGAATGGTCGCTCATACATACTACATCATGTTCTCTAAAATAAATAACTGATGGGGTTGTTTTAGAACGAGGCCATTTCATCCTTATTTTGTTCTGCAATTCTTCAACAGGTTTGTTTGATTTTACTTTGATAGTTCATATTTATGTTTTTCTGCAATCGAACGCCACCAGTATTTAGTGTTCGTATCTGTGTTTGCACTTTCTCAACATTCCGATGTATATATGTTTTATATGATTGTTGGTGTTGTGAGTGTTTTATATGTTTGTTTATTTGGCTTTACTTTATATTGTAACTTTGAAGGTTGTGATAGTTTTTTTTATATCATCAATAGTTTGCTTGATTTAAGTTGAGTTATCACAGTATATGTGTTTGAAATCGCCTTAGAAAGAGGGTAAAAGTTGAGTTTTGACTTTGAAAGTCAAACATACTACTCTTTGGAATGGAATGTTAGGCACAGGTTAAGTTTTGGATCAAATATGATGAAAGTTGGTTAAGTGGAACTTGTTATTTTGGGTGAATTGGATCAAATTGTTCGGTTTTGAAATTTTCTAGGTATTGTTTGACATCAGAATAAGAACTTTAAATGTTTTTTTGGAGGTGTTGAGAACATGATAAAGTCAAAATCTTGTAGCTCCTTTGTTGACTTTTGACTTTTGAGTGTCAAATATAGAATTTTTAGTTACCAATTTATGTTGGAATACAATTAGTTTGTAATGAATTGTGTATTCTTTTCACATATGTTTTAAAGTGTTCGGATATTTAGGTTCTTCTTTAATTGAGTTTGGGTTCAGTTAAAAACGTCACTCCTAATTGTAAGTAGTTAAAAAAGATAATAAAACAAAAGGCAAATTGGATTTAAGTAATCCCAACTTTCTCACTTTGGCCGATAATAATCTCAACTCAGTTATTTGCCAATAATAATCCGAACTAGTCCACTTTTGGCCGATAATAGTCTGCGTTAAAAATAGCTTAACGGAGTTAAGTTTTTTCCCGAATTACAAACCTATGTTTTAGGGATTTTGATTAGAACGAGGATATGAGTTGATTGATGTAAAATTTACCTCGAAATACTGCCCAAACGACGAAAACGGTGCTTCAATTCGGGTGTTTAAACTTCCAATTAACAAAAATCAAGCCGTTTGGAGCACCGTTTCGAGGTAAGTTTTACATAAATCGACTCGTATCCTCGTTCTAATCAAAACCCTAAAACATCGATTTGTAATTCGGAAAAAAACTTAACTCCGTTAAGTTATTTTTAACGGCGGACTATTATCGGCCAAAAGTGGACCAGTTCGGATTATTATCGGCAAATAACTGAGTTGGGATTATTATCGGCCCATTGAGAAAGTTGGGATTATTTAAATCCAATTTGCCTAAAACAAAATAGTTAGTAGTTAAAGCTGTAAATGGAAGAAAGAGAAAGAAATAATAAAAAAGAATATAGAGATAGAGACGAAGAATGATATGTGGAAGGTTTTTAGAATGTAAACAAAATTTAGAGATAAATTTAGAAGAGTGAGATTTTTAGTTAAATTTTGGAGATAGAGATGCTACAGTTATGCTCCAAGATAGAATGTATATATGTAATTCTGTAAGCGGTTCCTGTTTTTCATGGATTTTACTTTCATATCTCAACTCCCAATTGCTTATCTTTGCAGGTAACAACTCGATTAATCAGCTCCGTTTTCATCTTTGGTGAGAGTTTTCAGCATAATCTAATCGAACCCTAATTTAAGTTTAAGATTATGAGCCTGTTTGACATTACATGTTTGTTATTAAGAGTTTTGCATTTTCGCACTTTTTACTTTACTTGATTTTGGGTTTGAATTTGTAGGAAGCAAGTTAAGAAGCTAAACCATGAGTTCCACAAGGGAGAATGTAGATGATAGGCTTAGCAGGTTGCCTGAAGAGATTCTTTCACGCATACTCTCTCTAATGCCTATGAAATTTGCTGTTCAAACTAGCATTCTATCCAAAAGATGGAGGTACATTTGGATGTTTGTCACGAATCTTGACTTTGGAGATATTCGCACTATGGATAGGCTACATAGCTTGACTATGATTGTGGATCGGTTACTAAAGTTTTGCACACCATCCCAAGTGAAATTATTTCGATTACACTTTCGTTTTATCTGTGCTCCAGAGTCAAGTGTTTCAAATTGGGTTGATGAGTTAGTCAGGTTAAAGATTAGCGAGCTTGACTTACAGTTTCGTCAACTTCAGTTGCCTCCAAGCATGTTCACTTGCAGGATCCTCACAATTTTAAGATTAGATTGTAGCGGCTTAGACCATCAGAATGTTTGGGAGGTTAAGTGCCCAGTCAATCTTCCTTGTCTTAAAACTCTCGACATCCTTGTTTTTTCTAATCCTTCCGTGAGTGCATTTAAACTCATCAGTGGTTGTCCAATGCTTGAAAGCTTATCTCTGCATGTAGTATCGCGGGACAGGGATGAAGAAGATTACGTATTTAATATTCCAACTTTGAAACGATTGAAACTAAAAACAAACCTATGCGTATCATTTACCCACATAGTTGTTTTACACGTCCCTAATCTTGAATACCTATGTGTTGAAAACTTGTTCTCGCTTTTTGTAATGGAAGATGTGTCGTCTCTAGTTGAGGCATCTGTTTCATTAAGATACATGCCAGATAAGTATAATCATATATGGGATGAGTTTGTAAAGGGAATAACTGGAGTTAAATCACTCTCAATTCATTATCCCCCTCTATCCAACCCGTTCACTTCATCTCCGCCCATCTTTCCCATTATGAAACATTTGGCGTTAGGTAATATTGGGCATCCTGGACAAGTCCTTCAATTTCTTGAAAGTTCTCCTGAGTTGGAACAATTGTGTATTAAAGTTGACCCGTTACGACAGGTTTGATGATATTTCTTCTTTACTAGTTTTAACTTCTTTTTTTTAAATGTATCCTTACATAATATAGATTTTTTTCTTATCTTGTTTCTGTTACGGAAGCCTGCAGAATATAGTTGGGTTGAACCGGAGTTGGTTCCTGCTTGCATGACCACAAGCCTTACAAGCATCAAGTTTTCAACTTGCATGACCACAAGCCTTAGAAGCGTCAAGTTTTCAATTTGCAAGTGGTGGAAACGTGAGATACCGTTCCTAAAATATATGATGGGGAATGCAAAGGTGTTGAAGACGATAGAAATCAATTGGAAAAACATGAGCAGCAAAAAGGAAAAGTTGTTGTGCGCAGAGGCGGTTAAGCTTCTTCCTAGAGCTTCCAGGTATTGTGAGATCCATTTTCATGAAAATTGATCTCGTTCTATGATCATGCAATGAACATATTCATGTCTTATGCAACGTGTCTGCACGTAGTCTTCTCTTTTAGAACTATAAACTATCTATGTTGATTTAGGATTTGATGGTCATGTTTATATAGTTTTATCTTACCTTCTGTTTCATGTTATTGGGGTGTCTTGTCTTAAAAAGGGTTTCATTAAAGAAACCTCAAATTTATAGACGAGCCAGGCCATTTAGTTTTAGTACAACCCAAGCACGATCCATTTTCAAAGCTCAAATTACAAGATGGGAAGTAAAACTTTAGATTTCTCTTAAATCTTGATAATCAATATCTTAAGGATGTTCAGCGATCAACTCGAGCCCATCTCATAACAATTTGAGCGGATCATGGTTATCTCAAACACAAGGTGAACTATGAGCTTGTATTCTGCTTGAGCCAAGGTCGTGGCTCTTTGAATTCACTTGTTTTCCATTTGATTGAGCCAACTCGACTTGAAAATTTATATGAGCCATCTAGTTCCAAATCAACTCGAACTGTATTACAAATGAGTTTTTACCAGACTAATAAGGAAATTAAATTGTTTCAAGTTAATTGTTGAGCTCAAGCAATATTATTTCCTTGAAGAGATGGACATAGTTATTAGGTCCTATCAAAAATCAATGCTATTTGCTTGTATTGAGATGCACACTTATGAATCAAGATTTGTCTAAAATCTATCAATTGTTCAGTTGCAAAAACTTTAAAGTCATTTAAAAAATGCTAAATATCGTAAAGATAATGCTTGTTTTCAATTTTAAGTTATTTATTTTACCATCCAAAAATAAAAACTGGTATTAGAACTTAAAAGTTGGTATATTTATGTCTCAGTTATTACAAGAACAAATGTAATTCTATCAAGTTTATTCTAATATACTAACAAAACCAATTGTGAATGGTACTACATATGTATTTGTTCTATTTTTACATTATTAATAGTTTAATTTACAAGTATAAGAATACAATATAATTGTTTTTTAGTAGTTCATTTACATTTCTAATCCTAAACTTTAATAGATTTATCATACGACCCACGAACTCTAATATTTTTTTATATTAACGATTTCCATATAGCTCTGAACTTTAATAGATTTATCATACGTAAGTTTAATAATAATTTTTTTCGGTTAAAGATTTACGTTTCGATAAACAATTTACGTTTTGACCCTGAATTATATTAGTCGATAAACGAGTTATGTAACTCCCCGTGTTTCGGAAGTGAAAGTCAAAGTCAAGATTGAAGTCAAAGGAAGAAAAGATTGCTAATTGCGATCTGTCTCTCCTTGCTCAATTCCTGTTTTGACTTCTTTGACTTGTAATTAGTCTATTTTTATTATCGCTTTAGTTGTATTATGTGGAGTATCTATTAATAATCGCATAGTAATCGCTATTTATCGCTTGATTAATCGCTTTATCGCTATCGCAATCGCACTCGCAACTCGAAATACACATTTTGGTTACTGTTATACGTGTGTGTGTGCCTTATGTGTTACTTGTGCATGTTTATTTATGTTATGTGTGGTAATCAATCGAAACTCAATCGCAATCGAATCGCAAACGCTAAACGAATACGAAATAAGGATGCTTGTATGTTGATATAGCAGTTGGGATTAAAAGTAATTTGACTAGGAAACTTTATTACATCGCAACGTTCGCAATCGCAATCGAAACGACAAGATTCGTCGCACCGAACACACGAATCAGGTGGCCGATCGAACAGCCGCTCCATCGATCGACCAGCTGTCCGATCGAACTGCATAACCGATCGACCAGCCCCTCTCCACTCCTTTCCACTTTGGGTAACCCTATAAATACCCCTTGTCACCATCAAACTTTCCACTTTTGGCAACTGACGTCCGACCAGCGCTCTAACCTTGCTTTTTCTCCGATTCCTCGCAATTCAGGTAAGATCTCGTCCTAAATCTTGTACTTCCTTAATCTATACGCACTCTTACACCTTTCTATATTTTGAATCTTAACTTTTAACCGTGAAATCATCAAGATTCAAGGTGTTCTAGGGTGACGTCATCATGTGTTCTTGAAGAACTTCATGTTTTGGCCTCAATCCACCAAGAACAACTTAGATCTAAGCGATTTTCACATAAACAAATAAAGATCTTTCATAGATCTAAACATATTCACAAGAAAAATTATTGAAAGATGGTTATCCAACTTTCTTTCAACTCTTTTACACTCAATGCACTCAAAACCGATAGAATCGGAGCTTATGCCGACTTACTACTCATTTGTGTGGTTGCGTTGGTTCAAGATCCGTATTCTATCTACGAGATTATCGATTCCGGGTGAACCAAGAACAATCTTCTTAAACCGGTGGACTGGCTGAATTTGGGTGGTTCCTGTTCAATCGGGTCACTAGAGCTTAGGATGGGGTTCTGTTGGTTGGCACGATATCAACACATCTCGATAAAACGACAAACGACCAAAACAACCAAGACAAACGGAACAACCAGGACGGAATGCCGTCCGATCGGACCACCGTCCGAACGGACTGTCAACCGAACGGGTTGTCAACCGATCGACTTGCACCTTGGGTCCCACAACCTAACCATTTTTGCCAACATTTGAAGTCTGAATGTTGAACGAATTGTTGTCCGATCGGACTACCATCCGATCAAATTGCCATTCGAATTATGAGACATTTATACTTCCACACTTAAACAATTTTCAACATGTTCAATGCACAAAGGATGCCACCCGATCGAACAACCGTCCGATCGAGTGACAACCTGCTGTGAACTTGTTCTCGCTGAAGTGCCCAACCTATCGGATTATCGCCCGATCGAACGGTCATTCGATCGATCGACCTGAAAGGTAGAGATACTTCTATGTTTTCAAAATACTACAACGAAAACTTCAAAAGTCAAGCCATCATACACAAACACATCCTTCCCAAAGGAAGAAACAATCCACTCGAACGGCCATCCGACCGGACGACTGTCCGAACGGACTACCACTCGCACGACCGGCTGTCCGACCGGATAACCATCCGATCGAACTGCTGTCCTACCCACTTGCACTTTGCATCGTTTTACGCGTCGCTCATTGTTATGGTATTCAATATGTTCATGCTAACCCTACTCTCTAGCGCTCCCTTCAATCCATCAATCGTTGTGAGTATACTCGATCCCTTTTTGCTTTATGCACTTTTGGGTGTTACATACGTTACTTATATAAAATCACATCGAACACACTACGCAATACTTTAAACGCTAACCGTTATCACATGTATACGTGACTTAATGAATGCTTGTTTGTTATGTTTACACATGGAATGTTGTCTACCTGCCTTAGCAACGGTAGTACTATTAGTTTGGACTCAGCACCCGTTCACTCGGGGGTTGTTAAGGACAATTACCTACATGGCTCAGAGTGGTGAGTGTGTATCGCGAACTGCCTTGGGCAGTCAACCCGCAGTCATTGGTATCGATAGGTTCATGTCGATAACTAACATGCCTCATTTCACTTTGTGTACGTGCTGGTTATGCGTAACGCTTTCGAACTCTATATGATATTATCAAACTTGTATGCTCACCTTTACACTATGTGTATTGACTTTTACTTTAACGTATGTGACAGGTGCTTAGGATGCTTATTTGCTTTCTTTGCTGTGAAATCGAGTATAGGAAAGACCTAGGTCAACAATAAACAATTGTCTGTAATAAAAATCTGAGTTGTCGGAACAGAACAATTTGACTAGATCTTTTCTGTAATAATTGTATTATCATTTATGACATGGTATGGGACGTGTTGCTTTAAATATCTGGTAAATATAGTTGTTATGGAAACTTCTGGACAATCTGTTTCGCTCAGTGCCACGCCCCGATGTTTCCGCCATCGGTTGGGGTGTGACAAGTTACCTGTTGTTGGATCTGGTGCATGACCGTGGCATCTCTTGTGCACCTCCGCTGAGGGGTGAAGTTGGAAAGAAAGCTCTTGTACAAGTCATTGAACGATGTTATGCTTCTTGGGGGGTGACCCACAGAACCATAGACGGGCAGGTCTAATGAGGGTCTGCATGAACATGTGACAACATCCAGTGTTATTCCATCGTTCAACTGTAGCAGCTCTGGTAAATACTTGGAGATGGTTTTCAGGATTTTCCATGCCATCATACATCTTGATATTGGAAGGCGTCTTTATCTTAGTCTAGAAGACGTAATTAGCTATCTCGTCAAAGAAACATGATAAAGAGCTTGATTTGTAGGGCATAGAAGGAATGTCGAGGTTCGTTCACGCTCCAACTGAGCGGGTGTTAATCTGAGTCTTCCAGGTGGGTGAGCTAGTTGTTCAAATGGACCAGCAACTGCTTGCCAAGTGTTGTTATTTACTAGTTGTTGGCCGAGTTGTGCCAGCAAGGCAGTTAAGTGTGGTTGGGATATGACTGGGAAACCCTAATTAACACATGAAGCAGGTTGCAAACTTGTAGCTATTGCATGACTGGCTAAGGGTAACGATCTTAAGCCTTCTTCAAATGAGGTTTGTACCTGAGGTGGCGATGGTAGAGCCAACTAGAGAAGTTGTTGGACTGTGAACTCCGGGCTTCTTGACTAGACATAGGGGAGCCTTGGTGCATGTTCCACTGCCAGAGTGAAAGGCCCCAGGTAGGGGACGAGACTTGTAAGGTATCTACTAACACCTGGGGAAGTAGTGCTACACAACGATGGAGGCATGGGTGAGAGTGTGACTTCCGGCTCATCATAAGACAAGCGGACCCTCACCCCTTTGTTCCTTTCCTCACGTACATACCCATTAGAAGTTCCCTTGACTGTATAAAGTTGTTCCTCACCCCTTCGGGAGTTATTTCCATAGTTTCAACCAGGAAGAGGACTTGGCTTGGAAAAGATGGAGCAACCCGTGTGGAAAATGGGTGTTTGGAACTGTAATGTATCTTGAGGTGACGGTGCGACCTGTGGTCCATCCGTTCTGGTGGAGCAGCTGCCTACTCCTGGAGTAGCCAGAGGGCTGGAGAGAGGTAGCGAGCTCTTTGGGTTATCTTTCGGAGGAGATTCATTTTCGGCAATAAAAAAGGTGGTAACTTAGTAGCACAGCCCCACGGTGGGATCCACTTGTTAAAACACCAAGAGTATGGCAGGGGGAATGTCCATGATCCACTCCGATTGATAGCTTCTTCGTCACGATCTACAATCAAAGAACACTGTTAGACTTAACGCGAGAGGTGGTCTCCCGCGTTTGGACTCCAACGTGATAATTAGTCGTTAGATCTCTAAGAGTTAAGCATAAAAGATAGAGAATAGTTTTATAGAGAGAGAGAGAGAGAGAGAGTAGTGAGAACATATCATTGCAGCTTGGAGAAGACTTCCTTTTATAGGCAGAAAGGTCTGCCATGGGAAGCTCATAGCCAACTCATACCTTCTATACGTGGTAAGGCTTATCTCCTGGTGATGTTGCTTGTGCGTATGACCTTGACTCATTAGGTAACATTAGATTTTTGCGTCTCTATGCAACTTTATTCACTTTTGAGCAAAGTCATATCAACTTTATTCACTTTTGAGCAAAGTCATATCACCTTGAGCAAAGTTAGTAACATGAGCTTCTAGCTTCCGACCTCCAGCTTCCAAATTTTGGCTTCCAGCTTCTAGCTTTCAGTTTCTAGCTTTCGGTCACTAGTGTAACTTTGCTTAATTTACTGTTTCAGGCTTTCAGCCTTGCTAAGTGAGAGATTCCGGGCACCCACTGTTGGATTTCCATGGTGATCGGTCAAAATTTTATTTATCAAAAACCCGGTTCAATAAATAATGGTTAATTAATTAAGCGAGTTAATTAATAAAACGCAGCGGAAAAATAAACAAGGGATCAACAAAACGAAACCTAACAGCATCTGGTTACATGCAAATACGAGCACAGTGAAAAAGTATATTTAACTACGGTTGAGAAAGATATACCTCGGTTAATGACTAACCAGTTGAGACACCGAGGTTCAACGAACAAGTGCTAGTGATACGAACTAACGAATGTGAGTGCGAACCCGTATAGCGGCGGCGGTGACCGGCGGCGAGCGGCGGTGACCGGTGGCGGCGGCAGCAAGCGGGCTGCGGCATCCGACAGGGGCGGAGGCGGCGACGGTGGCCCGCGGTGGTGGCGGTTGTGGCCGGTTATGGATGTGGGTGCTTTGAGAGTTTTTGCAAAATCTTCCAACCTCTCAAAAGCTTGTCCATACACTCCTTTAAATAATATATGGAGATCCATGCATGTGCGACAAATGGCGGGCATGCATATGGAAGATGAACATGTGTCAAGAAGCTTATGCATGTCCAACCAGTGGCCATGCAAGATTGCATGCACGGCAAGTGGCGATAGGTGGGTGCATGTGCGACATATGGCGCAGCAAAGGTGCATGCGCGACAAGCGGCGTAGGATGAGTATACCCGTCTCACCCGGTCCATGTACCCGTCTCTCAGTTAATACCCACAACAAGTTTATCAGTTAAGATAAATAATTATATATTAATAAAGAGTATTAATAATATAAATCCGCTCATGATCATACTTATAATTATGATTTGTTTCATATCATTCGTAATTACCAGTTAAACCAGTTAAGTGGATTTTAGTTCGTTACCCAAGGTGTAACTCTTACGGGTCAAGACCCGGTCGGCAGCGTTGACTTATCGAACCGGACATAATATCCAACAGCTCCCACTTGGACGGTCTATGATAAGATCTCAACGCAGACAGCTAGTGGTGCTCTAGTTACACATAGCTGCCCCCAACAGGTCATGACACTTTAAAGTCATTAACCAAGGTATCTTCTCTTTAGCAACGGCTTGCTACATGAAGACAATAGACTTATGGCAATCTTCGTGAACTATCCTTTCTGTAAAAGACATCAATTGAACAATGAGACATGGATCAGATTCAATCTCACATGACGTTCAATTATTATCATTCTCGTTCACAGAATCAAAGTGGTCTAATCAAACACACGGTGAGTTTCGGTAAGGCCTTACACTTCAACAGTTTGAATCAACGAGGGTGCCCCGATGTCTAACTGTTACATATAATGTAAGAGTACAGAATCCCATCTTGACTACATACAACTCCCACTGAACTTCAGAACCACTCCCAACCAATGCCTTTGTGACTGGCAGTTATGCGACAGCGTTTGACATTGATCAAAGAATAGTCTTTAGTAAACAAAAGTTCTAGTATGTATCTCAGGTCAGAGGATACTAAATGAGTATACCTAAATCAAATACATCTTATGACCAAGATCCATGAAGATGATTTGATGCGAGTTACATCCAACGTCATTCACAATGAGGTTTGTGAGTTTGGAAGTCAACCCCTTGATGGAAATCACATTTGCATCAGGATGGTAGAAATAATATCTGCATCTTTTATAGTATCCGATGAAAACAACCTTTTCGCCTTGAGGATCGAGCTTATCATCATAATCACTTGTGATGTATACATCACATCCCCATACTCTAAGGTATTCCAAATCGGGTTTACACCCATGCCATATCTCATATGGCATTTTTTTGTTTGCCTTTTTGTTAGAGCTAAATTGATAATGCGGGAAGCGATCATAAGAGCATGTCCCCAAAAGGAGTGAGGCAAGTTAGTTCTACACATCATCGATCGGATCATATCAAGTAGAGTTCGATTTCACCATTCACTCACGCCATTAAGTTGGGGTGTGCCAGGTGGAGAGGGTTGTGAAACTATTCCACACTCTTTCAGATGATTGAGAAATTCAAAGCTGAGGTATTCACTACCTCGATTTGATTGAAGTACTTTTATATTTCTATCAAGCTAGTTTTTAGTCATGGTTTCTAGTGATGGTTCTGAAAGGGCCATATACATCATGTGAATGAGTTCTAGAAGACCATTGATCTGTTCACCAACATCGGTGAAGGGGTGCTTTGTGAGTTTTCCAGCTAAGCAAGATTCGCAATCATCAAAGGAGTCCTGTCTAGTGGATTCAAGAATCCCCTCGGACTGGATCCATTTTATGCATGCCTTACTTATGTGTCCAAGTCTGCAATGCCATAAATATGTTTCATTTATGCCAGCTTTGTTACGTTAAGAAAGATGATATATGTTATTACTTGTTTGAGCATCAATCTCATAAATACCATTTTGAGGTTTAGCCTCAAAATAAAAGACATCATTTAAGTAGGCTAAAATATAAAAACCATTAAAACGTACTTGAATCCTTGTTCAAACAGTGAAGAAACTAAAATAATGTTTCTGGTCAAACTAGGTGCATATAAACAGTTATCTAAAGTAACTAGGCCAGGGGAACATGAAAAACAAAATGTTCCAGTTACCAGAACTGGAACTCTCTTTCCATTAACAACTATGAGTTCCAAGTGGCCTCGTTTCAATTTCTTCCACTTTTCAGGCTCCTGCAAGACATTAACGATGTGGTAACCACATTCGGTATCAAATACCCATGTGTATGCTAGAAACGGTGAAAAGTTCGATAACATAAATGAGAATATTAGAAGAAGTGCCAATGTTATTGGCCTTGTTAATCTTCAGCTTGGCTAGATACTGTTGGCAGTTTCCCTTCCAGTGCCCATTTGGTTGCATTCAAAGCAATGACACTCCTAGGAGGGTGTGGTTTTGCAAAATGCTTGTTGTTGGTGGCATTTCTGGAAGCAACAACAACTTTTCTCTTGCCTTTGCTCTTATGTTTCCTTTTCTTGTTATTGGGCTTCTTAACACCACTAGACTTGACCATTAGAACTTGGTTGGTTTTGTGGAATAACCAAGTTTGTTCATCTGGTCAATATATCCTTTCATCTTTAGCACATGAGTACTGATACATGATCCTTCCAGCATTTTACAGCTTATGAGCTGTTTCATGGTGTCATATCGCTCCTGTCGGGCTTGTTTCTGGAACATGTCTTTCAGTTGCTGGATCATGTCATAAGCATCCTTATCTTCCATGTTCTTCTGAAGTTCAGGAGACATGGTGGCTTTCATAAGGCAGGCTACCTCAAAGGCATCCTCGTTATGTTTCTCCAGTGCCTTGCGAGCAGTAGTAGAATTACTTTCAGGCTCGGTAGGGACTGGGCCATCTAAGATATACAACTTTTCCTCCATCTTGAGAACTATTCTCAGATTGCGGTGCCATTCGAGAAGGTTGGTGTTATTCAAAATTTTTATTTCTTTTCTTTTTTAAGTAAAGACTTGAAAATGAAGGAGTTGTTTTCATTAGACATCTGTTATATAAGCAAGGTTGTCACACCCCCAAAATACCCCATGCGAAAACCCCGCGGGACGTGTGACGTACCAGGATCCAGCCACCAATCACATTGAACTATAACAAAATATTAAATAAAAGTTTCCATTTATTACGACATTGTATTATCAAAACATAACTTAAAACCAATACGTTCAGCGGAAGCATAAAGTAAATCATTGTTCAAATGTTTCAAAACCAAATGTATGAAAACCAACAAGCTTGTCACGTGTTTCCAAGAGGCTCGACCCATGACCACTCCAGCAATCCCAGATAGCAAGTTCCATGTCCGAGAATCTAACGTCCTGCAAGCATGCAGACAAGTGTATCAGCATAACGCTGGCGAGTTCAAAGTTTGTCAAAAACGTTTAGTTACCAAATATTAGTTTAAATCATGTAGATAATAACTCGATACCGCAAGATGGCGTCAGTTTGTTTGCCCTTCCCCAATGCTCTATCAAACATTGGTCGAGTGGTTAAGGTCATTAGTTCACGCCCGTCCTCCCCGCTATGGTGTGAGGGTGCCAAACCTAATAGCGCTATCAACTAATAACCCTGTTGCCTTCCCGACAACTAATTCGGTAGTAGATGGGACTTAAGGTGATAGATGTGAGTGTATTATCCTACATTCCAGTTTAACATCCCAGTTAAACCTAATAACCCAGTATTCCTCCCCGGAATATTTACCAGTTGTCCCTCCCCGGGACGGATGCTTGAAAAAGAGCAGTGAACTCACCTTAGATTTGCTCGGTAAATTAGTTATATGATCCAAGTAAATCAACCAACCCTAATGTGGTTACCATAGAACAATCAGTTTGCATAATCATTCAATCTCACATCTTCACACGTATTCTAGCAAATAAGGTCAAGTATACACACTTCAAGTTGATCACACACTCAATCAGTTTGATTGGCATGCACATATTTTATCACTAACAAAATAAACATGTTTCCAAGTTCTTCATAACCTTTGTGAGACAAATAGGTCGCCGATCGCACACTCCATTGTGCGACTACCAACATATGGTCCGGCCCAAACGGGTATGGCCCATTAACCATGTGTCTGTTCAAGAAGTATGGTCCACACACTAGTGTGCGATCGAAGTGTGCGACTCGGTGCTACTGTGCGGCCCAACGGACCTAACCCATACTGTAAGAATGTGCAGTTGGGCCTATTAATGTGCTAGCCCAGATTGGTGTGCGACAGCAAGTGAGTGTGCGAGTCCAACAGTGCAAAGCCCGATGGTTTCCAGCCCACACTCAAGAGTGTGCGAGCCCACTTCGAGTGTGCGTTCCAATGTGCGATCAGTTTATAACTTGCTGAAATCATGGGATCAGTTAAGCTAACCTATAGTTAGTTATTTCGGGAATTATTCCAAACCTATCTATAACAATGAATCATAATCAATCAACATTTAAAACGGATCAACCAGTTTTAATTCCTTGAATTCATATGAACCCTAGTCATTACTAAATCATGAACATTAATCCACATATGATCATCATGCAAATTTGAATCAAATCCAATGATAGCATCGCACATTAAACTCCTAGACTACTTGATTCATTAACGTATGTTCATCATTCAAATCGGATCAAACTAGTTAACAAGATTCTATTATCACCCTAAGTCATGAATCATTGCTCCTTATCGACCGAGACCCACCACTTGATCCCAATCCAACCCGAAATCCCCATCCCCACGGCACCGAAGCCCTTTGTCATGCAAACCCTAGTTTCGAATTTAATGTGATCTACATGATTCACAAACTGTTCCTAACCACAATCACATGAAACTACTAACTAGACACTAGATCATGCTTTGTTTTCATTCATGGCAATAACACTAACCAAGCACACATGAACAAGAATCACAAGGAGGTTTATTCAAATCATGATAATGTTACTAACCGTAAGATGGTGTGTACACAAGAGTGTTGGAATAATCGGTTGGAGGCTTCGAACCAAGAAGAATTGTTGCTTTAGAATTGAGAGAGAGAATGAGATAGTGCTAGGGTTTTGTTATTGCTTGAAAGAGAATTATGTGACCCCCCTATATCCATACACGCATCCAAAAGGGGAGTGGGTTTGGGCTCGGTTTGGGTTTTATGCTTTGGGCTCCAAGAAGCCCACATGGTTTGTGCGGCCGATTCAAGGATGTGCGACTCGGGATCGTGTGCGACTAAACTTGACACATTCATACATACATATAACATTCACACAATACACAAACTTATAACCATTCACTTATAACCAAGCATTTTAATTGTTCAAATGATATACACACGAGTTACATGAAACACAAAGTGTGACAAGGAAATCAGTATACAATGAAGACTCTTGAATTTACGAGTTGCCACAAAGGTGATTTTAATTAGTATTTTCGATGTATATCTCCTTATTTCGTAAGGTGAGACGATAAGGAATGAGAATCCGGTTAGAAGCTCTTTCTAAAGGTAGCTGGGGCACGCAACATTAGCAAGACGTTCAAGTGGACTAACAACGATTGTCAATTGTGAGAAAAACACAACTCCCGAGGTTTATGAGGTTGCGAGGATAACCTATTGTCCTTGCATTGATACGTTTGGCCTCATCTATGCCACTTTTGTTCTCGAGATAGCTGGGGAATGTAACACGAGAAGAAAAGTAATAGTCGTCCTCAAACGGTCACATGTGGAAGGGTCGGATGTGTCGACAAAAGCCCTTGCACCTTGGAAGGATAAACTAGACACCAAGTGTCGTGCTGTGGCTCCAACACTGATGGTTTGCATTATGCCCCAAGTGTTACTAGTAGTAGGATGACATAGACCATTGATTTTAATTTTTTAACAAATAGGGTCGTTATAGTCGGTTTTAATTTAGATATTAAATTTGCGACATAACCAAAAGGACCCTTTCACCTCTCGGGACAATTAGTTTTAGATAACCTATAAAACTAAGTTTGTCGCGACTTGGAATAACCAATTTTAAGTTAATATAAAACTATTAAGCTAACAGTTTTGGAAAATTAAAACTAGTTTAATTTGCAAAACTTAATTGGTTATTGTTTGTTTCAAAAACGACCTTTGTTTTATAACAAAAACTTTAACAAGTTGTAAAAACAATTTAGAACTTGTTTTTGTGTGATTGTTTTAATATATTAAAACTCCTTTTAAAATCATGTTGGTATTTAGGTTGGTTATGTTATAACAACTTATAAGATAAAAGCAACCACAATAGCAAGACAAATATGTAAATCTATATGGCCAAAATTGTTCGATCTTGCTAGAGCCTAATAGCAAGATCAAACGGGTCACGGGGTCACAACACACAAACAACCACAAGGATGGACTTGAGTGCATCCAGTTGTCTCGAGCAACTCCCACTGACTTCATGACTCCTGCTTAGCGTCCTCGGTTTTGTCGCCTGGTCTTCATTTATTACAATATTTACAAAAATAAAATAAAGGAGAGAACCCTATCTATTACAACTTTGAACCATATCGGTGGCCAAAAACCATAATAGCAAAATGGAATAAAAATATACAACTAGGTCGGGCCGGATTTACATATCGCACAACAATCACAAAATAAACCGGGCAATGTTTTGGTCAAGCAAAACAAATAAAATATTGACCAAAATTAAAGTTCCCTAAAAATACTTAGATCAGAAACTTTAAATAAATAAAGTTTATGTTCTACTTTCGGTTAAAAGACCGGTATCGACTCGTATGTTGTAACCAAGGCTCTGAGTACCACTGTTGGGTTTCCAAGGTGATCGGTCAAAATTTTATTTATCAAAAACCCGATTTAATAAATAATGGTTAATTAATTAAGAGAGTTAATTAATAAAACGCAACGGAAAAATAAACAAGTGATCAACAAAACAAAGCCCGACAGGATCTGGTAACATGCAAATACGAGCACAGTGAAAAAGTATATTTAACTACGGTTGAGAAAGATATACCTCGGCTAAATGACTAACCGGTTGAGACACCAAGGTTCAACGAACAAGTGCTACTGATACGAAATAAGGAATGCGATTGCGAACCCGTATAGCGGCGGCGGTGACCGGCGGCGAGCGGCGGTGACCGGTGGCGGTTGTCACACCCCAACCGATGGCGGAAACATCGGGGCATGGCACTGAGCGAAACAGATTGTCCAGAAGTTTCCATAACAATTATCATTACCAATTAATTTAAAGTAACATGTCCCATACCATGTCTTAAAAGGCAAACAAATTATTACAGACAAATCTAGTCAAGTAGTTCTGTTCCGACAACTCAGATTTATACAAAGATGGTTTATTTATTGGTTTCTAGGACCTCTTTTCCTAGCTTCGATTTCATCACAGCACAGAGAGCATCCTAAACCTTTCCTACCCTCAAGTTCACAGCAAGCTAAGCATGTAAACTTCCTAAGCACCTGTCACATACGTTAAAGTAAAAGTCAATACACATAGTGTAAAGGTGAGCATGCAAGTTTGATAATAGCATATAGAGTTCGAAAGCGTTACGCATAACCAGCACATACACAGAGTGAAATGAGGCATGTTAGTTATCGACAAAGATCTATCGATACCAATGACTGCGGGTTGACTGCCCAAGGCAGTTCGTAATACATGATCACCACTGTAATCCATGCAAATAATTGTCCTTAATAACCCCCGAGTGAACGGGTGCTGAGTCCAAACTAAAAGTACTATCGTTGCTAAGGCATGTAGACAGTATTACATGTGTAAACATAACAAACAAGCATTCATTAAGTCACGTATAACATGCGGTAACGGTTAGCGTTCAAAGTATTGCGTAGTGTGTTCGATCTGATTTGAATATTCGTAACGTATGTAACACCCAAAAGTGCATAAAGCAAAAAGGGATCGAGTATACTCACAGCGATTGATGGATTGAAGGGAGCGCTAGAGAGTAGGGTTAGCCTGATCAGGACGATAGCATAAAGATAAGCGATGTGTAAAACGATGCAAGGTGTAAGTGTCTCGGACAGCAGTTCGGTCGGATGGTAATCCGATCGGACAGCCAGTTCGTGCGGATGACAATCCGTTCGGATGGTTATCCGGTCGGACGGTAGTCCGGTCGGATGACTATTCGAGTGGATTGTTTCTTCCTATGAGAAGGATGTGTTTGTGTATGATGGCTTGACCTTTGAAGTTTTCGTTGTAGCATTTGGAAAACATTGAAGTATCTCTACCTTTCAGGTCGGTCGGTCAGTCGGTCGTCCGATCGGACGGCGACTCGAATGGCGAGGTTCCTTAGTGAGAACAAGTTCACAGCAGGGTGATCACTCGGTCGGATGCCCATCTGTCCGGGTGGCAACCCTGTTACTAAACATGTTGAAAATTGTTTAAGTGTCAAAGTCCAAATGTTTCATGATTCGGATGGCTGTCCATTCGGATGGTAGTCCAGTCGAACAACAACTCGTTCAACAACCAGACTTCAATCGTTGGAAAAATAGTTAAGTATGGGACCCAAGGTGCAAGTCGTTCGGACAGCCGGTCGCTCAGATGGCTGTCCGTTCGGACAGCAGTCCGATCGGACGGCACTCCGTCCTGGTTATTCCGTTAGTCTTACACTTGGACGTTTTGATTGTTTGTCGTGCTATCGAGAGGTGCTGATATTGTGCTAACCAACAGAGTCCCATCCTAAGCTCTAGTGAGCCGACTGAACAGGAACCACCCAAGTTCGGTCAGTCCACCTGTTTAAGATGATGGTTCTTGGTTAACCTGAAATCGATAATCTCGTGGATAGAATACGGATCTTGAACCAACACAACCACAAGTTTGAGCAGCGAGTCGACACAAGCTCTGATTCTATCGGTTTTGAGTGCATTGAGTGTAAAAGAGTTGAAAGAAAGTTGGAAACCTTCTCTCAATCCTTTTCACCTGTGAATATGTTTAGATCTATGAGAGATCTTTCTTCGTTTATGCGGAAATCGATTAGATCTAAGTTGTTCTTGGTGGATTGAGTCCAAAACATGAAGTTCTTCAAGAACACATGATGACGTCATCCTAGAACACCTTGAATCTTGATGATTTCATGGTTAAAAGTTAAGATTTAAAAGATAGAAAGGTGTAGGAGTGCGTGTAGATTAAGGAAGTACAAGATTTAGGACGAGATCTTACCAGGATTGCGAGAAATCAGAGAAAAAGCAAGGAAAACGAGCTGGTCGGACGTCACTTGCCAAAAGTGGAAAGAATGAAAGTGGCATGGGGTATTTATAGGATACCCAAAGTGGAAAGGGATGGGTCGGTCGGATGGCAGCCTGGCACCTTGATCAAGTGACAGCCAGGTCGGATGGCAATCCGGCCGGCTGGCACCTGGTTCGAGTGCTCGCCGCGACGATTTTTGCTGTTTCGATTGCGATTGCGAGCGTTTCGATGCGATAGAGTTTCCTAGTCAAATTACTTTTAATCCCAACTACTCATATCTCGCACTATCTCTTCTCCACTAATTATCATACCATTTCGATTGCGATTGAGTTCGATTGCGTTTGAGTTTCGATTGATTTCCACACATAACATAAATAAACATGCACAAGTAACACATAAGGCACACACACACACACGTATAACAATAATCAAAAAGCGTAATTCGAGTTGCGAGTTCGATTGCGATTCGATTTCGATGAAATTGGATTTATTAGCGTTTAGTTGACTTTATCGCATTGTTACTTCCTATAGTTCACAGTCGTACGTCGATTAAATAGCGAATATCATACGTCGATTGTTGTAATTATTGACACTTACTCCACATAATACAGCTAAAATAAACACATAAAAGAAATACACTACTAGTCAAGTCGCGCGAGATCGGTCGTTGACTTTGACCTTGACTTTGACCTTGACTTCAGAGACACGGGGTGTTACAGCCTCCCCTAGTTGAGGGAATTTCGTCCCGAAATTAGGCCGAAGTCGTAACAAACAACTACGGGTACTTCGCCTTCATGTCGCTTTCGAGTTCCCAAGTGAACTTTGCGCCTCGTTTGCCTTCCCATCGGACTTTCACAATAGGAACGCGGGAGCGTCTGAGCTGCTTGGTTTGGCGATCCATGATTTCGACAGGTTCTCCACGAAGTGTAGTGTTTCGTTTACTTGGAGGTCATCGATAGGTACAATTAAATCATGCTCAGCCAGGCACTTTCGGAGGTTTGACACATGGAAAGTCGGGTGGACGTTACTGAGTTCCTCCGGTAGTTCGAGTCTGTAGGCAACTTTTCTGATCCTTTCCAGAATCTTAAAAGGTCCAACATATCGAGGCGCTAGTTTCCCTTTCTTGCCGAATCTGACCACACCCTTCCAAGGTGATACCTTTAGGAGTACGTAGTCGCCAACGTCAAATTCAAGGGGCTTGCGTCGTCTATCGGCGTAACTTTTCTGTCGACTTCGAGCTTTCAACAAGTTGTCTCGAATTTGGAGGACTTTGTCAGTCGTTTCTTGCAATAGCTCGGGACCGGTTAGTTACGAGTGACCGATCTCGTGCCACACAATAGGTGATCGACATTTTCTTCCGTATAAGGCCTCGAATGGTGCCATTTGAATGCTGGAATGATAACTGTTGTTATACGAGAATTCGACTAACGGCAGATATGTATCCCAATTACCACCGAAGTCTATGACACACGAAAGGAGCATATCTTCAAGAGTACGAATCGTTATTTCAGTCTGACCGTCGGTTTGAGGGTGGAATGCGGTACTTAGATTAAGCGATGTACCGAGAGCCGTTTGAAACGTTTCCCACAGTCGCGAGGTAAACCAAGCATCACGGTCAGAGATGATGTCGCGAGGCGTCCCATGATTACAAATGATCTCGTTGGTGTAGATTCGGGCTAATCGTTCTACCTTGTAGTCTTCCCGTATTGGCAAAAAATGAGCTGATTGGTCAACCGGTCAACAACAACCCAGATGCTATCGTGACCTGCTGACGTGTGCGGAAGCTTTGTTATGAAGTCCATAGCTATACTCTCCCACTTCCATATAGGGATTGGCGGTTGTTCGAGTAAGCCAGAGAGTCTTTGGTGTTCAGCCTTGACCCTTGCACAAGTCAGGCACTTTCCAACGTAGAGAGCAATATCTCTTTTCATGCCCGGCCACCAGTACTTGTAGCGAAGGTCCTGGTACATTTTGTCGGCACCGGGATGAATAGAATACTGGGATTTGTGGGCTTCGTCAATCAAAATCTGTCGCAAATCGGTCCGTTTAGGGATCCAAATTCGGTCCAGAAAATGGAATATCCCATTCGACTTGTTCACCAGTTGAGCTCCATCGTGATAGATTCGTTCCTTCTGCAAGGTGTGCTCGTTAAAACAAGCATGTTGGGCTTCGCGAATGAGAGCTTCGAGATCGTATTGGGCTTGGACATTGCGAATGCTGAGCAAATAACTCCGTCTGCTGAGAGCGTTGGCAACAACATTTGCTTTGCCTAGGTGATAACGAATCTCACAGTCGTAATCGTTGAGAAGTTCTACCCATCGGCGTTGACGCATATTAAGTTCTTTCTGATCAAAGATATGTTGTAGGCTCCTATGATCGGTGAAGATCGTATACTTTGTACCATACAGGTAGTGTCACCAAATCTTTAACGCAAAAACAACTGCGCCTAGCTCGAGATCATGGGTTGTATAGTTCTTCTCGTGGATTTTGAGCTGACGAGACGCGTAAGCTATAACCTTGTCCCGCTGCATAAGAACACAACCAAGACCAAGGTTGGAAGCATCACAATAGACAATGAAATCATCGTTTCCGTCGGGCAATGTGAGAACAGGAGCATTGCAAAGCATGTTCTTGAGAGTTTGGAAAGCAGACTCTTGTTCGGTTCCCCAAACAAAAGGCTTGTCTTTATGCGTGAGAGCGGTAAGCGGCACAGCGATCTTTGAGAATCCTTCGATAAATCGTCGATAATAGCCTGCTAGTCCGAGAAAAGAACGGACTTCAGACGGGTTCTTAGGTGTAATCCTACTCTTAACTGCTTCAATCTTCGCCGGATCGACGTGAATACCCTGACTATTGACAATGTGACCCAGAAACTAAACCTCCTCCAACCAGAATTCGCACTTAGAGAATTTGGCATAGAGTCGATTCCCCTGGAGTAGCTCGAGAACCAAACGTAGATGTTGCGCGTGTTCGGCTTTCGGCTTGGAATAGATCAAGACATCGTCGATGAATACGATGACGAAACGGTCGAGATATGGTTTACACACGCGATTCATCAGATCCATGAAAACCGCAGGTGCGTTGGTTAGACCAAAAGGCATAACAACGAATTCATAGTGGCCGTATCGAGTGCGGAACGCGGTTTTGGGTATATCTTCCTCTTGAATGCGTAGTTGGTGATAGCCTGAGCATAGATCGATCTTCGAGAAACACGTAGCGCCTTGTAGTTGATCAAACAAATCATCAATGTGAGGCAGAGGATATCGGTTTTTGATAGTTAACTTATTCAATTCCCGATAGTCAATGCACATCCTGAACGATCCATCCTTCTTTTTTACGAAAAGGACTGGCGCGCCCCAAGTTGAGGTGCTCGGGCGAATGAAGCCTTTCTCAAGTAATTCCTAGAGTTGGTTTGAGAGTTCGCGCATTTCGGACGATGCGAGTCGATAAGGAGCTTTGGCAACAGGATTGGCTCCAGGAATGAGGTCGATACGAAAGTCGATATCACGACTTGGCGGTAGGCCGGGAAAGTCGTCAGGGAACACATTAGGAAATTCACGAACCACAGGAACGTTTTTCACCTCTGTCTTTCCTTTATTTTCCTTCTCCGCTACTACAATGTTAGCCAAGAAAGCTCTGTATTCCTTGCGGAGATACTTGCTAGCTTGGACACATGACATGAGTTTGAGGCCTTTCGAAGCAGTTTCACCGTAAACACACAATAAATCACCATTTGCGAGCGAGAATCGAATCAACTTGTCGAAGCACACAACTTCAGCATGGTTTTCGCGAAGAAAGTCCATGCCTACTATGACGTCAAAACTTCCGAGTTGCATCGGAATAAGGTCGATTGGGAAGATGTGATTGTTGAACTCAAGAGTACAATCACGAAGAACAGAATTAACGATGACAGTTCTTCCAGTGGCGACTTCAACATCGAACGTCGAGGAGAGTTGGGAGCGTTTACGACTAAGAAGTTTCTCGAATTCGAACGACACAAAGCAATTATCGGCTCCAGTATCAAACAAACATGAAGCATAAATACCATTCACAAGGAACGTACCATTGACCACGTTGTTGTCAGCCTGGGCTTGGCGCACATTGATGTTGAAAGTTCTGGCGCATGCGGCTTGTTGCTGCTGCTGAGGCTGTTGCTGTTGCTGCTGGTGTTGCTACTGCTGCTGGGGCTCTTGTTTCACAACCCTGTTCGGGCACATGTTCGCGAAGTGGTTGGGATCACCACATGCGTAGCAGACTCTGGCGTTGATCGCGGGTGCCTGAGCCGCTTGTTGGCCTTGCGGGGCTGGGAGTAGAGCTTAATGAGCAGTGGCTTGAGCTGGGGCTTGACGGGGACCAGTACGGCAATTAGCGGTGAAGTGGCCGTACATGTTGCAGTGAGCGCAGAAACGACAGGCGAGACCCACCGGGTGATGATAAGAACATGTTGGGCAAGCCGGGTGGGGGCCTTTGTATGCACGCTTTGCTGGTGGTGCATAAGTAACTGGTGCTGGACGGTGATGGTGCTGCTGCTGGGCCGGTACGGCTTGCAGTGGAGCAGCAGTGGTGGTGACATCACAGTTCTTGTTACTGGAGCTGCTGTTGTTGTTCTTCTTCTTGCGACGTGAGGACTTGGATGATTGCGCGGCGCCGGTGTCGGCAGTTGGTGCGGCGGTGACCAGTGTTGTAAAAGTCGCTAGGCGATCCCTAGTCGGCCGACTGGGGAGTTGGGAGTAATCGGAGTACTCGGAGAGTACTCGGGGAGTACGCGGACATGGTAAATATAAAGAAAATTAATTGTTATATATTATTTATGTGTTAAAATAAGCATAATTCTTGTCAACTGAGTATAATTTAAAATGAAACATGTTTAAAGTTCAAATATTCTGAATACAAGTCCGACTAGTCTGAGTACAAGGCCGAGTAGTCCGAGTACAAGGCCGAGTAGGCCGATTTTGACCGAGTTTGACCGATTAAAAGTCAACAAACCACGTTGACCGCCTAGACCGACTAGGCCGACTACGTCCGACTACGTCCGACTACGTCCGACTAGGCGCCGACTAGGCCGACTAGGCACCGAGTACTCCTGAGTAATCCCGAGGCCGACTAATTGAGACCGCCTAGGAGGAAGTCGCCTCGGAGGGGGTCCGAGGACCGAGTACTCGCCGAGTACTCGGCCGAGTAATCCAACTTTTACAACACTGGTGGTGACTTGATGCAGGTTCTTCGAAGCTTTATCCCAAACTCCAGCTTTTACCCGCTTGTCGTTGATTTCAGTGGCAAGCAAGTAAGTTTCTTCGATCGTTGTGGTCTTTGCGGCATGCACAAAATCCGCAACGCAGTCAGGTAGAGCTAGAATGTACTTCTTAATTGCCATGTCAGACGTCTTCACTTGATCAGGACAGATGATGCTGAGCTGCTTAAAACGAGCAGTCAGGGCAGCGTTGTCACTTTCCTTCTGCTTAATATTCCAGAATTCGTCCTCTAGCTTTTGGTGTTCATGGGGAGGACATAACTCATCCATCATGATGGCCTTCAACTCTTCCCATGTCAGCTCATAAGCTGCATCATTCCCGCGTTTGTTCCTCTCGGCCGTCCACCAGTCTAATGCGTGGGACTGGAAGACGCCGGTAGCGTTTAGAGTGCGGAGATTTTCCGGACATCCACTCTGGCGCAGAGTGACTTCGATAGAATCGAACCATTGAAACATAGCCGTCGGGCCATCTTCTCCAGTGAATTCCTTTGGACCGCATGCCTTGAACTGCTTGAAGCTGAAAGCAGTCTTGGTAGCAACTTTAGGAGCTTCAGTTCTAGAATCCTCATACGATTTGCTGACGTTCTCGTAAATCCACTCACGATCTGAGGCACAACCTTGGCCACTTGTTTCGCGAGGATGGCAGCAAGGCGTTTGTCCCTCTGTTCTTGACGAGAGAGTCGTGGGTGACGGGGTCCAGATGATGGTCCAGTTGACATTGTCTGCAACAGACATCGTCATGGGTCTCAGACACATCATAATCGAATCTCACCTCACACGTCTAATACTTACTAAAGTTCAGGAACACAATGTAACATGTATCACATAAACACATAGGCATATAATCACAGATTCACATAGACATAGAAGCACATAAGCACGTAGGGCACAGAAGCACATACACATGTAATCACAGAGGCATATAGGGGCATATAGAGACACGTAGAGCATTTCGACTGCCTCAGCATACATAAATCTATCATTCAAGGTTCGCGAGTGTTCGAATATAGCGATCACGTTTAGTATATCGAGTAGTGTTGTGTAAGCGTATGAGGTCGTCCATAATTTAGCGATTTGTCAGCGTTTTGAGATAGAAATGCAGTGCGTGTCGATCGAAGTGTAAGCAAAAATCGAATAAGTCTCCAAAATTTAAACACATCAACAAGTAAATTTACATAAAACACATAAAATCAACGAATCATCAGAGTCAGCAGTTGCGGGCTCAGAATCGAAACACATAAAAATCGAGAAATAGATCGTCTGCGGCTATTAGACTTCGACTACCCAAAGTGGTTCAACTATTCACAAGGACTTGTCGTACACATTTTGACCTTCAGGACTGTGCTTTTTGCCTCGATTCTTGGGCGTTTGGCACGCATCCCGTTAGTCATATCGTGACTTCAGGTCGTTGGAGTCCGTCGAGACTTTGGTGAGAGTTTTGTAAAAAGGGCGGAACAAGTCGTCAAGGTTAGGGTTTCACCCCTGGCTTAACAACTTCGTCCCTGTTTTGATAAAATGGGAGAAAATTATGCGTTGAAGTATGGATTTCACTCCTAGTTCAACGCAAATTCTCGTGTTCATAGATAAAAATATGGGTTGATCAAGCAATTTTAGTCGAGAGTTTGCGGTTTTCACACCTAATCTCGACTTAATCGCTTATTCATAGTTGAAAATTCGAGTGCAGTGATAGTGTAACGTAGGCGAGAATAGCGAGAAATAGCAATTCCTTTGTTTTGGGTTAGCTTACTGCTATTCCTATCATACATAACCCTTAGTGGATATGTATGAGTCGGTCTGTTGGTTCCTAACTATAGACTAGGTTTCTAAGACATCGACCCGGACCAGGTCGAGTCTTGCCTAATTTCCTATAGTTATGGCTCTGATACCAATCTGTCACACCCCAACCGATGGCGGAAACATCGGGGCATGGCACTGAGCGAAACAGATTGTCTAGAAGTTTCCATAACAATTATTATTACCAATTAATTTAAAGTAACATGTCCCATACCATGTCTTAAAAGGCAAACAAATTATTACAGACAAATCTAGTCAAGTAGTTCTGTTCCGACAACTCAGATTTATACAAAGATGGTTTATTTATTGGTTTCTAGGACCTCTTTTCCTAGCTTCGATTTCATCACAGCACAGAGAGAATCCTAGACCTTTCCTAGCCTCAAGTTCACAGCAAGCTAAGCATGTAAACTTCCTAAGCACCTGTCACATACGTTAAAGTAAAAGTCAATACACATAGTGTAAAGGTAAGCATACAAGTTTGATAATAGCATATAGAGTTCGAAAGCGTTACGCATAACCAACACGTACACAGAGTGAAATGAGGCATGTTAGTTATCGACATAGATCTATCGATCTCAATGACTGCGGGTTGACTGCCCAAGGCAGTTCCTAATCCATGATCACCACTGTAATCCATGCAAATAATTGTCCTTAACAACCCCCGAGTGAACGGGTGCTGAGTCCAAACTAATAGTAGTATCGTTGCTGAGGCAGGTAGACAACATTCCATGTGTAAACATAACAAACAAGCATTCATTAAGTCACGTATAACATGCGGTAACGGTTAGCGTTCAAAGTATTGCATAGTGTGTTCGATGTGATTTGAATATTCGTAACGTATGTAAGACCCAAAAGTGCATAAAGCAAAAAGGGATCGAGTATACTCACAGCGATTGATGGATTGAAGGGAGCGCTAGAGAGTAGGGTTAGCCTGATCAGGACGATAGTATAAAGATAAGCGACGCGTAAAACGATGCAAGGTGTAAGTGGCTCGGACAGCAGTTCGGTCTGATGGCAATCCGATCGGACGGCCAGTTCGTGCGGATGACAATCCGTTCGGATGGTTATCCGGTCGGACGGTAGTCCGGTCGAATGACTATTCGAGTGGATTGTTTCTTCCTATGAGAAGGATGTGTTTCTGTATGATGGCTTGACCTTTGAAGTTTTCGTTGTAGCATTTTGAAAACATTGAAGTATCTCTACCTTTCAGGTTGGTCGGTCGGACGGTCGTCCGATCGGACGGCGACTCGAATGGCGAGGTTTCTTAGTGAGAACAAGTTCACAGCAGGGTGGTCACTCGGTCTGATGCCCATCCGTCCGGGTGGCAACCCTGTTACTGAACATGTTGAAAATTGTTTAAGTGTCAAAGTCCAAATGTTTCATGATTCGGATGGCTGTCCGTTCGGTTGGTAGTCCGGTCGGACAACAACTCGTTCAACAACCAGACTTCAATTGTTGGAAAAATAGTTAAGTATGGGACCCAAGGTGCAAGTCGTTCGGACAGCCGGTCGCTCTGATGGCTGTCCGTTCGGACAGCAGTCCGATCGGACGGCACTCCGTCCCGGTTGTTCCGTTAGTCTTACACTTGGCCGTTTTGATTGTTTGTCGTGCTATCGAGAGGTGTTGATATCGTGCTAACCAACAGAGTCCCATCCTAAGCTCTAGTGAGCCGACTGAACAGGAACCACCCAAGTTCGGTCATTCCACCGGTTTAAGATGATGGTTCTTGGTTAACCCGAAATCGATAATCTCGTGGATAGAATACGGATCTTGAACCAACACAACCACAAGGTTGAGCTGTGAGTCGACACAAGCTCTGATTCTATCGGTTTTGAGTGCATTGATTGTAAAAGAGTTGAAAGAAAGTTGGAAACCTTCTCTCAATCCTTTTCACCTGTGAATATGTTTAGATCTATGAGAGATCTTTGTTCGTTTATGTGGAAATCGATTAGATCTAAGTTGTTCTTGGTGGATTGAGGCCAAAACATGAAGTTCTTCAAGAACACATGATGACGTCATCCTAGAACACCTTGAATCTTGATGATTTCATGGTTAAAAGTTAAGATTTAAAAGATTGAAAGGTGTAGGAGTGCGTGTAGATTAAGGAAGTACAAGATTTAGGACGAGATCTTTCCGGGATTGCGAGAAATCAGAGAAAAAGCGAGGAAAACGAGCTGGTCGGACGTCACTTGCCAAAAGTGGAAAGAATGAAAGTGACATGGGGTATTTATAGGTTACCCAAAGTGGAAAGGGATGGGTCGGTCGGATGGCATCTCGCCCGGATGGCAATCCAGTCCGATGTCATCTCGGTCGGATGGCAGCCTGGCACCTCGATCAAGTGACAGCCCGGTCGGATGGCAATCCGGCCGGCTGGCACCAGGTTCGAGTGCTCGGCGTGACGATTTTTGCTGTTTCGATTGCGATTGTGAGCGTTTCGATGCGATAGAGTTTCCTAGTCAAATTACTTTTAATCCCAACTATTCATATCTCGCACTATCTCTTCTCCACTAATTATCATACCATTTCGATTGCGATTGAGTTCGATTGCGTGTGAGTTTCGATTGATTACCACATATAACATAAATAAACATGCACAAGTAACACATAAGGCACACACACACACGTATAACAATAATAAAAAAGCGTAATTCGAGTTGCGAGTTCGATTGCGATTTGATGTTGATGAAATTGGATTAATTAGCGTTTAGTTGACTTTATCGCATTGTTACTTCCTATAGTTCACAGTCGTACGTCGATTAAATAGCGAATAACATACGTCGATTGTTGTAATTATTGACACTTACTCCACATAATACAGCTAAAATAAACACATAAAAGAAATTCACTACTAGTCAAGTCGCGCGAGATCGGTTGTTGACTTTGACCTTGACTTTGACTTTGACTTCAGAAACACGGGGTGATCGGTGGCCTGCGGTGAGCGGCGAGCCCGCGGTGGTGGCGGTTGTGGCCGGTTATGGATGTGGGTGCTTTGAGAGTTTTTGCAAAATCTTCCAACCTCTCAAAGCCTTTCCATACACTCCTTTAAATAATATATGGAGATCCACGCATGTGCGACAAATGGAGGGCATGCATGTGGAAGATGGACAAGTGTCAAGAAGCTTATGCATGTCCAACAAGTGGCCATGCAAGATTGCATGCGCGACAAGTGGCGGTAGGTGGGTGCAGGGCCGGCTCTGGGCCCGGCAAACCCGTGCCGACGCCCGCGGCCCAAAATTTCAAAGGGCCCGAATAGTCTTTATAAGCTTGTATATATTTATTAAATTACATACTTAGTATATTCATCCGTTTATTATGTAAAAAAATATTGGTGGTGTTGTGGCAAAAACCATCTCAAATTAATGTAAAGGTCTCAAGTTCAAGTATTTGCTTTCACTAAGTTTTTATTTTTGTGATTCATTTACCCTTAACCATAATTTTGGGCCTAATTCTTTTCGTCGTCCGAGGCCTAAATTTTTTCAAGAGTTTTCGGGAACGGCTCTGGGTGGGTGTATGTGCGACATATGGCGCAGCAAAGGTGCATGCGCGACAAGTGGCGTAGGATGAGTATATCCGTCTCTCAGTTAATACCCACAACAAGTTTATCAGTTAAGATAAACAATTATATTATTAATAACGAGTATTAATAATATAAATCCGCTCATGATCATAAATATAATTATGATCTGTTTCATATCGTTCGTAATTACCAGTTAAATGGATTTTAGTTTGTTGCCCAAAATGTAACTTTTACGGGTCAAAACCCGATCGACAACGTTGACTTATCAAACCGTACATAATATCCAACACCTGCGTCATCACTTTCCAAGACACAAAGAGTCAAACATCTATATGTGTGACATGCAGCATAGGAATGGAGCAACGTTCAATATCCGCAAACCAAATTACTAATCCATAATATTAAATCCTCTCCTTTATTTTGATTTCTTTTTAATGAAAATAATAAGGTTTTCATGTACTCACGTATCTATTTGGTGTTGATAGAGAAAGAATACCAAATGGTTTTAACCGCATTTGAAATTTGGTTAGCTGATACGAAACTGAATTCAAACCGAGTTTGTCAAACAGAATCAATTACAACTCAATTATTATTATATTAATTTTCAACACTAAAACAAATAAAAAACATATATGTTAAATCCAACCAACAAGTTAGGATTACAATTACCACTACTCACTTCATAATATAATAACATTATAAATGTTATATCAATCAATACAATGAACGAGTGTTTGTAGGAGTTGGCTATGTCACTTCATGTCTTGATATTGTGGTTTCCATTAAAGTGCAAAACGTCTACAACATTTTTTATCAAATATCCCAAGAATTCTTGATCCATAAAACTCTAAATGACCCGTGTCACAACCATCAAAGATTCCCACAACAATAAAAAGCCCGCATCTGCGTCGCATTCATCTAGACGTACAAACTGCTTCGATGGAAGTTTCAGTAGCAGCAACAGCAACAACATCTGCGTCACGTTCATCTGAGAATCCAACGAAAGTTGAGGTAGAGCGCGTCGCGTTCTTCTACGTTCTATTTTATTTTATTTTATTTTATTTGTACAGGTTCATTGCTGAAAATTTTGTGAAATTATAGGGCAAGTATAAAGCAATGCTGGTGTGTTGGATTCTTGGAATTGGGTGTTTGTTTTCTTGGAATAGTATGTTGACAATAGAAGACTACTATATTAATCTGTTTCCGGTAATTCTGTATGCATACCACTCGTTTTATTTCTATAGTACTCTTGCAAATTTAGTTTTAAGTTTTATATATCTTCATTTGAATCAGTAGGAGTTTTTTACTATTTGTTGCAGAAATACCACCCCTCAAGAGTCCTCACACTCGTGTATCAACCAACGGCGTTTATAACACTCGTGATACTTACATACTATGAAGCAAAAGTCGATACTAGAAAGCGAAACTTACTTGGATATGTTCTATTCTTCTTTAGTACTCTCGCAGTTCTTGTTGTAAGTTCCCATCACCCGGCCTTTAATAATCCGTATGGATGTCATCCACTACTACATGCTATATGCGGGTTAATAATTCTATTGTACAATCGAATCCATGACTAGTTAGGGCAGTCGGGGGCCAACGTGATGGCCACTATGGTGGCGTGGTCATCTTGATCGCAAGTGGTGAAACAGGGTGCATTGTTGTGATTGGTTGGTTTTTTTGTGATTGATTGGGAATTAGTGATGAGCGTGCAAGTATAGTGATGAAATGACATTTTATGATTGTTTGGTTTATAAGAATAGTGTTATCGTTTCTAAGGTGTCTGGTCCCTTTATTAGGACAAAAGTGGGCACTATTATTAATGTGGGTTTTTAAGAAGAACTACGTTCCATATGATATTTTCCCTTGTAGATTATTTTAAACGATTTTCACTTCTACAAACAAGTTTATATGTCATTTAAAAACCAGTTTCTAAATCATAAAATATAAATATTAATTAGGTTTTTTTATTTATATCTTATTCTTTAATCTTTTTACACATTTAGTCTCTTAACATAAGTTATTTACTCAATAGTCCCTAGAGAGGTAAAATGACAAGAATACCCTCATGTGCAAGGCACATGACCGTATTTAACAAAAAAATCTGACTGAGTTAGGGATAAAGTATATAACGTGCATGATTTTGAAACGTTAAGAACAAAACTCGTCAAATTTAAAGGTAAATGACACCTCCTGCAATTTGGTACAAACATAAAGGACAAAACTTGTAATTTACTCTTTTTTTTACATCAAAATAGAAGGTAAACGGATATAAACTGCGAAATAGAGTGCGTGATTTAATCTGGTTTTGTTAACAAATAGAATTGGCATGTTTACATTAAATCATGGTACCGTACTATTTATTGAAATGTATTTTTGATGTATAAATAGAGCTCTGTCCTGTTGCTACCCATAAATGAATTTTTATCATAGAAGAATGAGCTTGATTGTTAGTTTTTTTTTGCCGGATTTTATATTATTTATTAAAACAGAGACAATTACAGACGATTGTTAGTTGTTACTACAAAACAAGATTTTATGGATTAAAGCGCAAAAAGTTAAACATTAGCTGACGGGATATGTTATTGTTACACTCTTATGCGGTTTTCATATTTAGTTGGATCTAGCCACGTCTGGTAGAGGAGGAAGAGGACCTTTCGTCGGTGTATGTGTAGTAAGTGCCGCATTTGGATTAGCCGACGGGATTGCACAAGGTGGAATGGTCGGAGACTTATCATACATGCTTCCAGAGTTCATTCAAGTTACTACCATTTTTCCATAAGTCAAGCACAACATGTGACAATAATTTACTTACATTAGCAAGATTAATTTTTGTGTGTTTTTTAAGTCGTTTCTTGCAGGGCTTGCTGCATCAGGCGCTATTACCTCCTGTTTGCGCATGTTAACAAAAGGCTTGTTTGATAATTCACAAAACGGTTTACGAAAGGGAGCTAGTAAGTGCTCTACATTAAACTTAATACAATGTCATTTTGATATGTAATGTTTCTATATGTATATTTTGTTCTTTCTGTGAATCAACCTCGGGTTTGCAGTTTTGTTCTTTGCTATATGCGCAATCTTTGAGTTGCTTTGTGTTCTTCTTTACACGTTCGTTTTCCCCAAGCTTCCAATTGTGAAATTCTTCCGCTCGAAGGCAGCTTCTGAAGGGTCTAAAACAGTTTCCACAGATCTTGCTGCTGGTGGCATTCAATCACATTGTGAAAACGTAGGTTCTAATCAAAGTTTCCCGAAACATAGCGAACCAATTGTCATACCGGTTCATTGGTCTAACTTGATTTAACCACATTGCATTATTATAAATAATATCAAAATGAAATATACACATATGTAAAGTTAAGAAAAACTTAGGTGTTGGTGTAAATTTGCAATTTTATCTAAATATGAATACTTAATAAAAGAGTTAAATGCCATTTTAGTCTCTGTGGTTTTGGTCATTTTGACAGTTTAGTCCAAAGGTTTTATTTTTCATCTGTGGGTTCAAAAATATTTCACCATTGCCATTTTAGTATACTGGGTTAACTTCATCCATTATTTCTGTTAACGAGAAGGGCAATCTGGTCATTTTATATGGCCGAATTGCCCTTTTAGTTAACATACTTACATATAAAATGACTGAATTGTCCTTCTCGTTAACAGAAAAAATAGATGAAGTTAACTCAGTGGACTAAAATGACAACGGTGAAACCTTTTTGGCCCCACAGACGAAAAATAAAACCTTTGGACTAAACTGGCAAAATGGCCCAAACCACAGGGACTAAAATGACATTTAACTCCTTAATACAATATGGAGACAGACCTTAATAATAAATTAGCAAGAAAATGAGTTTATTTTTAAGTAATAAATGTATCAACAACAATCACATGATCAAATTATATCGGTAGTTTCTTGAATTGAAATATGAATTTTAATTTTTCTTTTTTGTAGTAAAGAATTGTGAATTGGGATATGCAGGTGGGTACTAATCTTGAAAAGCTGGGAAGATTAAGCAACAAGCAATTGCTCATAGAAAACATAGATTATGCAATGGATATGTTTCTAATATATCTTCTAACATTGTCTATTTTCCCTGGGTTCTTATCGGAGGACACTGGCTCACATAGCTTGGGTTCATGGTAACTTCGACACTCAGCCGGCCCCATTGTACACTAATTAACTAGCGGCCTATTTTTTTATTTTTTTTTTTTTGAACGGCTAATTTATTTAATCCCCTGTCGTCTGTGGGACTTGAACCCAAGACCTTCCTCTTTCCAACCTATATGTTTTTAAAGGTTTTGTCTTTACCAATGGACCACCACCCCATTGGTAACTAACAGCCTATTGAATAAACTAGGTTTTTGCATGTTTTAGGTATGCAGTTGTTCTGATTGGTATGTTCAATGTATGGGATCTGGTGGGACGATATATTCCACTCCTCGAAGGTGCGAAATTGGAATCACGAAAAGGGCTTGTCATAGCGGTTTTTGCAAGATTTTTGCTCATTCCAGCGTTCTATTTCACGGCTAAGTATGCTGATCAGGGCTGGATGATAGTTTTGACATCGTTTTTGGGGTTGTCTAGTGGTTACCTTACAGTCTGCATTCTTACTTCCGCTCCAAAAGGATATACGGTCCGTTTTCTTTGTCATACGACTCATGTTAGAGCATCCCAATTGGTTGGTTTTTCTGGAGTTGATGTGACGTTTTTGCCCATTTTTAGTTGTGGTACTTTTTTATGAGGGTGATGATTGCGTGTCAAGGTTTTTAAGTCTTTTGGACAAAATATATATTAATGCTTAAATGACCAAAATGCCCCTGCATTAAAGGACAAAATAATCAGTTTTCAACAGTCAAAATAAATGGTTTTTGGATTTTGGACTAAAATTGCAACAAAATGCAAACCACAGGGACCCAGATATAATAAGTTTGAGATTTGGACTAAAGTGGCAAAACTGCCCAAACCACAGGGACCAAAATGGCAGTTTATTCTAGTCCTTATAATATCGGAAAGAAAATTGGTGGGTTTGAAAAAAAATATGTATTTCAACTTATCAGCTAGTACTGTTTTTATTGATTAAACATTTTTAAATAATTTAATACTTTACAAAACCATATTCTGACAATACTTCACAAAACTATAATCAGACTTATGTAAATATTTTTTTTTACATTTGTGGATGTGTATTTAGCATAAAAGGGTTTTAAAAATTAAAACACTAAACAAATAAATTTGATGGTCTTAATATAGATAAATAGTGCAAGTACCCCTGGGCCCAGTAGTCTAGTAACAAGACAAAACCTTTAAATAGATTTAAGTTTTAGATCTTAGGGGAAAACGTCACATCAATTAGACCCGGTAATATTTTTTTTTTTTGGAATGTGACTTTCTATGTACTGGACCAGTGGTCACCGGGTTTATGTCAAAGACATTCCCCCGTCAGCCCCGCATCTGCGGACGCGATGTTCGATTGGGCCCCGGCCTGCCGCGTGAGCTGACTTCCGCCCGGAAACCATACTGCCCCCACACGAGAGACCCGGTAATATAATGTGACGTTTAGCAATTTTCCAGTCGCAAAATGTTCTTGGTTGTTTCTGGAGTTGATACCTAAGGGTGAGAGGGGCACTCCTCCTCACTTAGAGCATTCTCATCTAAACCATCAAAATATGTGAGGGGTAGTTTTTATATTATAAAGGGTATAAAAAATGGTTGTGAGTAGAGGAAAGAGAAAATGTTAATGTTCATCTGTATATTTGGGGGGACACTGTTCACCCAGTATAATTTTTTTAATATATATTGAAAGTGGTTGTGAGTGAAGGAGAGAGAAAAATGTAATGATAATATTATTTAATTGAAAAGGAGAGAGAAAAAGTATTTGTTTTTTGTGAAAATATATTGATATAAGAGTTGTTTTTTAGTGGAATGTATGTATAATTTGATGGATTGGATGAGAATGCTCTTAGGGGAGTCCCCTCTCTTACGCACGGCCAATCAGCACGCGTCACGTCAACTCCCCTCTTAACTCCCCTCACACCCTCAATTTGATGGCGGCACTCCTCTCTTGGGGGACTTGGTTTTATTTTTTTTTATATAAATATTTTTATAAAAGTAAAACATAATTTAAATAAATTAAAACTAAATAAAAATAAAAAATAGAACATTTCATTTAATTAAAAACAAGTTTGAGGGGTATTTTTAAAAGTAATAAAAAAATCACAAGGAAAAAATCACAAGGAAAAAACAAAAAAACAAAAAAAGAAGGAAAAAAAAAAAAACAAAACAAAACAAAAAAGAAAATGGCATCTCTCATCCTCCTACAACTCCTTCATCCTCCTACATCTCCTTCTTCATTTACCTGCATTTGTTCTTCATCCTCCTTCATTACCTCACAAGAAAAAAAAATGGCATCTCTCACGCGGTGAACACCCACCGACCCCCCTCCCCGAATACCCTCTCCGAAGTGATGGCGGCGCCGCTCGGGGACTTTGGTCACCGCACCATTCCCCGCATAGTGCCCCGTTCACCCTAAGAATGATTTTTTTTTCTTAGTTCTTATTTTGGTCTCTTACCTATATTTAATGTACATTCTATGATTGGTTGTAGGGTCCGGAACAGAATGCATTAGGGAATATACTTGTGTCGTTTCTAATGGGAGGTATTTTTGTCGGGGTCACCTCCGACTGGTTATGGCTAATTGGCAAAGGTTGGTGAGTGTCATGTAAGTTGGTTTGTCGGTCACACGAGACTGGTTGTATGGCTATCCGAAATTGTTAATAAATAATTAGTGCATGTAAGTTGGTTGTCATACAGGGTACCTCGATCTAACTCGTTATTCGTTAAGGCTAAATGAAAATGGTTTGGTGACTATTTATAGTTCTGTAAAGTTGTTTCCGTTATTAAATGCGAACTAGTTGATGCCTCGCCCGCGTTGCGGGGCGATGGCCGAATAATTCTCAATCAATTAAAAAAAAGACTACTATAATTTTGGTAGGAAAAAAAAAAAACAAAAACGATGATAAGACCGTAATTTTGGGCTCAGGGCAAAACTGTAATTTTTCAGGACTAATGAGCGAGTGTTAGGCAGCTCCTTGACACGAAAAAATTAAATCGAGTAAATCAATTAAAACAAAAACCCTTTATAGTTTTGCTAAGAAAACTAAAACAATTGGAAAACGTAATTTTTAACTGAGGGCGAAATCATAATTTTTATTCAGGGATAAAATCGTAAATTAAATGGACCAATGGGGGAGTGCCAGGAAGATACCGGCATGACTGTAATTTTACACTAGCAAAATTGTAATTTCACCAGGAAAACAAACAAAAACGATGGACAAAATGTGAATTTAAGTTGAGGGCAAAATCGTAACTTGGTTGTGAGAAAAAAAAAAAACTAATGGCAAAAACTATAAATTTATACGGGGCAAGATCGTAATTTTGAACCCATGGCAAATTTGGAATTTTTAGCTGGGAGCAAAAACGTAAATTTATTTTTAAGTGGTGGTAAAAACATAATTTTGAACCGATAGCAAAATCGTAATTTTAAGGGAAAAAAACTAATGGCAAAACTGTAAATTGAAACGGGGCAAAATCGTAATTTTGAACCGAGGGCAAAATTGAAATATTTAGCTGGGAGTAAAAACGTAAATTTATTTTTAAGTGGGGGCAAAAACATAATTTTGAACTGATGGCAAAACTGTAATTTTCAAGTGGGATAAAATCGTAAATTTGTTGGCCCAGTAGGGGAGTGTCAGGCAGCTGCCTGACACTACAGCTGCCTACACTATTCTCCTACCGGCCAAGTCAGCCAATCAATGAGGGAGACTATTACCGCCGACACTTGATTTTGTTGTTGTTGAAAATTAAGAACTAGAGATCATAATTGGAGTATTTGCTTCCTGGTATTTTTTTTATGTGTGTTGATTTCAATCGAATAATATCTTATGGGCTATTTTCGACCCCACGATTTACAAATTGTGTTATTGGTTACATAATATAGGGTGGGGATCAAATAGGAAGTTTATTTTGGCTAGGAAGGATATGAAGCAATAGGAGTATGACATATGGCAAAATTTAAAATAAAAAGGAAGGGTATTTTAGTCAATCGTATCCTTTCTTCTTCCTTCTTCTCCCCAGTAAGTTCAAAACCCACCATTTTCAAAACCCACCATCTTCAACCATTTCTTCACTTTCTATCTCAATAATCACTACATTATAGTGCGATTTTCGTCACCAATCAATGAATCAAACACCCGATCAACGTGTTCTTCAGCTTTTTTTGAAGAAAACCCGGTTTAATTTCATACAAAATCTCGTTTTTTCCTGTGATTTTGAAGATAATCACTCGATCCGTTCGATTTCATCGTTGATAAGTATTTCTATCATTCAAATTTCGTCAATCGTTGAAGAAACCGGCTTCGATCCATGTAAGAAATTCTTTAATTTCATTTCTATGATCTGGGTTTTTGATTTAGTCATTGCGTTTTACGATCTTGGCGCGGGTCCGGGGGCAACGCCCCTGGTGGGGTCCAAGGGGCAGAGCCCCTGGCTGGGGGGAATTTTTTTTTTCGATTACAACAACAACAACAACCATACCCAGTATATCCCACAAATAGTAGAACTATTCGCAGGGTCTGGGGGAGGTGGGATGTAGCCAAACCTTTCCTCTATCCTACGAATAGAGAGGCTGCTTCCTGAGAGACCCCCGGCTCCAAAACAACCAACAGGTAGATATATGAAAGATTAAATTGCTTTAATAAAAATGCTTCAGAAAATTTAATTTTCTGTAAATTGCCTCTGGAAAACTGCATTCGTAGACAGTTTTTGATCTCCTGCTTCCTGGTTCAGACAATTTACAGACAAAACTGTTGTCCTGGTTCAATGCGTTTTAGAGAGAACACTTTCTTTGGTGTTTTTAGGCCATTGCGTTTTAGAACTAAGACATTTTTATGTGTTTTCTGGCCATTGCGTTATAGAAAAACACATTTTTGAAATGTTTTTAGTCATTGCGTTTTAGGTAAAACACATTTTTAGATGTTTCCAGTCCATTGCGTTTTAGAGAGAACACTTTCTTTTGTTTTTTTAGGCCATTGCGTTTTAGAAAGGAGACATTTTTAAGTGTTTTCTGGCCATTGCGTTTTATAAATGACATTTCTTTGTGTTTTTGGTGCATTGCGTTTTAGAGAGAACACTTTATTTTGTTTTTTTAGGCCATTGCGTTTTAGAAAGGAGACATTTTAAGTGTTTTCTGGCCATTGCGTTTTATAAATAAGACATTTCTTTGTGTTTTTGGTACATTGCGTTTTAGAGAGAACACTTTCTTTTGTATTTTTAGGCCATTGCGTTTTAGAAAGGAGACATTTTTAAGTGTTTTCTGGCCATTGCGTTTTATAAATAAGACATTTCTTTGTGTTTTTGGTGCATTGCGTTTTAGGTAAAACACATTTTTATGTGTTTTCAGTCACATTGCGTTTTAGAAAGTACACTTTCTTTTGTGTTTTTAGGCTATTGCGTTTTAGACATAAGACATATCTTTGTGTTTTCTAGCAATTGCGTTTTATAAATAAGACATTTCTTTGTGTTTTTGGTGCATTGCGTTTTAGAAAAATGTCATTTTTTAGGTTTTTTTTTCCATTGCGTTTTACGCAACTGTGTTTTTTTCCATTGCGTTTTACGCAACTAGGTTTTCAAAAAAAAATTCGAAAATATAACAATAGTATACTCGTTTTAAAGATAAAAAATGCTCGTTTTTTTTGTGCAATTTTTATAAAAAAAATAATGTCGTATGAAAGAGTTATTAACGTTTAAAAAATGGGGGGGGGGGGAATTGGAGGAGAGAGAAACTATTGTCTTGACTTGACTAGAATGCCCCTGAACAAACCCACGCGCCTCCTTTTTTTGTCTTTCAATTTCACTTATTTAATCTTAGCCCTTGATTAAGTAAATGGATGGTCAAGATTACTTCCTAGGCTTCCTACCCAAATAAACTTCCTATTATATCCTAACCCACATAATATAATACGTGACAATATTAATATTTTTTCAACGTTAAATTTCTTTTAATCCCTATTGTGTATGGGACTTGTACGCATGACCTTCCCCAGCTATATCTAGGTGTTTAAAGGCTTTAATTGCAATTTGTTGCAACTTAAACTGATCAAATTAAACAAATAATTAAGGAACCATTATTCAAATGCATTAGTTGTTAAATATAATTCAAACTAGAATTACCACCGCCACAATGCGAGAGGAGATTCGTCAGTTATATATCATATTAGATGAAAGACAAATGTTTCTTACATAACCGCGAGCCTGTGTGTAAAACATAGAAAAGAATAACTAAGTCGATATCTGACCCACGCGTTGCAACAGACCTATCAAACGGGTACCACTAAAACCCCAACACCACCGCACCACCATCACCACCATCATCATCCCTACCACCACCATTCCACTGCCGCCAACACCACCACCACCACCACTAAAACCCCAACACCACCATCCAACTGTCGCCACCTCTGAACAACCACTAACACCACCATCTTTTCGAAGCCCCAACAACCACCATCCCCGACGGCTTCACCACCACCCCCTCACCACCACCATCCCCACCACTGCATCGCCATCATCCCCACCTCCGTACCGACGATAAGAGATATAGTCATTAGAGGGAAAGAGGGTTGTGGGTTGGGCGCGGAAGTGGTAGCGGTGGGTGTTCAGACCAAGCAATCCAGTAGATAAAACAAAAAATTACCCAAATTCTAACTATAAAATCAAACAAAACATGCAGTTTGAGCTCACCTACTACACAATCAAATATTATAACAAAAAAACATGTGCGTAAGCAATTGAAGATGAAATACACACACAGTGAACTGATTCACACCAATTTCGTGATCCTGAATCAATATTAATCAAAATATATTCAAGTACAATGAAATCCGTACAGTTGAAACCCTAATTCTGTTGGAATTTAGTGAAATTGAGTGATATGAGGTAATGGTGCAGCGGTTGTGCGTGGAGGTGTAGTGGTGGTGACGATGGAGGTGGTGTGGTGGTGCGGTGGTGCAGCGGTTGTAGGTGGTGTGGTGGTGACGATGGAGGTGCAGCGATGGTGGGTGCCGTGGTGGTGACGGTGGAGGTGGAGGTCGAGGTGTTGGGTGATATGGTGTTGATGGTGGAGGTGTGGTGGTGGGCGGATGGGGGTGGTTTTAGGGGTGTGCAGAATTCGTTTCGAATTCGAAAAATTCGAAATTCGTTTAAATTCGATTCGATTATCAAAAATTCGTTTCGATTATAAGAATTCGAATTCGAATTCGATTCAATTCGAGTCAAGTAAATCGAATACGAATCGAATACGAATTTATAATTTCAAATTCGATTCGATTCGAAATTCGAATAAAAATTATACATTTTTATTTATTATTTTTATATATAATACATATATAACTTTGATTAAGCTATACTATAAATTATTTTCAAATTTTTTCCAAGTATTAAAATTACCCATTACCAAACTCACTACATGGCCCATAACTAAAACCTAAGTAACAAATCTATTAATAGATTTTTAAGCGTAAAAATATTAACTTGTAATGTGTAGTGGTTATTTCCGACTTTTCGTTTTGAATTTTAGACTTGTGGTACTTTATTTGGAACTTTTTAATGTGATATCGTGCTTTATGGCTGCTTTAAAATTTATGTTTCATTATGAAAGTTTTTTACATGTTTTTAAAGAATCTGAATTAAATCGAATTTATTCGAATTCGATTCGAATTCGAATTTTTAATCGAATACGAATTGGGTTTTTTATTCGAATACGAATTCGAATCGAATTCGGTAGGTTTTAATCGAATTCGAATCGAATACGAATTCAAGGAAAAATAAAAATTATTCGAACAATTCGATTCGAATAATTCGAAAATTCGATATTCGATTCGATGAACACCCCTAGGTGGTTTAGAGAGAAAAAGAAGGAGATAGTTGCAAGTTCTTTTAGAGAGAGAGAGATAAGAAGAAAAAGATATATAAGAGAGAGAAATCTAATTAATAAATTAGTTTTTATACCTAGGGGTAATTTAGTCATTAACAACAGTTAATAAAAAAATTCTAATGGTGTTAAAAATTTAGATTCAAAGAGTTATAAAAAGTGACTATAGGGATTCAGGACGTTAAATATTTTAAGTGTGAACTCAAATAATAGAAGGTTGTGATGGGGTGGGTGGTGAGAGGTGATGGTGGTGGTGGTCAATTTGAAAATGACAAAAAAATACGATAATTTTGGTAAAAAAGTAATTTTCACTTTAAGTTTACATCCACACACAGAAAAATAAGGCGGTTGGGTATAGGCTTCGGCTCCAGGCCCGTCATCCCAATAGGACCGTCCAACACCGCCCCTTTGGGGCACGTCGCGGCAAAGACGTCGGAAATCCGACGGTGGAGACGGGGCTTTTGTGGTGGGGTCCATTCAATATATCCGTTGGCTATTTAAAAAAAAAAAAAAATTCAAATTAATTTAAAACCTTTATAAATACCCACATATCTATCCACTTTTATACCAAAATTCACCCACTTTCTCCAAACAACTCCCACATTTTTATACAAAATACCCACATAATCTTCTCTAAAAAATACACCATGTCATCTTCTTCTTCATCGGGTTCGACGGACACCATGGAAGCCGTAAATTTTTTTATAAACAAGGTGGTAGAGGCGACACAAATAATTTTGGAAGAAGAAGAGGAGGAGGAGGTTTCGTCACAACCACGAAACAGGAACCCACACATCGAGCGAGACCGAGAAAGTTAGTGATATTTTTTTTTATATTTATATTCTTATATATTTATTCTTAATTTTTTAAGTTTATGTTTTTAGTCTTATTTTTTTAATTATAAGTTATATATATATTTTGTTATCTCGTAGGTGCTAACCAAAGATTAATCGTTGATTACTTTGCGGACGAGCCGCTGTACTCGGAGGCTATTTTTAGACGCCGTTTCAGAATGAGTCGTCGACTTTTCTTACGTATCGCCGACGATTTAGCCGCTTATCACCCGTTTTTTACCCAGCGACCCGATGCTAGAGGCAAAATGGGTTTCACCACCTTACAGAAATGTACCGCGGCGATTCGTCAACTTGCTTATGGGACGACAGCCGATTCTTGGGACGAATACTTAAAGATGTCCGAAAGACAAGCTAGAGAATGTTTATACAAGTTTTGCAAATTTGTGGTGAAGCTCTACAGCCTAAAGTATTTGCGAAAACCGAATCACAATGACGTTCAAAATTTGTATCAACACCACCATGCAAGGCACGGTTTTCCAGGCATGCTCGGGAGCATTGATTGCATGCATTGGTCATGGCGGAATTGTCCTACCGCTTGGCGAGGAATGTATACGCGAGGCGATCAGGGACATCCAACAATAATTCTAGAAGCTGTTGCGTCTCAAGACCTATGGATTTGGCATGCTTTCTTTGGTATTCCTGGTTCGAATAACGACATCAACGTTCTACAAAATTCGGATGTTTTTGACGATGTTATAAAAGGGGTCGGTCCTGATACGAGTTTTACAGTTTCGGGCGTGGAGTACAGACGCGGGTATTATCTTGCCGATGGAATATACCCACAATACTCTACAGTAGTTAAAACGGTTAGGTATCATGCGGATGAAAAAAGAAAGAAATTTGCCAAGTTTCAAGAAGCGGCTAGAAAAGATATTGAACGGTGTTTTGGGGTTCTCCAACAAAAATGGCATATTATTGAAAACCCAGCACGCGCTTTTACACCCAAAACGTTGCGATACTGTATGTATGCTTGTATTCTGCTGCATAACATGATCCTCGAAGACGAAGGACATGCAATTTGTGAGTATGACGAGAACGCGGTGGAGGAGAATAATGTTCCGGTTAGCGAAGAACAGCAAGATTTGAACAGGTTCTCGTTACATAACGATTTCACACATGTCAATCTTCAATCGGACTTGATCGATCACATTTGGAGTCTCGGAGAAAACAACGCGTAGTTTTTTTACTTATTTGTAACTTTAGGTTTTTTTTTTAATTTAAGTTTAGGTTTTTTTTAATGTAGCTTTAGGATTTTTATTTTAATTGTAATTTTAAGTTTTTATTTAAATGTAACTTTTTTTAATTTTATTTACTTTGTTTTAATTAATATGGCAAAAAATAAATAATAATAAAAAATGAAGGAGGAGCATCCCCACACCCTTGGATAGTCTCCAAGGAGAGGGTCCTTCTCCTTAGCCTACGTGACGCTTATGTGGAGGATAGTCCTTCGGAGACTATCCTCCCCCATACCCAATAGTCTAAAGACGCAGAGCACCACACCTAATCTTTATGTATTTAGGTTTTGAGCTTCGGTAGGTTCATTGATCATTTGATCCGATTCGTATTACCTGTGATCGAATGTAAGTACGTATTACTGTAACCGATTCCTGTTTTTCATGTTTTTTACCCTCAAATCCCAAACCCTAATTGCTTTTCTTGTTAAATTTGCAGGTAAAAATTCCATTAACAAGGTACGTTTTCATCGAACCCTTATTTAATTCTAAGATTATGAGCCTGTTTTACAGCAAAAGATTTGCATTTTTACACTTTTTACTTTGACGCTAATTGTGAATTGCACATTTGAAACAATTTCTGAAGATGGGCTGTTTGTATGTGTGTTTATTTAAAATTAGGAAGTGAAGAAGTCTAACAATGAGTTCTATAAGTGAGAATGTAGACGACAGGCTTAGCCGGTTGCCTGAAGAGATTCTTTCGCATATACTCTCTCTAATGCCTATGAAATTTGCTGTTCAAACTAGCATTTTATCCAAAAGATGGAGGTATATTTGGATGTTTGTCACGAATCTTGACTTTGGAGATATTCGCACCATGGATAGTCTACATAGCTTGACTATAGTTGTTGATCGGGTACTGAGGTTTTGTACACCATCCCAAGTTAAATTATTTCGATTACACTTTCCTTTAATCTGTGCTCGAGTGTCAAGTGTTTCAAATTGGATTGATGAGTTGGTCAGGTTAAAGATTAGCGAGCTTGACTTAAAAGTTCAGCAGCTTCAGTTGCCTCCAAGCATGTTCACTTGCAGCACCCTCACAAAATTAAGATTAGATCGTAGTGGCTATGTCTATCATATTGTTTGGGAGTTTACGTGTCCGGTCTATCTCCCTTGTCTTAAAACTCTTGACATCGCTGTTTTTTCTAATCCTCATGTCAATGCATTTAAACTAATCAGTGGCTCCCCAATGCTTGAAGGCTTATCTTTGGATGTAAGATCGCGTGAAGAGGATGAAGCTGATTACGTATTCAATATTCCAACTTTGAAACGATTGACACTAACATCGTTCAAATGTGGATCATGGACCCACAAAGTTGTTTTACACGGCATTGTGCTCGCTTTTTGTAATGGAGGATGTGTCATCTCTGGTTGAGGCATTTGTTTCATTAAGTCTCATGCCATCTAATGATCCATGGGTTGAGCTTCTAAAGGGATTAAGTGGAGTTAAATCACTCTCAATTCAAAATCTAAGTTCCCTTGACTTTAACTCGCTCACTTCATCTCCACCCATCTTTCCCAATATGAAACATTTGTTGTTAGAAGATATTGGGCATTATGGACAAGTCCTTCAATTTCTTCAAAGTTCTCCTGAGTTGGAACAATTGTGTATTGAAGTTTACCCGTTTCAACAGGTTTGATGATGGTTCTTCTTTACTTGTTTTAGCTTCTTATATATTTTTTTTAAAATTTATCCTTACGTAATATATAATTTTCTTTTATCTTGTTTGTGGTGAAAACAGAAGCCTGAAGAATATAGTTGGGTTGAACCGGAGTTGGTTCCAGCTTGTATGCTCACAAACCTTACAACCATCAAGTTTTCAATTTGCGAGTGGTGGAAACGTGATATACCGTTCCTAAAATATATGATGGGGAATGCAAAGGTGTTGAAGACGATAACAATCACTTGGGAAAACATGAGCAATGAAAATGAAAAGTTGGTGTGCGCAGAGGCGGTTAAGCTTCTTCCTAGGGCTTCCAGGTATTGTGAGATCCATTTTCATGAAAACTGATCTCCTTCTACAACTATGTAATGAACACATTGATATGTATTATGCAATGTGTCTGTACTTAGTCTTCTCTTTTAGAACTATAAGCTATCTATATATGTTGATTTAAGATTGTTGATTTGATGGTCATGTCTATGTAGTTTTATCTTACGTTGTGTTTCATGTTATTGGGGTGTTTCACTTAAGAAACCTCAAATTTACACGGTTTGACGAGCCAGCCCGTTTAGTTTTAGTACACCCCAAGCAGGCGGGCACGATCTATTTATTAAACAGGTCAAGTTGGTCACACTTGAACATGGACTCTTTAGAAATGCTTATCTTTACAGAACATAGATAGTTGCTTATGATTTCAAATTTGTATTAAAAAGTTATTTTTACAGTCGTGACAAATACATAATTTGATAATATATAAGAATGTCATAATCTGATTTTCAAGTTTGGGTGTTCATTTTCAAAGTAACAATTTGAGCCAAGCATAGTTATCTCGAACCCAAGCTGGAATATGAGCTTGTAAGCCAAGTTTGTGGCTCTCAAATAGCACATATCAAAGGATCAATATACAAAGAAGAAAAGGATAGAAAATTTATTTGAGCCGGTCAACGAGCAAGCGATCATTAGCTCTAACTTGACTTGAAAATTTATATGAGCCAACTAGTCCCAAATCAACTCAACCTGCATTACAAACGAGTTTTTAGGGGGTGTTTGGCCTAGCTTTTTTTATCTAAGCTTATAGCTTTTTTAGCTAATTTTTACAAAATAAGCACTAATGGGTGTTTGGTTTAGCTTTTTAAGCTTATGCTTATTAGCTTATATAAGCTAATTTTAAGAAGCTTATGGGAACATGGTTTTTTAGCTTATTTGAATAAGCTTATTTGAAGAAGATAGTTTTTTACTCATTACACACAATGATATTATACCCATTCCCATAATACAAAATAACTTAACAAACAACTAAAGATTAATTATTAATTATCAACTTATATAATATAAGCTAATCCAAACACTTAAAAATAGCTTATCAAATGAAAGAAAATAAGCATAAGCTACTTTAAAATATAAGCATAAGCAAAAAAATAAAAGCTAGGTCAAACACCCCCTTAGTAGACTAATAAGGAAATTAAGTTGTTTCGGGTTAAGTGTTGAGCCCAGGGTATATTATTTCCTTGAAGAGATGGGCATAGTTATAAAGCTAAGGGTGAAGGGAGTGGGTGCGGCAAACGAGCGGTGAAAGGGTTTGCCGATCGGTGTACACCACCACCAACCAATGTTGCCGCACGGTTTCATTCCCAATCGGTGTTTCATTGCCGAAGCGGTGAAATGAGGGAAGGAGAGAGTGTGTGTGGGGGGAGTGGGGTCCATGCCATTTTTAACCAATCACACCTTTTTCCTTTTTTTTTTTATAAAAAGTTTACCACTTTACCAAGTGTCTAACCATTGCCAACACTTTTCAGCAAAGTTTAAACTTTTTCTCCTCTCTGACGTGGCACTCTCTGATTGGTCCATTTTAAAGTTTACCACTTTCACCTGTTTAACCACTCCCTTCACCCTAAGGTCCTACTAAATATCAATGTTATTTTCTTGGAGAGAGATGCATATATATGAGTCAAAGTTGGTCTAAAATCTATCAATTGACAGTTGCAAAAACTTTAAATTTATTTAAAAAAATGCTAAGGGGCTGATTGGCAACTTCTGAATGGGTAAGTGCTGAACCAGTAAGAGGTCTGAACTATCAAAAACCAGTATAATGCTTAACCATTTAGAGGCAAATGTCTGATCAATTCAGATAAGAGTTCTTAACCATTGAGACCCAGTATAATGCTTAACCATTTAGAGGCAAATGTCTGAACTATTCAGACATTTGCTCACAAAACAAATAGTTTGAACCATTAAGTGCTGAACCAGTAAGAAGTCTGTCTGAACCATTAAGATGTTATTAAAAGCTGAAACAAACAGCTCCTAATGTTGTAAATATAATGTTTTTTAGTTATAAATTAATTAATCTACCATCTAAAGATAAAAAAAAATGATAACAGAACTTAAAAAGGTGGTATTTTATATCTTAGTTATCACAACAAATAATAAGTTAAGTTTAATTATTAACTTTTCAGTTCTTTATAATATAACATTTTTTTTAAAATTATATAAACTTAATATTGTAATCTTAAAAAAATAAATTAAAGTATGTGTCCTCTTGAAGTTATATAAAGTATTAAAAACCAACAAAAAAAATATGATAAGTAAATGTAATTGTCAAGTATTAAGTTCTCATATCTTATTATATTAAATGGACCAAAATTACGCTTGATGTCCATAAATTATACTGTAATTTTGATGTTATATTTTTAAGAAAATATACGTGTGTTGTCACCAGTAACATTTATCTTAGGGCATGTTTGGCTAAGCTTTTTGAAACAACTTATTGACTTATTGGCTTTTTGGAAAAGTCAGTATGGTGTGACTTATTGACTTTTTCCCTTCACGTACACCCTCATTGCCAAACATCATTTTAGAGCTTACGACTTTTCAAAAAGCCAATAAGTCAATAAGTTGTTTTAAAAAAACATGCCCTTAAATTACCCTGGAAATCCATTACAAGATTTAAAGTTGGTGAGAATGTGATTGTGAAGTGATATGGTATTTGTAATTGGAGTTGGGTAATCCAAAATACTAGGAAGATCATTTCTTAACTCGATGGGAATAAAAGTCAAAAGAAGTCAACTCTCGAATGTGGGTCAAGCTGAAAGTCAACTGAGTACTCGGGTTCATTCAAATAATATTATGGTGTAGCAGCAGATATTTAAGAAATTTATTTGAATAAGAGATGCTATGCAAGGATAGTCAACGAAAGTCATAAGAAGTCAACAATGGTCAACATGTGCATAGATGTTCTCTTTACAAATTTTACACATCAATGAATATGAGGAGAAGCAACAGTGTTCAAGAGGATAAAACTTGAATTATGAAGGTGAGTCTAAAAAGTGATTTTCGGGTGCTCATTAGAATTCAACTAAAGTCAACGTTTGTTAAAAGTCAAAAGTGGGATATTGAAGTACAGAGAGGTCAGGATATGTTTTTTTTTGGAACCGCAGCTATTTTATATAAAACATAAAATAGAACGAGGGGCCAGCAAGAAACTGGAGGACCCGAAAACAAAAAACAGAACGGATATTGAAATATCTCCATCTCTCCCACTTGATATCGCTGAACCGCGTTTATTTTTAAGCCAAACGAAGGATTCCTCTTTTATTTCTTCCACGACCTTAGAGACAATAAAAGGCCTGTTTTCGAAAAGTAAGCCGTTCCGAGCCTTCCATATTTTCCATACAGTTGCAGCAAAAACCATCTCCAAAACTTGTTTATGATAGAACTGCTGTAAAAAAATCAACAGTAAATTGCACTCAAAAGTTAAAAATAATTAAAGTCAACCACAGTTAATAGTATAACAAAAGAAAAAAAGTCAGCGACTGAAATTGTCAATTGCACAACAAAGTCAACAACGATATAAAAGTATTTGAAGAAGGAATTTGGTAAAATGATAGTCAATAGTCAATGGGCAACGAGGTCAATGCCCGAATGCAATCAAAAGTCAACTATACTCAAAAGGATTTAAGTTGCTATTGCTTATATGAGGATGAATTAGAGTTCGTTGTCGTTGAAAGTAGTGAACATTATAACCGCAATTAGAGTTTATGAGTAACCAAATAAGTTATGATTCATAACTGGAATCTTTTGGAGTTTGGTGTTTTGGTGAAGGAAAAATCTGATCAAACGGATTGAAAGCCTCTTGGGAAATCAGTTAGGCATCACGAATGTATATGTATATGTATATGTCTTAGATGTTGATGTGTTGCATTTTCAAGTATTATAGGCATACTTTGTATTTGTTTAAGCGTTGTATATGCTGCCAGTTTTGTTTTTCAAATACATCCAACCTACGTATTTGGCTTTAAGATTATCATATGCATTTTTCATTTGTTTTTTAGTCAAATCCAAGCCAAACTTTTCCTTAAGAACTTTTCTTAAATTATTTTATGAGTCTTTATGCAAACTCAATCCTTTCTACCAACCATGTTTATCTCATCAATGCAAGTCCCTAATAAGCATTTTAGATGCTCATTTGACCATTGTTGTTTCTTTCCCATTTCTATTAATCAACAAACAAACAATTAATATACTAGGCGCGAATCAGTTAAGCATAATCAAACGTTTTAAAGCAACAACATAATAGGCATGACAAACAATTTATCACAATGAACATCTAAATTCCATAATAGAACATCTAATCATAACAAACAAAAAACTCTAACCAAACAATTTATCACAATGAACATCTATATTCCATAACAAACATAAAAAATTAACATAATCATAAGCAAAAATCAGAATATAAATACCAATAATTTCAGTATAACATAATCAAAAGCAAAAATTAACATAACCAAAACAAAAAAAAAATTAACAAAATCATAAGCAACAATTAACACAATCATACGCAAATATCAGACAAAAACACCAAAATATTAACATAATCAAAAGCAAAAATCTAATTATGAACTAACATTAAAAAAACAATTCATAAACATAAATTTACATACCTGTGGTTACAGTCGACTTTTCGGATTGTTATCCGTTTGCTACTTACTTCGATTTGTAACCGTTTTGTACTCCGAGATTCGATATAAATAAAGAGTTATGTTATACTAAATACATTTTCATCACACAGCACCACTGTACGCTTAAACACTTTATAGTCGCAAACGCTCAACGCTAACGCAACATGAATAACAGAGAATTATGCTACTTTACTTGCCGAGTGTGTTTGTTTGTTCGGTAACCACTCTCGCCTTCGCACTCGCTTATCACGCTAAATCGCTAAATCGCAAACGCTATTAATAGTAGTAATGTTATGCTGTGTGTTCTTATATGCTTTACTTGTGTGTGCTTTATATATGTTTACATGGTTATTAACGCATCGCTTGAAACGCTCAAATGCTCACTAGCTCAAAACACTCTGGTGCGATAAATCGAGACACCGAAACGCAACACAACACTATACTTAACATCTAGCTAAAATATTTAACATACTAGTACTAACTAACGCAACAAAACGCATTAAACGAGAATTCTACAGGCGAAACGAGGATTTTCCACACGAAACAGCACCTTCGAACGAAGCCAGCCAACCTCGTATGAAGGCACTGCCTTCGTACGAAGGCAGCCAGCTTCGAACGAATGCCTTCTGTTCGAACCCACTCCCTCTATAAATACTCCCTCACTTCTCCATTTCATTCACTTGCTGCCTTTTGATTCGAAACACTGTCGAATTGCTGTCCGATTGTTTTCAAGTAAGATTTATCATTTTTACATGATTACACAACGTTTTTCACTACGATTTTCCACAAGAATCACTTCTATTTCATCCAAACTCTCTTGTCTTTCAACCAAACTTCATCTTTTTACAAAGAACTTCATCTTTTTCATAAAAACCTTCATCTTTTTCATGAAATCTTCTTCTTTTATCATGGATCTACACTTAACCGAGTGTATTGGGCCTAACTTCGGTTTCCCAAGTTAGAAATCTGCTGATTTCACACTCCCCAAGTGTTAGATCTAAGTAAAATCCTTTAAAAACCCTTTTAAACTTGATTTTCACACTAAAATGAACCTAAAATGTGACATATGTGCTTGTAATCATTGTACAAACTCTGAACAGTTCAATTATCAATAAAATAATGTGATTTGATCCCAATATTTGTTTAATTATGTTTGACATTTTGCACGTTTTGATTTTTGTTCGATTTCAAACTCTATATCGTTTTCTGGAAAGTTATACGCAAACTAATGCGTAAACGTAATCAGTTTAACGCGAAAAACACTCTGGAACATCAACATATGCTTAACATACCTTAAATAACCTTTACATAACTTAGAAATAAGTTTTGAAGGGTTTGGTATGGCAAAAACAAGTTTATTCGCTCACAGAGACTATTTGCGACAAACTACGAAAGTCTGCCGATTCGTATAGTAACGTACACTCCGGAACATGATCATAAGTTAAACATACCATAAATATCCTTTACATAGCTTAGAAATAGGCTTTGAGGGGTTCGGTATGCGAAAATAAACTTATTTGATCAAACAGGGACTAAAAGCGTCAAAAAGTGCATATGTTTGCATTTACGCGCATATCTTACGTTCTGAACATATCCGGACATCCAAAAATTTTTGTAATCATTAAAATATTTTATTTTAGTGATTGAAATGAAAAATTTTGCGACGAATCGCAATTTGGATCATTTTCGCGTCCGTTCGAGTTTTCGTCGTAATTAACCGAATAACGTGACCGTACGACCAAACGAACCGAAATCTGAGATGTTTTCAAACATAATGTCCCCTATACTTTTACAACATTATAGAGCCTTGAAAATTGGTTAACAGGGCTTAAACGTGTCAAAAATTGGCTTAAATACATGCAAGGACTGAATCTGTAATTTCTGAAACTATTGGTCGCTCGCGGGGCGCGTAGACTCATCCTGAGTCTTATATTTTCGGGGTGTTACAATTTTCTTTATCATTTAATTTGATTTTTTTATAACTTTCGTTCTAAGTTTAATTTTTATAAACATTAATGAGTGATTATTCATCTCTAAAGAATAGGTATTTATTGTTACATTTTTTGTTAGATAAAAATTTCTTCTCAAACAATATATATACATATATAGAAAAAGTATATCGTACATTACGGCTTAACGTACTTCACGTACGATAACGTGCGTGATTTGTTCTATAACATGCGTGATTAATGTTTTCAATATGCGTGATTATTGAGTTTCAACATGCGTGATTTTGGATTTTTGAGTTATAACGTGCGTGATTTTAAAATGAACGTGCGTAATTACCTGTCGTACGTGATGTACGTTAAGCCGTAATATTAGTAGCATTATAATTGAATTAACATTTTTTAACAGCTTAGTATAATACTGTATTTTTTTCAACTATAAATACAATTTTTGATAGCCCTTTTGGTTTGCATTTTGTAGTTCTATTGAATGAATTGTATTTATTGTATGACAAACATTATGATATTGTAGTTCTATTGAATGAATTATGTTATTGTATGAAAAACATTATGATATATATAATGATATAAAGTAAAATAACCTTTTAATATATACTAGTGGGTTATCACCCGCGTTCGGCAACGAGTTTGAAACATAGATAAAAGTAAGCAAATTCCGATGGGCTTGTCTACATGAAGATAAAAAAAACCATGTCGTTGTAGTATTCAAAAGTCACATAAAAGTTATCGATTCAGTTTGTTACAGTATCGACGCTCGCTATAACCATAAAAGCTAATATCCGCGACGGGTTCGAAATGTAATTGAAATAACCTATGAAAAATTTAGAAAAACATTACGTTGAGAAAAAAAACTATAACAAAGTGTAAGGGTAAATAATGAAAATTAAAAACAAAGAAAACCTTATTAAATTTGAGGGGCTAAATATGACATTACCAAAGTTGAACGGACAAAGTTGGTTGATGTTGACAACAGTTGAGGGTCTAAACATGCCATTATTAAAGTTGAGGGGCTAAATACGTCATTATCAAAGTTGAGGGGCCAAGCATGTCATTACCAAAGTTGAGGGGCCAAAGTTGGTTGATATGAACAAAAGTTGAGAGCCTAAAATTGAGGGGCTTAACATGTTATTAACAAAGTTGAGGAGCTAAAATTACATTGATCAAAGTTGTAGGGTAAAAATTTTCTTGATGTGACAAAATAGCCTTTGAAGTATATATAGAATATATATATACACACATACATAAACACTATATTATAATATATAAGAGAAGGACGACAATGTAATTTTACATAATTCTAGTTTAATTAATACAACTTTTAAAACACATTTTTTTTTGAACGGTGACTTTCTTTATGAGTGACTCAATGTCACACCGCCTAATCGGCGGCCCTAGCAAAGTCTGCCCACACTTACGTTGTCTTAAACGGGGCCGCGCTGGGTTGGCCAGACTTGGTTACGGCGTTCCCCCGGAAACCGTACTGCCTCCACACGAGTTGCCTTGCTGAAGTAACAGCCGGATGAAAACCGGGGTGCGGCTCAGGATCGAACCTCCCTCGGTGGGTTTGTCACCATCATTACCCAATATCCACCCCAATATAACACAAGTGAGATTTGAACTTTTAAAACACATAATGCAATCATTTAAAACATATTGTTTACTTTTAAACCTACTACCCGATGGATTTTAAACGGTTATAACTTTTTCTTTTATTAATACTTTTTTAGAAAATTACAACATAGAAATAAACATTTTTTTCTCTTCAATTTAAGTATGATATTGTTATATTCTTTTTAGTTGTAGAAAAAATAACATGTTACGTGATTATAAGTGTCTGTATTCCATGCTACATCCCGCATACACCCTCCAATGTGTATGTATCAGTATGTATGTTTTTATGTAAATAAAAATTGAAAAAGCTAATGTTAATTTCCCCTATATTAATTAGAAAAATTTCTTCTCCTCACACTAGCACTATTCAATTTCCTTTGGTTTCTATTGGTGCATACTCTCCACTTCTTTGGTTTTTACTGGTGCATACTTTCCACTAGCAATAACACATTCCACTTCTTTTCATTTGTTTTTCTTTCCTTTTCTAAATTGTTGTACAAGGAAAAGGAAGCATATGAAGAATCGCTATTAATTCCTCTAAAACAAGCTGTCGGCCTTAGCTTCTCCCGCCGAATGCCATGAGGGGCGAACTCCACCACGAACCATACCTTAATCGCCGCTGACCGAATCCAAAAACTTAAGCCCTCCTTCGCTGGAAAACCTTCCATCGTCTCAAATCTATCTCCACTGATCTAACCCGGTGTTGTGGTGGCGTAGTACTGTTGTTCTGTGATGGCGGTGTGGTAGTGTTGTCTTGTCGTGAGGTATCTTGGCCGTTGGCAATGGTGGTTGGACAGTTGCTGGTGGTGGTGAGTGGTATGTTGAGAGAGAGAGAGATTGATTTATGGATACATTCTCAATTACCTATGTGTGATTGTGTGGTGATTATAATACACTGTTTCTGAACTTGGGTTTGGGATGGTGGTGTATGGTGATGTAAAGAGAGAAGATAGAAAGAGAAAAACGATAGAAGATAATTTGCAAAGATATATGTGTTTGAAGTGCTAAAAGCTCTTATATTAAATCTAATACTAATAAAAGAGTCCACTTAATGCCACATGACATTCTCTCATAATAAAGAATTCCACCAAAATGTCATGTGGTAATTTCTTATGCTACATCAACCATAATAAATAATAATAAATTAATTTAAGGACCATTATCTACCTTAATAAATAATTCTAAATAAATCTCATCTCCCTCAAAATAAATTGATATACCATGATGTTTGGATTAATAAATTATATTATATGATATAAAGATAAAAATATAAGACTTACTTTATCTATTGAATATACCAAGTTTACATATTACAGATCAAGATTATTTTCGCCTTTATTAATACGATAAAGGGTCATTATATTTTTTTTAATATGTCTGTATTTAATATGAATATGTTTTAAAATCAAAAGCCTTTTAATCGCTAGTTTATTATTATCAATAACAAAATTATTATTTTATTATTATTATTAGTATCTCCAATTTAATTATTTATGCATTATTATAATAACTTTATTTGGTAATATAACACCTCATTAAGATTAACCACATGTATTTCTAAAACCAAATGATTTAAACTATTAATTACTAGGTTATCACCCGGGAATACTCCCGGGTTGTGAATCTTTATATCTAAAAATTAAATATACATCTATATATATTAATTAATAAAAATATACCATGTAGTTGTGAATCTTTATAACCCGGGAACATCCCGGGCAGAAAAAATCAATTTATAATCTAATTATGTCATTAAATAAATTAAAAGACATGTTTTCAAACGTTATTAAGTGTTTAAATAAATAAGTTAAAATTTGGTGTCAATACTATGCGGTACCAACGTTGAAATTAAAAGACATGTTTTCAAACGTTATTTGCCGTAAAAGAACATTTTTTTTCCATGGGGCGCCTCCTTCCTTTTCTTTACATGTGCACCCCTATGCTATGTGATACGGTACTGGTTAAGCCAAAGCACGTATGAAGAAATGAGTTGAGCCAAACCACTTTTTTACCATAATCCCAAAGAAATAAAGACACTGATGATTTTACCTTTTTTAACCGTAATCCGATTACCAAACCTGACCCAATGCTACCTAAACCGAGTATTTAACACAATTGTACATGAAGCCACACATGACCTAAGTAAAAAACATAACAAAAACTTTCCACATCAAACTTTCCACAACAAAACTTTTAAACACATTAAAAGAAGATAATTGAGATATGTTTTCTTTTTTAAACAACCAACAAATCAAATTTTATTAAAAAAACAGATTAATGCTAATCCACATCCAAAAACAACCGGACAACAAACTACATCATAGACCCAAAAAAATTAACACGAAATTTCGCCAGTTTTCCCATGATAAACCAACGGATTTTGACTGATGTTTAACCCATAGGTACGCCAAAACTTTAATTTCCTACTTTAAACTCTCCACCTTAGGTTGTTTACGGTTGAAGATAATATTGTTTTGACTTCGCCAAATGCACCACACGACCGTTAGAATAATGGAGTAGACAACCTTTCTCCACTTCACAGAGCCTCTCGCTTGCTTATAAAACTTCAATTGGTCCTCGAATTCAAAGAAAAAGAAGCCATAAAGCATGTACCATGTATTAATAAAGTCCCAGATAGTTTGCGTCATCCCACACAATACTAAAAGATGCTCTGCAGACTCCTCATATGCTCCACAAAAGCTGCACGTAATAGACCCAATACTAACACTTCGTCTTGCCAGATTTGTACTCGTAGGCAAGTGATCCAACCCCAACCTCCACGCTAAAAAATGACTTTAAGTGATACCCAATTGTTCCATTCAAAAACCGTGCCATTCTCCGAAGAAGATGTTGAATTCATTTTTTGTTTGAAGTTCTTTAGCAAAAATACACCAGATGCATCCGAACTCCAGACCAATAATCTACTTAAAATTGAACATTCACCCCATGAGAGAGTGAGATGATGACTACCTTATACAACATCTACTCCAAAACCTTTAAATCATTCATGTAGTTGTCTCCAATGGAAGTGCTACCTAAAGAATGGATCAGATTTATCACATGCTATTGAACTAATAAAACAAACATTAAAAGTTCAAAATTCAAATTACAAAAGAAAAAAAAAGTGGCAGAACCGTTATCCCATGGTAGCTAAGACGTTCCCTGAGCCCTCATGCCATAGTTAATAAAGTACAATAGAAAAACAAAAACATTATAACGTTGATTATTAATAAAAAATATTACAACACTTTGTTTATATATACAAAAATGAAGCAAAGCCATTCATCACAAACTTTCATGTAAGATATCCTCGACTTAAATCATATCATACCATGCAATAACACTAAACTTATTGTAAACAACGTATATGAAAAGAAAATATATTAGTAACAAATTGAAAAATGTAGTAAAAACTAAAATAAAATTAATCAATAATATGAATAATACATTAACAAACCTTGTTTGAGCATCAATATTCTCTCTACGGAGCTTTATAAGCCAAGTATTTTCATCAAGAACTTTGATTTCGCGGTTGTTGAAGTAACAAAGGATGTTAAGATTTTGGGAAATGATATGTTTTTTTTTTATTTTTTGAAAAATAAATTACGTTTAAACTGATCATAAACAAACTGCAAGCATGGACTTATTATGGAAATATGAAGTTGAACATTAAAATAGTCACGTGTTTTTGTACCCATTTTCGTTAAACGGGTCCGCCAAACCCGAGTTATGTGAGATTTGAGCGAGATCAGTAAAATAACCACAATAACCCTTCTTGTGACATGAAATCTGATGACAATTAAAATGAATGGCGTATTATTAAATTTAAAAAAAAAACAATATTATAGAATTTGCGATCAGTTATGGTTCAAAAATTCCAATACATCAACTTGATTCTAAATCCAAGTTGTTCCTTATTAAACACCAAGATGGACATACCTCATCTACTCTGCTATCTAGTTATTTTGGAACAAAATAACTTAGTATCATACTAAATTAGACACTACAAAACTAAATTTCATACTTTCATCATAACATGATATTTAAATGAAATGATATACAAACAACTGAAACCTCTAAATAACACATACATAGGTACACCAATACCTTCACCAACGACCCATATGATGTGTAAGAAGATATAGCACAGCTACTGCACATCTGCCCATTACTTTTCATACATCTGCAAGAAAAATAAGGTACAATTTATTATCAAATAAAGTGAAAAAAAATATATAGAAACTTGAATAACAAATAAAAATATTATATTATAAGGTCAATTCACCAACCCCACTCATTATATCCCGCCAACCAATTTAAACCTTTCTAAAGTCGTTTACATAAATAGATCACACGATTTAGGTCTGTTTGGGTAATTCTCAGTGTTAGGTCTGTTTAGGTAATTCTCAGAGCGCTGATTGTAAGTTGCCTAAAAATCTTATTGATAATCCACTCAGCAGAAATTAAGACTAAAATCTTCGATGACACAAATCAAATGCACCAGTGTATGGAAATAGTGTTCATCAAGTTCCACACTCGATCACCTCCTTCTCTTTCCCTCTCTTATCAATGTAAATATGTGAAAGGAAGGTTAACCATTTATTTCCATTCCAACAATTGCACGTTCATCCAAATATGGCTCAGAGTGCGTAAAGGGGTGAGCCCACCATGGCTACAATGAGGGTTGCAAGGTTACAGAAGTAAAAACGCCATTAATAATACTATATCCACTTCTGACATGGATTCTGATGCGGCAGAAGCAAAAGCGACACTAAAGACTGTACCAGATCCTATTTTTCATGATTTTGAAATGAAAATATCCTTTGGTGAAAAACAGGTTTAGGTTGTGTATGATGAAGATGATGGCATGCCACGTTATTTTGCCATGACTCATAATATCATATCCAACAAACCATATAAGATGCAACCAAATAAGAAAGAATCCAAACTTCTATTAAGAAGAATCAATATCACCATGAATAATGTATTAAATGTATTAGAAGTCACAAACAATCAAAGAAAACCTTTAAAAAAGAACCCATAAATAATTAATATCTGCAACCACAATCCGAAGGGTACAGAAATGGTCAAACCCAGTCCAAACCCCATCTCCATCTGATCCTCCTACGTTACAGCATCGTACGTTTCGCGACTGAGTAAATTCAACATCATTAGCCAAAAAAATGAACAATTATCATTTATCCACAAGATTAAAAACCCAAGATACCAAAACGATTTGAAAAAGCTTTTTTTTTCAATATGCCCATATCAAGAGCAGATCGATCTTGTGATTTGCACCTATGTATCTCTGAAAATATATAACAGGAACAAACTTTTCACACAAAAGTTAAAACTTAAAAGAAGCCAATGATGTTAGTTGATCATATGACAATGCTGTATTTCAAAATGTAGGTTATCACCCGGAAATTTTCCGGGTAGGAAAATTTAATTTAGAACAAATAAAAGTATAAAAATAACATTTTTAACCTCTAAAGTATCCTCTTTCCCTTTTCTCGAACATAAATTTTTAATCTTGTTGTAAACTTAACATCACTATTATACTATTTCCAGTACATCAGTAGTTGCTATTGAATTCAATGTAGTAAGTAGTTTCAAAACATTCAAAAATCTGTATCATTTTGAGGCACTGTTTACTTAACAGTCTGACTAAAAACCCACAAAATCACTTAAATTTCTAATGGATCTTGAGAAACCAAAAACGTACCAAACATGCTAGTGTTGAGGCAACCAGAGATAATCTCCATAGAACGTGACTTGGGTTAATATAAATCTTAAATAAAAATGAATATAAAAATAAATACATATCGTATTTATTATCTACCAAAATGTATGTATTTAAATTACCCTAACAATCCATAACATTGATTATAGCATAAGAAATATATGTACTTACATATACAGTTAGACACACATCCACACACAGATGTTTAACAAATTTATATACAACCATTAAAAAGCAGAATAGATTAGACACGTGTAGCTGTGTATTTGAAAGGTCTTGCAACATGTTTTGGCATTATGCTAAATTAGAGAAAGAAAGAGAACAGTGCATCTTCGATGTATGTTTCCTGTGAATAGACCCTATAAATTGTTAGCTATAATAAAGATGTGAGGTACTGAGGTAGACCTCCACTTGACCGGTGGGTTCAAGTGCAAACTTTTCCTTAAATCTTTGGATTCAGTTGACAACCTATATAGAATTAGTTAAATATATTGTTGTTTGGCCAATACGGTATCAATGACCACCAATCCAATCACAAGAACATCAAGGTATCGGTGACCATCAACCCACTCATTGGAAAACTACTTCGCCTAAGCACTATGTTCGTCCTGATGCCGTTTCTTCACCACCACCGTTGCTGTATCTGCGCTATTTCTTTGCCAGTGACAATCTAGATCTCGTTCAATCAACCCCGTTCTACCATCGTAAACTCTTTATACATCAAGAGTAGAAAAACGGAGATGAAGGAGACGATGGCCAAGACAAAGATGGGCACAATTGGGGCATAATGCATTAGCTCTGAGATCAACAAAAACCAACCACAAATTAAAAGCCAAACTACATTGACAATTTAGTGAAAGTCAAAATTAAAATAAGAAACTACCATCTTGGAGATGCAATTTATTGTTGGGTCTACTACTCGAAAAAATGCCAATAAAAACAGTCAGCGGCCTCAGTCTGCGATAATACTCCGTACCTGGTTAATCATGAATAAATAAATTAATCCTTCAAAAAACTCACGGGGCGACTGAAGTTTGTTTTACATGAACATGAGCATTGAGCCAAATGGATAAAGAAAGGTCAAAAGGAATAAACATCCCTATTTGAAACCCTTTCTTTAATCAAAATAGCGATAGCAATTTGAATAGGATCTTTGGTTATACAATCTTAATTTTCAAGCATGCCTACATAAACATTGCAAGTAAATTTAATTAAAAAATTATTTTGACCGGTTTTGCCACCTGTAACCTATTAGTTAAAAAGGAATTTGTCTTGAACTCTGAATCAACAAAAAAACTAAGTAAAGAGAGTTTATCAGATAAATCATTTGCTCTGTTATCAGCTAAAGGCTTATTTATTTATTTTTTTTTTTGTAAGGAAAACACATCAGAATCATTTCTGTTACGTTCACAAATAACATGAAGCAGAGTTGAACTGTGTTGGCACTTTTTGACCGAGTCGTTAATAACTCACCAAGAATACAGAATTTCTTGAGTCTTTGTCCCTCTAAAGTGCAATTTTAAATCAAACCTGGAAATCACAGATGCAGAGAAAACATATAAAAATAATAATAACACAAAATAATTGAAACAATAACAGTTGGTATGACGTCAAAACACCATACAAAGAAAGTAATAATAAGAAAACATGTATTAACAAATCCTAACATACAAATATCTAATCAAGGTGGCAAGTAACGTAACTTGGAATCATTGATACATGTGAAAAACAAACGATTGTCTTCAATTTTTAACGATACAACCAGAATACATTTACTCTCAATTTAGGTTGTGTTTTATATCAAACGGGTCATACAGATTTTTTTAGAGAAAAAGGAACCCTTCTAGATTTGTTTTATTCAAAGCTTTGGATTACTATTTCCATAGTCATAAATAGTGCATCAAGCATTAATAACTTTTTAGAAAAGGAAGAAGTGATTTTGGGTCAGCACAAACAAACCAACCCAGCTCACTTTAATGAGTACAAAAATTTCATATCAGCTTAAACCCTTTTGAACCGATTACCTGACCGATCATCCACTCAACAGCCATAAAGCACATTAAACTCCTTCAACATAATCAAATTCACAAAAACTCAACTTTTATAAGACCCGCATAGCTTCAATACATTCAAATGTGTCAACTTCCATAAGAATTAAAATTTGTTCATTAACTATTAGAAGCAGAGAGCTATGTGGACGAAGACTTAAAATGGTCAAAGTCAATCAAAAGTAAATGTCAACTTTTAAATATAATATACGTTTTCTAGAGCTTTTGATGGTTAAAAAGAAACCTAGTTAAACGAAAGTACTGAACATAATAGCTTCTTAGGTTAATCACAAAATCATCTGAAATTGGTACATAAATGGGTTGACTGCTCAAAATTCAAACTACATTACTCTTATCTTTGGAACAAAGGGGCATGGCAAAATAACACATACCACAATTATGATACTCTGAGAGTTGTTTAAAGGTAGTTACTTGAAGGCTTTCGGAAAGTAGACAACTGCGTAGAGCACTTGAAATAAAATAACCAAAAAACATCTATTAAGAGTAAATGAAGGATTTAACTTCTCAAATCAAAGCACTTGAGAATTTAATGCAAAAAAAACTTGTAAAATGGAAAAATAGCATACACGTGTCTGTGTATCACAAGTGTAAAATCTAACATGTGTTTTTTCTGTACAATTCGAAATAGACTGAGCCAGACTCACCCGAATTTTTTGTCCAGATTTTTTCCTTTTTGTAATAAAAAATAGGTAGTGTCATACATGATTTAGGAGGTTGGATGTAATATAAGGATTCATTATACCCGTTTCATACATGTCCCAGTTAAGTTTAGCAAATTTTGGTTGACTTGACCAAAGAACATACACTCGTACCTACAAAAATGCAAACATATAGATATAATTAGACATAGGTATAAATAAATTAGATTTTAATATTGGACAAAAATGAGTAAATAGATCAACCCAATCTCTCCCACAAATGTAATTCATGTTGTAACCGAGACCTTAAGACACAAACCATAATTTTTCTTAATAGAGACAATGTTTGACTCGTCCACGTACAGATGGCAAATCCAATCCTTTTGCTTATCTGGGTTACGTTTATTTCTAACGTTTTCAATATGGGTTGAACCGTTCGAAACTCGAAAGTTACCAAAAGTGCAATTTTATTGCTTACAACATATCGTTTGGTAATAAAATTTAATCATACTATTTCTAAAAAGGATTTTAAATATTTCTAAAAAGAATTTAAAATTGGATAAAAAGTGAACAGGAGTTAAAAGAAATGGTAAAATATGATGTTGTCAAAGCCGATTCTTGATAACACTTTTAAAACTTGAAAGAGATACACCTGAATATCGAGAAGAGTGAAGTGCAATTTGTATTTGTTAATCAACTTGCTTCGGGATTCAAACCTGATCAAAACCAAAACATAGATCCACTCTTCTAGCAGCCATTTGACAGCCGGCTTGATAAAGAAATGTAGTGTCAAGTAATGCCACAACCTTCATAGGTTCAAAAAAATGAAATGTACAATTGATTATCTTCTATAGCTACAAAACAAAAAGTGAAACTGAAACAAATGGTTCAGATAAATGGAATATACAATATTAATTAATTATTAAAAATATAGACCACAAAAATTAACTAAACCTGTTGGTTTGTTCTTCCACATCTAGTCTTGTGCTCCCTTCATCCCCTTTAGTAAATGAAAATCAGTCTTCAAACTTGTCACAAAAATAGCAATCACAATCACTTTAGCCTTCAAACATGTGGCAAATTTTGTGATAATTAAAGACTTCACATAAATCTCACTGTCGGTTCTTGATAACAATTTTAAAACATAAAAGACACGCACCTGAATATCGAGAAGAGTGAAGTGCAATTTGTATTTGCTAATCACTTGCTTCGGGATCCAAACCTGATCAAAACCAAAACATAGATAAAACAAACATGAAAAAAAATGAACATGAAAAGAAAAGCTCACCATTAGCCTTACGAACAAAGTAAAGAAACAAAACATACCAAAAAGCTTGGGCGGAGGTTGCAATTGAAAAAATCATCGGAAGTAATACCAAGTAGCATCCTAATGCAATTTGAACCCTAATAAGGAACACACAACAATCAGAGATATCATATACCATATGTTTATAAGGTATTCCATTGAAAAATTACCTCAACAACAGTAATCAAAGTCCTTTCAAACAAACAGATCCACTAAACTATCCCGACTTTAGCAGTATACTGATGTGATTACTACCTTAATCAGTTAAAATCTAAAACCTTATTGATAAAAATAACTTGTGTACCTGCTTGTAGAAGTCATGTGAGAGACCGGAGAGTATTCCGGCACCGTCGCCAGTGTTCTTCTGACATCCGAAAACTATCAACATAACAATTGCCTTAGGTTCCAGATTTATACAAAAAAAAAAAAAAAACATACGTAGATTATATTATAGATAAAAAAAAACTTACCGAATCGTTGCTTTAGAGATCTAGGGTTCCAATCGTTGCCGAGAGCATTGAAGGAAGAACACAGATGATCGAACGGTTGTTTACCTGATCGGGTTCAACATACAGAAGATGATTGGGATAGGATTTTGGTTGTATCAACTGATTCGATTAACAATATAGTAGATTAACAATAAGAAAAACAATTATCAGAAGAAGATGATGGTACCTGATGGTTGAATCGTTTAGAATGGGTTCTCTTGAACCAGAAAGGCGGCTATGAAGGAGATGTCTAGAGTTCATAAAAGAATGTGTTATACCTGGTTCGTAGATCGGCGTCCAAATAAACTCACAAAATGCATTTAGAATCAATGGTTGAAGCAGAGAAAAGGCAAAGTAGAGGATCAGAGAGATGGGGATGGAGTGTATTAGGGTTTGGAATGAAGCGTGAGAGAGAAGATGGATATCAAAATTAGGGTTTCGAAGGTGCAAAAGCGTGTTATATATGTAACCCGAATCTACCATATATCCGAACCGACAACAGCCGGATCCCGCGTCCAAAATCTTTTGTTTGTGTGTTGAGAATTGAGATGGATTTCCCTCCTAAACTAAAATGCCACATCAGCCTATATGGCCAAAGACAAATGCCACATAGCCCAAATCAATCTCATTTATATATATATATAGATATATAGATATAGATTGACAAAGATAATAAAATTACAAATAAAACATCAAATCTAATTTAACTTTTAATATAGGATTCCAATTATTATCACGTGTCACTCTTTCCTTTAACCTTACAATTTAGATTTACATTTTATTTTAAAATATTTTTTAATCCTTATCCTTAATAATATAATAAATTTAATTTAAACATGTTGATGCACTATTTAATTAATATTGTTAGAGAAATACAATGTATTTTATAAAATATTACCGTAAAATAAAAAATACAATAATTAAATCTTTTTTTACTAAATCACCATTAATACACGGGTCTGTAACATTTATAAATTAAAATATTATTCTATCTAAGTTTTTTTTATATTTAATCCGTGTAATATACGGGTTTATAAGCTAGTACAATAATATTAAGATGATCAATGAGAAAAAAACACTGATTTTATACATCAAATTTGAAGTAACGAAAATTATGAAAATGGGCCCTTCAATATATAACAAGAGGTTTACAAACATGGGGATGAAATTCGAAACAAATAGTTAATCACAAAAAAGAAACTATTTTGTGTAACAAACTTGCGTGACTTAACATTTTTACGTATGTTTTTTGTTTGGTTTAGCGGCGCTGTCGCAACGCACGGGGTCCTAATGTCACAACCCCCGACCCCACCCCGGGAGCGGGAGCCGTGAGCCAGTCTGATGGTATCGGTGTTTATAAATTTCGCAGCGGAAATTTTCATCAGGACCGTAGTTAGGAAATATTTTTATCAGAGTTAAACACCAAAAATATTTAAAATAATTAAATGGAATACATCCAAGTTTTTCTTGATAATACATTTAAATTCACAAGTGGGACAAAACCCGATTTTCGTTATAGTACATTATTAGGGAATAACCCTAATTATTGAAAACAATTTTCCTTTTTAATTAGGTAACTTTTATAGCCACTTTTCTAAGCCTTCAGTGCTCTCCAGCTGGCTTTTATGGGCTTCACACTAAGTTACCTGAAACACGTGTTTAAAAACATTTTATCAGCGAGAAATACTGGTGAGTGTGTGACAACTCGGAGTTCCAAGGTTCTTTACGTGTATGTGTTACCTTTATTAACGTTCTGTCAGATGTTGCAATTATGTGTTTATGTGTTCGTTATGTGAAACTCTAATAAAGGTATCTGCTATGTTTGACTGTCATGAATGAATAAATACGATTATTAACCACACCCTATGTCGGGTCGCACACCCCAATCACTCTCGCACACTTTTGGTCCGTGTACACTTGGGCCTAAGGCCACACCCCTCTTATAATAAGTTTGGCCCATGTATTTTAAGCCCAAACTGAGCCGACCCAAACCCCCTTGTATGTTAACATCTCACGTAAATGATTGATGCCTTGCATAACCTCATTTAATTATACATCATACAAGAAATAACAAACCCTAGCTCTCCTCCTCCTTCCTTTTTGAGCGATGGCAGTTCTTCAAGTCGGAGACCCCCCCTGATTTTGGTCATCTCCTCTCCCACCGTACACCTCTCGGTCAGTTATCGTCCATGTTGATTAAGTTTGATGGTGATAATTGATCATGTTACCTCGTGTGATTAATTGCATGAATGTTATCTAATAATTAGTGGGTAGGATTATGTGTTGATGTGTTAGAAGTTGTTGATGTTCTGTTAGTGATTTCGAATTGCATGATGATGAATAATAGTGGAATGATTATGTTGATTCGATTGGAATTGAATATGGATTAACCTGATAATTGCCATCGATTAATACTTGAAAATATGAAACAAAAATAATTAAATGATGACAATCTGATTGTAAAAGTTATGAAAAAGAAAACGGTCCAATGCATGTGAAGATAAATGGTTGCTGTTAGTGCATGCATCTGTCGACTTTGTCTTGTATCGAGTTTTACATTAGATTGTATAGATCAGGGCTCGTAGATTGAGAAAATAGGAGAGTTTATAGCTGATTTCTCTTGAAAGTGAGAATGTAAGAGATTCCGCTTGAAACAGTTTGGAGCGAAATCAACATCATTGTGATTTCGCTTGAACCATTTCAAGCGAAACCCCTTGGCCTATAAATAGCCATTCCGAGCGACATCATTGTAACAATTGCTGATTTCCATACCGAGGTCCTGCTGGTGTGACGTTTGCTTGTAATCATTGTTAATTCAATATACAAGGTGTTTAAAGTGAAGATAAAGCTGTTTTTAAGTCAGTTTCTTGTTTTCCGCACCTGAAACTGATCAAAACTCCTCTGATAGACTCATTCGGGTCCATACACGATCCTACAAGTGGTATCAGAGCTCAGGAGGAGGAGTTCTGCAGATTACAGCTGATATTTGTTGCATTTTATATCTTCTACACCTTATTTCATCATTTCAGGAAGTTTTAACGGTCAAAATTTGTTCAAATTCTCACAGATTGTGTAAAAATACATATTAACAAATCCTTGAAAGAATCAAGCTAAAATTCGGACTAAAAATGACATAAACAGACCTTCGAAGTGATTCCGCTCGAACAGATAAGTTTCTATTTTCGCTTGTAATTGCATTGATTCCACTTCAAATGGGACATTCCGCTTGAAATACCTGCTAGTTCCGCTCCAGGGTACCGTTTCTGAGATTCCGCTTCAAAGGTGTTGTTGATATTTTGCTTGAAAGTTCAAATTGTTGGTTCCGCTTGATAGCAATCTAAGTGATTTCGCTCCAGAGGATTCAGTTAGATATTTCACTCCAAATTGCATCTTGGTGATTTCGCTTGAAAGAGTGGTCTGCTATTCTGCTTGAATTTGTTCAGGGTTATTCCGCTTGAAACAACTGTTTTTTGAAATACGTGCTATTGAAAAATGGAGAACGAGTTCTACAACGCGTTTGCTACTCCGACTACTCCGACTGTCATTGCTCAAGCCATGAATTTGGAAAACGAAACATGAACTACTCAAAACCCCCGAAACTAATGAGCATTGAGGAGTATTATGGATGGAAAGATCAGTTCGAAAACTGGGTTCAGGCAAACCATTTGAGGTCATGGGAATGTATTTTGAAGAAGTATGTCTTGCCAAGAACTGATTTGCAAGTTGAGAAAGCAATATCTGAGTTTACTGTTCAAGAACGGGATATGTACAAAGCTGAGAAAATGATGATCAGTCTATTACAGCAAGCCATCAAAGAAGACATCTTCATATTGCTTCAGCACGACAAAACTTCAAAGTCAATTTGGGATGCTCTTAGAGTCAAGTTTGAGGGTAGTGAACACATGATTAAAAGCAAGAAGGCACTGCTCAAGAAAGAATTTGATATCTTTACAAGTTTGCCAGGGGAAGATACTAAGAAGCTAATCGAAAGATACTACCACTTAGTTAGATCCATGTCAATGTTGAGCATAACAAAAGATCGTGAAGAATGGGTAGACAAATTAGCTGATGCATAACCGCAAAAAGAATGGGGAACTTACTTGATGATCTTAAAGAACACTAGGGTTTATGATGGGTTAACAATTTCTCAGTTTATTGAGAAGATTGAGGGTCAAGATTTGGAACAACAGAAGATCGCAAGGATGAACAGTCCAAGTGGTCAACAGGATGTAAAAATGTACTACAAAGGCAGTGTTCCAGAAGTTGAAAGAAGCCCGAAAATCCAAACTGCATTTAGTGCTGGAGATTCGTCTGAAAAAGTTGATCAAAGTTCTAAAAGTAGCAGTGGTTTCTCTTCATACCCGAGTGTCAATCCTAAAGATACTACATCAAGTTTCCATTCTCAAAGCACAAAGACAGGAAATGGTTATGTGATACAATGCAACATTGCTTTGAATCTTCCAGACGGCCAAAGTTTTTCAGAAGAGGTTGCAAAAGATCACATGGCTCTACTTGGTTCCGTGTTGCTATCTTATGAAGGTTTAGTGGCTGGACGGATCGGGAATCCTATGCTAACAAAGGAGGATTACGATCAGATAGACGCTGAAGAGATGGAGCTAATGGACATCAAATGGTGTTTAGCTAGTGTCCTTAGACGAGCTGAAAAGTTCAAGCTGATTACTGGAAGAAATGACTTTCTTGATGCACATGTGTCTACTTTAGGTTTTGATAAATCTAAAGTTACTTGTTTTCGATGCAGGGAGAAAGGCCATTTCAAGAGGGAATGCAAGAACAGAGAAGCTAGTGAAGTGAAGAATCCATTCGGAAAAGACGACTACTACCGGAAAGCCATATATCAACAAGTTGGTCAACAGCTACAGCAAGAACCACAGGTGGCTCATGGTAGAAAAGTGATCGAGGATTCAAAGAGAGCATGTCTAGTGGATTTTAACTGGAACAAATACATATCACCCGAAAGCAAAGCATGCTTAATCAATCAAGATGATGAAAGGCTACCTGAAGGCTTTAGCTGGGATATGTTTGTGGATGAGAATGGAGAATTCAAAGCTTTCATTGCAAAGATTGTGAAGGAACCTGATATGTTTACTGAATGGATGAAATCTATTGGTGTTAGTGTGAAAAATGAAGATGAAAAATTTGTTTCATCAGAAGAATGCTCACAGAGTACAGATGAAAATTTACAAAGTGATGAAAGTTCAGAAAATTTAGATGAGATTTCAGAAAGAGAAATTGTATTCGATCAAACACCATCTGATTCTGGTTCTTCGGATGATAGTTCTGACAAATCAGTAGAGTTTGATCATTCACCAACTGATGACAACAGTGATGATGAGGAAGAAAAACATATTAATGTTGCAAAATCTCATCTCTCTCTTGAAAGTTTTCATTTTTATTTTGCAGATCGCTTGGAGAAGCTGAAGGAGAAACAAGCTGCAAAAGAACAAAAGAAAATGGAGTCTGAAAGTGTTTCTGAAAAGGATGAGATTGTTCAAAATGAAGAAGTTAAAGTTGTTGCTGAGGAAACTGCTGAGACTGAAAAGGTGACTGAAGTAGAAAAAGTTGTTGAAGTTGAAAAGATTATAGAAATAGAGAAGATTGTGGAGGTCGTCAAGCCTTGCTTGAAGTGTTTGGAACCTTGCAAGGAATGTGCAGCTAAAGACGAGAAGCTGGCAGAGTTTGAGAAGATGAAGGAATAATTACTGTTCAATCTTAACTATGTAAAGGAATCATATGATGTTTTGAACAGAACAGTAACTGGTCTTCAAAAGACAAATTCTGAGAGAGAAGATACTTTAACGATGATGAATGCTACGATGATGTCGAAGCAAAAAGCTATAAATCATTACATCGAAGAATGTGCTACACTAAAACAAGAGTTGGAGAAGGAGAAAATTGAGAATGAGAGAATCAGACGCTTATTGCAGAGTTATTCTAGTTCTGATTATCTTATTGATCGAATTTATCCTACTGTTGCAGGTTTCGAAGCATTCAATAATGAGAAGACAAAGATGAAAGATACTGGTAAGAACCCGAGTGTTACCTATAACAAGTGTCCGCCTCCAATCTGGGAAGGTTATTCTCCTAGAAAACCAAATGAGGAGCAAGTCGAAAAAGCAGTCAATCTAAAGCTAAAAACCGATACAACTGATGATTTACCAAAAAACATTGACGTTACTTTCACATCGTCTGATACTGATCATGAGTCTAGTTAATCAAAAAGGTGGTCGATAAGGTGTTGGATACTGATGAGGAGTCTGAGTCAAAATCTGAGTCTGGAGGGTCAAGTTCGTCAGTTAACAGTTCAAAATCGTCGGTTAAACGGTCTTACAGTAAAGAGTTTTTGTTATCAAAATCGAATTTGGATGATGAAACATTTGAAGTAGCATATACTTTGAATGATTCTGACAAATTATATTCTGACAAAGAGTTTCCAATAAGGAGTGTTAGATTTGAAATGATAAAAAAGGTTTTCAAAATGACAGAAATTAATATTTCTGAAATAAAAGATTTAAATCTTACTGGAAAACCTAAAAAATACACTTCAAGAGTTCAACAACGATTAAACAAGAAAAAGGGTTACAATTCTGGTTCTGGTTTTCAAAAGAAATCAAACCATAATGGTAGCTACAAAAAGAAAGGCTTAGGTTTTATTCCACATGAAAATTATAAAAATGATAAAATTTCTAAAACACACTCAAAATTTGTTTCAGGAGGAAGTGCTGAGGAAGAATAGAAGAAACCGTTCTGGAAACAATCAAACCAGGAGTTTCTTGCTGAACAGAAGAGAAAAGGAACTGGAGTTTTTCACAGGAAGGATACTCGAACTTGTTTTAAATGCAGTGAAGCTGGTCACATTGCATGGAATTGTCCGACAAATGCTAAAACAAAACAGGGAGTTTCTGAAAAACTCAAAGAAAAGGTTGTTGATGTTGAACCACCAACCGAAAAATTCAGAATTTTTGAAAACTCAACTTATGAGGTTGGTGAGTGTTCTAAAATGAAGTTTTACAAAAAGAAAGCCAAAGACAACCAATTGTGGGTTGTTAAAAAAGTTGATGAGAAAGTCGGCGATGAATCTGATTCCACAAAATCAGTGGAGCCACAAGTTGGGGTTAAAGAAGAAAAATCTGTGTCTTCAAAAGATGATGTTGAAATTCCATCTTTGAAATTTGAAGATATTAAGCAACAAGTTGGTAAGGTTGAGATATCAAATCAATTCTTTTCTGATCAAAAGGAATTTGATATTCAGAAAACATTCAATGGAAATGTTAAGAAAATATTTGGGAAAATGATTGATGGGAAAGTGAAAGGGGTTAAAGATTTTTACGCAACTAAGAAAGCTACATATAACCCTACTGAGCAAGAGCTAAAAACACTCAAGGCTGAAAAGACTTGGGTGAAAATTCTTTTTCCTTGAAACTCAGGACTATGCCGGAGATCCCAAGTTTGTAATCGTGGATCAGGAATCGGCATCTTTCTTGTTAAGATAAATTTTGTGAAAGATTTAAAAAATTGTTGAAATTTTTACAGGTGATGGACTTTGCCGGAGCTTTCAGGTTGGTAAGTGTGAAGCAGGAATCGGCATCTTGATTGGTAAAATGGTTTGTGTAGATGATTTATTCCTACATGTGATTAAATGTTTTTGATATACTTACAAGTGGTAAGAGGTTGATTCTGACAAAGTGATTACTCAAGGTCATTAGTTTGAACTTGATGTAATCCTTATACAAGAGATTGAATGAACAATATGATGAACAAATCCCTACAAGTGGTTTTTTTTATCAAACCTACAAATGGTAAAAACAAACTTATTTTCCAGAAAAATCATTTTGATTAAAACAAACTTAAGTGTTTTGAAATCATAATGAGAAAATAGTTTGTTGAAAGGGGGAGTTCTGATTGTTTATGCCTAGTGGATGGCGAATTGATGCGATTTGATATCGGTTGTCAAGTTTTGTACAGTTTTTTTTCAAATTTTCTTTAAATGTGTTTGCATTTTAGGGGGAGTAGAAATTTTTCAGAAAATCCAAAAACATTAGAAAATTTGAAAAATACAAAAACATGATAAAATGAAGATGAGTTTTGGTGTATAAAAGAGGAAATGATAGTACATCAGTGGGCGTTCACAACATGCTAAAGAATTGGAAAGTTAAATATGTGATAAACAATCTCACTGCGGATATGCCAGTAGGTTTTTGCACATTTAGTAGATTGTGACGAGATATAAACCTAAATTTCAAACTGGCTTAATTCGTGGGTAACAACTTCTTGGATATATGGGTAACCCCCGAAATCTTGTTTGAAAGGTCCCTCTTTCTGAGATACTAGGTCTTTATGCTTAGTGACATCTGGGGTATTATCCCGGGACTTCTGCTGAATGGAAATTCTGACCTAGTCCCCGCATAATACTTTCCGCAATATGCTTGAAATATAGCGCCGCCCTTAGCAAATTGATGAAACAATAAAATTGATAGTCATTGCTGTTGTAAAAAAGATCCTCTAAAGGGGACGCACCAAAAGTCGAAGCCGTCATCTCTCTGTGTATACGGAAGTATCGACCTGAGCTCTCACGGCCCTCGCATTTTAACTCCTTACAGATATCATCTAGGTATACTCACCTGTAAGACTGAATATTGGGATCTGGATACGGGAGTATATTCAAGTAGTGGGACACGCGATTAAGTTTAAGTGCTTAAAACATTAATATCGTATCTCGAAGCAGTTGAACTTTGTGTGAAAATTTAAGTGGACCAGTATACTGACAATCTAGGTGAATTGTTTAGAACTTAAAATGAAATGAAGCTTAACGGTGTTGGTGATTTGTCTCAGTAACTGATATGATCCTCTTACACAAACTCACAAAAATATTGTCTGTAAATATTTCTTTACTACATTTCTTATTATCTCAAAAATCCAAAAAGATTTTTAGTGTGTTTTAGCATAAATTTTTGAAAAATACAAAAAGATTTTTGACAACTGGTGTTGGAAAGCTGATTTTCAAAATTCCAAGTGCTAAACATGATGACATTTTGTGAGGGAGAGTCTGTGTTTGAAATCAAATGCATTGTGATCAAATTTACAAGTGGTTCATCATGCGTGTAGTGAGAGGGAGTCTGAGTTAGTGCATGCCTCTATTTTTTTAAATGTGTAAATGTGTGAAATTTACTTTGAGGTAGAGATTGTGCAGATAACCTTAGCTAGACGAGATCCAGGTTACGATCTTGGAACAACGTTAAAGTTGTGTGATGGAAAGCCAGGTTTATTGATCCTGAGAAGCTTGTGTTTGAAGAGCAAGGTTCCGATACCTGAAGACTCTGAGGACAAAGCATGAGCTAGGCAACAATCTTGAACCGGGGAAAGTCAGATTACGATCCTGAAGCAGATGATGCTGATGAACTAAAGGAATGCCAGCACATTGTTAGGGGGAGTCTGTCAATGCTGAGTGAAAGAGTGAAGCCCAGAGAGTGATCAAGACTGAAGATGCAAAGACTCGACACGTAAGACTCGTCAACATCTGAGGGGAGTCTGTTAGTGCATGCATCTGTCGACTTTGTCTTGTATCGAGTCTTACATTAGATTGTATAGATCAGGGCTCGTAGATTGAGAAAATAGGAGAGTTTATAGCTGATTTCGCTTGAAAGTGAGAATGTAAGAGATTCCGCTTGAAACAGTTTGGAGCGGAATCAACATCATTGTGATTTCGCTTGAACCATTTCAAGCGAAACCCCTTGGCCTATAAATAGCCATTCCGAGCGAAATCATTGTAACAATTGCTGATTTCCATACCGAGGTGCTGCTGGTGTGACGTTTGCTTGTAATCATTGTTAATTCAATATACAAGGTATTTAAAGTGAAGATAAAGCTGTTTTTAAGTCAGTTTCTTGTTTTCCGCACCTGAAACTGATCAAAACTCCTCTGATAGACTCATTCGGGTCCATACACGATCCTACAGTTGCTAAGTTTGAAAACCTTGAATGAAGAGAAAGTGGCGGCCATGTGATTGTAATCTTGATAAATATTAGTAATATGCATGATCAGGGTGTGTTTTAGAGTTGTGTATAGATTGTTTTATGCTGAATAAATGAGTAGTGGAGAATCGGCTAGGTGGTTAAACATTAGACCAGAAATTGTGATGACGATTAATCGATGATTCAAGCTTCATGTTAGGGTTGATTGAGAATGATGAAACGTTAAGTGATAAACCTGACTTATGTGACTCAATCCTAATGTCAAAGAATTAGGGTGCTCATACATAAACTATTAATGATTCTCATGAAATATAACATATGATCATAGCTGTTTGGAATACGCATAAGAGTTAGAATGGATTGATGATGGGTGTTTACTAAAGTTATGGTGATGATTGTCATTTTTAGATTTCGAAGATTATGGTGAAACTGTTTGTGGAATTAGGTTAATTGTGTATTGATTGATAGTGCAAAAATAAAATGTAACTGAATTGCGTAAACTAAGGACACGGTTAACTAGCATCGCACACTAACACTGAACGTACACCATTAATTTGGTCGCATACTTTCGTTTGGGCCGCACAACAAAGTAAGTTACTTGAATAATTGGACTATACATATACTCATTTGGGCCGAGCACTAGGGCTGGCCACACATTGATAGGGATTGCACCTTGGCCCATGGGTCAAAATACGGGTCGCGCACACTAAACCCAATCGTGCACTTTGATGGGTTGAATACAGGTGGGCTGGGATTCGGGAACGGGTAGCATTTGAATCACACACCAAGCCTGTTAGTTGAACACTTGAGTTAGGCCATGTTAATGGGCTGCACGCTTCTGAATGATTTGTGTATTTTGAGGTCGCACGGTACGGTGTGCGACGGATATGAAACGCTAACCGTTACTTGCCAATATGAAAACAAGAATTTGCATTATGAGACTCGCACATGACCTGAATACCTGCTACGTATGATAACCATGAACTGTTAGGATCACGATTAACTGATGTGATTAGTATTATGTTGCGTGTATTGTTGGTACGTTACTTGTACGTTATGTGCAAAGAGGGTATGTGATTTATGTGTTATAAAACTGACTGATGCTGGTAATTATACTAGGATCCGGTTGATCAACTGTAAATACGTAACTAATCTTACCGAGCAAACCAAAGGTGAGTTCACTGCTCTTTTTCCAAGCATGCATCCCGGGGAGGGATATCGGGTAACGTTCCGGGGAGGAACGCTAGTTCATTGGGATGTTTGTTATTATACTCAGTTTCTATCATATAAGACCCCTTACATCTACCGACAGTTGCTGGGGAGGCAACGAGGTTATTAGTTGATAGCGCTATTAGGTTTGGCACCCTCACACCGTACCGGGGAGGACGAGCGTGAACTAATTTCCTTAAAGCATGACCAATGTTTTGATAGAGACATTGAGGTTGGGCAAATACATCTTGTAGCCATTACGGTAATCGAGTTAATAACAACATCAAATCAAATCGTTGAACTGTTTTATACACATATCTGGTAACTAAACTCGTTAACAAAACTTTGAACTCACCAGCGTCGTCTGACACACTTGTCTGCATGCTTACAGGTCGTTAGATTTCTGAATTTGGACTTGCTATCTGGGAGCGATGGAGTGGTCATGGATCTAGACTCTTGGATACTCGCTTAATTGATTATGAACACAATGTTTGAAACAATTGCATTACTATTTACTTTATGCTTTCGCTGAATACTTACTTTGATTTAACTCATGATCTGGATTTATATTTTGAAGTGAATGGAATGTTTTTATTAAATATTATGCGTAGTTCAATGTGATTGGTGGCTTGGATCCTGGTACGTCACACGACCCGCGGTGTATCCGCATGTGGTAATTTGGGGGTGTGACAGAGTGAATCCCAGTTTAATCGAAACAGGTTTTATCATTTTACAGCATTGAGGGCGATCTCGCAATTACATTTGTTTATTTTCTACCTTAATTACCACCCACGGTACTGTCAACCCGACTTGTGGTCATGTTACTACTCACATTGTAGTAACAAATTTTGTATACAAAACCCCAATATACCTGTGACAACTCGTACTTCAGAACCTAGTTTTGTGTTAATGTAACGTATGTGGACCCTATGTGATTGTATGAACTTTGACGATTAATGAAATGTTATGTTTGATATGTGTTTATTGTGTAACGAATGTATGTATATAATATGATAGCATTAAACGAGCCCAAGCGCACAACTCAACCCGATCGCACAAGCCCATTCGGGCTACACTTTTTGCATCCGAACCAAGGGCAGGCCATGATGGGTTCGGCCCACCCCCTTGTGTCGCATAAACCATGAGGAGAGTGTATACTCCTCATTTGTTGCAATCTCATAGCACACACACAAAACCCTAATACCTCTCCCTCTCTCTCGAACCCGACGGCAACAACACCCATTCCCCATTGAGGAGTTTCTTGATTCGGATCACCCTTTCTGTTTTATCTTCTAATCGGTAAGTGTTCTTATTATTGGTTATGTGTTTGATCGATGTTTTGATTGAAGGGATTCTACATGATAGCCTTAGGATACTTCGTAATTGATTGATGGTATGAAATCGGTTCACATGTATAGTATTGTAGATCAATATAGGATTGTTAATCATTTGATGTTGTTAATGATCTAGAATCGATTACATGATTAATCAGTTGTAGACTAATATATATGGATGAATTGGTTGGTTTATTACATTATTAAGCATGCTAGTGATTTAGATTGTGAGCCATGATTGAGATGTTTAAGCGTTATGATTATTGTTCATGTGTTATTCATAATTAGGGTTCATGAGAAATCGGTTAGAATATGCTTGTTTGATCGATTATTGTTTGGTTTGGAAACTGTTAGTAGTTGATTGATAACTTCATGAATGGAAACAATATAACTGAATGCATGATTTAAGGAAATTCACAACCGATCGTACAAGATCAGTCGCACAAGTGCCATCACACAAGCTTTTGAATCACACAAGAGCTCAATCGCACAAGGCGACTGATCGCACAAGTGTCAAATGCACAAGCACAGTCGCACAAGATAGGTACATCACACAGGGCACACAGTACTGCTAGGTTATGCATGATCGCACAAGATTTGTGGATCACAAAAGACAGTGTCGATCGCACAAAGTCTTGGGCCTTACACAGTGTTTTGGACTTAACGTATCATTGGGCCGAATGGCCCAAATTCCAGTCGCACAAGTCGTCCGGATCGCACAAGACATCCGGACCGCACAAGATCGGCATATTTATTTGGGCCGGGTTATTCTATTGGGCTTCATTTAGGGAATCGCACAAGACTAATGGGCTAATGAACTTGTGCGAGCCCAACCTTCTGAGTCGCACAAGTTGGGTATTAGGTGGACTTGACTGTTTAAGTGATTTACGTGTTTGCCATGATCAATACGTGTTCGTAACCTGTTAGCTTATGTGTAAACATACGTGCACTACTTGAACCTAGACCTGACTTGTATGGTAACCATGTTAGGACGTGGTTGACCCTAGCAGCTCGATTTGACCTTTCGTTTATCTGCCGAGCTAACCTAAGGTGAGTTCACACTTTCTACAAAGCATGGGATTCCCAGGGGTTGGGAATGGGTTAAGGAATATGGATTCCTCGTCCTTATTGGGTAGGACAGTACGGGTTCAGGAATGTAATTCCTCGTCCTCATGGACAGTTAAATTTCACTAGACCAAAACTCTATCACGAAGTCCCTCCTTTTTATATCGACTTAATCGACGGGCCAATGGCGAGCGGGTCATTAGTTAGATAGCGCTATTTAGGTCTGACAAGCCTCACACCGTGCCGCAGAGGACGGGCGTGAACTAATGGATCTGGGCACGTCAATGATGATAGACATTGACGCTAAGGGCACATAAACATGACTAAAGTCAGTGGTCGATATGGTAACGAGTCTAGTAGTATATACATGGGGTAGCCCCCACGGCCGGAGAGCCAGATAATTAAACATGGGGTAGCCCCCACGGCTAGATAGCCAGAGTAAACGGGATTAAACAAAACACGTTTTCAACTATGGGGTAACCCCCACGGCAGGGATGCCAGTTAAAGGAAACTGTTTTTGGAACAACTTAAAACGAACACCCAACTGTGAACTCGCTCAACTTTGTTGTTGACTCGTTACTACATGCTTTGCAGGTCACTAGGTTTAGCAGGAGCTTGCATGGGGAAGAATCGTTGTGGAGCATGGACATTGAGTGTTCATAAGAAACTTAAAACATTATTAACTTATGCTATAGTTTTAGACATTATGCTTCCGCTTGCAACTTAAACTATGCTTTTGAATTGGACACCAATTATATTGTGTTTGGGTTACTTTATGTTTACTTATATGCTTGTTCAATATGATTGGTGGCTTGATCCTGGTCAGTCACGCCTCCAAGCGGTGATACTCCACGTGTGGATTTTGGGGGTGTGACAGATTGGTATCAGAGCCATTGGTTATAGTTAACTTGGTTTTAATAAGGGAAAACGTTTTTGTTAAAACTAGACTATAACCTGTACAGTGCTCAACGATCCACAACGACGCTTCGCTCCACGTGCAAGGCTCAACACTATAGGTGATATGATTTATGCTTATATTGCCTACTTGTTAGTTACATAGAACTTTGCTTGTGGTATGCTTAGATAAACGTAGCAACGATAGTTTGAAAACACATGTGTGCTTACTCTCTTCTGTCATCGCACTTTCACGAACCTCTCTCACTCAAGTTTTCCTTTGATATGAAGATCATGAGTGGACGCGTTAACATGACTCAAGCCCAGTTGACGGCTCTGATTAACCAACAAGTTGTTGCGGCACTTGCAGCCGCACAAGCAGGAGGTATACCCTGCAGTCTAAACTCACTTTAGGATCTTTAGGTCCTACTCTCGTAAACCAACACTTGTGCTTAACCTTGTCCCTTCTTACACCCACGACAGGTCAACCTGCACAGCCTCCTGTGTGCACTTTCAAGACCTTTATGGACTGTCGACCTGGTACCTTTAGTGGTACTGAAGGAGCTGTCGGTCTCCTCCACTGGTTTGAGAAGCTCGAATCCGTCTTTGAGATGTGTGAATGCCCTGAGGCTCGCAGGGTGAAATATGCTACTGGTACTCTTGAGGGTATAGCGCTCACGTGGTGGAACACTCAGGTCCAAATGCTGGGGTTAGTTGCTGCTAACGCCACCCCCTGGAACGATTTTAAGGAATTGATCAAAGAAGAATACTGTAGCACTGATGACATTCATAAGCTGGAGGTAGAGTTTTACAACTTGAAGATGACGGGATCAGAAATTGAAGCGTACACGAAAAGATCAAACGAGTTGGCTACTCTGTGTCCTACTATGGTAGACCCTCCCATCAAACGTATTGAACTGTATCTCCAGGGTTTAGTGCCAGAGATTCAAAGTCACGTAACCTCAGCAAACCTTGGCACCATTCAACAGATCATCAAGTTGGCTCATCGTCTCACGGATCAGGCGGTGGAGCAGAACAGGTTACCAAGGCGCATTAGTGCTACTACTTCTGATACTCCCAGCGACAACAAGCGTAAGTGGGATGGTACTTCAAGCAAAGGTTCAACTTCTGTTCAGTCCCAGTCTCAGCAGAGGAGGACTGACGACTACAAGAGCCCTAGTCAACAATCATCTGGTAGTCAAAGTCAAGGTGGGTACAGGGGAATTCATCCCAAATGCAATCGCTGTAATCTACACCACAGCGGGCCGTGCACCAGGAGTAACTGTCATCGATGCAATAAGCCAGGCCACGCCGCAAAGGATTGCAGAAGTTTATACCCCGTAAATCAAAATCGTCAGCAACAGCAAACCCCACAAAATCAACGCCAGCAGCAGCAGCAAGGCATCAACAAAGGGTGCTTTCAGTGTGGAGCTGAAGGCCACTTCAAGAGAGATTGTCCCCAACTGAACCGGAACCAGAACAACAACAACAATAATAACAACCAGGGGAATGGAAACAACAGGGGTAACAACGGCAATGGTGCCAGGGGTCGGGTGTTCGTTATTGGCCAAGGTGATGCAAGGAACGATCCCAACGTCGTGACGGGTAAGTTCCTACTAGACGACTTTTATGTTACTGTTTTATTTGATTCGGGTGCCGATACTAGCTACGTGTCCTTAAAAGTTAGCCAAATGCTTAAGCGTACCCCAACATTTTTGAACACCAAGCACACTGTAGAACTAGCTAATGGTAAGAGCTTAGAGGCCACACACGTAGTCAAGGGTTGCAATCTTGTTCTTGCTAATCAGACCTTCTCTATCGACCTCATTCCTATCGTTTTGGGTAGTTTCGACGTTGTCATTGGGATGGACTGGTTATCCCAATACCAAGCAGAGATTCTTTGCAACGAGAAGATCGTCCGTATCCCTCGCTCAGGTGATGAACCTCTCATGATTCGTGGCGACAAGAGTGGTGCTGTTGTGAGCATCATCTCTTTCCTTAAGGCCCAGAAGTATTTGCGAAAGGGCCACACTGTTATTTTGGCTCTCGTTACTGACACCTCGAAGAAAGAAAAGAAGATAGAGGATTTTCCGATCGTACGTGACTTTCCTGAGGTATTCCCTGAGGAATTACCTGGCCTTCCTCCTCATCGTCAAGTCGAGTTTCAAATCGAGCTGGCTCCTGGAGCAGCGCCCTTAGCTCGAGCACCCTATCGCCTAGCTCCATCTGAACTAGAAGAGCTGTCTACCCAACTACAAGAACTCTTGGATTAGGGTTTTATTCGTCCTAGCTCTTCGCCCTGGGGAGCTCCAGTGCTATTCGTGAAGAAGAAAGACGGTACCTTCAGAATGTGTATTGACTACCGCGAGCTCAACAAGGTGACGGTGAAGAATCGTTATCCTCTTCCACGTATTGATGACCTATTCGACCAGCTGCAAGGGTCGAACTTTTACTCAAAGATTGATTTGAGATCGGGATATCACCAGCTGAGAGTCCGAGAAGAGGACGTCTCCAAAACAGCCTTTAGAACTCGTTATGGACACTACGAGTTTTTGGTCATGCCTTTTGGGTTGACAAACGCACTTGCAGTTTTTATGGACCTTATGAACAAAGTGTGAAAGCCCTACCTAGATAAGTTCGTCATAGTTTTCATCGACGACATCCTGATCTATTCTAAGAGTCAGGAAGAACACGAGCAGCATCTACGACTTATTTTGGAACTCCTTCGAACAGAACAGCTTTATGCATAGTTCTCGAAATGCGACTTCTGGCTTCGTGAAGTCCATTTCCTAGGCCACGTGGTAAACAAGGATGGGATTCATGTTGATCCATCCAAGGTTGATTCAATCAGGAACTGGCCTGCACCTAGAACACCAACGGAAATTCGCCAATTCTTGGGCTTGGCAGGTTACTACAGAAGGTTTATCAAGGATTTCTCCAAGACTGCGCAACCTCTCACATCACTAACTCAGAAATGTGTCACCTATCGTTGGGGTGATGCACAAGAAACGGTGTTTCAGCATTTAAAGGATAGACTTTGTAGCGCCCCTATCCTCTCATTACCTGAAGGCACAGACGATTTTGTGGTTTATTGCGACGCATCCATTCAGGGACTTGGATGTGTGCTGATGCAACGGGATAAAGTTATTGCTTACGCCTCGCGCCAACTTAAGATTCACGAACGGAACTACACTACACACGATTTGGAGCTGGGAGTTGTTGTCTTCGCACTCAAGATACGGAGACATTACCTGTACGGCACCAGGTGCACCATTTACACCGATCACAGGAGTCTCTAGCATATCTTCAAGCAAAAGGAGTTAAACATGCGTCAACGTCGATGGGTCGAGCTATTGAATGATTACGAATGCGCGATCAAGTACCATCCAGGCAAAGCCAATGTTGTGGCTGACGCCCTCAGTCGAAAGGACACTACGCCTAAGTGCGTGCGAGCATTACAACTCACCATTCAATCTAGTCTTCCTTCCCAGATACGAGATGCTCAGGTAGAAGCATTGAAACCAGAAAACGTCAGGGCTGAAGCCCTACGTGGCTCAAGGCAACGATTAGAACAAAAGGAAGACGGCGCCTACTACGTAATAGGACGCATTTGGGTCCCACTCTATGGCAACCTACGAGAGCTTGTGATGGATGAAGCACACAAGTCTCGCTACTCAGTACACCCTGGTTCAGATAAGATGTACCACGACTTGAAAACTACGTACTGGTGGCCTAGCATGAAAGCCCACATAGCAACTTACGTCAGCAAGTGTTTGACTTGTGCGAGAGTCAAGACTGAATATCAAAAACCATCGGGCCTACTCCAACAACCAGAGATACCCCAATGGAAATGGGAGCAAATTTCCATGGATTTCGTTACTGGCCTGCCTAGATCTCAACGTGGAAATGATACTATTTGGGTGATCGTGGATCGACTCACAAAGTCTGCACACTTCTTGGCTATTAAGGAAACGGATAAGTTCTCCACTCTAGCAGACGTATATCTTAAGGAAGTTGTCTCGAGGCACAGGGTGCCCACCTCTATTATCTCTGATTGTGATGCACGTTTTACTTCGGAACTGTGGCAAGCAATGCACAAGTCCTTTGGCTCACGTTTAGATATGAGCACAGCTTATCACCCGCAAACGGATGGGCAGTCTGAACGCACCATCCAGACCCTAGAAGACATGCTTCGTGCATGTGTTATCGATTTTGGCAACGGCTGGGAAAAGCATCTTCCATTAGTGGAATTCTCGTATAATAACAGTTACCACACCAGCATACAGGCCGCTCCATTTGAGGCATTGTACGGGCGTAAATGCCGATCACCTCTTTGTTGGGCAGAGGTGGGGGATAGTCAGGTCACTGGCCCAGAACTTGTGGTAGACACAACAGAAAGGATTGCTCAAATACGACAACGAATGGCGGCAGCTCGTGACCATTAGAAAAGCTACGCCGATAAGGGCAGGAAACCACTCGAGTTCCAGGTTGGGGATCGAGTGCTACTCAAAGTCTCACCTTGGAAGGGTGTTGTTCGTTTTGGGAAACGAGGCAAACTTAACCCACGATATGTTGGACCATTCGACATCATAGAGAAAATAGGCAAAGTGGCCTACAAACTAAACCTACCAGCAGAACTCAGTGGAGTTCACAACGATTTCCACGTGTCGAATCTGAAGAAGTGTCTGTCAGATGAGACCCTCATAGTTCCTTTGAAGGAGCTCACTATCGACGAACAGTTGCGATTCGTCGAGGAACCAGTTGAAATCATGGACCGAGATGTTAAGGTCCTCAAGCGCACTAGAATACCTCTCGTTCGAGTTCGTTGGAACTCCCGTCGTGGCCCAGAGTTCACCTGGGAACGCGAAGATCAAATGAAACAAAAGTATCCCCAATTGTTCGCAAACAGTACAACCACTACTGAGGCTGAAGCTACTGCGGTATTTCGGGACGAAATTCCAGATCAACGGGGGGAGGATGTGACACCCTAGGAAAACCATACAACTTAACTAGCTTCCTCAGTGAGTACGTACCAAATTTCGGGACGGAATTCTTTCAACTTGGGGATAATGTGACAACTCGTACTTTAGAACCTAGTTTTGTGTTAATGTAACGTATGTGGACCCTATGTGATTGTATGAACTTTGACGATTAATGAAATGTTATGTTTGATATGTGTTTATTGTGTAACGAATGTATGTATATAATATGATAGCATTAAACGAGCCCAAGCGCACAACTCAACCCGATCGCACAAGCCCATTCGGGCTACACTCTTTGCATCCGAACCATGGGCAGCCCATGATGGGTTCGGCCCACCCCCTTGTGTCGCATAAACCATGAGGAGAGTGTATACTCCTCATTTGTTGCAATCTCATAGCGCACACACAAAACCCTAATACCTCTCCCTCTCCCTCGAACCCGGCGGCAACAACACCCATTCCCCATTGAGGAGTTTCTTGATTCGGATCACCCTTTCTGTTTTATCTTCTAATCGGTAAGTGTTCTTATTATTGGTTATGTGTTTGATCGATGTTTTGATTGAAGGGATTCTACATGATAGCCTTAGGATACTTCGTAATTGATTGATGGTATGAAATCGGTTCACATGTATAGTATTGTAGATCAATATAGGATTGTTAATCATTTGATGTTGTTAATCATCTAGAATCGATTGCATGATTAATCGGCTGTAGACTAATATATATGTATGAATTGGTTGGTTTATTACATTATTAAGCATGCTAGTGATTTAGATTGTGAGCCATGATTGAGATGTTTAAGCGTTATGATTATTGTTCATGTGTTATTCATAATTAGGGTTCATGAGAAATCGGTTAGAATTTGCTTGTTTGATCGATTATTGTTTGGTTTGGAAACTGTTAGTTGTTGATTGATAACTTCATGAATGGAAACAATATAACTGAATGCATGATTTAAGGAAATTCACAACCGATCGTACAAGATCAGTCGCACAAGTGCCATCACACAAGCTTTTGAATCACACAAGAGATCAATCGCACAAGGCGACTGATCGCATAAGTGTCAAACGCACAAGCACAGTCGCACAAGATAGGTACATCACACAGGGCACACAGTACTGCTAGGTTATGCATGATCGCACAAGATTTGTGGATCGCACAAGACAGTGTCGATCGCACAAAGTCTTGGGCCTTACACAGTGTTTTGGACTTAACGTATCATTGGGCCAAATGGCCCAAATTCCAGTCGCACAAGTCGTCCGGATCGCACAAGACATCCGGACCGCACAAGATCGGCATATTTATTTGGGCCGGGTTATTCTATTGGGCTTCATTTAGGGAATCGCACAAGACTAATGGGCTAATGAACTTGTGCGAGCCCAACCTTCTGAGTCGCACAAGTTGGGTATTAGGTGGACTTGACTGTTTAAGTGATTTACGTGTTTGCCATGATCAATACGTGTTCGTAACCTGTTAGCTTATGTGTAAACATACGTGCACTACTTGAACCTAGACCTGACTTGTATGGTAACCATGTTAGGATGTGGTTGACCCTAGCAGCTCGATTTGACCTTTCGTTTATCTGCCGAGCTAACCTAAGGTGAGTTCACACTTTCTACAAAGCATGGGATTCCCAGGGGTTGGGAATGGGTTAAGGAATATGGATTCCTCGTCCTTATTGGGTAGGACAGTACGGGTTCAGGAATGTAATTCCTCGTCCTCATGGACAGTTAAATTTCACTAGACCAAAACTCTATCACGAAGTCCCTCCTTTTTATATCGACTTAATCGACGGGCCAATGGCGAGCGGGTCATTAGTTAGATAGCGCTATTTAGGTCTGACAAGCCTCACACCGTGCCGCAGAGGACGGGCGTGAACTAATGGATTTGGGCACGTCAATGATGATAGACATTGACGCTAAGGGCACATAAACATGACTAAAGTCAGTGGTCGATATGGTAACGAGTCTAGTAGTATATACATGGGGTAGCCCCCACGGCCGGAGAGCCAGATCATTAAACATGGGGTAGCCCCCACGGCTAGATAGCCAGAGTAAACGGGATTAAACAAAACACGTTTTAAACTATGGGGTAACCCCCACGGCAGGGATGCCAGTTAAAGGAAACTGTTTTTGGAACAACTTAAAACGAACACCCAACTGTGAACTCGCTCAACTTTGTTGTTGACTCGTTACTACATGCTTTGCAGGTCACTAGGTTTAGCAGGAGCTTGCATGGGGAAGAGTCGTTGTGGAGCATGGACATTGAGTGTTCATGAGAAACTTAAAACATTATTAACTTATGCTATGGTTTTAGACATTATGCTTCCGCTTGCAACTTAAACTATGCTTTTGAATTAGACACCAATTATATTGTGTTTGGGTTACTTTATGTTTACTTATATGCTTGTTCAATATGATTGGTGGCTTGATCCTAGTCAGTCACGCTTCCAAGCGGTGATACTCCGCGTGTGGATTTTGGGGGGTGACAATACCGATGATAATTGTAGAATACAAATACTCAATCACTGTTAAATATAATGTAAAACATTTGAGGTTTTGTAAAAACAGTTTACAAAAAGGAGGATTACTCACATTGCTACTTTAGGTAATTTCCTGTGGCTTCCTTGTTATAATCTATATACATTTAAATAATGCACATGCGTTAGTATAATAACCCAATTTACATTAGTTATACCCTCCCCGAGACAGAACTCCAACGACTACGTCGGGCAGAACCTCGACAGTCGTTACGGAGCACTAGATCAATCGGGCAGCGTATCTAATACGTAACCGGGAGTTATAATACTTACAGCGAAACAGAGCTTTGCTATTTAGGGGGGGGGGGTTTATACTCGGGAATTATAATTGCTATCAGAAATTGAGAGAAAGAATTTTGATTTGGACGATTGACAACCGAAGCCTCGACCTCCTATTTATAGTGCTGATTCGGGAGTTTCTCGCGCCCCGCGAAAGAAACAACTGGGGCTTTCGCGCCCCGCGAGGGCCCCTAAGGCGGCAACTGATTGGCTGAGTCATCCCAGGATCTGACGCGTGTCCTGCCACATGGCACTCTGTGGTGTCGTCGTCTGTAGCTCTGTCGCGGCCCGCGAAGACTCAAGAGTAGTCTGTCGCGCCCCGTGACAGACTTGAATTATTGTTTTTATTTGATTTTTAATTATATAGAGGTATTTCGGGTCTGGTTTAATATACGGGGTGTATTTGGGAGTGTCTAGGGTCGCGTTAAAGGTTCCGGGAGAGCTGTTACATCTGTAGTGGTAACTGAAAGAAGTACATGGCTTTAAATTTTGTTAGATTTGTTGTCATATCTTTTTGCCTACCTATGTTTAGCTATCTTTGGACAATTATATACATATAGGGGTGTCTTAAGAATTTTTTTTAGGAGAGTTGTTATATCCTCCCCACCTTGTTTTAAATCTCGTCCTCGAGATTCGAGCCATTATATTCCCTTGGAGTTATATCCAGTCTTGTAGTTAGAAATAGTGTTATAGCATCTTTGGAGGCATTGTATGGATGAAAGTTTCAAACACCAGTCTATTGGACAGAAATTTGGAGGAAAACAACTATCTAGACTTGAGATAGTGCAAGAAACAATAGACAAGATAAGTTAAAGTAATATGAGTTTATCAAAAGAGTTATGTAGATAATAGATGAAAACCTTTCAAGTGAGAGATAAGGTATTTATTAAAAGTTTCTATATGGAAAGGGGTAGTCAGGGTCGTTAAAGAGGGAAGACAAGTTCCAGGTATGTTGGACCATTTATTAAACGAGTAGAACCTGTAGCTTATTAGTTACAACTGACAGAAATGATGTATGTAGGAAATCTCACAAAATACTTAGCAGACGAATCCTTAGTGAGATTTAAGGACATCGAAGAAGATGAGAAACATAAATGTTTCGATTAGTTCTAGGAATTATTAACTGAACATGATATAATTAAGTTTCACCAGATCAATAGAAACATGTGAATTAAATGTAGACGACCTTTAGGGACAATAGGATTCAATGCCAAAAGAGAACTTACTTTGTTCGTTTTAAAAGGAACTTTGAATCAATAATCTCAATTGAAGATAGAAGTATGAAAAATGATTTGTCAATAATTAAACCAGAAATCAGTGACGTTTATTTAAATGTAAAGGATACACCGGATAATACAATAGAATGTAGTGTATCATGGTCTTAATACATAATTGTATCAAGAATACTTGAATCATGAGTCAAACGAATAACGTATGATTAGCACAAGCTACAAATTTATACAAACACCACAAGGTGTTGTAATGACCGAAAGAATTCAATGATTGTGGTGACCGAATGAATTCACTGTTTTCGAAATTAACTGAAAGTTTCAAGTGAATCTGGATGTTCAAAAGATAATATGTCCAAGTGAAAGAAGAAATGAAAATTGCAGGATTAATGCAAAGATGAAAGAAATGTTGGAGGTACGTTGGAATAAGAATTTAGATACCTTTATCTTAACACAAATTTGTATTAAGACTGGTTTAGGATAATGAATCAATAAATAGATAAATTCGTACCTCATGTGTGAAAATGAAATGAGTCCAAGTTTCAAAGAAATCGCCACCGCAAGGTGTCATATTTTAACAAATGATACATCAAAAATTGAAGAATTTAAACAAGTTTATTATGATTCAAACAATTTGAGCTTGGTTTGGACATATTCCAACAATGGATATATGTATTGACAAGGAATGGTTATAATGAAAATCCGGTAAGTATCTTTTCAAAGGAAAAGGAGTTTTCCAAGAAATCTATTGACTTGATTATCAAATGTAAACATTTTTACAATCAGGAAAATATCAAAATGAGTATAACGAAAATATTTATTCGATCTTGTGAATAAATGATCTTTTGAAGTGAATTCACATGCATGACAAGCAATGCACGTATGACATAGGAATTTGCCAAGAGATTAGACAAATGAGAGTTGGCTTTATAAGAGAAAAATAAAGACCTTTTATTGATGAAATTTTGATCGAAATTAAAAGTCAATTAATACTGTAGTACAGATAAAACATAAGGGTGCTTTATTTTAAAAGTTTATTGTTGTCTCCGGTGTTGGTAAATATTTATGCGTTCTCCATAACTTCATCTGGGTTTCTAGCCTCGTTGTCGGTGCCTTAGATAATTTCGGGCAGTAGGGATGGATGTGACCTGGTTCTCCGCATTTGTAACAAACATTAGTTTTCTTTCTACATTCTTCCTCTATGTGTCCAGTCTTCTTGCAGAAGTTACAGTGAAGTGTCTTCTTAAAATGGCGTTTTCTTGCGTGCTTCTTGTTATTGCAGGTAGGCTGTGTGGTTGTTGGTTCCATTCCTTTGTCCTTATATGATTTGTGTAACATCCCGAAAACGGGTTTGGTAATCAAACTCCGTTAATACTAAAAGACGGGTAAAGTACCGTTAATGGTAAAAATAACCCGGTAAATATTTGGATTTAAATAAGAAATCCTAATATTAAATACAAGCGAATCAAAGTTTTAAGGAATTGAGTTTATAAGAGCCCCGAGTTAACGGGAGTTAAAATAAGCCTAGTCATAAGTTCCCCGAACCCACTAAATTAACTAGGAATATTCAACTTAGTTAATTAGTGGGGATAATGTTAAGAACAATTAGGTGGTGATCTAGTTAAATATAAACAAAATAATAGATGGGGGACCAAAGTTATCAAGTTTGGAATTTAATATAATTAAAACAATAAAATTAAAAACCAAACGATGATCAAAATTGAAGGTCCAAATCAATCCTAAATCAAAATCTGAGCACGAATTAGTGATCTCCACTGAAAAAGGAGTCACAAGGTATGTAAATTTCATGAGAAATCTCTAGTTGAATTTCTGAGTAAACCTAGAGAATTCAAGAAAATTTGATGCATGCTTGTTATATGGATGAAATAGGAACATTGTAGTGTTTAGGAGTAAACCCTAGACAAGTATATATTGAAATCAGGCTTAACTCAAGTAAATTCAGATTTTGTTGATGCTAAATTCATGTATGAGATGTTTTTAGGGTTTTGATTGCTAAAAAATAGTGTTATGATGTCAAGAACATTCTTTACTTGAAAGCTGAATTCAAACAGCTCCTGATCAGAATATACAGCCGACTTGTATCGGCTGTAATATGGACAAAACTTGACAAAAACATGTGTTTCTTGAGTCTAAAATGTAATTCCAGGAGATATCTTTAAAACCCCACTGGAATCGCATTTTTTCGACGAAAATTGAGCGTTTTATGAATTTTTCCGTATCGAAGGTTCAAGCTGCGTTTTCTGGCAGAGTTTACAGCCCATTACGAATGTCATAACTCAATTTAGGAATTTAGTTATGATCTCAAATTTTTACTGTAGATAGTTTTAAATGATTAACAAAATTTCCAATTGGAATTTCGTCAATCGGATAAGCGAGAAATTTTAAATGAATTTTTCCGTAAGATGTAGTCAGAAGTGACGAATCTAATTGCAGCTTAGTAAATGAATTTTTACGAATTTTTGGTAAAGAGTTAGATCTTGAAATTTTAACACAAGGCCTAACCCTCCGAGTGGTACGCCACATAAAAAATCATAATTTTTGAAGACTTGTAAACAGGTTAAACAAGTCACCAAAAATAGCCCATTTTCAGTGATATGAAATGCCGAAATGAAATCGCGGTCTACTTGGTTGTGTGTAAAACGTGATTATATTAAGTGTTCGGATGAATGCATAGAAATGTGTAAGGTGGAAGATCATATTAAATTATGGTTAATCTAACCACCTTGTGAACATTGGATAATAGTTTGGCGCTTAACAAGCTAGGTGAAAGCTTGGGAACGAAGCGGGTCAAACGAAGCAAGAATGATGGAAAAGCATAATTTGGATGTAAGGTAAGTAAAGCTTACACTCTAATTATTTAATACTTATTGGTTTGATAGGTCATAAATCATGTTTAATGGATAAAAAGGAACTAATGCGGTTAATTAGTCATGAAATGACTAAAAGATAATGAGTTTTTAAATGGTTACCTTATAAGGTAAACCATTGCAAATAATAAGGGTAAAACGGTATTTTGGTCACTTGTTGATAATAACCGTTAGTTGTGAAAGACACTTTATAGCGTAAGTTATAATGGGTCAAAAGAATCAATAAATGATTTATAAGTAAAAAAAAAAGACTATACGGTGTAAACCGGAACGAGTCATATAGATAAGATGGTAATAAATATCATCTCATAAAGATTCATGGTCATTTAGACCAAACGGGTCAAAAGGTGAAAATATCACCCTTTGATAATATTGACTAATGGTTTTTAGAGTTGTGTGATTTAGGAATAAATAGCACATGGATGTTTACATCGCTATTACGTAGCGGCCACTAAGGCAAGGTATCGAAACGGGTCAATATAGAGCCAGGTTTGCATAATGATTCAACTCATCATGTAGAACTTGAGGTTCTATAAGAGTTAGACAAGGGTAAAATATAGATATTCGGTTATCTTTGTGGTAAACCGAATAAATTGAGTTATGATTATGGTGTTTTAGAAATATAATGGTTTCTAAACAAGATTATAGTTTTAAAAGTGGGATTTTGGTCGAACATGGCTTTAAAAGTCCTTCGTCGTAATAGGAGGGGTAAAAGTGACCAAAATGCCCTTATAAGTGAAATTGAGCAAACGACCCTTAAGGGTTGTTTAGAAATGAGTTTTGTGATCAAATAGATACTTGGAATAAGTATAAAAAGTGAAATATGCGAATCTTTGGGTCAAATGACTCTATATGGGTCTTGGCCATAAAATGGTAGTCCGAGGGATAAAACTCGGAATATATAGATCTCCACATTAAATCCACCACAAATATAGTTGTGGTGGAAGATCACTTGGTAAGAAATGTGGAAATATAAAGCTAGAGACAAATGAAAGCGAATTATGTTTAAAATATACTTAAATACCCTTAACGGGTCAAAATAAGCATACGAGCGAAAACGGGTTTAAATTGTGTAAGAAACCTGTGATTAGAACCTAACATGGTAGATAATATTAAATTGAAGAGGTGCATGTGAAATAAGGATCAAACAAATATGTTTGTTTGATAAATGCATAAACGGGTTAAAATTTGGTAAAAAGGTAATGATTTGAAGGTTTAGAAGTCTCAAAATTTATTATGCCGGATGTTGGATTTTAACTCCATAAGATGGAGAATTAAATTACGGTCGCATTGGAAAAAGAATCGTGTAAATCGGATCAATAACTAAGGAGTTATGCTCGTTTCCGTGAAATCGAGTTATGCTGGGAATATGCAGCAACAGCTGCAAACTTTCTGCCCATTTCAGGGCGTCGCACCACGTGACGACATGGCCCAAGGGCCGTCGCGCGACGCGACGGGGTCAAGGTTTGGCGAAAATGGTTTGTTGGTTCCGTTTTGTTTCGGGGACTCGTTTAAACGCGTTTTAAGTCGCGTATGACTAATTTAACTTATGTTTTTGACTTGCGAACTTGTTTAGACTTGTTATAATCGCTATATGACTAACTCATTTCATGTTTTATGAAATGTAGGTGCTAACCAGTTACCGGAAGACGATCAAGCTCAGCAATGAACCGAACACATAAAGAACAAAGCTTCCGCGAATAGTTTCGTCGTCATGTTGTAAACGACGACTCAATTTACAAAATGTTGTATCGTTTTATTTAGTAAAATGTTTTAGTAAACTCGCATTTTAAGTGTATGATAAATTTTAAATACACTAATATAATAGAAATTGATTTGATAATAGTATAAAATGGACTAAGGGTCTTACAAGTTGGTAATCAGAGCTCAAGGTTAAAAAGAATAGAGTGTTCGGTTCGAGGCTTGATCGCAAATCCGGTAAGTACATGTATGTTAATAGTTTAGCATGCTAAAGTGTTGTAAACAACACATAAGGCTATCGTGTGATACACGTTACCTCAATTAAAGGATAAATATAGTTGACGAAATTGCGCGCGTTGACGCGTATAGTAGAAAAGCCTTGTATTATAATACGGGTGATTATTGAAGTTGATGTTACTAATTCTTATAAATGTTTTAGTTGAAGGACACTCGCATCTGAAGATAGCGAGAGCTTAGCAAATTGCGGATATGACGGTGGAACGGTCCGAGGTATGACAAGCAGAGCATACTCATCAAGGACCTAAATCGCGTGACGATCGCGAACAAGGTTAACGACATAAAAAGCCCGTTAGGGTAAGCATTTACAGGTGCGCATTTTAAATTATTACGTGAATAGTAATATGCAACAAATACGTAGAGATTGAAAGTTGCATATGTAGATTAAAAACTTGGAAAAACCCGAATAGAAAATCTATCCGGGATATTGTTTCCAAGAGAAACAAATAGAGGCATTACATACATGGGGTGTAATGTGAAAATTATAAAAAGGTCATGTATACCAGGTATTGATCGCTTACTCTGGCCAAGTAAGTGGTGAGCACGTGGTACCATGAACTTTTTATGATGGACATGCTTACATCCAATGTAGTAAGGACGGGGTGAGTGGGACAAATTAAAAAGTACCCAAATGAATCAGATAAGGAAAATATTTGATAATAATGTAAACGCACAGCCGAGTGACGGAAGCGTATTATATTAGGATAATGAGCCCGAGTGAAGGGACAAAGAAACATGTAAAACGATTAAGGTATGCACTGGGAGGGGGTGTACTTACACTCGAACCGGAGAATGCAAACATGTAAAATGATTAAGGTACGCACTGGGAGGGGGTGTACTTACACTCGAACCCGGAGAATGCAAACATGTAAAACGATTAAGGTATGCACTGGGAGGGGGTGTACTTACACTCGAACCTGGAGAATGCAAACATGTAAAATGATTAGGATATGCATTGGGAGGGAGTGTACTTACACTCGAACCCGGAAAATGCAAATATGCCTCTAACGGGCCGTTTTTGTAAACGTCAAACTTGAGGACAAAGTCGGAATATAAAAGTGAACCGAGGTCTTAATGCATACCGGGAGGGTTGCAATAATAACGACTTCAGTAAAACACCCGGTTGAAGGGTAGGAATTTAAACACATGTGTAAACCAAGAGACGTGAACGCGGGTTGAAAATCAAAAGGCTTGGATTATGAGTTATGAGTTATGACTACAAAATTTCGTAAATAGAAATTTTGAATAAATATGTTCAACCATTTGAGGTCGAACGGGTTGAATAAAGAATAAAGTTGATTGTGTATAAGTGAAGGATTTCTCACTAACAAGTCAAACAGGATAAATACACTATAATGCCGGATGGCACAAATAAACGCTAGCCAGATAAAGGTAGCGTTAAATGCAAAAGAATAATGAGCCGGTAATGGGACATAACCAAATAAGAATATATGCAAACCAAATAACAGTGAGCATAAGACAAACTGATGTATGAATAATGTGAGAAGTCATAGAGTCGGGAGAATGATCCGAAATAAAACGATTATAGCCATGAACTATAATCAAGTTTAACGGATCTTAAGCTTGAAACCAAATGATTCTTCAAACAAAAACAGGGTGCCTTGACACCAAACATATATTTTAAGAACGACATGAGTAAAGAATGATCTACGGGATCAACATAACCTTTGGGGTTATAAACAATGGAAAGGTCTACGAGGCTAGAACGACCCACAGGTCATGACTAGAAAGAAATAGATCATAAGGACCTCGCCTTAAGAGGTGAAAGTCTAATAAAATAGCCCATAAGGCTAAATGATACAACCTACGGGTTAATTAGACCAAGCGAGGGAATCAGTTGAGAATCCTCGCATAAAACAAAGACTATAAAAGAATGAATTATGGACTGTCAATATCCCGGTATGGATAATTGACAAAGGTTAAAGGGAAGATGCTAAACTAAAACTTCAGTTTTGGTAAGAAATAACGTTTTTACAAATATGAATTCTGATAGACATATAAATAGTAAGCATGAAAGATATAAGTCTTGACACTGATAGGTGCAAGACGGTATATTCGAAGAGTGATATTTTTTAAAATAAAAAGTTGATATAAAATTTGGCATGACGTGACATGATCACGGTCAAGAAGAGTAATGTGAAGTATAATCATATTAGAGCCGAACGATGAAAATTGCTAAGTTAGCTAAACTAGTGGAAATAACGAGATTACGTTATTTCAAGTTGCATTATGTCGTATGAGATACGTAGATGATTAGTAACCAAAAAGATATTATCATACTTTTCTGGTAATACAAACAATTGGTTAAAATATGAGCAATGCTCAATTGATTATCGAGATCAAATGCATGGAGTTAAACTCGATAAATTATGTAAGAAAAGGTTTCGAGGACGAAACCTCCTTAAGGGGGGTAGACTTGTAACACCCCGAAAACGGGTTTGGTAATCAAACTCCGTTAATACTAAAAGACGGGTAAAGTACCGTTAGTGGTAAAAATAACCCGGTAAATATTTGGATTTAAATTAGAAATCCTAATATTAAATACAAGCGAATCAAAGTTTTAAGGAATTGAGTTTATAAGAGCCCCGAGTTAACGGGACTTAAAATAAGCCTAGTCATAAGTTCCCCGAACCTACTAAATTAACTAGGAATATTCAACTTAGTTAATTAGTGGGGATAATGTTAAGAACAATTAGGTGGTGATCTAGTTAAAAATGAACAAAATAATAGATGGGGGACCAAAGTTATCAAGTTTGGAATTTAATATAATTAAAACAATAAAATTAAAAACCAAACACACACTAGTGTGTGTGTCTGGTTCGAATTAAACACAGGGGCGGCACCAGGGTTTCTCCTCAAACATTAAATTCAGCAAGATGATCAAAATTGAATGTCCAAATCAATCCCAAATCAAAATCTAAGCACGAATTAGTGATCTCCACTGAAAAAGGAGTCCCAAGGTATGTAAATTTCATGAGAAATCTCTAGTTGAATTTCTGAGTAAACCTAGAGAATTCAAGAAAATTTGATGCATGCTTGTTATATGGATGAAATAGGAACATTGTAGTGTTTAGGAGTAAACCCTAGACAAGTATATATTGAAATCATGCTTAACTCAAGTAAATTCAGATTTTGTTGATGCTAAATTCATGTATGAGATGCTTTTAGGGTTTTGATTGCTAAAAAATAGCGCTATGATGTCAAGAACATGCTTTAATTGAAAGCTGAATTCAAACAGCTCCTGATCAGAATTTACAGCCGACTTGTATCAGCTGTAACATGGACCAAACCTGACTAAAACATGTGTTTCTTGAGTCTAAAATGTAATTCCAGGAAATATCTTTAAAACCCCACTGGAATCGCATTTTTCGACGAAAATTGAGCGTTTTATGAATTTTTCCGTATCGAAGGTTCAAGCTGCGTTTTCTGGCAGAATTTGCAGCCAATTACGAATGTCATAACTCAATTTAAGGATTTAGTTATGATCTCAAATTTTTACTGTAGATATTTTTAAGTGATTAACAAAATTGCCATTTGGAATTTCGTCAATCGGATAAACGAGAAATTTTAAATGAATTTTTCCGTAAGCTGCAGTCAGAAGTGACGAATCTGATTGCAGCTTAGTAAATGAATTTTTACGAATTTTTGGTAAAGAGTTAGATCTTGAAATTTTAACACAAGGCCTAACCCTCCGAGGGGTACGCCACATAAAAAAATCATAATTTTTGAAGACTTGTAAACAGGTTAAACAAGTCACCAAAAACAGCCCATTTTCAGTGATATGAAATGCCTAAATGAAATCGCGGTCTACTTGGTTGTGTGTAAAACGTGATTATATTAAGTGTTTGGATGAATGCATAGAAATGTGTAAGGTGGAAGATCATATTAAATTATGGTTAATCTAACCACCTTGTGAACATTGGATAATAGTTTGGCGCTTAACAAGCTAGGTGAAAGCTTGGGAACGAAGCGGGTCAAACGAAGCAAGAATGATGGAAAAGCATAATTTGGATGTAAGGTAAGTAAAGTAAAGCTTACACTCTAATTATTTAATACTTATTGGTTTGATAGGTCATAATCATGTTTAATGGATAAAAAGGAGCTAATGCGGTTAATTAGTCATGAAATGACTAAAAGATAACGAGTTTTTGAATGGTTACCTTATAAGGTAAACCATTGCAAATAATAAGGGTAAAACTGTATTTTGGTCACTTGTTGATAATAACCGTTAGTTGTGAAAGACACTTTATAGCCTAAGTTATAATGGGTAAAAAGAATCAATAAATGATTTATAAGTAAAAAAAGACTATACGGTGTAAACCAGAGCGAGTCATATAGATAAGATGGTAATAAATATCATCTCATAAAGATTCATGGTCATTTAGACCAAACGGGTCAAAAGGTGAAAATATCACCCTTTGATAATATTGACTAATGGTTTGTCGAGTTGTGTGATTTAGGAATAAATAGCACATGGATGTTTACATCGCTATTACGTAGCGGCCACTAAGGCAATGTATCGAAACGGGTCAATATATTGATCCGAGCCAGGTTTGTATAATGATTCAACTCATCATGTAGAACTTGAGGTTCTATAAGAGTTAGACAAGGGTAAAATATAGATATTCGGTTATCTTTGTGGTAAACCGAATAAATTGAGTTATGATTATGGTGTTTTAGAAATATAATGGTTTCTAAACAAGATTATAGTTTTAAAAGTGGGATTTTGGTCGAACATGGCTTTAAAAGTCCTTCGTCGTAATAGGAGGGGTAAAAGTGACCAAAATGCCCTTATAAGTGAAATTGAGCAAACGACCCTTAAGGGTTGTTTAGAAATGAGTTTTGTGATCAAATAGATACTTGGAAGAAGTATAAAAAGTGAAATATGCGAATCTTTGGGTCAAATGACTCTATACGGGTCTTGGCCGTAAAATGGTAGTCCGAGGGATAAAACTCGGAATATATAGATCTCCACATTAAATCCACCACAAATATAGTTGTGGTGGAAGATCACTTGGTAAGAAATGTGGAAATATAAAGCTAGATACAAATGAAAGCGAATTATGTTTAAAATATACTTAAATACCCTTAACGGGTCAAAATAAGCATACGAGCGAAAACGGGTTTAAATTGTGTAAGAAACCTGTGATTAGAACCTAACATGGTAGATAATATTAAATTGAAGAGGTGCATGTGAAATAAGGATCAAACAAATATGTTTGTTTGATAAATGCATAAACGGGTTAAAATTTGGTAAAAAAGGTAATGATTTGAAGGCTTAGAAGTCTCAAAATTTATTATGTCGGATGTTGGATTTTAACTCCATAAGATGGAGAATTAAATTACGGACGCGTAGGAAAAAGAATCGTGTAAATCGGATCAATAACGAAGGAGTTATGCTCGTTTCCGTGAAATCGAGTTATGCTGGGAATATGCAGCAACAGCTGCAAACTTTCTGCCCATTTCAGGGCGTCGCGCCACGCGACGACATGGCCCAAGGGCCATCGCGTGACGCGACGGGGTCAAGGTTTGGCGAAAATGGTTTGTTGGTTCCGTTTTGTTTCGGGGACTCGTTTAAACGAGTTTTAAGTCGCGTATGACTAATTTAACTTATGTTTTTGACCCGCGAACTTGTTTAGACATGTTATAATCGCTATATGACTAACTCATTTCATGGTTTATGAAATGTAGGTGCTAACCAGTTACCGGAAGACGATCAAGCTCAGCAATGAACCGAACACATAAAGAACAAAACTTCCGCGAATAGTTTCGTCGTCATGTTGTAAACGGCGACCTAATTTACAAAATGTTGTATCGTTTTATTTAGTAAAATGTTTTAGTAAACTCGCATTTTAAGTGTATGATAAATTTTAAATACACTAATATAATAGAAATTGATTTGATAATAGTATAAAATGGACTAAGGGTCTTACAATTTGTCGGAGCGAAACTCCTTATAAGAGTAGCTATAGGTTGTGGTCTTCTTTCGTTTGGAAGATGGAGTTTTGATACGAATATCATGACTTCTGTTAATACTAGGATTAGGTTTGAAGTGATGAGTATGCTTACAGTGTATAGTAGGAATCTCGTTTATAGGTACTGAAATTTTAATAGCTTCAATGATCGAAGGTATGGCATTCGATATTCCTTGAGCTATATATTTTCTATAGTATTTTTATCCAAAAAGTTCTCATTACTAGCCTGAATTTCTTGATTAAATGCCATTTCTTTTGACATCTGAATTACAAACATGTTCAAATATAATTATCCCAGAACTTAGTAATTATACAGGTACATTTTGTTTAGCACGAATTGTAGTCATAGCTATTAGTATTATGCATTGATATATATATATATATATTACATTTTAACATTTCCTTTTTACTATGTGTCATATATTTTATATGTGTTGTTTCTTCCTTTGGTGTAATAGCTTTACTCTATATTGTCTTAATTCAACTATATTTTCAGAGTTCACTACTGGATAGGTATTTAAAATAAAAGTAACGGTTTTATATGAAATTATGAGATCCTTCGTCATCGACCCACTATTGTTTTTCAAGTGTTAGCGCTAGTACAGGTATTCTTAAGGTATCTTTTGAATTAAAGGTGGGTATCAGAATAGATTTTGAATAAACATATAGGTTTGTTTCTTCCGTTGTATAAAAGCTTGTTCTTCTACAGAAGAAAATTGTGTCCTGCATATTCATATAATACCAGTTCGTACAAATCCAATCACATAACTAATTTGTATTAGTTATCCTGTTTATTCTCATAACTTTGTTTATTCCAAAATAAATTTTGATTAGATTTATTATAATATCTTGGAATAAAAAGAAATTTTATCAAAAGGAATAAATTTGATAAAGATATATATACATATATATATATATATATATATATATATATATATTTCAGAACAATTTAGTCTTTAACTGACAGGCTGACTCATTTTGGTTATAACATACTTAGGGCTTAATTCAAAATTTTTATTATATCTATTTATTTAAAGAATCAAAATAGATAATACAAAGTCTTTAATTCGATTCTTATTATATGAAGTATCATTCATATCATCAGGGGCGGACCTACATAGTGGTCAGGGTGGGCGGCCGCACCCCTTGAAAAAAAAATTTAATGTATATTTTAGGCAAAAAAACCCGACCGCACCTCTTGAAAACATGGTTGAACACCTCATCCGCACCCCCAACAAATAATTTCTGGGTCCGCCACTGCATATCATAATATATATACATAGGACTTAAATATATTTTAAAGAATGAATTAAACTTATCAAATGATAAAAATTGTTCCTTTCCTAGGATATATGTGTATATTTTAAACCATATAGTTATACCGTACTAAATGTTTTTGTACCTATTTTTATTGCATGAATGGAATATTATTTATAATATTGGTACAAGTTATATAAAATATACATACATCTGATTTATATAAAATTGAAGAAATAAGTTATTTTCTGTTGGTATATAGGTATTATGTATTAGAGAATCATTTAATCATACAGTATCAAATTGTTGTACATATTCTTGTTTCATAGATAATGTTTTATAAAATATTTTATATCTTCCATTGTATATGTGCTTAAATTTTGGAATTGTCAACTATGAATTGAGACCTGTAATAATTCTCGTTTATTATTTGTATAAATTAAGTTAAGAATTATGTCTTATAAAATTGTTTTAACATTACTTTATTCAAGAGCCAAATATTTTATTTTCCCAAAAATATTATTATTATTATTAGTTTTACTTTAAAACAGAATTTAATAATATTTAATTTAGTATATTATATTAATAATAAGGATTATAAATAATAACAGTATATATTAAAGATTTTTCTTAGAGAGCGTTTGTATATTAAAAATTTCTCTAGCATGTTAATTATCATGAATATTGACTATATATATAATTTCTGAATATTACATGACTTATTAAATTTTGATGAATAATCTACACATTTAAATTTTAATAATCAAAGTATTTCAATTATTGTATCTAAATAATGCTGAAACATTATATTTTAACAAAATTAGTATAATTATATGTTTTATCAAAACTTTGACAAATACATATCTTTAAATTGAGTAAAACTTTGGGTTATATCATGAATCATAAAATGTACTGCTTTCATTGAATAATGTTTTATATTATGATATTTTAGTGATATCATACCTAAGGGTATTATTTTATATCTTTGATTAAGATATTAATATCAATATCATAATATTATTATAATTTATTTTGAATTATATTCACATAAATATGTGGATACAGAATGGAATATTATTTTATGAATATATCTCCTTTTCATTTTTATAGCCTAACATAATGTAAGATACAAATAGGAGTTACACATTCTGAGAATTATAGAATCATTTAGGTATAATACATATTATCTAAATAATTATATCATGATGTTTACAAAATATCATATCTGAATTGCATCTATTTTATATTAATATTAAAATATTAATATTAACATTGTATTATTGTTATAAAATTTATATTGCATTATGTTCTCATATATACATATGGATGTGATAGATATATAAGGTATCACAAAACTTACTAAGACATGATATTATTAATATATATATATCATTTATATATAATATAACATAACTGTAAGATACAGATATGGGTAACACATATTGGGAATTCAAAATTCGTTAAATGGCATAAAAATCATAATAAACATATTAAGATTTTATGCTCACAGGATAACACATAAGATATTAATTTCCTAACATAACATAAATGCTTAAGGTTTAGGTATTAGAAGAACACCTAAATAGCTTAAACAAGTGGCTTAGCTCTGATACCACCTTCTGTCACAACCCCCGACCCCACCCGGGGAGCGGGAGCCGTGAGCCAGTCTGATGGTATCGGTGAAACTTCTATATATATATATATATATATAGAACCCATCAAGGAGCTGGAACGAAAAACATACAACGAGAAACAAAACAAAACAGAAGGGAAACCAACTACACTATCTCGACAACATCAAAATTGGACCATTTATCCCACCCTATCGATATTCCCTTCCTTCTATGACAAATCCATAGAAACGTTTCCTCCTTAATACTCTCGACAGTTCTTTTGACCGGGATGAAAATATCATCGAACGTCTTCTTGTAGCGGGCCATCCAGATTCTCCAAATTGTAGCCAGCATTACCAAGTGAACGATTTTTCTCCACTTCCTCGATCCCGGGCTATTAGAGATAACATCGACTAATCCGTTTAAGGAAGTTATCATCGTCGGGAAGGGAATTCTCATCCACACAAACATGTTCCACCAAATGCACCTGGCAAAGAGGCATGAGACGAAAATATGGTCTACGTCTTCCCGAATATAACCGCATCGATCACACAAATGATTCTGGATGCTAATACCTCTGTCGATTAACCCGCTTTTTGACGCGACTTTACCCAAAATTGCTCGCCAAGCCAGAAAATTAACTTTTAGGGTCGCCCAATTGTTCCAGAAGAAAGGTCGTCCGTTATCTGAAGTCTCTTCTCCATTTTCTAAAAGCTTTCTTAGATCCTTAACTGAGAACTATGTATCTTCCTCGTTTTCGAAAACCCAACGATCCCGAGCATCCGAAACTGAAACTTGTTGCAGTATAGCCATGATTGAACCGGCTTGGAGCCACTCGGAATTCGACACTGGAGCCCTCACCCATTCCCATGCCCATTGACATAAGTTCGACCGGCCCGACCGACCCGCAATATACTCCGAAATTGACCCATCTTTCTTTTTTGCCAAGCGGAATATGTCGGGAAACCGATCTCTAAACGGAACCTGTCCCACCCAAATATCCTTCCAAAAGCTTATATTCGATCCGTTACCCACTATAACTTTTAATTTACCAGCGATCCCGATTCCACCTTTAGCGAGGATCTCATCCATCATGCCAATATCCTTCCACGAACCCGGTATGGATTTGTTGACCGGAATGATATTTTTGTTCGATTTAGTACTGTGAATAGAGTAAATGACCCTAGCCCACAGGTGATCTGGAAACTCACTAATTCGCCACCACCATTTCACGAGCATAGCGTGTCACACCCCAACCGATGACGGAAACATCGGGGCATGGCACTGAGCGAAACAGATTGTCCAGAAGTTTCCATAACAACTATCATTACCATTCAATTTAAATTAACATGTCCCATACCATGTCTCAAATAGTAAACAAATTATTACAGATAACATCTAGGCAAATATTCTGTTCCGACAACTCAGATTCAAACAAAATAGTTTATTTATTGGTTTCTAGGACCTCCGTTCCTAGCTTCAATTTCATCACGGCACAGAGAGCATCCTAGACCTTTCCTAGCCTCAAGTTCACAGCATGCTAAACATGTAAACTTCCTAAGCACCTGTCACATACGTTAAAATAAAGTCAATACATATAATGTAAAGGTGAGCATACAAGTTTGATAATAGCATATAGAGTTCGAATTCATTTACGCATAACCAGCACGTACACATAGTGAAATGAAGCACGTTAGTTATCGACATAGATCCATCGATACCAATGACTGCGGGTTGACTGCCCGAGGCAGTTCGCAATACATGATTACCACCGTAATCCATGCAAGTAAAAGATCCTTAACAACCTCCGTGTGAACGGGTGCTGAGTCCAAACTATAGTACTATCGTTGCTAAGGCAGGTAGACAACATTCCATGTGTAAACATAACAAACAAGCATTCATGAGCCACGTATAACATGCATTAACGGTTAGCATTCAAATAGTTTGAGTAGTGTGATAGTTGTAGTTTGAATATTCATAACGTATGTAACACCCAAAAGTGCTTAAAGCAAAAAGGGGTCGAGTATACTCACAGCGATTAATGGATTGAAGGGAGCGCTTTTAGCGAGTACGGTTAGCCTGAATAGATTCGGTAACGTAGCGATAAGTGGCACGTAAAAACAGTACAGGGTGAGAGTGGGTAGGATAGCTGATCGTCCGGATGGTCATCCGTGCGAACAGCAATCCAAGTGAGTAGTAATCCGTTCGGCTAGTCATCCGTGCGGACAGTTTGTCCGGGCGGGTGACTATTCGAGTGGATTGTTTCTTCCTATGGGTGAGATGTGTTTGTGTATGGTGGCTTGACTTTTGAAGTTTTCGTTGTAGTATTTAGAAAACATTTAAGTATCTCTATCCTTCAAGTCGGTTGTGCGGACGACAATCCGTCCAGATGGTAGTCCGTGCGGACAACGACTGTTAATGAACATGTTGGAAATTGTTTAAGGTCTTAGTATCTCATGATCCGAAGAGTAATCCATTCAGAGGGTCATCCGTGCGGATTATTCACTCGTCGATACTCAAACCTTGTTTGGATATGGGTCCCAAGTGTAGTCCGTCCGGATGGCAACCCGTCCGGATAGCCTGTCCGTGCGGACATCAGTCCGTCTGGACAGCATCTCGTTCTGGTTGTTCCATTCGTCTACCCTTGGTCGCTTTTGTCGTTCTATCGAGATGTTCTGATTACGTGTCAACCAATCGGAATTGTGTTCTTACCCGCATGATTAAGCCAGCCAGGAATCACCCCAGCTTGGCCGGTCGGCGGCTCAGAACGGTCATTCTGGTCTAACCCGAAATCAGGTGTCTCGCGGGTAGAATCTGGATTTAGGACTAGTGCATCACTAACATTGAGTAGAAGACTAGAACTGATCCGATTCTTATCGTTTTTGAGTGTAAAAGAAGGAGAAAACTTGTGTTTATTTCTTTCAACTCTTTTATCCTTTTGAAAAAGTTCGGATTTATGCGAAGTTGTTGTGAAATCTTGTGGAAACCGTTCAGATCCGAGTTATTCTTGGTGGAATGAGGTCGAACTTGAAGTTCATGGGAACTTCATGATGACGTCATCCTAGACTACCTCAAATCTTGATGATTTCACGGTTAAAAGTTAATATTTGAAAGATAGAAAGGTGTAGAAGTGCGTATAGATCAAGAAAGTACAAGATTTAGGGCGAGATCTTACCTGGATTGAGAGAAATCGAAGGAAAGGTGAAGAGAGCGTGCTGGTCGGACGTCACTTGCCAAAAGTGGAAAGTTTGGAGAGTGACCCGTGTATTTATAGGATGCCAAAAGAGGAAAGTGTCATCCGTACGGATTGCACATCACCCGGATAGTCGGTCGGTCGGGCGGATAGCAATCCTGGTCGGATGGCACCTATCACCTCCCCAGGCGGCTACCCGTGCGGATGGCCATCCGGCCGGTTGGCGCCTGGGTGGTGTGTTTGGTGCGACGATCTTTGACGTTTCGGTTCCGATTGCGAGCGATTCGATAGGGTTTCCTAGTCAAATTACTTTTAGTCCCAACTACTTCGTACCTTGCGTAATCTATTTTCCACTATCTGTCATGGTTCGATCGTGATTCGAGTTCGAGTTCGATTGCATTCGAGTTAGATTTCGAGTTTCGATTGAGTTCGCTTGATTACCACAACACAACATAAATAAACATGCACAGGTAACACGTAAGGCACACACACACACGTATAAACGACAAGTAAAATACATTGTTCGAGTTGCGATTCGATGTCGATTCGATTAGCATAGCTTGATTAACTTTATCGCATTGTTACTTCCTATAGTTCCCAGCCGTAGATCGGTTGAATAATGATTAACACAATTCGATTACTGTCATTAACGACACTTACTCCACATAATACGAATTAAAGAAAGAAATTTATATAAGTCAAGTTGCGCGAAATCGGTCGTTGACTTAAACCTTGACTTTGACTTTGACTTGTGAAAACACGGGGTGTTACAGCCTCCCCTTGTTGAGGGAATTTCGTCCCGAAATTAAGCTGAAAGCTGTACAACGCCGTGAATCACATTTGAGAACTTTCTGTTTGGGCCGGTTTTGACTCCGAAACGATTGCGGAATCCGTACACGAACGTGACCAAACACACAAGAACGTACTATAATCGGTGATTCTATAGATTGATATGAAATCGTACAAAACACTAGAATCACAATGCTACTTTCTCTCTCTAGCTTCACTCTTTAAACAACTGCGGGTACTTAGTCTTCATGTCGCTTTCGAGTTCCCAAGTGAACTCTGCGCCCCGTTTGCCTTCCCATCGGACTTTCACAATAGGAATACGTGAGCGCCTGAGCTGCTTGGTTTGGCGATCCATGATTTCGACAGGCTTTTCCACGAAGTGTAACGTTTCGTTCACTTGTAGATCATCTAGAGAAACGTGTAAGTCATGGTCGGCTATGCACTTTCGGAGGTTTGACACGTGGAAAGTCGGGTGGACATTACTAAGTTCCTCCGGTAGTTCGAGTCTGTAGGCAACTTTTCCGATTCTTTCCAGAATCTTAAAAGGTCCAACATATCGAGGTGCGAGTTTTCCCTTCTTGCCGAATCGGACTACACCCTTCCAAGGTGATACCTTTAGGAGTACGTAGTCGCCAACGCCAAATTCACGGGGCTTGCGCTTTTTATCGGCGTAACTTTTCTGTCGATCCCGAGCCTTTACCAGGTTGTCTCGAATTTGGAAAATTTTGTCCGTCGTTTCTTGTAGTAGCTCCGGACCGGTTAGTTGTGAGTGACCGATCTCGTGCCACACAATAGGCGATCGACATCTTCTTCCATATAATGCCTCGAATGGTGCCATTTGGATGCTAGAATGGTAGCTGTTGTTATACGAGAATTCAACTAACGGCGGGTATTTATCCCAATTACCACCAAAGTCTAGAACACACGAATGGAGCGTATCTTCAAGAGTACGAATCGTTTTTTCAGTCTGACCGTCGGTTTGAGGGTGGAAAGCGGTACTTAGATTAAGCGTTGTACCGAGTGCCGTTTGAAACGTTTCCCACAGTCGTGAAGTAAACCGAGCATCACGATCAGAGATGATGTCATAAGGCGTCCCATGATTACAAATGATCTCGTCGGTGTAGATTCGGGCTAATCGTTCTACCTTGTAGTCTTCTCGTATCGGCAGAAAGTGAGCTGATTTAGTCAAACGGTCGACCACAACCCATATGCTGTCGTGACCTGATGACGTGGGTGGTAGCTTGGTTATGAAATCCATAGCTATGCTCTCCCACTTCCACATGGGAATTGGTGGTTGTTCGAGCAGGCCAGAGGGTCTTTGATGTTCAGCCTTGACTCTAGCACAAGTTAGGCATTTTCCGACGTAGAGGGCGATATCTCTTTTCATACCCGGCCACCAGTACTTATAACGAAGATCCTGGTACATTTTGTCAGCACCGGGATGAACATAATACCGGGATTTGTGGACTTCGTCCATCAGAATCTGTCGCAGGTTGGTTCGCTTGGGAATCCAAATTCGGTCTAAAAAGTGGAATATCCCATTTGATTTGCTCACAAGCTGGGCTCCATCGTGGTAGATTCTTTCTTTCTTCAAGGTGCGCTCGTTGAAACACGCATGTTGAGCGTCGCGGATGAGAGTTTCGAGATTATGCTGGGCTTGAACATTACGAGTGCTAAGCAGATAGCTCCGTCTGCTGAGTGTGTCGGTAACAACATTTGCCTTGCCTGGGTGATAACGAATCTCACAGTCGTAATCGTTGAGAAGTTCTACCCATCAGCGTTGACGCATATTAAGTTCCTTCTGATTAAAGATGTGTTGCAGGCTCCTATGATCGGTGAAGATCGTACACTTGGTACCATACAGGTAGTGTCGCCAAATCTTTAATGCAAAAACAACCGCGCCTAGCTCGAGATCATGGGTTGTATAGTTCTTCTCATGGATTTTGAGCTGAGTGAGGATCCGCTGTCTTAGTTGAAGTTGTTCCGGTGTAGCTAGCTGCTCTTCCTTTTGGTTTGGTCTGACGGGAACTGCTTGTTTTGTTTCAGGAGTTCCGCTTCGTGCCTTTCCTGTCTGGTCGGTCGGGTGGGTGAGTAAACTTACTCTCCTTATCGCTCCGTGGGGATATAGAGCGGGCCAATGATGAATTGAATCTTCCTTCTTCGTAGTATTCCATGCTGCAGCCGATTATCCAACCCTGGAATTAGCACCGGATCATTTGGAGACGACTGCACCGGACGTACAAAATAGGGTCAGAGGAGGACCCCACGGTTACTGTAGAGCCAGTAGTGGGGGTCTTTCCTCAGATTCTTTCTTAAATACGAAAAGTCTGGTGCCCCGCTCGCCATTCATTGAGAGCAAGCTCTAACTATCAGTTCTCACTCAATCCAAGAGCTAAAATGAAGCATTCATTTCATCTTCTTCCTGTAGCGCATCCGGCTTTCCATCATATCGCTTTACATGGGTAAACTACGAAGAAAGCACTTGGTCCTTGTTGACCCCTCAATAGAATGGAATTGAAGACCTGGATTTGGCACTGAATTACTCCTCCCCTCTGCTGATTAAGTTAAGATCCTCAAAAGAACGCTCTAGGGGCCCCTACGTGACTAAAGGTTCGTTTCTACTCCGCTTTCGACTCTTCCACTGGTTGGTGACCTGGGGTGAAGAAGCATCGCAAGACCCTCTTTTTTAGGTAAAGCTTTTCATTTTTCAAAATCTAATAAGTAGAATCAGAGCACTGATCCGCCTGTGAAAGAAAGCTTTCGTCGATCGCTTGAAAGAAGTAAGTTCTATATTTAGAAATTGAGATTTGGTTGGTCTTCCATCTACTAAGGTAGAAATCCCTAATGGAATCGCCTTAAATTAAATAAAATTTCATCTTACTCTATCTCTATCCTGATAGCCAGTTTAGCAAAGCCTCTGAACGATGTAAATCCACCGCTAAGACGACCCCCGGGCTCGCTCTCTACCGCAGGTTATATTTGCACGTGTTGGGTACTATCACGCTCAATTTCAGCCATTCCCTTCTTCGTGTAACAGATGTGCCTTGCTCTTCCTTCGTTTTCGTGGGCGGTTTAGCGCTGCTTTTGGTGGACATAGAACCTATAGTCGATATCATCCGTTATCGGCTGCCCATTGGAGGAACAGGAAGAAGCCACCGTATCTGATCCCTAACTCCAACTCCATAAAAGAAGAAGTCGTAGGGACTCCATTCACGGGCACCTCTTCGGGTTAATAACCAAATCCTCGTCTTAGAGCTAGAGCTATGGAGTGTGAAAGACAAAGTATAGTTGTAAGTTGGAGTTCCTCTGAGCACACAAGAAAGAGTGCCGCCCGGGCTTTCAGTTTCGTTAGCATCATGCGACAGGTAGTACTTCCGTCGCCTCCGATACCAGGCCATAAAGTGTTGGAGGGGAGGCACAGGATCCCAGGGAGAGTATAAGTGTTTGCTATCGGCCCCAATCAATGCCCAAGGGCAGAAGCGCTGTGCGAGAAAACCATACATTATTCCATTCCGACCTAGATTACTCCTCTGCGATGCTACTAGTCCTTTCTTCTTACAATGATGAGAGTTCAGTCATTCGAAGCTCCGTCCGCTCCTGATCCCGACGCCGCTTTTGACTTTAGTTCCCAAGTTGTTTCGGAAGTCCATCCCATTGCTAGCCCAAAGCAGTAGTCTTTAGTATTTCTTTGAAACCAGTTTTTTTCACTCGCTTCAATCTTGGTTACGGATTCATTTCATTAATCTAATAGGGCGAGCTAAAGGCCTTCGTTCCTCGGATTGGGAAAAGAGATCGGGATGACCTTGTCCCGTTGCATGAGAACACAACCAAGACCAAGGTTGGAAGCATCACAGTAGACAATGAAATCATTGTTTCCGTCGGGCAATGTGAGAACAGGAGCATTGCAAAGCATGCGCTTGAGGGTTTGAAAGGCAGTCTCTTGTTTAGTTCCCTAAACAAAAGGCTTGTCTTTATGAGTAAGAGAGGTAAGCGGTACAGCGATCTTTGAGAATCCCTCGATAATTCGTCGATAATAGCCCGCTAGTCCGAGAAAAGAACGGACCTCAGACGGATTCTTAGGTGTAACCCAACTCTTGACTGCTTCAATCTTTGCAGGATCGACGTGAATACCCTAACTATTAACAATGTGACCCAGAAACTGAACTTTCTCCAACCAAAATTCACACTTGGAGAACTTGGCATAGAGTTGGTTCCCCTGGAGTAACTCGAGGACCAAACGTAGATGTTGCGCGTGTTCGGTTTTCGATTTGGAATAGATCAAGACATCGTCGATGAATACAATGACGAAACGGTCGAGATACGGTTTACACACGCGATTCATCAGATCCATAAAAACCGCTGGTGCGTTTGTTAGACCAAAAGGCATGACAACGAATTCGTAGTGGCCATAACGAGTACGAAACGCGGTTTTGGGTATATCCTCCTCTTGAATACGTAGCTGATGGTAACCTGAACGCAGATCGATCTTCGAGAAATACGTAGCGCCCTGTAGTTGATCAAACAAATCGTCGATACGAGGTAGAGGATAGCGGTTCTTGATAGTCAACTTATTCAATTCCCGATAGTCGATGCACATCCTGAACGATCCGTCCTTCTTTTTGACGAAAAGGACTGGCGCGCCCCAAGGAGAGGTGCTCGGGCGAATGAAGCCTTTCTCAAGTAATTCCTGGAGTTAGGTTGAGAGTTCGCGCATTTCTGACGGTGCGAGTCGGTAAGGAGTTTTGGCGATAGGGTTGGCTCCAGGAATGAGGTCAATACGAAAGTCGATATCACGACTTGGCGGTAGTCCGGGAAGATCCTCTGGAAAAACATTAGGAAATTCTCGAACCACAGGAACGTCTTTCACTTCCTTCTTCTCTTTCTTTTCCTTCTCCGCTACTACGATGTTAGCCAGGAAAGCCATGTATTCCTTACGGAGATACTTGCTGGCTTGTACACATGACATAAGCTTGAGCCCCTTTGAAGTAGTATCGCCATATACGCACAATAAGTCACCATTCGCGAGCGAAAAACGAATCATCTTGTCGAAACACACAACTTCAGCATGGTTTTCCTGAAGAAAGTCCATGCCTATTATAACATCAAAGCTTCTGAGTTGCATCGGAATAAGGTCGATCGAGAAGATGTGATTGTTGAGCGCAAGAGTACAATCATGAAGAACAGAATTGACAGTGACGGTTCTTCCGGTAGCGACTTCGACATCAAATGCCGAGGAGAGTTTGGAGCGCTTACGACTAAGGAGTCTCTCAAATTCGAACGACACAAAGCAATTATCGGCTTCGGTATCAAATAAACAGGAAGCATAAATACCATTCACAAGGAACGTACCATTGACTACGTTGTTGTCGGCCTGGGCTTGACGCATGTTGAGGTTGAAAGTTCTGGCGCGTGCAGCCTGTTGTTGCTGCTACTGTTGTTGTTGCTGCTGTGGCTGCTATTGCTGAGGATCTTGTTTCACAGCCCTGTTCGGGCACACGTTGGAGAAATGGTTCGGGTCGCCACATGCGAAGCAGGCTCTGGCTTTGACCGCGGGTGCCGGAGGAGCTTGTTGACCCTGTGGGGCAGTGAGTAGAGCTTGGTTGGCAGGAGCTTGACGAATACGGCAGTTGGCAGTAAAGTGGCCGTATACGTTGCAATGAGCACAAAAACGGCATTGAATAGCAGTCGGGTGGTGGTAGGTTCAAGTAGGGCAGAGCGGGTGTGGCCCAGTGATGCGTGCGAAGTGTTACTTATTTTAGGTGTATATTTTAAGCCCTTTTTAACACTTATTTTAGCCAAGTTTTAAATTTATAAAACACGATATTTCACTAACACTAAACACACATATGGGCAAGTGCACCCATCGTTGAGTGTAGTATAGCGTTGGTAAGATACCGAGGTCGTCCAAGGACACAAGAGCTTTTAGTACCGGTTTATCCTCAACGTCTAACCAAAATAAAAGTTTAGAAAAATGTTTTAAACTAAGAAAAATAAAACTAACTAAAATACTGAAAATAAAAATAAAAGAAAAAACAGATAGACAAGATGAATCACTTGGTTCCGACTCGTATCTAGTATAACCTTTGATTATTTCCGCACTTTTGCACATAATTAAGAGATTATCTTAGTTATTGTAGTAGGCCCCTCTATTGAAGGCGACGTTACCCTCACCCCAGTAGTTTGAGTCAGCAGGGATACAATCCTAAAAGGGTGGATTATTGGAAGATAATGAATTAAGTTATTAATGCAGTATTGTGGTAGGCCCCGCTTTTGGCGGTGACGTTACCCTCGGCTAAGTAGTCTGAGTCAGCAGGGATACAGTCCTAAATAGCCGGGTTATAGTATTAATAGTAGTTAACTTATGAGGGGATCAAAGAGTTTGGACCCCCGCCATCCAATACCGTGAAGTATTGAAGGAGGTCCTACTAAATTTGACCCAAGTCCATTGCAGGACCTCTAAACGCTGAACAATGGCAAGACCTTTACCAAACCGTTCCCTTAACCCCCTACCAGGTAGCCAACATATATCCATATAGACCGTGGAGATATGAATGGTGAAAATCCTTTATTTTATATAGACAGTAAAATAATGCCAAGACACCACGGACAAACGATAAGGAAAGATCACCTTCAACATAAGCAACTAGTTATTAAAGTCATTAATACAAAACCAAATAAAAAGTGCAAAAGATTAGAAATAAAAAGTATTATACTAGACACTTTGTCTTCACCAAGTGATGTAAGAGACTTAGGCAAACATGGCCTTGATTGTCAAGAACTCTTACGATCAATCTTGGATCCCGAGACGACTCACACACTCTACGATGGACAATGGATGATGGTGGTGGATGATGGTGTTGTGATGGTGGTGGGTGGTGGATGAAGTGTGAGAGAGGTGGTGTGCCAAGGGATGAGATGAAATGAATCCAAGCACTCCTATTTATAGGCTGAACAGAGAGCTGGACACGGCCCCGTGTCCGCTGGGCACGGCCCCGTGTCCGTCTGACAATCTCTCTCCTCATTAATTGTAATTCGCAATTACAATAAATGCGCCTGCTGTACTTTCGACACGCCCCCGTGTCCGCTGAGCACGGCCCGTGGTGGGCAATAGAAGCTTCTATAGGTTTGTCTTTTCTGCTGCTTCTTGGGCACGGCCCCGTGCTGGCTGAGCACGGGGCGTGTTCAGTCTTCTGATTTCTCTACTTTGCTTTGGAAGGTGCCGTTGAGGGTTCGGGCAGTCCACTAATATTCCTTTTCTTGTATTTATGTTGGATTTAGCTGTCTTTTTGCTTCTTTTGTGTTTTTGAGCTCATTTAATCCTGAAAATACAAAAGGAAGACAAAAACACTCTTTTTCCAATATTAGTACTTAAAAAGGGTTAGTTTTATGCCTCATTTGATGTAATTTATATGTTGCATTTTACACACATCACCCAGTGTATGCACGCTTTGCAGGCGGTGCATTGGCCACAGGCGCCGCTACTTGACGCTGTTGGGCAGATACGGCTTGAATCGGTGCAGCAGTGATCGCACAGTTCTTGTTGGTGGAGCTGTTCTTTCTCTTGTTCTTCCTCTTGTTGTTCGATGAGGTGGGTTCAGCAGTTGGTGCGGTAGCAGTAGCTTGATGCAGATGCTTCGAGGTCTTATCCCAGACACCAGCCTTAACCCGTTTGTCGTTGATTTCAGCGGCCAACAGATAAGTTTCCTCGATCGTCGTAGTCTTAGCCGCTTGCACGAAATCAGCAACGTAGTCGGGCAGGGCCTGGATGTACTTCTTGATTGTCATGTCGGGAGTCTTGACTTGATCGGGACAGATAATGCTGAGCTGTTTGAAACGAGCAGTGAGACCAGCATTGTCACCATCCTTCTGATGTATGTGCCAAAATTCATCTTCCAGCTTTTGACGTTCGTGAGGAGGGCAGAATTCCTCTAGCATAACTTCCTTGAGCTCATCCCACGACAGACCGTAGGCTGCATCGTTCCCTCGCTTGTTCCTTTCGGCCGTCCACCAGTCTAGTGCGCGGGACTGGAAAACGCCGGTAGCATTCAGAGTACGGAGGTCATCAGGGCAACCACTCTGTCGCAGAGTAACCTCAGTGGAATCAAACCAGTGGAATAGTGCAGTGGGACCTCCTTCGCCAGTAAATTCTTTTGGCCCACACGACTTGAATTGCTTGAAACTGAAAGGCCTTGCGGTAGCTTTGGGAGCTTCGATTCTCGATTCCTCAGACGATTTGCTGGCATTCTCATAAACATCACTCACGGCCTTTGCTACACTTTTAGCGATGATGGAGGCAAGGCGTTTGTCTCTCTTTTCTTGACGAGAGAGTGCATGACGGGATCCAGACGACATGGTCTGCAACAGACATCGTCACAGGACTCATCACATTGTATTCGAATCTCACCTCACACGTTTACTACTTACTAAAGCTCAGTAACACGTACCGTGTAAACACATAGGCTTATAACTATGCAGTCACAGAACCACTTAATCGCGTAACCACATAAACACTTATAGCATAAATCACGTAATCACGTAGAGCACATAATGTTACACCCCCAAAATCCACCTGCGAAGTATCACCGCTTGGAGGCGTGACTGACCAGGATCCAGCCACCAATCATATTGAACAAGCAAACAAGTAATTATAAAAGTTCAACCAATACAATTGGTGTTCAACAAAGCATAGTTTAAGTTGCAAGCGGAAGCATAAGTCTTAAAACCAAAACATAAGTTTAATCGTTTCAAAGTTTAACATGGCACACAGCCGTCCATGTCCCACAACGACCTTCCTCCATGCAAGCTCCCGCTAAGTACCTATAGTCCTGCAAAGCATGTAGTAACGAGTCAACAACAAGTTGAGTGAGTTCACTGTTGGGTGTTCAGTTTTAAGTTATTCCGAAAACAGTTTCCTTTAACTGGCATCCTGCCGTGGGGGTTACCCCATAGTTGAAAACGTGATTTGTTTAACCCATTTATTCTGGCACTACAGCCGTGAGGGCTACCCCGTGTTAGTTATCTGGCATTTCGGCCGTGGGGGCTACCCCATGTATACACTAGACTCGTTACCATATCGACAGCTGACAGTAGTCATGTTTATGCGCCCTGAAACTGTCAATGTCTATCATCATTGACGTACCCCAGATCCATTAGTTCACGCCCGTCCTCTGCGGCACGGTGTGAGGTTTGTCAGACCTAAATAGCGCTATCTAACTAATGACCCGCTCGCCATTGGCCCGGCGATTAAGTCGATATAAAAAGGAGGGACTTCGTGATAGAGTTTTGGTCTAGTACGAGTTATCTGTCCATGAGGACGAGGAATTACATTCCTGAACCAATACTGTCCTACCCAAGGAGGACGAGGAATCCACGTTCCTTAACCCCATTCCCAACCCAGGGAATCCCATGCTTTGTAGAGGGTGTGAACTCACCTTGGTTTGCTCGGCAGATACACAGAAAAGTCAATCAAGTTGTAAGTGGTCAACTACGTCCTAACATAGATACCATTCATGTCAGGTTCATATCCAAGTAGTGCACGTATGTTCTACACGTATTGTACACAAGTAACAATCATGGCATACACGTTCAGCATGGCAGTTCAACAATAGTTCGTAACAAGTTCCACAGTAACGTTCACGTAACAACCAAGGTCCAAGTGTGCGGCCCAAACAGTTGGGCTCGTGGTGGTATGCAAATCCAAATCAGTGTGCACAACATACGCATTCAATAACAATACATGAAGCCTATAAGTTCGGCCCAAACATCTAAGCCCGTAACGATGCGAGTCCAATCCAGCGAGTGTGCGTACGTGGTCTCGAGTCGAGACTAGAGATCTCGAGTCGAGACTGTGCGATCTCGGTTAAGGCCCATGAGTTCTCGAGTCATGCATGAACTAGTCGAGACTAGGTGGTCTCGAGTCGCAACCGGACCCGCAACCGTGTTCTCGAGTCATGCTGTTTTGTGTTGATGTTGTGTGGTCTCGAGTCGAGACTAGGGGTTCTCGACTCGCAACCCATGTCGCAATCTGTGGTCTCGAGTTGTCATGTGGTGATCTCGAGTCGAGACAGAGGGTCTCGACTGACACCCCTGCTGATCGCCGGCCATTGTACTAAGCCAATAGAATTTCGATTTCATGATACAATGTACTATCCAACCACAATCCTTAAACATGTTTTCTTGTCTAACAATCAATTAAAATGGATCAAACAACTAGTTTTCAAATATTCAAGGCACCTTCATATCATATTCATGTTGTTCTTCATGTATTCAAGTCATTCATCATGATCATTCAACTTGTTCATCATATTTTAGGGTTTTTAGCATTAATCACAATCATAACATGAACAACAATCAAAACACTTGAACATACTCATCTAATGGTTTCAATCATCACATAACACCTCAAACTCGGCTCTACACTAATCCGGTTTCCACCCACATGTAGCCGGTTTAACAAGCATTCGGTTCTTAGCACAAGAGTGTACAATCCGATTAACATGACTTTATCTAATACACATATGCAAGCCGATTTCATGAACATTAACAATTAGTGGTTTAAATCACATTTAGACACAAGATATCATTAGCTCATTATGCAATATATCCGAAATCAAGACATGTTAGCCGAATAACATCATCATACACATCCGATTCACAAGAACATCAACATACTTACAACTATACTTAGTTAAATCATGTCATTCATACTATCATCTAACAACAAACATCATAAAAACACTAACCGATTGATGAGGAGTGTGTGAAGGAGAGTAGGTTTGTTGTCCGATAGTCTCCGGGTGAAGAACACAAGCAAATCCGAGAGCTTGGCTTGCTATCCTTGATCTGACACAAGGGAGGAGAGTGGTGTTGCTAGAGTTTTAGTGAAAGAGAGTGTGGGAGTGTGTGTGTAGGAGGGTGTGTGTAGTTTGCCCAAAAAATGGCAAGTGTGACTAACAACAAGGGTTATATACTAGTGGACTAAAGAGGTGCATGGCCCAATCCGGCCCAACTGTTACTGTTCACTCGAGACCGCATGGTCTCGAGTCGAGTTCTTGTGTCTCGGGTCGCATACATACAAGCATACATATAAACATAACACGTAATCACATAGGATGTTCACTTATATCATTAAACCAACAAGTTAACTAGTCACATAACATTTCAAGCAGGTTACACCAAGATACAACGAAAGGTTTTAAATTTCGAGTTGTCACATCATCCCCAAGTTGAAAGAAATTTCGTCCCGAAATTTGGTAAGCACTCACTGAGGAAGCTAGTTAAGTTGTACGGTTTTCACTGGTTTTCCTGGGGTGTCACATCCTCCCCCCGTTGATCTGGAATTTCGTCCCGAAATTCCGTAGCTTCAGCCTCAGCAGTGGTTGTACTGTTTGCGAACAGTTGGGGATACTTTTGTTTCATCCGATCTTCGCGTTCCCAGGTGAACTCTGGGCCGCGACGTGAGTTCCAACGAACTCGAACGAGAGGTATTCTAGTGCTCTTGAGGACCTTAACATCCCGGTCCGTGATTTCAACTGGTTCCTCGACGAACCGTAACTGCTCGTCGATAGTGAGTTCCTTCAGAGGAACTACGTGGGTCTCATCTGACAGACACTTCTTCAGATTCGACACGTGAAAAACGTTGTGAACTGCACCGAGTTCTGCTGGTAGGTTCAGTCTGTAGGCCACCCTGCCTATTTTCTCAATGATTTCGAAAGGTCCAACGTATCGTGGGTTAAGTTTGCCTCGTTTACCAAAACGAACCACACCCTTCCAGGGTGAAACTTTGAGTAGTACCCGCTCCCCAACCTGGAGCTCTAGTAGTTTTCTGCCCTTATCGGCGTAGACTTTCTGACGGTCACGAGCTGCCGCCATGCGTCTTCGTATTTGAGCAATTTGTTCGGTCGTGTCTACCACATGTTCTGGACCAGTGATCTGACTATCTCCCACCTCTGCCCAGCAAAGAGGTGACCGGCATTTACGTCCGTACAATGCCTCAAACGGAGCAGCTTTAATGCTGGTGTGGTAGCTGTTATTGTACGAGAATTCCACAAGTGGCAGATGCTTTTCCCAGCTGTTGCCAAAGTCGATTACACACGCACGAAGCATGTCTTCTAAGGTTTGAATAGTGCGCTCGGACTGCCCGTCCGTCTGGGGGTGATACGCTGTGCTCATGTCTAATCGTGAGCCAAAGGATTTGTGCATCGCTTGCCACAGCTCTGAAGTAAAACGCGCATCTCGATCCGAGATAATAGAGGTGGGCACCCCGTGCCTCGAGACAACTTCCTTGAGATATACCTCTGCAAGAGTGGAGAACTTATCCGTCTCCTTGATAGCCAAGAAGTGTGCAGATTTTGTGAGTCGATCCACGATCACCCAAATAGTATCGTTCCCGCGCTGGGATCTAGGCAGGCCAGTGACGAAATCCATGGAAATTTGCTCCCACTTCCATTGTGGTATCTCTGGTTGTTGGAGTAGGCCTGAGGGTTTCTGGTATTCAGACTTGACTCTCGCACAAGTCAAACACTTGCTGACGTAGGTTGCTATGTGGGCCTTCATGCTAGGCCACCAATACGTAGTTTTGATGTCGTGGTACATTTTATCCGAACCAGGATGTACCGAGTAGCGAGACTTGTGTGCTTCATCCATCACAAGCTCTCGTAGGTTGCCATAGAGTGGGACCCAAACGCGTCCCGTTACGTAGTAAGCACCGTCTTCCTTTTGTTCCAATCGTTGTCTTGAGCCGCGTAGGGCTTCAGCCCTGACGTTTTCTGGTTTCAGTGCTTCTATCTGAGCAGCTCGTATCTGGGAAGGTAGACTAGAATGGATTGTGAGTTGCAAAGCTCGTACGCGCTTAGGCGCAGTGTCCTTTCAACTGAGGGCGTCAGCCACAACATTGGCCTTGCCCGGGTGATACCTGATCGAGCACTCGTACTCATTCAGTAGTTCGACCCATCGTCGTTGCCGCATATTCAGTTCCTTCTGCTTGAAGATATGCTCGAGACTCCTGTGGTCGGTGTAGATTGCGCACTTGGTACCGTACAAGTAATGTCGCCATAACTTAAGTGCAAAAACAACAGCTCCCAGCTCTAAGTCGTGCGTAGTGTAGTTCTTTTCATGAACTTTAAGTTGGCGTGAGGCGTACGCAATAACTTTATCTCGTTGCATCAATACACAACCAAGACCTTGAATTGATGCGTCGCAGTAAACCACAAAGTCGTCTGTGCCTTCTGGCAAGGAAAGGATAGGTGCGCTGCAAAGTCTATCCTTTAGGTGCTGAAATGCCAACTCCTGTGCATTTCCCCATCGATAAACAACTCCTTTTTGCGTTAGTGAGGTGAGGGGCTGTGCAATCTTAGAAAAATCCTTTATGAATCTCCTGTAGTAACCTGCCAAACCCAAGAATTGGCGAATTTCCTTTGGTGTACGAGGTGCAGGCCAGTTCTTAATCGAGTCCACCTTGGATGGATCAACATGAATCCCATCCTTGTTTACCACATGGCCTAGGAAATGGACCTCACGAAGCCAGAAGTCACATTTTGAAAACTTGGCGTATAGCTGTTCCGTCCGAAGGAGTTCCAAAATAAGTCGTAGATGCTGCTCGTGTTCTTCCTGACTCTTAGAATAGATCAGGATGTCGTCGATGAAGACTATAACGAACTTGTCCAGGTAAGGCTTGCACACTCGATTCATCAAGTCCATGAAAACCGCAGGTGCGTTTGTCAGCCCGAAAGGCATGACCAAAAACTCATAGTGTCCATAACGAGTTCTAAAAGCTGTCTTGGAGACGTCCTCTTCTCGGACTCTCAGCTGGTGATATCCTGATCTCAAATCAATCTTTGAATAGTAGCTCGACCCTTGCAGCTGGTCGAACAAGTCGTCAATACGTGGTAGAGGATAACGATTCTTCACCGTCACCTTGTTGAGTTCCCGGTAGTCGATGCACATTCTGAAGGTACCGTCTTTCTTCTTCACAAATAACACTGGAGCTCCCCAGGGAGATGAGCTAGGACGAATGAAACCTTTGTCCAAGAGCTCTTGCAGTTGCATAGAGAGTTCTTCTAACTCTGATGGAGCTAGTCGATAAGGTGCATGAGCTATAGGCGCAGCTCCAGGAGCTAGTTCAATCTGAAACTCGACTTGGCGATGAGGCGGAAGACCAGGTAATTCCTCAGGAAATACCTCAGGATAGTCGCGTACAATTGGAAAATCTTCTCTCTTCTTCTCTTTCTCCGAGGTGTCAGTAACGAGAGCCAAAATGGCAGTGTGGCCCTTTTGCTAGCACTTCTGGGCCTTAAGGAGAGAGATGACGTTCTCAACGGCACTCCTCTTGTCGCCACAAATCATGAGAGGTTCACCACCGGAGCCAGGAATACGAACGATCTTCTCGTTGCAAAGAATCTCTGCTCGGTGTTGGGATAACCAATCCATCCCAATGACAACGTCGAAACTACCCAAGACGATAGGAATGAGGTCGATAGAGAAGATCTGGTTAGCAAGAACAAGTTTACAACCCTTGACTACGTGTGTGGCTTCTAAACTCTTACCATTCGCTAGCTCTACAGTGTGCTTGTTGTTCAAAGGTGTTGGAATACGCTTAAGCATTTGACTAACTTCTAGTGACACGTAGCTAGTATCGGCACCCGAATCAAATAAAACTGTAACATAAAAGTCGTCGAGAAGGAACTTACCCGCCACAACATTGGGGTCGTTCCTTGCTTCACCTTGGCCGATCATGAACGCCCGCCCCCTGGCTCCATTGTTGTTGTTGTTCCCGTTGTTACCATTCCCCTGGTTGTTGTTATTGTTGTTGTTGTTGTTGTTCTGGTTCCTGTTCAGCTGGGGACAATCCTTCTTGAAGTGGCCTTCAGCTCCACACTGAAAGCACCCTTTGTTGTTACCTTGCTGCTGCTGCTGTCGTTGGTTCTGAGGGGCCTGTTGTTGACGATTCTGGTTGGCGGGGTACAAGCTTCTACAATCCTTGGCGGCGTGACCTGGCTTGTTGCACCTATGACAGTTACCCCTGGTGCATGGCCCGCTGTGGTGTAAGTTGCAGCGATTACACTTGGGGTGATTCCCCTTGTACCCACCATGACTCTGACCACCAGATGATTGCTGACTGGGGCTTTTGTAGTCATCAGTCTTTCTCTGCTGAGACAGAGATTGCACAGAAGTTGAACCCTTACTTGAAGTTCCATCCCATTTTCGTTTGTTGTCACTGAGAGTTTCCGAGGTAGCTGTAGCACTAAGACGTTTTGGTAGCCTGTTCTGCTCCACCGCCTGATCAGTGAGACGGTGAGCCAATTGAACAACTTGCTGGTAGGTGGCGAGGTTTGCTGAAGTCACGTGACTTTGAATTTCTGGCACTAAGCCCTTAAGAAAGAGTCCAATACGCTTAATTGGAGGGTCCACCATAGTAGGACACAGTAATGCAAGCTCATTCGATCTTTTTGTAAACGTCTCAATCTCTGACCCCGTCATCTTGAGGTTGAAGAACTCGACTTCCAGCTTATGAATGTCGTCGCGACTGCAGTATTCCTCCTTGATCATCTCCTTAAAAGTTTCCCATGGGGTGGCGTTGGCAGCAACCAACCCCAGCATTTGAACCTGAGCGTTCCACCATGTGAGGGCTAAACCCTCGAGAGTACCGGTAGCATACTTCACCCTGCGCGCCTCAGGGCATTCACACATTTCGAACACAGATTCTAGTTTCTCAAACCAGTGGAAGAGACCTACTGCTCCTTCAGTGCCGCTAAACGTAGTGGGTCGGCAGTCCATAAAGGTTTTGAAGGTGCACACGGGTGGCTGAACATGTTGACCTATTGTGGGTGAAAGAAAGACAGAGTTTAACACAAAGGTGGGTTCACGAGAGTAGGATCTAAAGATCCCAGAATGAGTTCGGACTGCAGGATATACCTCCTGCGTGTGCAGCTGCAAGTGCCGCAGCAACTCGTTCGTTAATCAGAGCCGTCAACTGGGCTTGTGTCAGGTTAACGCGTCCAGACATGATCTTCACATCAAGGGAAACATGAGTGAGAGAGGTTCGCGAAAGTGCGATGACAGAAGGGAGTAAGCACACACGTGTTCAAGCAACAGTAGTTATACTAACCAAGCATACCATGAGTATTGTACTATGTAACTAATATGTAGGTAATATATACACAGATCATATCACCTAGGGTGTTGAGCCTTGCATGTGGAATGAAGCGTCGTTGTGGATCGTAGAGCACTGTACAGGTTATAGTCTGATTTTAATAAAACCTTTTCCCTTATTAAAACCAAGTTCACTATAACCAATGGCTCTGATACCAATCTGTCACACCCCCAAAATCCACCTGCGAAGTATCACCGCTTGGAGGCGTGACTGACCAGGATCCAGCCACCAATCATATTGAACAAGCAAACAAGTAATTATAAATGTTCAACCAATACAATTGGTGTTCAACAAAGCATAGTTTAAGTTGCAAGCGGAAGCATAAGTCTTAAAACCAAAACATAAGTTTAATCGTTTCAAAGTTTAACATGGCACACAGCCGTCCATGTCCCACAACGACCTTCCTCCATGCAAGCTCCCGCTAAGTACCTATAGTCCTGCAAAGCATGTAGTAACGAGTCAACAACAAGTTGAGTGAGTTCACTGTTGGGTGTTCAGTTTTAAGTTATTCCGAAAACAGTTTCCTTTAACTGGCATCCTGCCGTGGGGGTTACCCCATAGTTGAAAACGTGATTTGTTTAACCCATTTATTCTGGCACTACAGCCGTGAGGGCTACCCCGTGTTAGTTATCTGGCATTTCGGCCGTGGGGGCTACCCCATGTATACACTAGACTCGTTACCATATCGACAGCTGACAGTAGTCATGTTTATGCGCCCTGAAACTGTCAATGTCTATCATCATTGACGTACCCCAGATCCATTAGTTCACGCCCGTCCTCTGCGGCACGGTGTGAGGTTTGTCAGACCTAAATAGCGCTATCTAACTAATGACCCGCTCGCCATTGGCCCGGCGATTAAGTCGATATAAAAAGGAGGGACTTCGTGATAGAGTTTTGGTCTAGTACGAGTTATCTGTCCATGAGGACGAGGAATTACATTCCTGAACCAATACTGTCCTACCCAAGGAGGACGAGGAATCCACGTTCCTTAACCCCATTCCCAACCCAGGGAATCCCATGCTTTGTAGAGGGTGTGAACTCACCTTGGTTTGCTCGGCAGATACACAGAAAAGTCAATCAAGTTGTAAGTGGTCAACTACGTCCTAACATAGATACCATTCATGTCAGGTTCATATCCAAGTAGTGCACGTATGTTCTACACGTATTGTACACAAGTAACAATCATGGCATACACGTTCAGCATGGCAGTTCAACAATAGTTCGTAACAAGTTCCACAGTAACGTTCACGTAACAACCAAGGTCCAAGTGTGCGGCCCAAACAGTTGGGCTCGTGGTGGTATGCAAATCCAAATCAGTGTGCACAACATACGCATTCAATAACAATACATGAAGCCTATAAGTTCGGCCCAAACATCTAAGCCCGTAACGATGCGAGTCCAATCCAGCGAGTGTGCGTACGTGGTCTCGAGTCGAGACTAGAGATCTCGAGTCGAGACTGTGCGATCTCGGTTAAGGCCCATGAGTTCTCGAGTCATGCATGAACTAGTCGAGACTAGGTGGTCTCGAGTCGCAACCGGACCCGCAACCGTGTTCTCGAGTCATGCTGTTTTGTGTTGATGTTGTGTGGTCTCGAGTCGAGACTAGGGGTTCTCGACTCGCAACCCATGTCGCAATCTGTGGTCTCGAGTTGTCATGTGGTGATCTCGAGTCGAGACAGAGGGTCTCGACTGACACCCCTGCTGATCGCCGGCCATTGTACTAAGCCAATAGAATTTCGATTTCATGATACAATGTACTATCCAACCACAATCCTTAAACATGTTTTCTTGTCTAACAATCAATTAAAATGGATCAAACAACTAGTTTTCAAATATTCAAGGCACCTTCATATCATATTCATGTTGTTCTTCATGTATTCAAGTCATTCATCATGATCATTCAACTTGTTCATCATATTTTAGGGTTTTTAGCATTAATCACAATCATAACATGAACAACAATCAAAACACTTGAACATACTCATCTAATGGTTTCAATCATCACATAACACCTCAAACTCGGCTCTACACTAATCCGGTTTCCACACACATGTAGCCGGTTTAACAAGCATTCGGTTCTTAGCACAAGAGTGTACAATCCGATTAACATGACTTTATCTAATACACATATGCAAGCCGATTTCATGAACATTAACAATTAGTGGTTTAAATCACATTTAGACACAAGATATCATTAGCTCATTATGCAATATATCCGAAATCAAGACATGTTAGCCGAATAACATCATCATACACATCCAATTCACAAGAACATCAACATACTTACAACTATACTTAGTTAAATCATGTCATTCATACTATCATCTAACAACAAACATCATAAAAACACTAACCGATTGATGAGGAGTGTGTGAAGGAGAGTAGGTTTGTTGTCCGATAGTCTCCGGGTGAAGAACACAAGCAAATCCGAGAGCTTGGCTTGCTATCCTTGATCCGACACAAGGGAGGAGAGTGGTGTTGCTAGAGTTTTAGTGAAAGAGAGTGTGGGAGTGTGTGTGTAGGAGGGTGTGTGTAGTTTGCCCAAAAAATGGCAAGTGTGACTAACAACAAGGGTTATATACTAGTGGACTAAAGAGGTGCATGGCCCAATCCGGCCCAACTGTTACTGTTCACTCGAGACCGCATGGTCTCGAGTCGAGTTCTTGTGTCTCGGGTCGCATACATACAAGCATACATATAAACATAACACGTAATCACATAGGATGTTCACTTATATCATTAAACCAACAAGTTAACTAGTCACATAACGTTTCAAGCAGGTTACACCAAGATACAACGAAAGGTTTTAAATTTCGAGTTGTCACACAATTTCCTAAGCATGTAGAGCAAAGAAACTGGGAAACACATGCGCACTTAATCACTAGAGGCAGTCAGAAAACAGAAACCTATTATTCAAAGTCGACGATTGCTCGAGAGTAGCGTGGTACAAGCGTATATCATAGCATGAAGTCGTTCAAAGTTTCGCGATTAGTTAACGAGTTGAGATAGAAAGGCAGTGCGAGTCGTGTATGTCGATCGAAGTGAAAGTGAAACCGAGTAAATTCCAAAAAATTAAAACACATAAACAGGTAAACACATATAAACTCATAAAATCGACGAATTATCCGAGTCAGCAGTTGCCGGCTCAGAATCGAAACGCATCCGAAACTGAAACTTGTTGCAGTATAGCCGTGATTGAACCGGCTTGGAGCCACTCGGAATTCGACACTGGAGCCCTCACCCATTCCCATGCCCATTGACATAAGTTCGACCGGCCCGACCGACCCGCAATATACTCCGAAATTGACCCATCTTTCTTTTTTGCCAAGCGGAATATGTCGGGAAACCGATCTCTAAACGGAACCTGTCCCACCCAAATATCCTTCCAAAAGCTTATATTCGATCCGTTACCCACTATAACTTTTAATTTACCAGCGATCCCGATTCCACCTTTAGCGAGGATCTCATCCATCATGCCAATATCCTTCCACGAACCCGGTATGGATTTGTTGACCGGAATGATTTTTTTGTTCGATTTAGTACTGTGAATAGAGTAAATGACCCTAGCCCACAGGTGATCTGGAAACTCCCTAATTCGCCACCACCATTTCACGAGCATAGCGTGTCACACCCCAACCGATGGCGGAATCATCGGGGCATGGCACTGAGCGAAACAGATTGTCCAGAAGTTTCCATAACAACTATCATTACCATTCAATTTAAATTAACATGTCCCATACCATGTCTCAAATAGTAAACAAATTATTACAGATAACATCTAGGCAAATATTCTGTTCCGACAACTCATATTCAAACAAAATAGTTTATTTATTGGTTTCTAGGACCTCCGTTCCTAGCTTCAATTTCATCACGGCACAGAGAGCATCCTAGACCTTTCCTAGCCTCAAGTTCACAGCATGCTAAACATGTAAACTTCCTAAGCACCTGTCACATACGTTAAAATAAAGTCAATACATATAATGTAAAGGTGAGCATACAAGTTTGATAATAGCATATAGAGTTCGAATTCGTTTACGCATAACCAGCACGTACACATAGTGAAATGAAGCACGTTAGTTATCGACATAGATCCATCGATACCAATGACTGCGGGTTGACTGCCCGAGGCAGTTCGCAATACATGATTACCACCGTAATCCATGCAAGTAAAAGATCCTTAACAACCTCCGTGTGAACGGGTGCTGAGTCCAAACTATAGTACTATCGTTGCTAAGGCAGGTAGACAGCATTCCATGTGTAAACATAACAAACAGGCATTCATGAGCCACGTATAACATGCATTAACGGTTAGCGTTCAAATAGTTTGAGTAGTGTGATAGTTGTAGTTTGAATATTCGTAACGTATGTAACACCCAAAAGTGCTTAAAGCAAAAAGGGATCGAGTATACTCACAGCGATTAATGGATTGAAGGGAGCGCTTTTAGCGAGTACGGTTAGCCTGAATAGATTCGGTAACGTAGCGATAAGTGGCACGTAAAAACAGTACAGGGTGAGAGTGGGTAGGATAGCTGATCGCCCGGATGGTCATCCGTGCGAACAGCAATCCAAGTGAGTAGTAATCCGTTCGGCTAGTCATCCGTGCGGACAGTTTGTCCGGGCGGGTGACTATTCGAGTGGATTGTTTCTTCCTATGGGTGAGATGTGTTTGTGTATGGTGGCTTGACTTTTGAAGTTTTTGTTGTAGTATTTAGAAAACATTTAAGTATCTCTATCCTTCAAGTCGGTCGTGCGGACGACAATCCGTCCGGATGGTAGTCCGTGCGGACAACGACTGTTAATGAACATGTTGGAAATTGTTTAAGGTCTTAGTATCTCATGATCCGAAGAGTAATCCATTCAGAGGGTCGTCCGTGCGGATTATTCACTCGTCGATACTCAAACCTTGTTTGGATATGGGTCCCAAGTGTAGTCCGTCCGGATGGCAACCCGTCCGGATAGCCTGTCCGTGCGGACATCAGTCCGTCCGGACAGCATCTCGTTCTGGTTGTTCCATTCGTCTACCCTTGGTCGCTTTTGTCGTTCTATCGAGATGTTCTGATTACGTGTCAACCAATCGGAATTGTGTTCTTACCCCATGTTTAATCCGGCCAGGAATCACCCCAGCTTGGCCGGTCGACGGCTCAGAACGGTCATTCTGGTCTAACCCGAAATCAGGTGTCTCGCGGGTAGAATCCGGATTTAGGACTAGTGCATCACTAACATTGAGTAGAAGACTAGAACTGATCTGATTCTTATCGTTTTTGAGTGTAAAAGAAGGAGAAAACTTGTGTTTATTTCTTTCAACTCTTTTATCCTTTTGAAAAAGTTCGGATTTATGCGAAGTTGTTGTGAAATCTTGTGGAAACCGTTCAGATCCGAGTTATTCTTGGTGGAATGAGGTCGAACTTGAAGTTCATGGGAACTTCATGATGACGTCATCCTAGACTACCTCAAATCTTGATGATTTCACGGTTAAAAGTTAATATTTGAAAGATAGAAAGGTGTAGAAGTGCGTATAGATCAAGAAAGTACAAGATTTAGGGCGAGATCTTACCTGGATTGAGAGAAATCAAAGGAAAGGTGAAGAGAGCGTGCTGGTCGGACGTCACTTGCCAAAAGTGGAAAGTTTGGAGAGTGACCCGTGTATTTATAGGATGCCAAAAGAGGAAAGTGTCATCCGTACGGATTGCACATCACCCGGATGGTCGGTCGGGCGGATAGCAATCCTGGTCGGATGGCACCTATCACCTCCCCAGGCGGCTACCCGTGCGGATGGCCATCCGGCCGGTTGGCGCCTGGGTGGTGTGTTTGGTGCGACGATCTTTGACGTTTCGGTTCCGATTGCGAGCGATTCGATAGGGTTTCCTAGTCAAATTACTTTTAGTCCCAACTACTTCGTACCTTGCGTAATATATTTTCCACTATCTATCATGGTTCGATCGTGATTCGAGTTCGAGTTCGATTGCATTCGAGTTAGATTTCGAGTTTCGATTGAGTTCGCTTGATTACCACAACACAACATAAATAAACATGCACAGGTAACACGTAAGGCACACACACACGTATAAACGACAAGTAAAATACATTGTTCGAGTTGCGATTCGATGTCGATTCGATTAGCATAGCTTGATTGTTAGTTGATTAACTTTATCGCATTGTTACTTCCTATAGTTCCCAGTCGTAGATCGGTTGAATAATGATTAACACAATTCGATTACTGTCATTAACGACACTTACTCCACATAATACGAATTAAAGAAAGAAATTTCTATAAGTCAAGTTGCGCGAAATCGGTCATTGACTTAAACCTTGACTTTGACTTTGACTTGTGAAAACACGGGGTGTTACATAGCGTGGGTAAACTCTTTAATTCTGCCTAATCCCAAACCTCCTCTATCTTTAGCTCTAGTAAGTTTATCCCACTTCACCCACCTCATCTTATGTCTTTCTTCGTTCTTCCCCCATACAAAGTCTCTCCGAATTTTTTCCAACTTCTTCAACACTGACGCGGGAGCCTTAAAGATCGAGAGAAAATAGGACTGAAGGCTGCCCAAAACGGATTTAGCTAAGGTCACTCTACCGGCAAAAGATAGCGACTTCGCCTTCCACGTTGCCCGTTTCTTTTCAAACCTTTCAATCATCGGCTGCCATTTACTAATTCATTTCATATTAGTGCCAATAGGGACTCCGAGGTATTCGAACGGTAAGTTTCCTCTTTGACAGTTTAACAAAACCGCCATTCTTTCCACCTCGGGATCATCCACACCGACACCGATGAGATTGCATTTTTTGGCGTTAATATTTAGTCACGTAACCAAGCTAAGACATCTCAACAAACGACTCAGGGCCACCACATTCTCTTCGCTCCATTCTCCTACAAATAGAACGTTGTCGGCGTAACATAGGTGAGATATACTAGGCCCATCATTAGGCAAATTGATCCCTTTATAAAGACCGTGATCCACCGCTCTGTTCACAAACATAGAAAGCACCTCCATAGCAAGGAGGAACAAAAATGGAGATAAGGGATCCCCCTGCCGGAGACCCCTCTTATATACGAACTCCCCAGTTGGAGAACCGTTAATTAGGACCGAACCTTTCCCCGACCTTAAGCATCCATCCACCCATTTGATCCATAATTCCGGAAACTGCATGTATTCCATCGTTTTGGACAAGAATTTCCAATTGAGGGAATCATACACTTTATGGAAATCGACTTTGAATATTAAAAGCTGTTTTTTCTTCTTCTTGACCCACGAGACTATCTCATTAATAATAAGAGCATTATCAAGGATGTTACGTTTACCAACGAAAACCGCTTGACACGGAGATATTAGGGAATCAATAACCAACTTGATCCGATTCGCCAATATCTTAGTAACAGTTTTATAAACGGATCCGACTAAAGTGATTGGCCTGTACTGAGTGAGGAACTGGGGGTCAGCCGTCTTTGCAATGAGGGTAATGAAAGTTGCATTGCAACCCTTACTAAACTGTCCCGAGCTGTGAAAATCCAGCAGCATTTTTTCCACTAAAGGCTTGATGACGTACCAGTAACTTTTAAAGAATTTCAATGAGAAGCCGTCCGGTCCTGGCGCTTTGCTGCCATCACATTCCTTGATAGCCCTCCAAATTTCATCCGAGTTAAAATTGGCCACTAACGAATCCGACTCTGGTTTAGACAGACTTGGCAGGCCCAGGTTTTCAAACTGGGGTCACCTCCTCATCGGTTCATTGAAAAGGCTCCTGAACCATTTTTTAACTTCAACTTTCATGGTCTCAGGATCCCGCAACCGCATCCCATTAAAGTTCAGCTCCTGAATACTGTTTTTGGCGATATTAATTTTGATCGCCCGATGAAAAAAGCCTGAATTTTCATCACCGAGTTTCACCCATTTTATTCGAGATTTTTGTTGGAGATCCAAACATTTCTCGTGTTCCACTGCCTTAAGCTTAACCCGAAGAGAAGCCCGAAGTTCCAGATCCCCTTTGGACAAATTCATTATCACCGTTTAGATTCCAATTCCTCGATTCCTCTGGCTAAAGACTCATATTCCTTTTCTTCATCCGATCTCACCGACGCCCTCCATTTTTTAATGTCCTTTTATATCAAACGTAGAACCTTATAAATGGCTAGGTCGCCTGCAACATTTTGATCCACTCCTGCCACCTGATGAGCAACAATTCGGTTCACCGTCTCCATGCCAATCCACCTGTTGAACATCTTGAATGGGATTGGCCCAAAATCCACGCTGGTACATCCCAAGATAGCCCTCCACGTAGCACCCTCAAATTGGCCGTCTGCCATCTAGACATGAAGGAATAGCAGACCAAAAACAGTCTATCTTGCTTAATTTGGTCCATTATCGGATTTATATGTGAACAATCCACCCTGCATATTAAACTCCAGAAGGCCTGCCCTTAGAATAAAATCATTAAAAGCCGCTGCGGCTGAGACATCGAATCTCGAGTTAAGTCTTTCTTCAGGTTTCCTTACTTCATTAAATCGCCCATTAGAACCCACAAACCTGAAAAGTTGCCCATAATTTGTAAGATATCCTCCCATAATAATCTCCTGTTAACCACCTCCCTTGGAGCATAAATATTCATCACATTTACTCTTTCCTCAATGTTCGGCAATGTACCGGAAGTAAGCAATAATCCGTTACCCTTGATAACGGAGTCAACCGAAAAAAGAGAAGGGTCCCGAAAAAAGAAATATATAGTATTATAGATGAGAAAACCTAAAGACCCCAGCTGTCTTCTTTCCCATATCCAACCAGTGTCAAAACTCAAAGCCTAGAACAACAACACTTTCGTAAAAAGCAAAACACAATTTAGTTAAAAAAAAAACTAGTTAAATAGATAAATATGAAAATATAGAAGAATTTTAAAGGTTTTAAGAGAAATAAGGGTGAGATAGTCATTCTACAATATGTTTTAAGAAAACAAGTTATAATGGGTAAATTTGCAGTTTTTTCTCTAAAGAAAAGGATATATGCAATTTTGTTTTCAGGTTGGGTAAACATGCAATTTTCCTCAGAAGAAAACCCACAATTAAGAAAACCCTCAAAATTTATTACAAGCGTAACAGGGCTATTTACAATCATAAGACTCCGGTTCTTTTAAAGTGGTTTGTTGATATATATATATATATATATATGAAAGGTGTGAATTATTCGCGAATGTTGGGAGGTCTAGCATACGTTGTCTTAACCGAGTCCGCGCTAGTAGGGGTGTAAACGAGCTGGGCTGAGCCCGAGCTCGGCTCGGTTCGAGCCTACTTATTTGAGCTCGCGCTCGGCTCGTGAGAATAACTCAAAGCTCGAGCTCGGCTCGAGCTATTTTGAGAACAAACTCAAATGAGCTAAAAACTCGGCTCAATCTCGCTTCAATATCGCTTGAACGAGCCAAAGTTCGGCTCGAGCTTGGCTTGCGAATGTTATCAACATTATTATTATATTATGTATTAAAAATAAAATGTTGTTTGGGCTCGCGAGCCTAAACGAGCTTTGTATTTCAGGCTCGAGCTCGGACTCGATAACTAAACGAGCTCTATGTCAGGCTCGAGCTCGGGCTCGGGCTCGTTAAAGCTCGGATCGTTCGATCTTTTAACCGAGCAGATAACAAGTACCTCTCGAGCCTCTTGGCTAATTTACACCCCTACTCGCTAGAGAGCCGCCTCGCACAATAGATCCCCAATTTAAACCCCTCAATGAGAAACCTCTATCATCCAGACTCGAACTTGAGACCAGAAAGGAAAAACTCATCCGGACCCACCATAGGTGGAACTTAAATACCCGTAACTAGGGGTGTTCAAAATCGGATATCCGAAATTTTCGGATACCAGATTTCACTATCCGAATCTGTATTCGAAATTTCGGATATCCGAATCGGATATCCGAAATTCGGATATCCGAAATTTCGAATACGGATTCGGATAGTGAATCGGGTATATGAAAATCCAACTTTTTGTTTAATTTTTATTTTTTTATTATTTTTTTCATATTCGGAAACGGATATTTTGGATGGTTTCGGATATCCGAATATAAGTTTTCGGATATTTTTCGGATATTTTCGGATACTTCGGATATTTTCGGATGTCCGAAAAAAATGAAAATTAAATTTTCGGATATTTCGAGTATCCAAAATATCCGAAGATTTTGAAAATCACTATCCGAATCCGAAAAATTCAGATATCCGAAATTTCGAATATCCGATTTTTCGAATATTTCGGATTCGGATATCGGATATTTCGGATCGGATTTTTGGATACGGATAGTTTTAAACACCCCTACCCGTAACCACGCCAGAGCACTGGTGATGGTTTGATATATACAATCACAATTAGACTTAAATTAAAGTTATGGATAATACCTACTACCTCTTTAGGTAGGTAACGATCAAAATTAGAATTATACAAAAGCATATATTCCTTTCTGTTTTGAGAGTAGACATTAAATATTTTTAATTTTTGTGAACTATGAGAAAACCTAAAGACCCCAGCTGTCTTCTTTCCCATATCTAACTAGTGTCACAACTCAAAGCCTAGAACAACAACACTTTCGTAAAAAGCAAAACACAATTTAGTTAAAAAAAACTAGTTAAAATAGATAATTATAAAAATATAGAAAAATTTTAAAGGTTTTAAAAGAAATAAGGGTAAGATAGTCATTCTACAATACATTTCAAGAAAACAAGTTATAACGGGTAAATTTACAATTTTTTCACTAAAGAAGGGGATATATGCAATTTTGTTTTTTGGTTTGGTAAATATGCAATCCTCCTGAGAAGAAAACCCACAATTAAGAAAACCCCCAAAATTTATTACAAGCGTAATGGGACTATTTACAATCATAAGACTCCGGTTCTTTTAAAGTGGTATGTTGATATATTTTTTTTGTAAGGTGTGAATTACTCGCAAATGTCGGGAGGTCTAGCATACGTTGTCTTAACCGTCGCGCTAGAGAGCCCCCTCGCACAATAGATCCCCAATTTAAACCTCTCAATGAGAAACCTCTATCAACCAGACTCGAACTTGAGACATGGAAGGGAAAACTCACCCGGGTCACCGCTAGAGCACTAGTTTGATATATACAATCACAATTGAATTAGACTTAAACTAAAGTTATGGATAATCCCTACTACCCCTTTAGGTAGGTATCGATCAAAATTAGAATTATACAAAAGCATATATTCCTTTCCGTTTTGAGAGTAGACATTAAATATTTTTAATTCTTGTAAACTATGAGAAAACCGAAAGACCCCAGCTGTCTTCTTTCCCATATCCAACTAGTGTCACAACTCAAAGCCTAGAACAACAACACTTTCGTAAAAAGCAAAACACAATTTAGTTAAAAAAAATTAGTTAAAAATAGATAATTATAAAAATATAGAAAAATTTAAAGGTTTTATGAGAAATAAGGGTAAGATAGTCATTCTACAATACATTTCAAGAAAACAAGTTATAACGGGTAAATTTGCAATTTTTTTCACTAAAGAAGGGGATATATGCAATTTTGTTTTTCGGTTTGGTAAATATGCAATTCTCCCGATAAGAAAACCCACAATTAAGAAAACCCCCAAAATTTATTACAAGCGTAACGGGGCTATTTACATGTCACACCCCAACCGATGGTGGAAACATCAGGGCACGACACTAGGCGAAACAGATTGTCCATGAGAAATCCATAGCAACTAAAATTACCAGATATTTAGCATTGCGTCCAATACCATAACATATCACATAATTCAATTATTACAGACATAATATCTCATGGCAAATAAATTGTTTCGACAACTCAGAATTTAAATTGTTTGTTTCTAGACTCTCTCTCCTACTTGATTCCACAAAAGCAGGCTAGGCATAGCATCCTAAACACCTGTCACATATGTTACAATAAAGGTCAATACACATAGTGTAAAGGTGAGCATACAAGTTTAATAGTATAGTAGTAGCAAAAGCGAGTTTACGCATAACCAGTATGTAACACGTATAATGCGAAGCTAGTAGGTTATCGACAATGAAATATGCACAGACATGACTGCGAGTTGTAGAATGTGCAACACATATCACCACTGTGACACGTGAAGAAATAACCTTAACAACCCCTGTCCACGACAGGTGCTGAGTCCAAACTATAGTGCTATCGTTGCTAAGGCGTCTGGCAACAATCACTGTGTAAACATAACATACAAGCATTCATCGAATAACACGTATAACATGTAGAGCGGTTAGCGTATAAAAATGTGTTTGCGTTGTGTGATCTATGTGATTTGATATAAGTAACGTATTTAAAACCCAAAAGTGCGTAAAGCAAAAAGGGATCGAGTATACTCACAAATAGCGCTTAACAAGTAAACACTCTCTTGGATTGAAGGGAGCGCTGAGAGATTAGCCTGAACAGTTAACGATAGCATGAGCGAAGAACGGCGCGTTAAACGATGCAAGTGGAACAAGTGACGAGGGGTCTGAACGGATGGTCATCCGGTCGGATGACAATCCGTTCGGATGGTCATCCGGTCGGATAGCCATTCGGTCAGATTGCCACTCGTTTGAGATGGATGTGTTTGTGTATGATGGCTTTGAAGTTTTTGTTGTAGCATTTCAAAATCAGAGAAGTATCTCTACCCTTCAAGTCGCCCGGTCGAACGGTCGTTCGATCGGATGGCGATCCGTCCGGCGAGACATTCTTTGGAGAACAAGTTCACAGTAGGATTGTCATTCGATCGGATGGTCTACCGATCGGATGGCAATCCGTTAGAAACTAATGATCTTTGAAAATTGTAAAATGTTAAAGTGTTGAAGGTCATGTGCAATCCGATCGGATTGTCGTTCGATCGGATGGCAATCCGATCGGACGGCAACCCGTCCAACAACCTGATCGTTTTGAAATTTGTTAAGTTTTGAAAGTTTTGCGGTTTGATCGAGACGGTATGACCACGTGTTAAACAACGGAAACTCCACCAAGACCCAGGTTACCCGATCGAACAGGAATCACCCTAATCCGATCGGTTTAACTGTTCTTGACGGTTGTTCATGTTCAACCCGAAATCAGTTGTCTCTTAGATAGAAGTCAGATCTTGGACTGACACTTCACTAGAAAACTAGTAGAAGGCCTAAACGAGCTCCGATTCTATCGGTTTTTTAGTGCATTGAGTGTAAAAGAGTTCAAAGAAAGTTAAGAAACCATCTTTCAATCCTTTTACCTTTGAAAAAGTTTAGATCTAGGTGAATATAGTGTTTAATCCTGTGGAAATCCTTTGGATCTGAGTGGTTCTTGGTGGAATAAGGCCAAAACTTGAAGTTCATAAGAACTCCATGATGACATCATCCTAGAACACCTCAAATCCACTGATTTCACGGTTTAAAAGTGAAGATTCAAAGGTGAAGATGATGTAGAAGTGTGTTTAGATCATAGAAGTACAAGATTTGGGGAAGAAACTTACAAGAATCGCGAGAAATCGAAGGAAAAGTGGGCTGGAGCACGCTTGGTCGAGTGAGAGGGCTGTCACATCACTGTTGGTGATGTGACAGGGGTATTTATAGGTTGCCAAAAGAGGAAAGTGGCACAGGGAATGGATCGGACGGCACATCGATCGGATGGCCATCCGATAGGATGGTCATTCGATCGAAGTGGTCTGGCGAGTTAGGTTTCGGCTTTTCGTTTTGCGTGTTGAGCGTTGCGATGCGTTTAAGCGAGTGTCGATGCGATAGAGTAATAATAGTTACACAAATACTATATCTAACATACAATCATCATAAATAACTTGCAATGTGATTGCATTGCGATAGAGTTGCGATTGCGTTTCGATTAATCACTACAACATAAAGTAAACATGCACAAGTAACACATAAATAGCACACACACGTAAAACAATATCCAGAACGCACAATTCGTGTTGCGATGCGATTAGCGATAAAATAGATTAGCGATTAACATCGATTAAACCTCGATTATTAATAGACACTCAACATAATACAACTAAAGCAAACAAATAATTCGTTCATAAGTCAATGAAGTCAAGTCAATAGTTAGGCAAGGAGTGACAGATCGCAATTAGCAATCTTTTCTTCCTTTGACTTTGACTTGTACTTTGACTTCCGAAACACGGGGTGTTACTGTAACACCCCAAAAATATTTATTAGGCATAAGTTAAAATGTAATAATAAAAAGGTAGTGTTTAAATTAAATAGGTAATCAAAATAGAGGGACTAAAGATGCAATTGCCTAAAACTAAGTATAATAAAAAGTTAAAAGATGAAAACCCACACACAGTACGTGTGTGGGGGTCTGGTCGATCGAACAAGAGCCAGGGGAAAACCCTAGCTTCACCAATTCCACAAAGAAATCAGTAGAGATCCAAAGAAATTGAAAGCACAATCAGGAAATTTCAAGCTCTTAACTTGTTCATTGAAAGAGTAAGTTCAATTTTATGATTTAATAAATTTCAGGAAATGGGTTTTGATCAAATCTTGATTGCATGTCATGAAAATTTATGAAATTAAGTTAAGATTATAATATATGATTAGAACAATGTCTGATTACTAGCAATTTTGTATGCTTAATAGCCAAGACCCAATTGACAAAGAAGTTGCTAGGGGTAGAATGATCAAGTATTGATATATGTGTGATTTGTTGATGAATAACCTTGTCTATGATGTATCAACACTAGATAAACTGATATAGGATAAAGCTTGGTCGATTGTTGTTGAATGATTAAAGGAACTAGCTTAAAAACATGTTTTAGTTAGATAAGTAAATGTCCCAAAAATGCGAAACCCGCCAAGTGTTTGATGAAATGCTTGAAAGAACAATTATGTGTAACTTGGATAATAATGGAACGAAATTTGGGGTACTAAACGAACGAATGGATGTGTTGATATAGGCGTGAAGGAAGAAGGTTCAAGTACTAAGAAATCGGAAGGCTCACAGGATCGAGGTATGTTCCGTTGCATACAAAACCTTATTTAAATTTGTTTATATTATGAAAAACAACCATTGTTACAATGATTATAGTGATTAGTAAGAAGATAACAAATCCCTTGCGGATTTGGTTATGCTAATGAAGGTTACATTAAGTTATGCAAGTTGACCGGTTCGAGTCAAATCAGGTCGAGTAAGAATATGGTACCATCCGTTTAGAACGGGTGGTCATGAATGCAATAAGGGATGTATGAAGTTCGATCCGTTATACGGATGGAACGAAATGTTTATGTTGTAAGCTATTAACCCGATGATACCGGGTCGTAAGAGGTATGCTTGAATCTCATTACGAGAGTATATGCCATACCCATTTAATTGGGTGACCGAATGCGTAAGAGTAATGAATGTATATAAAGGAATGAAAATAATTAAAAATAAAAGGTTGGTGTAATAGGTGAAATAAGTATTATGACTAACTTTTTAAAGTTGTTGTTAAATGTAGGTAAATCCTCAATTTAGGCGACTCGGCGAATTGGAGCGAGCACGTGATCAAAATATGTCTTACCAAGCGCTTCCGCTAGCTTATGTTAATGTTTTGGGTCAAAATACTTTTTGTACAATTTGTTGGTAAACACACCTTTTAGTATTTGATGTTTTGGTTTTAAGTAGTATCTTGTAGAATGGTATTGTCTTGATTGTGGACTAAAACAGGGGTATACTCGTTTTACGGATGGGTCATGCCCAAATTTTGTAAAATTATGTATTAAAGTTGTCATTTTGAAGTCTTTAAATTACCTTTGTAAGTTATTTTATAAAGACGGAAAAGCGGCTGTTACAAGTAATTATGGACTAATGAACTATGATGTATTGAAGCTTGTGAATTATGATTTAAGTTCCCATACTTCTCAGAAATGCCCGTTTTATGTTCCTGTCAAGCTATAAGAAGATATAATAAGTTATGTAAAGTTATGTAGATCATCGGCGATAAAGTAAAATTTATAAAAGTCGAATGTAACATATGGAATGGCATGAAATGAATGACGAATGTATAAAGTGGAGTTGGAATTCGTATGAAAATTCGGATGAATGTATGCTTTGATAGAATTATGCATTAGAGGCTTGTACCTTGTACATGAATAGTGTGATGCTTATGTGTATTTAATGATTTGCTTTAGTATGATTAAGAGGCAAATATGTGCTAAATGTGAATCATACGAGCTAATTGGTAAAGGATATATTGAAATTATGTTATATAGTTGTTTCGAATGAAATTTGCTAATTGTAGAATCATGGAGCATTAGCATGTGAAAATACGTGTATGTGAATGTATATTTGTATTGTTTAGAGGATCACGTAAATTGTACATGTCGTACAATACGAGTATGAGATACGCAGGATATTATTATTATGACCTACCATATTTAGATGAATACATGTTCAAAGGTTTGAAGTGTGTAAACGAGACAGTTGACTTTCTGAAGGTCAACAGTATAGGGATATCATGAGATGGCCATTAGACACAATTGTTTAAGTAAAGAGTTAATGTGTTACGTACTAGATGAATTACGTGTTATGATGGATGATAGTTTAGCTGTATGGATTTGAAATGAGATAACTATTAATGAACGTCTCACTTATACGAAATTCTACTAACGAAAGTCGATTAACGTATGAATAGAAAGAAAGTGAACAGTCGTATATATGCTCACATAAACTAATGATATTACGAAAGTACTGATATGTAAGGATGGGAATCCTGTCAATTTACTTGAGCATGGATGGCAAAAAGGGTTAAGAGGAAGTAATAAAGTAAGCATGAACATGGACGCTAAAGGAAGGTGAATTTGCAATCACTTCGAATGTATTTACATAAAGATGTATGCGTGTTAGAATAATTGAAATTAAGTGGAACGTATAAATAAATGAGAACTTGGTAATGTTAATGAAAGGTATGGAAAGGATAATAGTTCAGATGTTAGCTAAAGGCGTTTTGTAAGTGTGTTCGAATTGAAAGTAAGAACAACCCGTACTACAATACTTATATACAAAAGTACTGGGTGGTGGTTGACCTTAAAAGGTTATATTGTAGAAGTCAGTGAATAATAATTACTTACAAATGTTGGAGGTATTACGTAAGAAATACAACGTGTAAAGTAGAATACTCATTAGTAAAAGACATGTTAGAGAACGTAGGTGAATTAACACCTAATACGGTGAACAAACAAATGGAAATGGTATATTAAGGGATGGTCATGTATTGACCGAAGCTCGAGAAAAAAAAACATGAGAATCACCTCACTTATGTCCGGTCAAGCTAGCAAAAAGGGGTCTAACGATTTTTAAAGGAACGGATCAATATAAGAAAGAAAGAAGGATAAGAATGAAAAGTATAATCCTACGATTGAATGTAAGACAAACTTAAGAAAGAAGGGTGGGAACACCACTAGAAATAGGATGTAAAGTGTCGCGTCGAGACGCGCTACATCAAATAGGACATGGAATTAAGTGTTAGGACCCAACACTCGAAGTTGAATGTAGAAGAATAATATGAAAATGTTTCGTAAGAAATGACATGGTAAATGATACGACAGAAGAAAGGAAGGTACGGAGGAAAATGTTTGAATCTGAGAAATGGATTCGACCATGTAAGGAATGAAAGGTTGAATCCGTAAGCAAGCACGGGTCAAACCAGTAAGAATGAAAGGTAATGAATTAAAAGTTCGAATCCGTAAATGAAGTCGGATTAAACGAATAAGAATAGAAACTAAAAACGAGACTCAAATGAGTCATACGGGTCAAATGGCGATCGCCATTTGAACCCGGTATTTAATGTTCGATTTGTCAAGTTTATTACTTATAGGCGAGCATAATGTATGGGCATGCATTGTCACAGTTTGGAAAGTATTAACCGTCGCAAAGTATGAATGACGAGTCAAGGGTTCGGACCCGCGCCAGGTAGGTATAAAAAGATTATATTTTTAATAGGAGCATAGGGCTCGACTAGAGAATGGTGTGTCAGAATAGGATAACTGATACCCATATGTGAGAATGTATTTACAATTAGACTTCCGAAAGGTCAAACGAAATAAATGAAGTCCTTGCAATTATTCAAGTATAAGGTACGAACGTATACCTCGATGCGACCACAATAGGTAAGGGGGTGTTAATCTGACACTGAAAGGTCAAACTGCAAAAGTTGGCGAGATAATCAATAAAAAGAAATGGAATGTATGATATGTTTAGCATGCACGTAAGAAAATTTTGAAAGAGACAATAGGCGAACAAACACCCTGTAGGACACAATTATGAAAGATTATGTGCTAACTATTTATTTATAGATAAATATGATGGAATTCTTAGTGAAATGATAGTATTGAAGCTAGTGGAGGGATGCCCACGAGTGGGAGCATATTTCATGAATGAATGAGACCAATTCTGGTACGGAAGGTACATATAAAGAAGCGGATCGATCCGGCACACGGATAACCGACTTATACATTGAAAGCGAGGTTAGTAAAATGTTTAATTCTTTGTTAATGATTAAGAATCCGTAGATTTATTTGTAAGTGTGAACAAAATGAATGGTAGAATAATTATGGTATGCTATACAGTGATCGACCTGTAATGGTCAGCGTGAGAAGGTATGAATGTCATTAAGAGGGAGAATTAAAGGCCTTAAATGAAAGTTTGAGCTGAATTGGTTAAACGCTAGTATGGTGCTCGTACACAACATACCTAGTTGTTATCATAAGTAGTTCATGCAAGGAGCTAATAATAAAGTGTGCGAAGGATTAAATTCAAGGCTAAACTCAAACTTGTAATTAGTTCAAGTGACGGTGGTAACCGTGGAATGATGCCTTATACTCGTATTAAGTATGAAAAAGTAATTAGGAAGTGGGAAGCTTTGTAATAGTACCACTAAGTCATTAAATGTCTATAGTATACGTATAATGTTGTGCTAAGCCCTCATATGAGCAAGAAAGTAATTGGAAGAACATTAGTAATGGGATGATGGGGTTGCTTATAATTACAATAATGAATTATGTCGTGCATGATTCGTGTGCGGAATAAAATAAATCGATTAATTTATATTAGTAAATGTATGAATATGTTACGCTTAATTAGAAAGATAGAAACAAGCCGTAAGCATAAGCTTGTAAGACCAATAATATACATTGGAATAAATTCCAATGAACGAATCGCTAGTGATGATGTATGCTAGGAACTGGCATTATAAAGTGAAAACGACACTAATAAGAGCCCTGGATCAGATTCTGACTTATAGGTGATTATGAAAGTAATTTACTTGATTTAAGAACGGAGGGACAATGCGTACAAAGACGTTTATGCATGAATGAAACTCTTGCCAAGATCTCGAATGCATCTATGTTGTAGTAAGCATCGTGAATAAAAAGAAGAAAAAGTAGGAGTAGAATTGGTCTAGTAGGAATGAGAAAGGTTTCGGGGACGAAACCTCTTTTAAGGGGGGTAGACTTGTAACACCCCAAAAATATTTATTAGGCATAAGTTAAAATGTAATAATAAAAAGGTAGTGTTTAAATTAAATAAGTAATCGAAATAGAGGGACTAAAGATGTAATTGCCTAAAACTAAGTATAATAAAAAGTTAAAAGATGAAAACCCACACACAGTACGTGTGTGGGGGTCTGGTCGATCGAACAAGAGCCAGGGGAAAACCCTAGCTTCACCAATTCCACAAAGAAATCAGTAGAGATCCAAAGAAATTGAAAGCACAATCAGGAAATTTCAAGATCTTAACTTGTTCATTGAAAGAGTAAGTTCAATTTTATGATTTAATAAATTTCAGGAAATGGGTTTTGATCAAATCTTGATTGCATGTCATGAAAATTTATGAAATTAAGTTAAGATTATGATATAGGATTAGAACAATGTCTGATTACTAGCAATTTTGTATGATTAATAGCCAAGACCCAATTGACAAAGAAGTTGCTAGGGGTAGAATGATCAAGTATTGATATATGTGTGATTTGTTGATAAATAACCTTGTCTATGATGTATAAACACTAGATAAACTGATATAGGATAAAGCTTGGTCGATTGTTGTTGAATGATTAAAGGAACTAGCTTAAAAACATGTTTTAGTTAGATAAGTAAATGTCCCAAAAAAGCGAAACCCGCCAAGTGTTTGATGAAATGCTTGAAAGAACAATTATGTGTAACTTGGATAATAATGGAACGAAATTTGGGGTACTAAACGAACGAATGGATGTGTTGATATAGGCGTGAAGGAAGAAGGTTCAAGTACTAAGAAATCGGAAGGCTCACAGGATCGAGGTATGTTCCGTTGCATACAAAACCTTATTTAAATTTGTTTATATTATGAAAAACAACCATTGTTACAATGATTATAGTGATTAGTAAGAAGATAACAAATCCCTTGCGGATTTGGTTATGCTAATGAAGGTTACATTAAGTTATGCAAGTTGACCGGTTCGAGTCGAACCAGGTCGAGTAAGAATATGGTACCATCCGTTTAGAACGGGTGGTCATGAATGCAATAAGGGATGTATGAAGTTCGATCCGTTATACGGATGGAACGAAATGTTTATGTTGTAAGCTATTAACCCGATGATACCGGGTCGTAAGAGGTATGCTTGAATCTCATTACGAGAGTATATGCCATACCCATTTAATTGGGTGACCGAATGCGTAAGAGTAATGAATGTATATAAAGGAATGCAAATAATTAAAAATAAAAGGTTGGTGTAATAGGTGAAATAAGTATTATGACTAACTTTTTAAAGTTGTTGTTAAATGTAGGTAAATCCTCAATTTAGGCGACTCGGCGAATTGGAGCGAGCACGTGATCAAAATATGTCTTACCAAGCGCTTCCGCTAACTTATGTTAATGTTTTGGGTCAAAATACTTTTTGTACAATTTGTTGGTAAACACACCTTTTAGTATTTGATGTTTTGGTTTTAAGTAGTATCTTGTAGAATGGTATTCTCTTGATTGTGGACTAAAACAGGGGTATACTCGTTTTACGGATGGGTCATGCCCAAATTTTGTAAAATTATGTATTAAAGTTGTCATTTTGAAGTCTTTAAATTACCTTTGTAAGTTATTTTATAAAGACGGAAAAGCGGCTGTTACAGTTACATTACAATCATAAGACTCCGGTTCTTTTAAAGTGGTATGTTGATATATATTTTTTTGTAAGGTGTGAATTACTCGCAAATGTCGGGAGGTCTAGCATACGTTGTCTTAACCGGGTCCACGCTAGAGAGCCCTCTCGCACAATAGATCCCCAATTTATACCCCTCAATGAGAAACCTCTATCAACCAGACTCGAACTTGAGACATGGAAGAGAAAACTCACCCGGGTCACCGCTAGAGCACTAGTTTAATATATATAATCACAATTGAATTAGACTTAAACTAAAGTTATGGATAATCCCTACTACCCCTTTAGGTAGGTAACCATCAAAATTAGAATTATACAAAATCATATATTCCTTTTCGTTTTGAGAGTAGACATTAAATATTTTTAATTCATGTAAACTATGAGAAAACCTAAAGACCCCAGCTGTCTTTTTTCCCATATCCAACTAGTGTCACAACTCAAAGCCTAGAACAACAACACTTTCGTAAAAAGCAAAACACAATTTAGTTTAAAAAACTAGTTAAAAATAGATAAATATAAAAATATAGAAAAATTTTAAAGGTTTTAAGAGAAATATGGGTAAGATAGTCATTCTACAATACATTTCAAGAAAACAAGTTATAACGGGTAAATTTGCAATTTTTTTCACTAAAGAGGGGGATATAAGCAATTTTGTTTTTCGGTTTGGTAAATATGCAATTCTCCTGAGAAGAAAACCCACAATTAAGAAAACCCCTAAAATTTATTATAAGCGTAATGGGGCTATTTACAATCATAAGACTCTGGTTCTTTTAAAGTGGTATGTTGATATATTTTTTTTGTAAGGTGTGAATTACTCGCAAATGTCGGGAGATCTAGCATACGTTGTCTTAACCGGGTCCGCGCTAGAGAGCCCTCTCGCACAATAGATCCCCAATTTACACTCCTCAATGAGAAACCTCTATCAACCAGACTCGAACTTGAGACATGGAAGAGAAAACTCACCCGGGTCACCGCTAGAGCACTAGTTTGATATATACAATCACAATTGAATTAGACTTAAACTAAAGTTATGGATAATCCCTACTACCCCTTCAGGTAGGTAACGGTCAAAAATAGAATTATACAAAAGCATATATTCCTTTCCGTTTTGAGAGTAGACATTAAATATTTTTAATTCTTGTAAACTATGAGAAAACCTAAAGACCCCAGCTGTCTTCTTTCCCATATCCAACTAGTGTCACAACTCAAAGCCTAGAACAACAACATTTTCGTAAAAATCAAAACACAATTTAGTTAAAAAAAAAAATAGTTAAAAATAGATAAATATAAAAATATAGAAAAATTTTAAAGGTTTTAAGAGAAATAAGGGTAAGATAGTCATTCCACAATACATTTCAAGAAAACAAGTTATAACGGGTAAATTTGCAATTTTTTTCACTAAAGAAGGGGATATATGCAATTTTGTTTTTCGGTTTGGTAAATATACAATTCTCCCGAGAAGAAACCCACAATTAAGAAAACCCCCAAAATTTATTACAAGCGTAACGGGGCTATTTACAATCATAAGACTCCGGTTCTTTTAAAGTGGTATGTTGATATATTTTTTTTGTAAGGTGTGAATTACTCGCATATGTCGGGAGGTCTAGCATACGTTGTCTTAACCGGGTCCGCGCTAGAGAGCTCCCTCGCACAATAGATCCCCAATTTAAACCCCTCAATGAGAAACCTCTATCAATCAGACTCGAACTTGAGACATGGAAGGGAAACTCACCCGGGTCACCGCTAGAGCACTAGTTTGATATATACAATCACAATTGAATTAGACTTAAACTAAAGTTATGGATAATCCCTACCACCCCTTTAGGTAGGTAACGATCAAAATTAGAATTATACAAAAGCATATATTCCTTTCCGTTTTGAGAGTAGATATTAAATATTTTTAATTCTTGTAAACTATGAGAAAACCTAAAGACCCCAGCTGTCTTCTTTCGCGTATCCAACTAGTGTCACAACTCAAAGCCTAGAACAAGAACACTTTCTTAAAAAGCAAAACACAATTTAGTTAAAAAAAACTAGTTGAAAATAGATAAATATAAAAATATAGAAAAATTTAAAGGTTTTAAGAGAAATAAGGGTAAGATAGTCATTCTACAATACATTTCAAGAAAACAAGTTATAACGAGTAAATTTGCAATTTTTTTCACTAAAGAAGGGGATATATGCAATTTTGTTTTTCGGTTTGGTAAATATGCAATTCTGCCGAGAAGAAAACCCACAATTAAGAAAACCCCCAAAATTTATTACAAGCGTAACCGGGCTATTTACAATCATAAGACTCCGGTTCTTTTAAAGTGGTATGTTGATTTTTTTTTTTTTTTTTTTTTTTTTTTTTTTGTAAGGTGTGAATTACTCGCAAATGTCGGTAGGTCTAGCATACGTTTGTCTTAACCGGATTCGCGCTAGAGAGCCCCTCGCACAATAGATCCCCAATTTAAACCCATCAATGAGAAACCTCTATCAATCAGACTCGAACTTGAGACATGCAAGGAAAAACTCACCCGGTTCATCGCTAGAGCACTAGTTTAATATATACAATCACAATTAGATTTAAATTAAAGTTGTGGATAATCCCTACTACACCTTTAGTAGGTAGGTAACGATCAAAATTAGAATTGTACAAAAGCATCTAATCCTTTCCGTTTTGAGAGTAGACTCACCGTGTAGAAAACCCTTGCTCAGTTGCACCTACCTACCATCATCTTAATTCTTCATACCTTTCATTTCACCTTCATCAATCACCACAATTCATCATCCAATTTAATGTAAGCGATTCCATTTCTTACAAATTTCACTTTCAATTCCTAATATTCTCATCATCTTTGCAGGTAATAGATGATATATATGTGTTCTCAATTAATAAGGTACGTAATTTGGCTTCATTAAACCCTAAGTTCCGTTCCGATTGGAATATTATTTACTAACTTTCACATTTTTGCTTATTTCATCATGAATATTTGGGTATTTAGGGTTACTATGAGTTCTGCTGATAATTTGATGTTTATGTGTTTGTTAAATGTTATTAGCAAGTGAAGAATAAGTTTAAAAATGAGTTCCATAAGTGAGAATGTAGACGACCGGCTTAGCCGGTTGCCCGAAGATATTCTTTCACACATACTCTCTCTAATGCCGACGAAATATGCGGTTCGAACTAGCATTTTGTCAAAAAGATGGAGGTATAGTTGGATGTTTGTCACCAACCTTGACTTTGATGATATTCACCCCTACCATGATGAGAAAACCTTGTCAAAGATTGTTGATCGGGTCGTAAAGTTTTGCAAAACGTCTAAACTTCGATCGGTTCGGTTACACTTTTGTGATAAAGTGGTTTCGAAGTCTAGTGTGTCAAGTTGGATTGATAAGATGGTTAGGTTAAATGTTTGTGAGCTTGACGTACAACTTGTTTTGCTCGAGTTGCCTTTTAGCTTGTTCACGTGCAAGACACTGACAAAATTAAGAATAGATGTTAGCGCGGATAAGTACAGTGTTTGGGAGTGTCGGTATCCGGTTAATCTTCCTTGCCTGAAAACGCTTGACGTTGTTGTTTACACCAATCCTTTTGACAATGCGTTTAGACTCATCCGTGGCTGCCCGATGCTTGAAAGTTTATCGTTGGAAGTTATATGGTGCGCCCATAATGGAGATTACGTATTCAATATCCCTACTTTGAAACGACTGAAGCTAACAAATATAACATGTGGGTATGCTGTCAATTACGTTGTGTTACGCGTCCCTAATCTTGAATACCTATATGTTGGCGGGATGTTGGGGTCGTGGTACGTCATGGAAGATTTGCCGTCATCGGTTGAGGCATCTGTTTCATTTGATTGTTTAGTTTCATCCGACTGTACGATACTTGATCTGTGGGGTCAGTTTCTAAAGGGAATAAATGGAGTTAGATCACTTTCGGTTAAAAAAGTAAGTGTTTCATCTTTTAAATTGTTGTTTGTTTTTTCCTTTCATGCACCAACTGTAACTTTATTCTTTGTTGAAGTTACTATCGTCGTCACCTCTGCCCATGTTTCCAAATACAAAACGCTTGGATTTGAAGGATCTTTGGGATTCCGGAAAATTTCTTGAAAGTTGTCCCGCGTTGGAACATTTGTGTATTGAAAAGGTACTTGAGTTATTTACTTGTGAAGTTCTTTTATCCTTGTATAACATTCGGTTTTGTTTCATCTGTCTTGAAAACAAAAGGTTGTAAATTATTTGTGGATTAAACCGAAGTTGGTGCCTGCATGTTTGCTAACAAACCTTACAACCATCAAGTTTTCAACACGAAAGTGGCAAAAGTGTGATATGGAGTTTCTGGAATACATGTTGGGGAATGCAGAGGTTTTGAAGACGGTAACAATCACTTTGGAAAACTTATGCATAGAAGAAGAAAGGCAGTTGTGTGCGGAGTTGATCGAGCTTCCGAGAGCTTCTAGGCATTGTGAGATACATTTCACAGTCATGACTGCGAAGGATGGTCGCTTGCAGCACCGATGAAGGGGACGCGTGGTTAAAGTGGCGACATGAGGATACAGGGTCTTTAATGTATATTTTTAAAGACCAGTTGTTACTATATAAAATAATTCATTAGTTTACTGTTTCGAATAAGCATATATATACTTAATTTATATTTGATGTATGAAATCCAGATTTATTTAATGCTGGTTCAATAAAATATAGAGACATGTATAATGTATTGTGTATATGAAGTAATGTGGTGAGCTTAACAGAATGAATACGTTGGGTTGTGTTTATCAAGTGTGGACTGAATACGTTGGCATGATCCACTAATGATATGGGCCGATCCAATGAGAAAAAAAAACTGATTTCAGAATTTTAACCGGTTTCTAACCTGGAACTGACCCGACATTGGAATCGGTTTTGGAACCGATAAGAACCGGCGGTTTGAAAATCCAAAACCGATAAGAACCGGCGGTTTGAAAATCCCTCTTTTGAAACTATTAAAGTTTAAAACTGAACCGAACCAGTAAAAAACCAGAACCAATTCTTTTCCACTTAAGAGATCCGTTTGGGCAAAACCGATTCTTTTCCACTTAGGGGAGTGGGGGTGGTCACTAGTGATAGAATTTCATCACTCACAAGCACCCAATCAAGTTCCGCCATGTCATCAACCATTTTTCCATCACTCACAACCTTTTTTGGTGGCAATGGTCATCACTCACAACACCCAACAATAAACCCCCACACCCCCTCACATCCATTTATCACTCACACCCCATAACGCGTTCAAATTATAACGGAATCAATATCATCACGCGTGAAAAAGTTGGTGGCAGTGGTCTTCACAATTGTCCACGCGTGGTATAATATTCATCACGTGCTATAACGTTGCCACCCCCAGTGGCCTTAAAGATCCGTTTGGGCAAAAACCGGTTTTGACTTTCGTTAACCAAAACCGAACCACTTTGGAACAAGAACCGAACCATAATCCAAAAGCATATTAAGCTGCAAAATAAATAGAGGTGCCATCTTTTTTTCCTTTGGTTATTCACGTACAACCAAAATAAAGGAAAAACCTTCCCACCTCCAAAGTCAAGACGCCAAATCAAAAGGTGCCATTCACTTTATGATTTCTTTAGTGAAGTCCACCGGCCAAGTCAAAGTTGCTGCACCGCTGTGAGCCGTCTGACCCCGCCTCTATCTGTGTTCATCTTCTAGCATCTTTTCGTTGAACCTCGGTGTCTCAAAGGGTTAATCTTAACCACTAAGGTATATTTAATCTTTTCAGTAGATTAATATATGTATCGTATTTGGATGTTTGTAACCATGATCCCGTTCGGGTTCATTTTTTATGTTGTTTAAATATGTTATTTCGCTGTGTTTTATTTATTATAAATCTAATTAATATAGAATAGATATATATCTACATAACCCACCTCTCCCCACTCCATTTTCTTAAAACCAACCGATTTTTTTACTCTAAATGATTGGGCCTTACGGTGGGCACAGGCCCACCCTCATGTGTATGTGGATCACTGGATCCGCTACAGAAAGACAAAAATCAATGATTTACACAAGTATAATTCGAACTCTAAATGCATGATTTTTTTGCTTATTGTAGTAAAACATGGATACTTTCAAACACCAATGGATAAAAGATAGTTCCGATTCTTAGGCTACACGGTATGGTGATGGTCCTCCCTTGGAGGATGGTCCGCCACGTAAGTGACACGTAGGATGGACATGAGGATGGGGCTAAGAGGATGGAGGTGTGGAAATGGGAGGATGGACCTAAAATGTGTATGTATAGGGGTGTGTGAGAGGGAGGGGGAATAGTTTTTGCCTTCTTGTGAAATGGGAGGATCATCCCCAACGTCGAGCAGAGGACACCGAGGACGAGGACGGTGGGGGGCGGGATGGTGTGCTGGCGGCGCCGGTCCTTGACGGCATGGGGGACGTACCCCATACCGCATAGCCTTATTGAATCCGCGAATGTTTTATGACAAACAAAATCCATACCATCAAAGACACTTGGCAACATTTGTTTCATTAATCCAAAATGTAGTTATGATCTTTAATGTTAGGAAACACAAGTGTCCGGTTCTAGACTTAACAAATTCCCTTCATCATACGTCATCCATGTTCAGATTCCAACAAACCCCACAAATTTGGAAACCCCTATTTAGACCATGCATATTTTTGGTGGATTTTAATTAAAATATCTATGAGTTTGTTGGGTTTGAAAGCCCTATTATATATATCATAGCCTAGGCAAGCATTGCTTAACTCATGCAACACAAGACTTTATTCAGAAACTTTATCAGGCTCCTTAAGTTGATGGCAAGTTCAAGAATGGCAAGGTTTGTAAGTGAAGTGGCCCCACCCCAGTTTGTGAGTGTGATGAGGCGGCGAACAACTAAAATGTTGGAAACAATAAGTGAAGATGAGCGGGAATCCGAGGAATCTCATCAAGCAACAAGTAGAATCAAGTCAGTCTACTTTTTCAAACAAGCGCAAAGGAAGTATTCTGAGTTTGGAAGTTGATGTTCCTCACTAATGTTTTAGAACCCGATGCACTCTCTTTGGATCACCTTTTGAAGCAGTGGGGTTTTATTAGTTTATGTGTACTAAGCAACTGCTCCTAACATTCCAATTCCTATGTGTTTAATTATCTTCCAAGATGCGGTTTTTTTCTTTTTAATCTTCTTTATGATTTCTATTAGATTAAAAGGAAAATCACTCAATATCGCTCTCTTTTTATAAGATTTTATTTGGCTTTATTATGCAATATCCGCTTAGGCTGCTTTCGAGTGAAGAGTGTGCGCATTAGCGAATAACAGAAGATACATTGAAGGTCAAGTTGGTGGTTAGAATTTGTAGCGCATAATTAATAGATAGTAACTTATGAAGTTCAATTGCATTAGATATACTGGCTTACGTGTAAGATTTCAGTATTTGACGATAGATAGTTGACGTTCGAGTGCTTGATTAGCTCACGCCCGTTTGACTTACTTTCGAGAGGTAAGTACAAAACAAAACATGGTGACTTGTGTGAAGCCGTAACATTAATAAACTTTCCGTGTTATATATATAACAGTTACATTAAGAAAGTCGCACCCAATGTCCATAACAACTGACAACAAAATTTATAAATTATCTGATAAACATAACTAGAATGATCAGAGAACAAAAAGATCACAAGTATAAAAAATAAGTGAATAGCAGCAAATTTAAATATGTAGAAAAAAGCATAGCAATGGTACCAGCATGAGAATGCAGATTGAAGATTAATCTTACATTTCCATATTAGCCCCCTTCCTAGCGGCAGAGCTGCTCAACTGCAGCCACAATCTGCGGCGGCTGAACCACAGTCCACTCCTCTAGAGTCCCTGCATACGGTGTCGGCACATCCTGTGACGACAAACACACGATCGGCGCATCCAAATAATCATGGAAGTTTTCAGTAATAGCTGCAGTTAAACTAGCACCAATCCCACCGGTTCTCATACACTCCTCCACAATAAGCACACGATGCGTCTTTTTAATCGAGTTCCCAATCGTATACAAATCAAACGGCTTCAACGACCTTATGTCAATAACCTCCGGGTCATACCCCTTGTTGACCAACGTCTTCGCAGCCTGCATCACATGGTACCTCATACGCGAATACGTCAATATCGTCACATGTTCACCTGGTCTAACCATTTCGGCTTCCTCCAAATTTAAAACATACTCTTCATCCGGGATTCTTTCTTTAAGATTATAAAGCAAAACATGCTCAAACAGTATTACCGGATTATCGCTTCGAATAGCCGCTTTCATCAACCCCTTCGCGTTATACGGGGTTGAACACGCTACCATTTGAATCCCGGGAATGGACTGGAAATACGACTCGAGACGTTGCGAATGCTCCGCCCCGAGCTGCCGCCCGACACCGCCTGGGCCTCGAATAACAACCGGGATTTTGAACTGGCCGCCGGATGTGTAATGGAGCATACCGCAGTTGTTGGAGATTTGATTGAAAGCAAGGAGGAGGAAACCCATGTTCATGCCTTCGATGATCGGTCGTAAACCCGTCATGGCGGCACCGATACCCATACCCGTGAATGAGTTTTCGGCGATCGGGGAATCGAGGACCCGTAGATCACCGTATTTTTCTGCGAGTCCTTTTGTGACCTTGTATGAGCCACCGTAATGACCTACGTCTTCTCCCATGACGCAAACGTGTGCGTCTCGTTCCATTTCTTCTTCTAAGCCTTCTCGGAGCGCTTCAAAGAGTAATAACTCGTGACTGTAGAAGAAAGATTATTTAGTCATTGACTAAGTATTTAGTATAATTTTGTTTTGTATTTAAAATGAAATTGAGGAAGAAGATATGCTTACCCAGGCTTAGATGCAGTTGCTGCTGCTGGAGTATTAGCTTTTGCCTACAATACATACGCAATACAACAGTTGATCAGATACATCACAGTTAACACAGACCTGCAGAACCAGAGGCTAAGAGAGCTACTCACCGCCACCGCATTCGTAACCAACTGGTCAGCTCTGCCACCAATCCGGTTCGAACCATCGTCCACCTTCGTGCCGCCACATCTCACCACAACAAAACTCGCTTTCCTCTCTGCAGATCAGAAATCAGCAATAATCTAAGTAGTTAACGCGGTAAAATATCGGATATCGGTCAAGGATTGATATTTGAGATATCGGATATCGGTTATCGCGGTGGGATATCAGTGGGATATCGGTAATTTTAATGTCATGCAAAATTTATATATATAGCAATTTAACACTAACAATTCAGTATACTCTCCTACCATTAACAAATTAACCTTTTGCAACTTGCAAAACACTAACAATTGTAGCAAGTAGGAACTGTGTAAGACTTTAAGCACTAACAACTAAGACTTAAAACACTAAAAGCAACAATAAGAAGAAAGACAAATGGTAGAACTAAGAAGAAAGGTAGTGATATCGGAAAACCGATGATATAGTGGTTAAATATCGGTCAAATACTGGTCAATATCGCCGATATCTCGGCAAGGGGCCGATAACCGATATATCGGGATATTAACTACATAGGCAATAATATCAACCAGATCAGAAATCAGCTATGAAAAAAACCCAAACATAATTCAAAATCTCAAACAACTAACACACAGCAATAGAATACAATTAAGCAACTAATAAATCATAATTTCAAACAATTAACACACAGCAAATGAATAACATGAAACAGAAACAATTAAATGTAATTAAGCAACTAATAGATCATAATTTAATCAAACCAGAATATTATAAATAGATTGTAGTGATGTAATTAAGGTTACACTTCAAGTCCCTGTGTTATCACTAAGCATCATCTTATTCTAATATTAGTATTAACAGTAAATGCAATTACAAATCTAAAAAAAAATAATTGAACGTACCTGAAAGTGATCTGCGAGAACATAAGTGTAACTTTTTGGTGTGAATTGAGGTGGAAGACGAGAGTGATGTTGCAGCTCCGACTGTTATCGAAGCCATTTTTATTTATTTATTTATTTTTTGTTTGCTGATTTTGAATGGATATTAAATCATGAAGGAGATCAAGTTTAAAATTTAAACGAGCACACACTAGGCGGAGAAATCGATGAAGGTTTTGGACTTTTTGTGCGTCAATTTAATAGAGAAAAAAACAATTTAGAGAGAGAAAAAAACAATTCAGTGGATGTGAAGTTGAAGAAGAATTGGGGTTTGGGACTTTGGTTATAACGCCTATTCACCTACAATGGGAGTGCATGATAAGAAATTTTTAAAGGGTGTACCTATCTACACACCATTTTGCCTATTTACACACCAAAAAAGGTGTTTTTTATCCTTATATGCACACCCTGCAGTGTCGAACTGTGGCCAAAACGCGGCGTTTTGGTCCGGTTAACCAGACAAAGACTGACGGGTGTCTGACGGGTCAGTTGACCGGACCAAAATGCCGAGCTTTGGCCGCGTTTTGGTCTTATCAACCAGACAAAAGACTGACACCCGGTCTGGTTGACAGGACCAAAACGCCGACCGCGTTTTGGTCCGGTCAACAGACCCGTCAGACACCCGTCAGTGTTTGTCTGGTTAACCGGACCAAAACGCCGCGTTTTGGCCACAGTTCGACACTGCAAGGTGTGCATATAAGGACAAAAAACACCTTTTAAGGGTGACTATCTACACATTTGGTGTGTAGATAGTTTGGCCCTTTTTAAACCAATAAAAACACGCACGCCTTAGGTACACTTGGTTATAGGGTGGGTTGGTCTTGGTCTTTTAGGGTTGGCGATGTAGGGTTTGGCGTGGGAAGAAGAAACGATCGACATGAAGATTGAAGATTATAACCGATGGCATATGTGATGTAGGGTTAGGCCTGGGAAGAGGAAACAGTCGGATCTGAAGATTATAGATTATGAGAATAAGAAAAATGGTAATTGAGTAATTTCTTTAAAAAAAAAAAGGAAATATGTCATTGTTTTTTTTTTTTTTTTTTTGGAAATATGTAATAAGCCCACTTAGTTGGGAGAAATATGTAAAAATCCCAAAATAATATCAAGAACCAAACAGAATATGTTTGATTGGTCCGGTCTCAAGTCGGTGTTGGGTCGGGTATTTGGGTTACTCGGTCCAACTTGAATCCTTCTCGGCCTAATTTTAGTTATTGATCTAATAGTAAGAAAGACGCTGGTGTCATATAGTTACTAACTGATAAAACCATTTTAAAAAATTAAAACACAGCATTTAGTATGAATATGAATGCCTTAGTCTTATACTAATGTGTTGTCAATCGTGTTGGATTAACGCGTTGAAGGTATCACCTTAATACATCAACAATAATCTTGACATACTTAAAACTATAGAACCCGAATATGGACCACTAAACTCGTTTATCTAAATAGGTCAAATGGGTTAGCACGTTATAAAGTGTTGTGAAGATCTAAAAACTTTGTATTTTGAACACATAAATGATAATTTATTAATTTGTAATTCTAGTTTTAAACGGCTTTCCCCGTTTAATATTAGTATCACCCATATATGACCGGTTCATTAAACAAGTTAGACAAGTCAGCCCAAAACATGACCCATTTATCAAACGTATATAGTGTTGTGTCCATATGTGTTTAGGGTGTCTCAGAAATTACCACAGTTGATTGTTACGACATAGAAGGCACAACCAGATGCTTCAAGAAATGAACTGATGAAGGCCTGCAAATTGAGTCACATAAGTGACTTAACATCTTGCTAATGGCTTATTTGTTCTTCATGTTCTTTGTAAATAGTGTGAATTAAGTTTACATTGTTCCAGTTTTGTGCTTTAGCATACCAATTAACGATGAAGTTGCTAAATTCGTATTGGTTCATGTTAGCCCTTTCATGGTATGTATGTATCATTTATGTACATGCAAATGTATGGTTTTCGACGGTTGGTTTTTTTTAATAATTACATGATATGATTGGGAGCTGGAGCATAAAAACAAGTTTGACGGGAGTCAATGGCAGATCTAGAAGAAAAGTTCAGGGGTAGCCTAAATATTATTTTAAACGTAGGGGTATCCTAATATTTACACTAATTTTACACTCCGCCGACAAAGTTATGCCTTTGTTTTGGCACCCCCTTGTGATCGACATATCTGATGCGTTGCATGGGCATGTCTATTCAACAAAGAGTCACGATGATTCATCAAGGGTTGTGATGGTTCTTCTTTGTTCTTGATACTATTATATTCGATTGATTGTGGGATTGTTGTTGGTATATATCGATCAAATAGAAAAGCATTGCGTTCACTGTGATTTGTTTCCACAAGACAAATCATGGTCTGATTCTGGGTCTGATTCGTCCAACATTAGCAATGTCATCTCATCTTTTTATATGAGGTTCAAATTAGGTTTTGATTTATGTGTAACATTAAAAATTTAGTTTAAAAGGGAATATGCCCAACGGGTCGAACGTCGCCTCAACTTTTTTAATGCATAAAACTTCTTGTACCATTTTATTTATAGGCAAAAGATCAAATACAAATAATCTTAACATACTAAACATACAAATTGAAAGAAAACTAAAAAAGACAAGGTGGCATTTTTGTAATTACCACCAACTATCAAAGTTACTATACAAATGTGAACTCAACCAAAAATACCTAAAAAACACAATTTTTTTTTAACATTTTTTTATTAAAAAATGGCTATTTTGTTAGCAAAATATATATATATATATACTAGAAGGGACCCGCGCGATGCGGCGGCGGCAACAATTTACAATGTGATACTCTAAAACTTGAAAATCTCATAGGTTTGTTCTCGCTTCTATCATTGTAGATGCCATCGAATGTTTCATCTGCAAACTCGGAATCAAAAGGATACGGGTTAGTTTCGTTTGTTAAGCTCGTTAAGTTCGCTCCGTTAATCTCGTTAAGTCCTACTTGCGTCACAGATGAAAGCAACACCAAACCTTCGAAAACATGAATCGAAGAAGTAAGCAACGACGTATAAACACTTTAGTATTGTATGTTAAGACCGTTATGTCCCATGCGACACACAATACTAATACATAATAACGTCTTTTGACGGTAAAACATAGACACATTAATATAGAGTCTGCATGAGCTTAATTGTTATTTTTTTCATCAAAAATTGTGTACTATGTTTGGGAATTTTAACAATTCGGATTGTGTGGTCCTGCTTCTTGGCACTTTGGCAGGTCTAATGTAAATACTAATTCAATTTCAAGATAAGAGATTGTCATAATGTTTAAAACTTTTTATAAACCTTATAATTATATTATACTAAAGAATATAATAGAACACACAATTGTGGGTTACCATACAATTGTGGGTTAGATGTCTCTGTTACGGCTAGTCCCGGGCATCTAATACAACCAAACCAGTAAGAACTAAAGGAATTGATCTTCAACTTTGAGGATCTGGATTCCGGCAGAAACCTTGTACTGGTGCTTCCGGTGCTTCACAGACGATTCATCCGCCACGTGCTAAATGCATCCTCAATGTCGTCAATTCTTTCAATAACCAGAAACCTCAAGCTTTCTAGGTTGAGCCTTAGCATAAAGAAGACACTGCATATACCAAACAAACTTGAGATTAGTTTATACCTAACAAATGTTGGGTTGCTTGTAACACCTCTAACCGATGCAGCTGTGTTCGCTGCGGCTGCGCTCGCCGCGCCGCTGCCGCTGCGCTCGCTGCGGCTGCGCTCAAAGTGGTAGAAAGATTAAGACGATATCAAGTGAAAACTCATGCACTTTCCTTTACTTCAATAGCCTTGACAATATCAATGAATTCAAGTTACATATGCGAAATGAAAACTATAAACTAAGAAAAAGGTGTTAATGATCAAATTTACCTTGAGAGAAGCTCCACCAACTAAGATGCCACCAACATCTTGTTGCCCTCCCAATTCCTTGCAGATGGAACCATTCACAGATCTTGCATATTAGTATATAAATACATTAAAAATTAATTTTAAATTTCCATCATAGAAACTTTACAAATACATTGACAAACCTCCATGATAATTTTGGATTACAACATACATATGTACCACGTTTACTAACTAATGTACAACATACCAATGCTTTGCCTCCATGATTGTTGATAATGCGCACCAAAAACAACTTTAATCACCGATGCTTTACTTTATCATGTTGCCGTTGAGGGTCTTCACTGAAAATCCACCACCATGGACGGTTGGTCACCAAGTAAGCTCTCAACCTGTTTAAACATTCAACATATATTTTTCTTAAAGCATATTCTAATATAACTTTATACTTTATATTATTACAAATATTTTTACCCCTTGCTCCATGGCGGAGATTAAGGCACTAACCTGTTACAACCGGAAACCACCACAAACATGTCTATCACCACTGAACACCGTCACAATTTCTTCGCCGCACAACGATCGAACCCTTCCCTCTTTTCTCATTCTTGTGACCGGAAAAACGATGTTCGCTGGCGTACCCCACACACCACTCGGCACATGAACATGGTGATACATAGCTAACCAAACTTTTTTTATGGTGTGGACTATAAAGATAATAAATATAAAAAAATTAAAAGATAATTATGTTCTTCTCAATTCTAATCTTTTATACTCCACTGAAACAAGTGTAGAGTACCTGGGAAAATCTGTCTTGTTGCAGCATGAGGTTGAATGTCTCGGCTGGCATCGTTCACTTTTCAATCTCATCGGTTTGGTCGTGGTCACCGGTATGGCTTTATTGGCCGAAAAAACAATTCCCTGGCCAGTTATCGCGCAATGTGGCTGGGGCAAAATGCAACCACGTTAGCTTACAAGTAATTCGACACTTAGAAATCTAGTATAATGCAAAAAATCTGTTAATTTCAGTACCCATTAACATAAGCGAACCTCTGCTTGGTGCCTAGCCTGCAATCGTATAAATGCCTAAAATTTCATTATCAGATAGATCCATTTTAAACGATGACAGATGATCAAAAGAAGGATTAATAGGAAAACAATCATACGATGCAAACTAAAATGACCGCAGTTGCAGAGGTTGAACCCCAAGGCCATCTTGTAAACGAACAACAACCGCATGAGCAGCGACTGTCGCAGAAGGTGTTGCTGGCATGTTACCGGACCCAATAAGTTGCTTAAGATCCCAGTTCCCTATACCAAATAATATTTATGATTTTAAGGCTTAAAAACTATCATATTTTTGGGAGCTCGGAAAGGAAATGTGATGATCATGAAAAGCATAAGTATCTCTAAGAGCTCACCTAATTATTAGAGTAGCTTATTGGGTGACCCTTTCGAGTTAAAACGTTTCAACTCACCCATCTTGCCACCTCAGTAGATTAACAACATTGACGTTGAATTGCAAGAAATAAAGTTCACCTGCTCTTGAGGTATAACAGATTATCATGAATGGCCTCCACTGCTCCTTCAAGCTTTCTCAACTCGAGCTCAACACCCTGTGACGAAATTCAACCAAAAATATCAGGAAAAGTAAAAGTGGAACATAACATAATCCCCCCATCTGTGAAAATCGGAACGTTTAACTTGACAAATGATTTTAATTAGAATGCATCATAGATTCATACAGAAAATTTGGAAGCAAATCACCGTAACTAACAATGAGAAAATAATATTCCACTTATGAGAAAAGATGAACTTTTGAATCATTTTGCAACCTTAAATCTATTTGTTTATGCTTTGTTGACATTTTTAACATAATGTCAAGAGTTGTAACTCACCTCGATTTTTTTCTTTTCTAGCAACCGACTCCCAATCCTTTGCTGCAACTCCAATTTTCCAGTCAATATTAACACTTAAGGCACCACCTTCATTAGGGCGGTCCGGCCAGAAACATGTCATATACTGACCAGACTCACTTGATGTGAATGCAAATTGACCATGTGTCACATTCTCTTTATGGTGAAGAACGTTTCCATAAGGTGATGTAACCTACAAAAGAAGCCAAAACCATAATTAGATTTCATTTGTTTCAAACACATGCAAAAATTATATACATTATACAGATAATCTTGATTACATGCAGAAAAGGAAAGTAAACACCAAACACATATTAATTACATAAAACATGCTTTTATAGAAGTTGCCATCTTAACAATTAAACCGTCACGGTCATTTGCAAACAAAAACAGCCAGAGATGACATTTTAACACCCATCACTTAACGGTTATTAGAGTTCCAAAATCAGCGGTTCGCCAACATAAGGAATGTTTATTATGTATTCTTGGCCTCGTCTTCCAAAGGATCACGAAAGGTACCAAACATCTAGTCTATCCAAACGGCATAATGACCATAGTTATGACTCTATGTGGTGTGATGAATTGTGTGGTACCATGCACCTTTTTAGGACTGAACAGGATATTGAATCGACCGTTTAATCAGTCAACTGGACATACCTGTATCTAGCTCTAATCGGCTTCTTCCAAAAATGCACATGTTACCCGATCCGAACCCAAGAACGTGTACCAGCAACATCAAATTACAAATAATGATCCAAATTTCTAGTTACTTATAAAGGTTATAACTATAGAAACAAATTTTAGAAAATTAAATATTCAATGACAATATGGTAAAGTAGTGGAAATGAAGCTGACGATTTGTGGCTCGCATATAAAATGACCAGTCCCATTGACCTCTGAGTCAACAGAGGGCTGCAAGCACAATTAATAAAATGCTAATACCAATTAACAGCTAACCAACATGCTTTAGTAATAACAATAACAATAACTAACAACAAAAACCAACCTTGTTAGCAGGCTCTGAGGCTTCCAATGTTTTCGATTGATCCAACGATAAATTATTCAGCAAATTGGCAGCGTTAATCAAACAATAATCACAACAAATGAGTTTACAATAACAACTATTAAAATCAACCTGAGAAAGAGGATGAGCAACCGTTAGTCTACAAAATAAGGGGAAATTACCGCAAAATCAATAGCTCAAGAAATTACCTAACCTTTGTAGACAATAAAGAACCGAACAACCAAAAAGCAACTCCACCACAACCACCAGATTTAACATGAAACTCAGATGTTATTTTTCCCAAATGATCTATAGAGTGTAAAATAGCAAAAAAAATTATACTATTGAAAATAAAGCACATGTAATCTGAAAAACTTACTCACAATCGATTAATAAAAACTGTGTGATTGATCCTTCAGTTGGGACGGTTTCTTTCACTACATCTAAGCCTACATCAGAACCTGAAGCAAGATTTAGCAAAAGACCCTTGTAAAACCATATGAAATCAGTTAACTTGAATCAGATCTTGAATATTCATACCCTAGAGTTTGTCAAGTGGTCGGAATCGCTAGCTTAACCAAACAACCACCATTTACAGCCGCTGATGAGAGCAAAATCGGAATTGATCCGGTGAAATCTTCCACACCCACCTGGTGCATTATCTTTCCGTGTAATATTGGAAATAAAAAGCAATATTTATAAGATAAACAGTTCAAAGGGAGATCTAGATCTTGGATGGATGATGAAACAGAAAAGGGAGATGAAAATGAGAGATCTGGACCTGAGATGAGATGAAAATGAGAGAGGATCAACAGAGATCTAAAATCGTTTCATGAAAAGGGAGACGAAAATGAGAGATCTGGATCTTGGATCGTTTTTCACCTTGATGGAGTTTGTAGGGTTTCTTGAGAGAGAGAAAGTCTCCGAGATTTGATTTTGAAAAGACAGATGAGTATGGGGAAGTGGGGATGAGCGGGATTCAAATTTTGAACAAAAGCATTGGCCGCCCAAATGAGATGAGCGGGATTCCAATGATGTTAAAAGGAAGTTTTCAACACTTTCATGCTTTAAAGGTTGTACAATGTGCTTGAAATGCTTGTACAATGGCAAATGACCATTTCTATCCTTCATATATGCTTTATAAAGTAGTATAGATATAGATATAGATATAGATATAGATATAGATAGATTTTTTTTTGCTGCTACTAAAAGTAGTGATTTTTAATAAAAAATGTAAAAAAAAATAAAATAATTTGTGTGTTTTTTTTATTTTTTTAGATTTTTTTAGGTTTTTTGGGGTTTAGTTTTTAGCATTTTAGCTTGGGTGTGGGGGGTGGGGGGTTAGGGTTTTTTTAGGTTTTTTAGGTATATTTGTAGAGTAACTTTGATAGTTATTGATAATTACAAAAATGTCACCTTGTCTTTTTGAGTTTTCCTTCAATTTGTATGTTTAGTATGTTAAGATTATTTGTACAAGAACTTTACCCTTTATTTAGAGTAAAATGCAATTTGCGTCCCTGTGGTATGTCCCAAACATCAAGCTGAGCCCCTAAATTCATTTTTTTGGTTTTTTGAGCCCCTGACTTTATTAATTCATAACAGTATGTGTCCTTCTGTCAAGCTGCCGTTTGTTTGACTGTTTGGGCCAGGGGTAAGACCGTCTTTTTGATTTATTTACCTTCTAAAAACCCCAAAATTCACTATTAAGCCCTAATTTACTCCCGCCAAAACACATAGACAGTTGATTGTGCAAGAGAGAAACCCAAATCGATGGTGTTCACATGGCGACTTCGTCCTCAAGGTGAATACTACGATCCTGAAGATATATATGGTAAGTTGATTGTGTCTTCTTCCTCAGGGCTATAGTTTGTTTTCGGTAAGTTGAATATTATCTGATGTTTTGATCATTTGTGTTAACAGGGAATGAACCCAGACTATGTTCTCTAAAGATTAACCATGGAGGTGAGTTTACTGATTATCCAGGAAGGGAGTATGTCAACGGTAAGGTTAGTTACATTGACTGGGTTGAGTTTGAAAATTTAAGTGTTGCTGTTCTTCGTGAAATGCTGGAAGATATAGGTTACTCTATAGATGATGTGTTCAATTTTTTTGTTAAAGATCCTAATGTGTGTTTGGATTTTGGTCTTAGACACTTTACTGATGATGATGAGTTAGATTATGTGTATGACCAACTTAGAAAAGGATGCAAGTTAGTAGATTTGTATGTTGAAATAGGAGACTCTAGAATCAAGGATTCAGCTGCAATGAGCCTGGCTTTACTAGATAATGTTGGTGAAGATAATGTGGTTGAGGGTGAGTCAGAAAGTAGCGAGGCAGTTTCTGAGGGTGAGTCACAAAGTAGTGATAAAGAGAACAGTGATGAAGACGATCCAGATTACACATTTGATCAGGAACCAGATAATCCAGTGTTTGATTATGAAGTAGATATGAGTCAGTTCAAGGCATGTGTTGACTTTGATCCTGATGAAGTCAATGAGACAATTAAGGATGCTAGAAATGAGAATACTGAAGGGCAAGTGTAGCAAGTGTGGATCAAGTTGCAGGTGGAGAAAACAAAACCAGGAAGGGCAAGTGTAGCAAGTGTGGAACCTTGGGTCACAACAGTAGGACATGCAAGGGCCAAGGAGGGGAGAATGTTCAAGAATCTCAAACTGTATCACAAGGTGCACCAAGTCAGAGTGAAGCTTAGTTTATGCACTTCAACTATGCAGTTTATGTTTGTTTAACCTGTTTATGTAGTGCAGTTTATGGTTTAAGACTTGTTTATGTATGGTTTAACCTGTTTATGTAGTGCAGTTTATGCACTTCAACTATGCAGTTTATGTTTGTAATGCAGCTGCAGTTTATGTTTTTAATGCAGCTGCAGTTTATGTTAATGTATCATACACAATTACACATTGAGTCTCAACCACAACTAAATTTCATTAAACGTATCAAACACATTGAGTCTCATCCAATCGGTCAATACAAACATTTAAAACCCTAACAATCTACTTCCAATGAGCATCATCATTTGACCATTCGGATTCAGAAGAATGCTCCCCCGGGTACGGATCATGGTACCAATCATCCTCCGGTGGTTGAACTGCACATTCCCACCTAGCCCTTTCCAACTCTTCTGAGTCATAGTCCACTGCTGGATCTGGAAGAGATGCTTCATACTCTGCTGTCAACACTTCTATCACAGCATCATAGTCATCAAACCACTCCTCCTTCAGCACAGACGGCACCAAGTCCAAGTCATTGTCAGCCACTTCCTCAACCAATTCGTTATTCTACACATCAACGGCAACATTCATAGCATTAAAGTGCAGTTTATGGTTTAAGACTTGTTTATGTATGGTTTAACCTGTTTATGTAGTGCAGTTTATGCACTTCAACTATGCAGTTTATGTTTGTAATGCAGCTGCAGTTTATGTTAATGTATCATACACAATTACACATTGAGTCTCAACCACAACTAAATTTCATTAAACGTATCAAACACATTGAGTCTCATCCAATCGGTCAATACAAACATTTAAAACCCTAACAATCTACTTCCAATGAGCATCATCATTTGACCATTCGGATTCAGAAGAATGCTCCCCCGGGTACGGATCATGGTACCAATCATCCTCCGGTGGTTGAACTGCATATTCCCACCTAGCCCTTTCCAACTCTTCTGAGTCATAGTCCGCTGCTGGATCTGGAAGAGATGCTTCATACTCTGCTGTCAACACTTCTATCACAGCATCATAGTCATCAAACCACTCCTCCTTCAGCACAGACGACACCAAGTCCAAGTCATTGTCAGCCACTTCCTCAACCAATTCGTTATTCTACACATCAACGGCAACATTCATAGCATTAAACTGATACTAACAAAAACTTGTTCAATGTTAATTCATACATTAACCAAAATTCATTACATTAAGAGACTCTTACATTAAACTAAAAATACACATAAACAACCACAATCATTAACCAACTAAACAATAAACACATCTTCAAAAACATCACTTCGTTGGCTTTCTTAATTGCCAAATCATCTTTCTTTTCCATGCTCCTTAACAATGCGGGTATTACCTTCTCACAAGCAGAGCATGAATTTGAAGGTGGAGATGAAGGTGTATCAGCCCACCTTATAAATCCACAATCTTTCTTCTGTAAAAACACATCAATCAGGAAATAGCCATATAATTAACTTCAATCTTTCTTCTATAATTTTAACTTACACAGCATAAGAAGCGTCGATTTGGGTTAGCTTCCGTCTTTGATACCTTGTACCAAGTAGGTGCACCACAAGAACACAGGAATTGAGAAGGTTCCCCGCCAGCAGATTTCTTGTTGGAGCTTGAAGCTGATTTTTGAGACATCTTCACAATCGTTTAAGGAGAGTTTAAGACTGGATCGATCGATTTGGGAATTGGGGTTAGGGTTCGTATCAGATCAGTGGTCTTATGAATGAGTTTGATCAATTTAGGGGATAAGGGATTATATGTATAAGGTCATTAAGGGTATATTGGACATTTAACAATAGTCAAACAGTCAAACAAACGGCATCTTGACAGAAGGACTCAGAGTGTTATGAATTAATAAAGTCAGGGGCTCAAAAAACCAAAAAATGAATTTAGGGGCTCAGGTTGATGTTTGGGACATACCACAGGGACGCAAATTGCATTTTACTCCTTTATTTATAATGAAAAGATCATTATTGAATCACAAAAAAAAGGCTTATATACAACAGACTAATTACATATAACCACTTTAAATATAGTGTCAAAAAGGGATGCAGATCAACTTGACCCCTACCAAAATTTACCCGTTTATGCATGTTTTCAATTTTCATGATGCCGCTCTGAAGCTGTGGTGACGAAAAGTGGTGTTTAGTCGAAATCCAAGATATGAAAATCCATCATACAAGAGAGATGCGATGGCACGCTACAGAAATCTTGCTAGGCATTTGAGAGCCGAACAAATAATCAGCAACAAGTCGAACAAGGGAGACCAAATGACGGTCGGTGTAGATGGAGAGACGCTAAATGGCCCTGGTGCTAAATCATCATGTAACTTGTAAGTCATTCACTTTGTTGTTAAGTTATATAAAGAGTTAACAGCCATTTTCGTCCCTGTGGTTTGGTCACTTTGGCCATTTCAGTCCATTTTTCAAAAATGCGCCATTTTCCTCCCCGACGTTCTGGAAAGGTGCCATTTCAGTCCAAAAATCATAACCCAGTTAAGTCGGTTAGTAAATAAGGACTGATTGTGTAAATTTGTAACATAAAGGACTGATTGTGTAAATTTGTAACACCACCACCACTAGCCCTGCCACCACCACCACTCCGCTGCTACCACCACCACCACCACCACCGCCACCACCGCCACCACCGCCACCACAGCCACCACCGCCACCACCACCACCGCCACCACAGCCACACCGCCACCACAGCCACTGCCACCACCACCACCACCGCCACCACAGCCACACCGCCACCACAGCCACTGCCACCACCGCCACCACCGCGACTACGGGATCTTGTGCGATTATCTTTGGCTTGTGCGATCAAGAGTTCATCATCATCGTCAATCATCACGTTGATCATCATCAACAGTTCTTCGAACCACCATTCCATACATAACCCGACCTGCTACCACGTCCTTTTAGAGAATTGACTTCGCCAATATCTGAATACCCCCTCTAATTTCCTCTGCCAAAACGAAGACTCCCGCTTCCCTCTAACCAGCCAAGCAGTAGATATATAATGTCAAAATTGACCAAAAAGAATATGATGAATGCCTTATTACAATTATTCAATGGGCCGTATAACGTTGACGCCCATCATCATCATAACGATAAAGATTAAATACCAAACGCTCACCGCCTGTGGTTCTTCTTTCTTCCTTTTACTTCTTTCTCTAGTCTTTTGATCCTCTGGCTTAAAACCGATGCTCGCGATTCTCTTTGATTTGAAGATTTCTGGTCTTCTGAAGTGGACTTTTGACTCGTGGTTGTTAGACTTCTTTGACTTTCTTGATGTTGTTTATGAGCTTGTGCAGCTGCATACTTTTTTAACCCTTCAAAGAACGAGAAAGCCGGTTTCGATTCACCGGCTGGCGATGGGGGTGGAGGTACTATAATTGGTATGTTCAACATCTTCTTCACACTCGGTTTTTTAATTACTGAAAGCAAGAAAATTATATTAACCACTTAAATGGAGATGGGTGTGCATATAATGTTCTCAAAGTTCATTTAAATTGGCCCAAAACCACTTCTATAAATATGTGAGTAAAATGCCATATTTTCGTCGCCTGTGGTGGCGGGGTGGCGGTGGCTGTGGTGGCGGTGGTGGCTGTGGTGGCGGTGGTGGCGGTGGTGGCAGCGGAGTGGTGGTGGTGGCAGGGCTAGTGGTGGTGGTGTTACAAATTTACACAATCAGTCCTTTATGTTACAAATTTACACAATCAGTCCTTTATGTTACAAATTTACACAATCAGTCCTTATTTACTAACCGACTTAACTGGGTTATGATTTTTGGACTGAAATGGCACCTTTCCAGAACGTCGGGGAGGAAAATGGCGCATTTTTGAAAAATGGACTGAAATGGCCAAAGTGACCAAACCACAGGGACGAAAATGGCAGTTAACTCTTATATAAAACCGATTTATTAAGATGTCACATTTTAAATCTTCTTAAGGAATTTGTATATGTTACTGTGTTAGCTTTATAATTTGCAACATGCTTAGACTTTACAACAAAACTTCATACAACAATATTATCTCAGCCAACCTTTATCTTTATGATGATACTCAAGAAATATATTTATCGCGGGTTACATGTTTTGATGCAGAATCAGTACAGAATATGGTGAAGAGGAAATCAAATGACAATGAATTGTTAATTATTAGCTTTGAAGACTCTTCATGTTTTGAATGTACTTGTAGTTCAGACATTTAGGAGGGGCACATGCATGATTCAAAATTGTATGGTAGCACTAGCAATACAACTTCAACCAGTCATTAACTGCATCTTTGACGCTCTTGTGTACTCATCATATAAAGGGGAGGTAAAAAGTACTAACGCAAGAACATTAAATCACCAAGAGAAGAAAAAAATCTAACAAAGAGGAAGTTGTATAGTAGTATGGACTGATGGACACGTATCATAACCTCTAGAATTAAAATAATTTAAAAGAGCAAAGGAGGAAATCATTATCCTCTAGAATTATCACAACCGATTAAAACAATTTATTGGGTGTCAAGAAAAACTCATTATAACTATAACTATTACATTACATTAAAACGCATGAAGTGTTTTATTATTTATTATTATTTTTTCTTTTTAATATATTGTTTTTATAGTTTTACTAGGTTATAACTCCGTGTATTACACGGGTCGAATAAATGAATTTTATATACTAAATAATAAAACAATATGTCTTTAAAAACCTCTTTCATTACACGGGTTGAATAAATATAATTTTATATATTAAATAATAAAAAAGTTATATCTATAAGAACCATATTGTACGGGTTGAATAAATATAATTTTATATACCAAATAAAAAAGTTATATCTTTAAAACCGTTTGTTTTACACGAGTTGAATAAATGTAATATTGTTTACCAAATAATAAAATAATAGATCTTTAAGAAATCTCATTTATTACACGGGTTAAATAAATGTAATTTTATATACCAAATAATAAAAAGTTACATCTTTAAAAATATGTGTATTACACGGGTTGAATAAATGTAATTTCCGTTACTAAATAATAAAAAATATATATCCTTAAAAAAACCTCGTGTATTGTACGAATTGAATAAATCTAATTTTATATATCAAATAATAAAAAGTTATATCTTAAAAAACCTCATCTATTACACGGGTCGAATAAATGTAATTTTGTATAGTAAATAATAAAAAAGGTATATCTATAAAAAAACCACGTGTATTACACGGGTTTAATAAATCTAATTTTATATACCAATAATAAAAAAAAAAGTCATATCTTTCAATATACTAATGGATAATACTCGATACGCGATGGATATGGTGATTGTGAAGATGGTTCTTGAAAAGAAGATATATTATTCAAGAAGCAAATCAATATCTATTAGACCACCCGTAGTGGTAGAGAAAAATAATGCCCCCACCATGGGGCATTATCCGACACGTGGCATCCTAGTCAGCGTTGGGCATTATAGCAAAAGTGGCGTAGTGGGGCATTATTCCAATAACGCCCCCCCTTCCAATTATTAAACAAAAAAAAAAAAAAAAAGCAAAGAGATGGGATTGGCTGGTCAAAGTTGCATAGGGTTTCTCCAAAGTTGTCAGACAAATGCCCACATTTGATTGGCTAAACAAACAAGTGCCAAAGTAACTATGCGCGTTATTATTAACACGCCAAACTTCATTTTTTTGATTTAAAAAAAAAAAACGCCCCATGTAATGGGGGAAGGGGCGTTTTTAGGCGTTTTTTTTCAATTTTAAAAAAAAAAACGCCCCACTACGGGCGGACTTAGAGTGATAAAATGTTGGTACCAATTTCGAAAAATTGATTTATAAATTATGTAAAAAAATTGATATAATAATTTTTTAGTAATGAAAATAAAAATATTTCATATATTAATACAAAGTTTGGTTTTCGTGATAAATAATTTGTTTTATTTAAAAATATCTTAAATTAACAATTTAAATTTTAGAATAATATTTTATTAGAAAAATAGAAGAATAGTATTCAAAATTTAAAGTAGGATGAAATTTAATATAAGTTCATTATTCATTTAATAAGTTTGGAAATGAGCCGAGAAAATCATAAAATAAAATAAAAAGATGTTGGGGTCCAAAAGGATTAGAAAAAAAGACGTTGAGGGCTCAGATGTTAAAAAATTTCTTTTTGTGCTAAAAGGGTAAAAGTGATATAACCACATGGGCCAAAATCATAATTTACTCCAATATCAAATTAGATAACTAAGTTTGAATTTGAAGTAAATAGATAAATATAAAAGTAATAATTAAACTAAATAATATTTAGTATGAGGATTATCTATAATTAATTAGAAGAGATTAAATTAAAATTATAATTATCAATAAGACATGGCCTAATATGATGACAAGTGTCCCAAAGTTGGTTTCTTTTATTATATGTATAGATTTTTTCCCTTTTTGATTTTTTTGGCCTTTTGCTTTTTTGTTTTTTTTTTTATTTTTATTGCATGAGAAATGGTTGTCACCTGCCTGCATTACAGGTATTTGTTGCTTTTGGTTTTTTTCGCCTCCTTCAACTTTTTTATTTTTCTTCCCTTTTTATCTTTTAGTTTTGTATTCTTTTATTCTTTTATACTTTTGTGATTTCTGTTATCTTTTGTTTTTTATTTATAGTTTTGTATTCTTTTACCTCTTAACTTTCACCGTTGACACTTACAACCCTTTAACTTTATAAAAACTTTGTAATAAAGCTTTACGGGTTTCTCTTTATTTACGTGTTGGTATAAATTAAAATTGAATTGCGTTATTTTGCGTTTAGACGTAAATTTTTCACGGAAATTAGTTGGGTCAAGTATAATATGTTCTCATCCGTATAAATTTTTCGCGGAAATGAGTTAAACGGTTTATTCGGTTATCCAAATAAACCGAATAAACCAAATAAAATAAAATATGGATCCATAAACCGAACCAAAAAACCATATTCACAATTCGGTTTCGGTTAGAAACCAAACCGAAAACCGAATTCGTAATTCGGATCGGTTTATTTAGTTACGGTTAAGGTTCGGTTTACGGTTTTTATTTGGTTATGGTTTTTTCTGAACACCCCTACTTTCAGATTTGGCCATCTCCTGCGTCATGGAAGCGACGCATCACGAATCCAAATGCACAGGATGCGTCTTTTTCCTGATCCAAATGCACGGGAAGCGTATGAGAACTTGAAGCGTCTGAGATGAAGATGGGATGCGTCTGAGATGAAGATGGGAAGCGTCTGGAAATCTCCATCGCCGGATCTGACACCTCCGGCATTTGAATTTGGTAACGATGAAGAATAAGGAGTGAAAAGTGAAAGGAGATGAAGATGAAAATAAGAGAATGGAGGACATATTTATCAGCAATTCTTGTATAAACATCCATTTTGATGTTTTAGTTTCTAAACGAAAAACAGAGCATTTCTTTAAAAAATTATTTTTGAAAACAACAGAGATTTGTTAAGATGGTTTCAAAATATTCTGGGGAGTGTGGTATTTTTATTTTCAGTTTCAAGTGGGAATCGTTTTTATCGGATGGCAAAATGGCGCTCAAAGCAATTGTATTGAATGTCAAAAACAGGTGACTCCATGTGTCGCATCCCGTGCATTTGAATCCGTGATCGTCGTTCCTATGACGCAGGAGATGGCTAAATCTGAAAATGTGTTTGGTTAGATTGGTAATTTTCCCTCATTTTAATCACCTAAATCAGTCTAAATCAGTATGAACACCAAATGATTGTTTTCAAATAGCTGTGTAATATTATTATGAAAGTATATAATTACTTGAATGACAAATAAAGAGTTATATCATCTGAAGCATATTATTAGCAAGTATATCTACTATGGCCAAGAAAAGAATGATTACATTACATGGTACAACTAGATTGACCAAAAGTTAGAACCAAAACTTGGGACTAAAAAGTACAAACTCTATAATAACAAAAACATCATCACCAAAAACATTTGTTCCAACCATACCCTAAATTCATATCCATAATAATGATTCTTAGCACTCCAACTGCTTTGATATAAATCTGAGTTCATGTGTCCACACTCATCTTTATGTTCTTCTTCTTCTTGATCACCCAATGAACTCTTGTTCCAACTAGTTCTATTTCTTGAAGATACACAAGAAATAGGGCTTTTAACTTCACTTGAAGTATTGTTCTTGATGCAAAGCCCATTGTTTCCTCTTATATCAAGCCTCATTCCAATCCTGTTTATGAACTCTTGTGAGACTAACATCTCTCCACTCAGATTATTTTGGCTCAAATTTAACTGTTCAAGATTTGGAAGTGAGCCTATTAATGAAGGGACAGTCCCATTGAGACTGTTATTGTCAAGAGACAAAGCAGTCAGGTTCTTCAACATTGACAAAGAAGTGAGTATTGGTCCCATCAGCCCACACCTTGAAAAGCTCAAAACTTTAAGCCTACCCAATGACCCAATAAACAAAGGCATCCCTGTGTTTATAGGGTTGTCTTGTATGACCAAGTATTCCAACTGCTTCAAACCAGATAAAGATTCAGGCAATGGTCCACTTATAAAGTTATGACTCAAGTCAAACAGCACCAGCCTGCTCAGATTGCCAAGTTCTTGAGGTACCCTACCAGTAAGGTCATTAAACCCTAGATCAATCTTTTGAAGAGACTTAAGTTGACCAAAAGATGAAGGCAGTTGACCTCCAAGCATGTTGTAGCTAAGGTCAAAGATGGTCAAACTTTTCAGTTTTCCAATATCTTGTGGAACTGAGCCAGTGAGATGGTTGTAGCTTAGGTCAAGTTGTTGTAAGTTAACCAACCCACAAATCTCTTGTGGGATTTCACCACTTAACATGTTTTGTGAAAGTGAAAGTTCCCTTAAGCTTTGAATGTTACCTAAACTTGAAGGGATACTTCCATGGAGACTAGGGTTTGCTACAAGTGCTAAGTGTTCTAAAGATGATAAAGAATTGTTTTCAAATAGAGATGAAGAGAGAGAAAATGGCGTGACATTAAAACAGTTGAATAGAGAGAGAGTTTTGAGATATGGAAGCTTCATCAAACCTCTTGAAGACAAAGTGGCAGTGGGTTTGCAAGGTGGTGTGAGGATATCAGTCCCAATGTGAATCTTGGTGACATGAAAGATTGTAGGGTTGTAATCTTGTTGACCATTTGCACCATCATCTTGAGCCATGAGCTCACACTGAACACCAGGCCATGGGGTATCAGTGCATGGTTGTGGGTGCACTTGAGCCCATGTAGGGTCATCTAAGAGTGAACCCATGACTTCAAACAGCCCTAAAAGCTCACCATCTTCCATGCTTACCATCTCACCACCATAACCAACATTGAAGAGTGTAAGAACATAGATCAAAACAAGAAGGAGAATAGAAGAAAAAGAAGCCATTTTTTTAAGTGTGGAGGAGATAAGATGGATGCAAACAAAATTGAGAAGATCTAGTAACTTTTATAAAGATGATGTTACATTATTACCAATGGATAGGAGGTTGGTTTTTGGACATTTGCAATCAAACCCTTAATATTTTAAATTTTTTACATTACATCCAAAAATATTCATTGTTGTACTTGTTATCTCCTTATACTTGGTTTGTTTGCCAGTGAAGCAAATGAGAACTGACAAGTGTCTCTTTCCACAATTGACAGTGATTAGCCATTAAATATGTAAGATGGATGAAAAAAGTTTAAATCAATTGATTGTATCTTTTATTTTACACAACCAAGATTTTATGTTTAATCTAAAAGAGTTAGAAAATATGTCATTTATTATTTTGGGCATATATAGTTTAACCAGAGAATCTTGTTAAATGAAAAGTAAACAGAAAGAAAAAATGTAGACCAAATCACAAATTTTGGAATGAAAATGGTGATTGCTAATAGGAAATAAAGTTTGGACACAAATTTTACATATGCATGTAAAGAAGTAAAGGATTTGAGTCGAGGACAAAACTCGTTTACATTTGAGGTCATTTTGTTTTGATTTAAGAGAGCCGGCCTAATGTGAGCTCGTTTGAAGTTCTATGTAAAACTCAAGTTTGCCTCGTTAATAATCTCAAATAGCTCACGAGGGGTTCAACTATGGTCGGGTACGGTATAATTTGGTGTGGAATTTGGAAATTTGAAAAGATAGTTGAGGGGTGATATAATGAAAATATGAATACGAATATTGATGTCAGTGGAAAAGGCTGCTTGGTCTTGAAAGCCTCTCTCTCTTAGCCCAAAATGGAAACCAGACGCACCTTTTCCATGGCAAATCAGGATAGATTTAGCCCAATACTTCTATTGTTCACTCGATAACTGTGAAATTTGCCCAGCTAACACCTGCCTCTTATACAAATGCCTATATATGCTTTTAATTTTATGCTTAATTAATTTTTTTGACATACAAAACAAGCGAAATATATTACCACAAAAACACCTAATGTAGCAAAACTGTATCATATATTTTGTTAATTACTTGGAGGTTAAAAGCAGAGATATTACCCAAAAAACCAATTTTTAATAACCGGATCAGTTATCAAACTGACTAGTTATCAAACTGACTAATAAGAAGATGTCACCTTATTTCAACCTACTCCAACTCATAAGATAGTGTTTGGTATATATGAATTAGAGGTGGAATGGAATGGACCATTGTGAGGGAATGAAAAAAAATATGTTTGATTAATCAATGAAATGGAATCACCTATTATTTTGTCTTGTCCATTCAATTTCCTTTAGACAAAATGACAGTGCACGTCCTTTAGGTTTACCTAAAAGTACAGTGCACGTCCTTAACGTTTAAAAGTTGCACTGCAAATCCTTTACCTTTAATTTTGTTGCATTGCAAGTCCTTAACATAATGACTATCCAATGTTAAATCCCGATTCCATTGGGTATAATGGTAAAAGCTTGATGAGAATCCCGATTGGACTTGCAATGCAACTTTTACCATTAAATCCCCGATTTTGTTGCATTGCAAGTCCTTTATTTAAAAGTTGCATTGCAAGTCCTTAACATAATGACTATCCAATCTCATCAAGCTTTTACCATTAAATCCCCCTATTATTTTAAAGGTATAATCAAGCTTTAATTTTGTTGCATTGCAAGTCCTTAACGTTTAAAAGTTGCACCGCAAATCCTTTACCTTTATGTTAAATCCCGATTCCATTGGGTATAACACATCACTATCCAATATAACATTAAATAAACGGAACATTAAAACTTGTGCCACATCACATCCCATACATCCATATAGCAGAGGTTAGCGGACCCATAATCAACCCCACAAGCTAAACCCATGGTGATTTTGATGGTGTTGCCGTGGTACCTGGGTGAACTCACGCACCCTTAGATATATAAGGGCATGTTTGGTTGACAGGAATCCATAGGATTTCATGGGAATTGAAATTTGAATTTCATTCCTTTGTGTGTTTGGTTGGACAAATTAGTTGAATGGAATTGGATTTCAATAACAACAAAATCCCTTATTTAATGAAATTCAGATTCCTTCTAAATTTCAAAGGAAGGTTTAAAAAACCACGGGAATGTTTCAAAGGTTACGGAAATAATCCCTTGCCTCTTTCATTTTTGTCTAAAAACCAAAAAATAATAAAAAAATCAAAAAAATTCTAAAAAATCCAAAAAATAATAAAAATTCTAAAAAATTCTAAAAACTAAAAAAATTCTAAAAAATCAAAAAAATAATAAAAAATCCAAAAAAATTCTAAAAAATAATAAAAAATCAAAAAAATTCTAAAAAACTTAAAAAAAAATCCAAAATATAATAAAAAATCAAAAAAATTCTAAAAATAAAAAAAATATTAAAAATCCAGAAAAATCTAAAAATTTTAAAAAATAATAAAAAAATCTAAAAAAACCAAAAAAATTAAAAAAAAAACCAAAAAAAATTAAAAAATCCAACAAATAAAAAAAATGATAAAATATCCAAAAAATTCTTAAAAATCCAAAAAAATAATAAAAAATCAAAAAAATTCTAAAAAATAAAAAAATAATAAAAAATAATAAAAAAAATCCTAAATATTTTAAAAATAATAAAATAATAAAAAATAATAAAAAATCCAAAAAATAAAAAAATAAAAAAAATCTAAAAAATAAAAAAATCAAAAATATTCTAAAAAATCAAAAAAATAATAAAAAATCCAAAAAATTCTAAAAAATCCAAAAAATAAAAAAGTCCAAAAAATTCAAAAAAAATCCAAGAAATCCTAAAAAATCAGAAAAATAATAAAAAATCCAAAAAATTTAAAAAATCCAAAAAATTCTAAAAAATAAAAAAAATTAGAAAAAATAAAAGAGTTAATAAAAAATCTAAAAAACCAACAAAATTCTAAAAAACCAAAAAAAAATTTAAAAATCAAAAAATGAAAAAAATAATCTAAAAAAATCAAAAAAATATTCTAAAAAAATCAAAAAAAAATCCAAAAATATTCTAAAAAATCAAAAAAATTCAAAAAATATTATTTTTTTGAATTTTTCGATTTTTTTTAAATTTTTTGGATTTTTTTATTTTTTAGAACTTTTTTGATTTTTTAGAATTTTTTTTATTTTTATTAGTTTTTAGACTTTTTTTGAATTTTTAGGATTTTTTGTTATTTTTTAGAATTGTTTTGATTTTTTAGAATTTTTTTAACTTTTTATTATTTTTAGAATTTTTTTGATTTTTTTAGATTTTTTTGGATTTTTTATTATTTTTTAGATTTTTTTAAAATTTTTAGGATTTTTTATTATTTTTTTAGAATTTTTTGATTTCTTAGATTTTTTGGATTTTTTTTATTTTTTAGATTTTTTTGAATTTTTAGGATTTTTATTATTTTTTAGAATATTTTTTTATTTTTAAGAAATTTTTTTATTTTTATAATTTTTTGAACTTTTTATTATTTTTTAAATTTTTTTAGAATTTTTTGGATTTTTTATTTTTTTTTAGATTTTTTAAAAATGTTTAGGATTTTTGGATTTTTGGATTTTTGGATTTTTTATTATTTTTTAGAATTTTTTTGAATTTTTAGAAATTTATTTGATTTTTTTTTTTTGAATTTTTTGAACTTTTTATTATTTTTTAGAATTTTTTGGATTTTTTTATTATTTTTTAGATTTCTTTTGAATTTTTTGAATTTTTAGGATTTTTGTATTTTTTATTATTTTTTAGAATTTTTTTTTATTTTTTAGAAATTTTTTTGATTTTTTAGAATTTTTTGAACGTTTTATTATTTTTTAGGTTTTTTTTTTTTTATATACTTTTGAATTTTTTGGATTTTTTAGAAAATTTTTGAATTTTTATAATTTTTTATGATTGTTAGAATTTTTTTGAATTTTTATAATTTTTTGGATTTGTTAGAATTTTTTTGAATTTTTAGCTAAAATAGTTGTTTTTAAAATTTTACCAGTTGTTTATAACTAGGGGTAATTTTGTCTTTTTAGGTATTTTTAAATTCTAATTCCATTAATACATTTATCAACCAAACACATCTATTGATTTCAAAGGAATCCATCAAATTCAAATTCCAATTCCCATAGTAATTCCAATTTAATTCCTACACATTTCGCGTACCAAACGCCCCCTAAGCGTTACATGTAAAAATAGTGGTATCTACATATAAATAAAGTAATTAAATAAACAAAACAACATAACTCAATCTTAAAAAAATATTTATTATAGTGCTAAGTGATGTAAATGATTCAAATTTGTAAGATGCAGTTACAGATGATTATTTTTTTTAAATGCCAAAGTGTTTTATTAACAACAGAACAATGTACAGAAAATATTATAAGGCTAGATACAGCTAGCCATCCACCCAGATTTACCTATCAGACTATTTTGATATTCATGTTGAACTGAGTTAGATTAGATTGACCCGAAAACTAGGCCTGTAAACGAACCGAACGTTCATGAACTGTTCATGAACTTGTTTGGCGGGAAGCTCGTTTATGTTCGTTTATTTAATAAACGAACGAACTCGAACAAAAAAATTTGTTCGTTTAATTAAATGAACGAACATGAACACACATTGTGTTCGTTCGTTTATATTCGTGAACATTCTTTTATGTTCGTAAACGTTCGTTTATTTACGTCCGTTTAAATTTTAATAAATACACAAATAGTTATATTTATATAAATATTAGGTTTTCTAACTACTTATATAAATATAACTAATTAGTATATCTATGAACCCTTATTTAAATGTGTTTTCGGATGAAATGTAATATATTAGACTTGTTTCTTCAATCATGTTAATTTATGTTTATTCAAATATGTTCAGTTAATTTTTTTTATGTTCGTTTGTGTTTGTTTATGTTCGTGAACTGTTCGTTTAGGCTTTTAACAAACGAACATAAAGGAATATGAACATGCCCGATTTCTTAATGAACGAACACGAACAAAAAAATGTGTTCGATTATATGTTCGTGTTCGGTTAAAGTTAAATATATTAGAAGGAACATAAGCTAGATATATTAGTTAGTATAATGTATTTATTTATATAGTTTAGTTTTAGAGTAAATTGCTATTTTCGTCCCTGAGGTTTGGGCACGTTTGCCATTTTCGTCCAAAATGACACTTTTCTACCATTTTGCCCCCCACGTTTGGTCATTTTTGTCATTTTCATCCAAATTCCTAACCTAGTTACATTATGTCGTCTGATAGAGTTGTTTTTGAAATTCTCAATTATAAGGAGGGGGGTAAGTTGTAAAACAAACTAAAAAAAAAAACAATTTACACATGAACATCATCATCTCTGAACATCATCATCATCATCATCATCATCATCTTCATCTTCAAAAATCAATCTTCAGATGAACATCATCATCTATCACAAAATATTCAAAAGAGTAAATTTCTGTTTTCGTCCCTGAGGTTTGTCCATTTTAACTAGTTTAGTCCAAAAATCTAATGTATAACAAAACCATCCCTAAGGTTTGCATTTCTTAACGCTTTTCATCCCTAAGGTTTGCATTTCTTAACGCTTTTCATCCCTAAGAATTAAATGAAAAAGCACCCTTAGGGATGAAAAGCGTTAAGAAATGCAAACTTCAGGGTTGGATTTGTTATAAATTAGATTTTTGGACTAAACTAGTTAAAATTGACAAACCACAGGGACGAAAACAGAAATTTACTCTATTCAAAATAATAATTCAATATAAGAATCCTATGAACATCATCATCTGCAAATTCCGAGACACCAAATTCAAGATCTCTACCAAACTATTTAATTCCTTTCAAAACACTATGTGTTGGACCGTGTTCCGACCCTAAACAGTCAGTTGAGAACGTTCATCTTCACATACGAAGGCGGAATCAACGTAAATGAAGTTACACAACTTTTCCTTTTCAATTCCTTCTCTTTTATTGCTTTCTGATTCAAATTTGACAGAGTTCGGTTACATAAAGCATGACCAGGTTCCGCTCTAACGTCCACAAATGAAGTCACCCATGGAGGTATCTATAGATGGACTGATTTTGCTTATATGTCAGCCATATAAGCGAAAACCCCATGTGACTAATAAGCGAAACCACCTTGTGTCCTTATAAGCGAAACCCTAATGTACCTATAAGAGAAATCACCTAGCTAAACATGTACACATGAGCGAAATACATCATTAAACCCTAATTTTGACTTTCAAGCTCCTATGTTGACCTATCTTGACCTAAGACTTAACTAAACGTAGTCAACAGACATTCCGTGTACCAACAGACTCCCCCTTGGATGTTGACGAAGTCTTCAGCTCCGAGTCTTCAGTCTTGGTCTTTTCTCCAACTCTCTGTCTTCACATCATAAGCATTCTATCTTCACAGGTTCAGGATCTTGTTCTAGTTCCATCTTCAAACTCCCCTTTGACTGTTGATCCAGACTCCCCCTTTCACAGACTCCCCCTCTCAATATGCTAGAATCTGAGGTCTTGATCTGGTTCAAGCTTTGACATTTAGCTTCCGTGGGAATGATGAATTCCAAAACCTGTGTCTCAAACATCAAACATTACAAACTACTTTTTTTTTATCACAATAAATCACAAACTCAATCAGTTTTAGAAATCCACTCAAGTATTCAGGTCCAAGTTAATGACCCTGATCACTCGATTAATCTACCAAGTTCAACTTAATGACCTTCGTTGATCATTTGACGAATCAAACTGATTTTAAAAACATTTTCTGAAAATAACAAGTATCAAGTTAATGAACTTGTATTTGACTTTTCAATAAATCAAACTTCACCAAGATAAGCTCTCCTCATTCTTCAGTCCAGAATCTCCTGCATCTGCTTCAACATCTGAGAATCCAACAATCAACTCTCCACTTTGGTTTGTCGGAAAATAAAACAGAAATAAAATCTTTTTGGATTTTATAAAGTGTTCTAAACTAAAAAATGAAATACAGAAAACTTAAAATGCAGAAAGTAAACCAAATAAACTATTTACAAACTTATTTTTGGCGAGCGTGTCAGGGAATCATATCAGCTTTTCAGACAAATTACAAGTACCGTTAAGCTCCATTTCATACTCAGACTTAAACAATTCACCTCGATTGTCGATATACTGATCCATCTTAAATTCCCACACAAATTTCAATTTACTCAGGATACGATTTAGATGTCTTAGGAACTTAGCTCATTCATGTGTCCCACCTCTTGAATATACTCCCGTATCCAGAATCCCAATATTCAGTCTTACAGGTAGTTATAACACAAATGATATTTGTAAGGGTTAATAAATTATGAAGAATCATGAGAGCTCAGGTCAGAACTACCGTTCAGCAGAGAGATCATGACTCAACTTTAGGGTGTGTCCCCTTTAGAGGATCTTTTAGCTACAACAGCAGCGACTATCAATTTTATTGTTTCATCTGCATGCTGAGGGTTTATGCTATGTTTCAAGCATTTGCAGAAAGTATTATTCAAGGACTAGGTCAGAACTTCCATTCAGCAGAAGTCCCGGAATAATACCCCAGACATCATTGAGTATAAAAACCTAGTACATCAGAATACGAGACCTTTCAAACGAGATTTCAGGGGTTACCTATATATCCAAGTAGTGTTCCCTACGAATTTCACAAGTTTGAAATTTTAGGTTTATATCCCGAATAAATCTACTAAATGTGTGAAAACCTATCGACACATCATTAGTGAGACTGTTTAACTCATTTAAACTTTACAAATCTTTAGCATACTGTAATTGTCTAGCCGATGTGCTATCATTTTCCCTATATACACAAGCTCTTTTTCAGATTTTATATTGTTTTTGTATTTTTTTTTTATCATTTTATCATGTTTTTGTATTTTCTGAAAATATATCTATATACAACTATCTACTCCCCCTAAATACCAAAACAAGTAAAAAATCGACAAACCATTGCAGATTGTTTCTCATCTTCATCCGCAACAGTACTCTCATCAACGCCAATTATGCCATCCGACACCGAAAGAAGCTTCATACCGTTCAGTTTTAAAAAATATTGAAACCGATTTTTATCAAAAGCTTTGGTATGTAAATCAGCTTTCTGTTCGTCAGTGTGGATTTTCTCAATTCGTATCAACGTTTTCTCAAAACAATCACGAATAAAGTGATGACGAATTTCTATGTGTTTAGTTTTAGCGTGATGTACTGGATTCTTTGTTATATTTATCGCGGCCTCATTATCAACAAAAAGAGGTGTGTTAAGAAACTGCAAACCGTAGTCGCGCATATGTTGTTGTATCCACATAATCTGAGAGCAGCAACTGCTAGCAGAAACGTACTCTGCTTCACATGTAGATAACGCCACAGACGTTTATTTCTTACACTGCCAGGTAACCAATCTAGTTCCAAAGAACTGGCATCCTGCAGTTGTTGATTTGGAATTGACTTTGCAGCATCCGAAATCTGAATCGGAATACCCTTCGAGCGTAAAGTCGCCTTTTCTAGGATACCACAACCCCAATGAAGGAGTTCCTTTCAGGTAGCGTAATATCCTCTTCACAATGATCATATGCGAAGCTCTCGAGTTAGATTGATATCTTGCTGCAAGGCACGTTGGGTACATGATATCAGGACGTGAAGCAGTTAAGTACATCAAAGAACCTATCATGGAACGGTAGAACGTTTCATCAGCCTTGTCTCCGGTGAGATCTGGGTGAATCCCATGATTTGTTGCAAGTGGGGTAGCAGCTGGAGTAGAACTTGACATCCCAAATTTCTCTAGAATATCACGAACGTACTTTGTCTGGTGAATGAAAATTCCCTCAGGTAGTTGTTCAACTTGTAGACCCAGAAAGAATTTCATCTCCCCCATTGATGACATTTCGAACTTTTGCTTCATCACTGATTCAAAGTCTTTACACAAACTTTCATTCGTTGACCCAAAGATTATATCGTCTACATAAATCTGAACTATCAGAAGATGACCGTCGACCTCTTTAGTGAAGAGAGTAGCATCCACTTTTCCACGAATGAACTTGTTTGCTAGTAGGTGTTGAGACAAAGTCTCGTACCAAGCTCTCGGGGCCTGGTGTAAACCATACAGCGCTTTGTCTAATAAGTAGACCTTGTTTTTGTGGATTGGATCGGTGAAGCCCGGCGGCTGTCCGACATAAACCTCCTCTTTGACCTTCCCATAAAGAAATGCCGATTTTATATCTAGCTGATATACTTTGAAGTTCTTCCAAGACGCAAATGCAAGGAAAATTCTGATTGCCTCTAGTCGTGCCACAGGAGCATAGACTTCTGTAAAATTGATCCCCTCCTGTTGACTAAAGCCCTGAACAACGAGTCGAGCTTTATTCCTTACAACAACTCCTCTGTCGTCTCTCTTACACTTAAATACCCATTTTGTATTGATTTTTCTATGACCATCCGGCAAATTAACTAACTCCCACACTCCTAATTTCTCGAATTGACTCAATTCCTCCTGCATTGCATTGACCCAAGAATCTTCAGTAAGCGCCTCTTTGTAAGTTCTTGGTTCAACCTGCGAGATAAAACAACTCAATGAGAATTCAGTTTGCAAAGGAGCAATTGTTGTATAAAAACATGTAAGCCCTTTATCAATCTGTCTTCGAGTGCGAACGCCTGTCTGCAACTCTCCAATGATCAATTCCTCTGGATGATATGAAAGAGTTCGTGGCATTACTTCGCCTGAAACATCTACCTCACCTTCCAGATTAGTAACATTCTGATTTGCACCTTGTTCACTGACTGGGTTTATTTGACTTGAAATCTGAATTTGCTCCCCCTCAGAATCTGAATCCCCATGATCAAAGATCGGCATGTTTTCAGCTTCTTGATTATCATTCTGTGCCGACTGATTATCTTGAGCAACTTCATTTTGTTGGACATCATCATGCTCACCAGCATTGCTTGGACCTGCTTCATTATCATTTGAAGTTTCCCGTGGTCGCCTCGAATACTCAGCTGGGAACCTTAACTATGACTCGTATTCGCGCAAAATATCCAACTCATCAAAGAAATCTTCATCATCCTCTGATTCTTCTCTCATGTCAAACGAATCCCACAGTTTTTCATAATGATAACGCCATGAATCTCCTGGATTCTGCGGCGGCATAGTATAACCTTGACATTCAACATTTGCAGCTTCAATAATCCGCTTCTCACTTGGAACGAAGACACGTCGCATCGGATTTGCATAACCAACAAATATTCCCTCAATGCACTTCGGACCAAACTTTCCATGAGGCTCTATAACAGTACAGGGTGACCCGAACGGTTCTAGATACTTCAAATTCGGTTTGCGGTTATTGATTAGCTCAAAGCATGTTTTGTTGAACTTCTTGACAGTGAGAACCCTGTTGAGCGTATAGCATGCGGCGGAAACAACTTCAGCCCAAAAATTTATCGGTAACTTTGAATCTGCGAGCAGAGTTCTAGCCGTCTCGATTAGTGTCCGATTTTTGCGTTCTGCGACTCCATTCTGCTGCGGAGTGTACGGAGCACTAAACTCATGCAATATACCTCTTTCATCACAAAATTCTTCCATCTTACTGTTCTTGAATTCAGTACCATTGTCACTACGAATTCTTTTGATACGCCTTTGGTACAAATTCTCAATCTTTTTAAACAACGCCATCAAACTGTCAAACGTTTCGTCTTTCGTCTTCAAGAAAGAAACCCACGAAAATCTGGAATAATCATCAGTAACGACCAGACAGTAATAATCTCCTGTAATACTTTTGACATTCACAGGACCAAACAAATCCATGTGAAGTCTTTCCAGAGGTCTCGAAACTGAATTGACTTGCTTTGTAGGGTGTGACTTTTTCTTCTGATTGCCTTTAACACAGCTAATGCACTTCCCTTCCAGATGAAAACCTTTGATATTAACACCCAAAACTAAATCATTGTGCACCAAGTGATTCATTTTTCTAAGATGTATATGTCCCATCTTCCGGTGCCACAATCTCGATTCTTTCTCAGTTGCTCTAGACACAAAACAATGTGCTTGACCAGTAGTTGTAGTTGCTACACTCATATCTAACACATATAAATCATTCACTCTAGGTGCCCGCATGATAATCCATTCTTCAGGGATAACAAATCCTGGTTTCAAGATCAAACATTCTTTGTCTGTGAAGTGAGTAGTATACATATTGTCACAAATCTGCGAGATACTCAGCAGATTGTTCTCCAGCTCAGTAATGTAGTTAACTCTTTCAAACGTAACAATCCCATTGGATAACGTTCCTTCACCAATAATTCTACCACCTTCATGACCAGCAAATCCCACATAACCACCATTAATATTTCTAACATCATACAACAATGCAGTCTTCCCTGTCATATGTCTTGAAGCTCCACTATCCATGATCTATCTGGATACAAGTTTTGGAAGATCCTGCACATAACAAACTTTGACTTAACCAACTTCAATAAAGATGTCGATTCATGCTTCGCGATCAAGGAAGCTCCAGCAATTCAAACTGTTTAGTCGAACATGGAGTCCACCCAGGCCTCATCAGCCTTAGGTGTAACCTTGACTCTCGCAATTTGAATTTTGAAGTTTTCAGCCTTCAAAGGTGGAAAATTTGCATCATAATCAATTTGAATTGAATCCTCAGAAGGTGAAATTTTTTTCACAGTTTTTGGTTTCGAAACTTGTTGAGATAATGCAACCCGCTTGTAAATTTTTTCATTTTTAGTTACCACTTTCTTTACGGATTCATTTTTCACTTTGGTGTTGTCATTTTTCATACTCTTTTTCTCAACAACCATTGGTGCTTTACCCTTTTCGTCAACTTTCTTCTTTTGAATCTTCACAGTTTCAGTCTTAGGCTTCACATTGGTACACTTTCGTGCAATGTGACCAACTTGATTACATCTGAAACATGTTCGAGTATCAACAACTCAACTTGTGCCTTCAGACTGAGACTGTGAAGCTCTTTTCTCAAAGAACTCTTCATTCGATTTTGAAAAAATCTCTTTCTCTTCATCAGCAAGTGAACTCGAACTGTTCACAAACTTTTTCTTTTCAGCAAACCTCTTGTTTGGAACATTTCTTTTCTGATAATTCCTACCACCCTGATAACCACCCGACCAGTTATTTCGATTGTTATTATAAAAACGTGATGGATTAACAGATTTCTTGTAGTATGATTTATCTTTCTCAAAACTCATTTTCTCTTTGTTTGACTCAGATTGTTCACTTCTGACAACTCAACTTCAACCAACTTGAAAACATTTGTCAATTTGTTCATATTAACATTTTCAATCGGAAACTCAGAATCCGAAAACAACTTATCTGAACCCAACATCTTGTACATGACAAGATTTGATTCTTCATTTAAGTTGTTCTTGGACTTTTGTTTCGGAATGTAGTTGTCCAAGAAACACCCATCTCCCTCAGTAGTGTCACTATCCGTTTTTAGCACATTTTCAACAACACCTTTTACAATATCATTTTGGACACTATCGTCATTGGAAGATGTGAACGTGACATCAATTGAATCTGGAAGATTCATTTCACTTTCTTCTTCAATTTCAACCAACCCTGATTGCTTTTTCGTGTAGTTATCAAGAACAGGTGGTGGAACTTGATGAAAACCCACCCCAGTTCCATCAGGGTACACATCTTCGCCTGCTTTGTCTTTCCCGATGGGTTTGGGAATAATGTGTTGCAGAACAAAGCTTGCGGAGCTATAACTGTTAAGCTTCAACTGGATTCGCTCGTTTTCAATTTCAGCCTCTTGAAATTTAAGTTTCAGTTTAGCGATTTCATCCAGTTGTTGGTTGATTGATTCTTCTTTTACTCTAAGCACTGCTTTTAGGTGAACATTTTCTTTATGAGTTTTACCATTTCGATCATCATTATCTTTCATTGTGCTTTTTAGTTTTTCAAACTTTTCAGAAATCTGACGGTTTTCAAGAATTAACTTTTCATTTTCCTTTTTAACTTTTTCACGATCAATTTTATCATTTTCAATTTGGCTAGTTAATTCTCTTATCCGTTCAGTTGAAGCTTTAACTGTTTTGTCACGATCAAGAATCTGATTCTCAACGCTTCTGACCTTTGCTGTCAGATCTTCAACTTTCTTACCGTTTAGATACGTGACTGTATTACAAAATTTGCACTCTTTGTTGCAATTTTTTCAATCAAGATTTCCATCAATTTGTGTACCTGACGCAATTGTTGACAAGTTTGAACTGACCTGGCTTTTTGACTCAGACACAGAGTTAGAGTCTACCTCAAGTGCCTTAGCAGCCAGCACTTTGTCAGCCATTTTTCCCAGGTTCTCTGCAGTCAACTCCTGCGTTGTGTCAATAACTCCAGTATCAACTTTCTTTGATTTCTCTGTCTCTTCTTTCTCCTTTTTCTCTTTCTCTTCTTTCTCCTTCCTCTCCTTTTCTTCTTTCTCTTTCTCGTCTCCAGTTCCCCACCATTTATTCTGCCAATACTCATCCTCTTCTTTGTACTCCTTGATTATGGCTTCGATATCAAGCGTTTTGTCATCAATTGCAATATTTCCATATGGGTCAAGATAACACTCCCTATCCGGATCCCATCTTCTCGCTCTCCTCGCTTCCAGATAGATACCAGCAATTCTAATGATTCTGTTTTCAGCCAACATTTTTCTGTATCTATACTTCTGCTCTTCAGTCCGGTTATCTTTCCAAGGAATAGGTTCGTCGTTTTTCGCCATGAATGCGTAACCAACCGCATCTTCCTCCGGTAGAACCTCTTTACTCCAATCATACCCTTCATCATCATAAATCACCGCAAGAGCTCTAGATTTTTCTTTGTTGTCTTCAACCTGCTTCAATCTAGGCGGCTCAGATTTATTCTGATGATAAATTGCCTTCTTGTAGTAATCATCTCTGAAAGGGTTCTCCGACTCATCAGCATAAGCGTTTCTGCATTCACGCTTGAAGTGACCTTTCTGCTTACACTTGAAGCAAGTCACTTTGGACTTATCGAACCCCAATTTGGTAGATGGACCACCAATTGTCTTCCTGCCAGTAATTTCCATGAAACGCTGTGCTCGACGAACAGCACTGGCCATAGCCCAACGAATATCGATCAGCTCCATTTCTTCAGGATCTATCTTATCATAATCTTCTTTCGTTAAGTTGGTGTTGCCTATCTTCCCAGCTACTAACCCTTCATACGATTCTAACACTGATGCTAGAAAGATCATCTGTTGTTTGGCCGATTCCTCATCAAAATTCTGAGCATTCTTCAAGTCTATTGCAATGTTGCATTGAAAACGATTCTTTGCATCAGAATGACTTGCAGATAATGAAGATCCACTGTGATAACCACTGTGATTTCCACTGCTTTGACCACTTTGACTTTCTTTGCTTGCTGAGGACACATTTTCAGCAGAAAATGCAGTCTTGGGAGAAGTTTCTTTTGGCATCATGCTTTTTGGATAATACAAATCCAAATTCTGCTGGTAAGATGAGTGATTTACTTTGAATGTCTTTTTCAGTTCCAACTCGTGACTCTCGAGTCTCTCAATCAGCAAATCTGGAGTAAGATCTTTCGGCAAGATAGTGTTTTTTAGCATGAGAGCATAATATCTCCAATCCATCTCGTCTGGAAACGAATCGAACAACTTGTCTACTTGCTCATCATCAGGATACTTAATTCCATGTCTAGCTAATCCCAGCTTCAGGTGCCCAAACCTCTCGATCATTTTTGAAACTGATTCATTCTTTAAGCACCCAAACATATCAAACTCTTTCCTAAGTAGTTTTATTTTGTTTTTCTTGATTTCTTCACTACCTATACATTTCTTTTCTAACTTTTTCCAAAGATCTTTTGCATTTGAATAATCGATCAAAGAGATTATGTCTTCCCGGACAGACTGGAATAACAAAGCTACACACTTTTGTTCAGCTACAAACGAATCAATCTCCTCAGCTGATCTTAAAGTTTCACCATTTTTGTTTCCATTTTCATAACCGTTTTTCAAACTCTTCCAGCTGGGAAATGCAAATGCCATCAACCAGTCTTCAAACTTTCTTGACCACCGACTGTATTCCTCGATAGCCATTAGCTTTGGAGGTTTATTGAATGTTCCGAAGGCACTTTCCGATTCCCAATATTCCTTTTTCTTCGGATTTGGCGGATTCTCATTCGTATTGCTTGACGAAGTATCATCATTTCCAGAATTTCCCGTGAATGCATACATGTCGCTAAACGGATTCAAGAATATGTCATCCATCTTGAATGTACCTGCAAAATCAGCAAACACTTAGAAAAAAATTCACTATTTTTAGAAAACAGAGACACAAAAGCGAAATCAGCTTTAATGACACAAAAACGAAATCAGTTGTGTGACTGATAAGCGAAATCAGTTTGTCACAATAAGCGAAATCAGATAGGTTCCACAAAAGCGAAATATGCAAGTTGACAAAAAAGCGAAATAGTATGTGACATATAAGCGAAATATCAATGTTCGTATAAGCGAAATCAACCTTATGTCCTTATCAGCGAAATCAAGTGATGTCCTTATAAGCGAAATACCGAAATGTCTCTATGAGCGAAATCAGAAAGTTTATGTCCTTATCAGCGAAATTAAGGTGACTTATGTCCGTAAAAGCGAAACCCTACGATTACCGAATAAGCGAAATCAGGTTTTAGTCAATTTTCACCATGTTTTAGTCCGAATTTTAACCTGATTCTTTCTAGGGTTTGTTAATTGTATGTTTTACACGTTATATTCGAAATTCAGACCATTTCAACCGTAGGAACCAGTTTAAATCGAAAAAGTATGAGAGAAAGTGAGTAGAAATGAGAGAATTTTGTCGAATCAGCTGTAGTAGTATGAACTCCTCGTCCTGAAGCTCTGATACCACTTGTTGGACTGTGTTCCGACCCTAAACAGTCAGTTGAGAACGTTCATCTTCACATACGAAGGCGGAATCAACGTAAATGAAGTTACACAGCTTTTCCTTTTCAATTCCTTCTCTTTTATTGCTTTCTGATTCAAATTTGACAGAGTTCGGTTACATAAAGCATGACCAGGTTTCGCTCTAACGTCCACAAATGAAGTCACACATGGAGGTATTTATAGATGGACTGATTTCGCTTATATGTCAGCCATATAAGCGAAAACCCCATGTGACTAATAAGCGAAACCACCTTGTGTCGTTATAAGCGAAACCCTAATGTACCTATAAGCGAAATCACCTAGCTAAACATGTACACATGAGCGAAATACATCATTAAACCCTAATTTTGACTTTCAAGCTCCTATGTTGACCTATCTTGACCTAAGACTTAACTAAACGTAGTCAACAGACATTCCGTGTACCAACACTATGAGCAAACTACATCATCATCATCTTCATAATCTGCAAATCCATTTCAACCATTATAATCTTCATAATCTTCGACTATTGTATGTAGATCTGATGCAATTTCAAGATCTTCAAGAAAGGGTTTAGAGAGAGATAAGAGAGAGAGAGAGACGTCGTCGCCGTCGTCAGCTGCATCTTCTCCATTTCGTTCCACCATCACGACCATGTTCTTATGAAGCAGATAGGAACTTGAGATGAAGATGAACCGGAATCGAACCTGAATCTGGTAAAAATAGACATATTAGAAACTAAATCTGAGATGGAACTGGTTGTGGGTTCCGACGAAGATGGTTGTGGATTCCGATGAAGATGACTGATGATGATGAAGATGACTGATGACTGATGACGATGGTTGTTGTTTCCGAGAGAGAGAAAGATGAAGCCGGTTGTGGAGGTGGAGGTTGTGTTGTGGTGGGGATTGGTGGCGGAGGTGGAGGTGGTGGGGAATGGTGGTGTCGGTGATGGTGGATGAGAGCTTCTTGCAGATGATGATGATGATGTTATGTTCTGTTTTGAGTTTTCAGTTACATTATAAATTAAAAAAAAAATCTACCTTTTATTCAAAAACATTATAAATTAAAAAAATTCCTTATTAAACTGAACTTTCTAACCAAGTTAGGAATTTGGATAAAAATGGCAAAAATGGCCAAACGTGGGGGGCAAAATGGTAGAAAAGTTTCATTTTGGACAAAAATGGCAAACTTGCCCAAACCACAGGGACGAAAATGGCAATTTACTCTTAGTTTTTTATTATAAGTAGTGGCGGTTATGCATTCAACCGTCAAGTATATATGTATGTATGTATCAAAAATACAATTTACCAATTCGAACAATAAGAACATCATTCATTCTTTTATGCCCCAAAACCCTAATCTGAATTCTAATCTCAATAAAGTGGTATCAGAGCCACAACGGTCCGCATTTACTAACATCATAATCGCTGCAATTCTCATCAAAATTTTCTTCTCATCCAAATGACAACATCAAATGGTGGAATTAAAACTTAGATCCCAAAACTGTTGGGACAGAATTACCATTGGCACATACAAATGAAGGTTTTATTAGAATCACAAGATCTGTGGACTAGTGTAGAAGAAATCAATTGGTTGCCGAGGCTTCAGACAATGATCAAAATGCTCACAGAGAGAAAGTGAAGAAGGACAAGAAGGCACTTCATATAGTATTTCAGGCAGTGAATGAAACTGCGTATGAACGAATCGCAACAAGCAAAACATCCAAAGAAGCGTGGGACATCCTTCACAAGGCATGCAGAGGAGAACATAGAGTCAAAACGGTAAAATTACAAACCCAAAGATGTGAGTTTGATGCATTACGAATGAAAGACAATGAAACTATAGAAGAATATATCAATAGAACGACAGTTATAGTGAATCAATTACGATTAAATGAAGAAAACATTACAGAACAATGAATAGTTGAAAAGATTCTTCGTAGTTTAACAAGAAAATAGGAATCGGTTGTAGTAGCCATAGAAGAGTCAAAAGACATAACAGTCATGTCTACAAAAGAGTTACTTGGGATTTTACAATCTCATGAAGGTTGAAACAATATGATGATGTAACCGTCGAACAAGCATTTCAAATACAAAGCCAAAACCAGAATCGATCAAGATTTTTTTCAGATCTGATTTCAATGGAAAAGGAAGAGGAAGGGGAAGAGGAAGGTTTAGCGGACAAATCTGTTGTTATAATTGTCAAAAACTGGGACACACGGCATGTTTTTGTCAAAAAGGGGACGAGAATGATAAGAGCAACAATGCTCTGTTACATGAAGATGAGACAGAAGAAGGGAACGATGAAACCCTATTTATGATCTTTAACGTAGAAGAGATAACAAAAGAGGATTGCTGGTATTTAGATAGTGGATGTAGCAATCATATGACTGGGAACAAGAGTTTGTTCATTACACTGAATGAATCAGAAAAGAAGGAAGTAAGAACCGGAGACAACAAGAGGCTCAGTGTATTAGGAAGTGGAGATGTAGCCATCAAAGTGAGAGGAGTAGAAAAAAGAGTACCGAATGTTTTCTATGTTGAAGGCCTAAAACATAACTTATTAAGTGTGGGACAACTAGTGCAAAAGGGATATGAAGTGAACTTTCATAATCATGAGTGTGTTATCAAAGATCCAACGGGAAAACACATGGGAACAGTTAGGATGACAGGAAACAAAATGTTTCCATTAAACTTAAACTATGATGTTACTCCAAGAGTTTGCAATGTAATGACTCAAGACATCTCGGTATTGTGGCATCGACGATATGGTCACATAAACTTCGAGACCTTGCACAGCATGGGAGAAAAGGAAGTTGTAAAAGGTTTACCAAAGACGGATTCCAAATTATCACAGAGTATATGTGAAGGATGCTTGTTTGGAAAACATGCTCGAAAGGCATTTCCTAAACAAGCAACATGGCATGCTGCCAAGCCACTGCAACTAGTACATTCTGATATATGTGGACCGATGAGAACAACGTCCATAGGTGGATGTAGATACTTCATCACCTTTATAGACGATTTCTCAAGGAAAACATGGGTGTATTTCTTGAAACTAAAATCGGAGGCTTTGACAAAGTTTAAGAACTTCAAAAGATTAGTAGAAAATCAAGCAGATGTTAAGATAAAGGCCATACATATGGATAGAGGAGGAGAATATTGTGGTCATGAGTTTCAAAACTTCCTTAAAGACAATGGAATTCATCACCAACTTACTACGAGCTACACACCCCAGCAAAATGGAGTAGCAGTACGAAAAAATAGAACTCTCATGGAACATAATCGAAGCATGATGAAAATGAAAAACCTTTCACATATCTACTGGGCAGAAGCGGTATCATGTGCAACTTATCTTCTCAATCGAGCAACTACTAAAGGGGTGCAAAACATGACTCCTCAAGAAGCATGGAGTGGAAGGAAACCAAATGTTGCTCATTTGAGAATCTTCGGATGTGTGGCATATTCCCATATTCCTAAGCAACATCGAGGAAAGTTGGTTGATAAAACGGAGAAAGTGATCATGATAGGTTACAGTGAAACCAGTAAAGCCTATAAATTATATAATCCAATAACCAACAAGACCATCATCAGTAGAGACGTTATCTTTGATGAAAGCCAGGACTGGGAAGGAACTGAAAGACATGTAAATGATGCAAACATTCAACTGGATTTTCTGGATACAAATGTTACAAATCAGGAGAAGGAAGTAGTTGTTCAAGAATATAACTATGCATTCCAAAATAACGATCAAGGCAATAACGAGTCTGGTGACGAGGAAACAGTAGGTCTGAATCAGAATCATGAAGAAGAAGACTCATCATCATTGTTATGGGTGAAATTCTGAGCCCATATCCTGACACTATATCTTGATTTCATGTTAGCTGTTTATGATCAGGATACCGGACCAGGATATTGGTAACATCATGAGGGATATCGATCAGGATACCAGACCAGGATATTGGTAACATCCTGACGCAGTATCCTGGCAGTTATTAACGATTTTCTTTGGTTGCAAGGTACCAACGTTAAAGGACTTGATCTACCTGAAGATTCGCTCAAGATGGTTGAAAAATGGACGTTGATGGTGGAAGAATGGGTCTTGTAACGGTCAGAATAGAATAAAGGCATATTCCGCGAGAATATCGGAAGCTGGTCAATGCTATTGACGTTGTAACGGTCATATGAGCTGAAGACCCGGTTTTATAGTCAATAAGCACGTGGAAAACAAGTAAAAGCAGTCCCCCAACGTTCAGAATGGAATATTCCAAAGTATCCTGGAATAATAGGATAGTTTGTTAGTTTTTGTTACTATAAATGGGAGCGATCGGATCATAGGCAAACACAACTTTTTCCACACACTCTCTTTCGCACACTTTGCTCTCTAGCTTCTAGCAATCACTACACACAAACACTTGTACTCGAATTACATTGTAACACCTAGTCGATCCGCATCATATCCTGCACTGTATCCTGATTTTTGAAGCAATTGAAGAACAAGGCAGCTGCGATTATCAGCACCCGAGGTTTTATGCCGGCGATCTAAATTGATCAAGGGCTTTCCTCGTACATCTCGTGTCATTTCCTTTACTTTTTGCTCATTGTTTGCTCACTGTTTGATCGCAAATACAGCTCAATATCCTGAGTTGTATCCTGAATACTGATTTTCCAAATAATTCAACAAGCATATTTTCTATACACTTTCTAGCACACTACCTCACATTACTAATTTGATCACTAAATTGCTTCGGTAATTTTTGACCAAAACAATTTGGCGCCCACCGTGGGGCAAGTGGTGCTCTCTTTACTAAAATTTTTTGTCAAATCGCTAATCGGTTTTCTATTTTCAAAACTTTTTGCCACATTGTCCATAATGGCCTCAAGATCAAACATGAGTTCCTCTACTGTGTCTGCTATGACTTCTGCTACTACCGGTTCGGTGCTTCCACCACCTCCTCCAAGGATGCCAGCCTCTACACAATCTCAAGATGTTATTCCTACTCGGAGGGTTCAGGGATCTGCTCCCGTTTTAGCTTCTAATAATGAAATTTTAACCTTATTTGGAAGTGTGCAGGAACAAATGAGGCAGCAACAGGAAACAAACCAGATGCTTTTAAGGGAAATACAACTCCTGAAGTCTGGCTCGAGCAGATCTGCTGAGGATATTGTCACTCCATTACATCCCAGAACGTTGAACTTCAGCTCAGCTGTGTATACTGAGGATAACAGGGGGAATATTGTGCCCAGTCTTCCTCAGAATCATACTCCTGAAATACCCTCCTTGGTCAGGATGTCAACCATAAGGAGCTCAGGATATGCTTTAGGATATGGGCAAAATCCTCCAACTGGTAACGTGTCTAATAATAATAATACTCATGCTACTAACAGTGGTGGATCTTTGCAGGATACAGGTGTAACATCAGCACTTACCAGGGAATTTCAGAAGTTAAAGGACATGATATCTAGTGTACCTGGGGTGGTCCAGCCAATCCCGGAAGTGTCTCAAGACAGCCACAAGATATCTCGTTTCGCGTATCCTATCTGTGATGCTGAGATCCCAAAGAGATTCCAAACCCCCAACATGAAGCTTTATGATGGGACTACGGATCCTGAGGAGCATATTGCTCAGTATAGGGAAAGAATGGAGATTAACCCTATCCCTCCGGAGCTCAAGGAAGCGTGCTTGTGCAAGGGATTTGGTTCTACTCTAACAAGATCAGCCTTAAAATGGCTGTTAAACGTTCCTCCTCACTCAATTACTTCATTTGCTCATTTGGTCAATTTATTTAACAGTCAATTTTCTTGTAGTCGGAGTTTTGAGAAACTAACCAGTGATCTTTACAGGATAACTCAAGGGCCTCAGGAATCCTTGAGGGATTATGTGAACAAATTTAGTCGAGAATCCTTGGATATCCCACATCTTGATGTTGCAACAGCTGTGCAAGCTTTTAAGATGGGATTACAAAAGGATTCTCAGTTTTATCAGGATCTTGTAATGAATCCCTGCAGGAATCTCGATGAAGCTCGTAACAGGGCTTTGAGATATATCCGTCTGGAAGATGACAGGAAGATGCAAGAAAGGATGAACTCATCCAACACTTATGAATCAACCAATAGGAAGTCAGAATCCTCGTTCAAGTCATATCGGCCTAAGCCGTATAGTAGAAATGAAAACAAAAGAGTGAACGCTGTCGAAGATGAGGATCCTGAAGAGTATCCTGAGTTGTCCGAATATTGCTTTTCTGTTAATATTCCTGAATTGATGTATGCTATGCAGGGTCTAGGAGACAAAGCTAGGTGGCCTCGAAAGAATCAACAAAAGGCTGACTGGAAAGATAAGTCAAAATGGTGTGCTTTCCACGAAGATTTCGGACATGTGACTGAGGATTGCATTGCTCTAAGGAAAGAAATAAGCTATCTTCTAAGCAAGGGATATCTGAAAGATCTCTTAGGAAAAAAGAAGAATAAGGGTCAGGATACTGAGAAGGATCCTGAACGAGCAGCATCACCTCCCGCGGATGCCAAGATAATCAACTTCATTTCGGGGGGATCCGACATTTGTGGAACTTCGTATTCGGCAGCAAAGAGACATGCAAAGGAAGCCAAGGCTGAAAGGGGAGACAGACCTGTCAGGATGACTACCCTCACAACTGACAAAGTGATCACTTTTGATGCAGATGACAGGGATACTGTCCAGGATCCTCACCATGATGCTCTGGTAATAACGTTATATGTGGCTAACCATTTTGTGCGCAGGATACTGGTTGATAATGGCAGCTCCGTCAACATAATCCAACTAGAAACTCTGAAGAGAATGAATGTATCTCCAATGGATATCACTTCAAAGTCTACCGTGCTTGTTGGATTCAGTGGAGAGGCTAGAAACACAGTGGGAGAGATAAAGTTGCCAGTATACGTTGAAGGAGTCAATTCGATACAACGTTTCTGTGTGATGGATTCTCTATCCTGCTATAACATCATACTGGGAAGACCGTGGATTCACGATATGAAGGCCGTGCCATCAACATATCACCAATGCATCAAGATACCTACCCCCTGGGGAGTGGTCAAAGTTGATAGTGATCAGCAGGAGGCGAAAGAGTGCTACTCATCCTCGATGAAATCCTCAGCCAAACCTAGTGCAGCATAGCAATTAAAGACGCGGGCCCAGGATATCGTGGAGGATCCGGAGCAGGATGTGAAGAAAATTATCCTGGACCAGGATAATCTCGATATTTCGGTGCTCGTAGGGACCAATATCCCTCAGGATATTGAAGAACAATTAATTAACTTTTTGAAATGCAGGATGTCTACGTTTGCATGGAAGCATGAGGATATGACAGGCATATCCAAAGATATTATCACTCACAACCTTGGAATTGATAAATCATTCAAGCCTGTGCAACAAAAAAGAAGGAAGTTTGCTCCTGAGCGGAACGCGATTATCCAGGAGGAAGTTGAAAAATTATTAAAATCCAGAATGATCAGAGAAGTCAAGTTTCCAAGATGGCTAGCAAACGTAGTTGTGGTACAGAAGAAAAACGGGAAATGGATAGTCTGTGTAGACTACACAGACTTGAACAAAGCTTGTCCTAAAGACCCATTTCCTCTTCCCCACATTGATGCAATGGTAGATGCCACTGCCGGGCATGAAATGCTGACCTTCATGGACGCATCCTCAGGATTTCAACAGATCCAAATGGAGCCTTCTGACCAGGAGGATACCGCTTTCATGACACCAACATGTATTTATTGTTATACAGCTATGCCTTTTGGTTTGAAAAATGCAGGTGCAACATACCAGAGGTTGGTAAACATGATGTTCAAAGACAAACTGGGGGACACCATGGAGGTGTACATTGACGATATGGTGGTAAAATCAAAGAAAGCTCAGGATCACCTCCAGGATATTAAAGGAGCATTTGATATCCTGGATCAATACAACATGAAGCTGAATCCTGCTAAATGCCATTTCGGAGTGGGAGCAGGAAAGTTTCTTGGATATATGGTGACGAAAAGGGGGATAGAGGCATGCCCGGAGCAGATTAAAGCTATCCTGGATATAAAATCACCCTCGAATATGAAGGATGTACAAAGATTAACAGGCCGAGTAGCAGCTCTAAACAGATTTATCTCAAGATCCTCAGAGAAATGCAAAGACTTCTATGATATCCTAAAGAAGAACAAAAGATTTGAATGGGGGGAAAAGCATGAAGCAGCCCTGCAGGATTTGAAACGGTATCTCTCAACCGCACCTCTATTGATGAAGCCGGAAAATGGTGAACCACTATCCATGTACCTTGCTGTATCAGGGAATGCTGTAAGTGCCGTTCTTATAAAAGACCATGAAGGTCACTAGTATCCTGTTTATTATGTTAGTAAAAGTTTGTTAGATGCTGAAACTAGGTATTCTCATTTAGAAAAATTGATACTAGCATTAATTATGGCATCAACGAAACTTAGGCATTATTTCGAGACACATAGGATACATGTTAAAACAAATTATCCTATCAAAAATGTGCTTAGGAAACCAGAGATGTCAGGCAGAATGGCCAAGTGGTCAGTAAAGTTAAGTGCTTATGATTTAGTATATGAACCTAGAAATGCCATAAAGTCTCAGGCTTTAGCTGACTTTGTGGCTGATTTCAGTAGTGACATTCAGGACGAGGTAGACCTAGAAGTTCAACAGTTAGGAGAATCCTCAGGATCCTGGACATTATATACTGACGGTGCATCTAATGTAAGAGGAGTAGGATTAGGAATACTACTAAAATCGCCACAGGGGGACATATTACCCCAGGCTATTAGATGTGAATTTCCTGCTACTAATAATGAAGCAGAGTATGAGGCTTTAATTGCAGGATTAGAGTTGGCTAAGAGCATGAGTATCAAAAATTTGCAAGTATATGTGGACTCTTTGTTAATTACTAACCATTTTAATGGATCCTATGCAGTTAAGGGAGAGAAATTAATCGAATATCTCGATATTCTCAAAAAATTAGCAGGATATTTCGATGTTTTTATACTTGAACAGGTACCGAGGGAGGATAATGCTGAAGCGGATGCCTTAGCAAATTTAGGATCATCGATCAGGATACCTGAAGGGACCCAAATACCAATATTACATGTCTTATATCCTGCAACGAATCCTCAGGATAAAGAAGTAGCGGGTATTCAGGATCCGGGAGCAGAACATCCTGAGAAGGATCCTAAATCCTGGACGGCTCCAATCATGAGATATCTCAAAGAAGGACACATCCCTGGAAATGAAAATCCTAAGGCATTTAGGATGAAGGTATCACGATTCACTATTATAAATAATATTTTATACAAGAAATCTCTTGCAGGACCGTATTTGAGATGCTTGGAGGATCCCGAAGCCAAAGAAGTACTTCAGGATATACATGAAGGGGGTTGTGGTAACCATGCTGGGGGCAGGTCGTTATTCTCAAAAGTATTAAGGACATGATATTATTGGCCAACAATGAGAAAGGATGCAGCAGAATATGCTCGAAGATGTGACGCATGTCAAAGACATAGTAACATACTACATCAACCTGCTGAACCATTATATCCTATTGTTTCCTCTTGGCCGTTTATAAAATGGGGTATGGATATAGTGGGAAAGCTACCAAAAGCTCCGGGAGGAAAAGTCTTTATGCTAGCAATGACGGATTATTTCTCTAAGTGGGTTGAAGCAGAAGCATTTGTTCAAGTTAGAGACCAAGAAGTAGTATCCTTCATCAAAAGAAATATCCTGACTAGATTCAGAGTACCAGCCGAGATAATTTGTGACAATGGTTCTCAGTTCATAAGTAAGAGGACTACTGACTTTTGCAAGAGTTGGGGAATCAAAATGATTACGTCTACTCCGGTACATCCTCAAGCAAATGGACAAGCAGAATCCTCAAACAAGATAATTGTCAATAACTTAAAGAAGAGACTTGGAGCCAAAAAAGGAAGATGGGCAGAAGAATTACCCTTTGTTTTATGGGCTGATAGGACAACGGTAAAGAGTGCAACAGGCCAAACTCCATTTTCCTTGGTATTTGGAGCAGAAGCAATGATTCCAACGGAAATGACAATACCTAGTGCAAGATCTACCCTAAATGATCCTGAGCAGAATCCTGAAGCCTTGAGTCAGGATTTAGACACTATAGATGAGAAGAGAGATGCGGCAAGGCTAAGGATGGCAGCATATCAACAGAGAATATCTAGGGCATATAACAAGAATATTAGAACCAGAAGATTTAAGATTGGAGATTGGGTGTTAAGAAAGGCTTTTCAGAATACTACTAATCCTGCCGATGGCAAGTTAGCTCCAAAATGGGAAGGACCATATGAAGTTGAATCAGAAGCAGGGAAAGGAGCATACAGACTCAAGAATATGGAGGGGGATATGCTACCGAGATCTTGGAATGCTATACACCTTAAGCTCTATTTCAAGTGAGTTTAGAATTTAATTTCTAATTCAGGATGGTATGAATTCTACCTTTTTTAAATATGTTTGGTTTAATTTGTTCTCTGTAACCCAATACTGACTTAAGCATCGGAGGGGTGTTAGCTAAGCTAACACCCACCTTAGTTTACAATTGTTTTGCAAGATATGTTTCAGGATATAGCTCCAGGATATATACTCAGGATAACTCGAAAGATTAGAGGATTGGCCCCCTCTCTCACGTTTAAGGGATACTGATCCCTTCACAGGTTTGAAGGTATTCACCTTTCTTCCGAATTGGGTTTAAACACCCCGCCTGGAGCGCAAGTTATTCAGGGATAGTTCAAGGTGGCGGGACCAGTCCATGTAAAAGTGGCTGACAATTTCGTTACCATTGGCTATATCCTGAATCCTAAAGGTATATGAAGATTGATCACCCTCTCTCACGAAAGGGTATTTTCATACTCTCTAAGGTTTAAAGGTTTTCACCTTTCTAAGTCTTGGAGTTTATACACTCCCGCCTGTACCGCATGAAAATTTGGGATTTTCCCCAGGATTAAAGGTTTTCACCTTTCTAAGTTTTGGGGTTTCCACACCCTCGCCTGTAGCACACGAAACGTGGGTAAAATCCCCAGTAAAACTCAAAGACTTAAAGGTTTTCACCTTTTCAAGTCTTGAGGTTCTTATACTCCGGCTTAAATGCCTGGAAAATGGGTTTAGTCTCAATAAAATATAAAGTTTTTGGATAATCCCAAAGTATATTTTCAAAAAACATAATCATTTACAAGTCTACATAAGTTTTTGAAAAAAGGTTGCTAAGTTTAAACAACTGGTTGAAGAATTGCTAAAGGATCATATCCTGGTACAACATACTGGTCCTGCACAGACAGGGGACATCTGTGATGGAACATGACGTATGCTGATACTATATCCTACTGGGGACATTTATGCTGGAGCAAGAAGGAAACCTATGCCAACACTATTGTTATGGGTGAAATTCTGAGCCCATATCCTGGAAAATATCTTGATCTATATCTTATTTATGTAGTATCTGTTTACATCCGGGATGCTGGTTCAGGATATTGGTAACATCCTGAATGGTATCCTCGGGATTACTAATGGATTATGTGCAGGTACGTGGGTTAGAAGCTAGCAACGTTCACAAGACTTATTCCGCGGAAGACTCGGTCCAAGTCGTTCAAATGAAGACGTTGAAGCCGTATTACTCGGTCCATAACGTTCGTAATGGAATATTCGGAGTAGCCCATATTTGTAGGGATTATTGTTTGTAATTCATTACTATAAATAGGTGGGTATACCAGATCAACTAGGACATCATAATCACACTCGCTACACTCTAACACTTGCTCTCGAGCAATTCTTACTTTCATACAAAAGCATTGTAACACTTAGCGATCTGGTCCATATCCTGCACTGTATCCTGAAGTTTAAAGCAATAAGAAGAACAAGGCAGCTGCGATTGTCAGCTCCCGAGGTTTTATGCCGGCGATCTAGATTGATCAAGGGCTTTCCTCGTACATCTCGTGTCATTTCCTTTACTTTTTGTTCATTGTTTGCTCATTGTTTGATCGCAGATACAGCTCAATACCCTGAGCCGTATCCTGAATACTGATTTTCTAAATAACTCAACAAGCATATTTTCTATAAACTTTCTAGCACGCTACCTCACATTACTAATTTGATCACTAAATTGCTTCGGTAATTTTTGACAAAAACAATTTGGCGCCCACCGTGGGGCAAGTGGTGCTCTCTCTACTAAAAATTTTTGGTAAATCGCTAATCGGTTATCTATTTTCAAAACTTTTTGCCACATTGTCCATAATGGCCTCAAGATCAAACATGAGTTCCTCTACTGTGTCTGCTATGACTTCTGCTACTACTGGTTCGGTGCTTCCACCACCTCCTCCAAGAATGCCAGCCTCTACACGACCTCAGGATATTATCCCTACCCGCAGTGTTCAGGAATCTGCCCCTGTTTTAGCTTCTAACGACGAAATTTTAACCTTATTTGGAAGTGTGCAGGAACAAATGAGGCAGCAGCAGGAAACAAACCAAATGCTTTTAAGGGAAATACAACTCCTGAAGTCTGGCTCGAGCAGATCTGCTGAGGATATTGTCACTCCATTACAACCCAGAACTTTGAACTTTAGTTCAGCTGTCTATACTGAGGATAACAGGGGGAATATTGTGCCCAGCCTTCCTCAGAATCATACCCCTGAAATACCCTCCTCGGTCAGGATATCGACCATAAGGAGCTCAGGATATGCTTCAGGATATGGGCAAAATCCTCCAACGGGTAACATGTCAAATAATAATAATAATACTCATACTACTAACAATAGTGGATCCTTGCAGGATACAGGTGTGACATCAGCACTTACTAGGGAACTTCAGAAGTTGAAGGACATGATATCAAGTGTACCCGGGGTGGTCCAGCCGATCCCGGAAGTGTCTCAAGACAGCCACAAGATATCTCGTTTTGCATATCCTATCTGTGATGCTGAGATTCCAAAGAGATTCCAGACCCCCAACATGAAGCTTTACGATGGAACAACGGATCCTGAGGAGCATATTGCTCAGTATAGGGAAAGGATGGAGATTAACCCTATCCCTCCGGATCTCAAGGAATCATGCTTGTGCAAGGGTTTTGGTTCAACCTTGACAGGATCAGCCCTGAAATGGCTTTTGAATGTTCCTCCACATTCGATTACATCTTTTGCTCACTTAGTAAATTTATTTAATAGTCAGTTTTCTTGTAGTAGAAGCTTTGAAAAATTAACAAGTGATCTCTACAGGATAACACAGGGGCCTCAGGAATCCCTTAGGGATTATGTGAACAAGTTCAGCCGGGAATCACTAGACATTCCTCATCTTGATGTTGCAACAGCTGTGCAAGCTTTCAAGATGGGGCTGCAAAAAGATTCTCAATTTTATCAAGACCTTGTAATGAACCCATGCAGGAACTTAGATGAAGCTCGGAACAGGGCCCTAAGATATATTCGGTTGGAAGATGACAGAAAGATGCAAGAAAGGATGAACTCATCCAACACTTATGAGTCAACTAACAGGAAGTCAGAATCCCCATTCAGGTCATATCGGCCTAAGCCATATGGCAGAAATGAGAACAAGAAAGTGAATGCTGTCGAAGACGAGGATCCTGAAGAGTATCCTGAATTATCTGAATATTGCTTTTCTGTTAACATTCCTGAATTGATGTATGCCATGCAGGGTCTAGGGGACAAGGCAAGATGGCCTTGAAAGAATCAACAAAAAGCAGATTGGAAAGACAAATCAAAATGGTGTGCTTTCCACGAAGATTTCGGACATATGACTGAGGATTGCATCGCTCTAAGGAAAGAAATAAGCTATCTTCTAAGCAAGGGATATTTGAAAGATCTCTTAGGGAGAAAGAAGAATAAGGGTCAGTATACTGAGAAGGATCCTGAGCGAGCAGCATCACCTCCCGCGGATGCCAAGATAATCAACTTCATTTCGGGAGGATCCGACATTTGTGGGACTTCGTATTCGGCAGCAAAGAGACATGCAAAAGAAGCTAAGGCCGAAAGGGGAGACAAACCTGTCAGGATGACTACACTTACAACTGATAAAGTGATCACAATTGATGCCGATGACAGGGATACTGTCCAGGATCCTCACCATGATGCTCTGGTAATAACGTTATATGTGGCTAACCATTTTGTACGCAGGATATTGGTAGATAATGGCAGCTCCGTCAACATAATCCAACTAGAGACGCTTAAAAGAATGAATGTATCTCCAATGGATATCACTTCAAAGTCTACTGTGCTTGTTGGGTTCAGTGGAGAGGCTAGAAACACAGTGGGAGAGATAAAGTTGCCGGTGTACGTTGAAGGAGTCAACTCGATACAACGTTTCTGTGTAATGGACACTCTATCCTGCTATAATATTATACTGGGAAGACCGTGGATTCACGATATGAAGGCCGTGCCATCAACATATCACCAATGCATCAAGATACCTACCCCTTGGGGAGTTATCAAAGTTGATAGTGATCAGCAGGAGGCGAAAGAATGCTACTCATCCTCGATGAAATCCTCAACCAAGCCTAGTGCAGCATAGCAATTAAAGACGCGGGCCCAGGATATCGTGGAGGATCCGGAGCAGGATGTGAAGAAAATTATCCTAGACCAGGATAATCCCGATATTTCGGTGCTCGTGGGGACCAATATCCCTCAGGATATTGAAGAGCAATTAATTAACTTTTTAAAATGCAGGATGTCAACGTTTGCATGGAAGCATGAGGATATGACAGGCATATCCAAAGATATTATCACTCACAAGCTTGGAATTGATAAATCATTCAAGCCTGTGCAACAAAAAAGAAGGAAGTTTGCTCCTGAGCGGAATGCGATTATTCAGGAGGAAGTTGAGAGATTATTGAAGTCCAGGATGATCAGAGAGGTTAAGTTCCCGAGGTGGCTAGCAAACGTGGTTGTGGTACAGAAGAAAAATGGGAAATGGAGAGTATGTGTAGATTACACAGACTTGAACAAAGCTTGTCCTAAAGACCCATTTCCTCTTCCCCACATTGATGCAATGGTAGATGCCACTGCCGGGCATGAAATGCTGACCTTCATGGATGCGTCCTCAGGATTTCAACAGATCCAAATGGAGCCTTCTGACCAGGAGGATACTGCCTTCATGACACCAACAGGTATTTATTGTTATACTGCTATGCCTTTCGGTTTGAAAAATGCAGGTGCAACATACCAAAGATTGGTAAACATGATGTTCAAAGACAAACTGGGGGACACCATGGAGGTGTACATCGACGATATGGTGGTAAAATCAAAGAAAGCTCAGGATCATCTCCAGGATATCAAAGGAGCATTCGATATCCTGGATCAGTATAACATGAAGCTGAATCCTGCTAAGTGCCATTTTGGAGTAGGAGCAGGAAAATTCCTAGGATATATGGTGACCAAAAGAGGAATAGAAGCAAGCCCGGAGCAGATTAAAGCCATCTTGGATATTAAATCACCCTCAAATATGAAGGATGTTCAACGACTGACAGGGCGAGTGGCAGCATTGAATAGATTTATTTCAAGATCTTCAGAAAAATGCAAAGATTTTTATGATATCCTGAAGAAGAACAAAAAATTCGAGTGGGGAGAGAAGCATGAAGAAGCCCTACAGGATTTGAAACGATATCTCTCAATCGCACCTCTGTTGATGAAACCTGAAAATGGTGAACCACTATCCCTGTACCTTGCTGTATCAGGGAATGCTGTAAGTGCCGTTCTCATAAAAGACCATGAAGGTCAGCAATATCCTGTTTATTATGTTAGTAAAAGTTTGTTAGATGCTGAAGTAATAATTGCACTAAGTTTGGAACATTGAAATTCAGACTAAGCAATGCGTAACAAATAACAACATGTAAGGTTAAAAGGTTAGTTTATTATTAATTGTATTCTTGGTTTCATCTCAAAAAGAGACCCATCCACCAAGAACACAATTAAGTTTTTAAAGCATATTTACATAAACAGTTGAAGGCTTCGTCCTGAAAACACGAGATCCCTTCACCTCCAACTGTTAAATTGTTCTAAAGCTTGCAGGAAATTAAAATTGTTCTAAGTACAGGACGACCAGATGATTCAGACCCTACAAAGCAAAGTACAGGTATCGTTAAAGACAAACTAACCATGATACAGGTTCAGTATATGTGTACGGGATACAGGATTTGGATATTTACCTTATTAAGGAAGGAGGTCATGGGCTCGATGGATTCCATGAAGCCAAAGTCATCATGAGAGAAACCTTCGGCAACAACAGTGGACAGCTTAGAGCGGGTGGTAACAGATGATTCTTTTACCAGGACAGGTTTGGAGTAACTGTCAAGCTCCTCAAGATTGAAGACAACAGGGACCTTAGCAGAGTCTACAGAAAAAGGGAGTAGTTTCAATCTTATCATATTATGTGCTGATTAACCAAACATATGCAAGAATGTTCAAAACAGATATCCTTGCCGGACGTATTGGAATGACTGAAAAATATATCTGTTGGAATCAGGATATCCAACAGTTATATTTTTTGGGACAATTGTTATGGGTGAAATTCTGAGTCCATATCCTGACACTATATCTTGATTTCATGTTAGCTGTTTATGATCAGGATACCGGACCAGGATATTGGTAACATCATGAGGGATATCGATCAGGATACCAGACCAGGATATTGGTAACATCCTGACGCAGTATCCTGGCAGTTATTAACGATTTTCTTTGGTTGCAAGGTACCAACGTTAAAGGACTTGATCTACCTGAAGATTCGCTCAAGATGGTTGAAAAATGGACGTTGATGGTGGAAGAATGGGTCTTGTAACGGTCAGAATAGAATAAAGGCATATTCCGCGAGAATATCGGAAGCTGGTCAATGCTATTGACGTTGTAACGGTCATATGAGCTGAAGACCCGGTTTTATAGTCAATAAGCACGTGGAAAACAAGTAAAAGCAGTCCCCCAACGTTCAGAATGGAATATTCCAAAGTATCCCGGAATAATAGGATAGTTTGTTAGTTTTTGTTACTATAAATGGGAGCGATCGGATCATAGGCAAACACAACTTTTTCCACACACTCTCTTTCGCACACTTTGCTCTCTAGCTTCTAGCAATCACTACACACAAACACTTGTACTCGAATTACATTGTAACACCTAGTCGATCCGCATCATATCCTGCACTGTATCCTGATTTTTGAAGCAATTGAAGAACAAGGCAGCTGCGATTGTCAGCTCCCGAGGTTTTATGCCGGCGATCTAAATTGATCAAGGGCTTTCCTCGTACATCTCGTGTCATTTCCTTTACTTTTTGCTCATTGTTTGCTCACTGTTTGATCGCAAATACAGCTCAATATCCTGAGCTGTATCCTGAATACTGATTTTCCAAATAATTCAACAAGCATATTTTCTATACACTTTCTAGCACACTACCTCACATTACTAATTTGATCACTAAATTGCTTCGGTAATTTTTGACCAAAACAATCATCATCAGAAAATGCTGAGTTAAGAACCAGAAGTCTCACAGATGTATATGCTAATTCGGAACCTCTCACACAGGAACAAGTGGATAACTTATATGGTGATCAACATTCAACTGAAGATGTGGCAAATTTTGTATTATATGCCGATGTAGACCCAACCACGTACAGAGAAGCCCATGAGGAAACTAAGTGGAGAGAATCAATGGACAGGGAAATGGAGTCAATTAGAAGAAATGATACATGGGAATTGGTTGATCCTCCAAAAGATCAAAAACCCATTGGAGTCAAATGGATCTATAAAACAAAATATGACGAGCATGGAAATGTGGATAAGTACAAAGCGAGATTTGTAACACCTCGTAAATTTATGTCCAATAATATATCTACACGTGTCATGAGCTTTAAACATGTAAAGAAATACTTTAGAGGGACTAAAGTTGGAAAACAAAGAAAGTTTGTGAATGAAAGGATTAAAAATGTCAACATCTGATAAATATGACTTTCAACAACCCTACACGATGTATATAACCCTAAACGAATGAATTATGAAGCATATGAAGCCGTTTGTGGAAGAAAGTGAGAGATTACAAACTACAGGGGTTAAATGTGTCAACATGTTTAATTTATACCTCTGAGTGACATTTTAGCAAACCCGAAGCTTTGTAACGATTAATTATGCTCACTAGAATAAGTGATAAAAATTTCACGAGGTTTCGTTATCGTATGAGAAAGTTATGCTAACATTCGTTTGTAAGGGGTTAAAAGCGTCAACGTTGAAATTTAAGGTCTTTCGGGTGATCATAAAGTTAACCAAGGACTTAACAAAGTTGGTTATGTCTTGGAGCCCTTAGAAATCAATTTGGAGGGTCAAAAGTGCAAAAATATTAGTCAAAACCACTTAAAAAAGGACCAGGGACCAAAAGTGCAAAACTTGAAACTTGTTTGACCTGATCCGGGGCACCATACCGGCCGCGTAAGTCCCTGAGGACTCTTACGCGGGCCGCCTAGGACTTCCAGCGACAGAAAAACATCACAGGTGGCTGTTTCAGCCTGTTACACCGCCTCAATTTGCCATTTTTTGATTCCAGGGGCTGCACCAACAGGTTTTCATGCATATGGGGCACCTGTAAGCATCTAGGATCAATCCTAGACTTATTTGGCATGATCTTGGTGAATTAAAACTCCTATATAAGAGCTTCAATGTTGCAACATTGTTCCACTCACTTGCAAACACTCACAACTTCAATTCTAAAGATTCCTGGAGCTCAAGACATGTTCCTAGAAGTCATTAGTCGTGCATAGGACTATTGTAAGCTTCTTTAACCCTCCTTAATTCAGTTTTACTTAGTTAATTAGCCTAGAGTCAAACCATCGTAATTAAAGTTTGACTTCGTGATTAATCACAAATTGTCAAGTCAAATCTCAAATTGAAAGTACCTATGAGTTGGTAATTATGTGGGTAATAAACCCTTAAAAGGGCACTCTCTGATTCCCCCTCTAACTAGGTCAATTGTCGGGTCAAACTTAATCATAAAAAGTCAACAGAAAGCTTATTTTCAAATAAACGCATAATTAACAATGTAGAAGCCATGCAACCTGTTTTATCACTCATATAACTTGGTAATTAATGTAAGAACATGTCTAAACATGTTCAACCCGACAATTTTCAGTTTAAGCTCGGTTCGGAACCGAAAGTCGCATAATTGGACTTCTACTTTGACTTTCAGTTCTGACCCATTGTAGCATGTTTTAGAAATGCCTTAGAGCTTTATTAGGACCAGGTTTCTTGATTGTATAACCCTCTGTGATAATACAACTTGGTTCATTAGTTATCTGATTCATATGCATGTTTCTGTTAAATGCTTAAATGTTGACTATTATGCCCTTTTGACCTTAAAACGTGATTTTTTAAAATATAAAAGAATAGAAACCTTAGCTACTGATTTATAAACTTGTCTCTAAAATTTGACATCAGTTTGAGGTCTAGATTAGGAGTTATGCTCATTAGCGTAAATGAAAAGCTTTTTATTAATTAAAAGGCGTAATTAGCGTATAGCCTATCTAAACCCAATTTTTAATACCAAAATTTTTACCCACTGATGTAAAATAATATTTTGGGATTTTTGAAGATTTTTATTTATTTTTAGGCTGAGCATAACATAGGGTTCTAGCGTTGATTCGGTTATTGTCGGTTTTGCCCTTTTGGCCTATAAAATGAGTTTTACAAATCCGTTTGATACCAAACCTTTTTCTACTGATCTAATATGATAAATAGAATATTTTAAGCCTTCTGGAATAATAAAAATATCAGCTTTCATCATAAAACCCGGAAATCGCTTAAAACCCTCTTTTTACGCGTTTTTAACGCATAGTATGTATTAAAACTATTTTAAATATATAAGACTTGATACCTACTGATATTTTTAGTAAATGTTTATACCTTAACAATAAGCAAAAGTTTAAACTCAGATTTCCAGATTTGACCTTTAAACCTTACGTGAAATTACCAAAATGCCCCTTCGGGTCATAGTTTGGTTATTAATGGTAAATTTCACATATAGGTAATACCCTACTGATATAACTTATTAAATTAAGTATTTTTACTGATTATATCAGACATGAAACTCAGATTTATATTAAATCTCTTTTATAACCTTTTAAATGACCAAAATACCCCTATGGGGCATAATTTGAGTTTAAATTCGTTTTGGGCATAATAGAAGATATGTATAAAACCGTCTTTTTACGCGTTTTTAACGCATAGTATGTATTAAAACTATTTTAAATATATAAGACTTGATACCTACTGATATTTTTAGTAAATGTTTATACTTTAACAGTAAGCAAAAGTTTAAACTCAGATTTCCAGATTTGACCTTTAAACCTTACGTGAAATTACCAAAATGCCCCTTCGGGTCATTGTTTGGTTATTAATGGTAAATTTCACATATAGGTAATACCCTACTGATATAACTTATTAAATTAAGTATTTTTACTGATTATATCAGACATGAAACTCAGATTTATATTAAATCTCTTTTAAAACCTTTTAAATGACCAAAATACCCCTACGGGGCATAATTTGAGTTTAAATTCGTTTTGGGCATAATAGAAGATATCTTACTGATGTCACAACATATTTAAGGCATATTAACTTAGGAAACCTGTATATGACTTTTATGGTTACCCGTTACGCATTTTTCGCATGCGGTTCGGTTTATGTAACTAGTTTGCATAAATTGACCGAAACGGGTCAAACCTTATCATTTTTGTCTCAAAATCCAGAATGTGTTTAGTTTACCCATATTATACAAGTCTTCAAACTTGTCGGGTCTAAATCACATTCTATTCCGGTCTTCGCTTAATCGTGCGTTTGAACCGTATAACTCCCTTTAAAACTAACCGGTCTAAGTTTAGGCGTAATTAAGACCTGTTAGGAATCTAATAGGTTGTTAAAAACCTTCGTTCCAGATTAGGAGCCCATTAAAAGCTACTGGCACTTACTGTTTGTGAATTATACTTGCTCAGGTAAATACTTTTAACTTATTTTCCCTTATACGGGCTTGGGGTACGGTATATAAAATACCGCTTGGTCGGGCATTGAATTTTTAATTATATAAAGGTTAATTTATTGAGATGACCCGTTTAAACTGTTTTGTTTGCTTAAAGCCTTTGGGGGATTAATGACCATATATCCTTGGCATCATTCATTGAAATGGCCACGACCTAAGCACAGGGTGTAGGCATACACCTGTCGGTGCATATAAATAAAAAGGTATAACCGTTTGTTCGAAAATAACTCGACGCGGGATTATATCATGTGGTGTGTCTATTAATCTTTAACCTGGTATTCAGCCCGGGCTACTGAACGTATAACGAACATGTAATTCTTTTACAAGTTTATATATAAATAATTATCCCAAGTTATAAAAATATTTTTGTGCCTTGTGCATTCAAATCAATTTTCTTAAACCTTTTCAAAATGAGTCAGTTAATTGTATTTACCAGTGTAAACTGACGTATTTTCCCAAAAAGGCTAAGTGCAGGTACAAATCGGAATAGGCTGGCCTCTCCTAGCATCAAATAAAAGTCTTGCAAGCTTAGATGCCTTAAAGTCTGTTGAACAATGATCTTTTTATCTTTTGATCCGCCTGTGGATCCGTTACAGTCCAGTTGTGATACTTTGATATTACTACTTATTCGGTTTGTAATGTGATTCATCTTTTGCTTCCGCTGTGTATTTAAATTGTGTTGTTTGACTATGATGATATCAACTACGTCACGATACTCCCCACCGGTAATACGTGGAAATATCAGGGTGTGACAGGTTGGTATCAGAGCCAACACTGAGTAAATTAAACACTAGCCTTTTTTGTTTAATCTCAGTTACACAGTTGCACATTCCTCAATTTTCGAGTCTAGACAAAGAACTTAGGACAAATCCTGATTTGTTTTATTTTTGTCCTTTATATATTTCCTTGTTGTTATCTTTGTTTATGTTAACAGGTTCAATCATGCCACCAAGGTTCATGAGGGGAAGAGGAAAGGCACCAATCACAGGCCACGACCATGAGGCCAGGCCATCACACAGACGAACCCCACCGGTCACTATGAGTACAAGTCTACAGGAGCATTGGAGGACGTATATAGAGCCAGCGAGGCGATCCGTCTCGCTAAGTTCGTCACCATCCTATCACCACTCTTTCGGGCCCCAATCTGAAAATGAGCCCCATAACCCACAGCCTTCTTTCATCCCTCTCCAAGGATCCAACCCTCACCATTCATTCGATGACCCGACACCTGTCTTCCAAAGCCGGTTCAACCCGGCAAACTACATTGAAGAACCAGTGGGTTTTAACCCACTAGGACCTGAAGACCACTTCTCGGGCGACCATGCGATGGACATGGACGAAGACACGGATCCCGCCGAGCCTCCAACCGGGACCCCTAACCACCCCATCGATATCTCTGATGGGTCATCTTTCCATGGATCACCTTACCGTGGACCGGACAGTTACCAGGCGAGATTCGCCCAGTATGATTGGGTGTTTACCCCTTCATACCACTCCTCGCCTCACCAGCAGCAGCAGGATCCCTCTGAGGATTCTCGTTTTGTGGCAGTCACTCCACCGCCACCACCACCAGTTCAGCAGCCGCCTCCGGAGCCACCGAGGCTAAGAAGATCAAATGCACGGATGTCCGTGCGAGGAGGAGTGCGTATCAGCACCCCTCAACCTTCGAGTGGCAGCCACTACCCGCCCCTCCATGAAGACCCGCAGATGGGTGGGCCTTCAAACCCCGTCTCGGAAGTAGACTCTGCGCCTGTCGCCCCACCACCATTGGTGTAACAACCCGCACTTCCGTGCGTTGTTACTACTCGCTACACTCGTTACGTCTAGAACCAGAGATTCGGATCATAATGTGACTATATCGCATACATCGCTAATCGAAGGATAACCGCATATTTTCGAAATACATTAACGCTATACTACACCATATCACATACACTAACACTCACGGTTTCATTGAGTGAGGACCTATTCTACCCTCCTCGGTGGTCGTGATGTGTCGAAACGAATACAATTAACGCTAACAAAGACTCTCGGGTGAGTGCTATAGCTCTAGTCGTCGTGACGATGATGACAATACGAGTGAATGGTACCCCGTCGGTCATTGTGGCACAACACACAATAACGTTCACGATGACATCGAGAAAGGACCTATACTACCCTCCTTGATGGCCGTAAAACGCGCTAATAATCGCACACTCGAAACGGAAACCGATTGTTATATCGAAATTTTGGAATATGGATACGTAAATACGACCCTTAGTGATATATATACATATATAATAATATAAATTAACTATGAAAAGCGCGTACTTCGAAAACTATCGAAACAATCAAAAACTGAGAAATCCATCGTGCCAATGTGGCCATCCGGACGGACAGGACTAGTCCAACCGATCGGACAGGACTAGTCCAACCGATCGGACAGGACAAGTCCAACCGATCGGACAGGACAAGTAACGGGCCGTCCGATCCAGGCCAACCTGCCCTCCTTTCCTTCCTCTTTGCCTATAAATACCCCTCATTCACCTCAAACGCACTTGTTGTCACTGTTGCTGTTCGACCAGACGTTCCAACCCCTTTATCTCTCGATTTCTCGCGATTCTTGTAAGTTTTTAACTCAAAACTTGTACTTCCTTGATCTATAACCAATTCTACACCTTTCTACCTGTGAAATCTCCACTTTTAACCGTGGAATCTCTGGATTTTAGGCATTCTAGGGTGACATCACCATAAAGTTCTTATGAACTTCATGGGTGATGTCATCCCAAGCTAGAACGACTCAGATCTGAGTGGTTTCCATACATTTTTACATAAATCAAGTCTAAATCTATGTTTTCTAATCAAGAAGTTGTGAGATTCCTAAGGATTTGAGGTGTTTTGAAGATGATGTCACCCTAAGTTCACATGAACTTCAAAGTGTGACCTCATTCATACCATAAACAGCTCGGATCTAAGTAATTTCACCTGTTTTATAACAAATCTCACCAAACCTAAGTTACCTAGCCATAGGGTGTGTAATTTCGGGTTAAACTTGATAAAGGCCATCAAGAACGGCCAGATCTGATGGAACGGGGTGGTTCCCGGCCGTTAGAACGGGTCAGACTTGATGGAATTCGGGTTGCTTAGCATGAAGGAACACCGTCCCAAGCAAAACCGTCGAAAAACCTTCAAAGTTAGTCGAATATCAGCTGAATACGCTGCCAGCTGATCGGACAGCAGCCTAGTCGATCGGACAGGCTGCCAGCCGATCGGACAGCAGCCCAGCCGATCGGACAGGCTGCCATCCGATCGGACAGCAGGCCGTCCGATCGAACCACTGCCATCCGACCGGACCAGCCCATCCGATCCATGTGTCATCCGATCGGATGAGCCCATCCGAACGGATGAGCACCATCCGACCGGATAACTGACTTTTCGACGCCATTCTAGCTTAACCGTGCATCGTTTACTATATCCTTCAATGATTTAACACAGACATACCCGTAACCGACCCAATCAAGTTGCATTCTCGCTAGATACGCACTGTGAGTATACTTGAACCCTTTTTAATCGCATTTTGGGTGTAACATACGTTTCTAACAAATCGAACTTATCAATCGAATTATCACTTGCGAATAACTGTTATGCATAGATATACGTGATGCTAGTTGCATATGTGCTAGGGCTTATACTCGCGACGTCCCACCACGACTAGTATAGTACTATTGCGCCCGACGGGGTCTAGTTTGCCATCGCATATTCGAGCATCGAGGACGTAGTTGGTAGTATCAGCTTTGTGAGTATATATGTCGTGTGTTACGTTCTTGCATATGGAAATTCGCTACACTTTTTATCTATTACGCTATACATATCAAACCTGTATACTCGCCAATACTTTTGTATTGACAAATATTTTAAAGTATGTTGCAGGTTAGATCGCAGACTATATCAAATCAAGCTAGGAGGTCTAGAAACTCAACTAAAATCTAGGTTGTCGGATTTGTATTGTTCGAGAGGACAAGAAATCTGTGATAACTTATGTGATTGTATTGTTTGTTAGTATGGGATAATGAATGTATTAAATATTATCGCAATATAGTTGTTATGGATTCTCTTGAGCAATCTGATTTGCCTAGTGTCGCGCCCCGATGATTTCGCCATCGGTTGGGGTGTGACAGTTGGGTTTTGGTAACGCAATTCCTACATACGCCGGCTCCGCGGCGTATAATCCCTTTGAGCAGCCGGCCCACGCCAACTACAATTATGCTGAGGTTGACCCATACCAGGCAGCATGGAATTACAATGCTCTCCACCCTGAGGGGCCTTATGGAGCTCCCTGGGGAGTTGGGTACTCAGCTTATGGGTACCAACAACCGCCACCTCCTCAACCTCCACATCAGCAGCCGTCGCAGCCGCATTTGATACCACCAGAGCGATAACAGGAAGTTCTAGAAAGGTTGAGCCAAGTTGAGCGGGAAGTTCAAGCAGAGCGCAGGAACAACCGCGGATTCTTCAAAGGTTTGGCAAGCCTAATCAAGGGGAAGACCAAGGAAAGGGATTTTTGAAGATCCTTGTTTATTCATTTATGTTGTAATCAAGTCCCTGTGCGGACATTTATTTCTGTATTCAACCCCTGCGTGGGCATGTCTTTCTGTATTCAGCCCATGCGTGGGCATGTCTTTCTGTTTAACCCATGCGTGGGTATGTTAGGTTTGTTTAGCCCCTGCGTGGGCATTTCAGTTAGAAGTCCCATTTAGGGCAAACTTGTATTTCTTAATTTTGTAGTGGAATGGTTAAATTTTAAATTTCATTTTTGTCATTATGCATAAATATAATATGTGAAATAAATGAAAAATAACATTCCTTTTATAAGACCTACCATTATAATAAAATAATAAAAATAAAAAAGGACAAAACCTAGCCCATGTGTCATTTTAAGACAGGGCCAAGATGGTAGTTCCTCAAATTAGATTCAGGTCCTTATTAACATCTCAATTTAGGATCGTTCTGCGTTAAATATTAAAAAGAATCTTGAAGGTAAAACCTAGCCACATGTCATTCTAGATATGGCCAAGATGGTAAAACCTATTTAAAAGATTCAAATCCTTGTTAACATCTGTAAAACATGTTAACATTCTTGGCAAAATGTGATTCGATAAAATCACATAAGTCATCTTTAAATTGGATTATTCCAATCCCCTCCTTATTTATATTAAACATCCAATAGGGGTGTAATGCCTACGAGTTATACTCATTGTCATATGAGACAAAAGACAGTTGTGGTCTTCGACCCCCTATTAAGAAAAGGTAATAAACTATGATTAAAACCTCAATACCTTGATCCTATAAGATCATGAATAAAAATTTAAAACCGTCCATGTGACTTGGCCTTTTTGCCATTAATATATTTTAATTATAACTAAGGATTATTATAATGAAAAATCCTGAATATATATATGCTTAACAAATTAATCAAAATGGTTTCTTAATACCATGATTAATAAATCATCTAGAATGATAAAACTGTTGTAGACCTCAGAATAAATTGAAAAATCATTATTTTATGTAGCAATCAAGCTACATGCCTGGGTCAGACGAGGTCAACAGTCACCCGAGAGATAATCATGACACCTCCAGAGTCAATGTAGCAGGAGCAGAATTACAGGCATTGATAGATAATACCGTTACGCGAGCTCTGGACCGGCAGTTAAATGAATCCAGTGGTACCCATGTAAGGACCCAGTCTGTACCACATACAAAGCCACCCTCAAGAACACATACTGCTCACAACAGTAATTCCCATCACTCATTAAACCAGAGGAGTGTTCCATCTAAAAGGATCGTGCTTAACCAGGAACCACGTGATAAGGGTTGCTCCTATAAGTATTTTGTTTCATGCAAACCTAAGGATTTCACTGGTGAGAAAGGGGTTATTGACTGCATGACATGGTTAGACGAGATGGACGTCGTGGTTGACATCAGTGGTTGCGCTGATAAGGATGTGGTAAAGTTTGTATCTCAGTCATTCAAAGGTGAGGCACTAGCTTGGTGGAGGTCTTTGATCCAAGCTACAGGGAAAATCCCATTGTACAATCTGTCTTGGGAGCAGTTTGTGACGTTGATTAAGGAGAATTACTACCCTCAGTACGAGGTTGAAAAGATTGAGGCTGATTTCTTATCGTTGGTTATGAAAAATCTAGATTGTCAAGCCTACCTTACGAGCTTCAACACTATGTCAAGATTGGTTCCTTATCTTGTGACACCAGAACCCAAGTGGATAGCTCGTTTCATTGGGGGTTTAGCCCCAGAAATCAAGGCGGGTGTGAAGGCCTCTAGACCAGCTACTTTTAGGTCTGCAGCTGATATATCATTGTCTCTTACTTTGGACGCGGTCAGGCAAAGATCACTCAGAAACACCGATGCTGAGAAAAGGAAGCGTGAGGATGACAACTCACGATGGTCAGACAAGAAGCATAAGGGAAACAATGACCACAAAAAGAGTTCTAGAACTAAAAAGGATGGTCAACAGTCGGGTGATAAGCCCAAGTGTAAAGTCTGTAAGAAGCACCATTTCGGGAGGTGCAGATATGAATCGAAATCCCAATCACAGCCGAGAGCTTGTGGGATTTGTAAATCCTCTGAGCACAAGACATTAGACTGTAAGAAAATCAAGGATGCGACGTGTTATAACTGCAATGAAAAAGGGCATATCAAGTCCAACTGCCCAAAGTTTGCAAAGAAGGCCGAGGTAGGGAAAAAGACCAATGCTAGGGTCTTCCAGATGAACGCGCAGGAGGCGATCCAGAATGATAATGTGATAACAGGTACTTTCCTTATTAATGATGTTTATGCAAGGGTGTTATTTGATTCTGGAGCAGATAATTCGTTTGTTGACGATAAGTTTTGTAAGTTGTTAAACCTGCCTGTTAGAACCCTAAGCATAAAATATGAGGTTGATTTAGCCGATGGCACCATAGAAACCGCATCAACCGTGTTAGATGGATGTTTCATATCCATTAGGAACTACTCTTTTCCATTGTCCTTACTTCCTTTGAAATTAGCCGGTTTCGACATAGTAATAGGCATGGATTGGTTATCCCATAACCAAGCTCAGATTGTGTGTGACAAGAAGCAAGTGGTAATCAAGACTCCGTATGGTGAGCCACTTACCATACAGGGAGATACTCAGTATGGATTACCTAAAAAAGTGTCTATGCTTAAGGCATCAAGGTGTATGAAGAAGGGATGTGTCATCTACATGGTACAAGTGACTATTGATGAGCCGAAGCCTAATATTGAAGACATCCCCGTCATTTCTGAATATCCCGAAGTATTCCCTGAAGAACTACCTGGTTTGCCACCAGATAGGCAAGTAGAATTCAGAATTGACATTATTCCAGGGGCAGCACCTGTTGCAAGGGCACCTTACAGGTTGGCACCAACAGAGATGAAAGAGTTGAGAACCCAACTAGATGATTTGTTAGCCAAAGGTTTTATTAGACCTGGTTCGTCTCCTTGGGGAGCACCAATCCTTTTTGTGAAGAAGAAGGATGGATCGATGCGTCTATGCATCGATTATCGCGAGCTTAACAAGGTTACTATCAAGAATAGATATCCATTGCCCAGGATCGACGATCTGTTCGACCAACTGCAAGGGGCGAGTTATTTCTCCAAGATCGATTTAAGATCAGGCTACCATCAGTTGAAGGTTAGAGATGAAGATGTGCACAAGACTGCATTTAGGACTCGTTATGGTCATTACGAGTTCCTAGTGATGCCTTTTGGGCTCACTAATGCACCAGCAGCATTCATGGATCTCATGAACCATGTCTGCAAGCCATACTTGGATAAGTTTGTTATCATCTTCATTGATGACATTCTGATTTATTCAAAGAATCAAGCTGACCATGAGAAGCATCTTCGATGTATTCTGGGACTACTTCAGCAGGAGAAACTCTACGCCAAGTTTTCAAAATGTGAATTCTGGCTTCGTGAAGTCCAATTCCTTGGACATGTGGTTAGTGAGCATGGCATCCAAGTAGATCCCGCTAAGATTGAAGCTATCATGAATTGGCAAGAGCCGAAGACGCCCACAGAAATTCGTAGCTTTTTGGGTTTGGCAGACTACTATAGACGATTTATTGAAAACTTCTCAAGAATTTCTGCACCCCTAACCTCACTAACCCGCAAGAACATCAAGTTTGACTGGGGTCCTAAGCAGCAGGAGTCTTTTGACATTCTTAAGCAGAAGTTGAGCAATGCACCTGTGTTGACATTGCCTGATGGAATAGAAGAATTTGTGGTTTATTGTGATGCATCACACACCGGTATGGGATGTGTGCTTATGCAGAAAGGTAAGGTTATTGCCTATGCTTCTCGACAATTAAAAGTGCATGAGAAGAATTACACCACCCACGACTTGGAGTTGGGTGCCGTTGTATTTGCACTAAAACTTTGGAGGTATTATTTGTATGGTACCAAGTGCGTGATCTATTCATATCACAAGAGCCTTCAACACTTGTTTAATCAGAAGGACTTAAACATGAGGCAGCGACGATGGATCGAAACTTTAAACGTTTATGACTGTGAAATACGATACCATCCGGGCAAGGCGAATGTAGTCGCCGATGCCTTAAGTAGAAAGGAAAGGGTAAAGCCTATAAGAATCAATGCCAAGGGCATTGAATTAAGGAATAGTTTAAATGAAAGGTTGTTAGCCGCTCAAAGAGAAGCTGTACTAGAAGCTAACTATCCTGATGAAAAGCTAGGAGTAACTGCTGAACAGTTATCCTATGGCAAGGACGGAATCCTGAGATTAAATGGATGAATATGGGTTCTAATTTATGGAGGACTTAGGAATGTGATCCTCCAGGAAGCCCACAGTTCTAAGTACACCGTTCATCCTGGAGCTGATAAGATGTACTAGGATCTAAAGGCGAATTATTGGTGGATAGGCTTGAAAAAGTCTATAGCCACTTATGTAGCCAAATGTTTGACGTGTGCTCAAGTTAAGGCAGAGCATCAGAAGCCGTCAGGTTTGCTGCATCAGTCTGAACTTCCCACCTGGAAATGGGAAATGGTGACTATGAATTTTATCACCAAGTTACCCAAGACAAAGAAAGGAAACGATACTATTTGGGTGATAGTGGATATACTGACTAAGTCAGCCCGCTTCCTACCTATTAAGGAAACGCATAGCTCAGCTGTACGTGGATGAGATTGTATCTCTCCACGGGGTGCCAGTGTCTATCATCTCTGATAGGGATACAAGGTATACATCGCATTTCTGGAAAAGTTTTCAGCAATCCCTAAGCACTCGATTAAACTTCAGCACAGCATATCATCCTCAGACGGATGCTCAAAGCGAGCGAACGATTCAAACGCTGGAAGATATGTTAAGGGCTTGTGTTATTGACCTAGGTGGAAGTTGGGATGAACATCTTCCATTGATTGAATTTTCATATAATAATAGTTATCATTCCAGTATTCAAGCTGCACCATTTGAAGCTTTATAAGGAAGAAAGTGCAGAACGCCCGTTTGCTGGATAGAAGTTGGAGATGTCCAACTGACAGGACCTGATATAGTCCTGGAGACGACAGATAAGATTGTTCAGATACGAGATCGTCTCAAAGCTGCCAGGGATAGGCAGAAAAGTTACGTAGATAAAAGGCGTAAACCTCTAAAGTTTGAGGTTGGTGACAAAGTGCTACTAAAGGTATCACCCTGGAAAGGGGTAATGCGTTTTGGTAAGAAAGGCAAGTTAAGCCCGAGGTACATAGGACCATTCGAGATCATCGAATGTGTCGGATCAGTGGCTTACAAGTTAAATTTGCTTGAGAAGCTCAGTAGTATTCATAATGTATTCCACATCTGTAATATGGAGAAATGTTTAGCAGATGAGTCGCCAGTCATACCACATACGGATGTGCACATAGATGAGAGCTTGAAATTTGTTGAAAAACCTTTGTCGATCGAGGATCGACAGGTTAAGAAGCTTCGAAGGAAGCATGTGCCAATTGTAAAGGTTAAATGGGATGCCCGTAGAGGTCCCGAGTATACGTGGGAGGTAGAGTCCACAATGAAAGAAAAGTACCCTCATTTGTTTCAGTAAATCTCGAGGTCGAGATTTCTTTTAAGGGGGTGAGGATGTAACACCTCGTAAATTTATGTCCAATAATATATCAACACGTGTCATGAGCTTTAAACGTGTAAAGAAATACTTTAGAGGGACTAAAGTTGGCAAACAAAGAAAGTTTGTGAATTAAAGGATTAAAAATGTTAACATCGGATAAATATGCCTTTCAACAACCCTACACGATGTATATAACCCTAAACGAATGAATTATGAAGCATGTGAAGCCGTTAGTGGAAGAAAGTGAGAGATTACAAACTACAAGGGTTAAATGTGTCAACATGTTTAATTTATACCTCTGAGTTACCTTTTAGCAAACCCGAAGCTTTGTAATGATTAATTATGCCCACTAGAATAAGTGATAAAAAATTCACAAGGTTTCGTTATCGTATGAGAAAGTTATGCTAACATTCGTATGTAAGGGGTTAAAAGCGTCAACGTTGAAATTTAAGGTCTTTCGGATGATCATAAAGTTAACCAAGGACTTAACAAAGTAGGTTATGTCTTGGAGCCCTTAGAAATCAATTTGGAGGGTCAAAAGTACAAAAATATAAGTTAAAACCACTTGAAAAAGGACCAGGGACCAAAAGTGCAAAACTTGAAACTTGTTTGACCTGATCTGGGGCACCATACCGGCCGCGTAAGTCCCTGAGGACTCTTACGCAGGCCGCCTGGGACTGCCAGCAACAGAAAAACATCATAGGTGGTTGTTTCATCCTGTTACACCGCCTCAATTTGCCATTTTTCGATTCCAGGGGCTGCACCAACAGGTTTTCATGCATAGGGGGCACCTGTAAGCATCTAGGATCAATCCTAGACTTATTTGTCATGATCTTGGTGAATTAAAACTCCTATATAAGAGCTTCAATGTTGCAACATTGTGCCACTCACATGCAAACACTCACAACTTCAATTCTGAAGATTCCTGGAGCTCAAGACCTGTTCCTAGAAGTCATTAGTCGTGCATAGGACTATTGTAAGCTTCCTTAACCCTCCTTAATTCAGTTTTACTTAGTTAATTAGCCTAGAGTCAAACCGTTGTAATTAAAGTTTGACTTCGTGATTAATCACAAATTGTCCAGTCAAATCTCAAATTCAAAGTACCTATGAGTTGGTAATTATGTGGGTAATAAACCCTTAAAAGGGCACTCTCTGATTCCCCCTCTAACTAGGTCAATTGTCGGGTCAAACTTAATCATAAAAAGTCAACAGAAAGCTTATTTTCAAATAAACGCATAATTAACAATGTAGAAGCCATGCAACCTGTTTAATCACTCATATAACTTGGTAATTAATGTAAGAACATGTCTAAACATGTTCAACCCGACAATTTTCAGTTTAAGATCGGTTCGGAACCGAAAGTCGCATAAGTGGACTTCTACTTTGACTTTCTGTTCTGACCCATTGTAGCATGTTTTAGAAATGCCTTAGAGCTTTATTAGGACCTGGTTTCATGATTGTATAACCCTCTATGATTATACAACTTGGTTCATTAGTTATCCGATTCATATGCATGTTTCCGTTAAATGCTTAAATGTTGACTATTATGCCCTTTTGACCTTAAAACGTGATTTTTGAAAATGTAAAAGAATAGAAACCTTAGCTACTGATTTATAAACTTGTCTCTAAAATTTGACATCAGTTTGAGGTCTAGATTAGGAGTTATGCTCATTAGCGTAAATGAAAAGCTTTTTATTAATTAAACGGCGTAATTAGCGTATAGCCTATCTAAACCCAATTTTTAATACCAAAATTTTTACCCACTGATGTAAAATAATATTTTGGGATTTTTGAAGATTTTTATTTATTTTTAAGCTGAGCATAACATAGGGTTCTAGCGTTGATTCGGTTATTGTCGGTTTTGCCCTTTTGGCCTATAAAATGAGTTTTACAAATCCGTTTGATACCAAACCTTTTTCTACTGATATAATATGATAAATAGAATATTTTAAGCCTTCTGGAATAATAAAAATATCAGCTTTCATCATAAAACCCGGAAATCGCTTAAAACCGTCTTTTTACGCGTTTTTAACGCATAATATGTATTAAAACTATTTTAAATATATAAGACTTGATACCTATTGATATTTTTAGTAAATTTTTATACTTTAACAGTAAGCAAAAGTTTTAAACTCAAATTTCCATATTTGACCTTTAAAGCTTACGTGAAATTACCAAAATGCCCCTTCGGTGCATAGTTTGGTTATAAATGGTAAATTTCACATATAGGTAATACCCTACTGATATAACTTATTAAATTAAGTATTTTTACTGATTATATCAGACCTAAAACTCAGATTTATATTAAATCTCTTTTATAACCTTTTAAATGACCAAAATACCCCTATGAGGCATAATTTGAGTTTAAATTCGTTTTGGGCATAATAGAAGATATCTTACTGTTGTCACAACATATTTAAGGCATGTTAACTTAGGAAACCTGTATATGACTCTTATGGTTACCCGTTATGCATTTTTCGCATGCGGTTCGGTTTATGTAACTAGTTTGCATAAATTGACCGAAACGGGTCAAACCTTATCATTTTTGTCTCAAAATACAGAATGTGTTTAGTTTACCCATATTATACAAGTCTTCAAACTTGTCGGGTCTAAATCACATTCTATTCCGGTCTTCGCTTAATCGTGCATTTGAACCGTATAACTCCCTTTAAAACTAACCGGTCTAAGTTTAGGCTTAATTAAGACCCGTTAGGAATCTAATAGGTTGTTAAAAACCTTCGTTCCAGATTAGGAGCCCAGTAAAATCTACTGGCACTTGCTGTTTGTGAATTATACTTGCTCAGGTAAATACTTTTAACTTATTTTCCCTTATACGGGCTTGGGGTACGGTATATAAAATACCGCTTGGTCAGGCATTGAATTTTTAATCATATAAAGGTTAATTTATTGAGATGACCCGTTTAAACTGTTTTGTTTGCTTAAAGCCTTTGGGGGGTTAATGACCATATCCCGGATATCCTTGGCATCATTCATTGAAATGGCCACGACCTAAGCACGGGGTGTAGGCATACACCTGCCGGTGCATATAAATAAAAATGTATAACTGTTTGTTCGAGAATAACTCGACGCGGGATTATATCATGTGGTGTGTCTATTAATCTTTAACCCGGTATTCAGCCCGGGCTACTGAACGTATAACGAACATGTAATTCTTTTACAAGTTTATATATAAATAATTATCCCAAGTTATAAAAATATTTTTGTGCCTTGTGCATTCAAATCAATTTTCTTAAACCTTTTCAAAATGAGTCAGTTAATTGTATTTACCAGTGTAAACTGACGTATTTTCCCAAAAAGGCTAAGTGCAGGTACTAATCGAAATAGGCTGGCCTCTCCTAGCATCAAATGAAAGTCTTGCAAGCTTAGATGCCTTAAAGTCTGTTGAACAATGATCTTTTTATCTTTTGATCCGCCTGTGGATCCGTTACAGTCCAGTTGTGATACTTTGATATTACTACTTATTCGATTTGTAATGTGATTCATCTTTTGCTTCCACTGTGCATTTAAATTCTGTTGTTTGACTATGATGATATCAACTACGTCACGATACTCCCCACCGGGCCCACCGGTAATACGTGGAAATATCAGGGTGTGACAAGATTCGTGGCTAAGGGCTACAATCAAAAAGTATAGAGTAGATTACGAGGATGTCTTTGCACCTGTTATACGATTTGATACAGTTAGACTAATACTAGCTTTAGCGGCACGAAATGGCTGGCATCTACATCAAATGGATGTTAAAACAGCATTCTTAAATGGAGATTTAAGTGAACAGGTATATACTGAACAACCGGAAGGATATATTAAAATGGGGGAAGAACGAAAGGTATGCCATCTCAAGAAAGCCCTATACGGTCTTAAACAACCCCCAAGGGCATGGTACAGCAAGATAGATAAATTTTTTGGCTCAAATGGGTTCAAGAAATGTGTATATGAACATACTCTATTTATCAAGAATACAAAAACCTCTAAGATGGTGATCTGTCTGTATGTTGACGACCTTATAATAGCCAGCGATTCTCTGAACATGATAGATCAACTCAAGGATTCGATGAAGAAGGAATTCGAGATGACTGACCTGGGTATTCTGCACTATTTCTTGGGCATGGAGGTCAAGTATGAAGATGGAAATATTACATTATCTCAGCAGAAATATGCTAAAGGTTTGCTTAAAAAATTCAATATGGAAAGATGTAATACAATCTCCACTCCTATGGAATATGGTGAACGATTATCAAAAAATGACCTTGAAGATGAGGTGGATGAAAATTTATATAGAAGCCTAGTGGGATGTCTCATGTACTTGAAGAATATTCGGCCTGATATAATGTTTGCTGTTAGCAAGATAAGCCGATTTATGGAGAAACCAAAGAAAAGTCACTGGGAAGCTGGGAAACGAATCTTAAGATATATAAAAGGGACAATAAACCATGGAATCATCTACTCAAAGGGAAGTAAAGGGAAATTAGTCGGCTTTAGTGACAGTGATTATGCTGGAAATGTGGATGATAGTAAAAGCACTTCGGGATATGTTTTTCATTTAGGATCAGGAGCAATAGCATGGCAATCAAAAAAACAAAAACAAAAGGTCGTTGCCTTATCTTCAACCGAAGCTGAATACATTGCATTGTCAATGGCTGGATGTCAGGCACTCTGAATAAAGGGAATACTCAATGAACTTGAACTGAATATGGATTGCCCACCGGTAATCTTCTGTGATAACAAATCCATAAGCTAAAGACCCTGTTTATCATGGGAAAAGCAAACATATTAGAGTGAAGTATCATTTCATTCGTGATCTTGTTAAGGAAGATGAAGTTGAAGTCAGGTTCTGTACGACAAAAGAACAAGCTGCAGATATACTAACAAAAGCGCTGCAACCAAAAGACCTTCTCCGTATCAAGGGGCTCCTACATCTTGCTGCTATCTAGCTTACGGGAGGGAATATTAGAAGGAACATAAGCTAGATATATTAGTTAGTATAATGTATTTATTTATATAGTTTAGTTTTATTATAAGTAGTGGCGTTATGCCTTCAACCGTCAAGTATATATGTATGTATCAAAAATACAATTTACCAATTCGAACAAACATCATTCATTCTTTTATGCCCCAAAACCCTAATCTGAATTCTAATCTCAATAAAATAAACGAACAAGAACATGCCTATGTTCGTGTTCGTTCCGTTCGTTTACAGGCTTACCGTCAACATTTCATAAATTATATTAACTGATCATTTATCCTTAAATTGAATAAAACAGTTAACACGTAAAAGTTTAATGAATTTTGTCGTTTCATTTGTTTTTTTTTTTTTAAAGGAAAACTTCATAAACAAACTCGCTAGTCCTTAAAGCAAGGACTAAGCGAAAAACAAATTACATCAATCCAAAGGGAATTTACACCAAGTTTTCCAATCCTTAAATTTCCAACGGGATCTATTACGAATCCAAAAATAAGACGTCGCTTTGATGTTCTCCACCAGCTGAACCGGATTCCTCTTCTTATCGTTAAAAACGCGTTCATTTCTTTCATTCCAAATCATCCAAATGGTCGTGTATGCGATGCCCCGAAGAATGTGCTTCGCGTCTTTGGACGTGGCTTGGGACTCCGGCATATCCAGTAAGTCCGGGATGTCAAAAAGAAAGGAGTGGCTTATCTTGCACCAATTTTCAATTCGAAACCATACCTCATTCGAAACCATTTCATTTGTTATTATTAGGTATTAAATATTTGACAGTTTAAATGCAGAAATAATAAATAATTTAAAAATAAATGCACTAAAAAATAGTACCATAAAAAAGTGGGTGGAATTAAAAAAACCGAGTAATTGTGATTGTAAGGAGAAGTAAAAGCCTAAGATGATAAGACAGAATATGTTTGGTCTCAGTAGTGTTTCCTCATCATGTGATTGCGACATTTCCACCCTGCGAGCATGCTTTTCTTTCCACCAACCTGTTTCACGCACAAATAACGAAAAAACACACACATACACACATATTTATATATAACTTTTATTTAATTCTTATTTTTATTTCTTTCCTAAAAACAGTTCTATGTATAGGTTAGGGTGCTCGAGACACTTCCGGGTATCTGCTTGCGCCTTCACGAGTACCCACGATCATGCCACTGCCCCTACCCATAGTGGCGGATCCAGCCTAGTTTTGTGGGTTCATATGATTCCACTCGGTTTAGAAAAAACTAGTGAGAACTTTGTATGATTTGAAAAAAATAGTGAAAATCTACCAAAACGAAACCCATTAAAAGAAGTTATTGGATCCGCCATTGAACTCGTGATGCACTAATGACCATTATTTGGTTTTAATTCGCTGCAATAATGGGCCAGAATTCGGTTATGGTTCTATTACTATAAAACCAGATCAAGCGAATCAGTTTAAACACACTACAACTCATTCCTCACTCTCAATCTCTCTGCTGCAACAATATCTCTGGTTTCATTTCAGGCAAGTGATCAAGTCCGGCGGTACACTGCTGCTGCTGCTGCTTCGAACCGGCGTACCTTGGGAACAGACCGCGAATCTGTTTAAGGGATTTGTGTCAAACACAAGTCTGGTTCACTGTTACTGTTTTCCTTTTGCTTTGTTTATTTTCTGTTTCAGATTCTTTTCGTGTTCAGAATACTAACATTAAGTACATTGAACATCAAACATGTTTAAATGAATGTTCATACTGTGTAAAGTTGATTTGTTGGACAAGAGACTCATGTTCGATTAGCGATTGGCTTGACACCAGCCACTATAGTACCATGACCTGTGGTCGGTCTTCACTTAAACCATGCAATGACCGTATGTTCTCTTGTTAGAAAGAAAGTTGTCCACTTCCGAGTCATGGTTGGTCTTTAGCTAGAGAGTACATCAATCGTGTGTTCTCTGTTGACTTGGTCGGCTTTAAGTTACGTTTGTACTGTTAATCGAATTGAATAATAATTTAAAGTATAAACTTATAGAAGATAAAAATACTCATAAATTAGAAATTATGTTAAAAAGATTGTTAATTTAATGCTCACATGTTGAGGGAACGAGTGATTGTATATGCAGTGTATGTAAACCCACAAAAGCTTATGATGGGCACATGGGTGTACTTGTTTTTTTACTACTCCTAGCAGGCATCGTACACCTGACTGCTTCCGAACGTCATGTTGATACTTCCTTATCTCAATAAGTTAGAGAAAAACAATAACTATTCAGCTGGTCATAATGATTTTGTCATGACTTCATAAATGTTTCACCTATATATACATTTTAATAGCTAGTGATTTCAAGGAGCCGGTTATAGTACAGGTTTTGATAATGTTACTTAGTTTTATACGTTATTATAAACCGTATTCCATACCTGGACTCCTGCTCATTGGATAGTTGTTACTCATTATCCTCCGGGTTCACAAGTTTTCTCGTGGGTATTGAGTATATCTATTTAGGCGTTTATAATCTTATGTGGTAATAAGTTACCCGCTGAGATTTTTATTACCTGCAACCTAATCATTATCATCATCATCATACTCAGTAAATCCCATCAATAGCAAAGTTAGGTAGGGTCTGACAGGGGCGGACCTACGTTACGAGGAACGGGGTCTCTGGACCCCAATATTTTTTTAAAAAGTAGTAGAAACGGTATATAAAATTGTCTATGGACCCCATAACAATGAAAGTGAGCCTAGTGCAGTGGTAAAACCCCTTTTTTACACACAAAAGGTCATGGGTTCGATACCTGTTTCTTCGTTTTTTTGTGTTTTTTTTTTTTTGGACCCCATTGTCCAAAAATCCTGGGTCCGCCACTGGGGTCTGAGGAGGGTAGATGTAGACAGCCTTACCTATACCCCGTATGAATAGAGAGGTTGCTTCCAGTGAGACCCACGGCTCGATTGTAGTTTTGTATCAAGCATTGGACCTAAGACACATAACACTCAAATAATCGGGACAGAGACTGGTTGGTGCATGTACCCCCGTGTCTTTCAGCTATCAACGTCACCATATGATACATGATTAACCATCCGCCGCTTTTAACGTTATTTTAACGAGATTAGTAAAATAACGTTAAAGTAAGTATCATTTCACTTTTGCCCTCCGAACACCCACACATATATACTGATATACATTATATGTGCATACCTGCAACCTAATGTTAAACTCATAAAAAAAAACCAACTTCAAATACCATACACTTATTTAAAAGATTATTTATTTTATCTTTGGTTCGGTTAAAGGATATAAAATTGGTTCTAGGTAGTCGGTTAGGTATAATACAATACATTTCAACTTGCCTAAAATGGTTATAACTAATCTTGTAGACAAATACTCATCCCAAATATTTTAAGGTTTCTGTGAGAGAAAAACCATGAGAATAATCATTTTTTACACTAGTTTTTTTACGTCTATACTTGTAAAGTATGTAAAGTTATTTATTTTTTACTTTTCACGCATAATTATAATTATAATATATATTTAATACATGATTTATTTTTGTCAAGTAACTACTTTTATGAGTGCGATGCGTCCACTCATGATTTCTTTAGCTGAGGTAGGATAAGGCTTGATCATTAGATTTTGGATTCAATTCCCACAATGAGGTTTTCCTTATATTTATTAGGTTTCCTCTTTAATTGATGTAGAGGTATATTGCTTAGTAAAAATGGATATGAATCATTTGATCGGATGGTTCTACTCGTGGCACGATGATAATTTAGTGGTCCGTCAGTAATACAAATTTAACGTTAGAAAAAAACAATTTAACACATCTTGGAAAAAAGGATCCACTTCCAAGCAAAGTTTGGCCCATTTCACTCATTTAGTAAAAAAAAGTTTCTCATTTCACCTTTCACACACCTAACAATGTAAACATGGTTAAAAAAGATCCACTTCCAAGCAACGTTTGACCCATTTCACATATTTCATACACCTAACAATGCAACACATCTATTGGTAAAAAAAGATACACTTCCAAGCAAAGTTTGCCCCTTTAAGTAGAATTAACTACATCCATCAAAACCGTTACTATGGTCGAATTGAAATCACACAAAATATGGAGACTTGATGCTGACCTTTTTTGGTCAACAAAGTATGAAACCATGAGTCCATTAAGTCAAATAATATCTTAAACTCTTGTAGGTATAATGATCTTCATGACTTCATCCAATGGCTACATTTTAGTTCATAAGAAAAGTTATCAAATAGATATTACACATAAGACGAATTACGTGTATGGTGCGAGACAAAATCGACAAACCATCCACCCATTGTTTACGCTATCTAACATCACAAAAATCAATCAAAATTTAGAACGGATAGCAGAACATGTAAATTACAAGAATACCACTACTGTTCAGTTGCTTCATCCTGCTCTTTATTTGAATCACTTGGACCACTAAATCGCTTCTTCATAGCTGCAAAAAATGAAGACATTTGGTGGATTAGCATGTTGGTATACATAAACCCAAACACGACCTGGTTAATTAATTGCGTAAAACAGACACACTTAAACTATTGTAAGCTGTTTATCTAAAAAGGTCAAACAAAATGGTGGTTGTAAACGGATTATAAAATGGGTTGGAGGGTAAGAGTTTTTTTATTTTAATTTAGATTGGGCTGTTTATCTCCAGCCCGTTGATTAGGCTGGATGACATGTTTAAACCCAACCCTAACCTGTTTATCATATAAGAGGGTAGGGGTGCAAACAAAACGAGCCAGGACTTATCGAGCCCGTTCCAAGCTTGAGCCTAAAATAAAGCCCGTTTATTTATCAAGCCCAAGCTCGAGCCTGGCATGTGAAGCTCGCCAGGTTCGTCGAGCCTCATCGAGCCTTAGTGTAATATTAGTTTTTATTAATATTTAATAACATTTACCCCTTATTTAAAGTTGTCTAGTAAACGAGCCAAGCCGAGCTTATTTAAACTTGTTACGAGCCGAGCCGAGCCTAAAAATAAGTTTGTTTAGTGAACGAGCCAGAGCTTCACTTATTGAGCTGGCAAACCTAAACAAGTCTATTATCTATATTATTTTTATTTAATATATTAATAATTAATAGATAATAAACGAGCCGAGCTCAAGCTTGAGAAACTGCCACGGGGCCGAGCTCGAGCTTTGAAAACAAGACTCGAGCTCGAGCTCGGCTTGGCTCGCTTGGAGACATCGAAAGACAGAAAAATATTAAAAAAAAAAACTCACACTTAATAGAAGATCCAGCAAGACAAGTGAGTCTAGATTTGGTATTGGCCTCAGCCAACGGTGTTGGTTTATCTTTTTTTGCCATGCGAACATCCCAAACGCGTATGATTCCATCTGATGACGCAGATGCCACCAAAAATGGTTCTTCATCAGACGTCCCGTCAATCTTAGAAAGAACTACAATGCCTTTTAAACGAGCTGAATGTGCATCTTCAATGCAATATGCCACCTTCCCGCTGATTGTATCCCATGCTGTCAGATTCCTGTCCTCTCCACCAGTGTAAACGAGTCCATTCTGTTATAATTTCATCGTTATTTCAGATATCAAAATTATAATGTTAATGATAACTTTCAGACGAATGGTAATATTGCATTCAGTTATCATCACAATCGAGTTAGCAACCGCTGTCAATAGTAGTTACCGACAAAGTTCCATGGTAATCTAGAAACAAAATAAAAGACACATTTTTTACCTAAAGTATCAACATAGTTTCACTTTTCTACAAAATAGGTCAACTTAAAGCATTAAAAAATGGTTTTGTGCCCCGCTTTAGGTCGCTAAAACTCTTTAAATCAGTTATTTTTGTATAGCACTGTAATTATATGTAAATTCAACCCTTGCTCTAAAAAACTTCATTTTTTTATTATTTTATACCAATTACCATCATGATGTTGTAATAAACATCTTTTACAAATCTCCCAAGCTTAGCATTATACAGTTAGAATAAAAGTAAGCCTAAAAAGAGACTAATTCACATAATCACATCACCAAAAGTAGACCGATTTATTAAATAACCAGGCATATGACTCTACGAACATGTAACACATTGCAGAAGTGACAACTTAAGTTAAACCTGACAATTCAAAAACTAAACCGTTTAACACGTCCATTTAATAAGCAGGTCCAGTTCAGATCAACCTATTAAATATGTTTAATTAAACGGAGTTTCAACCAGTCTTTAAACCCCTTTATAAATTGACTCCAATCTACAAACCCATTTACAACACGTTTGACTCATTTAAATACATGGGATACATTATACAAGGGTAGTGTTTGGACTACATGTGTTTGGGTTAGGATTGATGTACAGATTTACTAAATAGTCAGGTATGTGATTCGACAAACAAGTAATACATTGCAAAAGTTACAACTTGATACACAAAGACTACCACTTGGTTTCATGTTCAAGTGTAAAGTCCGAGCAAAAATAAACAAAAACCATGACAAGCTAGTGTTCTCCAGTTTAAAATATATGCTAGAAATATGTGATGTGGTTCCAACAATTTATATTAATCATTGGCCAAAGAAACGAGAAGGACCAGAGTCCAGAAGAACTCTTGATAGAAATTATAGATTTAACATTCATCATTCATAAACTCCAACAAAAACCATGTGGCTATAAATAGCCTTACAAACAAAGGAAACTAACTTCTAAACCCACCTAAATGCAGTAAACAAACACTTGAAACTAAATAAAATAACATAAATAAACATGTAGAAAAATAGCACGCAAAGATACGTGCATAGCATACTTCTTCCAAGCCAAAGCTAGGCACATATCAATATGCCTTCAGAATTTGCAGTACAACATATTGATTCTTGAGATTAAGAGATCACCTAAATAGTTCTATAACATGTCGTGTCTAACCTTTTTAACAAAATCCATCGTGTTCAGACCGACCTATTTAACCCAACTATTTAAACTCTACATGTTCGGGTCAACCTGTTTACTTTTGACACATCTAAAACTATTAAGAAAAACTTTGAATTATACTTTCTAAGGTCAACCCGTCTACCCATTTACAACCAACCAACCCGTTTGACACGGATTAAACTAGTCGTGCTCAGATTATTTGCTGCGTTATGTTAGACCGCCAACCCGTTAACCCAACATAATTGCCACCCATGTCATATAACTACATATACTCATTCGGGTCAAATGCAACTAATAATCATAAACCAAACGAAACCAACCGTGGCAGGCGCAAGGCAAAGAACTCTCTTCTCCCCCTTCAACTCCGAAACCAACTTGGCATCCTCCGCTTCATGAACCGAAACCGTCTCACCCGTCCCCATAAAAAACTTATCCCCACCACACCCAAACTCCACAATCTCAGCTTCTTTCCCCAACTTACAAAAGAAACTCCTTCTCCCCCTAACCAAATTTATCATCCCCAAACACTCATCTCTCCCAACCGTCAACCCCAATTTCCCCGACGGATGAACCGACATATCATTCACCCCTTTCTTATGCACCTTCAACGTCTTCAAATGCACAAACGGGTCCGCATCGTAGAACGACACGTGTCCGTCATCGTACGCGGAGAATAGGTTTCGGGGGAACGAGTGGAGGGATGGTGGGGTGTAGAGGACGAGGGATGTGACGGTGGAGGTGGGGTCGTTTAAGGAGCCGATTTCGGAGGAGGTGGAGAGGTCGTAGATTTTGATGGTGTCGTCGGAGCCGCCGGAGACGGCGACGGAGCCGGCGACGGCGACGGATTTGATGGGGGAGAGGTGGGAGGGGAAGGAGAAGAGGGGGGAAAGGGTTAGGGTTTCGGTAGAGTGTTTTAGGGTTTTGAGTTTGAAGCCCCAGATGAAACGTTCGTATGAACCTGCAACTAAACTCATGTTTGAAGATTGTGGTGGCTTCTTGTTCTACAAATGATGATGGTGGTTATAAACCTTCAAGAAGAGAGAATGGTATATGTGTGATATGTTTTAGGGTTTTAGGATGCCTTGTTATTTAATTTTATTTATATGTTTATTATTATTTTTATTTCGTAAATTAGCTAAAAATAAAAATAAAAATGATTTTGTTAACACTCACAAGCTTAAAACAATTATTTCATGTAATTATGTTGCAATGTCTATACGAGTAGACATGATTTTGTTAACACTCACAAGCCTAAAAAACCACTTTTTCCATAATGTAAACCAAGCTCAGAATTTCGGACTTTGGTCCATGGACTTCCAACAAACCATGCCCCACAATGTATAAACTTATAAGGCTGGAGGGTGTGGGATGGAGCCCCTAGGGGCTTTATCAAGACACGTAAGCGTCATGTAGGATCCACGTCAGCCATAACGCCCTCTTTAATTTGCACGGTGTGGGATGGAGCCCTCTATTAAACAAAATAAAAAAAAAAATTGATTGGATGACATGTGAGGGCCCCACCTGATAAAGCCCCTTCTCCCTCGTTACCACCATGGAGCCCCCTCTATAGCGCCCCCTCTTAATCGTGTGGGTGTGGGTGTATAGCGCCGGGGGCGCTATAGCCTCTGACGTGGCGCCCCCCACACCCTCTGGCCTAAGGTAGAGTTTGCTTTTTACCTCATGTATTTGGAAACCCGCAGGTAGTTTTAGTATGCAAGAATAAGAGACGGAATGGAATGAGCTATTACGAAGGAATGAAAAAAATTGCGTTTAGTTGGTCAAGGTAATGAAATCACCCATTACATAAGGCATCACATTCCATTAAATTCATTCCATCCAACACCCTTGTTTTTTTTTCATTTCATTCCCCCTTACACCATTCATCACCAACACCGCCCACCACTACCACCCGCCACCACCGTCGACAACCTCGACCACCACTGTCGCCACCACTCGCCACTACCGACCACTACCACTCATTGTCACTGCCACCCTCAGCCACTAACCACTGTTGACCAGTACCACCACCGACCACCGCTACCACCTGATCCGAGTGTTGCGCCCTAATCAAAGATAAATCTATAATGTCCTAATTACCTCAAACTAATAGCTAGTGGCAATAAGGGTGTCGAACCACGAATAGTTTGTGGTCCGTGTCAATATCTAGTTAATTATTAAATTGAAACGATTTTATGATTTTATGAAGTTTGCTATTGTAAATCTCTTTGTGTGTTTGGTTTATGAAAAAGATATCGGATTGACCGACAAATTTACTATTGCTACAAAAATGGATTACTTAGACTATTGCAAAACTTGGTTACTTGATTGAAAATAATAATTTAGAATATAGTTCACACCCGGTTCGATAATCGCAAGACCTAGGGTTCTTACACGGTTTTATACTTAATTTAGTTGAAATTGATTATTAACGAGTTTAGTGTAATGTGTCTTAGGTGCCAAAAGCTATCAACGTCAAAGACAACAGACCGCAATGCACTTCGTTACCAAGAAAATGTAAACTCTAACATATAACAAAGCATAATTGCGCATACTCATTTCATAAAATCAAATTTAACAATTCACTCAACAATTTACGAATTCAACACAAATGCAAGACAATTGTTATAAGCTTCAAACGTTTAATGCAACTAGTCACAAATCAAATAATAAACACATATGAGAAACCCTATAAATTTTACAGAAATCTACACCTAGGTGAAACATGAGGAGATTAGCCGCTCATGGTAGATGCAACACGAACTCCAGATGATGAATACGAAGAGCTAGCCATTGAAACTCGGATCTTGATATTGATGGATAGAGGTTAGGGTTAGGGTTTGGATGATTGTGATCGTGATGAATGATTGGATGATAATGAATGATGAATGGTCGTGGTTTAGGGTCAATGATTGTTGTGTTTGATGAAGATGATGATTAGTATAGGTTAGGGATGACGTCTCTCCTCCAAAATGGCTCAAAGAACAAGTTATTTGTTTTCAATTTTCGTAACTCATATATCCCCAATCAAAACTTGGTCAACCTGTAACTCATATATCCCCAATCAAAATTTGGTCAACCTGGTAAAAAACAAGATCCGGCGTCAGAGTTCACGCCGTCGCATCGGCGACGCAATATGTAAGTTTAACGACTTGAGTTACTGCCTGCGGGCATTTATGAACGACGACGTGCGTTGGCGACGCGACACTAGGTCGTTGCCGACGTGAGTTCCAGGTTTGGAGCTCGTTTCCTTCATTTCTCGTTCCCGGTTGATTGCAGCCGCATCCCGATGCACCGTAAAGCTCCTGAATTGCTCGTTAAACTTCGTTAGACCTGCGAAACACAAATCACATCAAAGTAGATCATTCGAAACTCAAATCCGCACAAAAACGCAAATTTAAATACGTAAAACATCAGACTTTCTCCCACGTATCACCACCCGCTATCATCCACCATCCCTCCCACCAATCAAAATCTCCTAATTAAATTTTTTTTGAACGGACAACAGAATCAATATCGAGACTCTCAGAGCACCCACTGGACCAAATGGAGTACTCCGAGAGTAACTCGAGTCCACCAGCAAATCCGAAGAAAACCCGATAACCTACACGCTCGTAGACATGACAACGAAATTACTTGACAAAACTTGTTTGGCTCAAGCATCAAATGGGAGTTGAACTGTTGAAGTGCATCTCCAAGACTTCTAAGTTCTTAATTGAAAAGGCCGGAAGCCGATAAAGGCGAGAACATAGAGGGGAGGTTGAATTACGCCGGAGACATAGAAGTGATCCATCATAGTTGCTTAACCAGATGAGTGAATTACCGGAGGATCCTTCTTCTACTCCTGCTCTCCCGCCACCAACATCATCCGCAGAACCACCGCCCGACCCTTCTCCTCCTCCTCCTCCTCCTCGTTTTGATCCCACCCGAAGTAACCAACCCCTCTAATCTAATCTTTCTCACTAACGATTAATCATACTATCATTGTCTCACACTATTAGTTTATGTTATGTTTTTCTCGATTTAGGGTTTCCATTTGAAATTGAGGTTAATATTTTACTTCATTTATGCCAGAATGGTTTTTATTCGATTGATGATCGATCCACAATTTACATTTTCGCTAGGGTTTTGCAAGAACTATCTGAATCTTCATTTGTTTTAGGGTTTTCCACTTTCCATTTCATATGCTGTGCGTGTTAAGACTGTTCTCCTGTGTGACTGATGATTGATTTGTTAATTAATTTTTGGACTGAGTTACTTACTGAACAAGTTTGCCATGGTTTTGCAATCATTTCCTGGTATTGATTATGTATATGCTGTGTGTATTAACACTGTTGTCTATGTGACTGATGATTGATTTGTTAATGAGTTAACTGCAATTTTTGTCCCTATGGTTTGGTGGAAAATGCCACTTCAGTCAAAAAAAAAAAAAAGAATTTGTGCCAGTTCCGTCCTCAACATTTTTGAAACGTGCCACTCCAGTCCAAAAAGATAACGCGCCGTTAAAAACGTTGAGGACGGAACTAGCGCAAGGCGTTATCTTTTTGGACTGAAGTGGCACGTTTCAAAAATGTTGAGGACGGAACTGGCATTTTGGACTGAAGTGACATTTTCCACCAAACCACAGGGACGAAAATGGCAGTTAACTTTTTGTTAATTAATATTGATTGTGTATATGCATCTGCACGCCGTCTATGTACAACCAAATCAGCATTATTTACCACCAGAAAAGGCATATCTTTCATATGTTTTTTACATATAGCCTATTTTTCAAGTAAATCTTTCATAATTTCTGCATCCCTTATGTTGTTATTACAGCTAAACCTCTTACGGACCCTAATTTTGACCGATTTTGACCCAGAACTCCATGAGGCGCAACCTCATTCCTCTGACGTTTTTTCCTCGCGCTTTAGGCATGGCTTTTTAAACCAATTTGCCAGCTCATTTGACTATTTATGTTAGAAGATAAAATTATCTTGCTTACTAAACTTTGCTTGTCATAATCACAATGTTTTTGTATCTAAATCATAACCCTTTTTTTTAATTGCTGAATGATTTTGAAGCTATTGGTATCATCAAAAGGAAAGCTTTGATTAAGGATTTGGCAGCTGCGTACCATGCTGAGTGTCTTGCATATTGCCAAGAGCTTTTAGAACTCCAAAGAAAATGTGAAGAGGTGCGAACTTGCTTATGTATATTCGTATTTACAATGCACGTTGTGCTTCTTTACGAAACTGAACGTCTTTAGTTTCACTAATCACTATCACTTGACTTTGGTCAATATTTTTAACTATTGTTGTTTAGTTGCTCCATTCTTTAACAAAATATGATATTGACGATAGTATAAGTACAAAGCGAAACGGATTTAAACAAGGTTGAGATTGACTACTATGAAAATTGGAAATAGTTTTATTGGCAACAAGAAGTATAATAGTTCTCTTACCGTTACTGAGGTGAATAATATTTATTTATGTATGCCTGTGGTTTCTTTTCATTATTAACCGCTACAATACACTTTCTAGAATGGTTTACATTTGGCCCTATTCAGATTTTTGAGTTTACTGTGTTGTGGCCCTCGTAGTCTATGAATAATTGTCTAGACACAATAGCAAGTAGAGGTGGGAATTCCAGCTCATTTAGTAAATAACTGGTCAATTTGGGTTATATATTAATGGAATCGTAATTAATAACATTTAGAATTTATGAAATTTAATCAAGGGCAAAAGAGTATTGGTGGGCGAATCTGACCGACCCATTTGACTCATTCATAGTTTGTAATGGCAAATAGCGATAAGGTACCTATATGCCACATAGCGAATAGCGATAAATAGCGGGGCTATTTTATAAATAGCAATACTCTGGAAAAAATGTTTTAAAATTTTTTATATATATTTTATATCAAAATACCCTGGTATATACGCTATTTTACATGTATATTTAACAAAAAACTAAAATCCAGCTATTTTATAGCTATATTTAATCGCTATTTATATGTATATTAACTGAAATCCCGCTATTTGTGGCTACATACCCTGTAGCGACCTTTGACCTATACGCTACGCTATTTGCTATAGCGATCATAGCGATCGCTATTGACAACTATGGACTCATTGACCAGCAAAAGTGGTGTGTATCAAAGTATATGCCTGAAAGACAACTTAGGGAATCATATGACGTGTCTTCACTTATAACACATGATGTTAAAATTTTGAATTTAAGAGGAAAAAAACAGAATTGAATGAATGAGCCCACATTGGGTTCTTCACTTAATGATCATTTCTTAACCATTCTTCTGCTCTATAATGTAATGATTACTTTTTCTATATAAGAATATGTATTGTTATTACCGGTATTTTTTTTATCTCCAATATAACTATATTCTGTTCGTTTCAATATTTTGCAGCCCTATGCAGATGTAAAAGTTTCAACAGACTTAAGGAAAGAAACAATGAGGCCCCCCAAACGAAACAAAAAGTCCCGCTAGGTGTGTTCACTTTCCTGCTTTCTAGTTTTTTTTTAATAGTATGTTACTTAAAACGTTGCTGACACCTGACCACCTGTGTTAGGATAAATAACAATGGCTAATAATTTATGTGTGGTTTTACTCTGTTGACAGCTTGTTTTTTAAGATTTCAGCTACATGATAGTACTAGGAGTGCCCATCGCGTGTTACATCGATCCTGAATATTGAATTTGCAGCCATTTTCTTCATATTTGTATGTAGATAACTCTGCTATAAACAAGCTTCAAGTGAGGTGTGCCCCTATATAGATACATATTCTTTTGTAACATGCTCACTCTTCTGAAATGCTTAGTTATGACTTAACGGTCTCACATTTTCGATCCTTATAATTTTTTTTATTCACCTCTTATGTATGAAGATTGCAAATAGACCACTATTATGACCATATGTATGTAACGTGGTTTTGATATGTGGACATGTAGATTCACTTACGGTTGATGGGTTGGATAGTGGGTTTAATGGGTTGCGTTGGGTTGACAACGTACCCTTTTTATGGATATCGTGTCGCTTATTTCTTTTAACTATTTATTTATTTTCAGGCCTCCCATTAAACTTAGATTCCAACGTTAAGCGCTAATCTAGAAACAAACTCTTGAACTTTAAATATCGAAATCCGAAGTTTGAAATGAAAAACAACACCAAATTAAAGTTTCAAATCTAAATCCAAGTTTGAATCCAAAATTCAGATGGCCATTCTTCACCTCCGTTAATAAATCCTGTGTTTATTCTTTATAAAGTTGTATAGATAATCTTGGCCCATAGATTAGTCTTTTAGCATAATGGACCTAGGATCCTAGGTTTTCTTCTGTCTATGCTATTATTTTATCTCTCACAGTGTCTGATAGAGGTGTTCAAACCGGTTTTTTCCCAAACTAGTTTGGTTTGGGTCAACAAAAGGAGCAGTTCGGTTACAAACCGATTCCCAAATGGAAAAGGATCGGTTTGGTTTCTAAGTAGTTCTGGTTTTTTACGTGTTCGTCTCGGTTTTAATTGGTTTCAACGGAGGGTTTCCAACCCGTTTACAAATCCGCAGTTCGGATTTCGGTTTGGTTCTTAATCGGGTCCGGTACCTGAACCGGTTTTTTGCACCTTTATCTCAAACAAATATACAAATCTTGTATGAGAGTCAAATAGACTGAGTTTACGCCTACATTTTTTCTTCATATTTACACTATGATGAATTGCACATCATCGGCTCCATTGTGTTCCTATACATTTTCCAACCAAAACCTCGTCACTGTCGAAGCTTGTTGGAATCATGCATCTCACGATTTTTATAACTGTCTCGACTGCTTTTTCTGCGCATCCAATGCCACTGCTGACACCATTGTCATACTTGGACAGTTTCGGTCTGCCGTCAATTGCCAGCGTCTGCTGCCACATGCTCTCGAGTCTTGACAATGATTCTTGTGTCCTAACCCATTGAGTCAACTCTAATCCTTAACCCATGTCAGGCAATCTCTTTTATCCTGTTTAATACCTTATAAAAAGAACCTAATGGCATCACCAATAATAAAATATCTCATGGATTTGGATCGTGAATACACAATTGTGATGCATAGCATGAGCTATTTGAAACCCTTTGCTTCATTTTCAGTATTCTCACTTATATTCAGTTGTTCTACGACTGCTAAAGATTTTGGATAGAAAACAATTAAACGAACTTATCAAAGATGTGGATTTATGACACAATGAAGACAAGTCTCTTCAACACATTTTTTTAGAAAGATCTAACGACCTCTGAGTTTGTGTTGAAAACTTATTCTAAATATGTCCGCGCCATCCAGCTTGATAATGACCATAATATTGAAATGAGAGATTTATCTCAACATGTTAAGACATGATCTGATTGACTGGTCTCAACGCCTTTTGACTTTATCGGATCTTCTTGTCAACACTAATGTTGAATTTCATGAAAAGAATTTTTTTCTCATAACTGATAACCACTCGAAAAGTTTGATGATATTGCTAGCATTGTTCGTCATCACATGTTTCATGGTTTTAATCGAAGAACAATGACTCTCCCGCCCTTGTCGCCATCAGTCGTCTCCTCCTGCCAATCACTCCTAGTCCATGATAATTCTCTGCAATCAAAATAAAATCAACAATCACCAGGACTGGTAATATGGGAATTCCAATTGTCACTCTGAAATTGTTGAAAAAACCAAAACATTCGTAACAGTTTCATTTCTTCTTTAGGTTCCAATTAATGTTATTCGTAGCCCAGATGCCCAAACCCTTACTTTTAAACTAACATCATCAAATTTTTACATCTTATAGTTTTAGGGTAGATAGAAACTGGCATAGGATAGGGTGGATAGAGCGGTGCATGGGTTTTTTACTTTTGAGAAAAGTAGGTAGATCGAGGGGCAGAGGCGTTTGTTACGATTATAGACACATAAACACACATAAAAACGACGATGATATTAATTAATGTTGGAAGTTTTGGTGTGAATGAAAGTCTCAAGTGGTAAAACCATTTTGTCTCACAATTGGTGTGGGAACAAAAGAAAAGACTATTTATAAGGCAAAAGCTTGACCAAACGATTGTAGTCTTATGACATGTTTCACCACAAGTCCTGGGGTGCAAAAATTGAGTTTCGAAACTGGAATTTGGTTGAACTCGTGCGTGCCCGCACGTCCTGCGGACACGAATGCAACTCTAAAAACCCAAAGGCAGTTTTTGCACTCGAGACTCATAACTGATTCGCTTTTTTAATGAGTTTTAAACTGAAATGATAGTGCGTTGTTGCTGCTTCGAAGCGGCGTACCCTGGGAACAGACTGCGAATCTGTTGAAGGGAATTTTGTTAAACACAAGCCCGGTTAATTGTTACTATTACTGTTTCTTTCTGCTTTCCGTGAGTTCATATTAGCAGGTTACTAACAATTAATCGTGGTGGTACGAGTGTTAAGGATGAATTCATTCCACTGGCACGTGGTGGTTGTTTTTGTTTGTGTGTGAATACTAGTAGTATGTTGTTCTTCTTGTGTTTTGTGGTTATAGGCTTGAAGTCTTTTAAGACAGACGAATCAAACAGAGGGGAGATGGTGTATAACTTATTTTGTTTAAGTGAAAGAGGTTAACAAATGCATGTAAGGCCGTAAAGGGGAAGGATATTGTACAAATGATTCACTATGCAACACATGTATTTTAAAGCAATGATACATGTGCTTGTTAAATTAGAAGCGATTTAATACACAATGTCGTAATGATTTGAACACACCATTAGATAGCAGAATTCGTTATTGAGCTAAACCAGGACAACTTGAACATGTCGCTGTAATAATTTGGATGTACTTGTAATCCACATTTATTCGTGTGTCGGAACTTGACAACTTGAACGCACCAATGTAATTTCAGACGAATCGGCTTAGACACACAATTGTAACTAGCATTGGTGCACTCTTGCACAGAGCATTGTATTAACATTCTTAGAATGGTTATTGGATTTAAATAAGAGTAAAATGCACGGATAGTCCCTGTGGTTTTGCAAAGTAACACCTATAGTTTCCAACTTTTGGAAATTACACCGGTGCTCTCTGTGGTTTGATAGTTTGTTACTCGGATAGTCCATGGAGTGGATGTCTGTTAGTTTTCTCCGTTAAGTGTATGTGAAATGATAAAATTACTCTTCATCGTCTTCAATCTATAAAAACAAAACAACCCCACCCCAACCCCACCCACCCCCACCTTTCTCTCTGTTTCCCCCGGGATCTGATCTTTGTATTGTATCTGGCTCACAACTCTAGTCTACTAACCACCACCATCAAACAGCATCGGCGCCGACACCGCCACCGGCCACCACCCCTTTCTTCTCCGGCGAAGGACAATGGACGCACACCCAAACTACACCCGCTTTCTTCACCGGTGGAGTGTTTTGCGATCAAAGAAGATTGTTTTAGTTTTGGCGGCATCGATTTCAGGCGAGATCGCGTTGAGTTATACCAGGTTGAGTTATACCAAATGTGTATTCTTATGTTCTACAAAAATTTGGAATTGGTGGTATGATGATTTGGGAGAAACAATGTCGTTGATTCGTTCCATGGGTGGTACGTTTGAACTCTCTCACAAGCTAGATTTATTGATTAAAAAGGTTTTAAGGAAAATTTGATTTTTGTGTTTTTGTTGTGCCCAACGAATATGGATTTTGTTTAATGTTTGTTGTAGTGACTAGTGAGACAATTTATCATTTCCTAAATGCAACTGTGTAATTTATCTGAGATAATTTCTAAACTCAAATGTGTAATTGGATTCTTGCATCATTAATCTTTTGATTATTGGTGGAGATAATAAACAGTTACAGGTTTCCGTCACGGAGGCCGGATATTTTGATCCCCCGACGGTAATATTGGTTGCCGGAGTTCTAGTTGGGTAGACCGACTACTGGGTTACCATTGATGACATGATCTGTTCAATAATGTCTTGCGAATCCACCACCATTGTCTTCATCAATCTATTGTCTTCAGACACAATATAAAGATCAGATCCACAATGAGAAGAAACAGAGAGAAAGGTGGGGTTGGGTGGGGTTGTTTTGTTTTTATAGATTGAAGAAGATGAATGATAAATTTGTCATTTCACATACACTTAACGGAGAAAATTAACAGACATCCGCTCCAGGGACTATCCGAGTAACAAACTGTCAAACCACAGGGAGCACCGATGTAATTTTCAAAAGTTAGGGACCATAGGTGTTATTTTGTAAAACCACAAGGACTATCCGTGCATTTTACTCTTTAAATAACCTTAACTTTCATTTGGTGGCCGACAACACTCTCAACTAACGAATTGCCCTCGACCACTCTCAACTTTTAACTTATTTTTCTCTGGCACTCCTAAACTAACTAAACCCTAACTCAATTAGTTTTTTTTTGCTGACGTTAGATGGCACGTCACTAAACAAGTGTCACGCCATTAAAAAGGGCCCATTAGATGCCAAATCAGCAAAACAACTAAAAAAAGTTCAATCAGTTTGGTAGTGTCAGAGGAAAATAAGTTATAAACTGGGAGTGGTTGAGAGAAATTCGTTAGTAGAGAGTGTTGTTGACCAAAAACTGAAAGTTTAGGTTATTTGAATCTAATAAGACCCTTCTAAGAATATTGTTTATTCAATATACAATAATATGTAATTCTATATTTAAACTAAAAAAAATAAAATTCTTGGTTTTATAGTATAATAGTTTCCAAAAACAATAGAATATAGAGAAGTTATTAGCGTGCAAGGGGTGCTCCCCTTTAGGGTGTAGTCACCTTTCTGTCACAACCAATCACAATATGTCATGTTAACTTTTCTTTCTACTTCTTATTTTGCACTCAAACATAAGGGGTGTTCCCCTCATGGGGAGTAGCCCATTTCTTTTTATTTTTTTATTTTTAAAAATTATGCATTAATAATTAAAGAGAAAAATATCAGGATAGTCCATGTGGTTTGCTCCGTTTTCACCTAAAGTCCCTATACTTCCAAAATTACAGCTATCGTCCCCAACTTTTGCACATTCATTCTTGGATAGTCTCTAACATGGATGGGGTTAGTTTTCTTAGTTAAGTGGGTGTGAAATAACCTAAATACTCTTACTGTTAAATTACTTTAACATGGATGAGCAAACCAAAGGAACTATCCGTGTATTTTAAACAAACTAAAATTACTTTAAATTAAAAAAAAACATTACATTAAATTAAACTAAATATAATTACACTAAATTAGAGAAAGACATTACATTAATTTAAAACTAGGAAAATAAAAACATAAACCATAAAACTAAAAATTAGAAATTAGAAACTGCATGGCCAATTATATTTTTTTTGAGATCTCACGTATTCGGACTAGAGTAAATGGCAACATCTCCAGTGGAACATTGTCGTGTGTCTTAGTAAACGTCTCCATATCCCGATCATACATAAGTTGTCTCACCGCCTCGTGTTGTTTCGCAACTAACACTATAGTGTCTCCCTCTCGTTTCTTTTTTATTTCCACCAACTCCAACGCTTTTACTTGTTTCGCTTCTTTCATATGGGTGTATTGTTCGAGCTTCTCGGACAACCTAGTTGAGCTTTCAAACATTGTTGCGGCTCTATTATCTTTCCTTTGTGGTCTTCTTGGTGAGGGGTCTTTGTTTATGTCGGGTATAGAACTATTGAATTCGGTTCCAGGTGTACCCGTGTTGTAGTTACCTGAATCCGATGACTTTCTTTTCTGGCTCGAACTACTACTTCTTCACCCAACATGACGAAAACAACTCGGATATTTTGATTGATAATCTTTTAAAGCCGTTTTCATGACCTCAACATCGTCACACCGCTACCACGACACGATCCTACATATTATAAAAACATGTAAACTTAAAGATATAAAAAAATAATGTTATAGAAAATATACAGTTAAAGATATAAACAAATATATAAAGTTAAAAAATAAAAAATATACCGCTTGTTGCCAAAGGCCGTTGAAGTAGTTCAGCTCAGTCAACATAGGTCCCCATTTTGAACGTACTTGATGAATGGTTCGGGTACTTCCGCCAACCTTCGCGTTATAATGCTTGGGAAATTTTCTCCAAACACCGTCCGATTTTTGTTGATTGTCTTTTCTCTTGTTTAAAGAACAATGAACTCATGCCTTGGCTAAGGTCTCTGTCACACCCCAACCGATGACGAAAACATCGGGGCATGGCACTGAGCGAAACAGATTGTTCGAGAGAAATTCTATAACAACTACTTTACCGAATAGTTAAACATTACGTCCCATACCGTAACCTATTAAGCAAGCAAGCTATTACAGACATAAGTATCTCCGAAACAAATAAAACTGTTCCGACAACTCAGATTTCAAATAAAATATAAATTGTCTTTGTTTGTTTCAAGACCCATCCTAACTTGATTCCACTTAGCAAGCATCCTAGCAAGTAGCATCCTAAACACCCGTCACATACGTTAAAATAGAGGTCAATACACATAGTGTAAAGGTGAGCATACAAGTTTGATAATAGCATAATAGAGTTCGGAATCATTTACGCGTAACCAGCATGTACAACGTATAATGTGAAGCATGTAAGTTATCGACAAAGATCCTATCGATACCAATGACTGCGAGTTGACTGCGAGTAGCGAGTGCGCATCACATGTTCACCACTGTGAACACGTGAAGTAATTGTCCTTAACAACCCCTGAGTGAACAAGTGCTAAGTCCAAACTATAGTACTATCGTTGCTAAGGCAGGTAGACAGCATTCAATGTGTTAACATAACAAACAGGCATTCATCGAGTCACGTATAACATGCATTAGAGGTCAGCGTATAAATAGTGTTTGCGTTGTGTGATCGATGTGATTTAGGATAAGTGACGTATGTAACACCCAAAAGTGCATAAAGCAAAAGGGGATCAAGTATACTCACAGATTGTGTTTAACAAGTAAACACTCTCTTGGATTGAAGGGAGCGCTAAGATATATTAGCCTGAACAGTTAACGATAGCATAAACGATGAGCGACGCGTAAAACGATGCAAGTGTTCCAAGGATCGGATGGCCATTCGATTGGATCGTCACCTCGTTTGGTGAGGATGTGTTTGTGTATAATGGTTTGTACTTTGAAGTTTTCGTTGTAGCATTTTAGAAATAGAGAAGTATCTCTACCCTTCAGGTCGGTCGTTCGATCGGACGGCAATCCGATTGGCGAGGCTTCTCAGTTTGAGAACAAGTTCACAGCAGGACGGTCACTCGATCGGGTGGCAATCCGTATGTTTTGATCATGTTGAAAATTGTTTAAGTACCCAAGTCCCAAACGTCACACGATCGGACGGTCACTCAATCAGATGGCAATCCGATCGGGCAGTAATCCGTTCGACGTTCAGATCCTTGAATAGTTTGAATAAAAGTTTAAGTGTTGAACCATGTGCAACCCGATCGGATGGCCGGTCGATCGGATGGCAATCCGATCGGACGACAATCCGTCCCAACGACCTGATCGTCTTGACACTTGATTCTGTTTGAAGTTTTGTAGTTTTGAACGAGACGTTATGATAACTTGTTTAAACAACAGAAACCCCATCTCGACCCAAGTGATCCGATCGAACAGGAATCACCCTAGTCCGACCAGTTCACGGTTTAGGATGGTTGTTCATGTTCAAACCCGAAATCAAATATCTCTCGGATAGAATTCAGATCTAGAACTATTACATCACTAAGAATGAGTAGAAGATCAGAACAAGCTCCGATTCTATCGGGTTTGGGTGCATTGAGTGTAAAAGAGTTGAAATAAAGTAGGAAAACCTTCTTTCAATCCTTTCAACATGAATTTGTGTAGATCTATGCAAAAACATTGATTAATCTTGTGGAAATCCTTCAGATCTAAGTTGTTCTTGGTGGAACGAAGCCAAACATTGAAGTTCATAAGAATTCCATGATGACATCATCCTAGAATACCTCAAATCCGGTGATTTCACGGTTAAAAGTTGAGATTCAAAGGTGAAAATGATAAAGAAGTGTGTGTAGATCATAGATGTACAAGATTTAGGTTGGAAACTTACAAGAATCGAGATAAATCGAGAGAAATGAGGGCTTGAAGTTGGCTGGTCGAACAAGGGAGCTGTCACATCACAAATGATGTGACAGGTGGGTATTTATAGGGTTTCCCAAAAAGGAAAGTGGGGAAAGTGGCTGGTCGATCGGGTGGCAGCCCGATCGGGTGACAACGCGATCGGATGACAACCCGATCGGATGGCAATCCGATCGGATGGCCACTCGATCCATGAGTCCGGCGCGATGAGTTTTTTCGTTTCGATTCCCGTGTTGAGCGTTGCGATGCGATTCGAGCGAGCAATGCGATGGTATTACCCATTAGTTACACAAATAACATAACTACTATATCTAACATACAATCACTATAATTAACTTGCGTTCAGCGTTTTCGATTCGATTGCGATGTGATAGAATGCGATTGCGATTAACACCTCAACATAAACATAACATGCACAAGTAACACGTAAATAGCACACACACGTAAAACAATATCCAGAACACATAATTCGAGTTGCGAATGCGATAGCGATAAGCGATAAATCGATTAATATGCGATTAAATAGCGATTAAACCTCGATTATTAATAGACACTCCACATAATACAACTAAAGTAAATAATTAAATAAATTCGATTACAAGTCAAAGAAGTCAAAACAGTAGTTGAGCAAGGAGTGACAGATCGCAATTAGCAATCTTTTCTTCCTTTGACTTCAATCTTGACTTTGACTTTCAAAACACGGGGTGTTACAGTCTCTTCTTGTTTTTCGTCCAATTTTGACGTTCCATCTTTCCTCTCGTGCCTTTCGGTTCAGTTGCTTCACCAACATATTTGTTTTCGTCTTCATTTTCATATTCTCCTTCGTCTTCGCCAAGATCTTCATCTTCATCCAGTTTTTGCGTTTCGAGGGCAACATCTTCATCTTCATTGTCATCATAGATCGGAAGCGAGCGTTCGACATTCTCTCTTGGTAATTGAGTAGGTGGGCTCCTATATGCAAACAGATCGAACGCGTTTTGCGCTTCCATTGAATATTTGTACCTGACGGGTGCGACCACTGTTGGACAGTGTGGGTGTGAATATAATTGTGGTGGAAATTTAGGTTGGGGTTGGGTGTTATAAAAAGTCGGTTGTGAAGCTTGAGAGTAAAAAAGTGGAGGTTGAGAGTGTGGTGAATACCCGAGTGGGGGTTGAAATGGTGCACATGGATCACTTGAACCATCTCACCTCGTTTGCGAGACGTATCCCCTCGGGTTCGAACCCGATCCTCGACTAGCCGAACCTTTTTTTCTTGTCATCATCCTTGTTTTTATTTATCCATGGTGTGTGAATGTTTTTGAGTTGTGAGAAAATGAAATGTGAAAGTGGTATTTAAATAAAGAAAACATATTAATATTTTTTAAAAAGTAAACGGCTATATAGCCGTTGGACATTTACAACGGTCGAAAAAAGCATGCATATTCCATCGGTGACTACTCCCCGATTCAACAACTTCACCGCGTGTGTATAGGGGACGGCGGCGGTGTACAAGGGTCACCGCGCACCATCCCCAGTGTAACCCGTTCACCCTTAAAGTTAAAATATATGTGATAAGAAGTATATCTAAAAAAAATCAACATTTACTTTTAATTTCTTTTTATCATTTTTAACTTTATACTAGTTACAATTTTGCAACCATGTCAATCTTAGCTAACCGAGCGATTTTTACTGTTTTCGCTCGACGATTCCATTCTTGGGTGGTTGGTTTGGCCCTTGTTCCTGTAACTCGAATCCTAGCTCGGTATATCCTATTTTAGGTTACACCATTGTGAACCTTACGCCTTTTTTACTCTCTGATCAAGGTTCTCGGCATTAAAAAATCTTTGTAAACTAAATCACACGTGTATATGTTGACATTTAAGAGATATACAGTCAAGAAAATCAAGAGCAATGGTGATATATATGCGGAATAGACACCAAAAAATAAACACTAAAAAAATGGCTACAATTTAAGGAATGTGTTTAGTGACGGCACCAGATTCCTAATTGATGGAGAAAGGTCTGGTGGCAAGAAAAGCTGCTTCCAGGAGGTTGTCAAGTGTTTTCGCTCGACGATTCCATTCTTGGGTGGTTGGTTTGGCCCTTGTTACTGTAACTCGAATCCTAGCCCGGTATATCCCAGTTTAGTTTTACACCATTGTGAACCTTAGCCCTTTTTTACTCTCTGATCGAGGTTCTCGGTATTGAAAAAACTTGGTAAACTAAATCACATGTGTATATGTTGACACTTAAGAAGTATACAGTCAAGAAAATCAAGAGCAATGGTGATATATATGCGGATTAGACACCAAAAATAAACACTCAAAAAATGGCTACAATTTAAAGAATGTGTTTAGTGACAGCATCAGATTTCTAATTGATGGAGAAAGGTCTGGTGGCAAAAAAAGCTGCTTCCAGGAGGTTCAACCGGATTTAAGACCCGGATTACGTCATAAATTATATATATATATAATAGATTATTGATAATAATTAATAACAATAAAACATATAAAAAAGAAGATTAACAATGCATTATGGGGCCCATAAAAAACCTAACCCGTATCCCAAAATTCCCAACCCCATTTCATCCCCTTCATCTTCTTCAGTAAATCAAAACCCTATTTCAATATTTCATCCACACAGTCACCATCTCCACCCCCAACATCAACCACCTACACCTTCCACCATCACCGTCAACTGCAATTCGTCGGGTTCTTCTCCATAAAATCTGTCACATACTCACAACTCGCAGGGTTCTTTATCGCGATTTTTTATTTTCCGTCAGATTCGCCATCGATATCATAGCTCTGTTCAGATCTACAACGGCACGTGTAACTCCATTCTCTCTTATACCCCTTCTGACCGGCCCGACCCTATGCGACCCGCCGGCCCGACCGCCCGGCTCCCGGCCTGACCGCTGGGCTAATGTTGAAACGGATTTACATGCTGAACCGGCCCGGTATGTGCTCCGGATCCCGGCCGGACCGGTCCGGTTTTGAAAACATTGTTGAAAACTTATTTTGAGACAACAAATATGCTTGCACCATCCAGCTTGATGACGACCTTTATAATACTGAAATGAGAGACTTGTCTCAACATGTTAAAACATGATTTGATCATATGCAACACATGTATTTTAAAGCAATGATACATGTGCTTGTTAAATTAGAAGCGATTTAATACACGTCGTAATGATTTAGACATACCATTAGATAGCAGAATTCGTTTTTGAGCTAAACCAGGACAACTTGGACATGTCGTCGTAACAATTTGGACCACATTTATTTGTGTCGGAACTTGACAACTTGGACGCACCAATGTAATTTCAGACGAATCGGCTTAGACACACAATTGTAACTAGCATTGGTGCACGATTGCACTGAGCATTGTATTAACATTCTAAGAATGGTTATTGGATTTAAATAATCTTGACTTTCATTTGGTGGCCGACAACACTCTCAACTAACGAATTGCCTTCGACCACTCTCAACTTTTATTTTTCTCTGGCACTCCCAAGCTAACTAAACCCTAACCCAATTAGTTTTTTTTTGGTGATGTTAGATGGCACGTCACTAAACAAGTGTCACGCCATTAAAAAGGGCCCACCAGATGCCACATCAGCAAAATAACTAAAAGGGGTTCAATTAGTTTGGTAGTATCAGAGGAAAATAAGTTGAAACTGTGAGTGGTTGAGAGAAATTCGTTAGTTGAGACTTGAGAGTGTTGTTGACCAAAAACGGAAAGTTTGGGTTATTTGAATCTAATAACCCTTCTAAGAATATTGTTTCTTCAATATACAATAATATGTAATACTATATTTAAACTAAAAATAATAAAGTTCTTGGTTTTATAGTATAATAGTTTCCAAAAACAATAGAATATACAAAAGTTATTAGTGTGCAAGGGGTACTCCCGTTTGTAGGGTGTAGTAATCACAGTATGTAATGTCAACTCTTCTCTCTATTTCCTATTTTGCACTCAAACATAAGGGGTGTTCCTCTTATGGGGAGTAGCCCATTTCTTTTTACTTTTTTATTTCTAAAATTAATGCATTAATAATTAAAGTGAGAAATGTCAGGATAATCCATGTGGTTTGCTCCGTTTTCACCTACAGTCCCTATGCTTCTAAAATTACAGGTGCGTCCCCAATTTTTGCACATTCGTTCCCGGATAGTCCCTAACATGGATGAGGATTAGTTTTCTTAGTTAAGTGGGTGTGAAATGACCTAAATACCCTTATTGTTAAATTACTTTAACATGGATGAGCAAACCACATGGACTATCCGAGCATTTTAAACAAACTAAAATTACTTTAAATTAAAAGAAAAACATTACATTAAATTAAACTAAATAAAATTACACTAGGAAAATAAAAACATAAACCATAAAACTAAAAATTAGAAATTAAAAATTGCATGGCCAATTATATTTTTTTGAGATCTCAAGTATTCGGGATAGAGTAAATGGCAACATCTCCGGTGGAACATTGTCATGTGTCTTAGTAAACGTCTCCATATCCCGATCATACATAAGTTGTCTCACCGCCTCGCGTTGTTCCGCAACTAACACTATAGTGTCTTCCTCTCGTTTCTTTTTTATTTCCACCAACTCCAACGCGTTTACTTATTTTGCTTCTTTCATATGGGTGTATTGTTCGAGCTTCTCGGACAACCTAGTTGAGCTTTCAGACATTGTTGCGGCTCTATTATCTTTCCTTTGTGGTCTTCTTGGTGAGGGGTCTTTGTTTATGTCGGGTATAGAACTATTGAATTCGGTTCCAAGTGTACCCGTGTTGTAGATACCTGAATGCCATGACTTTCTTTTTCTGGCTCGAACTACTATTTCTTCACCCAACAATGCTACTGGGCCCATTTTTCATGTTTTCTAACCATCTCTCACGCCTCAACATGATGAAAACCATTCGGATATTTTGATTGATAATCTTTTAAAGCCGTTTTCATGACCTCAACATTGTCACACCGCTACCACGTACACGATCCTACATATTATAAAAACATATAGACTTAAAGATATAAAAAATAATGTTATAGAAAATATATAGTTAAAGATATAAACAAATATATAAAGTTAAAAAATTAAAAATTATACCGCTTGTTACCAGAGGCCGTTGAAGTAGTTCAAGTTAGTCAACATAGCTTCCCATTTTGAACCTACTTGATGAATGGTTCAGGTACTTCCGCCAACCTTCGCGTTGTAATGCTCGAGAATTTTTCTCCAAAAACCGTCTGATTTTTGTTGATTGTTTTTTCTCTTGTTTAAAGAACAATGAACCCATGCCTTGGCTAAGGCATCTTCTTGTTTTTTCGTCCAATTTTGATGTTCCATCTTTCCTCTCGTGCCTTTCGGTTCAGTTGCTTCACCAACATGTTCGTCTTCGTCTTCATTTTCATATTCTCCTTTGTCTTCGCCAAGATCTTCATCTTCATCCAGTTTTTGCGTTTCGGGGACAACATCTTCGTCTTCATTGTCACCATAGATCGGAAGCGAGCGTTCGACATTCTCTCTTGGTGATTGAGTAGGTGGGCTCCTATATGCAAACGGGTCGAATGTGTTTTGCGCTTCCATTGAATATTCGTACCGGCCAGGTGCGACCATTGTTGGAAAGTGTGGGTGTGAATATAATTGTGGTGGAAAATTAGGTTGGGGTTGGGTGTTGTAAAAAGTAGGTTGTGAAGCTTGAGAGTAAAAAAGTTGAGGTTGACAGTGTGGTGAATACCTGAGTGGGGGTTGAAATGGTGCACACGAACCACTTGAACCACCTCGCCTCGTTTGCGAGACATATCCCCTCGGGTTCGAACCCGATCCTCGACTAGCCGAACCTTTTTTTCTTGTCATTATCCTTGTTTTTATTTATCCATGGTGTGTGAATGTTTTTGAGTTGTGAGAAAATGAAATGTGAAAGTGGCATTTAAATAAAGAAAAAAATTATTATTTTTTAAAAAGTAAACGGCTATATAGCCGTTGGACATTTACAACGGTCGATATAAGCATGCATTTTCTATCGGTGACTACTCCCCGATTCAACAACTTCACCGCGTGTGTATAGGGGACGGCGGCGGTGTACAAGGGTCACCGCACACCGTCCCCGAGTGCACCCCGGTCACCCTTAAAAGTTTAAATATATGTGATAAGAAGTATATCTAAAAAAATCACCATTTACTTTTAATTTTTTTTTTTTTATCATTTTTAACTTTATACTAGTTACAATTTTGCAACCATGTCAATCTTAGCTAACCGAATTAATGATATCAATGGTCCAAAAGAACGATTTTTACTGTTTCAATAAAATTTTCACTTTATACATTTGATCCACCATGAATATGTATAAAGTGAGCCAAGAAAAAAGATAGATGATTGAAATACGACAATGATTATTTATGCGCGTGAAAGAATATTATGTGAACGAAATACTAGGGAAAGTTGACGATGACTATTTGATGTGGATGAAAGACGAGTGAAACCCAGAGATGACTATTCGATGTGAATGAAAGACGATTGAATCATTAAAGTGACAATTTGATGTGAATGAAGGATGATTGAAGCCCAATATTGACTATTTGATGTGAATGGTATTGCTATACAAGATATTGTCATTTTGAAATGTGTTAGTGGTATATGGAGGTTGGCCAAAGTTGGATTTTGTATGATTAGAGGGCGATGCAAAGTTGGATTTCACCTAAATAAAAGTTGCTATCAGTTTTGGCTTGGATATCTTAACTTTTAGTAATTTAGTTGTTGACATTTTTTGCTTTATTATTTTATGTATACCCCTTTTATACTATAAAATATCTCAATTTTTAGTAATTTAGTTGTTAACATTTTTTCGCTTTGTTTAATGTATACTAGTAAGTGAATAAGTTTTATTGTTTTTTTTATTAAAATTACTTAAACGTATTCAACAATAAGTTTTAATATTGTTTTACTATTGTAAAGTTTGTTTTTAATGGTTAAAAATAAATTGATTTGAATATAACATTTGTTTTTTTTATGCTATTATTTCAACCTAAAGGAACAAATAAGTTTCCGAATAAAATATCATTACATTGTAATAAAATTTTATAACCTTTTTTTACTTTTTTATCTATATGAGTCTATAACTCTTTCATGAGTTAGTTCATATAATTGATTCTTGTGGTTTGGTTCAAGTCACATCTTTGTGGTCTAAACTTTAAAAGTTATAAGTTTAGTGTTTTTCGTTTATAATTTGTAACATATTTAGAATCTAATAGTAACGACCAATATAATAAGCTTATGATTAAAAATAAATAAATATATTTCTTATTCCTTCGTTTTCAACTCAATATTATAGTTTTTAGTACTTTTCTAGAACTTTCGACTTTTATCTATGTTAGTTTATTTGTTATTTTATTGGTAAACAATATTTGATGAATGGGATCTATGCAAGACCCATCATCTACTTTGAACAAAAGTAATATTATTAGTACAATGCAAATAATGGTGGGAACATTGAGACATATATGTGTTTGTACGGACAAAGCAAGCTCCCCAATTATAAAAAAAGGATAACGGCCAAAAATATATAAAAAAAATGTTCATATAAAAATATATGGTTGAGAGTCGTGAAATGACAAGTCCATTGGGGAGAGAGGTCGTGTGCATGTGCGGAGCCATAACAAATTTGGAGTGCCGGAAAATTTAATGTACTATATAAAAGATTATTTAAAGAGTTAATTGCCCGGATGGTCGTTGTGGTTTCACTGTTTTTCACGTTTAGTCCTCACATTTTGAAAATAGCAGGTATGCTCCCTATGGTTTGTCATTTTGTTATTCGGATAGTCTCTTGAGTAGATGTCAGGGGACTATCCGAGTAACAAAATGACAAACCATAGGGAGCATACCTGCTATTTTCAAACTAACTAACATCTACTCAGAGGACTATCTGTGTAACAAAATAACAAACCATAGGGAGCATACCTGCTATTTTCAAAAGATGTGGACTAAACATGAAAAAAAGTGAAACCACAGGGACCATCCGGGCAATTAACTCTTATTTAAATTAATAAAGTAAATTATATTAAAAAAAGATCATCACCTCAAGAAATTAACAATATTAACTGAAAATTTTCATATTATAATTTTCATATTATAGCAGTGTTGTAACACAACCTAATTTTTGTTTTTGTTTGTTTTTTTTTTTTCGTAGTGTTGTAACACAACATAGTTTTTGTTTTTGTTTTTCGTTTTAAAGATATTGCAAATATGTATGATTATGAGCAAATAAAACGGGTAACAAAGTATAATACACAAAATCATGTATAGTGGTTAGAACATATGTTAAAGATTACGTGTTAATTCACTCTTAGAACACTAATGGAGTTCTTTCTCCACTACTAGAAATACTTCCTTTGATAAGACCCTAGTGGAGGTGACGAAACAAACTCACTTTGAGGAGGAGGTTACAAATGATAAGTATCTTTGGCGAAATGAGATTGAACGCGTCTCACTTGAGGCAAACGTCACAAATGATAAATTTTCTATGGGCGGAGAGTGAGATTGAACAATTTACTCTTTTAGATAAGTTTGATTTTTTTACAATGTTCAAGATATTTGGAGTTAGTGGCGAAGCTTGAGATTTCCGACTCAACAAAAAATTTCTAAGAAACGGGGGGTCGAAAACGTATATACCCAAAAAAAATTTATACGAAAACTACATACTCTCCACTGCTGAGCGAAAAGTACGGGGGCTCGGCCGCCCCCTCCCGCCCCCACTGCCCACTATCCTTCGCCCATGTTTGGAGTTAATAACCATTATGGTTTAAATCTTGATCGTTTCATAATCTTGATCACCGTCTTGTATTAAGGTTTTCATGTTAAAGTAACAAATAACTATCATCACTTTATTAGAATATGGGGTATAATTTACATTTCCACACCTTGTGAAAACAATCACGTATGTGTCACATCATTTCCATAAGTGTTCCACATATGGAAGGTGTGATGTTTCAATGGCTTATGTATTTTAAAACTTGAAACAACCACGTACGTGCCATGGGTTTGACACCTCACACTGAATAGCCTTAAGCATTTTAAAGCTTGAAACCAAAGCAAGTGGTAGTTGTTCAATGGATACCCACCATTGGAGTGTGTTGCCCATAAAAAAAAGAACAAAATGATGAAACAAAAGTTTATTTGAAGAATAAATAAAAACTATGGTTTGATTGATATCATTCATAAGTCGTATATTTAGTATATTGAGATGTATATTTAAATAGTTTCAAATGATTAATAGCCTAGGGGATGGTTTAAATGAAAACCACTTTTAACGTGAAAACTCGAAAACTAACTGAAAAAAGCCTAAAAAACACACCAAAATTTTTTTTTTCAATTTTTTTTATAAAAATCGCAGGTTTTTTTTATATAAAAAAAATTTCAAAAAAAAAAAAAAAAATTGTAGTACACATACACATGTGCACTACAAATTTTTTTTTTTAGTTTTTTTTATATATAAAATATGGCGAAAATTGTTATGCAAAAAAATTGGTTTGTTTTTTTGGCTTTTTTAATTAGTTTTCGAGTTTTCGCGATAAATAGTGGTTTTCATTTCAACCTTCCCCTAATAGCCTAATGATTAAGATTGTAGAATAACAATTAAACAAACAGCTAGTGATCACACGAAGAATAAATACACCTTGTTGGACTAGGACTCTAGGAGGACATGAAAGGGTAACCCTTGATGAGACTTGCTTAAGCGTGAGTTCCTTACTATAAAAAAAATAACACTAATGTCTAGAGGACTCGCTAACGTTTGGACATCCTAATGTCCGGACCTATGTACACCCGTAAAAGCAGAAACTTATTGTACAAAGGTCGTGAAACATACATCATGAGCATAAGTATCGTCAAAGGTTGTGGTACAACAAAGAGGTTGTACCGGCCTGTGTGTATCATATTTACATATTTTTCGTGTAACAATTAGAGTGAAAACCATTTTTCTCGCTATTTTTTCAAAAAGAAACCATAAGCCGAAGAATCTAAAAAATAATTGTTTAGTTTAAACTTTCAAAAAACTTTCAAATACCAGTGAGTACGTAAACCAAACCGTATACCATATGATATGTTATTATACATGACGTATCCCTAGATTAGTTTTAAAAATATTAACATAAATGCAGCGCCGTCTTTAAGAACTGTTAAAAAATTTTAGGCCTCTGGCGACAAAAAGAATTGGGCCCAAATCTGTGGTTAAGGATAAATGAATTAAAAAATAAACTTATGGTGGTGGAGCGAACATTTGAACTCGAAACCACTACATTATCTTAAGATGGTTTTTACCACTCCACCCACCAACATTTTTTTGCATGATAAAAGGATGTATATGCTAAGTATATAATTTAATATATATATATAAAAACTTATAAAAACCTTTTGGGCCCTTTGAAAATTTGGGACTCGAGCGGCACGGAATGGCCGGTCGGCCCTGCGTAAATGAAATAAAATAAAAGGGCCCGGATTATTTACACACTTCTTATATCTTATTTTCACACCCCCTATTGTATACGGGTCGTATAACATTATACCGCCCTTATAGAATGTTTTTTAATAGGAAAATGCGCAGTGAATGTTTTTTGATTTAATAGTATACGGCCCGTATAAAGTTATACGGCCCGTATACATGTGTATACGATCAGAAAAACGTATACGGCCGAATGGATTTATTTTGTGAGTTTTTTTCAAAGTTGTTGGTGTTACCACATGTATACGGGCCGTATAACTGTATACGGGCCGTATATAAGGTTGTTTTTTCCATTATCCCATTTTTTCCAATAAAAACACAATCATTCTAGGGTTTCTAAACTCTTCATTATCTTTAACAATGTCGATAAACGTTGATTGGAACACGCCGCTTAAATCGGAGCACAAGTAGAGTAACGTTACCGATTAGTCCGTTGAGGGAAACCTTAGCGATCGCAGAGGTCTTCGTGTTGGTTATTTATCGATTCTGCTAGTTATCGGCGGGGATGGGTACAGAAACCACCAAGGGTGATAATGGATTGGTTACAGAAACCACTAGCAGAAGAGTCTGGCACGTCTTCTATGATGATCCGAAACATTCCGAATAAATAGCAGAAGAACCCGACACGGCTTCTGCTAGTTATCATGTGGCATATGACACGTCGAAAGAAGCGCTTTTATCATGGTTACAGAAACCACCAAGGGTGATAATGGATTGGTTATAGAAACCACTAGCAGAAGAACCCGACACGTCTCCACAGTTTTTTTTTGCCTATTTTATAGTATTTTAGAGTTTTTTTTTTTTTTCGTATTTTAGGGTATTTTAGCGTATGTTGAAGGATAACGCAAACAAGTTCTCCACAGTTTGTTATTCAGATTTCTATTCGGTCATCTTTCCACACTAAAACACATGATAAGTTTAAACTTTGTATGGTGTGATTTGACCAGGAAAGGATTAGAGGTGATTTCTACTTTTAATAAGCTGTCACAGTTGTCAAATTCGTTGCTTGCATTCATATTGTTGAGACAACAACAGGTAAAGAACGGATTATTGGACTTCTTGTTCCAAATGCAGCTGTAGGATCCGTACTAAAAGGTCTCTCTAAAATATGCAACCGAGACCGCCTTGTTAATTTTAGTGAAGCAATGAAAATTGAATGTGCAAACCGTAACCGTTTTTTACTACTGAAACGGTGGCTATGGGAAATATAAACCGCTTACCTTAATCATGTCTTCCATGGAGTCACAGATCCGACAATAGGGCTCACGGATCTTATGCCCACCCGAGACCGAGGGGAGAGAGAGAGAGAGAGATAGAGATAGAAAGAATGTTTGGGTACTTCTTCTAATGACGCCTCATTAGCGCTTTAACTACCAAAAGAATGCATACACAAATAGTTCTAGTGGACGAAGCAAAGAGGACATGCTCAGCAACACTCTATATCAAGACATATCGGATTCGTTTACGAGGTTGGCGTAAACCCATGATTAAAAATGACTTAAAAGTCGGGGATGCTTGTATGTTTAAACTCAAGACATATCGGATTCGTTCACGGGGTATTGAAAATATTTGTTGAAATCGAAGAAAATAGTAAAAAAGATGAAATGAGGCGTGCTAACGCAAAAGAAATACTTACAATTAACCAACATACATTGATCGTGGATTTAACTTGCAACATACATCAAAGCTTCATGCAACCGAGACCGCCTTGTTAATTTTAATGAAGCAATGAAGACTGAATGTGCAAACCGCAACCGTTTTTTACTATGGGAACGGTGGCTATGGGAAATACAAACCACAATCATTTGTGACTATGGGAAACACAAGTTTACTTTTTGAGCTTGATGGATGTTCTTTATCTCAACGCTTCTCCTTACATAACTGATCTGGAATTGGAGAACCGTTGTATATTTGCTTACTGATCTAGAATTGGAGAACCGTTGTGTATCTGAATCAGATTCTCAAACAAACACTGCTAAAGATGAGTTGGTATTGAACCAAGAATATGAAGATCACGGTTCTCAAACAAACACTACTAAAGATGAGTTGGTATTGAACCAAGAACCGTTGTCACACCCCAACCGATGGTGGAAACATCGGGGCGCGACACTGAGCGAAACAGATTGTCCAGGAGAATCCATAACAACTATTAATTATAATATATTAAAGGTTCATGTCCCATACCACAAACATATAAAATAAAAAGAGTTATTACTGACGTTGTTCTCAAAGACAAATAATCCATTCCGACAACTCAGATTTTATTTAGTTTGTTTCTAGACTCTCCTAGCTTGATTCCATAGCGGCTAACAAGCAAAAGCACCCTAAATAACTGTCACTTACGTTAAAATAAAAGTCAATACACATAGTGTAAAGGTGAGCATACAAATTTAATAGTATAGTAGTAGCGAAAGCGGTTTACGCATAACCAGCATGGAACACGTTGTAATGCGAAGCAAGTAGGTTATCGACAATGAAATATACACAGACGTGACTGCGAGTTGTAGAATGCGCAACACATATCACCACTGTGACACGTGAAGAAAAGCCCTTAACAACCCCTGTCCACGACAGGTGCTGAGTCCTAACTATAGTACTATCGTTGCTAAGGTGTCAGGCAACAATCACTGTGTAAACATATGTAGGATCGTTTTCTGACCCGAACGAGTCGATCAGAAGAGTTTTTCTCAATACGAAAGGCGGAAACAAACGTATCGAGTTCAATTCAGCTAGAATATCACTTTAAACTGTCTTTAGATTGATTTGACAAAGATTTATAGTGAGTAGACACTTCGGCAGCACTTCGGCTCTCAAACCGGAATCTTAGAACTACTTCAAACGAAATCAGCAAACACATATATATAGGCAAGATGATTCCGCTTGAACATGCTCAAACGAAATCACATTTCAAGCGGAATTAGTAATTTCGTTTGAAATGATCTTGTTGATTTCGTGCGGAATTACAAATGTTAATTCCGTGCTAAATTACCTCATAACCTAATTTTGACATTTTCTTCGTATAATGTGCCCTGATCTATCTACAAATATACAAGACTCGATACAAGACGAAGTCGACAGACGTATGCACCAACAGACTCCCCCTAGAATGTTGACGAGTCTTAAGTGTCGAGTCTTCAACATCTTCAGTCTTTATCAGTCTTCTCGACCTCTTCTGAAGTATCTAACAATGTAAAGAATCCTCCATCTTTCTCTTCTCTTTATCAACTTATCTCCCCCTCGGATGTTGATCTAATCTTCAATTCCAGAATCACAATCTGGCTCTTGAGTCTTCTAATTCTCTTGATCAGATCTCTTGATTCCTTAAGTTCGTCAGCATCAGCAGTTCCAGGATCGTAACCTGGCCTACCTGCACAAACTCTACCTCACAATAAATTTCACAATTTTAACATTTGACAAATTTAGAAATTATCATTTGCAGATATTAATCTCAAAAATGATTTAACATTTAAAACGTTTCTGATGACCACTTGTGAATAAGATATCATTTTTCTTTTCAAACACACTCTCCCAACCCAGTTGTCATCATGTTTAGCACTTGGAATTTTGAAAATCAGCTCTTCAATATCAGTTGTCGAAAATCTTTTTGTATTTTTCAAAATTTATGCTAAAACACTCCGAAAATCTTTTTGGAATTTTTTAATGTAGAATGAAATGCAATAAAGAAATATTTACAGACAATATTTTTGTGAGTTTGTGTAAAAGGATCATATCAGTTTATGAGACAAATCACCAACACCATTAAGCTTTAAACATATTCAGTTCTAAACAATTCACCTAGATTGTCAGTATACTGATCCACTTAATTTTTTACACAAATTTCAACTGTTTCGAGATACGAGATTAGTGTATTAGAGACTTAAACTTATTCGCGTGTCCCACCTCAGAATATACTCTCGTATCCAGATCCCAATATCCAGTCTTATAGGTGAGTATACCACAGATGATATCTGTAAGGGGTTAATTGCGAGGGCCGTGAGAGCTCAGGCTATTGCATCCGCAAAATCAGAGAGATGACGGCTTCGACTTTTGGTGTGTTCCCTTTAGAGAATCTTTTCTTCAACAGCACATGATTAGCATTTTGCAATGTTTCATCATTTTTTTGTACTGAGGGCGATGCTATATTTCAAGCAAGTAGAAAGTATTATACGGGGACTAGGCCATTGCTTCCGCAAAATAAGAAGTCCCGGGATAATACCCCAGATATCACTGAGTATAAAGACCTAGTATCTCAGAAAGAGGGACCTTTCAAACAAGATTTCGGGGGTTACCCATATATCCGAGAGATGTTCCCCACGATATAAGCAAGTTTGAAATTTAGGTTTATATCTCGACACAATCTACTAAATGTGCAAAAACCTACTGGCACATCATCAGTGAGACCGTTTATCACTTTTTAACTTTCCATTTCTTTAGCATGCTGTGATCGTCCACTGATGTACTATCATTTCCTCTTTTCTCAACAAGACTCATTTTTTATTTTTATCATGTTTTGGTTTTTTCAAATTTTCTAATGTTTTTGGATTTTCTGAAAATTCTTACTCCCCCTAAAATTCAAACACATTTAAAAGAAATTTGAAAACAAACTGTACAAGTAACGTGACAACTGTTGTGAATTGCTTCAAATCGCCATCCACTTCGCATAAACAATCAGAACTCCCCCTCTCAACAAACTATTTTCCCATTATGATTTCAAAACACTTAAGTTTGTTTTAATCAAATGGTTTTTTCCAGAAAATAAGATTTGTTGATTTCATAAAACCACTTGTAGGTTAGGGGTTTCATTCATCACTTTGTTCTCTCAACCACTTGAAAAATATAATAGTTTAAAGATCAATCAAAATCACCACTTGTATAAAATCAAGTACAACTTAATGTCCCTGATTTACCACTTGTAAAAACAAACCAAATACCACTTGTAAATCGAAATATCACATAAAGTGAATTTCTCAAGAAAGATGCCGATACCTGCTCCACACTTACCAACCTGGGAGCTCCGGCAAGTCATACTTTTCACTCATCATAATATGTTCCATCCCAGTCACAAACCTGGGATGTCACAGTTTTACCTGGTTTCTTCAATTTCTTCTCATAAAATTCCTTTACCCCTTTGGCCTTCCCATCAACCATTTTTCCAAAAATATGTTGAACTTTGGGACTAAAAACTTTTTCAACATCAAATTCTTTCTTTTCTGAGAAAAATTGATTTGAAATCTCAATTTTACCAACCTTTTGTTTAAAATTCTCAGCCCTCAATGGTGAAAAATTAACATCATCCATTGGCGGTACTGATGTTTCCAATTTTAACTCAACATTTGGCTCCTCTGACTTTGTGGAATCAGATTCATCACCTGAAAATAGCTCCTCTGATTTTGACGAATCAGAATCATTGCTAGAACTATCATCAGATTTCTTAACAACCCACTTTTGGTTATCAAGATTTGCTTTTCTCTTGTAAAACCTCTTTGAACATTTACCAACCTCAAATTTTGAATTTTTGAAAACTTTGAATTGTTCAGTTGGTGATTCATTTTCAACAATCTTTTCTTTTTGTTTAAGAAACACTCCCTATTTTGTTTGTATTACCTTAGAACAATTTCTGGCAATATGACAAACTGTTTTGCATTTAAAACAGGTTCTCGTTTCTTTCCTTTGAGCAATTTCCTTCTTCATTTCCTCTTGCTTCTTAGCAAGGAATTCTTTGTTCAATTGATTCCTGAACAACTTCTCCTTTTCTTCTTCAGTTGATGTTCCTGAAACAAACACAGTTTTTGGTTTATAAATTTTCTCATTTTTATGATTTTTCAGTGGAATAAAACCAAGACCTTTTATTTTGAAATTACCGTTATGGTTTGGTTTCTTTTGAAAACCTGAACCAGAATTGTAACCCTTTTCTTGTTTTCTCTTTGTTGAACTCTTGAGGTGTACTTTTTAGGTTTTTCAGAAAGATTTACATCTTTTATTTCAGAAATATTAATTTCTGTTAGTTTGAAAACCTTTTTAATCATTTCAGGTTTAACACCTCTTATTGGAAATTCTTCATCAGAATATAATTTGTCAGAATCATTCAAAGTATATGCCACTTTGATTGGTTCGTCATTCAAATTAGATTTTGATAACAAAAATTCTTTATTATAAACCCGTTTATCCTTTTTGACTGTTGGAATTGACTTGTCAGACTTTGACTCTGAATTTGACTCCGACTTTGACTCCTCGGTTTCATCATTATCCAATACTTGATCGACCACTTTCTTTATTAATTCAGACTCATGATCAGTGTCAGACGATGTGAAAATGACATCGATGTTATCTGGCAAATTTTCTGAAGACTCAGACTCCCACTGTAAATTGGTTGCCTTTTTGACTCTTTCTGAATTTGGATTTCGTGGAGAATATCCATTTTCAAGTGGGGGTGGACACTTTGTATAACTGGCACTTTGTTTCTTACCAGAAATCTTCACTTCAGTATCCTTTTTCTTTTCAGAACTCTTGTTTTCAGATACTTCATCTTCATCAAATGCCTTCATGCCTTCAACAGTTGCATAAACCCTGTCAATAACATAAGAAGTACATGAGTAACTTTTTAACAATCTATTAACTCTTTCTGTTTCAATTCTTTGTGTTTCCAGTTTTTGTTCCAGCACAGCACACTTCTCAATGTAACTGTTAACACTTTTCTGCTTTGTCATGAAAGCTCCTTGTAGTGTTTTCATGGCTGTTGCTTGTTCACTGCTTGATTGATTGTACTGATTCATTGCTTTGTTAAGAACATCATAGGATTCTTTCAATCTGTTCATGTTATGAATCAAAGTACTATTTTGCTTTTTCACTGCTTCACAGTTTTCACATTTCACCAGAATCTTTTGTGCATCAGCTTCTGCATCCACTTTGAAAACTGGAATGTTTTTGAGCTTTTTCCTTATCACTGGAACTTCTTCATCATCACTGCTGACAGGTTTTTTTAACTTTCTTCTTTTTCTTTTTAGCTTTTTCATCATCACTGTCAAACTCTTCCATCATTTTCAAATGCTTTTCCATTCTCTTTGCATAATAATCATCATCATTATCACTATCTTCAGCAACTCGAACAACAAAAGCTTTGTGATTTGGAGTTTTGTTAGGATCATAATCATCCCAACTGAAATTTGCCCAGCTAAACCCTTCTGGTAATTTTTCATCATCTTGATTTATCATACATTCTTTACTATCAGCTGTGACATATTTGTCCCAACTAAAATCTTTCGATGATTTCTTATCTTCTTGATTCACCATACATGCTCTCTTTGATGATTCTTCAATTGCCTTTCTAGCATGTGCAGTTTGTGGTTCTTGTTGTTGAGCAACTTGATGATAAATTGCTTTCCGATAGTAATCATTGTTGTTGAACGGATTTTGAGCTCCACTTGCTTCGCGATTTGTGCACTCCCTCTTGAAGTGTCCTTTTTCCCTGCAACGAAAACAAGTAACTTTAGATTTATCAAAACCCAAAGTAGAAACATTTGCATCACGGAAATCATCTCTTCCCGTAATTTGTTTAAACTTTTCAGCTCTTCTCAAAACACTCGCTAAACACCATTTTATATCCATCAATTCCATCTCCTCAGCATCAATCTGATCGTAATCCTCTTTTGTCAGCATTGGATTCCCGATCTTTCCTGCTACAAGACTTCCATATGATTCCAGCACAGTTCCCAACAAAGACATGTGACTTTTTGCAATCTCTTTCGAAAAATATTGATCATTTTCAAGATTTAACACAATGTTGCATTGAAGCTTCTTTCCATTCTTGGTTGTTGAAAAGTTTGGATCATATGATGGATATGAAGAAAATTCAGTTTTGCTGTTTGATCCTTTAGATGACCCTCCTGACGAACTTTTAACATTGAATGCAGTTTCAACTTTCGGTGACATGTTGGTCTTATCACTGATACCTCCTTTGTAATAAAGACCGATATCTTGTTCACCATCAAAATCTTTCATTCTAGAGATCTTTCTTTGCTCCATCTCTTGAGCTTCAAGTTTTTCAATGAATTTATTCAGTGTTAAATTTCCAAAGTCTTTCTTATTTCTCAACATCATCAAATACGTGCACCAAGTTTCATGTGGCAATGCATCAGCCAACTTTTCTACCAACTCTTCATTATCTTTATTGATACTCACTCTCTTCATTTGGACTAACAAATTGCAATATCTTTCGATGATCTGCTTTGTGCTTTCAGTTCTCAAACCACGAAATAGATCGAATTCTTTCTTCAAAAGTGACTTTTTGTTCTTAATCATCTCTTTACTTCCAACAAACTTTGATTTTAAAGCTCTCCAAATAGAATATGCACTTCCAGTGTGTTGCAGTAAAACCAAGATATCTTCCTTCACAGCTTGATGCAATAGACTAATCATCATCTTTTCATTTTTGTATTTCTTTCTATCATCAGCACTTAGATCTTTAATAGCAATCTCCTCTTCCTCATCATTTAAAGGTCTAACATATTTCGTTTCCACGCATTCCCAAGCATCCAAGTAATTTGCTTGTACCCAATTTTCAAATCGTTCTTCCCATCCTTTATACTCCTCGATATTCATAAGTTTAGGCGGTTTTTGCATGGTGCCCGTTTCATTTTCCATAGTCAAATTCTGAGTAACAGATGCCGGAGTAGTCGGAGTAGTAGCAAATGCGTTATAAAATTCCTCTTCCATGTTTTGGTAACAAGTTTCACAAAAATCAGAATGTTCAAACGGAATTAACTTTCACGCGAAATAACCTTTTGATACGAAATAACCTTCTTCAAACGAAATCAATCACTTTCAAACGAAATCCCTTTGGAGCGGAATACCCTTTCAAACGAAATAACTGATTTCGTGTGAACTAACACCTTTTCAAACGGAATACCTGATTTCGTGTGAAATATTCAAACGGAATACCAGATTGGTGCGAAATAGTGCTTTCAAACGGAATCACTCAAACAGAATACCGATTTCGAGCAAAATAAGAGTCTTATTCCGTGTGAAATAATGCTGACGTCATCATCTCGAGAATGTTTTTCAAATGAAATTACAAATTTTATCAATTTTAGATTGAATTAAGTTCCAATATTTTCAAGGGTTTGTTAAAACACTGTTTCGCTCAATATGTGAGAAAAATTAGCCAATTTTAACCGTGAAAATTTGTTTATTTTGAAAAAGAAGGTGTAGAAATCAGAAATTGCAGCTGGATTGGTATGAACTCTTCCTCCTGAGCTCTGATACCACTTGTAGGATCGTTTTCTGACCCGAACGAGTCGATCAGAAGAGTTTTTCTCAATACGAAAGGCGGAAACAAACGTATCGAGTTCAATTCAGCTAGAATATCACTTTAAACTGTCTTTAGATTGATTTGACAAAGATTTATAGCGAGTAGACACTTCGGCAGCACTTCGGCTCTCAAACCGGAATCTTAGAACTACTTCAAACGAAATCAGCAAACACATATATATAGGCAAGATGATTCCGCTTGAACATGCTCAAACGAAATCACATTTCAAGCGGAATTACAAATGTTAATTCCGTGCGAAATTATCTCATAACCTAATTTTGACATTTTCTTCGTATAATGTGCCCTGATCTATCTACAAATATACAAGACTCGATACAAGATGAAGTCGACAGACGTATGCACCAACAACATAACATACAAGCATTCATCGAATAACATGCATAGCGGTTAGCGTATAAAATGTGTTTGCGTTGTGTGATCGATGTGATTTGTTATAGGTAACGTATGTAACACCCAAAAGTGCTTAAAGAAAAAAGGGATCGAGTATACTCACAGGTCGTGTTTAATGAGTAAACACAGTCTTGGATTGAAGGGAGCGCTGAGAGATTAGCCTGAACACAGTGCGACAGTATAAGCGTTGATCGGTGCGTAAAACGGGGTAAGTGGAACAAGTGATGGATAGTCATCCGATCGGATGACCTTCCGGACGGATGGGCATTCGGGTGGATGGCCATTCGCTCGGAGGGTTGTCCGTTTGGGATGGTTGTGTTTGTGTATGATGGGACTTTGAAGTTTTCGTTGTAGCATTTTATAAAACACGAAGTGTTTCTACTAATCAGGTCATCCGGCCGGATGGTCATCCGGGCAGATGGCTGTTCGGTAGGATGACAGTTCATTGAAACTGATCTTCCTTGAAGTGTTGTGAAAATTGTTAAGTGTTGGAAGATAATCACAAGTCATCCGTCTGGATTGTCGTTCGATCGGATGGCAGTCCGATCGGATGACAATCCGTTCAGCGATCTGTTCGTTTTGAAATCTGATAAATTTTGCTAAGTTTAGAGAGTTTTGCATTTGGACCGAGATGGTATGACTTCATGTCAAACAATGGAAGCCCCATCATGTCCAAGTCATCCGATCGGATGGGAATCACCCCGTCCGACCAGTTAACTATTCTTGATGGAACTTCATATTCAACCCGTTAAGTTGGTCATCTCATAGATAGAAATCAGCTCTCAGACTGACACTTCACTAGAGAATGAGTAGAAGGCCTGAACGAGCTTCGTTTCTATCGGTTTTATGTGAAAAGTTGAGAATGTTGAAGAAAAGTTTGAATCTAGTTGAAATTGTTTAAATTATGACAAAAATCATTGTTTAAACATGTTGAAATCACTTAGATCTAAGTTATTCTTGGTGAGATGATGTCACACTTCAATGTTCATAAGAAGTCCATGATGACATCACCCTTGAACACCCAAAATCAGTAGATTTCATGGTGAAATGATGAGATTTGTTGGTGAAATCGATGAAGAAGTGTGTGTAGATGATAGAAGTACAAGATTTGAGAGAAAAACTTACAAGAATCGCGAGGAATCGAGAGAAAATAGGCCAAAAGTGTGCTGGTCGAACGAGAGCTGTCACATCACATGAACAGTGATGTGACAGGTGATATTTATAGGTGAGAGGGTGAGAAAGGCGGTGCAGGTGAAAGGTCGGAGGGCCTTCCGATCGGATGGCCATCCGATCTGATTCGATCGAATGGTCATTCGATCGAAGGGCTTCAGCGAGTTGGTTTTCGACTTTTCGTTTCGTGCGTTGATCATTGCGATGTGTTGCAATTTAGCGATGCGCTAGTATTAAACAATAGTTACACAAATAACCTAACTCCTAAATAACATACAAATAAACCTTAAATTTCAAGTTCGCGATGAGATTGCGTTGTGATAGGGTTGTGAATGCGTTTGCGAATAATCACCACAAAACAAAAGTAATCATGCACAAGTAACACATAATGGCACACACACGTAAAACAATATCCATAACCTGTAATTCGAGTTGCGATGCGATGGCGATGTGATAGCGTTAGCGTTTAACTACGTTTATTGCATCATAACTCCACATAATACAACTAAGTTAACATAAATTTAAGTGTCGATTAACGAGTTGGGAAGTACAAGTAATAATTAAGCAAGGAATGACAGATTGCATTAGCAATCTTTTCTTCCTTTGACTTTAACTTTAACTTGTACTTTGACTTTGACTTCACAAAGTCGGGTTGTTACAGCCTCCCCTACTTTAGGGAATTTCATCCCGAAATTAAGGCGCAGGCATAACGAAAAGCTGTGGATACTTAGTCTTCATGTCACTCTCGAGTTCCCAGGTGAACTCGGCATCGCGTTTGCCTTCCCAGTGAACCTTCACAATGGGAATGCGTGAGCATCGGAGTTTCTTGGTTTCTCGATCCATGATCTCGACTGGATTTTCCACGAAGTGTAATGTTTCGTCCACTTGTAGATCCTCAAGTGGTACTTGTAAATCCTGCTCGGCTAGACACTTTCTGAGGTTCGAGACGTGGAAAGTCGGGTGGATGTTGCTAAGTTTCTCCGGTAGTTCGAGTCTGTAGGCCACTTTGCCAATCCTTTCCAGGATCTTAAAGGGTCCAACATATCGAGGCGCGAGCTTTCCTTTCTTGCCGAATCTGATCACCCCCTTCCAAGGTGAAACCTTTAGGAATACGTGATCGCCAACGTCAAATTCAAGGGGCTTGCGGTGTCAATCGGCCTTACTCTTTTGACGACTCCGAGCTTTCAGGAGATTGTCTCGAATTTGGAGGATTTTGTTAGTCGTTTCTTGTAGTAACTCAGGACCGGTAATTTGCCCATCCCCGATCTCGTGCCATACAATAGGCGATCGACATTTTCTTCCATATAATGCCTCAAATGGTGCCATTTGAATGCTAGAGTAATAACTGTTATTGTACAAGAATTCGACTAAAGGTAAGTGCGCGTCCCAATTACCACCGAAATCTATGACACACGAGCAAAGCATGTCTTCAAGGGTACGAATCGTTCGTTCAGTCTGACCGTCGGTTTGGGGATGGAAAGCGGTACTTAGATTAAGAGCAGTACCAAGAGCAGATTGAAACGTTTCCCACAGGCACGAGGTAAACCGACCATCGCGATCAAAGATGATATCACGAGGCGCCCCGTGTCGACAAATGATTTCATCGGTGTAGATCCATGCTAATCTTTCTACCTTAAAGTCTTCTCGTATTGGCAGAAAGTGAGTAGATTTCGTAAGACGATCAACGATAACCCAAATGCTATCGTGACCTGATGGCGTGCGCGGAAGTTTCGTTATGAAAACCATGGCTATACTCTCCCATTTCCACGTAGGGATCTCGGGTTGCACAAGTAAGCCAGAGGGGCGTTGATGCTCAGCCTTGACATTCGAATAAGTCAGGCACTTTGATACATAGATAGCGCAGGTCCTGGTACATCTTATCGGCACCGGGATGAATAGAATATCGAGACTTGTGGGCTTCGTTGTCACACCCCGATAGTTCCACGTATTACCGGTGGGCCCGGTGGGGGGTATCGTGACGTAGTTGATATCATCATGGTCAATAATCACAGTTTAATGCACAGCGGAAGTCTAAAAGTAAATTATTACAAACCGAGTTGAAAGTACAATAAAATATTATACAACGGGTTGTAAGATGGATCCACAGGAGGATCTAAAACATAAAGAAATATTGTTCAACAGATTTAAGCATCAAAAGCTTGCAAGACTCTTTATTTGACACTCGGAGTAGCCAGCCCATTACGTGTAGTACCTGCACTTAATCTTTTTGAAAAATACGTCAGTTTACACTGGTAAATACAATTAACTGACTCTTTTTTAAAAGTGTTTATAAAAATTGATTTAAATGCACAAGGCATAAATATTCTTTATAACTTGGGACAATTATTTAAAAATAATCTTGTATACAGTTTTACATGTTTGTCGTCCATTTAGGACCCGGTTAGAAGAGCCAGTTAAGATTAATACCCACACCACTTGGTACAATACCCACAAGAAGTTTCCTTACGTGTGGGGTACCTTTTTACATACGCAACTGTCAGGTGTATGCCTACACCCCGTACTTAAGTCGTGGCCATTTCTAATGAATGAGCCGAGGATATCCAGGACATGGTCATTAACCCCCCAAAGGCATTGCATCAAACAAGACAGATTAAAACGGGTTATGCATCTTTTTAATCACATTCCGATTGTACGACTTCATACCCGACTAAGCGGTATTATTATAATACCGTATCCCAAGCCCGTATAATGGAAAATAAGTTAAAAGTATTTGCCTGAGCAAAATTATAAATTTAATCCCAGCCGTATTTCAATCAGCAAGTACAAATAGCTTTTACTAGGCTCCTAATCTGGAACGAAGGTTTTTAATAACCTATTAGATTCCTAACGGGTCATATTTAAGTCTTAACTTAGACCGGTTAGTTTTACCGAACACAATATATAAAATCAGTAGAAAAAGGTTTGACATGTAAAGGATGTGTAAAACTCATTTTATTAGCAAAAAGGGCATAACCGTCAACTACCGAGTCAATGCAAGAACCCTATGTTATGATCAGTTTAAAATTTAACAAAAATTTCCAAAAATCCCTAAATATTATATCTTAACAGCGGGTAGAAATTTTGGTGTCAAAATTTGGGTTTAAATAGGTTTTATGCCAAAAATGCCATTTAATTAATAAAAAGCTTTCAATTTACGATATCGAGCGTAACTCCTATTTTAGACCACAATCTGATGTCAAACTTTTAGGACATATTTAAATATCAGTAATAAAGGTTTTTGTCCACTCACATTTTCAAAAATCTCGTTTTAATATAAAAAGGGCATTATGGTCAACATTTAAGCATTTAACGGAAACATGCAAATGATTCAGATTATTAAGGAACTGACGTGACCGTGTCGTCCCGATCAGTCAAAAACCCAATTAAACCTAGGTAGCTAGGGTAAGTCGGGTATCGAATCCACGAAGAGCAGGTGGTCAGTATTGCACGACCCGTTCGATTAGTTAGACTATTTACAAATAATGTACAAGATGATTATGAAGATTGCTATTTTTATTTATTTGTTTGGTTTGTAAAATAAATCAGAATGAACCGACAAATTGATGTTATCGAAAACAATGATTTATTAACTAAACTTGTAAACTAAACTACTTAATTGAAAACAAGAATTAAGAATACGGATCACACCCGGTTTCGGTAATTGTAAATCCTAGGGTTCCTACATGTTTTAATTCAACTCAATTGCATACGATTAGCGGATTTAGTGTACCGTGACTTAGGTGCCAATAACTATCAACGTCCCGAAGAACGGACAAGAATGCACTTTGTAATCAACACAAGTAAATCCTAACCACGACAACGCATAACTACATATAACCATTTCGCAAAGTCATAACTTTTAACATCGTTCGACAATTTACGAATACGAAACAAATGTAAACTATTGTCAATGGTTTCAAAAATCAATACAAGTTGTCACAAAGTCGAATCAAAGAACAAATACATAAACCCTAGAAAATACAACTACCTACACCGGGGTGAAACCGAAGAGACTAGCCACGCATCACCTTCAAAGCAATTATCATATTTTGTTTTTGTGCTTCTCGATCCCTCTGCAAAGCAGCCAAGGGCTGTTACTTGTGCGACCTCCTGTTCGAACTCGTTACCGTCCCCCCAAAAAATGTGATGATGGCTGCCCAATTATTCGATTGATGATGTTGGGCTGATTTGTTATAAGAGCCCAAATGTAATTATAATGGGCTGCCACCAAATCGAGTGTATGTAGACCCACAAAAATCATTGATGGCTGCTCATATTTGTTCCCCCCAAATCGATGATGATTATGATGATAGAATGTGATTTTTTAGAGCCCAATATATATTAATGTTGGCTGCCTAAAATCGATGGGTATAATCCCCCAAAGTTGAGTGATCCAAAATAATATTATATGGCTGCCACTTTGTCCAAGGAGATAAAAAAAACAATGATGATGTTGGTTCTTGTCCTCACATGAATCCATGAATTCGTCCAGCAGCCATCAAAATTCAATCCACATGTGCCTTTCCTTTTATCTTTCATGATGTGATTTCCTTTTTTTAATAATGATAATGTTTTATTCTAGAGAAAATTGTGCCCTCCAAGTCTCATAATATGCATATGTTGGTTGCATCCAATCCTTTCTCTAACCCAGTTAACTTCACTGAATTAAATGATTAACCTGAAAAACCATAAACTCTCGTAGTTATCACATTCATGTCATATAATCACTTGAAACACACTCAAATACGTAATATAAGACACGTTAACACTCCTGTTTCACACTCTCCATCACATCCCCACACTTGTCGTTTGCTTGCCCTCAAGCAAATCTGTCTTTCACTTTCACGAGGGTCGAACGAGAAACACACTTCCCATTCCCGAGACAAAGGTTAAGGTCTAATGTCATACCCGGTTCAAACTTTTTACAATTTACAAAATATTTAACGAAAAAGTGAATAATCCCATATAAATGGTTATGCAAGATTAACCCGCCCGTAAAACTAACAAGTCATGCACATCCCTCACAATGTTCTCTCCACTCGGTTTAAAATTGGCTAAGAGTTGATGCATTAGCGCTTTTGAAATAATCACTCAAACCGATTAGAATACGTACCCGCATAGGCTTGCAACTCAATCATTCTCCACCACCGAACACGAATACTAAGAACAAGTCATAAGGTCTTTGGAGGGTTGTAACGGGGCTAGGTTAAGGGTATGGAATAGGAATTTTTTTTTAAGTGGCTAAGGTGATGAAAAATTCGATTTTTATTACAAACGACTACTCTAAACAAAACTAAACTAAACTACAAACATCATATACAAGGCAACAACTTTAGCCTTTTATTCAACAAACTAAAACACATATTTTTGTATTTTTCTCAACAACTTTTTTTTTTCGTAACATTTTCTGATTTTTTTCTCTTTTTTTTTTCAATAAATAAATAAATCACAACTATACGAACATATACTCCTACAATCGAATTTTCATCACACGGGCTTAAAAAGAAAAGGTTTACGGTTATGGGCTAATTGGGTTGGTCAAATGAAAGGTTTAGGCTCAAAGTGGGCGACTAGGGGATTTATTTGGGTAAAGGTAAGCAAATGGTGTAAAAGAAAAAGGTTTACCTAATGCCTTAATCATTCTCGTGCTTGTATTCGGTCTATGGTCTCAAACGTATCAAAAGATGCAAGTTCTACAATACATGACTAATGGTCCACTCAAACAAAGAAACATATATATGTAATTCTATTATGTAAAAGTGGCTCAAAACCTCACATATATAAAGGGTATGGTATGTGACATGCATGATGTACTAGTTTCTTAGGCGAATTATTCCCAAATAACCACCCGCTAAATACCCGTTATGCTTATTAATTTGAACTTGACCATGACAAAATACCAAATGAGTTGTGCCATCCCTCGTTAACTTAGTTACTTGTGCTTTTTAGATTGCTTCAAACAAAGACATTTTGAAAAATTTTTGAAAATTTTTCCCCCATCCCCACACTTGAGGTCAACATTGTCCTCAATGTGTAGTGTTTAAATGAACGGGTCAAAAATCGAAAAACTTTTACTACTCCCCCATCCCCACACTTGAGGTACGCATTGTCCTTAATGTGTAAGAACTAGAGTTTTAAAACGCACAAGGGATGTGACACGGCTAACCTCCCCAAAATTTCACCCCGGAAAATAAAATATAATTTACAATCCACTTATTTGCTAACTAAAAATCAAAAGTAAAAAGGGAACGTATGCACCTGATTTTTGGAGCTCATTCCTCGTGTGCTTTTCTTCTCTTCAAGAAAGCGGTCGTCCCACGAACATAATGTACCTACAAATCTTAACCCTTGTGTAGAAGCATGCTTCTCACAACCATCAAAATTTATTAGCTACCTAGTTCTACCACTTTTATGAAAATATTACCAAGTCATACATTAATTTACTTTGATTTATGTGGAAAAAATAATTTACAACAATAACAAGCCTAACTCACTTTCGTAGGAATCACGGTTGCATTTGGCGTATGCAACAAGCCCTTTTAAACCTCCCGATAGCTCGGGAGGACGAGAGGTCTCGTGAGGGTTATATAGGGAACACACCCACAAAGTTCATTTAACTAAGAAAAGAAAAAATAAAAATAAAAATAAAACGAATAATAGTACAAACTCTACAACAATTATACCTGATTTGCCTCTCATGGTGGTCGAAGTGCACATTTTCCTACCGAGTTGCCTACATACGCTCGGTGTTTGGCATGCCGGATCCATTCTCCTTTTATTTTGCTCGGCATTCATATTGTACAACTTTGGGGTCGCTTCTTACTAAACTGTCCTATGTCTTGCAACTCCACCCTTCGAATCCTTATACCCGAACCCGCATCCGCAACTTTTTTGGTTGGAGTGATAAGTATGGGAGAAGGATGGATATGAACGTGGGCATCTTTCGGATCCGACTCGTCTCGCGGTGTGATGTCTTCCGCTCGGTTCAAACATTAATTTTCTTGCTCGGCAAGATCGATAACCTCTTCCACCACATCACCATCTACTATTGTACCATTGGCCTTAACCTCTTGGTCTCGTTTAAGTTGGGCTAATTCCTCCGCTAATTGACCCACTTGCACCACAAATGCTTCATGGGCTTTATCTCTCACTTCATTCTCTTTCTTCATATCTTTGATATCTTGGTGATATTCTTTCACCATGTTCATGAGAGCATCAAGCTTGGAATGCATCGAATCTTGTGGTTTCTCGTATACCGGTTGAGGGTATTCATTATAATAATCACCATACTCCTCCTCCCGGTAACTTGAGAAATATGGTGATTTGGGTTCATAGTAATATTCTTGATAATGTGGTGGTGGCTTGTAACCGGACTTTATTTTTCCTTTCCAAAACACTGGATCTTTCCAAAACACTGGACAATCTTCATGTATGTGAACTTTTCCACAACAAGGACATGACTGATAAGCGTCATTTTCTTGCTCTGGTGGTGGAGGTCTAATGTATGGAGAATGTGAGGATGGACCATTGAAATCTTCATAATCCGCCCTCCTATATTCAAACAATCCGCTAATGTAGTCTTCCCGTTCCTTGTTGGCTTGAACTTTTTCGTAGAAAACAGAGCAATCCTCTAAATAGTGCTCTCCGCTTCCGCAACACTCACACGGATCATCATCTACCCAATTCATATTGAAATATGGTACCTGCAAAACATGTACCTGCACAAACAAGCTCGACCACCCAAAGTAAAATCACAAAAATACAAGAAAGAAAAACTAAACTAAAATCGAACAAGCAATGAAATACTAAGCGCACTAGCTCCCCGACAACGGCGCCATTTTGACGTGACCGTGTCGTCCCGATCAGTCAAAAACCCAATTAAACCTAGGTAGCTAGGGTAAGTCGGGTATCGAATCCACGAAGAGCAGGTTGTCAGTATTGCACGACCCGTTCGATTAGTTAGACTATTTACAAATAATGTACAAGATGATTATGAAGATTGCTATTTTTATTTATTTGTTTGGTTTGTAAAATAAATCGGAATGAACCGACAAATTGATGTTATCGAAAACAATGATTTATTAACTAAACTTGTAAACTAAACTACTTAATTGAAAACAAGAATTAAGAATACGGATCACACCCGGTTTCGGTAATTGTAAATCCTAGGGTTCCTACATGTTTTAATTCAACTCAATTGCATACGATTAGCGGATTTAGTGTACTGTGACTTAGGTGCCAATAACTATCAACGTCCCGAAGAACGGACAAGAATGCACTTTGTAATCAACACAAGTAAATCCTAACCACGACAACGCATAACTACATATAACCATTTCGCAAAGTCATAACTTTTAACATCGTTCGACAATTTACGAATACGAAACAAATGTAAACTATTGTCAATGGTTTCAAAAATCAATACAAGTTGTCACAAAGTCGAATCAAAGAACAAATACATAAACCCTAGAAAATACAACTACCTACACCGGGGTGAAACCGAAGAGACTAGCCACGCATCACCTTCAAAGCAATTATCATATTTTGTTTTTGTGCTTCTCGATCCCTCTGCAAAGCAGCCAAGGGCTGTTACTTGTGCGACCTCCTGTTCGAACTCGTTACCGTCCCCCCAAAAAATGTGATGATGGCTGCCCAATTATTCGATTGATGATGTTGGGCTGATTTGTTATAAGAGCCCAAATGTAATTATAATGGGCTGCCACCAAATCGAGTTTATGTAGACCCACAAAAATAATTGATGGCTGCTTATATTTGTTCCCCCCAAATCGATGATGATTATGATGATAGAATGTGATTTTTTAGAGCCCAATATATATTAATGTTGGCTGCCTAAAATCGATGGGTATAATCCCCCAAAGTTGAGTGATCCAAAATAATATTATATGGCTGCCACTTTGTCCAAGGAGATAAAAAAAAAACAATGATGATGTTGGTTCTTGTCCTCTCATAAATCCAAGAATTCGTCCAGCAGCCATCAAAATTCAATCCACATGTATCTTTCCTTTTATCTTTCATGATGTGATTTCCTTTTTTTAATAATGATAATGTTTTATTCTAGAGAAAATTGTGCCCTCCAAGTCTCATAATATGCATATGTTGGTTGCATCCAATCCTTTCTCTAACCCAGTTAACTTCACTGAATTAAATGATTAACCTGAAAAACCATAAACTCTCGTAGTTATCATATTCATGTCATATAATCACTTGAAACACACTCAAATACGTAATATAACACACGTTAACACTCGGGTTTCACACTCTCCATCACATCCCCACACTTGTCGTTTGCTTGCCCTCAAGCAAATCTGTCTTTCACTTTCACGTGGGTCGAACGAGAAACACACTTCCCATTCCCGAGACAAAGGTTAAGGTCTAATGTCATACCCGGTTCAAACTTTTTACAATTTACAAAATATTTAACGAAAAAGTGAATAATCCCATATAAATGGTTATGCAAGATTAACCCGCCCGTAAAACTAACAAGTCATGCACATCCCTCACAATGTTCTCTCCACTCGGTTTAAAATTGGCTAAGAGTTGATGCATTAGCGCTTTTGAAATAATCACTCAAACCGATTAGAACACGTACCCGCATAGGCTTGCAACTCAATCATTCTCCACCACCGAACATGAATACTAAGAACAAGTCATAAGGTCTTTGGAGGGTTGTAACGGGGCTAGGTTAAGGGTATGGAATAGGAATTTTTTTTTAAGTGGCTAAGGTGATGAAAAATTCGATTTTTATTACAAACGACTACTCTAAACAAAACTAAACTAAACTACAAACATCATATACAAGGCAACAACTTTAGCCTTTTATTCAACAAACTAAAACACATATTTTTGTATTTTTCTCAACAACTTTTTTTTTTCGTAACATTTTCTGATTTTTTTCTCTTTTTTTTTTCAATAAATAAATAAATCACAACTATACGAACATATACTCCTACAATCGAATTTTCATCACACGGGCTTAAAAAGAAAAGGTTTACGGTTATGGGCTAATTGGGTTGGTCAAATGAAAGGTTTAGGCTCAAAGTGGGCGACTAGGGGATTTATTTGGGTAAAGGTAAGCAAATGGTGTAAAAGAAAAAGGTTTACCTAATGCCTTAATCATTCTCGTGCTTGTATTCGGTCTATGGTCTCAAACGTATCAAAAGATGCAAGTTCTACAATACATGACTAATGGTCCACTCAAACAAAGAAACATATATATGTAATTCTATTATGTAAAAGTGGCTCAAAACCTCACATATATAAAGGGTATGGTATGTGACATGCATGATGTACTAGTTTCTTAGGCGAATTATTCCCAAATAACCACCCGCTAAATACCCGTTATGCTTATTAATTTGAACTTGACCATGACAAAATACCAAATGAGTTGTGCCATCCCTCGTTAACTTAGTTACTTGTGCTTTTTAGATTGCTTCAAACAAAGACATTTTGAAAAATTTTTGAAAATTTTTCCCCCATCCCCACACTTGAGGTCAACATTGTCCTCAATGTGTAGTGTTTAAATGAACGGGTCAAAAATCGAAAAACTTTTACTACTCCCCCATCCCCACACTTGAGGTACGCATTGTCCTCAATGTGTAAGAACTAGAGTTTTAAAACGCACAAGGGATGTGACACGGCTAACCTCCCCAAAATTTCACCCCGGAAAATAAAATATAATTTACAATCCACTTATTTGCTAACTAAAAATCAAAAGTAAAAAGGGAACGTATGCACCTGATTTTTGGAGCTCATTCCTCGTGTGCTTTTCTTCTCTTCAAGAAAGCGGTCGTCCCACGAACATAATGTACCTACAAATCTTAACCCTTGTGTAGAAGCATGCTTCTCACAACCATCAAAATTTATTAGCTACCTAGTTCTACCACTTTTATGAAAATATTACCAAGTCATACATTAATTTACTTTGATTTATGTGGAAAAAATAATTTACAACAATAACAAGCCTAACTCACTTTCGTAGGAATCACGGTTGCATTTGGCGTATGCAACAAGCCCTTTTAAACCTCCCGATAGCTCGGGAGGACGAGAGGTCTCGTGAGGGTTATATAGGGAACACACCCACAAAGTTCATTTAACTAAGAAAAGAAAAAATAAAAATAAAAATAAAACGAATAATAGTACAAACTCTACAACAATTATACCTGATTTGCCTCTCATGGTGGTCGAAGTGCACATTTTCCTACCGAGTTGCCTACATACGCTCGGTGTTTGGCATGCCGGATCCATTCTCTTTTTATTTTGCTCGGCATTCATATTGTACAACTTTGGGGTCGCTTCTTACTAAACTGTCCTATGTCTTGCAACGCCACCCTTCGAATCCTGATACCCGAACCCGCAACTTTTTTGGTTGGAGTGATAAGTATGGGAGAAGGATGGATATGAACGTGGGCATCTTTCGGATCCGACTCGTCTCGCGGTGTGATGTCTTCCGCTCAGTTCAAACATTCATTTTCTTGCTCGGGAAGATCGATAACCTCTTCCACCACATCACCATCTACTATTGTACCATTGGCCCAAACCTCTTGGTCTCGTTTAAGTTGGGCTAATTCCTCCGCTAATTGACCCACTTGCACCACAAATGCTTCATGGGCTTTATCTCTCACTTCATTCGCTTTCTTCATATCTTTGATATCTTGGTGATATTCTTTCACCATGTTCATGAGAGCATCAAGCTTGGAATGCATCGAATCTTGTGGTTTCTCGTATACCGGTTGAGGGTATTCATTATAATAATCATCATACTCCTCCTCCGGGTAACTTGAGAAATATGGTGATTTGGGTTCATAGTAATATTCTTGATAATGTGGTGGTGGCTTGTAACCGGACTTTATTTTTCCTTTCCAAAACACTGGATCTTTCCAAAACACTGGACAATCTTCATGTATGTGAACTTTTCCACAACAAGGACATGACTGATAAGCGTCATTTTCTTGCTCCGGTGGTGGAGGTCTAATGTATGGAGAATGTGAGGATGGACCATTGAAATCTTCATAAGCCGCCCTCCTATATTCAAACAATCCGCTGAGGTAGTCTTCCCGTTCCTTGTTGGCTTGAACTTTTTCGTAGAAAACAGAGCAATCCTCTAAATAGTGCTCTCCGCTTCTGCAACACTCACACGGATCATCATCTACCCAATTCATATTGAAATATGGTACCTGCAAAACATGTACCTGCACAAACTAGCTCGACCACCCAAAGTAAAATCACAAAAATACAAGAAAGAAAAACTAAACAAAAATCGAACAAGCAATGAAATACTAAGCGCACTAGCTCCCCGGCAACGGCGCCATTTTGACGTGACCGTGTCGTCCCGATCAGTCAAAAACCCAATTAAACCTAGGTAGCTAGGGTAAGTCGGGTATCGAATCCACGAAGAGCAGGTGGTCAGTATTGCACGACCCGTTCGATTAGTTAGACTATTTACAAATAATGTACAAGATGATTATGAAGATTGCTATTTTTATTTATTTGTTTGGTTTGTAAAATAAATCGGAATGAAGCGACAAATTGATGTTATCGAAAACAATGATTTATTAACTAAACTTGTAAACTAAACTACTTAATTGAAAACAAGAATTAAGAATACGGATCACACCCGGTTTCGGTAATTGTAAATCCTAGGGTTCCTACATGTTTTAATTCAACTCAATTGCATACGATTAGCGGATTTAGTGTACCGTGACTTAGGTGCCAATAACTATCAACGTCCCGAAGAACGGACAAGAATGCACTTTGTAATCAACACAAGTAAATCCTAACCACGACAACGCATAACTACACATAACCATTTCGCAAAGTCATAACTTTTAACATCGTTCGACAATTTACGAATACGAAACAAATGTAAACTATTGTCAATGGTTTCAAAAATCAATACAAGTTGTCACAAAGTCGAATCAAAGAACAAATACATAAACCCTAGAAAATACAACTACCTACACCGGGGTGAAACCGAAGAGACTAGCCACGCATCACCTTCAAAGCAATTATCATATTTTGTTTTTGTGCTTCTCGATCCCTCTGCAAAGCAGCCAAGGGCTGTTACTTGTGCGACCTCCTGTTCGAACTCGTTACCGTCCCCCCAAAAAATGTGATGATGGCTGCCCAATTATTCGATTGATGATGTTGGGCTGATTTGTTATAAGAGCCCAAATGTAATTATAATGGGCTGCCACCAAATCGAGTTTATGTAGACCCACAAAAATAATTGATGGCTGCTCATATTTGTTACCCCCAAATCGATGATGATTATGATGATAGAATGTGATTTTTTAGAGCCCAATATATATTAATGTTGGCTGCCTAAAATCGATGGGTATAATCCCCCAAAGTTGAATGATCCAAAATAATATTATATGGCTGCCACTTTGTCCAAGGAGATAAAAAAAAAAACAATGATGATGTTGGTTCTTGTCCTCACATGAATCCAAGAATTCGTCCAGCAGCCATCAAAATTCAATCCACATGTGCCTTTCCTTTTATCTTTCATGATGTGATTTCCTTTTTTTAATAATGATAATGTTTTATTCTAGAGAAAATTGTGCCCTCCAAGTCTCATAATATCCATATGTTGGTTGCATCCAATCCTTTCTCTAACCCAGTTAACTTCACTGAATTAAATGATTAACCTGAAAAACCATAAACTCTCGTAGTTATCACATTCATGTCATATAATCACTTGAAACACACTCAAATACGTAATATAACACACGTTAACACTCGGGTTTCAGACTCTCCATCAGGAACCATGTAGCATAACCTTAAAGGGTTTCACTAACATATAATATGGTCCTAAAGGAACCTTAAGGCATATCTAAAACAAGCTAAATCAGGTCTGAACTGAAAGTCAAAGCAAAAGTCCACTTTTGCGACTTTCGGTTCCGAACCGAGCCTAAACTCAGAATTGTCGGGTTAAACATGTCTAAACATGTTCTTATATTATTTACCATGTTATTTAAGTGTTAAAACATGTTCCATAACTTCTACATTATCATTTATGAATTAATTTGAAAAAATTGCTTTGGTTGACTTTTTATTAATAGGTTTGACCCGACAATTGACCAAGTTAGAGTGATAATCAGCAGGTGCCCTCTTAAGGGTTTATTACCTACATAATTACCAACTCATAGCCACTTTCAATTCGAATAATGGTTGGACCATTAGTGATTAATCACTTAGTCAAAGCTTAATTGCGATGGCTTTGACTTTTGGTCATTAAACTAATAAAACTTGAACTAGAGAAGCTAAGAATGCTTACAAGGACTCTTAGCATGAGATTAGAACAGAAGAAAGCTCTCTTGAACTCCAGGAAGCTCCAGAGAAAGAGTTTTGAAGTGAAAACCAAAGTGTGCAATTGAACAAGTGAAAACAAGGGTCTTATATAGGAACTTTGATGCATCAAGATCAAACCACATGTCCCTACATTGATCCCAGATGTTACCAGGTGTCCCTAGTGCATGAAAAACTGTTGGCTCAGACCCTGGTATCGAATTCAGACATGCAAAGGCGGTGGAACAGGCTGAACATGCAGCTGTGCATTTTTTTGGTTGCTGGAGCATCTCTCACGGGCCGCGTAAGACTCTTAGAGAGTCTACGCGGGCCGCGAGGACCTTCTGAGCCGGTAAAAACTTTTTAAACTTTGCAATTTCCGTCCCTGGTCCATTTTTAACTTTATTTAACTTCCATTTATTGCATTTAGGACCCCCATAGTTAACTATTAAGGGCCTTGGGTCATTATTTAACTCCGTTAAACTCCTGGTTAGTTGTAAGATCACTCGAAAAGTCTTGTTTTCATCGAAACTCCATAAAATTATTATCGAATATTCTTGAGAGCGAAATATTAAATCATTACAATGTTTTTGGGATCATTAAAAGGTAACTCAGAGGTAACATTTAACATGTTGACACTTTTAACCCCTATGTTTTGTAAGATCCTTATTTTAAGCACGAACGACTTTCTATGTTCGACAAATTATTCGTTAAAGAATACGAACGTCGTGTGAGGTCAACCAGAGGCACAAGATTGGAATGTTAACACTTTGAATCCTTTTACTAACATATTTACATTGTTTGACAATTTTAGTCTCTCCAGGTCAATCCATTACACGTTTAAAGTCCATGACACGTGTCTTTATTATATTGGTCTTGATTTTACGAGGTGTTACATTATCACCCCTTTAAAAGAAATCTCGACCTTGAGATTTACTGAAATAAATGAGGGTATTTCTGTTTCATTGTGGATTCAACCTCCCATGTGTATTATGGGCCTCTTCGGGCATCCCATTTTACCTTTACAATCGGCACATGCTTCTTTCGAAGCTTCTTAACCTGTCGATCCTCGATCGACAAAGGTTTTTCAACGAACTTTAAGCTCTCATCTATTTGCACGTTGATGTGTGCAAAATGCAACATATAAATTACATCAAATGAGGCATAAAACTAACCCTTTTTTAGTACTAATGTTGGAAAAAGTGTGTTTTTGTCTTCCTTTTGTATTTTCAGGATTAAATGAGCTTAAATGAATAAAAGAAGCAAAAAGGCAGCTAAATCTAACAATAATACAAGAAAAGGAATAAACGTGGCATGCCCGACCCCCCGACAGCATCTTCCCAAGCAAAACAAGAAAACAGAAGGCTGAACACGCCCCGTGCTCACTGAGCACGGGGGCGTGCCCAAGTGTCTGCAGAAAAGAAAAAGCTGTAGAAGCTTCTATCACCCACCACGGGGGCGTGCCCAGCGGACACGGGGCCATGGTCAACTCTAAGATTCGCAGAATCTGAGGAAATCTTGATAGTACAAATACGCTTCTGCACACGGGGTCGTGCCCAGCGGACACGGGGGCGTGGTCAACTAATGCAGACAAACTGCAATTAATGAAGAAAGAGAAGGAAGATGGACACGGGGCCGTGCCCGAGCTGCTGTTCAGGCTATAAATAGGGGTGCTTGGCTCATTTGCAAACCATCCCTTGGCAAACCACCTCTCTCACACTACATCCACCCTCCACCACCATCACAACCCACATCCACCACCATCATCCATCATAGAGTGTGTGTAGTAGTCTCGGGATCCAAGATTGATCGTAAGAGTTCTTGACAATCAAAGGCCATGTTTGCCTAAGTCTCTTACATCACTTGGTGAAGACAAGTGTCTAGTGTAATACTTTTTATTTTTAATCTTTTCGCACTTTTTATTTGGTTATGTATTAATGACTTTAATAACTAGTTTCTTATGTTGAAGGTGATTCTTTCTTATCGTTTGTCCGTGGTGTCTTGGCATTATTTTACTGTCTATATAAAATAAAAGATTTTCACCATTCATATCTCCACGGTCTATATGGAGGTATGTTGGCTACCTGGTCGGGGGTTAAGGGAACAGTTTGGTAAGAGTCTTGCATTGTTCAGTGTATAGATCCTGCAAGGACCTAGGTCAAATTTAGTAGGACCTCCTTCAATACCCACTGGTATTGGATGGCGGGGGTCCAAACTCTTTGACCCCCTCATATGTAAGCTACTATTAATACTTTAACCCGGCTACTTAGGACTGTATCCCTGCTGACTCAGACTACTTAGCTGAGGGTAACGTCACCTTCAAAAGAGGGGCATACCACATTATGCATTAATAACTTAATTAATTATCTTTCAATAATCCGACTCTTTAGGATTGTATCCTTGCTGACTCAAACTACTGGGTTGAGGGTAACGTCACCTTCAAAAGAGGAGCCTACTAAAATAACTATGACAATCTCTTAAAAAGTGCAAAAGTGCGGAAATAATCAAAGGTTACACTACACACGAGTCGGATCCAAGTGATTCATCTTGTCTATCTGTTTTTACTTTTATTTTATTTTTTAGCATTTTAGTTAGTTTTATTTTTCTAGTTTTAAAAACCTTTTTTTTTTCTCTAACTTTTGATTTGATTAAACGTTGAGGATAAACCGGTACTAAAAGCTCTTGTGTCCTTGGACGACCTCAGTATCTTACCAACACTATACTATGCTCACGATGGGTGCACTTGCCCATATGTGTGTTTAGTGTTAGTAAATATCCTGTTTTATAAATTTAAAACTTGGCTAAAAAGTGTAAAAGGGCTTAAAATATACATTAAAAACCATACACACTCGACACGCATCAAGTTTTTTTGGCGCCGTTGCCAGGGACACAAGGATTTTAAGAAAGTTAGGAATCAACGGCCTAATCGTTTTTTTTTCTTATTTTTCTTTTTTTAGGATTTTCTTAGATTTTCAGTTTCTGCAGAGCTCAGCACGGGCCGTGCCGGTCGGACACGGGGCCGTGCTCAGCGTTATTACTGGCAGTTTTTATTTTCCGAGTTACAGTGAGTTGAGCACGGGGCTGTGTCGGTGCAGCACGGGGCCGTGTCAAACTCCCCAGTAACAGGGATCCGGAAAACAGTTACTGCATCTCCGACCACGGGCCGTGTTCACCTGAGCACGGGGCCGTGGTGAACTTTCTGACCAACTTTCTTTTCTGTTTTTATTGCAGGACTTGGAACCCAGGCGCCACATCTGAACTTTCTACGTAGTGTATGAGCTCTAGTTCCAGTAGAGACATAAAAGAACCCCTAGAAGAACCCGAGCACTTTCTCAGAAAAAGACTTAAAGCTAAAAACCAAGAGAAAGTTTCGGGGGACCCACTTCCAATGGCGGATCAACGCACCCTCATGGATTACCTACGACCCACCGTGGGTAATCTTGGCGCCGCTATCAATGCACCGAATGTCGAAGCCAACAACTTCGAACTTCGGTCGCATTTGATACAAATGCTTCAAAACTCCGCAACCTTCCATGGGCTTGCGGACGAGGATCCCCATCTACATATCACTAATTTCTTAGAAATATGTGATACTTTTCGGATCCATGGAGCATCAAACGATGCCATCCGCCTTCGAATGTTTCCATTTTCACTAAAAGACCGGGCTAAGGCTTGGCTTAATACCCTCCCAGTTGGCTCGGTAAACACCTGGGATGAACTAGCCCAAAAGTTTCTATATAAATATTTTCCTCCTGCTAAAAAAGCTAAATTAATGACTGAAATTAATACATATTCACAAGAGGATGGGGAATCTTTATATGAAACTTGGGAAAGGTTCAAGGAGCTACTAAGAAAGTGTCCTCATCACGGTCTTGCGGTATGGCAACAAGTATCCACTTTCTACAATGGGTTGTTGCCACACACAAGACAAACACTTGACTCTAGCTCCGGGGGACTTTTAGGTAATCGTCGCCCAAATGAAATTTATAATCAAATTGAGGAAATTTCTCAAACCAATTTTCAGTGGCACACTCCCCGAGGCAATAAATCCATTGCCCCGGGCGCCCATAAGGTTGATGAAAGCACTTCCTTGCAAGCCCAAATCGAGGCCCTCTCTTCAAAAATAAAAAATTTAGAAATGGCAAAAACGGTCTCGGTTATGGCTTGCGAGGGGTGTGGTGGGCCACATGAAAATTGGAGTTGTATGAAAGAAATGGATAATCAAACAGAGTCGGTAAACTACATTGATAATAGACCTAGGCCGTCAGGTCCTCCAACGGGTACCTACAATCAAGGATGGCGTAATCACCCTAACCTTGGTTGGAGAGAACCCGGCAATAGTAGTAACCAACAAAATCTAAACCAACGAACAAACTTTCAACAACCAAGAAACAAGTCACAAAATTTCCCTCAACAACAAGGGGGACGAGAAAGGCTTGAAGATACTGTATCTCGCCTCATCTCCGACACCGAAAAGAAAAACTCGGATCGATTTCAACAATTGGAATCGAATTTTAGTAATCAACAAGCTAGTATCCAAAATGTTGAAAAACAATTAAATCAACTAGCTCAAAATTTCGCCGAGAGACCACAAGGCGCGTTACCTAGTAATACCGAAACCAACCCAAAAGCATAAGTACATCTCATCACACTGAGAAACCGTACCGTGGTCCCGAGGAAGCTCCATTACCTCCAGCTGAAAAGAGCCGATCTAACCAAACCACACCCCAACAAGAGATAGCTTCTACACCAAGTCAAGAGCCCACTAAGAATCCTCCGGTTCCATACCCCGGTCGGTTAATTCGTCAAAAGACCAATGAGCAATTCGCGAAGTTCGAAAATTTGCTAAAACAATTGCATGTTAATATTCCATTTATCGAAGTCCTAACTCAAATGCCTAAATATGCAAAATTTATGAGGGATTTCCTCACTCATAAAAGGAAAATTGAATCATTGCAATTAGTTAATTTAGGCGAAGAATGCTCTGCCCTGCTACTCAACAAACTCCCACAAAAGAATATTGATCCTGGAAGCTTCACCATTCCTTGCTCGATTGGGGAATCCCCCATTCGCAATGCACTAGCTGACCTCGGCGCTAGTATCAACCTCATGCCCGCATCAATGTTTAACCGACTCGGCCTAGGAAAAACAAGCCCTACGAATATGAGCATACAACTCGCCGATAGGACCGTCAAATATCCACAAGGTGTCGCTGAAAATCTATTGGTCAAAGTCGGCGAATTTGTCTTTCCGGCCGACTTTGTCATACTAGACATGGAGGAGGATATCGAGGTACCACTCATCTTAGGGAGGCCGTTCCTAGCCACGACCCAAGCAGTGGTGGATATGAATGATGGAACATTGACAATAGGAATTGGGGATAAGGAAATAAAGTTTGGAGTTGGGAAAAGAGTAGAAGATGACAACCCGGTCAATTACATGAAGGTCATAGACTCAAGTTTGGATGATGCTCTCCGACGGTGCAACATGGGATGCAAAACATCCCACTTGGGTAACATATGACCAGACTTTGGGTCTAGCCAAGGACCCTTATAAACGTGGTGCACCACGGAGGCATTCCGCGGAACTATCCTTAGTTTAGTTTAGATTAATTTTTTCTTTATGTTTTCTAGTTTAGTTTTAATTTTCAGGAATAAAACACACTTGGGATGGTGAAGGATACTAAAGGAAACTTGCACCAGCACCCCATGCACAAAAACAGGGCCATCCGACAAAATTTGCTTCATTACAGCAAGTTTAGCACGGGGCCGTGCTCACCCAACACGACCCGTGCTCAACCATCTGCAGAAAATTGCCCAGTTCAGGTAACTGGACACAGGCCGTGCTCACCCAGCACGCCCCCGTGTCCAGGCTTCTGTTTCTTTATTTTAATTTCTGTTACTGGCGATCTGAACACGGGGCCGTGCCTGGACACCACGGGGCCGTGTCTAGACGCCCAGTAACATAAAATTTTGCTTTTTCACACCTTTTTACACGTCCAATCAACCTAAAAACTTATTTTTGGGACACATTGAAGACAATGTGTAATTTAAGGGGGGGGGGGGGGATGCTAAAACCTTGAATCTTGCAAGTCCTAATCACAAGCCTTACACAAAACTCTATTGGAACCGCTAAGCACCCCAAATTTTTTCAAATTTTTTTCATTTTTTTTACTTGTCTAGTTTTAAATTGGGAATTTCAAAGTTCTAAAAAAGTGATAATTTTACAAATTTACAACCGATAGCGTCATGATAAAAAGAACCAACATAAGAAAATTATGAAACGGCATGACAAACCTAGTTAAAATTTGATTATATATACTTGATCACATAAAAACCCATTCCCACAAAAAAGTGAGTTTTGAGCCTTTATTGAGCATACAAATACACATCTTTAAACTAAATGCTCATTTTTCGTTTCTTGTGTGAAGAGCCGCTTGGTTCTTACGACTCTAGAACTTGCCACAACGATACATTCCCGGTCCTTACCAACTTAAACCCGAGTAAGTAAATGATGGAGGCATTAGGACTAACCCTTTTTATTTCTACACCATTATTTTTCTTTTTTTACCACCTACCCAAAATCCCCCTAGTTAACCCCTTTGAGCCTAAACCTTTTCATTTCTTAACCCAAAACAAACACCCTTTTACCCACCAAAACCCTTTTTCATTTTAAACCCTTTATTTTACTAACAAAGCTTGGTTTTTGTGTGACTTTCTTATGTTAAAAAAAAAATTAATAAAGAAGAAAAGAAAAATGAAGTTTCCATTAAACAAACAAAGCTCATCAAAAAGGCTTGTTTGAATAATGCTTCATTGGAATAAAAAGTCACAAAAACAATATGTTTTACAAAAACCGAGGCTTTTTACGCCTTTTCGCCCTTTTCTACTAACCACCAACCCAACCACCTACCTTTAAACCCAAGCCTAACCCTTCACCCCAAAAGTCCTCTTGATATTTACAAAGGTATATAGTTAAAAAGGAGGAGGATTGATTGCTTGGCAAGCCTATGGTAGGAGTAAGTCCCATGCCGCTCTCGAGTGTTTCACCAAAATACATCTTCGGCCGAGTGTTGAGTGATCCCCCGTGAGGTATGTGAACTTGTATATAAATGGAATTTTAAAAAGGCATGTTATGCCCAAATAAGTAATTTATCTTATGTAACGTTTTAAATAAATCATGACGAATAGGATTGTAAATAAATAAAAATAAAACTTAATAAAGAATCTTGGAAATCCCGACACTCTTTGACAAGCCCAAAACCCTCCCTTCTACCCATTCCATTTGGGAGTGTAAAGCCACATTATAAAGAGTTTTGCTTGAGGATAAGCAAAGATTCAAGTGTGGGGGTATTTGATGTGTGCAAAATGCAACATATAAATTACATCAAATGAGGCATAAAACTAACCCTTTTTAGTACTAATGTTGGAAAAAGTGTGTTTTTGTCTACCTTTTATATTTTCAGGATTAAATGAGTTCAAATGAACAAAAAAGCAAAAAGGCAGCTAAATCTAACAATAATACAAGAAAAGGAATAAACGTGGCATGCACGACCCCCCGACAGCATCTTCCCAAGCAAAACAAGAAAACCGAAGGCTGAACATGCCCCGTGCTCACTGAGCACGGGGGCGTGCTGATGCGTGTTGTATGTTATAGGTTTTTATGTATATTTTAAGCCCTTTTTACACTTTTTTAGCCAAGTTTTAAATTTATAAAACACGATATTTACTAACACTAAACACACATATGGGCAAGTGCACCCATCGTGAGCGTAGTATAGTGTTGGTAAGATACCGAGGTCGTCCAAGGACACAAGAGCTTTTAGTACCGGTTTATCCTCAACGTCTAATCAAATCAAAAATTAGAAAAAAGGTTTTTAAACTAGAAAAATAAAAACTACCTAAAATGCTGAAAGTAAAATAAAAACAAAAACAGATAGACAAGATGAATCACTTGGCTCCGACTCGTGTATAGTGTGACCTTTGATTAATTCCGCACTTTTGCACTTTTTAAGAGATTATCTTAGTTATTGTAGTAGGCCCCTCTTTTGAAGGTGACGTTACCCTCAACCCAGTAGTTTGAGTCAGCAAGGATACAATCCTAAGGGGTCGGATTATTGAAAGATAATTAATTAAGTTATTAATGTATATTATGGTAGGCCCCTCTTTTGAAGGTGACGTTACCCTCAGCTAAGTAGTCTGAGTCAGCAGGGATACAGTCCTAAGTAGCCGGGTTAAAGTATTAATAGTAGCTTACATATAAGGGGGTCAAAGAGTTTGGACCCTTGCCATCCAATACCGTTAAGTATTGAAGGAGGTCCTACTAAATTTGACCCAGGTCCTTGCAGGATCTATACACTGAACAAGGCAAGACTCTTACCAAACCGTTCCCTTAACCCCTGACCAGGTAGCCAACATACCTCCATATAGACCGTGGAGATATGAATGGTGAAAATCTTTTATTTTATATAGACAGTAAAATAATGCCAACACACCACGGACAAACGATAAGGAAAAATCACCTTCAACATAAGAAACTAGTTATTAAAGTCATTAATACAAAACCAAGTAAAAAGTGCGAAAATATTAAAAATAAAAAGTATTACACTAGACACTTTGTCTTCACCAAGTGATGTAAGAGACTTAGGCAAACATGGCCTTGATTGTCAAGAACTCTTATGATCAATCTTGGATCCCGAGACGACTCATACACTCTATGATGGACAATGGATGATGGTGGTGGATGATGGTGTTATGGTGGCGGTGGGTGGTGGGTGAAGTGTGAGAGAGGTGGTGTGCCAAGGGATGATTTGCACTTGAGGCAAGCACTCCTATTTATAGGCTGAACAGAAGCTCGGGCACGGCCCCGTGTCCATCCTCTTCTCTGTCTTCATTAATTGCAGTTTGTCTGCATTAGTTGACCACGCCCCTGTGTCCGCTGGGCACGGCCCCGTGTGCAGAAGCATATCTGTACTATCAAGATTTGCCTGGATTCTGCGAATCTTATAGTTGAGCACGGCCCCGTGTCCGCTGAGCACGGCCCCGTGGTGGGCGATAGAAGCTTCTACAGCTTTGTCTTTTCTGCTGGGACTTGGGCACGCCCCCGTGTTCACTGAGCACGAGGCATGTTCAGCCTTCTGTTTTCTTGTTTTGCTTGGGAAGATGCTGTCGTGGGGTCGGGCATGTCACGTTTGTTCCTTTTCTTGTATTTATGTTAGATTTAGCTGTATTTTTGCTTCTTTTGTTAATTTGAGCTCATTTAATCCTGAAAATACAAAAGGAAGACAAAAACACACTTTTTCCAACATTAGTACTAAAAAAGGGTTAGTTTTATGCCACAATTGATGTAATTTATATGTTGCATTTTGCACACATCAAATACCCCCACACTTGAATCTTTGCTTGTCCTCAAGCAAAACTCTTTATATTGTGGCTTTACACTCCCAAATGGAATGGGTAGAAGAGAAGGTTTTTGGGCTTGTTATAGAGTGTCGGGATTTCCAAGATTCTTTATTAAGTTTTATTTTTTTATATATTTACAATCCTATTCATCCTGATTTATTTAAAACTTTTCATAAGATAAATTACTTATTAGGGCATAAAATGCCTCTTTAAAATTCCATTTATATACAAGTTCACATACCTCACGGAGATCACTCAACACTCGGCTGAAAATGTATTTTAGTGAATCACTCGAGAGCGGCATGGAACTTACTCCTACCATAGGCTTGCCAAGCAATCAATCCTCCTCCTTTTTAACTATATACCTTTGTAAATATCAAGAGGACTTTTGGGGTGAAGGGTTAGGCTTGGGTTAAAGGTAGGTGGTTGGGTTAGTGGTTAGTGAAAGGGCGAAAAGCGTAACAAGCGTCGGTTTTCGTAAGACTTTTTATTTTTGCAACTTTTATTTTGATGAAGCTTTTATTCAAACAAAGTTAATTTTGATAAACTTGTTTGTTTATTTCTCTTTTGCTTCATCATCAACATTTTTTTTTGAACAATCATACGAAAAACTGAGCTTGTTACTAAAACAAATGGTTAAAAATAAAAAGGGTTTTGGTGGGTGAAAGGGTGTTTGGTTTGGGTTATGAAATGAAAAGGTTTAGGCTCAAAGGGGCTAACTAGGGGGATTTTGGGTAGGTGGTAAAAAAAAAGAAAAATAATGGTGTAGAAATAAAAAAGGGTTAGTCCTAATGCCTCCATCATTTTACTTACTCGGGTTTAAATTGGTAAGGACTGGGAATGTATCGTCGTGGCAAGTTCTAGAGTCGTAAGAACCAAGCGGCTATTCACACAAGAAACGAAAAATGAGCATTTAGTTTAAAGATATATATTTGTATGCTCAATAAAGGCTCAAAACTCACTTTTGTGGGAATGGGTTTTTATGTGATCAAGTATATATAATCAAATTTTAACTAAGCTTGTCATGCCGTTTCATAATTTTCTTATGTTGGTTCTTTTTATCACGACGCTATCGGTTGTAAATTTATAAAAATATAACCTTTTTAGAGCTTGAAATTCCCAAGTTAAACCTAGACAAGTAAAAAAAATGAAAATTTTTGAAAAAAATTTGGGGTGATTAGCAGTTCCAATAGAGTTTTGTGTAAGGCTTGTAGTTAGGACTTTCAAGATTCAAGGTTTTAGCATCCCCCCACACTTAAATTACACATTGTCCTCAATGTGTCCCAAAAATAAGTTTTTAGGTTGATTGAATGTGTAAAAGGGTGTGAAAAAGCAAAAATTTGTGTTACTGGGCGTCTGGACACGGCCCCGTGGTGTCCGGGCACGGCCCTGTGTTCAGTCGCCAGTAACAAAATTGAAAAAAGAGAAACAGAAGCCTGGACACGGGTGCGTGTTGGGTGAACACGGCCCGTGTCCAGTTTACCTGAACTGGGTATTTTTTTGCAGACTGTGCAGCACGGGGCCGTGTTGGGCGGACACGGCCCGTGCTGAACTTGCTGTAACAAAGAAAATTTTGTCGGATGGCCCTGTTTTCCTGCATGGGGTGCTGGTTCAAGTTTCTCTTGTTTCCTTTGCCATCCCAAGTGTGTTTTATTCCTGAAAATTAAAACTAAACTAGAAAACATAAAAATTAATCTAAACTAAACTAAGGATAGTTCCGCGGAATGCCTCCGTGGTGTGGCACGTTTATAAGGGTCCTTGGCTAGACCCAAAGCCTGGTCATATGTTACCCAAGTGGGATGTTTTGCATCCCATGCTACACCGTCGGAGAGCATCATCCAAACTTGAGTCAATGACCTTCATGTAGTTGACCGGGTCTTCGTCTTCTACTCTTTTTCCGACTCCAAATTTTACTTCCTCGTCCCCAACCCTCAATGTTAGTGTCCCATCATTCATATCTACCACTGCTTAGGCCGTAGCTAGGAATGGCCTCCCTAGGATGAGTGGTACTTCGGTATCTTCCTCCATATCTAATATGACAAAGTCGGCTGGAAAGACAAATTCGCCGACCTTGACCAATAGATTTTCAGTGACACCTTGTGGATATTTGACGGATTTATCGGCGAGTTGTATGCTTATTTTTGTAGGACTTGTTTTTCCTAAGCCGAGTCGATTGAACATCGATGAGGGCATGAGGTTGATGCTTGCCCCGAGATCGGCTAGTGCATTACGAATGGGGGATTCCCTAATCAAGCAAGGAATTGTGAAGCTTCCAGGGTCAAGCTTCTTTTGCGGGAGTTTGTTGAGTAGTAAGGCGGAGCATTCTTCGCCTAAGTTAACTAATTGCAATGATTCAATTTTCCTTTTATGAGTGAGGAAGTCTTTCATAAATTTTGAATATTTAGGCATCTGAGTTAGGACTTGGATAAATGGAATATTAACATGCAATTGTTTTAGTAAATTTTCGAACTTTGCGAATTGTTCATCGGTCTTTTGACGAATTAACCGACCGGGGTATGGAACCGGAGGAGTCTTAGTAGGCTCTTGAACTGGTGGAGAAGCCTTTTCTTGTTGGGGCGCGGGTGGAGTTGTGGTTTGGCTAGATTGGCTTCTTTCAGTTGGTGGGAGTGGAGCCTCTTCGGGACCCACGGTACGGTTTCTCAATGTTATGAGATGTACTTGCGCCTTTGGGTTGGTCTCGGTATTACTTGGTAACGCACCTTGTGGTCTCTCGGAGAAATTTTGAGCTATTTGATTTAATTGTTTTTCAATGTTTTGAATGCTAGCTTGTTGATTTCTAAAATTCGATTCCAATTGCTGAAATCGATCCGAGTTTTTCTTTTCGGTGTCGGAGATGAGGCGAGATACAGTATCTTCAAGCCTTTCTCGTCCACCTTGTTGTTGAGAAAAATTTTGTGGTTGTTGAAAGTTAGTACGTTGGTTTTGCTGGTTACTACTATTGCTGGGATCTCTCCAACCAAGGTTAGGGTGGTTACGCCATCCTTGGTTGTGGGTACCCGTTGGAGGACCCGACGGCCTAGGTCTATTATCAATGTAGTTTACCGTTTCCGTTTGATCATCTAATTCTTTCATATAACTCCAATTTTCATGTGGCCCACCACATCCTTCACAATCCATAACCGAGGCCGTTTCTGCCATTTCTAACTTTTTGATTTTTGAAGAAAGGGCCTCGATTTGGGCTTGTAAAGAAGTGCTTTCATCAACCTTATGGGCGCCCGGGGCAATAGATTTATTGCCTTGGGGAGTGTGCCATTGAAAATTGGTTTGAGCAATTTCCTCAATTTGATTATATATTTCATTTGGGCGACGATTACCTAAAAGTTCCCCGGGGCTAGAATCAAGTGTTTGTCTTGTGTGTGGCAACAACCCATTGTAGAAAGTGGATACTTGTTGCCATACCGCAAGACCGTGATGAGGACACTTTCTTAGTAGCTCCTTGAACCTTTCCCAAGTTTCATACAAGGATTCCCCATCCTCTTGTGAATATGTATTAATTTCAGTCATTAGTTTAGCCGTTTTAGCAGGAGGGAAATACTTATATAGAAACTTTTGGGCTAGTTCATCCCAGGCGTTTACCGAGCCAACTGGGAGGGTGTTAAGCCAAGCCTTTGCTCGGTCTTTTAGTGAAAATGGAAACATCCGAAGGCGGATGGCGTCGTTTGATGCTCCATTGATCCGAAAGGTATCACATATTTCTAAGAAATTAGTAATATGTAGATGGGGATCCTCGTCCGCAAGCCCATGGAAGGTTGCGGAGTTTTGAAGCATTTGTATCAAATGTGGCCGAAGTTCGAAGTTATTGGCTTCGACATTCGGTGCATTGATAGCGGCATAGAGATTACCCACAGTGGGTCGTAGGTAATCCATAAGGGTACGTTGGTCCGCCATTGGAAGTGGGTCCACCGAAGCTTTCTCTTGATTTTTAGCTTTAGTCTTTTTCTGAGAAAGCGTTCGGGTTCTTCTAGAGGTTCTTTTATGTCTCTAATAGAACTGGAGCTCATACACTACGTAGGAAGTTCAAATGTGGCGCCTGGGTTCCAAGTCCTGCAATAAAAACAGAAAAGAACGTTGGTCAGAAGGTTCACCACGGCCCCGTGCTCAGGTGAACACGGCCCGTGGTCGGAGATACAGTGATTGTTTTCCGGATCCCTGTTACTGGGGAGTTGGACACGGCCCCGTGTTGCACCGACACGACCCGTGCTCAGCTCTCTGTAACTCGGAAAATAAAAACTGCCAGTAACAACGATGGGCACGACCCGTGTCCAACCAGGCACGGCCCGTGCTGAGCTCTGCAGAAACTGAAAAAAAACTAAGAAAAATCTAAAAAAAAATAGAAAAAAAAAACGATTAAGCCGTTGATTCCTAACTTTCTTAAAATCCTTGTGTCCCTGGCAACGGCGCCAAAAACTTGATGCGTGTTGTGTGTTATAGGTTTTTATGTATATTTTAAGCCCTTTTTACACTTTTTAAGCCAAGTTTTAAATTTATAAAACACGATATTTACTAACACTAAACACACATATGGGCAAGTGCACCCATCGTGAGCGTAGTATAGTGTTGGTAAGATACCGAGGTTGTTCAAGGACACAAGAGCTTTTAGTACCGGTTTATCCTCAAGGTCTAATCAAATCAAAAATTAGAAAAAATGTTTTTAAACTAGAAAAATAAAAACTAACTAAAATGCTGAAAATAAAATAAAAATAAAAACAGATAGACAAGATGAATTACTTGGCTCCGACTCGTGTATAGTGTAACCTTTGATTATTTCCGCACTTTTGCACTTTTTAAGAGATTGTCTTAGTTATTGTAGTAGGCCCCTCTTTTGAAGGTGACGTTACCCTCAACCCAGTAGTTTGAGTCAGCAAGGATACAATCCTAAAGGGTCGGATTATTGAAAGATAATTAATTAAGTTATTAATGCATATTATGGTAGGCCCCTCTTTTGAAGGTGACGTTACCCTCGGCTAAGTAGTCTGAGTCAGCAGGGATACAGTCCTAAGTAGCCGGGTTAAAGTATTAATAGTAGCTTACATATGAGGGGGTCAAAGAGTTTGGACCCTCGCCAACCAATACCGTTAAGTATTGAAGGAGGTCCTACTAAATTTGACCCAGGTCCTTGCAGGATCTATACACTGAACAAGGCAAGACTCTTGCCAAACCGTTCCCTTAACCCCCGACCAGGTAGCCAACATACCTCCATATAGACCGTGGAGATATGAATGGTGAAAATCTTTTATTTTATATAGACAGTAAAATAATGCCAAGACACCACGGACAAACGATAAGGAAAAATCACCTTCAACATAAGAAACTAGTTATTAAAGTCATTAATACAAAACCAAATAAAAAGTGCGAAAAGATTAAAAATAAAAAGTATTACACTAGACACTTTGTCTTCACCAAGTGATGTAAGAGACTTAGGCAAACATGGCCTCGATTGTCAAGAACTCTTACGATCAATCTTGAATCCCGAGATGACTCACACACTCTATGATGGACAATGGATGATGGTGGTGGATGATGGTGTTATGGTGGTGGTGGTGGGTGAAGTGTGAGAGAGGTGGTGTGCCAAGGGATGATTTGCACTTGAGCCAAGCACTCCTATTTATAGGCTGAATAGAAGCTCGGGAACGGCCCTGTGTCCATCCTCTTCTCTGTCTTCTTTAATTGCAGTTTGTCTGCATTAGTTGACCACGCCCCCGTGTCCGCTGGGCACGGCCCCGTGTGCAGAAGCATATATGTACTATCAAGATTTGCCTGGATTCTGCGAATCTTATAGTTGACCACGGCCCCTTGGTGGCCGATAGAAGCTTCTACAGCTTTGTCTTTTCTGCTGGGACTTGGGCACGCCCCCGTGTTCACTGAGCACGGGGCGTGTTCAGCATTCTGTTTTCTTGTTTTGCTTTGAAAGATGCTGTCGTGGGGTCGGGCATGTCACGTTTGTTCCTTTTCTTGTATTTATGTTAGATTTAGCTGTCTTTTTGCTTCTTTTGTTAATTTGAGCTCATTTAATCCTGAAAATACAAAAGGATGACAAAAGCACACTTTTTCCAACATTAGTACTAAAAAAGGGTTAGTTTTATGCCACAATTGATGTAATTTATATGTTGCATTTTGCACACATCACGTGCCCAAGTGTCTGTAGAAAAGACAAAGCTGTAGAAGCTTCTATCATCCACCGCGGGGGCGTGCCCAGCGGACACGGGGCCGTGGTCAACTCTAAGATTCGCAGAATCTAAGGAAATCTTGATAGTACAGATACACTTCTGCACATGGGGTTGTGCCCAGCGGACACGGGGGCGTGGTCAACTAATGCAGACAAACTGCAATTAATGAAGAAAGAGAAGGAAGATGGACACGGGGCCGTGCCCGAGCTGCTGTTCAGGCTATAAATAGGGGTGCTTGGCTCATTTGCAAACCATCCCTTGGCAAACCACCTCTCTAACACTACACCCACCCTCAACCACCATCACAACCCACATCCACCACCATCATCCATCATCCATCATAGAGTGTGTGTAGTAGTCTCGGGATCCAAGATTGATCGTAAGAGTTCTTGACAATCAAAGGCCATGTTTGCCTAAGTCTCTTACATCACTTGGTGAAGACAAGTGTCTAGTGTAATACTTTTTATTTTTAATCTTTTCGCACTTTTTATTTGGTTATGTATTAATGACTTTAATAACTAGTTTCTTATGTTGAAGGTGAGTCTTCCTTATCGTTTGTCCGTGGTGTCTTGGCATTATTTTACTGTCTATATAAAATAAAATATTTTCACCATTCATATCTCCACGGTCTATATGGAGGTATGTTGGCTACCTGGTCGAGGGTTAAGGGAACGGTTTGGTAAGAGTCTTGCCTTGTTCAGTGTACAGATCCTGCAAGGACCTGGGTCAAATTTAGTAGGACCTCCTTCAATACCCACTGGTATTGGATGTCGGGGGTGCAAACTCTTTGATCCCCTCATATGTAATCTACTATTAATACTTTAACCCGGCTACCTAGGACTGTATCCCTGCTGACTCGGACTACTTAGCCGAGGGTAACGTCACCTTCAAAAGAGGGGCCTACCACATTATGCATTAATAACTTAATTAATTATCTTTCAATAATCCAACCCTTTAGGATTGTATCCTTGCTGACTCAAACTACTGGGTTGAGGGTAACGTCACCTTCAAAAGAGGGGCCTACTACAATAACTAAGATAATCTCTTAAAAAGTGCAAAAGTGTGGAAATAATCAAAGGTTACACTACACACGAGTCGGATCCAAGTGATTCATCTTGTCTATCTGTTTTTACTTTTATTTTATTTTTCAGCATTTTAGTTAGTTTTATTTTTCTAGTTTTAAAAACCTTTTTTTTCTCTAACTTTTGATTTGATTAGACGTTGAGGATAAACCGGTACTAAAAGCTCTTGTGTCCTTGAACGACCTCGGTATCTTACCAACACTATACTACGCTCACGATGGGTGCACTTGCCCATATGTGTGTTTAGTGTTAGTAAATATCGTGTTTAATAAATTTAAAACTTGGCTAAAAAGTGTAAAAGGGCTTAAAATATACATTAAAAACCATACACACTCGACACGCATCAACGTCCTTATGCGACATTGCTAGCGACTCATTCGCTAGACATTTCTTTAAGTTGCAGGTGTGGAATACATTATGTATTCCACTAAGCTCTTCTGGCAAATTTAACTTGTTGGCCACAGTTCTGACAAATTCGATGATCTCGAATGGTCCTATGTACCTTGGGCTTAGCTTGCCCTTTTTGCCAAAACGCATCACCCCTTTCCAGGGTGACACCTTAAGTAACACTTTATCACAATTCAAACTTTAAAGGTTTGCGCCTCATATCGGCATAACTTTTCTGTCACACCCCCAAAATCCACACGCGGAGTATCACCGCTTGGAGGCGTGACTGACCAGGATCAAGCCACCAATCATATAGAACAATGTATAAAGTAAATGTAATTGCAATTTAATTCCAAACAATCCATATGAGAGGTGTTCCAAAACATAAGTATGTTATCACTGTATAGCGGAAGCGCATAATTAAACCCAACATAATAAAGTATGAAATGTCATAAAGTCTAAACAAGTATTCAAGATCCTTGCCCACAACGACTACGCCTCCCGTGCAAGCTCCATAAGTACCTAAGGTCCTGCAAGGCATGTAACAGAGGATCAACAACTAGTTGAGCGAGTTCACAGAAAGTAAATGCGTAATAGTAAGTTCGTATGTAACATGTGGCTCTACTGGGCCGATAGTACGTTCTATTGGTGGGGGCTTCCCATGTTATATATCCCCTAGACTATTCGTAATCATAAGTATCCTTCCCAATCCGAGGATAGTAGTAAGTATAGGTTTACGCAGGTTTTATGTAAGTGCCCTTCCCAACCGAGGACAGTACGTAGCGGGTACGTAGGTTTAGCGCTGGCGTCCTTCCCAATCCGAGGACGGTAGTACGTAGGTTTAGCACTGGCGTCCTTCCCAATCCGAGGACGGTAGTACGTAGGTTTTACGTAGGTTTAGTGCTGGTGTCCTTCCCAATCCGAGGACAGTACGTAGGCTTTGCGTAGAATTTGGCACAGGCATCCTTCCCAATCCGAGGACCGTGGTAAATAGTCTAGTGTTAATCTAAGTACAGGTAATCATTCAATCCCATTCCCAACCCAACTGGGGAATCCCATGCCTTGGTAAGAGTGTGAACTCACCTTGGTTTGCTCGGTATGCTAAGTATGTGCTCAAAGTAAATCAATCACGTCCTAGAGTATGCACGTACACTTAATCAGTTTGTGTTCCAGTTGTTCACGTATAAGCATGTAACACATAATCACAATCATACAAGTTATGTTCAACGTCTAACAGCAGTTAATTATTCCAGTTAACAATTAACAGAATTAACTCAAGTTACAGCACAGCTCGGCGAAACACATATATGGCGAAACACATAAGTTGGCGAAACACAATAGTTGGCGAAACACAATAGTCGGCGAAACACAATATTGACGAAACACATGCTTTGGCGAAACACGTCTGTTTCGTCGAGGTCTCCTTCGGCGAAACAAAACTTCTAATTCGTCGAAGACTCTTGGCGAAACACATTCTGTTTCGCCGAGAGTTCTGTTTCGTCGAAGGTCTGTTTCGCAGACATCAGTTACATCAGAAACGAATAACACATAACCCTAATCATTCTAGCAGCCGTCATCAATAGCAGAAATCATATGAAGGTCAATGTGCATGTAAAAATCATCATAACTCAATCATCCAAGAATTATCGTCTAGCATAAACCCTAGTTTATGTGTTTTACATATCAATATACAACATCATATCATCAAACCCTATCAAGATGCTAACTTGCATTCAGAATCAAATCATATTAACAACATTCAGAACCGAGCATTCGATCATATTCAGTTTCGCATAGAATTGTATACATCCCACTACAACATACATATAAAAATCTATATCGTCATCGTACTTATAATCACAGCAGTGCACGCATCAGTTATTCAAACAAACATGAAGCGAGATGATACAGAATCAAGAAACCGATTAACGAACACATACTAACCGATTAGAGATGAACAAACACGGATTCAAGAGCTAGGAATGATGGTAAACGATGGTTGTTGCCGTCGCACAAAAAGGGAGAGTGTTCTAGGGTTTCCTGATTGCCTAACTTGTGAAACTAAACCCGTTTCACGTAAATATTCACGAAATAACGTTCTGGGCCGTACTGGGCTTTTGGCGAAACTGGGCCGGCGAAACAGTCTGTTTCGTCGAGATGAGTTTGGCGAAACAGCCTTGTTTCGTCGGGTGTGTTCATGGCGAATCACAACCCTGTTTCGTCGAGTTGTTTCATATGTTCAGTAGTTTATGTTATTTCAAATACACTAAGTCTCATGCTATAATATCAACACATAACCAAGCAAACATAATACTTTTATTATCACACAAAGTGTATCGTTACAAATCAGGCGAGTCAAACAACTAGACAGTCAAAATCAACGTGCAATGAATGCGAATAAAGAATGTCGGAAACTCGAGTTGTCACATTATCCCCAACTTGAAAGAAATTTCGTCCCAAAATTTAGCCTGCGGTTACTGAGGAAGCTAGGTAAGTTGTATCGTTTACTGGTTTTCCTGGGGTGTCACATCATCCCCCCGTTGGTTTGGAATTTCGTCCCGAAATTCTGCAGTAGTAGCTTCAGCCTCAGTAGTAGTTGCATTGGTTCCGAATAAATGGGGATATTTGAGTTCCATTTGATCTTCTCGTTCCCAGGTATACTCTGGGCCACGACGGGAGTTCCAACGAACTCGTACAAGAGGGATTCTCGTGTTCTTGAGGACCTTAACATCCCGGTCCGTGATTTCAACAGGTTCCTCGACGAAGTGCAACCGCTCGTCGATAGTGAGTTCCTTTAAGGGAACTATGTGGGTCTCATCTGACGTACACTTTTTCAGATTCGACACGTGAAAGACGTTGTGAGCTGCACTGAGTTCAGGTGGTAAGTTCAATCTGTAGGCCACTTTGCCTATTTTCTCAATAACTTCGAAAGGTCCAACATATCGTGGATTTAGTTTGCCGCGTTTGCCAAAACGAACCACACCCTTCCAGGGTGAAACTTTAAGTAGCGCTCGATCCCCAACCTGGAATTCGAGTAGTTTCCTGTCTTTATCAGCGTATACTTTCTGACGGTCACGAGCTGCCGCCATGCGTTGTCGTATTTGTGCAATCTTTTCAGTAGTATCAACTACCATTTCTGGACCTGTGATTTGACTTTCTCCCACCTCTGCCCAACAGAGAGGTGACCGGCATTTACGCCCGTACAATGCCTCGAATGGAGCAGCTTTAATGCTGGTGTGGTAGTTGTTATTGTATGAAAATTCCACAAGTGGCAGATGCTTTTCCCAACCGTTGCCAAAGTCTATTACGCACGCCCGAAGCATGTCTTCTAGAGTTTGAATCGTGCGCTCAGACTGTCCATCCGTCTGAGGATGATACGCCGTGCTCATGTCTAAACGAGAGCCAAAAGATTTATGCATTGCTTGCCACAGTTCTGAAGTAAAACGAGCGTCGCGATCAGAGATAATAGAGGTGGGCACACCGTGCCTCGAAACAACTTCCCTAAGATATACGTCTGCTAGTGTGGAGAACTTATCCGTTTCTTTGATTGCCAGGAAGTGAGCAGACTTAGTGAGTCGATCCACGATCACCCAAATAGTGTCATTTCCGCGCTGGGATCTAGGTAAACCGGTAACAAAATCCATGGAAATTTGCTCCCATTTCCATTGTGGTATCTCAGGTTGTTGGAGTGGTCCTGACGGTTTCTGATATTCTGCCTTGACTCTCGCACAAGTCAAGCATTTGCTAACGTATGTGGCTATGTGGGCCTTCATGCTAGGCCACCAGTATGTAGTCTTAATATCGTGGTACATTTTATCCGAACCAGGGTGTACCGAGTAGCGAGACTTGTGAGCTTCATCCATTACCAGCTCGCGTAAGTTGCCGTACAGTGGGACCCAAATGCGTCCTGTGACGTAGTAAGCACCATCTTCCTTCTGTTCTAAACGTTGTCTTAAGCCACGTAGGGCTTCAGCCCTGACATTTTCTGGTTTCAATGCTTCCACCTGAGCATTTCGTATCTGGGAAGGAAGACTAGACTGTATAGTGAGTTGTAAGGCTCGTACGCGCTTAGGCGCGGTGTCCTTCCGACTGAGGGCGTCAGCCACAACATTGGCTTTGCCTGGGTGGTACCTGATTGAGCATTCGTAGTCATTTAACAGTTCAACCCATCTTCGTTGTCGCATATTCAGTTCCTTCTGTTTGAATATATGTTCGAGGCTTCTGTGGTCAGTGTAGATAGCACATTTGGTACCGTACAAATAGTGTCGCCATATCTTAAGTGCAAAAACAACCGCTCCCAGCTCTAGGTCGTGTGTCGTGTAATTCCGTTCGTGAATCTTAAGTTGGCGCGAAGCATAAGCAATAACTTTATCCCGCTGCATCAACACACATCCAAGACCCTGGATAGATGCGTCGCAGTAGACTACAAAATCGTCCGTGCCTTCAGGCAATGAGAGAATAGGTGCGCTATAGAGTCTATCCTTTAAGTGTTGGAACGCTGTATCCTGTGCATTACCCCAACGATAAACAACACCCTTCTGCGTCAGTAGTGTAAGTGGCTGAGCAATCTTTGAGAAGTCTTTGATGAACCTCCTGTAATAACCCGCCAAACCCAAGAATTGGCGTATTTCGGTTGGTGTGCGAGGTGCAGGCCAATTCTTGATCGAATCTACCTTGGATGGGTCGACATGGATCCCATCTTTGTTTACTACGTGGCCTAAGAAGTGGACTTCACGAAGCCAGAAGTCACATTTGGAAAACTTAGCGTATAACTGTTCCATTCGTAGAAGTTCCAGTATAAGTCGTAAGTGCTGCTCGTGTTCCTCCTGACTTTTCGAATAAATCAGGATGTCGTCGATGAAAACAATGACGAATTTGTCGAGATAGGGTTTGCACACTCTGTTCATAAGATCCATGAAGACCGCAGGCGCGTTCGTTAACCCGAAAGGCATGACCAGAAACTCGTAGTGGCCGTAGCGTGTTCTAAACGCTGTCTTGGAGACGTCCTCATCCCGGACTCTCAGTTGATGATACCCTGACCTTAGATCAATCTTCGAGTAATAGCTCGACCCTTGCAACTGGTCGAATAAATCGTCAATGCGTGGAAGAGGATAACGATTCTTGATCGTCACCTTGTTGAGTTCACGGTAGTCTATACACATCCTGAACGTACCGTCTTTCTTCTTTACGAATAACACTGGAGCTCCCCAAGGCGAAGAGCTAGGACGTATAAAACCCTTTTCCAAGAGTTCTTGTAGCTGCTTTGACAGTTCTTCTAATTCAGTTGGAGCTAGACGATAAGGTGCTCGAGCTATGGGTGCTGCTCCTGGAGCGAGCTCGATCTGGAATTCGACTTGACGATGAGGCGGTAACCCAGGTAATTCCTCAGGGAACACTTGAGGAAAGTCACGTACTACAGGAATATCTTCAATCTTTCTCTCTTTCTTCGAGGTATCTGTAACGAGGGCCAATATAGCAGTGTGCCCCTTGCGCAAACACTTCTGAGCCTTCAAAAAGGAGATAATACCACTCACGACACCACTCTTGTCGCCTTGAACTTCGAGGGGTTCTTTGCCAGAACGAGGAATGCGAATAACCTTTTCTTTGCATAAGATCTCCGCTTGTTGTTGGGATAACCAATCCATGCCAATGACGACGTCAAAGCTACCCAAGGTTATAGGAATGAGATCGATGGAGAAAGTCTGACCAGCGAGGATAAGATTACACCCTTTAACTATGTGTGTGGCTTCTAAACTTTTACCGTTAGCTAACTCTACGACATGTTTGGTGTTTAGGAGAGTTGGGGCACGTTTCAACATTTCACTAGCTTTTAAAGACATGTAACTAGTATCCGCACCAGAATCAAATAGTACAGTAACATAAAAGTCGTCAAGAAGAAACTTACCCATAACCACGTTGGGATCATTCCTGGCATCACCCTGACCGATCACAAACATACGGCCTCTAGCACCATTGTTTTTATTGTCCCCACCGTTGTTGTTGTTCCCATTGCCCTGGTTGTTGTTGTTGTTCTGGTTTCGGTTTAGCTGAGGGCAGTGTCTTTTGAAGTGACCTTCGGCGCCACACTGAAAACATCCTTTGTTGCCCTGTTGCTGATTCTGCCGTGCTTGCTGCTGCGGCTGATTCTGGTTTACAGGCTGTGGGCTCCTACAATCCTTGGCCTCATGGCCCGTCCTGAAACACCTTTGACAACGACCCCTGTTACACTGGCCATTGTGGTGCTTGTTGCAGATGTTGCACTTTGGGAGGTTCCCTCGATAACCACCCTGCTTGTGACTGCCCGAAGAGTGCTGACTAGGGCTCTGGTAGTTGTCAGTCTTTCGTTGCTGAACTTGGGGCTGAACTGAAGCTGATCCCTTGCTGGAATCCCCCTCCCATTTTCGCTTGCTGTCACTGGGAGTAGCAGGAGTAACCGAAGTAGTAGCTGTAGGGGTAGCGTTGATGCGTTTGGGCAACCGGTTCTGCTCCACCGCTTGATCAGTGAGACGGTGAGCCAACTGAACAACCTGCTGGTAAGTGGCATGATTTGCTGAAGTCACATGACTCTGGATCTCTGGCACCAGACCCTTAAGATAAAGTTCAATACGCTTGTCCACCAGAGTAGGACACAGTAAAGCAAGCTCATTCGATCTCTTGGTATACGCTTCGATCTCAGACCCCGTCATCTTGAGGTTGAAAAACTCGACTTCCAGCTTATGAATATCATCTCGACTGCAGTATTCCTCCTTGATCATCTCTTTGAAATTGTTCCATGGGGTGGCGTTAGCAGCAACCAACCCCAGTATTTGGACCTGTGCTTTCCACCATGTGAGGGCTAAACCCTCGAGGGTACCGGTAGCATACTTCACCCTGCGTGCCTCAGGGCATTCACACATCTCAAACACAGACTCTATCTTTTCAAACCAGTGCAGGAGACCTACGGCTCCTTCAGTGCCGCTGAAAGTGGATGGACGACAGTCCATGAAAGTCTTGAAAGTGCAAACAGGTGCTTGACCTGTTGTGTAAAAGAATTAGGACAAGTTTAAACACGAGAGTTGATTTAGGAATGTAGGATCTAAGGATCCTAGTGTGAGTTGTAACTGCAGGGTATACCTCCTGCTTGTGCGGCTGCAACGGCCGCAGTAACTCGTTCGTTAATGAGGGCCGTCAACTGGTCCTGGGTCATGTTGATACGTCCAGACATGATCTTCATAGTAAAGTTAACGTAAGTGAGATAGGTTCGCGAATAGTGCGATGACAGAAGAGAGTAAGCACACAAGTGTCCTCATGCAATAACAAATAGTGAGCAATGTAATCTAAGCATACCACGAGCAAAGTTCTATGTAATTCTAGTATGTAGGCAATAAACATAAACCTTATTACCTAGGATGTCGAGTCTTGCACGTGGAGCGAAGCGTCGTTGTGGATCGTTGAAAGCACTGTTCTGGTTATAGTCTGGTTTTAATAAAAACGTTTTCCCCATATTAAAACCAAGTTCTCTATAACCAATGGCTCTTATACCAATCTGTCACACCCCCAAAATCCACACGCGGAGTATCACCGCTTGGAGGCGTGACTGACCAGGATCAAGCCACCAATCATATAGAACAATGTATAAAGTAAATGTAATTGCAATTTAATTCCAAACAATCCATATGAGAGGTGTTCCAAAACATAAGTATGTTATCACTGTATAGCGGAAGCGCATAATTAAACCCAACATAATAAAGTATGAAATGTCATAAAGTCTAAACAAGTATTCAAGATCCTTGCCCACAACGACTACGCCTCCCGTGTAAGCTCCATAAGTACCTAAGGTCCTGCAAGGCATGTAACAGAGGATCAACAACTAGTTGAGCGAGTTCACAGAAAGTAAATGCGTAATAGTAAGTTCGTATGTAACATGTGGCTCTACTGGGCCGATAGTACGTTCTATTGGTGGGGGCTTCCCATGTTATATATCCCCTAGACTATTCGTAATCATAAGTATCCTTCCCAATCCGAGGATAGTAGTAAGTATAGGTTTACGCAGGTTTTATGTAAGTGCCCTTCCCAACCGAGGACAGTACGTAGCGGGTACGTAGGTTTAGCGCTGGCGTCCTTCCCAATCCGAGGACGGTAGTACGTAGGTTTAGCACTGGCGTCCTTCCCAATCCGAGGACGGTAGTACGTAGGTTTTACGTAGGTTTAGTGCTGGTGTCCTTCCCAATCCGAGGACAGTACGTAGGCTTTGCGTAGAATTTGGCACATGCATCCTTCCCAATCCGAGGACCGTGGTAAATAGTCTAGTGTTAATCTAAGTACAGGTAATCATTCAATCCCATTCCCAACCCAACTGGGGAATCCCATGCCTTGGTAAGAGTGTGAACTCACCTTGGTTTGCTCGGTATGCTAAGTATGTGCTCAAAGTAAATCAATCACGTCCTAGAGTATGCACGTACACTTAATCAGTTTGTGTTCCAGTTGTTCACGTATAAGCATGTAACACATAATCACAATCATACAAGTTATGTTCAACGTCTAACAGCAGTTAATTATTCCAGTTAACAATTAACAGAATTAACTCAAGTTACAGCACAGCTCGGCGAAACACATATATGGCGAAACACATAAGTTGGCGAAACACAATAGTTGGCGAAACACAATAGTCGGCGAAACACAATATTGACGAAACACATGCTTTGGCGAAACACGTCTGTTTCGTCGAGGTCTCCTTCGGCGAAACAAAACTTCTAATTCGTCGAAGACTCTTGGCGAAACACATTCTGTTTCGCCGAGAGTTCTGTTTCGTCGAAGGTCTGTTTCGCAGACATCAGTTACATCAGAAACGAATAACACATAACCCTAATCATTCTAGCAGCCGTCATCAATAGCAGAAATCATATGAAGGTCAATGTGCATGTAAAAATCATCATAACTCAATCATCCAAGAATTATCGTCTAGCATAAACCCTAGTTTATGTGTTTTACATATCAATATACAACATCATATCATCAAACCCTATCAAGATGCTAACTTGCATTCAGAATCAAATCATATTAACAACATTCAGAACCGAGCATTCGATCATATTCAGTTTCGCATAGAATTGTATACATCCCACTACAACATACATATAAAAATCTATATCGTCATCATACTTATAATCACAGCAGTACACGCATCAGTTATTCAAACAAACATGAAGCGAGATGATACAGAATCAAGAAACCGATTAACGAACACATACTAACCGATTAGAGATGAACAAACACGGATTCAAGAGCTAGGAATGATGGTAAACGATGGTTGTTGCCGTCGCACAAAAAGGGAGAGTGTTCTAGGGTTTCCTGATTGCCTAACTTGTGAAACTAAACCCGTTTCACGTAAATATTCACGAAATAACGTTCTGGGCCGTACTGGGCTTTTGGCGAAACTGGGCCGGCGAAACAGTCTGTTTCGTCGAGATGAGTTTGGCGAAACAGCCTTGTTTCGTCGGGTGTGTTCATGGCGAATCACAACCCTGTTTCGTCGAGTTGTTTCATATGTTCAGTAGTTTATGTTATTTCAAATACACTAAGTCTCATGCTATAATATCAACACATAACCAAGCAAACATAATACTTTTATTATCACACAAAGTGTATCGTTACAAATCAGGCGAGTCAAACAACTAGACAGTCAAAATCAACGTGCAATGAATGCGAATAAAGAATGTCGGAAACTCGAGTTGTCACATTTTCTGCCTGTCCCTGGCAGCTTACAGACGATCACGGATTTGGACAATCTTGTCCGTCGTCTCCAGGACTATATCAGGTCCTGATAGTTGGACATCTCCAACTTCCGCCCAACAAACTGGCATTCTACACTTTCTTCCGTACAAAGCTTCGAAAGGTGCTGCTTGAATACTCGTATGATAGCTATTATTGTACAAAAATTCAATTAATGGAAGATGGTCATCCCAACTTCCTCCTAAGTCAATAACACAAGCTCGTAACATATCCTCAAGCATTTGAATCGTACACTGGCTTTGACCATCCGTCTGAGGATGATAAGCAGTGCTGAAGTTTAAACGAGTGCCTAATGATTGCTGAAAGCTTTTCCAAAAATGCGATGTGTATCTTGTATCCCTATCAGAGATAATAGACACTGGCACTCCGTGAAGAGATACAATCTCATCCACGTACAGCTGAGCTAACTTGTCGGAGCTGTGAGTTTCTTTAATAGGCAAGAAGTGGGCTGATTTGGTCAATCTATCGGCTATAACCCAAATAGTATCATTCCCATGTTTTGTCTTTGGTAACTTAGTGATAAAATCCATAGTTACCATTTCCCATTTCCAAGTGGGAAGTTTAGGCTATTGTAGCAAACCTGACGGTTTCTGATGCTCGGCCTTAACCTGCGCACATGTCAAGCATTTAGCCACATAAGAAGCTATAGATTTCTTCAAACCTATCCACCAATAATTTGCCTTTAAATCCTGGTACATCTTATCACTACCAGGATGAACTGAATATTTAGAACTATGCGCTTCTTGAAGAATCACATCTAGAAGTCCTCCATAAATTGGAACCTATTTTCGACCATTCAACCTTAGGATTCCATCTTTGCCATACGACAATTGATAGGCAGTCACTCCTAACTTCTCATTTGGATAATTAGCTTCTAATACAGCTTCCTTTTGAGCGGCTAACAACCTTTCATTCAAGCTGTTCTTCAATTCAATGCTCTTGGCATTGATTCTAATGGGCTTAACCCTTTCCTTTCTGCTCAAGGCATCAGTAACTACATTTGCCTTGCCAGGATGATACCGTATTTCATAATCATAATCATTCAGTGTCTCCATCCATCGACGCTGTCTCATGTTAAGATCCTTCTGATTAAACAGATGTTGAAGGCTCTTATGATCAGAATAGATCACACACTTGGTTCCATATAAGTAATGCCTCCAAAGCTTTAGTGAAAATGCAATGGCACCCAATTCCAAATCATGGGTGGTGTAGTTCTTTTCGTGCACCTTTAACTGATGGGAAGCATAGGCAATAACCTTGCCTTTCTACATGAGCACACAACCCATACCTGTGTGCAATAAACCACAAATTCTTCAATCCCTTCAGGCAATGTCAACACTGGAGCATTGCTCAATTTCTGCTTAAGAATATCAAAGGATTCTTGCTGCTTGGGACCCCAATTAAACTTTACATTCTTGCGAGTCAACGAAGTTAGGGGCGCAGCAATCCTTGAAAAATTTTCAATGAAACGCCTATAGTATCCTGCTAGACCCAAGAAGCTGCGTATCTCTGTAGGAGTCTTAGGTTCTTGCCAATTCATAATCGCTTCAATTTTAGCGGGATCCACCTGGATACCACGCTCACTCACTACATGTCCAAGAAATTGGACTTCTCGTAGCCAAAACTCACATTTAGAAAACTTGGCATAGAGTTTCTCTTGCTTTAGAAGTTTAAGAATACACAGGAGATGTCTTTCATGATCGGCTTGATTCTTTGAGTAAATAAGAATGTCATCAATAAAGACAATGACAAACTTGTCCAAATACGGCTTGCAGACGCGATTCATGAGATCCATGAATGCTGCAGGTGCATTAGTGAGCCCAAAAGGCATCACTAAGAACTCATAGTAACCATATCGAGTTCTGAATGCAGTCTTATGCACATCTTCGACTCTGACCTTCAACTGGAGGTAACCTGATCTTAAATCAATCTTGGAGAAATAACTTGCCCCTTGCAGTTGATCGAACAGATCATCGATCCTGGATAATGGATATATGTTCTTGATTGTAACCTTGTTTAGTTCACGATAATCGATGCATAGACGCATCGAGCCATCTTTCTTCTTCATAAACAGAATCGGTGCTCCCCAAGGGAATGAACTAGGTCGAATAAAACCCTTTGCCAACAAATCATCCAACTGTGTTCTTAACTCTTTCATCTCAGTCAGTGCCAATCGGTAAGGTGCTCTTGCAATTGGTGCTGCTCCAGGAATGACATCGATTCTGAATTCTACTTGCCTATCTGGAGGTAAACCAGGTAGTTCTTTAGGAAAAACGTCTGGATATTTAGAAATAACGGGGATGTCTTCAATCTTGGGCTTGGGTTCATCAATGGTAACCTATGCCATATAAATGACACATCCTTTCTTCATACACCTTGATGCCTTAAGCATAGACACTTGTTTAGGCAATCCATACTGAGTATCTCCTTGAATTGTAAGTGGCTCACCACAAGGAGTCTTGATAACTACTTGCTTCTTATCACACACAATTTGGGCTTGGTTATGAGATAACCAATCCATGCCTATCACTATATCGAATCCCGCTAATTTCAACGGAAGCAATGATAGCGGAAAAGAGTGATTCCTAATGGATATAAAACATCCATCTAGAATGGTTGAAGCAGTCTCTATAGTACCATCGACCAATTCTACTTCATACTTTATGCTTAGAGTCTTAACAGACAGATTTAACAGTTTACAAAACTTATTGTCTACAAAAGACTTGTCTGCATCCGAATCAAACAACACTCTAGCATAAACATCATTGATAAGAAAGATACCTGTTATCACATTGTCGTTCTGAATAGCCTCTTGAGCATTCATCTGAAAGACCCGAGCGTTGGTCTTTTTAGCCTCCTCAGGCTTCTTCGCATATTTTGGGCAGTTAGTCTTGATATGCCCCTTCTCGTTACAATTGTAACAAGTCGCATCTTTTAACTTCTTGCAATCCAAGGTCTTATGTTCCTTGGACTTGCAGATCCCACATCCAAAAGTCTTTGATTGTGACTGCGATTTCGATTCCAACCTGCATTTCCCAAAGTGATGCTTATGGCAGGTTTTGCATTTGGGTTTCTCACCCATCTGCTGGCTATGCTTTCGGAATCCTGAACTCTTCTTATGCTCAGAGTTCCCTTTATATTTCTTATCAGATCGACGTGAGTTCACATCCTCACGTTTCTTTTTTCCTTCATCGGTATTCTTAAGCTATCTCTGCCTGACCGCATCGAGGGTTAGAGATAAGGACAGATCGGCCACTGACCTAAAGGTAGTAGGTCTAGATGCCTTCACACTTGCTTTGATTTCCGGAGCTAAACCTCCAATAAAATGAGCTATGCGTTTTGGTTCCTGTGTGACCAAGTAAGGAACCAATCGAGACATGGTGTTGAAACTCGTAAGATACGCCTGACAATCTAAGTTCTTCATGACCAAGGTCAAGAAGTCAGTCTCAATTTTCTCAACTTCATGTTGAGCACATAAATTTTCTTTGATTAGAGCAACAAACTGATCCCAAGTCTGATTATACAACGGGATCTTACCTGTAGCTTGGATTAGGGACCTCCACCAAGATAAAGCTTCTCCTTTAAAAGATTGTGAAACAAACTTCACAATGTCCTGCTCTGCACAACCACTAATATCAACCACTGTATCCATTTCATCGAGCCAGGTCATACAATCGATGGCTCCTTTCTCCCCTGTGAAGTCTCTGGGCTTGCAGGAGACGAAGTATTTGTAAGAGCAGGTCTTAACACGTGGCTCTTGATTGAGCACAATCTTCTTAGACGGGATACTTTTCTGATTTGACGAGTGACATCGTTCTTCTTCGACTCGTGTGTTTTAGAAGGGGGCTTACTATGAGCCACAGATTGAGTCTTAGAGCGTGTACCACTTGATTCCCTGAACTGTCTGTCAAGTGCCCTAGTAACAACATTGTCTATCAATGCCTGAAGATCTGCACCAGCTACATTAATTTTGGTGGTATCATTATTCTCTCTCGGGTGACTGTTAATCTCCTCTGATTCAGCCATGTAGCTTGATTGCTACAAAACAATTGACAATATTTTATTCAGAGGTTATTATGGAATCATCATTTTCGATGATTTATTAACCATGGTAATATAAACCATATTGGTTAATTTGTTAATCAAGCTTTTATTTTAAACTTTTTGTTATAATTAATCCCTAGTTATAAAACATTAAGGGTATTATTAATGGCACATAAGGCCTAGTCATAAGGACAGTTTTAAAATTATAAGCCATGATCTTAGAAGATCGAGGCATTAAGGTTTAAACGTAGTTCATTACCTTTTATTGACAGGGAGTCGTAGACTACAACTGTCTTTTGTCTTATTTGATAATTATAATGGCCTGTAGGCACTTCATCACTAATGGATGTTTAATATATGATCATCTTAATTGATGATTTGAACCCATGATTTATAGATCATTAGGTTAAATAAGGAATTTGGAAGAATCCAATATAAGGATGACATGTGTGACTTTACTGAATCACATCTGCCAGGAGTGCTAACATGTTTTCAGATGTTAACAAGGATTTGAATCTTTTTAAATAGGTTTTACCATCATGGCCAGGTCTATAATGACATTTAGGCTAGGTTATACCTTTTAAGATTCTTTTTAATATTTAAAGGCAGATCAATTGCAAAAAGGAATGATATTTTGATTTATTTCATATATTATATTCATGCATATGATGACAAGTGAAATTTAAATAAAACATTCCAATAAATTTAAAAGAAGTACATAATTGCCCTAAACGGGACTTTAAAGAAATACATTGTCCACATAGGGACTAAAATAAGAATTACTAGTCCTCGTAGGGACCTATTACATAAATAAAAATTTTCCACGCAGGGACTTGATTGAAATTAAAAATTACAAAACAAATAAACAAGGAATTTCAGTAATCCCTCTTCTTCTTCCCCTTGATTAAGTCTGCCAAACCCTTAAGTAGCCCCCGACGGCTTCTACGCTCCTCCTGAACCTCTCGTTCCACCTGGTTCAACCTCTGAAGAATTTCCTGCTGCTGCTGTGGTTGGATCAGTGGCGGCTGTGGCGGCAGCTGCTGTGGAGGTTGAGGAGGTGGTGGGTATTGATACCCATATGCTTGGTACCCAGACTGGTATGAAGCTGCGAAAGGTCCTTCAGGGTGAAGAGCATTGTAGTTGGCCGCCTCGAGGTACGGGTCGACGACAGGGGCATTGTAGTAGTTGTAGCCAGGGTAAGCTGGCTGCTCAAAAGGGTTATACACCGCTGCACCGGCGTATGAAGCAATTGGGTTATTATAACCCATGTGTGGTGGTGGTGCGACTGGCGCAGAGTCGACTTCTGAAACTGGGTGAGGCCCACCCATATGCGGTCTTCGTACAGTGGCGGGTAGTGGCTGCCACTGGAGTGTTGAGGGGTGCTGAAGTGAAAATCCCCTCTTCGCACGGACATCCGTGCACCTGTTCTCCTTCGCCTCGGTGGTTCCGGAGGCAGTTGCTGCTCTAGCGGTGGTGGTGGCGGTGGCATGACCGCCTGGAAACGCGAATCCTCAGAGGGATCCTGCTGCTGCTGTTGAGGTGGGTTGAAAGAAGGAGTGTACTCCCAGTGGTATGTGGCCCACCTTTCGGCAAAACTGACTGGGCCCCTGTATGGCGAACCATGAAAATATGATCCGTCAGAAATCTCTATGGGATGCGTGGGCGTCCCAGTTGGTGGCTCGGCAGGTTCTGGATCTAGATCCGGATCCTCATCCATATCCATATCCTGGGCTCCAGGAAAGTGGTCTTCGGGTCCCAATGGGTTATCGCCCATTGGTTCTTCACTCACGTTCGCCGGGTTAAACCGACTTTGAAAGTACGGGGTCGGGTCCTGAAAAGCCCGTTGTGAGCTTGACCGTTGCAGCGGTATGAAGGAGTGGTGAGAATCATTGGGCTCATTTTCTGAGTGTGGCCCAAAGGAGTGGTGATACGAGGGCGAAGAGCTAAGCGAGACAGAACGCCTCGCGGGTTCCAAGTACGTTCTCCAGTCTTCTTGAGGACTAGAGCTCATGGTTGCTGAAGGAGTTCGCCGGTGTGACGGCCCGGCCTCGTGGTCATTTGGAGCAGTGATTGGCGCCTTGCCTCGTCCACTTCTTCCCCTGAATCATGGCGGCATTGTCTTTTGTTCCTGTCAAAACAAATAAAAGAGACCAACAAGAGAAAACAATAAGATTAGGATTAGTCCTATGTCGTTAGCCTAGACTCGGAGGTCAAGGAATGTGCAAACTGTGTCATTGAGATTAAACACAAAAGGCTAGTGTTTAATTCACTCAATGTTGGCTCTGATACCAACCTGTCACACCCCGATATTTCCACGTATTACCGGTGGGCCCGGTGGGGAGTATCGTGACGTAGTTGATATCATTATGGTCAATAATCACAGTTTAATGCACAGCGGAAGTCTAAAAGTGAATTATTACAAACCGAGTTGAAAGTACAATAAAATATTATACAACGGGTTGTAAGATGGATCCACATGCGGATCTAAAACATAAAGAAATATTGTTCAACAGATTTAAGCATCAAAAGCTTGCAAGACTCTTTATTTGACACTCGGAGTAGCCAGCCCATTACGTGTAGTACCTGCACTTAATCTTTTTGAAAAATACGTCAGTTTACACTAGTAAATACAATTAACTGACTCTTTTTGAAAAGTGTTTATAAAAATTGATTTAAATGCACAAGGCATAAATATTCTTTATAACTTGGGACAATTATTTAAAAATAATCTTGTATATAGTTTTACATGTTTGTCGTCCATTTAGGACCTGGTTAGAAGAGCCGGTTAAGATTAATAGACACACCACTTGGTATAATACCCACAAGAAGTTTCCTTATGAGTGGGGTACCTTTTTACATACGCAACTATCAGGTGTATGCCTACACCCCGTGCTTAAGTCATGGCCATTTCTAATGAATGAGCCGAGGATATCCAGGACATGGTCAGTAACCCCCCAAAGGCATTGCATCAAACAAGACAGATTAAAACGGGTTATGCATCTTTTTAATCACATTCCGATTGTACGACTTCATACTCGACCAAGCGGTATTATTATAATACCGTATCCCAAGCCCCGTATAACGGAAAATAAGTTAAAAGTATTTACCTGAGCAAAATTATAAATTTAATCCCAACCGTATTTCAATCAGCAAGTACAAATAGTTTTTACTAGGCTCCTAATCTGGAACGAAGGTTTTAATAACCTATTAGATTCCTAACGGGTCTTATTTAAGTTTTAACTTAGACCGGTTAGTTTTAATGAAAGGTTTACGGTTCAAAACGCAAGATTAAGCGAAGACCGGATTAGAATGTGATTTAGACCCGACAAGTATGAAGACTTGTATAAAATGGGTAAACTAAACACATTTTGGATTTTGAAACAAAAATGATAAGGTTTGACCCGTTTCGGTTAATTTATGCAAACTATTTACCTAAACCGTACCGAACGCGAAAATACATAACGGGTAACCAAATGAATCATGTACAGGTTCCACAAGTTAATATGCTTTAAATATGTTGTGATATCAGTAGGATACCTTCCATTATGCCCAAAATGAATTTAAAACCAATTTATGCCCCGTAGGGGTATTTTGGTCATTTTAAAGTTCATAAAAGAGGTTAAATAGTGATCTGAGGTTCTAGTCTAAAATAATCAGTAAAAATATTTATTTTAACAAGTTAAATCAGTAAGATATCATACATATGTGAAATTTATCATTTATGACCAAACTATGCACCGTAGGGGCATTTTGGTAATTTCACATATGTTATAAAGGTCAAATTTGGAAATCTGAATTCAAAACTTTTACTTACTGTTAAAGTATAAAAATTTATTCATAACATCAGTAGGTAACAAGCTTTAGGTGCCAAGTATGGTTTTAAACCATACTATGCGCCTAAATCGCATAAAAGTCCGTATTTGACGATATTCGGGTTAATAAGGAAATCTGAGATTTTGATCAGCCTTTACTGTTTAAAATAACTTATTAATGTATAAAATCAGTAGAAAAAGGTTTGACATGTAAAGGATGTGTAAAACTCATTTTATTAGCAAAAAGGGCATAACCGTCAACTACCGAGTCAATGCAAGAACCCTATGTTATGATCAGTTTAAAATTTAACAAAAATTTCCAAAAATCCCTAAATATTATATCTTAACTTTGGGTAGAAAGTTTGGTGTCAAAATTTGGATTTAAATAGTTTTATGCCAAAAATGCTGTTTAATTAATAAAAAGCTTCCAATTTACGATATCGAGCATAACTCCTATTTTAGACCACAATCTGATGTCAAACTTTTATGACATACTTAAATATTAGTAATAAAGGTTTTTTTCCACTCACATTTTCAAAAATCTCGTTTTAATATAAAAAGGGCATTATGGTCAACAAATTTAAGCATTTAACGGAAACATGCAAATAATTCAGATTATTAAGGAACCATGTAGCATAACCTCAGAGGGTTTTACTAAAATATAATATGGTCCTAAAGGAACCTTAAGGTATATCTAAAACAAGCTAAATCAGGTCAGAACTGAAAGTTAAAGCAAAAGTCCACTTTTGCGACTTTCGATTCCGAACCGAGCCTAAACTCAGAATTGTCGGGTTGAACATGTCTAAACATGTTCTTATATTATTTACCAAGTTATTTAAGTGTTAAAACATGTTCCATAACTTCTACATTATCATTTATGAATTAATTTGTAAAAATTGCTTCTGTTGACTTTTTATTAATAGGTTTGACCCAACAATTGACCAAGTTAGAGTGATAATCAGTAGGTGCTCTCTTAAGAGTTTATTACCTACATAATTACCAACTCATAGCCACTTTCAATTCGAATAATGGCTGGACCATTAGTGATTAATCACTAAGTCAAAGCTTAATTACGATGGCTTTGACTTTTGGTCATTAAACTAATAAAACTTGAACTAGAGAAGCTAAGAATGCTTACAGGGACTCTTAGCACGAGATTAGAACAGAAGAAAGCTCTCTTGAACTCCAGGAAGCTCTAGAGAAAGAGTTTTGAAGTGAAAACCAAAGTGTGCAATTGAACAAGTGAAAACAAGGGTCTTATATAGGAACTTTGATGCATCAAGATCAAACCACATGTCCCTACATTGATCCCAGATGTTACCAGGTGTCCCTAGTGCATGAAAAACTGTTAGCTCAGACCTTGGTATCAAATTCAGGCATGCAAAGGCGGTGGAACAGGCTGAACATGCAGCTGTTCATTTTTTTTGCTTGCTGGTGCTTCTCTCGCGGGCCGCGTAAGACTCTTAGAGAGCTACGCAGGCCGCGAGGACCTTCTGATCCAGTAAAAACTTTTTAAACTTTGCAATTTCAGTCCCTGGTCCATTTTAACTTTATTTAACTTCCATTTATTGCACTTAGGACCCCCATAGTTAACTATTAAGGGCCTTGGGTCATTACTTAACTTCGTTAAACTCCCGGTTAGTTGTAAGATCACCCGAAAAGTCTTGTTTACATCGAAACTCCATAAAATTATTATCCAATATTCTTGAGAGCGAAATATTAAATTATTACAATGGTTTTGGGCTCGTTAAAAGGTCACTCAGAGGTAACATTTAACATGTTGACACTTTTAACCCCTATGTTTTGTAAGATCCTTATTTTAAGCACGAACGACTTTCTAAGTTCGACAAATTATTCGTTAAAGAATACGAACGTTGTGTGAGGTCAATCAGAGGCACAAGATTGGCATGTTGACACTTTGAATCCTTTTACTAACATATTTACATTGTTTGACAATTTTAGTCCCTCCAGGTCAATCCATTACACGTTTAAAGTCCATGACACGTGTCTTTATTATATTGGTCGTGATTTTACGAGGTGTTACATTCGTTTAGCAGAATCTCTCGTAGGTTAGTGCATTTGGGAATCCAAATTCGGTCTAGATAGTGGAATATACCATTCGATTTGTTCACTAGTTGTTCGCCGTTATTGATGATCCTTTCTTTTTTCAAGGTGCGTTCGGTAAAACAAGCATGTTAAGCGTCACAGATTAGAGCTTCAAGATTGTGCTGGGCTTGAGTATTACAAATGCTATGCAAATAGCTTCGTCGACTAAGAGCATCGGCAATGAGATTTGCTTTGCCTGGATGGTAACGAATCTCACAGTCGTAATCGTTGAGAAGTTCAACCCATCGGCGATGGCGCATATTCAATTCTTTCTGGATCAAGATATGTTGCAGGCTCTTGTGGTCGGTGTAGACCGTACACTTGGTACCGTAAAGGTAGTGTCACCAAATCTTTTACGCAAAAACAACTGCACCTAGCTCGAGATCGTGGGTTGTATAGTTCTTCTCGTGGATCTTGAGCGGACGAGAGGCGTACGCGATAACCTTGTCCCGTTGCATGAGAAGGCAACCGAGACCGAGGTTGGAGGCATCGCAGTAGACTATGAAGTCGTCGTTTCCGTCAGGTAAGGTAAGCACAAGAGCGTTGCAGAGTATATGCTTGAGAGTTTGAAAGGCTACCTCTTGTTCGGTTCCCCAAACAAAAGGTTTTATTTGTGCGTAAGAGAGGTAAGTGGCACAACGATTTTAGAGAATCCTTTGATAAATCGGCGGTAATAGCCCATTAGTCCGAGAAAAGAACGGACTTCAGACGGGTTCTTTGGTGTAATCCAGCTCTTAACAGCTTCAATCTTTGTGGGATCGACGTGAATACCTTGACTATTAACGATGTGACCGAGGAATTGAACCTCCTCCAGCCAGAATTCACACTTAGAGAACTTGGCATAGAGTCGATTCCCCTGGAGTAGTTCGAGAACCAAACGTAGATGTTGCGCGTGTTCGGTTTTCGACTTTGAATAGATCAGGATATCATCGATAAACACGATGATGAAGCGGTCAAGAAAGGGTTTACACACACGATTCATCAGATCCATGAAAACCGCGGGTGTGTTGGTTAATCTAAAGGGCATAACAACAAACTCGTAGTGACTGTATCGGGTTCGAAAAGCGGTTTTAGGTATATCTTCCTCCTGAATTCGTAACTGGTGATAGCCTGAGCGTAAATCAATATTTGAGAAACAGGTAGCACCTTGTAACTGATCAAAAAAATCATCGATTCGAGGCAAGGGATAGCGATTCTTGATGGTAAGCTTATTCAATTACCTGTAGTCGATGCACATCCGGAACGATCCGTCCTTCTTTTTGACAAAAAGGACAGGTGCGCCCCAAGGAGAGGTGCTAGGGCGAATAAAGCCTTTATTAAGCAATTCCTGGAGCTGACTCGAGAGTTCGCGCATTTCGGATGGTGCGAGACGATAAGGCGCTCTGGCGACAGGGTTTGCTCCAGGAAGGAGGTCAATTCGAAAATCGATATCACGAGTTGGCGGTAGACCAGGTAAATTATCAGGAAAGACGTTAGGAAAATCACGAACAACAGGCACCTTTTCCATTATCTTCTCTTTCTTTTCCTTCTTCGCTACTACGATGTGTGCCAAGAAAGCTTGGTATTCCTTGCGTAGATACTTGCTAGCTTGGACACACGACATGAGTTGTAGTTTCTTCGAAGCGACTTCGCCATAGACACACAATTGGTCGCCGTTTGCGAGAGAGAAATGAATCATTTTATCGAAACAAACAATTTCAGTGTGATTTTCCTGAAGGAAATCCATGCCTACTATGATGTCAAAACTACCGAGCTGCATCGGGATGAGGTTGATTGGGAAAACGTGACTGTTGAGTTAAAGAGTATAATCACGTAGAACGGACTTAACAGTGACGGTTCTTCCAGTGGTAACTTCTACATCGAAGGTCGTTGGGAGGTTAATGCGTTTACGATTTAGGAGCCTTTCGAATTCGAACAATACAAAACAGTTATCGGCTCCAATATCAAACAAACACGAAGCATATATACCATTTACAAGAAACGTACCATTAACCACGTTATTGTCTGCCTGAGCTTGACGGGCGTTGATGTTGAAGACTCGCCCACGAGCTACTTGCTGAGATGGCTGTTGCTGCTGCTGGGGCTGTTGTTGTGGGTATTGTTGCTGCGCTGGCTGTTGTTGTGGCTCTTGCTTCACCACTCTGTTCGAGTAGACATTTGCGAAGTGGCTGGGATCACCACACGCATAGCAGGCTCTTGCGTGAGCAGCGGGAGCAGGAGCTGCTTGTTGTCCCTGAAGAGCTGGTAGAGCGGGAGCTTGGACTTGAGCTTGAGCTTGGCGGGGACCAGTACGACAGTTGGCAGTAAAGTGGCCGTACAGGTTGTAGTGCACACAAAATCGACATGTGATGTGTGTAAAATGCAACATATAAATTACATCAAATAAGGCATAAAACTAACCCTTTTTTAGTACTAATGTTGGAAAAAGTGTGCTTTTGTCTTCCTTTTGTATTTTCCGGATTAAAAGAGCGTAAATGAACAAAAGAAGCAAAAATGCAGCAAAATCTAACATAATTACAAGAAAAGGAATAAACGTGGCATGCCCGACCCCTCGACAGCATCTTCCCAAGCAAAAACAAGTAAACAGAAGGCTGCACACGGCCCCGTGCCCAGCGGACACGGGGGCGTGTCCAGGTGTCTGCAGAAAAGACAAAGTTATAGAAGCTTCTATTCCCGACACGGGGGCATGCCCAGCTCAACACGGCTGTGGTCAACGCTAAGATTCGCAGAATCCAAGCAAATCTTGATAGTACAGATACGCTTCTACACACGGGGCCGTGCCCAGCGGACACGGGGGCGTGTGGAGCTAATGCAGACAAATTACAATTAATGAAGAAAGAGAAAGTGGGTGGACACGGGGCCGTGTTCAATGAACACGGGGCCGTGTCCGGGCTTCTGTGCAGGCTATAAATAGAGGTGCTTGGTTCACTTCAATGACATCCCTTGGCAAACCACCTCTCTCCCACTTCACCCACACTCCACCACCATCACAACCCATATCCACCACCATCATCCACCATCCATCTTAGAGTGTGTGTAGTAGTCTCGGGATCCAAGATTGATAGTAAGAGTTCTTGACAATCAAAGGCCATGTTTGCCTAATTCTCTTACATCACTTGGTGAAGACAAGCATTTAGTGTAATATTTTTGTTTTTTAATATTTTCGCACTTTTTATTTGGTTTTGTATTAATGACTTTAATAACTAGTTTCTTATGTTGAAGGTGAAACTTTCTTATCATTTGTCCGTAGTGTCTTGGCATTATTTTACTGTCTATATAAAATAAAAGATTTACACCATTCATATCTCTACGGTCTATATAGAGATATGTTGGCTACCTGGTCGGGGGTTAAGGGAATGGTTTGGTATGGTAAGGTTCTTGCCTTGTTCAGTGTATACATCCTGCAAGGACCTGGGTCAAGCTTACTAGGACCTCCTTCAATACCCACTAGTATTGGATGGCGGGGGTGCGAATAGCTTGATCCCCTCATATGTAAACTACTATTAATACATTAACCCGGCTACTTGGGATTGTATCCCTGCTGACTCAAACCACTTAGCCGAGGGTAACGTCACCTTCAAAAGAGGGGCCTACCACATTACGCATTAATAACTTAAATAATTATCTTTCAATATTCCGACCCTTTAGGATTGTATCCTTGCTGACTCAAACTACTGGGTTGAGTGTAACGTCACCTTCAAAAGAGGGGCCTACTGCTATAACTAAGATAATCTCTTAAAAAGTGCAAAAGTGCGGAAATCATCAAAGGTTACACTAAAGGCGAGTCGGATCCAAGTGATTCATCTTGTCTATCCGTTTTTTTTATTTTATTTTTATTTTCAGTATTTTTAGTTTTTATTTTCATGTTTAAAACTTTTTCTAAATTTTTTATTTGATTAGACGTTGAGGATAAACCGGTACTAAAAGCTCTTGTGTCCTTGGACGACCTCGGTATCTTACCAACGCTATACTACGCTCACGATGGGTGCACTTGCCCATATGTGTGTTTAGTGTTAGTAAAATATCGTGTTTTATAAATTTAAAACTTGACCAAAGCGTTAAAAATGGCTTAAAATATATATAAAAACATATCACGCTACACGCACATTAACATGCGATCCCAACAAGATGATGGTAAGTACAGGTAGGGCATAGTGGGTGAGGACCAGTATATGCACGCTTTGCAGGCGGTGCATTGGTCACTGGTGCTGCTACCTGGCGGTTCTGGTTATGGGGTAGGGCAGGGACAGCAATGAGTGGAGCGGCGGTGACAGCACAGTTCTTCTTGTTGTTGTTGTTGTTCTTGCGATTGTGACGGGAAGACTTGGAGGCTTGCGGTGCGGGAATTAAAGAGATTAAACCACGTCCAAGATATAATCGTTTTTTACCATTTTTTACCCTAAGAAGTAATTGCAAGACTGTTTGTCGAGCTTCCAATGCTCACACAGGGTGATAAACAACGCTGATATGAACACATACCAATTGCTTTATCTTGAGTCCATACATGCATTTAATTCAATTAATCATATCAATACATCGTTACAAATTATCAAAACTTGAAACAAACAAACAGTGAAAGTTATCAATACATCTGCTTCCTGAATCTGAATCTAAAGTAAACTTGCCCCTTTGACATACCGAAGTAAGCAATCGTTTTACTTTGAAACAAATCTCATCTTTTACCTTTTCTGTACCCTTCCCCACGTTGATAGCTTACGTCATGTAGTTGACTTTCTTTACTTTGAAACAAATCCCATTTTCGAGGAATACAAGCCGTATAAGATTATACAGCCCGTATACAATAATCGTATACATTGTATACGACCAGGTAACTTATTTTCATATGATGTATACGGGCCGTATAAAGGTATACGTTCCGTATACACTGTGTAAAAATAAGTTTTTTCCATGTGTTATTATTAGTATCCAATAAAAGTAATAATATAGCAAATGAAAAAAAGATGTGAATCCTACCTTTTGATTTTGTTATTCTTGTTTTTCGATTCCAGCTTTCTTTCTGAGTGATAAACTTTACAGGCTTTGCTTTATGAGGAAAAAGCAATAAGCTTTAAACGGCGCTTCCCATCTGACATATTCCGGCCTGTTTCTACAATACATAGATACATACACATCACTTGTATCTATGTATGCCTGTGTCTCTATAATTCACTACAAAAGCCAAACCAGTCATCAATACAAAGGACAAGGACAATAAGTTGACACCCACCACTCCTCCTCACACACATCAATACTCCCCTTCCTCTCTCTCTCTCTCTAAATATATATTTACCCCTACTTTCTCTCTCTAAACTTCTCTCTCTAGATAAGATATTTGGGGCTGTGTTTGGTTTGATTTTTTTTTTTTGTTTGTTGAAGCAAGGTATGAAAGCTGGGCATGGAGGTGGATGAATTTCAAAGACAGGTGAGTAAATTCCAAAGGGTTTCTTCTAATGGTAGTACTACAACTACTGAAACTTCTACAAATCCACAAAAAATAGCTACTAGAGTAGGGAACTTTGAGGTACAAAACCACGTAGATGACGGCGGCGGCGGTGGTGGTGGTGGTGCTACTGGTGCCGGTGTAGGTGGAGGAATTGATGTGGTGGTAGGCGGTGTTGATGGCGTTGCGCGCTTCTGTGGATGGCCTTCCTCTAGAATAGTTAGGGTTTCTAGGGCTTCAGGAGGAAAAGATAGACACAGTAAGGTTTTGACATCAAAAGGACTTCGGGACCGCCGTGTCCGTCTGTCGGTGGGCACGGCGATCCAGTTTTACGATCTGCAAGACCGGTTAGGCTATGATCAGCCTAGCAAAGCAGTAGAGTGGTTGCTCAAGGCGGCGTCTAGCTCTATCGATGAGCTTCCGTCTCTCGATCTGCCAATATCCGGTTCAATCCCCGACCACCTCCACTACCACCACCAGACAAGTAACCAGAAGAAGGTACTCGGTACGGGTACCGGTACCGGTTCCAATTTAGAAAATCAGGATAATCATTGCCAACAACTTGAGAGTAATAATAATGCTACACAGGCGAAGTCGCCTGTGTGTAGTAGCACTTCCGAAACAAGTAAGGGGTCAGAGCTCTCGCTGTCTCGATCTGAGAACAGAATCAAAGCTCGAGAACGAGCGAGAGAACTGACCTCTTCGAAAAAGGAAAAGGAGAAAGAGAAAGAAACAGATTCAACTAGGGTTAGTATTTTGAACCAGATGGACACCAACAATATATCAAACAACTCATCTTTCACAGATCTTCTCACCGGCGGCCGCTCACCGATGGAATATTTCTACAACCGCCAGCCTCAACAAACTCAAACTCAGTTGTTTCAACTGCCACAGTTCAACATAACCACTGGTGATAATAATAACCTGCATCAGTTCTCTTTCTTTCAACAACAAGACAACTTGAACTTTTCAATGACGTCACCGTCGTCGTCGTCCGGTGGTGTTGCTCCAGGTGGTTTCACTAGGGGGACCCTTCAGTCCAATTTACCGTCATCGGTTTTGCCTCATCATCACCACCTTCAGAGGTTTCAACAATCTGCAATAGACGGATCAGCGTCATCGAATCTTCCGTTTTTTATTGTTCCGAATAGCGGTGTTGATCATTTTCAGTCGACAGGCGGGTACCAGCTTAGCTACGGCGGAGGAGTAGATCATCAGAAAGATAAAGCTAAGAACTGAGAGTTGCAGCATTGGCCTCTTTCCCATTTTGGTCTCTGGTAAAATCTCTTTAAAAAATTTCTATTTCTTGCAATATTTTTGCACATATGCATATAAATAATTACACAGACAAATTTTTATATGGATATGTTCTGCATATGCATTTTTAAATGGAAGTAGATCAAGCACTTGCATCTAGAAATGGAACTCTTTAGGCCTTTTATAACCCTAGAAAGTTATTGTGTCACTTTTTTAAGAATCGCTAACTCATACACCGTCTAAACATATTGTTAAATTTACATCAATATCTATTACGGGAACAATCGACCATTTGTGAAGAAACATCCTTACTGCACATCTTGATACGCTAGGCTAAAATCGCCTTGGGGTCATTTTAGTCAACTAGGGTCAGTTGGGTTTATTCTTTTTATTGAACGGTAAATTAGGATCACTGACGGACCACTGGATTATCATCGTGCCACCTGTAGAACCAGCCGATCATATCCAATTCTCACTAGGCTATATAATGCCTATACACCAATTCAGGAAGAAACCCAATAATCTGTAGAATCGAACTCAGGACCTAATGGTCCCAAAAGCTTATCCCACCCCCAAAATACCACCAGGCTATAATGCCATGGGCGTCAGTTGGGTTTATTCAAGTTGGGATTTATTTAATTTCATTTCTTTGACCATCATTCTAGTCAACTAGGGTATTCAAGTCCTCAAAGGGACATCGTGTGTTGGTAGGATCTTCCCCTCAATCCAAGAGGTGGATGATTCAAATCCTATAAAGTGTAGGCATAAGAGTATTTAGGAGTGGTTTGCCGTTCAGAAAAAGTTGACTTCATTCAAGTTGGTATTTATATCTTTAAAATGAAAGAATGATCATAACTTCAAGATTTCTAGCAAGGTAAATCAAGATTACTGGAAAATATTATTTTTTATCAACAAAATTACTTAATAATGCTGTGCATTTTATCTAATTGTCACTATTCTTGCCAAGAAGCCAAACGGGTTTTACCCGTAATTTCACCGTCGTGTCTACGGACGGGTGGGTTACTGGGTTTTCCCCTTATCCCCTATCTAATGATTCATTTTCTTGAAATTTAAAATAACTATATTCCAGTTTGACAAAATCTGATGTTTACATTGTTGAAAACATGCATATGAATATTGTCACTTGATCCAAAATATATTTAGTTTGACTATGATAAGAAATGTTGGATCACAGATTTGTTTTGTTTTGTTGGGTTTATGGATTCAAGATCTGGTTTCCTATGATTGTAGCATGTTTGATAGGGAAGACAGGTGTTAAGTGTTAAGTAGGCACTCTACTCTTCATAATCATCATGAACCCACTTACATTAAAACCCTGACAGATTCCTTACATTTAAGTCCTTTTTACTATCTTTTTTAATACTTTAATTGGCCATTGGTATCATGCTTCACTGAACCCGAAATTTATTTGTGTTGTTGGGATGGGATGGGCCGGGCCGATTTTGAGCACCGGAAAACCATATTCCTTTAGGGTTTTTGCTTTTTCATAGTGGGATCCACATGGGTTGACCCCATGCAGGTACGGATAATTTGATTGGTTGTGAAATATAGGATGAAAATGAAAAAAAAGTCATTTTAGAGGTTTTTATTATAATTAAGTGTAAATAACTTGATCAACTAAACACAAGTAATTATATGTAGATTTTTTTAGTGTGACATTTGAGGGTTAATCATTTAAAAAAATGCAACTTATATTGAATCATAACACTATATCAAATAAACATATGTAAACATAGATTTTGGTTTGAAATTCGAGTCTACTGAAGCCAAAAGGTTTATATACAACTCATACTTCATTGAAGCAAAAAAGATTATTCTAGGATAGTAGGATTTGTCGAGTTAGATGGGGAAACCTTTATTGGCATTGTAACTTGTGAGTTTCATGGCATGTGTTTCCTTTTTTCAATTTCAAAGATTCGATTTCAAGCCAAACATTTTTACATATGTATATATTTATTTATTTATTTATTTATTGCGAGTCTAGTTTATAAGTAAGAGGACATCTAGCTTAAAAATGTTGTATCTTTGTGACATATAGTTTTTGTTTTGTAACATCTTTGGATCTAGTTACGTAAAAATATATTTTAATTTTTATTTAAAAATAAGAATTGTATCCTTTTACAGACCAAATGGACTATTTATGCATACCACCAAAGGATAAGAAAAAAAACCCAATCCTTCACCCCTTTTCGTCTTTGGCAAAGGTAGTCGCAATGAGACCTGTAACGACTTCTTGACTTGTTTATGAATTGCATTATTGCAAACATGCTCCGTTTTAAAGTTAGGAGTTTTTGTTTATGTTTTTTAGTATTTTTTGATTAAATTATATAAATAGCTGCTCGTGCTTTGTAATATTTTAAAAAAAATTAAGAAATATAGGTTAGATAACTTTGGAGTTTTGACAAACCACACCAGCTATATATAATTTTAACCTTTTTACAGGTGAAAAGTAAACACAAATTTTTAATATGATTTTAAGCAAGACAAAGGTTTAGTCGATATTTGGCATGGGAAAAAGCCCTCTTGAGTAATAAAAGTTGTAGTTCCCGCGCGTACCTCCGCACCCCTTTTCACCGCTTGGATTCCCGCGCTCTCACAAGCTCTTGGTTCAATCGGGGAGTACTTCCTGATTCTCCAACCTTAGTCCCGAGCTCTTGTCCAACGTGGAGCGATTTGGTGTGAGGGGGCCGTCTTTCCCGATGGTGCTTTCGGGCTGGACACCATTCAACTTAATTACTATTAAAAGTTTAAATATAAATTTATGATTATCCAAATTTACTTATCATTGCATTATTCTTTTGTCAATTTATATTTGTTTGAAAATCTTCACAATGTTTTTGAAAATGTTTACATGTTCATTTACTACCATTAATAACCACCACTCATCTATTATTCATGACTCTTTAAAATGTGAGTTACATGTAATCTTTTTATCCACAATCTTAGGTTCTATAAGGTGTTTTATTTAAAAAAATGGCAGTAGCTGGAGACACGATTATACCATTACATAACCGTCTTATGTTTCTGAATAGAGGTTTTACTGTTTCAGGTTATTCAGGTTTCAGTTCTTTGATGGTGAATTTGAATTTCAAATTCGAGATAATTCGAATTTATCAGATAATATGAAAAAAAAAAAAAACAAATAAATAAAGTAAAAGATAGTTGCAGAAACTGAATGAAGTTGCAGGCTAATTAATTGACCAGTCTGTCATTCACAAGATGAAACACTGACATGTTGGGCCAAATTTCATAGAATTATATAACTAAATGATCTGTATTTTTATTTTTTTTAATGTGATTTTTATGTTTCCCATTTGATAATTTATATTGTTTAATTTACTGATCACTTGAGTCATTGTTCTGATTTTGTATTCAAATATATAGCTATTTTAGATTTTCTGTAGGTTCAGATTTTTTTGCATCCCTGTTGATTTCCTAGTTAGATTATTATTTTTTACATTTATGCTATATAAGACCCTCTTAAAGACACACAGCTGATCATTCACCGTTACAATAATACTGTTTCGATGAATGGGTTTAAATATCGGGTGTAATAAAATTTGGTTACTTAACTTACAGGTATGGAAGTTGGAGAGATGATGGCGAAATCACAAGAGAGAGGTCGCAGGGTTTTCGAAGGCGATAAATCTATTTATCATGACGATATATATATAAGTTATTTGCAGTTGCATTGACAATTATTGATTTATCTGGAGGAAGGATAACATTGTACTTCCCTTCCTTTGGATTTTGTAACTTTTAACTGCCTGCACTGGTTTGCTTGTGTTTTGTTGTGAGATAGATAAATGTGTGAGATTCTTTTTGCTATTCTTCATTATGTTTCAAAAGTCCCGATTTCATGCATGTTTTGGTTGGGTGTCAATCGTGTCGTATTGCTGGTTTGATTGATTGGATTATTCAACCCGAAACGGCCCCTTTGTTTATCGTGACAAAAAATATCAACCCCATCCAGCATACGTTTAAATTGGTAACTAGAACACGCTTTGTTCAACCCATTTATCTAAACGTGTCAAATGGGTTAAATGAGATAGTGGGTCGACTTGTTTAATTAACGGGTTTAAGAGGTCAACCCCAACACGACCCATATATTTATTCGTGGTAAACCCGTGCACATTTAATTTGGTAACCAGAAAAAGCTACGTTTAGTTCAATAATCTAAACGTGTCAAAAATGGGTTGAATGTGTTAATTGGGCTAGTACGTTGTAAAAAATAGGTTAAACGTAATTGCGGATCGACCCATTTAATGAAACGGGTTAAACATGTGAACACAAAGACAACCTATAATGATACACATCAACCCTAACAAAATGATTCAGTTCCAGAGCTAAAGATCGTAGTTCTCGAACGAACAACCGAAAAGATTCTGGAGCATCCTCAGAAGTCGGTATTCTTCCTCCAAAGATTATAGTACCAAGTAATTCCTGGGGAGCTCTAATATGATCAGATTTATAAGTAAGCATTTCTTGTAAAATATAAGCAATGCCTAACCCTTCTAAAGCCCAAACCTCCATTTCTGCTACCCGCTGCCCCCCTTTTTTGGCCCTTCCTTTAAAGGGTTGTTGTGTAAGACGTAAATAACGCCCGCTGGAACGCCCATGGATTTTATCATCAACTTGAAGTCATTTATTAAACGAATTAGAAATAATATATCCACATATTGTTTTATGATTTACTTACGGTTTATTCATACACATTACAGGTTGTAAAGACCCAAAATGTAACCATGTTTAATGATTTTATACTTGTAACCCAGACTTATGATGAAATGACCATAAGTTCATGTGTAGGTACGACGCATGCTGGTAAACGTGTGTAAAGTTTCTAGAGAACGTGTTTATAATTTTATATAACCCTCTCACATTTATCAATATTAGTTGAGATTACTTTTTTTACGGAAACTTTTATTTATATTCCTTATGCGACTTCAACTCATCACTACTAGAAAAGTGCCTACTTTGTGACAGCCAAATTTGTAGAAAATTGGTCTTACCTACAGATTTGCTACAAAAATTTTCGTGCATAATATGCCTGTCGAAAATCAGGTTAGCTACAAAATTCTGACAAAATTTCTCACAAATTTTCGACAAAAATTTATCGTCACAAGCATTGCCACAAAATACCTACAAACCGGTTTTTTATGTTTTTCCTACAATTCTTCCACAATTATGCCTATTTTTGTATTTTATTTTATGATATTTTACTTTTAAAATTAATAACACTAATGATAAAAATTATCCATAATCATTACTAATTATTTTTATTTTACGACAAAATTCCTACAAAATTATAAAACTTTCTCTTAACAGTTTGCTACAAATTTCTTACAAATAAAAAATATATTTTTAAATTTTGCGACAAATTTCCTACAACTTGAAAAATGTTTTTTTTTTAAGTTTTGTGACAAAATTTCTACAAACAAAAAAAACACAAATTTAAAAGTTACGACAAAATTCCTACAAACAAAAAAAAACAAAATTTAAAGGTTACGACAAAATTCCTACAAACAAAAAAAAACAAAATTTAAATGTTACGACAAAATTTTTACAAACCAAAAAAACAAAATTTAAAGGTTGCGACAAAATTCCTACAAACGCAGGAAAAAATCCTGCAGCTGTTTGCTACAAATTTCCTACAATCCAGCTGTTTGCTACAAATTTCCTACAATCCAGGAAAAAATCCTGCAGCTGTTTGCTACAAATTTCCTACAATCCAGGAAAAGATCCTGTAGCTGTTTGCTACAGATTTGTGACAAACTTTAACAAATTAAAGAAATTAAATAAAACCATTTTTTATGCAAAAAATGCAGCAAAATTACTATTATATTCCAAAAATAATTGCAGCAAAATTCTAAAACATTCTAAAAATATTAAAACAACATTCCGAAACATTCCAAAAATTTTAAAACATTCCAAAACGCACAAAAAATCCTAATTAAAAGCATTCAAAACTAATCCGATCTTTAACATTCTAATACTTAACAAAACGAGAGCTTTTACTTATTTCCGATGTTTTTGAGCTTTTCTTCCATAGTTTTTTGCCATGCCGCTTGGTCGGCCAGCTCTTTTTCGCGCTCATGTTGAAATTGTTCGAAACAGGATTCTATGTTGTCGGGCCTCTCGTTCTCTTTCTAATTCTGCTTGAACTTTTTGAAGCTGAAAGTTGTCCAAAAAGATATAATTAATACGTATTAACAAAAACATATGGTCAAAATTCACATATCATTTAACAATAATACCATATTCAAATATCGTATTATTGTTAAATGCCTTAGATCAAACCTATTATCATCTAGTGAATAACTCTATTTCCTCCTTATTTACATGTATTTTATTTCAAGATGGCCATACCATTTATGCCTGTCCTTTTTACCCGAAACCCGACTCGAAGATCGTATTATTGTTAAATGATATGTGAATTTTGACGATATGTTTTCGTAACATGGCAAATTTTGATGGTATTTTAAAAAAAAACACATGTTTTTTCATTTTACAGCTAAACTTGAAAAACACATGTTTTTTTTCATTTTACAGCTAAACTTGAAAGTCGGGTGTCGGGTAAAAAGGACGGGCCTACCTTTAATACCACCGCTAGGAACCCATATCAGCAAACTCATTGCATGATTAGTTATAAATAAACTTGTAATAACTAAATGATCAAATTTGCAAGTTTATAACAATTTCTGATTAATTTAACAAACTAAATTGAACTCAACCCCATCAAATGAGATTATAAATAGAACTGCTATGTTGATCAAGTTCAATGGAACTCAACGAGATATTATGCATATGAACTATAAAGGGTTGCAAAATCCATTTAGTACATAATGAAATAACAAAACTATGAAAACAAATGGTAATAGCTAATGGGCCTCTTAACCTAGATTTGGAATACCGTCCTACTTTAAACAAATAATATATATTTTCTTATCTTCCAACTGGCCCATGTCTACCCAGATCAAAAAACAAATTGTTTCAACTCGAATTGTAACGTCTATCTATAGTTACTGACAATATAGGCAATAACAATTGTAGAGGACAATATGTAAAGTTAATTGGCTGATCTAAAAATCCTACCAGATTCAAATCATGCATACTTCTATTATTCCCAGTAACGTATAATAAACTTAAATAAAAACATAGAAATTGACAATAAAAATTGACAACGAGATTTAATTAGGATTTGGCAGTCATTAAAATAACAAAAAACCACATAAATCACACATATTTACATCACAGTAACAAGCACTCACCAACCATTTGTCTGCAGCTTCTCTATGCATCACTCCCCTTCACTGAAATTAAGAATCTTTGATTAAACTTCAGACCAGTTAGTCAATAACCGGACCACTGGTTGACTTTTAAATCAAATCAAATCTATATATCTTTGACTTTCGGTCAAAATACTAGTCGAGACCGAGAGCTCCAAGTTTAACTTTGAGAGAGCTCAGACGCGAGCTCGGCTCGTTTAAAATTATACTTCTAAAGCTCAAGCTCGGCTCGGGCCCAACCCGTTTATTGTTTATTAATTATTTAATTATTTATTTATATATACTTAATTACTTACATATATCTATGGTTATAATTTTTATATGAAATATAATATATAAGAGATTGTTACCCTGTTCAACACCTCTGCATTCCCCAACATGTATTTCAGCAATGGCATATCACATTTCCATCCCTTGCAGATTGAAAACTTGATAGATGTAAGATTTGTTAGCATAGAAGCTGGAACAACCTTCTGTTCAAACCAACGAGAACCTACAAGCTTTTGTTTTTAACACAAACAAAAAGTGTCGTTTTAATATTTTATCCAAGTATAAGAAGTACCAAGAACTAGTCAACGCTAGCTTTACAAACAGCTAACATACCTTTTCAATATAGAGATGTTTCAAGTCAGGACAACTTTCAAGAAAATCAAGGATTAGACCAGACCCCAAGAACCTTTAAACTCTAAATGCTTCAAATTTGGAAAGTGGGGAAGAAAAAAAGTGGATCGGATCTTCATCAAAGATTCAAAAGTTACAATTGGTGAATAAAGGAAATAAATTAAATTAAACGAACTATCTCTAATAAATAACAATTTAAAAGTTGAAGTCCATAAGACTATGGGGTGTGGAGGGGCTTGGGTTGGGGGCATTGCTCGACACGTGGCGAAGGTGAGATCCACAAGGTAATACATAAAAACTAGGGGCGTGGTGTGGTGTGGCGTGGCTTAGATCGGCGTGGCCAACAATGTGGATTTTTTTTGGTTTGGCAACGGCTGCCCCCAACGGCTAGATCGAACAAGCCAACCATTTCACTCAATCCCCACGCCATGCCCAACGCTTGCCCGGGATGGAGCAGCCGACGTTGAACCCAAACCGCCGCCCCAACCCACGCCCCACACCCCACAGTCTAAGAAGCTGAAAACTCACAGTTTGAACTGAGAGTGATTTGACTCCACTTAATTTCTTTAAAAGCTCAAGCCACAAATGATCAGATCTTATTTCTGAAAATGAAACAGAAGCCTCAACCAAAGATGATGTCAAATCTTCTATTACATAAACCAAGTGCAATTGTCCATCAAAAGATAAATGTTTGGTTTTCTAAAACCTTTAGTTACAAAATCTGAACCCTAAGTGAACCAAAAGTTGATCTAATTACTCATCAAACTTTACCAAAACTTAACAAAAAAGAAGATAAATATCCTAAATAATAACATATATATACCCTAATAACCATATATTAATAACTTTAGCTCACATAAGTATGTCATAACTTGAGGGTAATGCCAATATTTCATGAAATATTCATTCCAAATAATTTGAGCATCTCCAATATTCAAAAAGAAACAAAACCCACAACAATTATTGCATACCATTCATAATATAGATGCTCATTTTATAAGGATTCCATCTAAAAACTCATGAAATACAAAAAAAAATGTAAATAAAAAGAGTCAAAGAAGATGTAGGCTCACCGGTGGAGCTTGAAGTCGAAAACCCCTGTTGCGTTTGAAGCAAAATGGCCAGATCCATATGAGAGCAGAGTAATCGACACGACAGAAGGGGGTAAGCATCGGTATGGTGAGGATTAATGGGTGATAGCTGAACGGATAGATCGAAGCGGCAATTGGGGGTAAGCATCCGATTGGTGTTTAGAGAAAGGGAATTGGAGGTACAAAATAGATGGGCGTTGTTTAGAGAAAGGGGAAATGTAGGGTTTCTGAAATGTGAATGAGAGGGAAGTAAATTAGTTTGGGGAAAGTGGGAAACAAGGGGCGGGAAACTAATTTGGCCCAAAAAACAATAATATGTCTTTTATCATTTTCACATTCACCATTGTTATTAGATTTATTGTTATTAGATTAATATCTATATATTATGTTTATTATTTATGTTTATTATATCTATATATTATGTTTATTATATCTATATTTTTTCTTAAGCGTCATTACTTTGATTAGGGATGAGCAAATGGTACTGGGTACCGGTATCGAACCGGTACGGGTACCGAAATTAACCAAACCTTGATATTTTTGGTACCGATACAGGTACCAGTTTTTAAGGATTTTCTATAGCGCTATTTTTTGTACCGGTTGGTACTGAACTCATCCCTAACTTTGATTATGAATTTTATTTTGTATTATTATTAATGATTCTCATATTACTATTTTACTATTTGTTTTATTAGTTATATATATTATTTTCAAAATACTATTATATATATTTTTATTACTACTGATGTTAGTGCATATTTCGTACGTCTTCCACTGTGCGAATAGCTAGATAGAGCGTGTGTTGAATATTGTATAGAATAGTGAAAGTTGGACACGGTTTTGATATTGTCAAAGTCCATCCGAACGGATGGACAACAGAAAAGTCCATCCGGACGGATGGACAACATATAGTCCATTCAGAAACCGCATCCGGACATAGGTTGTGTTATGTAAAGTCCATCCGGACGGATGGGCATAGTTGATCCGGACGTGTAGGTTGTTACCTATAAATAGGGGGTTGGGGTTCCCATTCGGATAAGCTTTCGGATCCCTCAAGGGATCCGACTGGTCTCACGGTGATGTAACTTGTCAAGATTTGAATAAGAGACCAGATTATAAGTGACTGCTCGGTGTCGTATTCTATTTCTACTCCTTTCTTAGTTATAATAAACACACCGAACAAGTCGTGTCAGGACCGAAGCTCCGTCAAACTCGCCGGATCCTAGATTCTCAAGTGGTATCAGAGCTACGGTACCGATTCAATCGATCTAACAGTCGGTTGAATCACCCAAGCTCATCAATTTTGGGTTAAACGAAAGTTTTGACGTTAAAACATAGAAAATCATCAAAATAAAGGTCAATTCACCTATGGAATTTGGAATTGAAGCCATCATTCTATTCGAAATTGATTCGCGCACAACCCTGTGAAGTTTCATCATGAAATTCACATAAATAAAGATTTTGGATCGAAAAAATGTGATTTGGAGTGTTCTTGAGTTGATCAAATGTTTCATTCGGATGAGCAGGTGTGTTCGGATGAGCAGGTCCGGATGGACATCTCCATCCGGATGAATGTGCAATTACTCCATCCGTACAATCCTTGCTCTTTGACTCGATCTACGCCTGCTTATCTTCGTTAGTGTAATGCCCTGCGTCCCTAAACTTTTGACTTTTGGCAAGTATAGTCCTTATACTTTTTAGACTTAACTATGTTAGACTATTTGGGAAACTTTATGATACTTGAACCTTATGAAACTTTGAATCTAGACTCTTGATACTTGATACTAGACTCTTGATACTTGATTCTTGAAGGGGTAAGGTCCAAAAAACAGCCATCCGATCAAAGCAACTAAGACACCTAACAACAACTACACTTGAATCGAGTTGCAATCCGATCGGATAGTCATCCGATCGGACAGCCATTTGTTCCCTCACACATTGTCACCCCAATCGAGTGGCAACCCGATCGGATGGCCATCCGATTGGACAGCCATCCGATCCAGTGACTGATCCAACACATCGTGCAATCTCGTTATTCTGCCCGACTCATACATTCAAAACCAACTTAAACAATAACTATGAGGCCTTGAAAACCATTGAAAACAAGTTCCATAACCAAAACAAGCGAAATCAACCCATTTGCCAGCAACAAGGTCTCTCGCGGGCCACGAGAGCCTTGACTGTCTCCTTCGCGGGCCGCGACAGCCTCCATCGTAAGCTACGGTGACTTCCGTAGCTTACGGTGGCACTCAAAAGCCTACGGTGACCTTATACTGTCCTACGGTGGAAGAAGGACCTTCAGCACCCACCGTAGCCTACGGTGGGCACCGTAAGCTACGGTGGTGCCCAGTTCAGCCTTCATTTTTTATACTAAAACTCTCATAACTCGAACATTTCTTAACCAATTCACTCAAAACTTGTTTCTATTTGTCCGTAAAATATATCCTTACATTATTGGCTAAAAAACTTTACCCCGGGTCCTTAATCTTTACAAGTTTCATTAACGTTACAAGACTTATGCACATTTATTCGACCTGTTCACTACAGTACACTACAGTATAGTATAGTATAGTATAGTATAGTATAGTATAGTATAGTATAGTATAGTATAGTATAGTATAGTATAGTATAGTATAGTATAGTATAAGATTTGTATCGTATCATACAACATAGTATAGTATCGTATACTACATCGTATAACATGGTATTTATACTATATCATATATTATAGTATAGTGTAGTGTAGGATAACATCGTACAATATAGTATATTATCGTACAATATTGCATAATGTAGTGTTGTATAGTATATATCATATCGTACAATATAATATAGTATCGTATAGTATAGTATAATGTCATGTGGTATAGTATAATATAATATCGTATATTGTATAGTATCGTATCATATATTGTATAGTATAGTATCATATATAGCATAACATAGCATAACACTTAAGACTGATGCTGCTGAATCTGTTAACACACAACAGTGGCAGCATCAGTTTAACATGTCGATTAACTATTTCATCCTTAAATCAAATGGCCATATCGGGTCATCATCTATCTACTTATACCCAATTGCATTTGACATTTGTGAGTCCCACCAATATAAAGGTTCTTGAATTTATACGCAACACCAGTTTAACAACAGCTAACAACAGCATGTTTCAAACACTTAACTCGCTTTTGACCGATACGCAACGCACCATTTTAACAACTGGAATTTTCCAGTTTAACTGTTTCATCCATTTTTAACGCAGATCAGTAGCAATTTACCTACACCAGATCAGTTTCCTACACCAGTTTAACAATTACAATGTTCCAGTTTAACAAATGGCGTGCAGCCACTCCTGCTGCCGTTTGAAGAAGAAGAATGGAGATTTTGGTCAGACATTGGGAAACCCTAGGTAAACATTACATATCCTGGAGAAAAATGACGAAAGCAAGTTGTTTTTTGTTCTTTTCATTTCCTTCATTTAGATGGCTAGTTACGATTTAGCTCACCATTGAGGCTAAAAATGTCATCTTTCCATATTCGCACATTTCCGTCACCTGCAAATAATTAAAGCAATAAAGATCAAGTAAACCATTTAAAGAAAATGAAAATATGAGTTGCGAGAATTTAAAGATTGTAAACTTACTTGAGGCTACAAGCAGTAAGCTTTCATCAAGATCGTTCACTAAGCATAGTTTTGATATCCCTTTATTCGGATATTCGTGAATATTAGCAATGTCGCCTCCTCGTAATTCCAAATCCTAAAAAAATAAGATGAAAAAATTATCGAAGATTATTAAAAGAAAAACAATTAATGTTTAAGTCAACTACAGACGGTCAAACTTATAAATTATATCACTATATGTTATAGAAAGTACGAAACTCACAAGCACATTGGCATTTTGTGATGTGGTTTAGAGCGAGATTTTCCCTTTCTTCACGTTTGATTGCAATTTCATCAGCACCATTGGTTGCTGTAAGAAGTGGTTTTGAAAAATGACTGCAGCTCCAGTTGTAGATTGTTGATTGCGGAAGAAAACTGCGATCTGATGCTGATCCGGAAACCCCAAGTGAACCCAAAAGCGGGTCGGCTAGCCCCGAGTCCATTAAATATGGTCTGAATTCAAGCGAACAGACCCTTCGCATTCCGGTTAAGTAACTTGGTTTTGGAGGACTCACAGGAGGTGTTCTAAGCGTTAACGGTAAATGATCTATTCACATCACAACAAAAAACCTCACACATCTCATTCCTAAAATCCTATTCAATTTAATAATACTTCTTTATTCTAGTCTATTACTTTTTCCCTATCTCCCACTCACAAAAAAATATGAAGAATAGATACAGGGAATGAATAATGAATCTGTATATTTAAGGAATCACGGTTGCATCCCTAAAATTGTTCCCTATTTTAGGGATCCTAATGGAGCGGTAATGTAGCAGATCTCCCTAATGTAGTTGAATGCTCCAACAAATATCATGGAGGAAGTCTTTATTTTTCAAGATTAAATTTCCTGAACTCGTAAACTGATTTACATAATAATTGAACTATGCTATGAATTCTGCAACCTTCTCAAGCCAGAACCGCCAACAGTAACTATAAACTCTGTAAAGACCAACCATTCATGTACATATATAACTATAAGCCTATAACAAAACTCAAAAACACAGATAGAGATATATACATAACTATAAGTCCTTAGTTTAAAAAAGCAATGAGGCTCAAGCCCCTGCGCTTTCGGTAGCATAAGGCGCACTTTTTTTGTAAAAAAGCACACCTGAGGCACAATTTCGTGGCAAAAAAATTGAATCAGAGGCGCGCGCCTCATGTATGTCCCATATTTTTGTGCTTCAGGTTGTTTTACATCAGGCCTTTCAGGTTGTACATGTATGTAATTTCCATATTAAAACATATATAAACCTTACTTAGTTACTTGTCTCTATATATTAGGTAAATGATGCTAGAACCTACAGGAAATATATAAAAAGATTATATAATCATTTGCACCTCAGGTACAAAAAAACATTGCGCTTTTACGCTTGTTGAGACAGTTTTATACCTTGTCGCTTTTGTGCGCTAAACCAAGACTATAACTCAAATTCTGAAATTCAAATGCAACAACATAGATGAAGTTTCATACATATTAGCTACTTGACAACACTAAAACATAATTACAGTCTATATCTAGTTACTAAAGTTTAATCCATGGAATTAGAAGAACTTTCAAAGTCAGTCAACAAAATAAACAAGTAAATTCAAATAATCTGTTCTTAGATCCAAATAAATAACCACAACAACTATTCAATCAACCGTAAATTATCAATCAAAAGTGATTCGTACAGATCTAATACCTGAATTAGGGCAGTGAAGACAGCAAACACGACGTACAGATCTATAATCTAGATCAGATATAAACAACGAAAACTTAAGTCAAAATTAGGTCAATAAGAAACATAAAAACACAGATAAATATTAACCTTGAGATTAGTCGGAGTAGCGGAATAAGCAGATCGGAGAGAGTTAAAAAGATACCATTCAATTGATGGTGATGAAGAGGGGATTCAATTGTAGGCCATGGTGATGAAGAGTGTTAAATACACTGCAGGAGGGGCAAGAGACTGAGAGGACGAATGAGAATCATTAATTTTGACTTATCAATTTCCGCTCATCAATAGAGACGGTTTCAGTCTGATCACAAATCATATACGGTTTTAATTTCGAGATTCAATACATGATTTGATTAAAGAATTAAACTCAGTATTTGTAACTGATGATAGAGTCTCAAATCATGCAACGTTTCAGTGATGCGAGGAGTCTCAATTTCAATACTTCAATACTGATGTTCGCTGATGTAGGGTAGAACAAGGGCAAGAATGGAAGAAAAGGGCAAATAATTTAGGATTTGAACGGACCATTCACATGCCATCTTAAAAATTGAAAGGAAATTACATTTCTATCCTAGGGAAATGCTTATTATAGTATTACAGATTAACTCGTTTTGTAGGAAATTTGTAGCAACTCATGTTAATTGGCTACAAATTTCTGACAAATTTGACATTTTAGTTTTTAAAATTAAATTTTTTCTAAAATTGATAAATAACAAATAAATTAGCCTTTTTTGTAGGAAATTTGTAGCAACCGGTGTCAATTTTCTACAACTTTCCTACAAATTTAACCTTTTTTATTTGTTAAAATTATCTATTTTTTTAAATTGATGAATAAAAAATAAAGTAACTCATTTTGTAGGAAGTCTGTAGCAACTGTTGTGTCAATTTGCTACAAATTTCTGACAAATACATTTTAGTTTTTAAAATTATGCTTTTCTTAAAATTTATAAATAACAAATTAATTAGCTTTTTTGTAGGAAATTTGTAGCAACTGGTGTCAATTTCCTACAACATTTCTACAAATTTAACATTTTATTTTTTAAAATTATATAGTTTTTTAAAATTGTTGAATAAAAAAATAAAGTAACTCGTTTTGTAGTAAATCTGTAGCAACTGGTGTCAATTTGTTACAAATTTCCGGCAAATTTGACATTTTATTTTTAAAATTATGCTTTTTCTATAACTGATATATAAAAAATAAATTAGCCTCTTTTGTAGGAAATTTGTAGCAACTGGTGTCAGTTTGCTACAACTTTTCTACAAATTTAACATTTTATTTTTTTAAATTGATGAATAAAAAAATAAAGTAATTGGTTTTGTAGGAAATTTGTAGCAACTGTTGTCAATTTGCTACAAATTTCCGACAAACTTGACATTTTATTTTTTAAAATTATGTTTTTTTCTAAAGTTGATAAATAACAAATAAATTAGCCATTTTTGTAGGAAATTTGTAGCAACTGGTGTCAATTTGCTACAAATTTCCGACCAATTTAATGTTTTAGTTTTTTAAATTATTTATTTTGTTGTATTTACTAATAATATAAATTTTTTATTTATTTTGTCGAAAAGGTTATAAATTTTGTGACGAAATTGCTACAAATGCTTGTCCAGTGGCAATTTTGTCGGAAAATTGAGGAAAAGTTTTGGGTTTTTTTTTTGTTTTTCTTTTTTGTCAAAAACCTGTAAGAGTATTGTAATAAAAATTGAGTTGTGGGTAATTTGTGGGAAACTTTTGTAGGAAAAAATATAGTAAATGGTGTTAGTTTGCTACAAATTTACGACAAATTTAACATTGTTATTTTTAAAATTATTTATTTTTTTAACATTTATAAATAACAAATAAAAATAATAGTTTTTGTAGGAAATCTGTAGCAAGTGGAATTAGTTTGCTACAAATTTTTGACAAATCTAACACTTTATTTTTTAAAATTATTTATTTTTCTAAAATTGATAAATAACAAATAAAATAACATTTTTTGTAGGAAATCTGTAGTAAATGGTGTTAGTTTGTTACAAATTTTCGACAAATTTGACATTTTATTTTAAAATTATTTATTTTTCTAAAAATGAATAATTACAAATGAATTAAGTTTTTTTTTTTGTAGGAAATCCGTAGCAACTAATGTCAGTTTGCTACAGATTTCCGACTAATTTAAAAAAAAATTCTTTAAATTATTTACTTTTCAAAAATTAACAAATGAAAAATAGATTAACTTTTTTTGTCGAAAATATGTAGCAAACGGTATCAATTTGTTACAACTTTCCAACAAATTTAGAAATTTTATGTTTTTAATTATTTATTTTGTTGTGGTTACAAATTATATAAACTTTTAGTTTAGTTTGTCAGAATTTTGTCGAAAAGCTAATAAATGTTGTGACCAAATTGCTACAAATGGTTTTTGTGTGGAAATTTTGTTGGAAAATTGTAGAAAAGTTTTGGGTTTTTTTTGGTTTTCTTTTTTGTTAGCAAACCGTACAAAATTTGTAACAAAATTTGAGTTGTGGGAAATTTGTGGGAAACTTTTGTAGGAAAATATATAGTTTTCTAGTAGTGCATGACCTCCCCAATATAGGTGCTAGTGTAGGTGCTACTGTCTCCTAGAAGCTTTGCCTCTCGACCATGGTATTAGTTGATATTTCTAATCCTAAATTTCTTTTATTTATCACATTTTCCACTTTAATCTGAAAACTAACTTGGTATTCTTGAATAGTTATTTGTTTGTGTTTAAAGTTTCTTGTTTACTTCGGGAAAAAAAGGAAATTTAACTTGAATATATCCAATAATTATAAACACTACTACCAAGTCTACCATAACAAAAAAAAAAAAAAAAAAAAAAAAAAAAAAAACAACAACCCATAACAAAACAAAAAAAGAAAAAGAAAAAAAAGAAGGTGAAGTCACTTGTTCTGGGCTTTAACCTTTCGAGGGAGCGTGGGACATAACTTGGGAATATATGACACCGATCCACAAGATTGGGCCAAGCCCATTACTACTAGATTATCAGTAAGTTAACATTTATCTGATAAGACACACGAGCCTACCTATAACCTACTACCGTGCTAAAAAGGTGAAGGCACCTGGTTGTGTGTAAATCCATCTATCTATCTATCTATCTATCTATCTATCTATCTATCTATCATGAGTTCATGACAATATGCAATGCTTTAGCAAACCGTAGCACGGGCTAACTCAAGTGCGTATTCATAGTGTATTTTTTTTTTCGGTTTTATACCAAGGATACCTCTAAAATAATACAAGGATACCCCTAACCAACCCAAACTTGTAGTATAAAGGAGCCCGATTGAAACAATGGCCCAATTGCCCAAATTATTAATAATATGATTGAAATTGTGGCTCAATTAGTTAGCTATTTGTTTTACTTTATTTATTATTTATTTATTGTCTTTTTTTTATATTGTGTGATTGCACGGTAAAAAAAAAGGAAATTTAGGATACCCCTGAGTTAATGGACTAGTTCCGCCACTGACATCAAGCACGAAGAATGCTTGCTCCATGAATTCGAATTATTTGTATAAACTAACTGAACCCTAACTCAGTTTTTTAGCTGACGTGGCACTTTGTTTAGTGACGTGGCATATGATGTTTCACTTATTTGGTGACGTGTATCCGATGTGGCACTTGTTTAGTGACGTAACATCTGACGTCAACTAACTTAGTTAGGGTTCAGTTAGTTTGGGAGTGTTAAAGGAAAATAAGTTGAAAGTTAAGAGTGATGTGGTACAAATCGAAAGTTGAGAGTGTTATCGACCACTAGATGAAAATTGGGGTTATTTATATCCAATATCCCTATTACTAATCCTAAAATTCTTTTATTTATCAAATTGACCTCTTTAAATTGAAAACTCAACTGGTTATTTGTTGAATATTAATTCATTTATTCTAGGACTTTCTTGTTTTTCATAGAAAAGAAAATTAAATTCAACTAGGAGTTTCTTGTTTTTCAGAGAAAAGAAAATTAAATTCAACTTGAATAAAACTAAGCAAATGTCCAATAATTATGTACACTACTTTTTTTTTTGAACGGCAAGATGATATATTCAATGACACAAAGAACTACCAGCGAGAAACTGACCAACAAACTATAAATTACACCAAGTATATCTCCTAAAACCCGTACACGATAAAACACCAAAGTCAAATATTGAATGCAAAAATTATAGAATCAATTCACCATCTTTGAACTGGGCTTAACTTTTCGTGAGACACTTGTTTTGGGCTTAACTTTTCGTGAGGCATAACTTGGATTGGAAATGTATGGCATTGATCCATAAGATTGGGCCAAGCCCAATAATGGTAAATTACCAATACGGCATTACGCCACTACGCACTAGAGGTGCACAAACCGGTTAATTTTAATAACCGGTTCGGTTAACCGGTTATACCGGTTAATTTGACTTTTTGACTTTAACCGGTTAATGCTTTAACCGGTTATTACTTTAACCGGTTATTTTTTTAACTGGTCCGGTTAATTACTTTAACCGGTTATTTTCGGTTATTAACCGGTTTTTTTTGCCTTTTTTTTGAATTTTTCGGTTATTTTTTCGGTTAACCAGTCTATCGGTTAAAAAACCGGTTTAAAAAAACCGGTTAATAACCGGTTATTATACTAAACACTTATAACCGGTTACTAACCTACGGTTAAATAACCGGCTGAATCGGTTATTCCTAAATCGGTTATTAACCGGTTACGGTTAATTAACCGGTTTTTTTGCCCACCTCTACTACGTACAAATTTCCCATTTGTTTCATCAAACACTACTCTATGTAGAGATGAACAAAAAATTGGTTCGGACGTAAACGGAATCCAGTTCCCAACCGTTCCGCATAAATAGGTATGGGTTAAACCGGTTCCCCATCCCCACTTGAAAAACCAGCCTGGACCGGTTTTTGGCCAAACTAGTTTGGAACCGGTTCATGTCTGTAGATCCAATTTGAACGTTTTTTACTGTTAAAAAGGGTCAAGTGACCGTTTGGGCTAGTTATTTGACCGTTTTCTTCATCAAGAATTCACCAATTTGTCTCCTAAGTTAGTATAAATAGGTATTTGATGTTTTGGGTTGATCACAACACTTGAAAACGCAAAACCAAACCCGAAAACGCAAAAGCTGCTTTCGTATACACTTGTTTTTTGTTCGCTTTGCTTGTTTGCTATATCACTACTTCACATCACAATCATCCGTTGGTGTCGGTTCCTCAAATGAACCAATCGTTCAAATTCTCGAAACGACTCGAAAAATAGCTTTTTGGTGAAGAAAAAGGGTGCTTCAACTTATGTCAAATGTCCAATGGGTCTCGAAAGGCAGGTCAAATACGATCCCATCACAGGTGGCATATTTCCTAGGCCACCAACTTCTTCTACCTCATCCTCTTCCCTTTCTTCCACATCTGATCGCTGAGCATCTATATACCTACACGATTTTTGATGGTGTAATCTATGTTTCATTCTTGTCTTCTCGTAATACTAATCTAAAGCTCGACAAAGGGTAGTTATCTAGGTGCTTGATATGGGACCTTCACCCCTTTTGAATGTCTCCTCAACACTCCTGATTTCTTCAACATCTTGGATAACAACCACACATGAGGTATTATCATCCTTTCCTTCCTCTCTCTTGCCTCCTAAACGTTCCATAATATTAAATGACGAGCGGATAACATTGGTGACCCCGTCCTTAGAGCTTAGAGTCCTATCACCTTAAATAACTTTACTTCGCCCCGACCATTCGTTCAGGTACAGGTACATGTATCATTAAACAATGGCGAAGCTTGAAAATTTCTACCGGGGGGATCGGAAGTCACCGGACCTAAAAGTATATACCTATTTTTTTTTTTTTTATAAAACCGGGGGTTGAAACGTATATACCTATTGAAGATACATATCCGAGACCGGACATGATCCTTAGGACGAACCGGACTCCACTTGAACGGACATTTGAAACATGTCCGCTCCTTATCAAACACCTCCGAAGACGAACCTCCATTCAAGTGCGTCTGGACGAATGACGTCATCTCAGTTGACTACTATAAATACCCCGTCAAGTACAAAGCAAAGTACGATTTTCTGAACCTTCGTCCTTATCTTCTCTCTCTACTTTCTCTCTCTACCAATACTTATCCTCACGCCGGAGGGTGGTCGCAGAGGGGCCCTCCCATCTCTGCGGCGAGCCTAACGGTTTTCTGTTTTGCAGGACTGTTCTCCAAGCTCACTTACAAGATCCAAACCCTCGTTTACAGGCTCCGGCCTAAACACGATTCTTTGGTTCTTCAATTGGCGCCATCCGATCTCAAAGCTCTTAGTCCTTCACTTTGGTGAATTTCTTGAGCAAAGAACTGACAAATGGCGGCCCCAGGTTCTGTAAATCTGGGATCCACGGCTGTTAGCACACAGACTACAGCACCAGCAAGCAATGTTTCCGCAATCTCAGCTGCTCTAAGCTCGGGACCAGGAACAACCTTGCCTTTTATTTTACTTCCTACTTCACAAACGTCTGAGTTTGATGCGGAGTTTCTCTCAAAAAATACAAGTCTTCTACGAAGATTGAAAGCGCAACAGGCTAGAGATGAACAGATCCTTGGTTTACAAACCAGGCTCTTTCATGATGAAACTCCGGTAAGGACTATGGGTCCTACAATGTTCACCCCTCCTACTTTCTCCACAGTTGTTACTTCGGAAACTTACAATGGATATGTGCAGGGCTCTTCCGGACCATCTCCAGCCATGACGACACGAAATGAAACAGAAATACTTAATGATCAGGAGCTCACTAAGCCGTACCACCCAGTTTCCATGACTGCAAAGTCAAAGTTTAGCGCTCGCATCACACATGCCAAGCTTCCTCCGAAGCTCAAAATGCCAACTACAGTAAAAAAGTATGATGGTACAACTGATCCAGATGATCATATGTTCGATTTCGACGGAGCTGCACGAGTCGAACAGTGGCCGATGCCGGCGTGGTGCTTCATGTTCGCACAAACACTAACCGGGGCTGCCCGGGTATGGTTTGATGCTTTGAATGAAGGAGAGATAAATGACTTCGAGGAGTTCCGAAGATTATTTCTCCAGAAATTTAGCCAGCAAAGGCACTATTCAAAAGAAATCACCGAAGTTCACAACATCCGGAGAAGGGATGGGGAATCTCTGGATAGCTTCATCGACCGGTTCAACCGGGAAAGTATGCAGATCAGTGGAGTAGTTGACCAGTTAAGAATCTCCGGATTCTGTCATGGTGTCCGGAACAATCAGCTGGTCGAAAAGCTACACGAAAATCTTCCGAAGACAATGGAAGTACTCATGGAACGAGCCAGAGCTTTCGCTCGAGGAAAAAATGCTTGTAATCCAGCTCCGGAGTCAGATCACAAGATGTCTTCCTGGAAGAAAAACGGTGGGTCCGTATTCGACAAAACTCCCTCCGGTAGTAGGGGGCGATCGCACCCCTACAGCAGGAACGATAGACCACAACGAGGTAGAAGCTCCGGATCAAGATTCTATAACCTATCGGATCTTTCCAAAACTCCCAGTGAAATTCTCAGTGCAGAAGGGGCAAACTTCCCTGTTCCACCAAAACTCCGAAACCCGGGAGATAAGAACTCCAAGAAATATTGTGATTACCATCATGCTCGAGGTCACAACACAGACGATTGCTGGTCCCTGAAGCAAGAAATAGAAAAAGCAGTGCGGTCCGGAAAACTGTCGCATTTAGTAAAAGAAGTAAAGGAAGGAAAATCTTCGGGAAATTCGGGAGATAATCCGAACAACCAACCGGCAATTTGCATGATCAGGAGAGCAGATAACCAGGGCATCAAGCGGTCCAGTCACCATATGGCCGCTTGGATGCAGCAGCCCATTGCTTTCCCTCCCATAAATCTTGAAGAAATCAAGGACGGACCAATCATAGTGTCTGCAATTATAGCAGGTCACAAGGTCCGGAGGATTTATGTTGACAGTGGAAGTGCCACCGAAATCATGTACAAACAGTGTTTCCAACAGCTAGCTCCGCAGACTAAGGCAAAGTTGATCCGAGTCTCAATGCCGTTAGTAAGTTTCTCCGGAGAGGTGGTGCAGCCTATAGGGCAAATCACTTTGCCAACAACGTTGGGAGAAGGAAATATGATCCGAACTGTCAATTTGACGTATTTGGTGGTGGAAGCAAGGTCCGTCCACAATGTTATACTAGGGAGGCCCGGTATGTGTGCCTTCGGTATCATCAGTTCTACCATCCATGGATCGTTAAAATTCCCCACCGAAGCAGGAGTAGCAACTCTGCACTCGGAGTCAACTATCTGCGTAGCTGAAATACGACAAAGCAATAGTAACATCCAACCTCCGAACCCCCTTACAGAAGAATGGGCCATACACCCGCATTTTCCAGAGCAAAAAATCGCAGTTGGGGCCCAGCTCCCCGAACGCACCAAAAAACGGTTGTGGAAACTTCTGTCCAGTTCGCTTGATGTATTCGCGTGGCAAACGTCTGACATGGTCGGAGTTCCTCGCTGTTTGGCTGAACACAAGTTAAAAGTTTCACATTCGGTAAAACCTATGGCTCAACGAAAGAGAAACACGGCTCCAGCTCGTAACAAAGCTATCTCCGAGGACGTACGAAAGCTTTTGAGCGCCGGTATTATCAGGGAGGTACGGTACCAAACGTGGGTCTCCAATCCGGTGATGGTAACAAAGAAAGACAAAACCTGGAGAATGTGCGTTGATTTTTCTGATTTAAACAATGCTTGTCCGAAGGATTGCTACCCCCTACCAGAGATTGATTTAAAGATCGATTCTCTTTCCAGCTTCCGTCTCAAATGCTTCCTGGACGCATATAAAGGTTACCACCAAATTCAGATGGCTTTGGAAGACGAGGACAAGACTGCGTTTGTAACGAACGAGGGTCTCTTCTGTTATACCAAAATGTCATTCGGATTAAAAAACGCCGGAGCTACGTATCAGAGATTGATGGATAAAGCGTTCAAAGACCAGATCGGAAGAAACCTAGAAATTTATGTGGATGACTTGGTCATAAAAAGCCAGTCCGAAGATAGCATGATCGATGACATACTCGAAACCTTCACCAGGCTTCGGAGTATCAACCTTAAACTTAATCCCAAAAAATGCTCCTTCGGTTTGGAAGAAGGAAAGTTTCTCGGTGTATGGATAACCCAGTCCGGAATCCAGGCACATCCGGATAAAATCAAAGCGGCAGTCTCCATGCAGCCTCCTAAAACTGTCAAAGAAATTTAGTCATTAAACGGGAAGCTCGTTGCTCTCCATCGTTTCGTCTCAAAGGCGGCCGACCGCTCTATTCCTTTCATGAATGTGTTGAAAAAACGAACTGGAAAAGGTCAAATAGAATGGACACCGGAGGCGGATTTGGCGTTCCAAGAATTGAAAGTTTGTCTTGGGTCCTTACCCACCCTGACCGCACCAGTCACTGGAGAAACCGTCACAGTTTACCTCTCCGCCTCTCATTTCGCTATCAGTGCAGTACTTGTGGTGCATCGGAATCAAGCACAAATTCTGGTCTACTACGTAAGCCGCATCCTGAAAGATTACGAAACTCGGTACCCGATGATTGAGAAGTTGGCACTCGCTTTGGTACACGCCTCTAGGCGCCTCCGAAGGTACTTTCAAGCTTTCAATATAAAAGTGCAGACTGACCTCCAAATCCAGCAAATTCTCAGAAAGCCGGAGGTCTCCGGACGCCTCACTAAGTGGGCAATTGAACTTAGCGCTTTCGATATCACCTATCGAACCAGAGGTCCGGTTAAAGGCCAGGCGGTGGCAGATTTCCTCACGGAGGTACCAGCTGGAGAGACCACCAAAGAAAAATCTGCCCTGCCAAGGGTATGGAATTTATATATGGATGGAGCCTCCAGCAAGGAAGGGTCGGGAGCAGGTTTAATTTTAATAGATCCGGAAGGAATAGAATACACCTATGCTCTGAGATTTGAATTCAAAACTTCAAACAATGAGGCCGAATATGAAGCCCTTCTGGCAGGACTCCAAACCGCGGCCAAGGCCGGTGCAACCTCCGTACTAGCACATGTTGATTCATTACTGGTAGCCAATCAAGTCAGCGGAGAGTACGAAGCACGAGAGGATAACATGGTTCGGTATCTCCAGCAAGTTAACAGCTTAATCTCCTCTTTTGACTCCTGCAAGATAGTACACATACCGCGGAGTAAGAACAAAAAGGCCGATGCCTTAAGCAAGCTCGCATCTGTAGCATTCTGTCATTTATCCAAAGAAGTTTTAGTCGAAACCTTGCAAGCCCCGGCCATCCAACAGACGGGGTTGGTCATGTCAGTCTCCATGCTTGAAAAATCTTGGATGACTCCGATTGTGGATTACTTGAAAGAAGGGACGCTCCCAGAAGATAAAGCTCAGGCCCGGAAGTTAAAGGTAAAAGCGTTGCAGTATCAGATTCACGATGGGCAACTTTACCGAAAGACCTTCTTAGGTCCGCTCCTGAAATGCTTAACACCGGAGGAAGCCAGCTATGTCATAAGAGAAATCCACTGGGGAATATGTGGCATCCACTCCGGACCAAGAATGGTCATAGCTAAAGTCATGAACGCCGGATACTTCTGGCCGGGTATGCATCAAAGTGCGGTTAATGAGATACAATCATGTGAAGACTGCCAGCGGCACGCTCCCATTAGTCACCGAGCCAAGAACAACCTCGTTCCTGTAACTTCGGCATGGCCGTTTCAGAAATGGGGGATTGACATTGTGGGTCCTTTCCCTGTTTCCACCGGAGGGGTAAGGTTCCTGTTGGTTGCCATTGACTATTTTACAAAATGGATCGAAGCCAAACCCCTCCGGACCATCACAGGAGATCAAGTACTAAGGTTTGTTTGGGAAAACATAGTGTGCAGATACGGGATGCCGCTATGCATAGTCAGCGATAATGGGAAGCAGTTTGCCGAGAAACCATTCAAGACATGGTGCGAAAGAATGCATATCGAACAAAATTTCGCTTCGGTAGCCCATCCTCAAGCCAACGGGCAAGTTGAAAGAGCCAACCGCAGCATTGTGGAAGGCATTAAAAAGTGCTTGGGAAAAGAAGGTGTTTCATGGGCCGATGAATTGCCGCATGTCCTGTGGGCTCACCGGACGATGCCAAAGACAAGCACCAGGGAAACTCCTTTCAGCTTGACGTATGGAACGGAAGCAGTCATTCCCGCCGAGGTAGGGATACCCACCCCCCGCATGCAGCTAAGTGGAGAAGAAAACGAACAAGAACTCCGCTTGAACCTTGATTTGGTCGAGGAACGAAGAGAACTTGCGGCCATCCGGGAAGCAAAATACAAGAAAGAGATGGAAAAACACTACAACTCCAAAGTAAAGGAGATCAGGTTCAAGGTCGGAGACTATGTCATGCGGAGTAATGAAGCAAGCTTGGTTGAAGGCACCGGAAAGATGGCTCCAAGATGGGAAGGTCCCTACCTAATCAACACCGCAGGAAAAGACGGTGCGTACACACTCAAGCAAATGGACGGGACCCTCGTCCCACGTACATGGAACGGAGCGCACCTAAAGAAGTGTTTTCTTTGAAGTCTTTCCTACTTTAAATAATATTGTAACACCGAAGCTACGGCCTCGGTCACCTTTTTCCTTCCCTTGTAAAGCGGATGGTCTTACCCGCATTAAACAAGTTTATTAATTCCAAGAACTACGGAGGGTTTTTGCCCGTAGATTACTTTATATGTTTTTACTATGTGTTAACCGGAGAAATATAACTCCGGATAAGAAAAATAGAAAGATGAACTCTTCTATCTTAACAAAGTTGCAACACAAGCATATTTTCGGCCGAACTAGGGACACTAACCCTAAAAGGAAAGGACGAACTGGCCTTGTTCATGCTTTTCCTTCATTTAAGAAATTATCCTATTAAAATGAAACAAATCGGATCCGTGCCTTAAAATGAACGTTCTAGAAAAAAGAAAATGTAAAACACAAAACATGGACGCATGTATAAAAAAGTGGTTACATCAAAAATTGACCGGACTTGTATAAACCGGAAAGTACAAAATCATTTACAAAGGATAATTGTCTAACATAAGTAAAAGCATCATTACATTCATCCACAATCAGAACAAGGTGCATGCCCCAAGTTGCCGGACATGTCCACCTGCCAAAGAGCTAAACAAAATGAAAACTTCCAAGGTGCATACCCCAAAGAACCGGGCATGTCCACCTTACTTCTTCGAAGAATCATCATTCGCATAAAGGAGAGCCTTCTTAATTTCCGAAAGGGGCGCGTTGATAAGCTTCTGAAGATCTTCGATCACCGGAAATTTGAGAGTATCGAAACAAGCAACTGCTGTATTAAGATCCTCCGTGGCATTACGATTCAACATCGGAACATCTTTGTAAGGGGTCTTCTTCTGCAAAGCATGTACATAACCAGCATGCAGACCGGAGTTGATGCCCACCGCACTCATCGCATTGTTAACTGCGGCCACGGCGGCAGTCATTTCCGGGCCCTTATGAATATTCTTTGCCAAAAGCCCGGCCCCCTCCGAAAGCATCCAAATTTTCGTCGCTTGAAGTTCCTCCACTCTAGCTTTTAAAGCTGCTTTCTCCGCTTCACTCTCTTTTTCACGTTCTTTCATCTCTTCAATTTGGTCCTTTAAATCGACCTCCCTTAATTTAAGCGCATCCCGCTCTGAAAGAAGTGTAAGAAAAATAGGAAATGTATGAGGCAACTAAACCAAGAAAAGGACGTACCGGCCATCATGCTCTCATAAGCATGGCGAGCATTGTTAAAAGATTCTTCCATCTTCGCCAAAACGGCCTTATGCTCTTCATCCTTCTTCTTCATCGATTCAGAGAATACTTTGAATTCCGAAGAAATCCTATCCCTGTCTTCCGCAGCAGCAGCAGCAGTCGCTTGGGATGATTGATTCTGAGCAATCAAAGACTTAACCTTCTCCTGCTGAGCCTGAAGATCTTGGGTCAGTTGAGTGATTTTCTTCTCCGCATCCGGAGTTTTCATAACCTTCCGCTTCAGAGAACGGGTTTCTTTTTCCAAATCCTCCTTAACCGACTCTGCTTCGACCCATCTCCGGTAAACCTCTGTCACAAAAACGTTTGATTGAGCCTGATTGGTCAAAACGGCTGCGGCCAGATCTTGGTTTTTCATCTTCCGGCTCCTGGCATGATCCACTGGAATGTTAATATTAAAAAGCAAAGTTTTCGCAACCAGCGGGTCCATCACCGAGTCCTTGTTCCGAATATCCCAATCAGGAACAAATTTGTCTTCAGCAGTCGCCGGATCAATATCCATATCATCCGAGAACAAATCTGCATATCGAAAAAAGGACAACAACTCAGGTCCGAACCAAGATGAAGGAAGAGAAGACACTTGGTCTTCCTCATCTTCGATAAAGCGGTCCTGACCTAAAGATGAGTCCAGCATCGTACCTGAAAAAGTCACCACCTTGGGTTCACCATGAGCATTTCCTTTCTCCTTGCTCGAAATCTCCGGAATCTCCATCTCCATGTTCTCTGTTTCGGTACTTGGAAGAAAACCACCTGAAAAGGCAGGGGTCGGTTTATTACGAGCCAATGCGGCCTCCTCCCTAGAAAACTTACCTCCTGTAAGATGCTCATCCAGCTCTTCCATTACATTACCTTCGGAGTGGGAATCCTTTGATTTCTTTGATTTTGGCAATGGAAGAGGATCGGTGGAACGTATCTGAATCGGCTCATTCTTCCTCTTACGAGAGCGAACCTTCAGATCCACACCCGATACAACACCCTTGCTTTTTAAAGAAGAAGGTCGGTATTGGAGGGCCTCATCCAAATCACGAACCTCCGGATCACTATCCACGTCATCAAGAATAGACTTCTTACCAGTTTGTGATCCGGACGAGCCCCCAGCATCCTTTAAAGATAACGGGATGGAGGAAGTAGCCTCAGCAGCAACTTGTTCAGGCATATTTTGAGGAATAGAAGAAGTTGCTTCGGCAGCCGACGGCTCAGTCACATTCGGATACACCGGGGGGCGGATCTCATGAGCCGAAGACGCCACCTGTTTCATCAAAGGGACATCCTCTTCGCCCTGTTCCTCGAAATTGAAATAAAAAACATCCATGTTTGGAACCTTCAGAGCATCCTTCAAAGACATGATGGCTCCTACATTTTTAAAAAAAAAAGAACAAGTTAGCAATAACAAAAGAAAAGTGCCGAAAGGGGAAAAGGGGCCGGAACTTACGATCACGCTTTCTGCGAATAACCGGCCATTCCCTGTCCCCTTGGCTCCACCGCAAACAAACTCGACCTAATAAAAGAAAATGCTCGTGAAGAGGACGGATTGGGGACTTGTCCTCAATTAGAGCACGGACCAGTTCTTCGTCAAAGACGAAGTTCTCTCCCAGCTCAAAGGACATTGTTTGATCCTTAAGTCGCCACCTCATGTTCTCCGGAAGGCAACGATCGTCCAGCCAGAAAAAATTGTCTTTCCAATTTTTCAGACTGGACCGTTCGGCAGAGGAGGGGGAAGGTACGCCCTTCCGATGGGCAAATGTATACCAATCCCCGGCCGTAGCAAATTCATAAAAATACCGGAATACATTCAGGTCCGGTCTCCGGTTTTGGGCCCTACAGGACAGTTCAAAGTGATTCACACGACTCAGGCCGAACGGATTGACTTGACTAATATGGACTCGGAAAAATTGGAGCACCCTTATCAAAAATTTGGAAAACGGAACCCGGTAATTTGCAAAATTGCAAACACGGGTATAAAAAGGGAACTTCCCTTGACGAAAAGGACGAATGGTTTCGTCCTTCGAGGGAAGAACCGGATTCAAATCCAAAGGAATGTTATATTCATCAACAAATTTATCTAACTGGCGCTGAGTCAACACACTCACACTCGCCGACATATTATCTTTACCGGGAGCCATACCTTAAAAATAAAAAGAAAGGGACGCACCTTTCTCTGAAGAAGAAGAAGAAGAGATTAAAGAGGGTAACAGTGGAGAAGATGAAAAAGGTGAGAGGAAAAAAGGGTAAAAATGAAATGGTAAAAACTGATTTTATAGGGATTTAAGTCGGTTAGGGCCAGTCATTTCAAACCGTCACTTCCCACGAATTCCAACATGGGTTTCGCTAAAGTCACCAGCAGGTGACTAACGGTCAAAATATGAAAGTCACCCGCACCATTCAAGTTGCGCCACGTCATCGATTCAGACCACTCCAAAAGTGACACGTCATCCGAATAAAACAAAACTTAAAACATTTTGCTAAGTCTCTACCGAGACTTAACAAACTGGGGGACTTGAAGATACATATCCGAGACCGGACATGATCCTTAGGACGAACCGGACTCCACTTGAACGGACATTTGAAACATGTCCGCTCCTTATCAAACACCTCCGAAGACGAACCTCCATTCAAGTGCGTCTGGACGAATGACGTCATCTCAGTTGACTACTATAAATACCCCGTCAAGTACAAAGCAAAGTACGATTTTCTGAACCTTCGTCCTTATCTTCTCTCTCTACTTTCTCTCTCTACCAATACTTATCCTCACGCCGGAGGGTGGTCGCAGAGGGGCCCTCCCATCTCTGCGGCGAGCCTAACGGTTTTCTGTTTTGCAGGACTGTTCTCCAAGCTCACTTACAAGATCCAAACCCTCGTTTACAGGCTCCGGCCTAAACACGATTCTTTGGTTCTTCACCTATAATATTCCATATGAAACGTACATATATAACACTACTGAGAGAAAAGTTCGGTGGGTCCCCCCGGCCCCTTCATAGCTACGCCCCTGCCATTAAATGTTATTAATGAATAGCTTGCTACACTGTTAGAAAAGGTTAGACATGAAAAGATTGAGAATCATCCTCTTACATCTTTTACTACACAAGAACAACAAGTTGGTTACAACAACCCTCCTAAATTATTTCCAACACTCCTAAAATATTTATAATATCCCTATACGCCTTAAAATACACCCCGTATACGAAAACCGGTCCCAAATACCTTTAATTTGATAAAATTAAAATAAAACAAAAATTAATGGGTCCTGGCGGGGCGCGACAGAGCCCTTGAGGGCCGTCGCGGGGCGCGAGCGCCTAGCCACCAGGTCTCACCCGGTGACGCCACGTGTCGAGTGCGTGTCGAGTCTACTCCCATGACTTGTCAAGGCTAAGGCCTACGACCCCTATCTCGCGGGCCGCGAGAAAGACTGCCGAGGGCTGCGACCCGCTGTCGACCAGGCACTATAAATTGAGAGTTTCGGCTCTCATTTGAAATCGTTCACAATTCGCAATTCTCTCTCAAATTCTGATAGTATAAGTAATACCCGGGCATTATACCCACTAAATTAACGAAGTCTGCCTTGTTGTAAGTATCATAACCCCCGGTTACGTATTCAATACGCTGCCCGATTGATCTAGTGCTCCGTAACGGCTGTCGAGGTTCTGCCCGACGTAGTAGTTGGAGTTTTGTCTCGGGGAGGGTATAACTAATGTAAATATTGGGTTATTATACTAACGCGTGTGCATTGTTTAATTATTAGATTATAACCAGGAAACCACAAGGAAAAGTCTAAATTAGCAAAGTGAGTTTATCCTCTTTTTGCGAAACCTTTTTGTAAACTGTTTTTACAAAACCTCAATTATTTTACATTATGATTAACAGTGATTGAGTATTTGTAATTCTACAATTATCGTCGGTATGTTGGGGTTTTGTATACAAAATTTGTTACTACACTGTGAGTAGTAACATGACCACAAGTCGGGTTGACAGTACCGTGGGTGGTAATTAAAGTAGAATGGTAAACAAATGTAATTGCTGGATTGCCCTCAATACTGTAAACGGATAAAACCTGTCTTGATTAAATTGGGATTCACTCACCAGTATTTCCCACTGACAAGATGTTTTTAAATGTGTTTCAGGTAACAAAATGTGAAAGCCAAATAGAAGCCAGCTGGATAACACTAAAGGCTTGGAAAAGTGGCTATAAAAGTTACCTAAATAAAGAAAGATGTCTTATTTCAATAAATCGTGACTACAAGTAGATTCTAGGGATTGCCAAACGTCGTGTGAAGAAGAGAAACCTAGGACTTCGGCCATAGCCTCTTCAGTTAGAGAAGACTTGAGGAGGAGAAGGAAGACCCTTTGGTCTATTTTAAACCATGATGTAGATTCAACATTTGGGATGGATTTGCCTTCTAGGGTTATGGTTTTCGTTGGTGCCGGATATGAACCATCGACAAAATGAAACCAATCTTGGTGATAATTTGAGGAAGACATCTTGATTGTTAAGTGTTAACATATGCAGAAGGGTGTTCATGGGAAGAGAGGTGTCTCTAGAAGAAGATGCCATGGAGAATAGATCGAGATGAAAAAAAAAGGAAAGGGTGGTGAGTCTAAGAAAGGTGATAAAGATCCATGTTTAGGATGATACCATATTAATATTCACCACATGATACCATATTAGACTAGGTAATATTCACCACACATATAACTATGGTATTGAAGGAAATATATAGTACAAAGTTTACAAAGGAAATTACAATAAATGTTGTATACCAATTTTGATTGAATTAATACGGAGTATATTCTCCTATACTTTCAGTGGGTACAAAATGTGTCACAAATTTTAGAAATTTCCAGCGAATAATCTTTAACCATAAAATTTGTAGGAAATATTACCAAATTTCTAGTAGTGTGATATGTATACTTGGTAATTATGAATCCATGGGTTTTTTTTCACATGCAACTTTGTTTTCTCTTATTAATTGTTCATAGTTTCTAGAGAATATGCAAAACAAAAGAAAAAGGATAGTGATGCCATGCGGTTACTTAGAAAAATCTGGAAAGAGATAATGAAAATGCCTAGGGAGCACATACTCAACGGCAAGGAAGGAATATACTCTCCTCAGGTGCTATTTGTTGCTGCAGAAATGGGCAACACTGAGTTTTTGGTGGAGATTATTAGTCAGTGTCCTGATCTCATGTGGACGATGAATGCTAACAACGACCAAACCATATTTCACGTAGCTGTGTCTCATCGTCATGAAAGAATATACAATCTATTACATGAGATAGGGTCTATGAAGGACTTGATAACTATCCATGTAGACACGGAAGGAAATAACATGTTGCATTTAGCTGGGATGACGCCAAAGAATATTAATGGACTTCATCATGTAAGAGGAGATATCTTTAAAATGCATTGGGAGTTGCTATGGTTCAAGGTAATTAAATCTCTCACTCTTGGATCCGTGGATATATATATATATATATACAGCGACAAATAACATGAGTTGACGTATTTGAAAATGTTTGTTTGTAATAGAGGATCCTACTTACTAATTTTGTATTGTAATGTAGGAAGTAGAGGCTAAGGTCCCTTTTTCGTACAGAGAAAAGGAGAACAAAGCTGGAAAAACACCACATGAATTATTCACCGAGAATCATAAAAAACTAGCTTCTAGAGGCGAAAAATGGATGAATCGAACTGCCACTCAATGCATTGTGGTTGCTACTCTCATAGCAACCATAGTATTTGGAGTAGCTTTTACGATTCCAGGTGGGTATAATCAAACTAGTGGTTTTCCTACGTTTATCGGAAAAGAAATCTACATTGCCTTTGTCATATCAGATGCTATATCTTTGATCTTGTCCGCAACTTCAATCCTCGTGTTTTTATCTGTCTTAACATCTGGTTATGATGAACAAGATTTCCTTAAATCATTATCCCAAAAACTTGTGATAGGTTTAGCAACACTTTTCCTCTCTATATTGACAATGTTGGTCGCTTTTAGCTTGAGCTTCTTTGTGCTTTATCACAGCAAGTTGATCTGGGTACCAATCATTATCAGTATAGTGGCTGTTGTACCTGTAATTTTATATGCTATATTTTACCGTTCTCTTATGGACGCGTATCACTCATCATATGGTTACAGGTATATCTTTAAGTCAAAGCAACGGTTGCTTTATCAGAACCCAAAGTACTAACTAACTGTTGTCTTTGGGCTGTGTACGTTACTTTTAAGATCATGTATTCTGTTGAAGCTACGATAATATGTTGTAAGATATTTTAAGGATCATGTATTCTGTTGAAGCTACGATAATATGTTGTAAGATATTTTAAGGATCATGTATTCTGTTGAAGCTACGTTGTATGATTGTTTGCATATCCTTTGTAATGTGAACATATAATGTCCTTTTGTCACCGATGTTGAGATTCTTTTCCTTTCACTGTTTAGTTTAATGACTTAAATTCAGTTTTTCACCATAAGGCTTCACAAAAAAATTTATTATTTTTCTCTAAAAGCTTATAAACATCGAGTTACATCCAAAAGTTTCATCAATTGTTTCAGTTTTATCCACACCTCTAACAGTATTCATTTCCCTGTTAAGTTTAACCCACATGTCTGTAATGTAATGGGCATCTATACCAAGATGGTCATCACATGTAGGAGTTTTAATTTCTGACATAACACGAACCAAACACGGAATTTGCTAGTTAAGGTTTTAATCTGAATGGGTTCAAGCCAGTTTCAGCTTAAACTCACGAACCTGTTTAGCTAAATGAGTCGGGTTTTATGTCAACCCGACGGGTCGGAGTTTATGCAATGGTTATAACTTAAAAGACAAATTGAGATAAATTGTTATAATTAAAATGTAATTGTTTTACATACTTTTGTTGTAAAATTTCCATTTTAATATTTATTAATATGTGGAAAAATAAAAAAAAAATCGGCTTAAACTTATCGTGTTCGGAATCATATATTTTTTAACAAATGAACACGAACAAGGCCTTGCTCGTGCTTGTTTGGTTCGTTCGGAGTCCTAATGGTGAAAACGGTATGGGGGCCGGCTGAGGCCCGGCTTGGCCCGGCGCCGGTCCCCCACACCGCCCCCCATAGGGTCGGCTAGTCCCTTCCGTCACCCAGCAGTCGGACTCGACGGGCCTATTTTCAAATTTATGGCCGTTACAACGGCTAGTTGTTTAAATAAAAAAAAATTCCCACTTTTCTTTAAAACCCACTTATTTTATACCATTTTCACAATTTCTCCCCACTTTCAACCCAAAACACTCTCATTTTTATACCATTTTCTCCCCACTTTTATAAAAAAATTATCTTTTCATCCACAATGTCATCTAATTCTTTGTGGTCCTCGTCTTCGGAGGAGGAAGAGGAGATGTTTTACGCAAACGTTGTGCTAAGGGCGGCGCAGATTCTTGAGGAGGAAGAGGAAGACGTCTCGTCTGAAAGCGTTATTACCCGACGAATACGGATTAACAGAGACCGCCAAGGTTTATCATTAATAAATTTTATTATCCTTATTCCTTATTTCCTCGTATTTATATATTTTTTACGACAGGAGCGCACGAGAAATTGGTGAACGATTATTTTTCGGATGCACCCCTTTACAATGCCGAGATTTTCAGACGCAGGTTCCGAATGAGTCGCCGGTTATTCACACGGATTGCTGATGATTTGGCGGGGCTAGACCCGTTTTTCACGCAACGACCCGATGCTCGAAATTATGAAGGGTTCACCACGTTACAAAAGTGTACTGCGGCCATTTTTTTTTTAAATCTAGTCTTTTTTTATAAATTTTAGGTAGTGTAATTTTTTTTAGGTTATGTAATTTTTATTTATGTTATGTAATGGATTTTATTATCTTCTTTTATGTCTTATTTTTATTTAAATTTTGAATTGTTTTTATAAAGTGAAACAAATAAAAAAGTTAAACAATAAAAATTAAACAATAAAAGTTAAACAAATAAAATAAATTAAACAATAAAAAATAATGTGGGGTAGCCCCATCCTCCACCCCCCTCAAAATGCAAGGAGGCCCATCCTCCATGGGATGGTGATGTGGCGCCTACGTGGCGGCCCATCCTCAGGGAGATGGGGCTCTCCATACCCTCTAGTCTAAATAATCAAATACTAATCACCGATATTGTTAATAATAGATATAAAATTAACTAGTTATTTTCTGCCCGCGCGTTGCGGCGGGACCCAATGACTACAAAAGGTGTGTCAGCAACGGCAAACAGATACCGAATATCAAAACATAAATAAAATGACGTGGTAAGGATAGTTACTCCATCATAAAAAAAACGATTTTAAATAACCTAATATATAATAATAGGACCCAAACGTCCTACACGTTGGAAATTCGGTTGTTTTCAGTTCAGTTATTACGGTGCTAACACGTTAAAATATGGATGAGCTCGGTACCGGTAACGGCAGCGAAAGTACCGATCCGGAAAATCATCGAAATTAGGTACCGGCACCGAAAATGCTCGGTACAATACGGTATGGTATTTGAAGGTAAAAATCAATAAATACAGGTATGGTGCTAGACCGGTGTCGAACCGAAAGTAACGATTCTGAAAACGCCAAAAGGTGGGTACCAAATTGGTACCGAAAATGATTTGGTATAGTAAATTTGGTACCGGTTCGTTTACAGGATTTGATACGATTTGCTCATCAATATTCTAAATATCAAAGTTAATTTTACATGCTACAATTCATTAATTACAGAAAAAAAAAAAAAAAAAAAAAGCAAAATAAGTTGTTGTGTATATAAAACGTCATTCAAACGAAATACAGTTTACTTACTGTGTGTATGAAAAGTAATCTAAACAGCGCAATTACTTGCATTGCTGCGTTGCTACAGGATTTGATGAGCTCGGTACCAACCGGTACCAAAAATACCGTTACCGAAATCCCCAAAAGTGGGTACCGGTACCGAATATACCTAGTATGGTACGGTACGGTTCGGTACCGGTCGGTACTGGTACGGCACCGGTATTTGAGGGTAAAAACTGGTGAATATTCTAAATACCAAATTGGTACCGAAAATGATTTGGTATAGTAAATTTGGTACCGATACGATACCGGTTCGTTTACAGGATTTGATACTATTTGCTCATCAATATTTTAAATATCCAAGTTAATTTTACATGCTACAATTCACTAATTACAGAAAAAACAAGAAAGAAAGCAAAATAAGTTGTTGTGTATATAAAACCTCATTCAAACGAAATACAGTTTACTTACTGTGTGTATGAAAAGTAATCTAAACAGTGCAATTACTTGCATTGATGCGTTGCTACAGGATTTGATGAGCTCGGTACCAACCGGTACCGAAAATACCGTTACCGAAATCCCCAAAAGTGGGTACCGGTACCGAATATACCTAGTATGGTACGGTTCGGTACCGGTCGGTACTGGTACGACACCGGTATTTGAGGGTAAAAACTGGTGAATACCTGTGCAGAACTGGTAACGAAAATACACCGGTTTGGTAAATTTGAGACCGGTACCTATACCCGATACCATTTGCTCATCTCTTAATGATGTTACTATTCATTCCATTCCAATTTTAAATAATTCTAATTCTAATTCTAATTATAATTCATTTTTTTTTTTTTTCTTTTTTATCATATATATATTTTATCATATAAAAATTTAATAATAAATATCACTATTCATTCATTTTCTTTTTTATCATATATAAATAATAAATATCACTGTTCATTCATTTTCTTTTTTATCATATATATATTTTATCATATATAAATTTAATAATAAATACCACTATTCATTCATTTTCTTTTTTATCATATATAAATAGTAGAAACTAAGTTCATATGACACATCATTTTTTTTATAATCATTCATTTTCTGAGATTAGGACAAAAATTTATAATCATTCATTTTCTGAGATTAGGACAAAAATTGAAATCGATTTGGCAGCTTAAACACCCAACAGGTGTCTACAATTGCCATTAAAACTAGTTACTTCTTTTATGTGTTTAGATACAGTAAAAGCCTGTTTTAACGGTCATTGAGACATTCAGAACTGTCCGCCTATTTACCAGTGAAACAACTCAATAAGCAGTCTGAAGGTGATTGTTCCAAACATGCTATTTCAAAAGCTAATATGCAGATAAACATATCTTAATACACAATCCAAAACAGAGCACAAACAACTCGCGGATCATTGATCGACAGGGGACCTTATAAGTAGAGGGGTAAAGTTCGAAACTTATTCACAAGAAAGGCAGTTTGAGTTTAATATTACTGAATGATTTTACATTACACCCACATATACACACTCACTGCCCATGTTTCATACCTGTAAATATTCACCTTTTTAAACATTTCATATATTTTTATTACATACATAAAGTTAAACATACCCGACACCAAACATCAGTCGAATAACCAAATGCAGCAATCTTCTTCTCTCTCACTTCAGGCAAGTAAGTAACATTTGCACCATCAAAGCTCATCTATATAACATACATAACAAAATTGTGTGTTTCCATTGCCTTCAACTCCAACATCCGACATAAAAGTGAACGCCTTTATGTCCCCATGAAAACTGTAAGACAATAAAGAATGTAAAATTGAGAACAGTAACAATAAAGTTAAAAGGTCTTGCAGATAAGCAAATTTAAAGGCGTTAACACCCTACGCAAAACACAATACTAAACACTATAAACTCATCATCATTTCTTCATTAACATTAGAATTAATTACATGGTTAGTACCTGTGGTTTACCTATTTTGTCATTTTCATACTTATTTTTTAAAAATTACATCATTGGTACCAGCTTTTACAAATTGTTTCACTATTAGTACCCGTGGTTGTAGAATTAATTACATGGTTAGTACCTGTGATGTACCAATGGTGAAATCATTTTGTAAAAGTTGGTACCAATGCGGCAATTTTCAATAAATAAGTATGAAAATGCCAAAATAGGTAAACCATAGGTACTAACCATGTAATTAATTTTTGGCAGTATATACCTCAAAAGGAATTCATCTCAAGGCAATAAGTTCTCCGTTTAACCAACATCCTAGCAGCAGTTCCATAAGGCTCCTCAAACGCAGACGAAACCCACGACCCATCTGAAACATCTTTCTGACCCGCTTGCTCACTCGGCCTAATCGCCACCAATGTAGCCCCTTTCAACACACTTCCGTTCGGCAACTCCAAATACGGCGCATACCAAAGCTTCATATTCAACGCAGGCACCAACGTCCTCTTCGAAGCCGAAGAAGCCGACAACGGCTTCACCCTCAACTCCTCCAACTGCTCTTTATTCATACACAACACCCCTTGTCTCTCCACATCCGTCAAAACCAAACTATCCAACGTCTTATGCTCCGAAATTATCGGTTGCAGCAAGTAATGCCGCGCTGAAGCTGTGATCAACGAGCTTATCGTCCACACCACGCGCAACTTCAACCCACCATTGGTGTAAAACGACTCTGGTATACTCCCGTTATCATCTCCGCCATCATTCATGACGTTACCGGATGCAACAATTTGGGGATGGATCACTGAAGATGCACCAAGAATCACACACTTATCAAGTGTAGATCCGAAATCCGCCCTCCATTTCAACAACACGTCATCTTCTATACCTAATTCACCACTCGGAAGCTCGATTTTGAGAAACTTTATCTCGTCAAAGTTTTTGAGCACTTGTGTTGGTGAATGATGAGTAACTCCATCTGTATTAGACACAATTCATATATAGTTCATTATATGTATATTTTGTATATACATAGTGGATATGAAATATAAGAGTGATGAAATTAGCCTACTAAACGTACAAATAACTAGTGTAATTACACTACAAAAATTATGTAAAGTAACAATATTTACTCTAGTTTAAAAGTGTAGAGATAATTTCTCTAGTAACTCCACCTGTATCAGACACAATTCATATATAGGGTATGTTTGGCAAAAGTAGTTGGTGGCTGGTGGTTGAAAGCTGGTAGCTAGTAGCTGTATCTTTTTAGATATATTTGGTGTTTGGCAGAGTAGCTGGAGCTTTTAATAAAATGACCAAAATGGACATAACTAAAAATTTAAAAAGTTTGTGTATTAAAAAGTTCATTATCTTTATAAGTTAAAATAGTCATTTTTTTCCTAAAAGTTTGTAGCTCCTTCTAAAAGCTAGTAGCAGGAGCGTTCAACCAAAAGCTTCAAGCTCTTAGCCTAAAAGTTTCAAGCTCCTTCAACCAAACAAGACTTTTTATTGAGTAAGAGCTTTTTCTTAAAAGCTTAAAGCTAGAAACTTCTAAAACTCCTAAAAGCTCTGTGCCAAACATACCCATAGTCCATTGTAGATGGTGTATTTTGTAAATATATAGCGGATATATGTACAAATAAAATTAACCAACTAAACTAAACTCACAAATAACATATCTCTGCAGTTCTAAAAGAGTAATTACACTAAAAAAATTGATATTAAATCTATTTGCAATTGATCTAATTCTACACAATTATTTCATAACAATCAGAATTACCTGAATGTTGTTCATCATCACCACTAGTGTTATTATTATTAACAGATAAGGCTGAAGAGGGTGAGGGTGCCAAAATGGTTGATCTCTTAGGACCTAAAAGCTGCCCAATCGCTTGAATGGGTTTAACAATTCCACCAACAAGAAGGCGGAGAAGAGAGGAAAAGGGTCCTCCTCCTCGGGACTTATCGGAGGCGGAGGAGGAAGAGGAGGAGGTGGAGTCATCATCAGAGATGACGCAGTCGACACGAACGACGACGTTTTGGACCAGAGGGACTAGGGAATGAAAGCGTTTGGAAAGAAGGGAGCAGCGGCCTAGGGTTTTGACATCGGCGATGTTGTTGAGGATTAAGAGGAGGATGGAGTCCGGGATGAGGTCGAAGAGGTCGAGTGGTTCAGGGTGGATTTGGAATTTGCAGGTAGACATGTTGAAGGTGGAAGGGGATCTGAAATCAAGGAGGGGAAATGGTGGGAGGAGATGAGGAGAGAGAAACAAAGATTGTGCGTCTTGGGATAAACATATAGAGAGAGAGGAATCAATATATTGTTGTTGAAGCAAAATGTTATGATTGTTGAAGTGTCACTCCTAATTCTTCTTTTTTATTTTTTAATTACAGAGTAAATTACAAGTTTTGTCTTTGTCCCAAACTGCAGGCGCTGTTCTTTGTCTTTAAAATTGATGAGTTTTGTCCTTAATGTTTGCAAATCTTGCATGTTATGTCCTTTAGGCCAAACCCAGTTAGATTTTTTGGTTAAAACTGATCATCCAAGGGTATTTTTGTCTTTTTATCTATATATTTAATATTAATATTAAAAATATTATTATTATTACTATTATTTATATATATATATGAAATCATTAATTATAATCTTCCCCAACTCTCTATCTCTGCAATTCATCTCTCTCTCTCTCTAAACTCAATCCCCATCACCCAGAACTGAATCAAACACCCACCACCACCACCATTATCGTCACCAAAGGGTTTCGATTCCACCACCACCATCATCATCGAGTCCTCCACCACCACCACCATCATCATCGAGTCCTCCCAAAAACCCTAGCGCCGCCGTGAAACGCCACCATCATCGTCGTCATCGTTCTTCACCATTGGTTCCTTTATCATCGAAACCATCATCATCAATCACCACCTCCCCACCTACGATGATCCACCATCACCGTTTACATCTTCAAAAGATAGGGTTTTTGGGGGTTTTTGATTTTGTGGGTTTTAAGGTTTTTGGTTTTGTGGATTTTGGGGGTTTTTTGATTTTGGGTGGGTTGAAAGTGAAGAATGTTGTGAGTGGTGAGGTGTCTGATTTGAAGGTGAATGGTTTGTTTTTCGCGATTGGGCATGAACCGGCTATAAAGTTTTTGGATGGGCAGTTGGGGCTTGATTCAAATGGGTATGTTGTGACCAAGCCTGGGACGACTATTACTAGTGTGAAGGGTGTGTTTGCTGCTGGTGATGTGCAGGATAAGAAATATAGGCAGGCGATTAAGGGTGTGTTTTTGTTTTGATTTTGTGGATTTTGGGGGTTTTTGATTTTGGTGGTGGAGGGTGGTGGTGAAGACCGGTGCAGGGGAGGCAGTGGGTGGATGGTAATGGTGGTAATGGGGGTGGTGGGAGGTGGCGGCAGGTGAGAGAGAGAGAGAGGGAGAGAGAGAGAAGAGAGAGAGTGGGGTTGGGCCGTTGGGGTTCCGGTGGGGGTGGGGGTGGGTCTGCAGAAGATGATGGTGGTGGTAGTCTGGTAATCGATGGTGGTGGTGGGTCTGCAGAAGATGGTGGTGGTGGGTATTTATTTTAAGTTAATTACATAAATTTCTCTAAAAAATGAAATTACAAAAATGCCCTCATGTGCCTTGCACATGATCAGTTTTAACCAAAAAATCTAACTGGGTGTGGCCTAAAGGACATAACGTGCAAGATTTGCAAACATTAAGGACAAAACTCATCAATTTTAAAGACAAAGGACAGCGCCTGCAATTTGGGACATACATAAAGGACAAAACTTGTAATTTACTCTTAAATAATTTTTCTTTAACGATAAACGAAATAAAAGCCCGGCTATTTGAGGACTTTATACGTCTGCGAACGTAGACAACGCTGGGTAGCTGAAGCTCACCATCTTCAGTTCAGGGTTCCAATTTTAGTAACACCTGATTGAGATCGGATTCGAATTTACGACCTATGACCTAAAACCCAAATCTTCATTGTCCCTTCGATGTCAATTATATATGAATTATAATATAATAGATATTAAGGAGAGCTACATTGATGGTGTAATGCATTGATAGATAAGGGTAGGAAATTAAGTTAATTAATTATAATTTTATTTACAGTTTTCCGATATATTGATTGTGAAGTTTATATAGGTAAGAACACATTCTATATAACAACAAACTGAATCGTGAACAATATATTGGGCCATTTATATATATTAATAACATTATTGATTTAAATATCAAGTTAATTTAATTAATTGTAATTTTATTTCCAGTTTTCCACCAACTTTTTTCTTTTTTTCATTTGCATTACTGATTTAAGTATCAAATTAAGTTAATTAATTATAATTTTATTTACAGTTTTCCGATAACTTTCTTTCTTTTTTTCATTTGCATTTTCTATTTTTTTCCTTTTCCACATATTTTTCGATTTTTTGTTCTTGTGTTTATTTTATAAATCCCGTTTTATCAACATTAAACATAAATTATGACACTGTCACTAAGTGCGAGGTTAATTACTAAATTATTACACAATAAACCTTACTTTAAATTAAAAAAAAAAATTCTATATGGTGCTTGATGAACATAATGGGGAATAAGATAGCGCTAAGGAGTTACATATACCACAATTAAAAATAAAATAAAATAATGTTTATGGGGTTCTATAAACTTACATTTCTAAAATTGGTTTTGTATATCATCAATGTATATACTTATATCCCTTTATATTTCTTCAACTACCAATTTTCCTAGTGAGTTAAAGTTGATGGATCCCACCAACCAATATAAAATATATCTTATTCGGTAAATAAATCAATAAACAAGTTACACATAGGTGTAGGGTATGATAGTGTTCGATCCATGTCTGGTTTTATTTCATAGATTAAATGTGCACGAGCTCCCCACCTATATTTATACATTTTTATAATAACAATGATTTAAGAAATATGTATTTTACAGTATTGTTTTGAATTTGTGGTCTCCAATGTGCCATCGACTTAACATAAATAAAAGGCTTAAACGAAGGAGGAGAGAAAGAACTTGATCGCGCCACAATTTAATATATGCACTAATGTGATATGTGGGAGTGAAGCATCCGTGGTTATTTGAGAGGAGGAAGGTGTGTCGTCGACTGCCATAAGCAGAGTAGAGATTTCGGGCAACAATGATTAGGTATGTGATCGTTGATACCATATATATTTTTATAAAAATCAACCCCTAGCTAATACCTTAAGCTTAACATGTTAACACATCATCAAATATATTTTTCTTTTTAGAACTTTTAAAGCATGTTTGTAACAATATTTGTATTAATGAGACTATATAATTCAAGATAGCCTTAATGTAAAGAGTTGATGTCTACCTCATATACGTCATCTCCAATAGTAACATGATAAAAAAAATTATAGTATTTAACTTAAAAATTTCAGTTAAAAACTTAAAATATTAAGTTATATGCAAAAAGTTTATAACAACTTGTAAATTGGTTATGCTTGTAACCACTGTCCTAGTTACTACAAATTATTATCTTAAATTTTCAGACCAATTAACATCTATTATATCATATCCTTTTATGTAATTAATATTTTTCTTTAAAATACAAATATACGTATTGATTTAAGGATAGAAATATTTTGTCATAAATTAAAACAAAGATAATTTATAAAATAACAAAAAAACAGGTATAATTATAAGGAAACAGCTAAGGTTTTGGTGATTTTAATTATGAGAACATAAAATACAAAAACCAGCTAAGAGTAGAATAAATAATGGAATTAAAAAGGGATCCCACAGCTACTTCTGCATCATTCTAGTTGTTTGAAATATTTAATAAATTAAAATAAACCAATATAAATGAAAGGTATCAATAATTTCAACATCTTCCATTTAAAAAAAAAAAAGAAATATTTAATCTCATATTATTTAATGTAATTAGTTGTTGTCTTAATCAGATTTGAAGCACACATGAAGACATTTTTAAATACCTAGTCTTATCAAGTGTTTGGATTATGAGTAATCATATAATTTCATACGGTTTATATTGTCATTCTCCTATATATTAATATTCCAATGATTTGAACAGTAGAAATAAGTAAAAGTTATAATAATATATATGGTTTTTTTTAATAATTTTATTATCTTCTTTAAGTTAGATAGTAGAAATAAGAAAATGTTATAATAATATATATGGGTTTTTTTAATAGTTTTATTATCTTCTTTACTTTTTAAGTTAGATAAGCTTTTGTCAACCGATACTGGTATCGAAAATACCAGTACGGTTATCGGTACATAAAGGTAAAAATCGACACCAGCCTGGTATAGAAAACACCTAAAGTCGGTATCGAATTGATTTTGAAAATCTTTTAGTTTGGGAAATTCGGTACTGCTACCCGATACCATTTGCTCATCCTGATCACGGGTGTCGTACGAACAACGGTATGGTGCAACTTTTTTTTTGTTGATTTTTTTCAACTTTTAATGATTTCTTTTTTTAGTTTCAGGGGTAGGGATGAGCTCGGTGCCAACCAATACCAAATCGGTACTGGTACCGAAAATACCAATTACGGTACCTGTATATGAAGGCAAAAAACAGTAGCGAACCGGTACCAGGAACGCCAAAAGTCGTACCGAATTGGTACTTAAGATATTTCGGTTCGGGAAATTCGGTACCGGTACCCAGTATCATTTGTTCATCTCTGACCACAGGTTTCATACGAACAACATTATTATCATACAACTTTTTTGGTTGATTTTCTTTTGGGTATCTTTTAGTGTTTTTTCTATATTTTCTTTTTATTCTTGTCAGCGGTGCGCAACGCGCTCGTAGTGATTTCAAAACACATGTAAATACAGACTAAACAATAAAAGACGTTCGCCGCAACGTGACGATAGTAAAAAACTAGTATTCTTTATTTTTGTCTTTTACATCTACTGAAATTTTGTACTATATACTATAGGTGACAAGCTATGGGAGGCATAGGTGTCACATATTTCAAGTTTATCAAATATCAGAAATCTCTTATTACATCAAGTCACAAACTCTTCAGAACATATCCTAGCTTAAAAAAATCACATATCATGGGGAAAAAATAAGGTCATGAAGGAGACCTGGCTTTAAGGTGATAAATAATTAACCACCAAAAGTTAAAATATTATTGTGTCTCATTCTTGTCTCCCAGGATAATATAATATAATTATGGATCCCTTAAGTTGGATTTCTTGTGCCCTCTTTTGTGTTCCTTCCTTTAACAAAAAGCAAAAGTAAAACAAGAATGTCTAGCATCTTTTTATAGAATAACTTATCATACTTACAAATAAAAAAAATTTAAGTTTGTGTTCAATTTCTAAATTCTGTTTTGATCATACAAATTTTCATAAAAGAGAGGTTGCCCAATTCACCCTTCAACATGTACTTATGTGAATTGTATAGACGATCATATAATTTACAATGATCATTGGTTAATAGGGTATTAGTGGGTCCTATGAATGTTTCGATTTCGGCTTTAGTGCCTTTAGCAAAGGTCTCAGGGTTCCAACTTTCACTAGTTTTCTATCTTTAACTGTGTTTTACTTGATCCCAATAGTTAGCAGGGTATTAACCAGATCCCTATTAATTGATTGAATTTTCCAATTTCGAAGCGGGTTCAGCAGGTGGGAAGCAGTAACACCGTGAATGTTAAGGGGCGGAATTTTGTGTTTAGCAGGGTAGGGTTTGCTATTCAGAAGGGGGTAGCGGCGCAACTTGTTGCTCGTCTACCTGCCATTAGTCTGTAATCGTCTTTGTTTTAAGAAACTATAAATGTAGTCATCTATGAATGGACAAAGTTGTCAATATTATAAAAAGAAATCAATCTTTTAGATACATTTGTAGAGTAACTTTGATAGTTATTGATAATTACAAAAATGCCACCTTGTCTTTTTTACTTTTCCTTCAATTTGTATGTTTAGTATGTTAAGATTATTTGTACAAGAACTTTCCCCATGAAGCATATGTATTAAGATTAAAGAGAAAATGAGTTTATTTAAGAGGTAAAAACTATTACACATTTGAGGGAATGGTTAAAATAACCTAGCATTGAGATGTATCAACCATACAACTCGCGTCCACACCGGTCACATGTATCTCGAGCTTTTGGGGATGCAGGCTTAGGCTTCTCCTTCACCAGTTTGGGGAGGTCGTGTTCCAAAACATCATGAAACGCTTTAGCTCCTTCTCGAATCTCATCCAAACTATAAAGACATTATGTTGATTTGTCGTTTAATCACTAGTATAAAAATTAAAAAGTAACACCTTTGATGCCTAACTTCTAGGAGTTATGTGTTGGAGATTTGTAGTTGATTTTTTTCTTTTTATTTTTTTGAACTAAAAGCTTAAAAATGTCATTTTGAAAAATTTAGCAGAACTTTTTATGGAAGTTATGCAACTTTTTTAAAGTTAGATCCTAAAGGTCTTACAAACTATAAAATTACGTCTTAGCTCATTTTCAACTTCTTTGATCCACTCAACCCGTCCCGTTCCCATTTGACTAGCTAGAAGCCAATCCAACCCAAACGACCCATAAAAGGGTCGAAATTAATACATCTGCTAAACAACTTTTTTTTTTTGAGTTAAATGCCATTTTAGTCCCTGTGGTTTGGGCCATTTTGTCAGTTTAGTCCAAAGGTTCCATTTTTCTCCTATGGGTCCAAAAAGGTTTCATCGTTGCCATTTTAGTCCACTGGGTTAACTTCATCCATTTTTTCTATTAACGAGAAGGGCAATTCGGTCATTTTATATGTAATTCTGTGAACTGCGAGGGTAATTCGGCCATATAAAATGACCGAATTGCCTTTCTCGTTAAAAGAATAAATGGATGAAGTTAACCCAGTGGACTAAAATGGCAACGGTGAAACCTTTTTGGACCCATAGGCGAAAAAGAAACCTTTGGACTAAACTGGCAAAATCGCCCAAACCAAAGGGACTAAAATGGCATTTAACTCTTTTTTTTGCATTTTCACCGGAAAATATTAAACCCTTATTATCATGCAGATAATGACTAATTAGAAAGTCATCATATGTACCTGATGGAAAGGGGAGGAGTCAACCGAATAGTAGCATTATGAGTCGGTTTCGCAAGAATCCCTCTTTCTTTCAGTTTGATACAAAGATCGTATGCAGTTGCAGGGAACAAAGATTTGCTAGTTAGCTCTACCGCATTAAATAATCCTTTCCCTCTAATTTCCGTTACAATTTCAGGAAACCGTTGCTGAGTTTTTGTTAATAACTGCCTCAACTCCTCTCCCATTTCAGCAGACCTGGATTGCAATTACAAGCGCGTGGTTGATTGATTATAAAGGATCAGAATATTTGTATGTGATATTGAATAATTAAAATTTATTACCTCTCGGCAAGTTTCTCATCTTGTATCACCTGCAATGATGCGATGCCAACCGCACTAGCCAATGGATTTCCTCCAAATGTACTAAAGATCAATAAAACGTAAGCATGTTATTTATAAGTTATCAAGTATCATGAAAACCAGAAATCATTATCTGTTACAAGATAAATGTTAGTCGTGAATACTGCATACATATAACATACCTCCCGTGCTCCCCGGGTTGTATGCAAAGCATAACATCTTTGTCTGCAAGTACCGCACTTACTGGTATCACACCACCACCTAACGCTTTCCCTAATATCTGGAAAAAAAAAACGAGAATGATCGTTAGATAAATATACTGAAAATTCACAGAAATAACATAACAGATGGAAAAAAAGAGTAAAGTACACGGATGGTCCTTGCGGTTTATCAAAATTTTGGATTTAGTTCCTAAGTTTCCAAAAGTACATGGATTGTCCCCATGGTTTGCACTTTGTAACACATTTAGTCCCCAGCCAACAAAGTGCAAACCACATGGACCATCCATGTGCTTTTGGAAAAAAAGTTGGGGACTGAATGCATTACAAAGTGCAAATCACAGGGACCATCCATGTACTTTTTGAAAGCTAGGGACCAAATCCAAAATTTTGGTAAACCACAGGGACCAATCCGTGTACTTTACACAGAAAAAAACTTACAACGACATCAGGGCGTACGCCTTCCCAGTCACATGCCAACATTCTTCCTGATCGCGCTATTCCACTTTGTATTTCATCTGCAATCATTAATATATTATGCTTTGAGCAAAGTTCTCTCACAGCCTTGAGGTAACCATCTGGAGGAATTATAACCTGAAAGAAAACAATAAAATCTATTTCCATCAATATATTTCAGAGAAAATGCAAATACGAACTTGAAAGACAGAATAAAGAAGTGAAATTAAATACGTACCCCTGCTTCCCCTTGTATCGGCTCAAATAGAAAACCAGCTATATGTTCTCCTTTTTCTGCATGCATTAAAGAAGGAGATTGAAGGCTCATATATAAATTGATCAGACAAATAGCTAAAAAAGACCCATTTCAAACCGAACCCGTTTTGACCCACTACCAAACCCGCCCATCTTGCAACATCTATTATTTGGAGGAAAAAAAACATTGATAAACCTTCAAAAGCTTTTTTAAGAGCAGCTTCATCTCCAAAGTCAACTTTAAGTTGACCAGGTAACAACGGCCAAAATCCACGAGTGGCATCATTATCACAGCTCATAGAAATAGCACCCATTGTACGACCATGAAAACATCCACAACATGACACAATGATAGCCTGAATCGAAAACAAAGTAACTAAATTTACCGATTTGTGAAAGCTTCAGAAGTACACACGAGTTAAAAAAATATGTTGATACCTGATCTTTGGGAATTCTTTTTTTCTCATAACCCCATTTTCTTGCCAACTTTAAAGCAGTTTCTACTCCTTCAGCACCGGTGTTCATTGGCAGAACCATATCGTATCCAAATAATTTGGTTAGATACTCTGCAAAGACCGGAAATTTGTCATTGTAGAAGGCTCTAGAACTGAGAGTTAGGGTTTGTGCCTGCTCAATTAATGCTTTCATGATCTTCGGATGACAATGTCCCTGTATCAAAAACCAATTTAATGTCCTTTTTGATCCAAAAACAAAATAAAAGAAAAATCATAACCAACGTGTAACAACTTCAAGTTCAAATTCAACTTCCACTGGTTTTCAGTCTTTAACCCCCTTGAAGTGCAAGCTGCGCTTTATCAGGTCCAATTTGTTCGGTGGGGGCCCATGAGTTTACCCGTAACATGTTCTCATGGTCACCAAGAAAAAACTAAGTGTGTTTTACCTGATTAACTGCAGAGTAAGCTGCAAGGAAGTCGAGATATTTATTGCCTTCTGGATCCCAAATAGTTGACCCCTTTCCATGAGAAAATACTACAGGGACCGGATGATAACTGGAAAAGACCAAATAAGTATACAAACAAATCAACAATTTAATTTGTTCTTAAATCCTGATAACTGATAAGCATTTGAACATGTTGAAGAAATACGACAACCTGCCAGCAAGGCATGATGGGCTAACCCTGATATATTAAAGACTGTATATTACAACGTAACATTCAGGTACTAGCGTTCAACTAAATATAGATGGAAGAAACCATACCATAGATAATTATCATTACTAAACTAGTTATATATTCAATATTTGTAACTGTAATTATCATAGTCTCCAAGGTATCTAGGTCTAATATCAATCTTTATATATAAAACCCCTATGTAACTAGCCAAGTTGATACAAACCCTAACCCTAGCAGCCACTTCCGATTAAATTGTCGCCTCTACAGCCGGATTTAGCACCCAAAATACCACCATCAAGTTGGTACTATTTTTTGAACAATGATTTCAAGGATCATCATCATCATAATACTCAGTAAATCCCACCAATAGCAAAGCTAAGGTAGGGTCTGAGGAAGGTAAGATGTAATTGTATACAGCCTTACCCCTACCCCCGTAGGAATAGAGAGGTTGCTTCCAGTGAGACCCCCAACTCGATTTCTAGGATAAATACAATACTTGCACTCTGCAGGATTTGAACTCCCAAGATTTTTGTTGTGGAGCACACCACTTAACCACCAAGAAATCCGCTAGGGGACAATCAAGTTCGTACTTGACAGACATTCTTCCGACCCGAACACTGTCCAAAACCAGCCGTCCACACGCCATCATCTACTTTAGCCGGAAAATTCAAATTCTGGCCATATTTCCTTCTCATAAGTTCACAACTAGGTATCCATATCTCATACACACATGCAGAGCCTATGATCATTCAATAGAATACACCACTTAAATATTATTTTAACTTATGACCTGCGGTTAATAATCACATCACATAGGCCAATCAAATACAGTAAAATTTTATAAAGCAAACCAATTTCAGATTCACATCTACAGTTAGTTAGACCACCCGTAGTGGGGCGTGGTTTTTAAAAAAAAATTCAAAAAAACGCCGTATAACCACCCCCCATTACGGTAGGCGTTTTCGGGCGTTATTTTCGAAAAAAAATCAGTTTGGCGTTTTATTTAAAACACTGTGCACCCATTTTAACCTTTTAATCGGATTTTAATTTTTTTATTTCTAGTATTGTATTTTTTTTAATTTAATGAAGTATTTAAAGTTAAAAAAAAAATTTGTGAAATGATTGCATGGGCGTTATTGGAATAATGCCCCACTACACCACTTTTGCAATAATACCCCGTGCTGACTGGGATGACACGTGTCAAATAATGCCCCATGGTGGGGCAGCACATAGTCTTATTTCAAAGCTATAATAATCAAATTCAACAAAATTAATAAAAACAACTTATAGTTACGCAATAAGAATGCAATCAGGACAACATATTAATATAAAGCAATGAAAAACAGATGAAATTTGATTAAGAAGGGAAATAGGGTATACTTGTGGGCGCTGTAATCATGTTCTAAATCAATCAGGTGACGAGAAGATGCGGTAGAAGATGCGATTCCTTCGGTTACAGTCCCGAAACATCGAACGCTCTTGATTCTGTTCAATACAAGTTGCAGAGGTACTCTGCTCGCCATATTTTACAAAACTAGGTTGTGTTTGAGGGTATATTTTGGATCGAAAGCGACAAATAATATGTTGAATCGTCCCAGAGTTGCAGGAATTTTAGATTTGGAGATCCCAATTTATAAGATGAAGATGAAAGTGGAGGAGTGTGTTACGAAACACTGTATCCAAAAGATAACTATGGATGATGAAAATACGTGTGTTCAATTCAGACATGATAACTTAAAAAATTATAAATTATTAGAAGTGGCAGACATATAATCCCCACCTGTTTTGTTTTATTTCTTTTTCTTTTTCTATACAACGAATGTTTCGGTATTCGATAGAAAATAATGATTGTGAAAGAAGAAAGATATTGAGAAAGTGTTTGATCTAAATCTCTTTGTTTTATAACACGTTATTAGCACGAGGGTTCTCTACCAAGCAAATCAACAAAAGCAAAGGAGCTATTACCATACTCAATTAACAAAATGGCAAACATCGCGAAACTTGAATTTCCAGCATTGAATATCTCCGTAGAAAATTATATGACTTGGACAGCAAATGTCAAAAGACACCTAAAAGCAATGGGTGTAATAGAAGTCATAAATGAAGAGAATAATTGTTCGGATAAGGAAAAGGCCAAAGCTGATGTGTTTATTCATAAACACATTGATAATTTACTACAACATGAATATTTCAATTCTGATGATCCATATGAATTATGGACGGATTTGAAGAACTGATTTGATAATCAAAAGGAAGTTTTACTTCCTACAGCTAAAAATGAATGGAACAATCTGAGGTTCCAAGATTTTACAAAAGTAAATGATTACACATCTGCTTTATTTAAAATATGCTCAAAATTAGAGTTTTGTGGGCACCCTGTTACCGAGGAAGAAAAATTGGAGAAAACTTACTCCACATTTCATGCATCACATATAAGTTTAGCACAACAATATCGATTGTTGAGATTTTACAGATACTCTGATTTGAATGCACATCTCCTCATAGCAGAACAGCATAACATACTTCTGATGAAAAATCATGAAGCCCGTCCCACAGGATCATTAACTATACCTGAAGCAAATGTTGTTAATAATTATCAAAATAAAAGGGAACAAGGCCGTGGGAGAGGCCAAGGACGAGGCCGTGGCCGCGGTCATGGGTATTTTGGTAAAGGTCATTATAATGGTCACAACCATACTTTCAAAGGTAATAAAAATTACCGAGGTCGTGGACGCGGTCGTGGCTGTGGCTGAAATCAAAGAACTACAAATTATCATGCTCCACAAGATAATACTTCCAATTTTCAAAATCAAAGGAATGAAGCCGGTGTGTCCGAAAAAAATGATAATTCTTGTTATAGATGTGGAAGTATAAATCACTGGTCAAAAACTTGTAGAACAGATCCACATCTATGTGAGCTTTACAAAGCCTCTCTTAAAGGAAAAGAGAAGGAAGTAAACTATTTGGATAAATTCGAAAAAAATGTTGAGCTAAACGCCGCGGATTTTGATGAAGACATTTAAACAAAATGTTGCTTGATCTCGATGATTTTATGTAACAATTAAATGTGTATTTTTATTATGTCTTTCTTTCATATAATATTTTTTAAGGCTATTATTAATAATTATAATATATTAATCATACTCTTATTATTTTTCTTTTTATAGTTGTAAGATTAAAATGGATATCATTGAAGCTCAAGATCGAACGAATGAAGCGAATATTTGTATAGCGGATAGTGGAGCCACACACACTATATTTAAATCTAAAAAATATTTTTATGAATTGAAACCAACAAGGAGAACTGTCAATACAATATCAGGTCCTAAGAACTTGATAGAAGGAGCGGGAAAAGCTAATATAACACTACCAAATGGAACAACACTTGAAATAGAAAATGCTTTATTTTCCCCCAAATCAACAAGAAATTTGTTAAGTTTCAAAAACATATATCATAATGGATATGATACTCAGTCAAAGACTGTTGATAATGAAAAATATTTGTATATCATGAGCAAAGATCAGATATTGGAAAAACTGCCAATGTTTCAATCTGGTTTGCATTATACATATATTGATGTGCCTCAAGCACATATGGCAGTAAAAGAAAATTTTTGTGATCCTGAAACATTTAACTTATGGCATGACAGATTAGGCCATCTAGGATCTACAATGGTGAAAAGAGTGATTGAAAATACTCATGGACATCCATTGAAGTATAAAAAGATCCCAAAATCTGATAAAATTCCTTTATGTGTATCTTGTTCTCTAGGAAAATTAATTACAAGACCTTCGCTTGTAAAAGTTGAAAAGGAATTTCCAATGTTCCTTGAAAGAATTCAAGGAGATATATGTGGACCAATCCATCCACCATGTGGACTGTTTAGATACTTCATGGTTCTAATAGATGCATCAAGTAGATGGTCTCATGTGTCTTTGTTATCAACTCGCAATATGGCTTTTGCAAAATTTCTTGCACAAATTATTAAATTGCGAACACATTTCTCAGATCATACTATTAAAAGGGTGAGACTCGACAATGCTGGTGAATTTACATCACATGCTTTTAATGATTATTGCATGTCTGTATGAATTATTATTGAGCACCCTGTTGCTCATGTGCACACACAAAATGGTTTAGCTGAATCATTAATTAAACGTCTACAACTAATAGCTCGACCATTAATAATGAGGACGAAACTTCCTGTATCCGTTTGGGGTCATGCAATCTTACATGCTGAATCATTAATTCGCATAAGACCAAGTGCAAATCATGAATACTCTCCCCAACAAATTGCATCTGGCCAACAGCCAAATATTTCCCATATTAGAATTTTTGGATGTGCAGTTTATGTCCCAATTGCACCACCACAACGCACAAAAATGGGACCTCAAAGAAGATTGGGAATATATGTTGGATATGATTCACCTTCTATAATAAGATATCTTGAACCTTTAACAGGTGATGTCTTTACAGCACGGTTTGCTGATTGTAAATTTAATGAAACAACTTTCCCTGTATTAGGGGGAGAGAATAAAGATAAAAATAAGGAAAAGGATGTCACATGGTGTGAACCTTCATTATTATATCTGGATCCAAGAACTAAACAATGTGAGACATAGGTTCAAAAGATAATACACTTGCAAGAAATTGCAAATCAATTGCCTGATGCATTTACTGATATAAATAGGGTTACTAAATCTCATATACCAGCTGCTAATGCTCCAGCTCGAGTTGAGATCCCTAATAAGGCAATAGATAATAATATGACTCATGAGTCTCAGAAACGTTTAAAACGTGGAAGGCCAATTGGTTCGAAGGATAAAAATCCTCGAAAAAGAAAAGCGCTTATAAATGAAATTGACCATAAAGATAAAAATCTTGATCAAGCGGTAAATACCAAAACCTCTCATGAGGAAAATGTTGATGATACTAACAAAGAGATATCAATCAACTATGGTCATACACATATAATATGGAACCGAGATGAAATGGAAAATATGGGTGAAATATTTTCATATTCGGTTGCCAGAGAGATTATGAGCGGAGATGATGCTCCTGAACCAAAGTCTGTCAATGATTGTAAAAATAGACATGACTGGGGAAAATGGAAAGATGCTATGCAAGCTGAATTAAATTCATTAAACAAACGAAAGGTTTTTGGGCCTATTGTTATCACACCTAAGGCAATAAAGCCTGTAGGGTATAAATGGGTTTTCGTACGGAAACGAAATGTGAAAAATGAGATTACAAGGTATAAAGCGAGACTTGTAGCTCAAGGTTTTTCGCAAAGGTCAGGGATTGACTATGAAGAAACATATTCTCCCGTGATGGACGCGATAACCTTTCGATACTTAATCAGCTTAGCAATATCTAAAAAGTTAGAAATGCATCTTATGGATGTTGTTACAGCTTACTTATATGGATCACTTGATAGTGACATATGTATGAAAATTCCTGAAGGATTTAAACTCCCTGAAGCGTTAAGTTCAAAACCCAAAGAAATATATTCGATCAAATTACAAAGGTCTTTATATGGGTTGAAACAATCTGGGAGGATGTGGTACAATCGTTTGAGCGATTACTTGATAAGTAAAGGTTATACAAATAATCTTATCCGTCCATGTGTCTTTATTAAGAAGACAACGTCAGGATATGTGATCATAGCTGTATATGTTGATGATCTAAATATAATTGGGACTCAAAAGGAAATTCATGAAGCAATTATTCTTTTAAAGAAAGAATTTGAAATGAAAGATCTTGGAAAAACCAAATATTGTCTTGGTTTACAAATTGAACATATGAACAATGGAATACTTGTTCATCAGATGAATTATACTGAAAAGCTATTGAAACGTTTCAATATGGACAATGCAAATCCTTTGAGCGCCCCAATGGTCGTTAGATCACTTAATGTTGAAAATGATCATTTTCGTCCTTGTGAGGACAACGAAGAAGTTCTTGGTCCAGAGACACCATACCTTAGTGCAATTGGAGCACTTATGTATCTTACTAACTGTACGAGACCTGACATTTCTTTTGCAGTTAATTTGTTAGCAAGATTTAGTTCAGCTCCCACCAAAAGACACTGGAATGGGATTAAACATATTTTTCGATATCTTCGAGGTACTGTTGATTTAGGCTTGTTTTATCCTAACGATTCAAAAGAAGGGTTAGTTGGTTATGCAGATGCAGGTTATTTATATGATCCCCATAAAGCAAAATCTCAAACTGGATACATATTCAAGACTGGAGGAACTGCAATTTCATGGTGTTCTCAGAAACAAACACTCGTTGCAACATCTTCAAATCATGCCGAAGTCATTGCACTACATGAAGCTTCAAGAGAATGTGTATGGTTAAGATCTATGACACAACACATTCTAACATCTTGTGGACTAGAGAAAAACGTAAATCCAACTCCAATCTATGAAGATAATGCAGCTTGTGTCGCGCAAATGAAGGAAGGGTATATCAAAAGTGATAGAACAAAGCATATACCACCAAGATTCTTTGAATATACTCGAGACCTTATTAAAGACAATCAAGTCGAGATGAGATATGTCTAATCCAGCAACAATTCAGCCGATCTTTTCACAAAAGCACTACCTACAGCAACTTTCAGGAAACACGTTCATGATATTGGGATGCGACATGTACGGAAAACGTGATAATCCACACATGACAATTTAAGGGGGAGCATTATACACGTTGCACTCTTTTTTCCTTAGCTATGGTTTTATCCCACCGGGTTTTTCTTAGCAAGGTTTTTAATGAGGCAACATATCTTATCCACTGTGTATAATGCAAGCTGCACTCTTTTTCCCTTAGCACTGCACTCTTTTTCCCTTAGCTATGGTTTTGTCCCACTGGGTTTTCCCTAGCAAGGTTTTTAACGAGGCAGCATGTCAAAGCCAAACACCAAAGTTGTAGTACAACATACCACAAGGAGATAATAATTTATTCATCAAACAAATAAATGGGCATATGTCTGAGGGGGAGTATTATGAATTATTAGAAGTGGCAGACATATAGACCCCACCAGTACCCCACCTGTTTTGTTTTATTTCTTTTTCTTTTCTATATAACGAATGTTTCGGTATTCGATAGAAAATAATGATTGTGAAAGAAGAAAGATATTGAGAAAGTGTTTGATCTAAATCTCTTTGTTTTATAACACACACTAGTTTATGATTAAAAAAGGGCGTCTTCGGATGATGTTACAATAAAATATATTATTTAATAGTATTGATATAATTTTTTTAATAAAAGAAATGTTCAATTACTAACATAAATATTAAATTACACTTAATTGAAAGAAAATTACTTAATCTCTGGTTTTTACTCTTGATAAAGCGACGTACAAAGACCATAAGTGAAAACAGGTTGTTTCAAGTACAAACCAATCCTAGATAGTGATTATCCATAGGTTTTGTTGATTGTCATCACGAAACATAAAGCTAATAGAAATTGCCTCATTTAAAATGCGGAATGAATCTTTTTATCCGAATGTATCAAATTAATTCTAGGTATAAGTAATTACATGATAACCAACATACTGATTTCATAGACAATTTCGAAACAAATTGTTTTTGCAATTAATTTTGCGTAAATGATGTTTCCTTTATACCTTGTGAAGCCATGTGGATAATAACCAATTTATTTATTAAACATAGAAAAAAGGTATTCAAATAAGCAAAATACCAAACTCTTGAGGAGCATTATATTTGAAAAAGGAGTACACTTGGTTAGCCACAAATGAACAATCAATCATAGAAATGTCAATATAAATTTTAGTCAAACCTAATTGCTTAATGGTATGTTAATTACAAAGTTGTAGTATATACTCTATTGGAAAGACATGTATGAACAAACATTATTTTATTTTTTAGGAAACAATATATAGCATTTAGCCAGCCAAGCGGTTTCGAATGAATTGTTAGGTCCAACATTTCCGGATTGTGCTGAAGTAATAGATACCGATTGATCAACTAAAGCAACCAATAATACAATTTAAGAGTGACCCCAGGCGGAGCGGATGTCCGGTATGCTTCAAATAATGGCTAGACCCTTTCCTACAATGACCGGAACCACTCATTTTCGATCAAGGAACAACTTATGTCTGTCGTCGCACCTCAATACCCACGGTGATCACTGTTTTGGTTCCATTATTAGTGAAACTACATTGATCATTCCACCAAAACTCCATTTTGTTGCTAAAATAAAAATCATCCAGAAGTGCCAATATTCAGATCAGTTGCTTTAATTAGTTTTTTCATTCATTTATATGACTTTTTTCCAATATAGAACTTAATATGTCTCAGACTTAGGAGCAACATTTTTAAAATAATATAAAACACATTTTTCACTTGAGTTACAAGAGCATGGCGGTCAAGATCATCTTCTTCAAGAGTCGGGTTTATCAAAATTTATAGGATCTGTAGAACATCTGTTGAAATTTGCAGCCTTCGATTTCGTACCATCAGGTAATGTACTAATGTTATTTGATTATGTGACAATTATAATATTTATTTTATGATAATTGACATATTTAAAAAAATATGTATACGTGATTAAATTTTCTTTGTTACCTTGGAAGCCATCTTACTATAATACTAAAGCAACAATCACTGCAATAATCAATAAAAGTCTATACGCCAAAATTGCAATCCGAAAATAGTGTGCTTATTTATTAAACAATATAATAGAATATTAACAAATCTCATCTTTTCATAAGGGGAATAATTAATAAGTACATTCAACTCCAATTATAAGTCTTTCTATCAATATGATTGAAGAAACACGGTACTAATTTTAGGTTAATTAGTTTGGTTTATGTTTCAAACATGAGGGTTAATCTTCTTTAATCCTTCTTGAGCTCGTACGTGATGATTCTTCCTGCAAAACAGCAACACCGTTAACTCGTTAATAGGGGAATATGGGGGTTTCCCTCTTAACCAGACTCCGGCGTGAGAATAAGTAACTGCTTTGAGGAAATAAGTGTGTGTTAAGAGTGAGAGTAGAGAGAACGGAATGTTTAACCCGTGTATGGAGGTCTCTATTTATAGCCGGAGTGGTGTAGGAGGAGATGGGCTGATGGGCCTTGGGCCGGAAGATGACAACAAGGAATATCCTCTTTGTCTCACTGGTATCGACCGTTAATGGCTTCTAGAAGTTCTGATTGGAGCCACGTGTCCGAGTTGTCGGCCTTGTTGTCCTTCTGCCATCAGCAGGTGAGTGGAGATCATGGGGCAGTTGTCGCCGCCCCCTGATTGGTGCCACGTAGGCGTCCTTGTGTACTCTCTGTCTCCTGCATGACTGTTAATCGTGGAGCACGATAGAGCACAGCCTGCTGAACGCTGATTGGCTCGTTCTTCTGCCACTCGTACCATTGGTACTTTCTAAAGTGGCCCTGCGCCGTAACTCTTGCGCGACCCTTGTTGTGCACACAACTAGCCGCGCAAGGTTGTAGGAGTTAAGGGCTCTTATTCAGAATACTAAGTGTGAAGCTGATGTAATCTCATGTTTAGGTCTCGCGCGGAGTTCAGGCTTCACCTAAGTAGGCCGCGCGGGATTTGTGGATTAATCAGCTTATTGAGTGAGGAGTATGGTCCAGCGCGTGACCTGAATGGTGTGCGCGCCTTTTTGGGACCATACCCCTTCAAGTCCCCCCAGTCCAGTGCTGCTTCCATGCGCAAAGTAAATGGTTGGAGCTCTGGACTTAGAAAAAAGAAAGTGTGTTAGCTTTTAAAAGTATTTGCTAGGACTTGGTAGGCGGCGCGCGCATAAGTGCTTGTCGACTACTACGGCGCGGCTACCGTGCTTGCCTGTTGATAGCTGTTGTTTTGGAGTGCTGGCGCGCAGGCTCATTGGATAATGATGAATGCGGCTCGGTCTTTGCTAACTTCTGCATGAAGTTTGTAGTAAATTTGGGCGGGAAAACTCTCGAAATTTGAATTCTGGTAGGTTGGTGCAAATGTCGTTGATGGAGACGGTTGAGTTGACTGTTGACACGGCGATCATCATGCGGTTACTGACGGTTCGGCTCTATGTCAGGCGAGTGAGGCCCACGCGCGCGTGGTAACCGTCACTCCGAGAATCCCGCCTGACGTGGCGGTTGCTGATTGGATACGTGCGCGGTGATCTCGGCACGTTTACCCATCGCATTAAATGCGATGGGTATATATATCCAACGAAAGGAGAGAGAATTTGATGTGTTCAAAATGTAACATATAAATTTCATCAAATGAGGCATAAAACTAACCCTTTTTTAGTACTAATGTTGGAAAAAGTGTGCTTTTGTCTTTCTTTTGTATTTTCAGGATTAAATGAGCTCAAATTAACAAAAGAAGCAAAAAGACATCAAAATCTAACATAAATACAAGAAAAGGAACAAAACGTGACATGCCCGACCCCACAACAACATCTTCCCAAGCAAAACAAGAGATCAGAAGACTGAACACGCCCCGTGCTCAGCCAGCACGGGGGCGTGCCCAAGTGTCAGCAGAAAAAGACAAAGTGGTAGAAGCTTCTATTGCCCACCACGGGCCGTGCTCAGCGGACACGGGGTCGTGGTCAACTATAAGATTCGCACAATCCAGCAAATCTGCATAGTACAAAGATTCTTCTGCACCACGGGGTCGTGCTCAGCGGACACGGGGGCGTGGTCAACTAATAAGACAAAGCTGCATTAAATGAAGAAAGAGAAGGATGTGGACACGGGGCCGTGCCCGAGCTTCTGTTCAGCCTATAAATAGAAGTGCTTGGCTCAAGCTCAAACCATCCCTTGGCACACCACCTCTCTCACACTTCACCCACCACCCACCACCACCATAACACCATCATCCACCACCATCATCCATTGTCCATCGTAGAGTGTGTGAGTTGTCTCGGGATCCAAGATTGATCGTAAGAGTTCTTGACAATCAAGGCCATGTTTGCCTAAGTCTCTTACATCACTTGGTGAAGACAAAGTGTCTAGTGTAATACTTTTTATTTCTAATCTTTTGCACTTTTTATTTGGTTTCGTATTAATGACTTTAATAACTAGTTGCTTATGTTGAAGGTGATCTTTCTTTATCGTTTGTCCGTGGTGTCTTGAAATTATTTTACTGTCTATATAAAATAAAAGATTTTCACCATTCATATCTCCACGGTCTATATGGAGGTATGTTGGTTACCTGGTCGGGGGTTAAGGGAACGGTTTGGTAAAGGTCTTGCCATTGTTCAGCGTTTAGAGGTCTTGCAATGGACCTGGGTCAAATTTAGTAGCACCTCCTTCAATACTTCACGGTATTGGATGGCGGGGGTCCAAACTCTTTGATCCCCTCATAAGTTAACTACTATTAATACTATAACCCGGCTATTTAGGACTGTATCCCTGCTGACTCAGACTACTTAGTCGAGGGTAACGTCACCTCCAAAAGAGGGGCCTACCATAATATTGCATTAATAACTTAATTAATTATCTTCCAATAATCCACCCTTTTAGGATTGTATCCTTGCTGACTCAAACTACTGGGGTGAGGGTAACGTCACCTTCAAAAGAGGGGCCTACTACAATAACTAAGATAATCTCTTAATTATGTGCAAAAGTGCAGAAATAATCAAAGGTTACACTAGATACGAGTCGGAACCAAGTGATTCATCTTGTCTATCTGTTTTTCTTTTATTTTTATTTTCAACATTTTAGTTAGTTTTTATTTTTCTTAGTTTAAAACATTTTTCTAAACTTTTTATTTTGATTAGACGTTGAGGATAAACCGGTACTAAAAGCTCTTGTGTCCTTGGACGACCTCGGTATCTTGCCAACACTATACTACGCTCACGATGGGTGCACTTGCCCATATGTGTGTTTAGTGTTAGTAAAATATCGTGTTTTATAAATTTAAAACTTGGCTAAAAATAAGTGTTAAAGGGGCTTAAAATATACACCTAATATATATAACACTTCACACGCATCAGAATTACACAATCGTTCATCTTTCCTCTCTTTATTCTCTCTCTATTCTTCAAACTTTCTTCAAATCTTCAAGGGTTTCATAGCAGATCTACAAGTTTTCCCAGAAGTTAGTGAACCTTCATACTCATACTCATGGCTGAAGAAGAATCAGTGCAAGTTGAAGAAGGTCCAGTCCCTGTTCTTAAATGGGATCAGGGGTTGTTTGAAAAAATCACAAGGGGGTTCCGGTTTCCATCGGAGTGGGATGCAAGATATCCCCGACAAGGTCAGACGGCCGCCGACGCACCGCCGGGATATATCACCCTGTTTAAAGATTTTTTCCTTCAAGGAAATTTATGATTGCCGGCGACGGAGTTCATGGCGTCTATTCTACACTTCTACGGGTTTCATATCTCCCAGATGAGTCCGTCTGGAATGGTGAGGGTTAGGCAATTCGAATTTTTGTGCCGATCTCAGGGAATGAAGCCCACTGTCGAGAAGTTCCGGGCCTTCTACCAACTGATAAGGAATATAGGGTTCTATTCCTTCGGCAATCGTGGTGCAACTAAGAAAATCTTGATAAGCCCTCCCAAGAGCTTTCATGACTGGAAAAATAAGTTTTTCTTCATCAAGGAGGAGGTGATTCCGATCGCGATGATTTTCCGTGAATCGGACAAGATTGACAAAGAGGAGCTCACTATACCAAAAGGGTCTGATTGGTATATGAATCTGCTTGCGACACCTAACCGAATATTTGGTGAGAATGTGCTGGTTGCGGCGTAAATGAGTGAGAAATGGCCGGAGACCAGCGAAGAAGTACTAGTTCTGAAGTTTGAGGACAGAGGTATGTTTTGCTTCCTTTTTCTTCTCTTATAATTTACTTGCGCCTAATTATTGGTTCTTTATCACAGAGGCGGACCTTTATCAGGCAGCCTTTCCCAACTTTGGTGGATCTATGGGCATGCGCCCGTTACGGTCTGGGGAACCATACTGGTATGAGCAGATAAAGGGTAATTTCCTCTATCCCCCTGATGGAGTCTTTTCCAATCCTCCTTCTGCGACTGAAGGTGCGGTACTTCCAAAAACAAGACCCTTGCGCGGCGTGACTTCTGCTGGAAAGGAAATCTTGTATCTTTCCAGCGAGGAGTCCGTAGGTTCGTCGCAAGAAGAGTTGAGCTCATGGTCTACCATCTTTGCAAGTGTGCTGCGCGACTTGGGGATAGACCCGGAGGAGAAGGCAAAGAAGGCTCCTACAAAGAAGAAGATCAAGAAGGTGACTGTTGACACTGGTGCGACCAGTAAGAAGGGCGGGAGTAGCCGCGCGACAGCTACGACTCAAGATAAAGGTACTCTTCGATTTCGGCAGAGTAACCTTGAGGATTGCGTTGTCGCTAGTGACTCACTAGAGGGTTTGTGCCGTATAGGTGAGAAGAAGAAAAGCAACGCGGCCGGGTCAAAAAGTTCTGGAAGCGCAGGGTCTAGAATCCCTGAAGCTGGCACGACTCCTTCTTCGATCGCCTTGGATGAAGAGGGAGAAGAATAGCATGAAGAGGAAGTTGCTACCAAGTTGGTGAGCAGAAAAAGGTCTAGAGAGGAAGCAGCTGCTGGGGCCAAACCGGTGCAGAAGGTTGTGGGCCAGGTGATAGGGAAGCAGAGCAGCTTGCGCTCTCTTTAAAAGTTTTCACTAGGTTAGTGTTGTTGTACTTATACACTTTACATTTCACTTAGTAAAATTCTCTAACACTTAATTTCTGCAGAGGCCTTGAAGTATACCCCTGAGAAGGTTAAGGGTGTTGAGTTGGAAAAACCAAAGGATCCAGCGGCGAAGAAAAAGAAGTTTATCATCAAACCTCCCAAGACCAGTGAGAGAGAGGTTGAGAAGGTGGTTGACGAGTCCGCGGGCGATGTGTTTTCCGAGAAGGAAAAAACAAAGGAAACCAAGACTGCTGCTGTCACTGAGCATGATAAAGCGCAGGGTCCGGAGGTCGTGCGTATCACCGGGCTTGACCAGCCCTTGAAGATAAAAGAGGCTGAAGTTACTCAGCCAAAGGAGACTAAGGTTGTTAAGCCAACGGAACCTGTGCAGCATGACGCCCTCGGCCAAACCCTACAAGTGACATCCGTTGCTGGGGGTCAACTGCTACCGTACCAGAGCAGGCAGCGCACAAAGAGACTTCTGCTGTTGCGGGTGGTGCAGGTGCTGGAGGTTCTGGCATTGCTGGAGGTGTTTTCACGGCTGGCCAGAAAGGTGCAGGGAGCCAAGGGTCGATGCCACAAGCTCCCATAGGTCCTAAGGATACCTTGGGGGATATCTACTACAAAACATACACCGAAGAGGCTCGCGGTGATGCTCCCCATCAACCTGTTTGGGGTTTAAAGCAGAAGGATACATTTGTCGAGTTTGGAGCCTGCCGGGATTGGTACTTGGGTTCTTTCCCTTCTGGAGAAGTTAACAGGCAAAGAGCGCGTACCCATGAGGGTTGTATCGCGCTTACATTGTTGGGGAGGCTAACACCCGTGCTGCCAACCATCAGATTGTGCGTGAGTGGCGCATAATGGTTAAAGAGCGAGCCGATTGGGAGAAGTGCCGGGAGTCCTTGTTGAAACATGTCCAAGACTTCGAACAGATGAAAAATGCCTTTGCTGAAGAGAAGGCCTCTTTTGAGGTGGAGAAGAAGTCAGAGGAATGGGGCCGCGAAGGTTTAAAGAACAAGCTGCATGCTGATGAGGAGCTTTTGTCGAAGGAGCGTGCTGAATGGAAGAAGGTATGTGAGAAAGACAATCAGCGCATGTACGCTGCACGCTCCAAAATTACCGACCTCGAGGCTGAAATTGCCACTCTCAAAGGGAAGGTTGAGGAAGCTCAAGCGGATAAAGGGCGTGTTGAGGTTCAACACTTAGCGCTTTCCCCTTTGTATTGCTTTACTTTGTCTAAATATTTCTAACTTTTATTTCCATGATTGCAGGTTGAGTTGAATGCACTTGTTGCAAACAAGGATAAAGATTTGGCTGCAAAGGATGTAGAGATTGCAGAGCTGAAGCGCCGATTGTTTGAGGCCCATGATAAGAATGAATCGTTAGAGATAGATCTTGAGGCCGAGAGGGTGAAGGCTGAGACCGCTGAGGAAGCGAATAAGAAAGCCGAAGAGGCGCGCGATATCAGCACTTCTGCCCTCAATGTGGCTCAGAATAATTATGTTGAGGCCCAAACAATCATTGACACCCTTGTTTCAGAATCCGAGTGGATGCCCAGTAGGGGAGTAGCTGCGGTGAGTTTCTCCTCTTTTGCTTTAAGTTTTGTTTATTGTTGTTGTCTTCATGATTTCCCTTTTTTGTATAGATTGCCAACTCCATACTGAATGCTACTGAGTTGGATGAGGCTGTAGCCAAGCTGATAGATGCTTCGTGCGCCGTTGGGAATCGTGGTGGCTACCTAGAGTGTGCTCAGCATGTGGAAGCAGCGTTTAGCCAACCGTTTGATACTCATCATTGCTCAGTGACTGATCAGGCTGATTCTATGCTTTCTCAAGCTGAAGAGGTTTATGACCATCTTTCATTGCCTGTTATGGAGTTGGTTACTGATGCGTTAAAGCATGATGACTAGAGTGCACGGCTGAAGTCCATCATCGATCCTCCAGAGACTGTGGAGTTGACAGATGAAGAGGAGGCAGCTGGCGTTGATGGTGATGGTGGTAATGAAGCCGGTGGTGATGGTGATGGTAATGAATATACAGTATTTGTAGGCTGATGCCTTGTAATTTTTCTTGTTTTCAAGTTATGTAAACATTGCGCGGTTGCGCTCTTTTTGAATGGGATATATTATGTTTGCTTTTTACTCTTGTCGAGTTACAATTATTGCATTGTTGTTAGAAACTTTGGTTAAATTAGCTCAAATAAATGTAAGTGTGGCTCGTGTATGAGTGTTATTGCCCAGTCTCGCGCTATGTTCGCCGAGGACCTTGGAGGCTTAACTCAAGAGCTCATAATTCACTGGAGTGTTTTCGTGCTAATCAAAAGTTTAACATGCATTTGTGACGTAGAAGACATAGGATGATAATCATAAGGTACAACCAACATTTGCATTAAGTAGCTGGAAACAGGCGCAAGGCCATCATAAATAATCGAAAGAAAAGAAAAGGCGCATGGCCAATATAGGTAATTAAAAGGCGCGTAGCCGATGTAACTAATAGATAGGGTGCATGGCCAACATAAATGACTGAAAAGGCACATGGCCAAGGTTGATCACATGTAGCACTTGCGCAGTTGTTGCTCATTCCATGTGCGCGGGATGATGTGGCCATCTAAAGTGCGCATTTTGTACGCCCCTTTTCCTAGCACTTCATAAACCAAGTATGGGCCTTCCCATTTTGGTGCTAGTTTTCCGGGCGCTCGGCGTTAGAGGCTTCGTTGTCCCTGAACACATATTCTCCTGGGGTATACCTACAGATGCGCACCCTGGCATTGTAGTATCGCTCCAGCTGGGTCTTGTACTTGGCCTCTTTGATTCTCGCGATCTCGCGTCTCTCTTCGAGCAGGTCCAAGTCTAAACGGCGCTCCGCCTCGTTATCAATCTTGTTGACTGCTGATAAGCGCGGCGAGGGGAGGCCTATTTCTGCTGGGAAAACCGCCTCTGAGCCGTAGGCGGGGCTGAAAGGGGTTTCGCCATTGCTTGTTTTTGGCATGGTTCGATGAGCCCACAAAATGCTAGGGAGCTCTTCTACCCAGCCTCTTCTTTTGGTGCCCAGGCGGGCCTTTATCCCTTCAACAATGCTTTTGTTGACACTTTCTACTTGGCTGTTGCCTTGAGGATGCGCAACAAAAGAGAAAGTGTGCTCAATGTTTAGCTCCTTCATCCATTTCTGAAGGTCTTCGGATGCAAAGTTGGTACCATTATCAGTCACGATCTTGAGTGGGAGGCCAAACCTGCAAATGATGTGTTCCCATATGAATTTTCGCACCATCATTGCAGAGGTTGAAGCGAGGGCCTTTGCCTCCACCCATTTAGTGAAGTAATTAACAGCAACAATTATGAACTTCATTGCGCCTGGAGCTTCAGGGAAAGGTCCCACCATGTTAATCCCCCACTGCTGGAAAGGCCAGGGTGTAGATACAGGAATCAAATCATTCTTTGGGCACAGGGTCTTTGGAGCGTGCCTCTGACAGGCGTCACATTTGCGCAGTTCTTTCAAAGCGTCGACGTGCATCCCTGGCCAATAGTAACCTGCGTTCATTATCTTCGCTACGACCATGTGTGGGCCCGCATGAATGCCGCAGATGCCCTCGTGTATCTCCCTGATCAAATAACTTGCATCTTGAGGGTCTACGCATCGTAGTAGTGGCCCTAAAAAGGATATTCTGTAAAGAATGCCCCCGTTCATCTCGTAAAACAACGCTTCGTTTTGTGTTTTTTTTGCTTCCGCCTTGTTCTATGGGAGAATTCCTTCTTGAAGATATTGAATGATAGGGGTCATCTACGAAGGTGGCCCTACCTCAATCACATTGACTTGGCGCAGCAATACCGATGGGTTTTTTAAGACTTCAATTCTTACATCTTTGGCGAGGTGTTGAAATGTTGTTGAAGCAAGCTTGCTTAGCGCATCAGCTGGCTTGTTTTCTGACCGGTGGATATGAACAACCTTGTATGATTTGAACTTTTGAAGCAGCTCTTTTGCTTGCTCCAAATACAATGCCATGATCTCGCCCTTTGCGTCATACAACCCATTGATTTGACTCGCGATCAGAAGAGAATCGACATGTGCTTGTAAATTTTGTGCTCCCATCTTGATGGCTAAGCGCAAGCCTACGAAGAACGCTTCATATTCTGCCTCATTGTTGGTATTCTTGAAATCCAACTTGATGGCATAAGTGAACTCATGTTTCTCTGGGCTGACGAGGTGCAAACCAGCTCCTGCGCCGTCTTCATTTGAGGCTACATCGGTGAATAGCAGCCATAATTCATCTGATGTATCTTTGATGGGAGTATCTACTACCTCACATTCCTTGATCTTGTCTTCTGGGACTTCAGTGATGAAGTCCTCTAATACTTGGCCTTTGATAGCTGGGTGCGGCCTGTACAGGATGTTGTGGCCCCCCAGTTCAATTGCCCACTTCGCCAAACGGCCTGATGTCTCTGGTTTTTGCAAGATTGTGCCAATATGAAAGTTAGTGAGTACAGTGATTACATGCCCAGTGAAATACCTGCGCAGCCTCCTGGAGGCGTGTAGTAGCGCGAGCACTAACTTCTCCATGGTTGAGTATCATGTTTTCGGATCCGTGAGCACCCTACTAACATAGTAGATTGGAGTTTGAACTCCGTCTCTTTCTACTAATAGTACCGACCCAACTGCCTTGTCCAAAGAAGACAAGTACAGAATGAGTGGCTCTTCCTCGAATGGTGCGGTTAAAGTAGGGAGCTTGATCAAGCATTCTTTCATCTGTTGGAAGGCTGCTTCCGCTTCTGGTGTCCATTTGAACTCTTGTTTTTTTCACGCAGTTGCGCAATGTACTGATGAAAGGGTAAGACTTTGCAGTGTGGTTTGATAAAAAACGATTAAGCGCAGCTAGGCGACAGGCTAATCTTTGCATTTCTTTGATCGTGCGCGGTGATGGCATCCGCTCAATGACTTGAACTTTTTCGGGGTTTACTTTAAAACCGCCGTTTGTAACCACAAAGCCTAGAAATTTGCCTTCCTCCATTCCAAAAGAACATTTCGCTGGGTTCAGGTTCATGTTCACGCTCCTTAGAGAATTGAACGTCTTCTCTATGTCTTTTAGCATCTGGTCCTCCTCGGGACTTTTGATCACAAGATCGTCAATGCATACTTCGATATGCTTTCCTATGTCATCAGAAAATACCTTGTCCATTAGTCGCTGGTAAGTTGCGCCAGCATTCTTGAGCCCAAAGGGCATCTTTGTGTAACAGAAGATTCCGATGTCAGTGAAGAAGGCTATTTTATCTTCATCTTCCAGCTTCATCTGGACTTGGTGGTACCCCTTGTAGCAATCTAAAAAGCATTTCCACCTGAATGGCGCGAGAGAGTCTATATTCTTGTCGATCTCAGGCAATGAATAGCAATCTTTGGGACATGCCTTATTGAGATCTGTGTAGTCAACACACATGCGCCATCCTCCCGTAGACTTCTCGACCATGACAGGGTTTGCAACCCAACTTTGGTAGCGTACCTCCCTCAGTATGCCAGCCTTTAACAGTTCACAAACTTGTTCATTCATGGCTTTGGTCTTATCCGCTCCAAGGCTGCGCCTTCTTTGGACCTTCGGCTCGATGGATGGATAAGTGTTCAAACAATGTTAAGTGACGTCGCGCGGGACACCTGTCATGTCAGACGGGGTCCAGGCGAAGATGTCCATGTTTCTGAACAGTAGTTGCTTGAGGTACGTCCTGATACTTGGTGAGATTGCGTGGCCAATCGTCACCGTCTGTTCTGGGTACTTACGGTTCAAGACCCATTTTTCTGGCTCTGTTGTTGAAATCTTGGCTGCTTTGACTGGGCACGCATCCTCTGCTGCCATCACCTCTTTCTTTGAGTAGATAATTGCCACCCCTGTTTCAGTTGGAAAGCCAATGGCTGAATGGGGCGTGGAGGTTACCATGTTCATTTCTCTCTGAGTTTCTCTCCCAATTAAAACGTCATGCCTTGATTTGACTGGCATCACCATAAAGTTGGCGTTTGTAGTTCTTGAATGCTTCCCGTCAGATAGCGTGACGGGGAAGCTGATTTGGCCCAATGGGAAGACTGTCTCATTGCAAAATCCGGATAGAGGGTAGTCCACAGGCTCGAGGCGCGCTTTGTCTTCTTCATCAAACTGGTTGAAACATTGTTCATAAATGATGTCAGTTGTGCTTCCTGGATCGATGAAGACGTACTCTGTTTCATAGTGGCCTATGATGCCGGTAACGACAATGGGGCACGTGGCGCGTGGTCCCCCGCGCACTACTGGAAATATGACTTGTTGCTCCTGCCACGCTGGTTCAAATGGGCACTTGCCCTTGCTCCTTGCGCTGTGTCTTGGTCCATTGACCATGTGAGTTTCTAGGCGTCTAACCTTCTTCTCATTTCCATCGTCATTCCTTTGAATCTGGCGCGTCTCCTTGCGCACATTCTTGACCAGATGGCTTAACTTGCCGTTTTTCAGCGCCTTCTCGATCTCTTGCCTTAGACTGATACAGTCATCTGTCAAATGACCCGTGTCTTTGTGAAAATCGCAGTACAGGTTCGGGTCTTGCCCTTTCTTGTTCGTCATAGGCTTTGGTTCCTTGAAGTCGTGGTTCTCCGTCATGAGCACCTCTTTTGGTGTCTTAATGAGCAGAGTCCAATGTTTCTCTCGGTTTTCATTCCTGACGGCCTTGCGGTAGCCGATACGATCGATTGTGTCTCCCGCATCCTCTCTGACGCGAGGTGTTTTGTCATAACCGCTGGACTGGCTTGCCTTCCATCCAGGGTTTCTGTTTCTGTTTCGCCTGTTATTGTCGAGCGAGCTTGCTTTTGAAAAATGATCTTTGGTGTAAGAGCTTTTGGTTCCAGCCAATGATTCTTCGGTCTGCGCTACGATCTTTGAAGCTACCATGAGTTTGTCCCACTCTTTGGGCATATCGTCCTTTCCTGTGATAGTGCTAATTAGACTATCGCAACGGATGGCCTTTTTGAAGTGGGCGAGCATTAATTGTTCATTTATATCTCCAATCTCTAAGCACTCCTTGTTGAAGCGATTGATAAAATCTTCTAACCCCTCATTATCTCTGCGACAGATGTCTGTTACTTCGGATGTATCGTGCTGATAACGTCTCTGCTGGCTAAAATGGGTACAAATTGGGTTCTGAAGTCGACCCACGACTTGATTTTTCCGGATGGAAGGCTGTCGAACCAGGCGCGAGCAGCCCCTGTAAGAGTTTGAATGAACAAGTGACACCACATTGGCATGGTCCACCCGCCTAATACACCAACGCTTGTGAATACTCGAACATGATCATCAGGGTCAGTGAGACCGTTGAACTTTCCCACTGTTGGGGGTAGCTTTGCTTTTTCTAGCGGGGCTAGAGTGATTTTTGGGATAAATTTCGAGTGTTCAGCGGCCTCTGCTGGTCTGTAAACGAGACTGAAATCACGCTTTGCCTCTTCGGTATAGACGGCGCGGCCTTGGCCTATAATACTCGTGATTTCTTTGTAAACAGTTGAAAACGGAGGAACCTTCATCATCTTGCCAAGTAGGATCGTCCGGGTCTGTGTCATCCCATTCGTTATTCATGTTGCGCGGCCCTAGCCAACTGTGAACTGGGCACCTTTGTTCCACGTTAGATGGATGGTCATAGTAACTGCCTGTCTCCCCGTATGTGTCACGTGTGTCATGCACGCTTGGTCTTCTTTGGGGATGAGGTCTGTTGAGTTGCCCTTGTATGTTTTGCTGAGGGGGTGTCTAGCGCGCCCCTTGAGTTGGACCCGAGGGAGTAACAAAGGATGGTTCTGCTTGCAGAATCCCTTGTTGTGTGCTCAAAGACTGATACGCAGCATTTATAGTAGCAATCTGCTTGGCGTACCAGGAAGCTTTGGTTTCGCCTTCTGGTAGCCCTAGTAACGCTGAAATATTCGGGTTTGGAGCTGAGTTTAATGGACCAGCGCCATTTCTTGTTGGGGGTACCCGTTTAAGTGATGCGAGTGATACTCACGCGGGGTCCCCCAGTGTTTGTTGCTTCGCCTTCGATTACGACTGCGAAATTCGCTACCATCCTGGAAAGGCGAATGTAGTGGACGACGCACTTAGTCGTAAGACTCATGTGAGTAGCATTTGTTGTTTTCAAATCAATAGCAATCTTCACACTTGCATTCGTGAAGCGCAATATACGTCAGCCAACGAAGGAAGTCTGATTGTCGAAATAGGAGGTGCTTCTATAGACCAACTTGTGACGAAATCAGATGGACTTCAATACTATCTTGATCGCATTTGGGTGCCAAATCGCGACAATCTTCAAGAATTCATCATGAACGAGGCACACAAATCCAAGTACTCGATTCACCCTGGTGCTGATAAGATATACCATGATCTTCGTACGTCCTATTGGTGGCCTGGTATGAAGAAGGACATCGCCTCTTACGTTTCTAAATGTCTCACCTGCTCAAAAGTCAAAGCTGAACATCAGCGTCCTTCTGGTTTGCTCGAACAACCAGAAATTCCTGTTTGGAAGTGGGATAGCATTGCTATGGACTTCATAACCAAACTTCCTCGCACACCTTCTGGTCATGATAGCAACTGGGTAATCATTGACCGTATGACCAAATCAGCTCACTTTCTTCCCATTCGTGAAGATTTCAAGGTCGAAAAACTTGCTCGAGTTTATACTGACGAAATCATCTGTCGTCATGGCATTCCCCACGACATCATCTCTGACCGCGATGGTCGTTTCACATCACGTCTTTGGCAAACATTCCAGTCCGCTATGGGTACTCATTTAAATCTCTGTACGGCCTTCCATCCTCAAACAGATGGACAGACAGAACGTACTATCCAAACCCTAGAGGACATGCTTCGTTCTTGCGTCATTGACTTTGGTGTTAGTTGGGATGTGCATTTACCATTGATCGAGTTCTCGTACAACAACAGCTATCTCTCCAGTATTCAAATGGCTCCATTTGAGGCTTTGTATGGACGCAAGTGCCGATCTCCTATCAGCTGGCATGAGATTGGTGATAAACAATTTACTGGCCCTGAACTCATACAAGAAACAACGGATAAGATCCTTCAAATCCGTGACAATCTACTCAAGGCTAGAAGTCGACAAAAGAGCTATGCCGACAAGAGACGAAAGCCATTGGAATTCAATATTGGAGATCACGTGTTACTCAAGGTTTCTCCTTGGAAGGGCGTGGTCCGTTTTGTTAATGGGTAAACTGGCCCCTCGTTGTGTTGGTCCTTTCAAGATACTTGAGAGGATTGACAAGGTGGCATATCGACTTGATTTACCTCAAGAACTTAGCAACATGCATCCAACCTTCCATGTTTCAAACCTCAAGAAGTGTTTAGCTGAAGAGGGACTTCATGTTCAGTTGGACGATTTGCAAATCAACGACACTCTTCATTTGTGGAGAATCCGGTCGAAATCATGGATTGAGGAACCAAGCAGCTTAGGCGCAACAAAATTCCTATAGTCAAGGTTCGTTGGGAAGGAAAGCGTGGCGCTGAATTCACTTGGGAACTCGAGAGCGAGATGAAGACCAAGTATCCACAACTCTTCGTTCAACCTTCCTCTTAGATTTCAAGGATGAAATCTCCTAAAGTAGGGGAGACTATAACGCTCTGCATTTTCGTACTTTCTTATTTTAGCAAGTTGTGTTGTACTTTCCACTTTTAGACACTTGTACTCTCGTTATAATCTACTTTTGTTTCTATTTGTAATCCGAGACTATTGATCATAATGAAAACAAAGTTATTTTTAATCATGTTCATGTATTCATGTTAGTCTTATGTGCAACTGATAATCAAATTCACGTGTGAACGAAATATTACCCAAGATTGTTGATCCTTTATTATTCTTCGACGTTCAATACTCGTTAAACTAATTAAAGCTCGCAAAATAATGAAATTCGTATCCTAATCCTTCAACTCGAAATCTTCACAAAATAAATACTCGTTGAAGACTTTTATCGTTAATCTAATCCGTTATAAAAATGGTTATTTATTTATTTATTTTAATTAATTAATCTTACAATTTAAAAGTTTTATTCTTTTTAATAATCTGGTTAGCCTCGTTAAGGTTTTAAAGATAAAACAAGTTAACCTAGTTAGTAAACAAAGTCTAATTTACCTATTTAATTACTTAATTAAATCAATTAATAAGTTTTATGATAACTAAGTTAAGTTTAATGGACTGTTATGGGTAAAATGTAACTTAGTCAGTTGGTTGATTAAATTCAAGGACCACTTGGGTAATTAACAGAAAATTTTAGCAGGGGCTAATTGTGTAATTTGTTGAAACTAGTAAAAGATCAAAAACAATAAAAAGGTGACCCAAGCAAGACTCGAACCCGGGTCTCCGGAACGCACAAACAACAACTTAACTGCTACACCACGGCCTTGACATCAAATGGATTCGCAGAAGTTTAATGTATATATACTCAGTATGTTTAAATTTCTTTCAAGAATGCCGCCAAACAAGCCAGCAACATCGTAGCTGGCATTTCTTTTCTCGCGTCCCTGGTTTCTTGGAAGAGATTACGGTGATTTATACTTCTTTTTTTCTAATAACAATCATGGACCTAGTTTCTATATTGTAAAACCTATACAAGATCAATCACAATCGTTTCCAAACTTTATGAGGTATTCGAACATTATATAAACCGAGACCCTCATCATCGATTAACCCCACCGTATCACCATCACAAAACCTCTAACTCTCTCTGTCTCTTACACCCTTACCGGAGATGTAAGATTAAATATATTTTATGTTATATTTAATCTAGTAGCCATTATAATCATTTACATTATATGGATCAAAATATATAGCAATCCTATTAAATAATTAGTTGGTAATTGTTGATGGGCCCAATTACCCTTATTAACTAATTAGGGTTTCCTCTTGGGTGCATATATAAGGATATAATTAGAGGGTTAAAGAGTTAGACTCTAATCACAATAACATCACTCATGAAATCGCCCCTCTCTCCATAGCCGAACTCCCTTATTTGGTTTCTTCATCACCATCATTAGATTGCACCCTAAGGAGGAACCAGATAAAGATGACAATCATGTCAAACCTTATTGCTACGTCTCCATCTGGATTCTCTGTTGGCCTGTATTGATGCAATCAAAGGTATATTTTCATGTTTTCCTTTATGTCTAAACAGAACTGATCAACATGTGGTATCAGAGCATATGTTGATAAATCAGTTCTGTTTTGTATCCGTAAATCTGGAATGAAACTGGAAAACAGGATTTGAAAACCATAATGAAATTCGTTTTTTCCATCCGAGATTCCATTCCGGATCATCTCGGATCTGTTTTCATAATCTCGAATGCATTTCGGATGCATTATGGATGAAAATTCATAAAGAAATTTTTCTGTTCCGAAATCATGTCCATTATTACTGTTCTGAAATCATAATGTTCAAGAAATTGATTAATAAATTTCTAGATTTCGGATAAAAGGATTAAGTTTTTATTGTTTTAGGGTTCTTGGTGTTCTTATGAAAATTAGAAAAAAATTCCCTTATTTTGGAATGTAATTTGGATTATTGGGTGTTTTCCTAATTTTGATCTATTTTATTTAATTAAAACTTTTCGAAATCTGTTATTGTTATAAAAGGATATAATTTTCGAAATAATTAGATAACTTAATTGACATTAATATAGGAAAATGATATCCCATAATCCCTAAGATTTCGAATTTCAAACTTATCACAACTAACTGCCATGATTAGAGAATTTGAAACCTTGGAGAACAATTTTCGGATCCATTAGAGACGCTCATCTCGGATCCATTAGAGATTCTCATCTCGAATCCATTAGAGATGCCATCTCGGACTCATCTGAGACTCATCCGAAATGCTATTTCGGGCTAATTCAAGTCTTATCCTAAATGCCGTTTCGGACTAATTCAAGTCTCATCCGCAATGCCATTTCGCACTAATTTAAGTCTCATCCTATTATACCATCTCGGACTAATTTGCGTCTCATCCGAAATGCATTCGAGGTCACCATTTCGCATAATTTGAGTCTCATCGGAAATCTAACTTATGTTCTCAAAATATCAAGATTTTCGAAAATCTCATTACTACATTAGGCTGTTATTGTGAACTGACGTGATGTAGTGGTACACGCAAATTTAATCCCAATAACAACTATATAGATAGTGGCAAGTGGGTATCGAACACAGGGAGTTTGTGGAATGTGTGTTATTTGAAAGTTTATCTAATTTTAACTAAATTAATCTAATTGCAAGAGAAATAAAATTCAAGAGTTTATGTGAGTGAATTGGTTTTAGACTAAATTAAACTAAGTAAATTGCAAGAGAAAAGTTTGGTTGTAAGCAAATTAGAGACAAATGACCATCCTAGATTTCCGGTTTGTTTCGACATTCATATTATCATTCCACTAGAAAGAACTACATAGACATAGCTCATGCGTGATTACTTGCAGTGATGAAAGGGAACTAAGTACTCAGATTCCTAGAACGTGAGGTTGTTACCCGATGATCAATCAACCCTTACCCAATCCTAATTCTACCCATGATATCTCGATTGCCAACGGCACCAAGAACGTATGGTTTCAAACTAGAAAATCATAAGAATTAACAAGTTACTAACAAATAATCACACACCATAACAAACCAACCATAAAGATAAGGATTGCTATTCTAGAAATTAGGAGATCAAATACAAAATGTCTCAAACAAACCTTCAATCTAGGACGATCATAAAGTGTTTAGCCACACATGGCTCGAATCAACATCATAACAAAAGTTTCAATGTTCATCCAAATCGAAAAACACAAAACAAATGTTAGAAAATGTTTGCAACCAAGTACCAACAGCCAAAATCGCCCCTAGGATGCTCCAAAACCGACCAATGATCAGAATACTTGAAAAGACACAATAAAACCGACTTTAATGAGGCAGTTACAAGTTGTTCCGCAGACACCACCGTAATTTACGGCTCCACCGTAAATTACGGTGGACATGAAATGTTTACGGTGTTTCGAAACTGATTTACGGTGAGCTCCAGGCAAGAATCAGGTCCACCGTAAATTACGGTGGGACCGTAATTTACGGTGCCATCCTGATTTTTGTGCTTTATTCCATCTTTTGTTCCTTGCTCGACCCGTTCAACTCCAAACCCTCCAAAGCTGCGTTTAATCCACTTTTTAGCTCCCGAACCGCACCTGAAACGTAGGCAACAGTAGTTATCTAATTCAAGATAATTACACAATTAAGTGAAGGATTATTTCGTATTTTAACATAATTAAGGGTTGTCCAACGGACCACCCGTCACATCCCCACACTTAACCGTTGCTTGTCCCAAGCAACTCATCAGATCAATTTCAAAACAAGTGATCAAATTAAACCAAGCAAAAACATGCAATCTTTTTATTAGCCTTTTCCTAACACCAAAAATAACACACCCCTCGCTGTATCTCTCCTCTCGAAAACAAGTAAGCACTAGCATATGTAAGCTAGACACACAAAAGGCAAACGGGTGATTGCACAACTATAAGCTTGTACCTAAATCGGTCCTTCTCCTAACAAGTGCCAAACATGAATGCAAATCAAAGGGGCTTTAAGGTTGTAACGTGGCTAGGTGTACGGGTAGGAAATGGAATATATATGTAGTAGCGAAGAACTTAACCCGGTCTTTTATTACACAAAAAAATAAACAAACAACTACCAAACTTAACTACTATATACAAGATAACTCAACATCAATCTCTTTTTTGTTTCATTGCTTTTTCCATTTTTTTTTCTTTTCTTTTCTTTCTCACTTTTTTTTTAATCAAAGCATTCAAAGATATCAAAGCAAACCTTCAATATAACATCGAACAAATTTACACACTACTAAAACTACTAACACTATAAGACCGGGTCAAGTCGGGTGAATTGGTAACTAGCTAAGGGGTAACAAATGATAGGCTTAAGGCACAAAATGGGCAACTAAATGTCCAAACCCCCGCCCCTCTCGCAACCATGCTCATATATATAATTTATGAGGTCCAACCCCCCCAAATCCCACACTCGCACACACTAATGACGAGGCTACCTAAATGCCCTTATCCTTTTCGTATTCACATTCAACTAAGGACTCAAACCGTATTAAGGCACAAGTTCTAATGCACCCCAACCCGTTGCCACTCTCATCAAAGACAAGTATTATTTATTTACATGTGTGGCTTCAACTCTCACCAAGAATAAAAGGGTATCAAGGGTTGCCGGTGCATCATTCGGGTGTAATCCAAGGTGTTCAAATTCTCACAATGTTTTGCTTGATTTAAAAAAAAATTTAAAAACCTCAAAATTTCCCCCCATCCCCACACTTGGGATACATTGACCCCAATGTATGGTTTTGGAAAGACTTGATCGCTAAACCCTTCAACATCAACCAAAAGCTCATCATCTCAAACCACAACTTTCTTTTTGTTTTTTTTATATATAACTAAAAACACCACCAACTTTCACAACCCATAAACACATCAAACACATCAAAACACCACCCAATCGCCCAACCGTAAACTTAAACATGAATATATACAAAGGTGCACAAAATGAGAACAAGACACAACCTGATTAGTAAATCGGCAGTGTTGGTAGTGATGCAGCTGCGGTAATCGGACCGGTTCATAAACATCTCTTGGATTCGCCGATATCTCAACAGGGATGTTGCCAAACATCCCCACACTTGAATCATTGCATCCGCGAGGGTTGAAACGTAATAACCTGCCAAAACACAAACACAACACCCAAACAAAGCAAAACCAAACAAAAAAAACACAAATACAATACTCTACATCCTCGGGCTGCCTCCCGAGAGCGCTAAGTTTAAAGGTCTTCAGCCAGACCATACCTGATATGCGTTATGGTGGTCTTAATGCACACTTACCCACAACATTTCCAACAAATGCCCGGAAATTTACATGCCATCTCCATAGATTTGTCAGTATATTTGGCATGTTAAAGCTGCTCCTACGGGCTTTGCTAGTCCACTTCATGACATATACCTTAATGTCTGGTAGTTTCACCCTTCTCATCTTGTTCCTCGAACCCTCTTCCCCACACTTGTTAATTTGAATTATGGAAGAGGTTCGGTACATATATCCATCCCATCAGCCTGCTCTACCTTATAATCTGCACACATCATCTGATCTACAAGTGACTCTTCATCAGATAAAGGACTCATTGGTGTGGTATTATCCTCCACAACCTCCTCCTTCATGTGAGAATAATCTCTAATATCGTCAGGTAATGGTGAGAGGCGTTCTTCTATCTCTATCTTCAATTTTAAAGTATGACACTTAGAAACTAAGCAGCTGATTCGGTCTTCATCGGACAGGTTGGGTGTTGCTAAATATTGCTCGAGTTTGGACAAAGTTACTTCCAATACAGCAAGCTCTTTTTCCTCCTCGGTCTCATAAACATAAACACCCTCGGGCTCAGAATATTCTTCGGGATGATATTGTCGATATCCCTGATACGGTCTATAGATGCGCGCTTCCATCATCTTTTTATTCCAATACTTCGGGTTTTCCGAATACACCGGGCACACATCATAATCATAAGTGTGATCGCGACCGCAACAAAAACATAAACCATCCATCCTTGCCTCATAATAAACTTCCTCGTCCCGATCGTATCCATATGAATAATAGTCATCCTCCATTTCTGATTCGTAATCGTCAACGTATGATGGAGATGGAAGCTGTGAAACATAAGACACCGGTTTTCCATGTGCCCTCCTGTAATGAGCCTCGTGGCAACCAATACATGGATGTCGTGGACCCCTGCATAATCTACACGTAAATAAGCTGAAATTTGTGTAATGCCCTGTCATCCTGCACAACACAACTCAACTACCAAGTGTAAATCATGAACATAAAAGAAAAAAAAAATTTTGGGTTTTTTTTTAATAATTTTTTTTTTCAAACTAATACACAAGATAACACACGTTGCGCACTACTCCCCGGCAACAGCGCCAAAATTTGACGTGATGTCGTGGTACACGCAAATTTAATCCCAATAACAACTATATAGATAGTGGCAAGTGGGTATCGAACACAGGGAGTTTGTGGAATGTGTGTTATTTGAAAGTTTTTCTAATTTTAACTAAATTAATCTAATTGCAAGAGAAATAAAATTCAAGAGTTTATGTGAGTGAATTGGTTTTAGACTAAATTAAACTAAGTAAATTGCAAGAGAAAAGTTTGGTTGTAAGCAAATTAGAGACAAATGACCATCCTAGATTTTCGGTTTGTTTCGACATTCATATTATCATTCCACTAGAAAGAACTACATAGACATAGCTCATGCGTGATTACTTGCAGTGATGAAAGGGAACTAAGTACTCAGATTCCTAGAACGTGAGGTTGTTACCCGATGATCAATCAACCCTTACCCAATCCTAATTCTACCCATGATATCTCGATTGCCAACGGCACCAAGAACGTATGGTTTCAAACTAGAAAATCATAAGAATTAACAAGTTACTAACAAATAATCACACACCATAACAAACCAACCATAAAGATAAGGATTGCTATTCTAGAAATTAGGAGATCAAATACAAAATGTCTCAAACAAACCTTCAATCTAGGACAATCATAAAGTGTTTAGCCACACATGGCTCGAATCAACATCATAACAAAAGTTTCAATGTTCATCCAAATCGAAAAACACAAAACAAATGTTAGAAAATGTTTGCAACCAAGTACCAACAGCCAAAATCGCCCCTAGGATGCTCCAAAACCGACCAATGATCAGAATACTTGAAAAGACACAATAAAACCGACTTTAATGAGGCAGTTACAAGTTGTTCCGCAGACACCACCGTAATTTACGGCTCCACCGTAAATTACGGTGGACATGAAATGTTTACGGTGTTTAGAAACTGATTTACGGTGAGCTCCAGGCAAGAATCAGGTCCACCATAAATTACGGTGGGACCGTAATTTACGGTGCCATCCTGATTTTTGTGCTTTATTCCATCTTTTGTTCCTTGCTCGACCCGTTCAACTCCAAACCCTCCAAAGCTGCGTTTAATCCACTTTTTAGCTCCCGAACCACACCTGAAACGTAGGCAACAGTAGTTATCTAATTCAAGATAATTACACAATTAAGTGAAGGATTATTTCGTATTTTAACATAATTAAGGGTTGTCCAACGGACCACCCGTCATGAACTAACAGGTGGTTTGCTACTAAATAATTGGTTTTGTAAATACTTAGTTAACTAATAAGGATCAAATAATGTTTTACAAAACCAAAATGGCTTTACTCGAATGAGCTTCTGATGTATCATTTATGGCCAAAGCTGATTTGATACATCTACTTATCGTTCAAGTATTACGAAAGCTATGTTAAGTGTGCATCATAAACATGAATGTCTTAATATCTGGCCAAAGCTGATTTAATTCCTTCATAGATGACATACTTAACAAGTGCATAACTAAAGTGATTGTCTCATTTCTGGCCAAAGCTGATTTGTCACGATTACTTTGCACACATGCTTAAATGATTACACTTCTGGCCAAAGCTGATTTGTCTTCATTTAAGTAGAACTTTAAATAAGTCTATTATTTTGATGTTAGTAATAGACATATCACAACCTCTTCACATAATGATCCTTATATCAATGATCATTCTTTAATTTTATGATCATTTCGTCTGCCTTATTTTTTAGTACCCATAATGTTACTCACTGTAATTTTCTTCTATAAATCTATATCTCATCCACTCTAATTCCTAAACCTAAAATGTTTTGCTTTATTTAAAGTTTCTATAAGAATTAGCTCTTAAATTAAATCCTTGATTATCTCTTAAGACACGATGATCCAATTGCTCTCTTCTGATAACGCACTACAGAAGAAATGTAGAGCATGATGAATTGGACAAATCAAACATGATGTCTCTTATGATAATCAAGAACTCTCTAACATAATTGCTATCACTAAATGTTTGAAGCTGGAAAATAAGTTGTTACTCACCTTACAACCACTTAAACTTTAAAAGAGGATTGTTCTAAGGTCCATAGACAAATTACAAGTGCTAATTCCAACTTTAAGGTTCTTCAAGGGAAATCTCACTGCATAATTATGCCATTAGACTAGATATAAGCAACGAGACTATCCATTATTCTAAAGAACAGTTGGATAAATTAATTAGATAGTCTCTTACTAATGATATTTAAGTCTGGTAATTTTAATATTCCAATTAACACATGATTAGTTGACTCTAGTTCCATACGTTTCCTTACCAGAACTCGACAAATAACTAACATGAGAGTTAGTGACAAAACTAATTGTTAAAGCTATAAGAACCATAATAAGCAGTCTTTTAACAAAGCTTTTCGATACCTTACATATTTTGAAGATTAATTAGAATACAGTATCATTACTTAGGCTATGTCATGAAGGTTGTGAGGTTTGCATAGTCAACATAAAGTCACACTTATCTTAAACTCTCATCTTATTTGTTCTAAATATCTGGATTGAAACATTACTAAGATAAAACTAGATGATACCTTACATTTTTCACAACTTTTGACATCATGTAAATGAGAATTTGACAAAAGAAAAATGAGACTTATAAATTTCATCCATTACAACCAAAATTCATGAGAAATTATGACACGGTTAATGAGGATGATTTTTTCATCTAATCTCATTCTAAGTGATTTTAAATCATGACGTTACAGCCCTAAATATTACTTGGCTTAAGGAATAAGTATGGGTCCATCATAAGTCATTCATTGACATTCGTGGAACTTATTCCAAATGGAATATTCAGACATAATTCATTTATCATTTAACAGACTATCAACTTGTATCTAAATTTTGTCGCATATGGCACACGGTCTTAGAAGAAATCTATTCATATATATACTTAATAAGATTTCTATTAAATATGTCCCTAAAGTTTCTTATGATATCTGGACATTAAAGAAATCAAATAAAGTCTAACGTATATGTGATAGGTTCCCACGTCACGTAGCTCATTGAAACTTCTCTTGTAGCATTCTAGAGATATTAAAGATCAGTGGGAGCATTAAGTGTCTTAATAATAACTTGCAATAGTTGCAAGAGGTGGGGAGTGAAAATTTTACATTACCTAAATTTACACCTCTTGTACAAGACACTGCTCCATCTTGACACTGTTCTATCATAACTTGTCTCCTTAAAATCTAATGCTACTCTTACAAAAGTTTCATTGTTGCTTAATTATGGGCACACTTAGATTTCTTACCTAAACTAACATAATCCTCAACAAGAGAAATCACAACGACTAACGTCATTAACTTGTTTCTCTATTAGAATTTGTTGGTCGTTAAACATTGACCCTAAGCATGTTGAGTTCCTAAATATTTCTAAGGTCAGTGGGAGCAGTCAAAGTCCTTATCATGACTTGCAAGGAATACAAGAGGCGGGGGGAAGAGTGTCATTAAATTTCACTCCGAATTTAACTCCGATTACACCTCTTGTACACCATACTACACTAACTCTTATAAACATAGAATGAAAATGATAGCAACCTAACCAAGAGCTAATCCATAAAACTGAAACTTTTAAAACCCAATAATCAACTCAGGAGGTCATCTAGGTTTAAAAGCCTACTAACTTTGATGGTTACATAACCTCCCTAACTGAAGTTGAAATGGATTATGGAAAAGTTTACTGGTCCAATCTCTTCTAATTAAGCCATTAGTGTCAATCAATCTTCTAAATGGAATAAAACAGTTTTCTAGTAAAACTGATTTTATGTGTTCGTATAACGTTTGGGATTTGATTCAGTTACCTAAGAGTGTTCATAACTAAACCAAATCCTGATATATAAACTTTAAGACACTAAGAAGCATGATTGATTGTCAAAAGGTTATACTTAGGAAGAGATAAATTATCAAAGATTTCTTTGAGGATCATCACTGTTCTAGTAGCTTATAATAGTTTAAAACTACATTAGATGAACATTAAAAGCAATTTTCCCTAATAACTGGCTGACATATTTACATGTTCATAAGACAACCTGAAAGTTCTAAACTTAAGGTTGAAGAACACTTTATTTGTAAGCCAATAAAATCTATGTATGGGTTAATGCAAACATCATAATGTGATGAAATCTTAACGTAATTATTTTCATCAACAACCAAGTGGATTCATGTACCTACCTCAAGATGAGTGGGAGCAACTAAATTAAACTTGTTTATATAGATGATATTCTTTTGACAAGTATATGTTACATAAGTTAAAGCATTGTTAACACAAACTTGATATAATAGATCTCAGAGATATCTCTTACGTGATTGATATCATAACATACCGAGATAGACCCAATGGGACATTAGTTCCGTTCCATAAGTTTAACATTAAATGGGTCCTTACATATGTAACAAAATACTGCTCTCCTTTAGAGGATAATAGGATAAATGAGATTATTTCCTTACGCTTCATTAATTAGAAGCCTTATGTAAGTTCAAGTCTATACTCGTTTACATATTACTCACATTGCAACACACAAGATATGTCTAGATTAGTGTGAAGCATCTAATGGAGTATTACAATATCTTTAAAGAAATGAGATGCTATAATTTGAAGAAGAAGTGAGAACTCAAACCGGTTTATTACTTTAACTCTGTGATATTCAAAGATGATAAAATGTAATTTCGGGTATATCCTTATGTTAGCAGACAAAACCTATCTCATGGAAGAGTCATAATGCACTGATATCAACAACCTAAGTTATAACGACATAATATAGTCACTAAATTTTGTTGGAAATTTATCAGTGGACTCATAAGTTTATTAACTCCATATAATTAATGTTTTGAAGACTTAGTGTGATAAAGTCAGCTACCATGACTCCTTGAACAGTAACAGTTCAAGAGGTGCTGCATTAAATTTCGATACGCAATTAATTATTCGTTTATGAACGAATTGAGGAAACTAAGTTTTGTATCGAATACATTCATGATATGCTTAAGAATCCTATAACTGAAGGGCTATTACCCATAAGTCTTATTAAGAGAGCTCATAGACGGGTATTAATTAATGGCCGTGCGCAATTGCATATCGTACTATGAATGACTAAGTATTAGTTAATTTTCCTCATCAGTTTGATTTTGTATGTCTCTAAGAATATGTCAAGTCGACATAATGGCATATAGACAAATAAAGTTACAAATCAAACAAAGGGCTTATGCATATTTTGATCATGATGATTAGGTTTTAAATCAAGGCTATAGTATGACTAATGGGGGTCCTGAGTTGCATAATGATTCAACGACTGTATTTCTCTACTATAGTACTTGTTTAAGGCTAAAATGAGTGTTAACTCCTGATCAGGCTTATCTAATACTCATAGTAAATGATTACTCGGCTAAGTGGGAGAATGTAAGATTAAATATATTTTATGTTATATTTAATCTAGTAGCTGTCACACCCCGACCACGTAGAACATACAAAACGTGGCGGAAACGTCGGGGAGTGTTGTAACAGAATTAATTGTTTCAAATCCATGGCAATTAAAGTTTCGTTTTATTAATCAAACAAGAGAGTTACATTGTTTTAAACAAGAAACAAAGAGTATATAACAAAAATTAACTAGTTCTTGTCTCGTTTTAAGTCACTAAGGCACATGTCCGCCTAAGTATGTCTTGATAAGTCCTATGCATCATCTCCTGAAAACACATGTGAAAATAGGTACGTCAGCATAAAAATGCCTGTGAGATACATAGGTTTTGTGAAAACAGAATTCATGACTTATGTTTGAGAAAATGTTTAGTCATGAACCTTGTAATTTGCTTTGTTTTGTAAATCATTTGAAAAACGATAAGATCAGATGGTATGTATAAATAAGAGAATAATGTATGGTTAAATGAATAACCATGTAAAATGAGTTTGTATAAGATAAGTTGTTTGTAAATCAATGTCTTGTGAAAAGTATGTTATTTGTTTACAATGTTATATGTCTCAAATTGAAATGATTCAAATAACGCTACAATATGTGATACCATACAAACACTTATATATAGGAAGTACCAGCGGCGTATCCACCATGCTTGTATCATATTACACACGCCTCGTTACTTAAATCACTTACTCCAACCAAACCACCAAGATGTAATGTTTAACGATTGTAGAAATGTTTATGTATAGTCAAATGTCAAAATGTTATTGTGTAAACCATATCAAATATCTGTGATTAATGTAAATCATGAATTGTGTATATCAATGTCAAAATGTTTGTGTCTAATGTAAATCATGTAATGTGTATCCAAAAATGTCATGTATGGTATGTGAAATATATCAACTAAACCATATGTAAAATGCACAAAAACAAGGTATTGAAGTAAAACATGGTTTAAATCAAAGTTATGTTTTGTGAAACAAATCCATGCTATACTGATATAAACATCTATGCGGTATTGTGAAAATGCATACATCCAAGCCTTGAGACTGTGGCGATAAACCTTAAACAAATTAAAGGTTTATCTAAGTTATGTATATCGAATTCGGTCATTCCTTCCAATCCAAACAAACCTAGGATTTCAGGAACGAGAGTTGTCAATTCCTATGGTACCACTACCTACTAACGAACGGCGTGATCAATGTTAATGAATGTATTGTTCCATGTTAAACAAACCAAATGTCATACCAAAATGTAAGCATGTGATGTAAACAATTGTACTAAGTATGCACACAATGGGCATACATAGCATGAGATGTAATGTGAAACCATGTACTAATATGCACACAATGGGCATATATAGCATGAAATGCAATGTAAAACAATGTACTAAGTACGCACACAATGGGCATACATAGCATGAAATGTAATGTAAAGCAATGTACTAAGTACGCACACAATGGGCATACATAGCATGAAATGTAATGTAAAGCAATGTACTAAGTACGCACACAATGGGCATACATAGCATGAAATGTAATGTAATGTAAAACATGTACTATAATGTACTAACGAACATAGCAGGTATATGATATGAAAACATGGAAAGCATGAAAGTAACAAGTAGGCACATGTGTTTCACCCCAAAACAGTTTGGAAAACAGTAAAATATGGGTCTATGTACTCACTTGAGATTGCTCAGAAGTCCTAAGATAACCACCAAGCAATGCTAGAGATCACGGAATCAAACGGCACCTAATATAGGTAACTATGTTAATATACCGGACCTAAATCGGAAGATCGGATAGAATGCGGGTTCGTAAACCAAACGAGTATGGAGACTCGTGTAATATGGTTTAACAAAGCCTACATACTAAATGAAACCTAACATAAGTGCTTACGACCCATTACGACCCGTTTAGGTAGCTTATGCTACTTTAACGCGTCGCTCGCGTGAAACGCGTTCGGACCGCCTAACTAGTCCTATGACAAGTAAAATATGCCTTAACATATCTAATATTGTTACCAAAACAGTTTAGATACCAAAATTTATGTTACATATGCTTAAAATGAATTTTGGCGTCAAAAGGGCATTTTGGTAATTTACCTAAGGTATATAAACTACCTATCATACAACTACTTAAACGAAGCGACCATAAGGTATAACCTCGGAAGGTTATTCCCTATATACTATGGTCACCTAATGTGTTTGGTCGGATCCTAATGATCGACCAAATGGGTCGGGTTCGAAGGTATAAGCGATTTATCAGATCGCTTACCCTTACGACCCTAGACAACGTGGTAATCAGTAGGCATAGTCACAGGGGACTATAACCATCGTGATTACAATCATGTTGCGAAGTTCAAACGAACTTCGCATTGACCATAAAATGGTCAATGCAGAAAGTCAAACAAAGTTTGACTTTCGGACTCGAAAAAAAATAAAAGAACGAAGGAACACTTACGAAGGGTCCCCGAATGCTAATCTAGATCAAAATAGCTCAGGTATGAAACAAAGGTTTCAACTTAGAGCACATTAGATCAGATTCTTGTGAGGAAAAGTGAAGGGTGGAGGTGGGTATTTATAGTTTTCGGTTCACCGTTAGGATCATTTCTTGGAAAAGGGGGCACGATCTAAGCCGTACACTTGTTGGAAAGTTGTGGTAACTCATTTGCCATCCACCATAAGAGTTTGACACTTGGCACTTGGCCTTTGGAGAGTGTTAAGGGCTGTTAAAAGCTGAAAAAAAACGTTTTGCTGCATCTGGCCCCTGTTTACGGACCTAGTTTGGCAGATTTACAGTTTCAGTCCCTGCAACCTCAAAACTTGGTTTTCGATGCGTTTTTTTTACACGTTTAAGCCCCGTTAACCCCATTTCAAAGCTCTAAAATGAAGTTAAAGTATAGGGAACTTAAAATGTGCTCAAAAATATCTCAGATGTCGGTTCATTTGGCCGTACGATCGCGATGTTCGCTTAATTACGACGGAATGCGCATAAGCGCGAAAAACGATCCAAATGACGCGACGAATGGATTTTTTTATGCCAAACACTAAAATAAAATATTTTAGTGCTTACATAAATTTTTGGATGTCCGGATGTATTCAGAACGTAAGTTATGCGCGAAAGTGCAAACTTGTGCACTTTTGGCACTTTTAGTCCCTGAATGACCCAAAAGTTTATTTTAGCATACCGAACACCTCAAAGCCTATTTCTAAGCTATGTAGAGGATATTTATGGTATGTTTAACTTATGGTCATGTTCTGGAATGTTCGTTAGAGTTCAAATTGGCATACTTTCGCAGTTTGTCAAGTTTAGTCCCTGTAAGCGAATTAACTTGTTTTTGCCATACCAAAGCCTTCAAAACTTATTTCTAAGTTATGTAAGGGTTATTTAAGGTATGTTAAGCCTATGTCACTATTCTGGAGTGTTTGTTGCATTAAACTGATTATATTTACGCATTAGTGCGCGTATAACCTTCCGGAAAGCGATTTAGAGCTTGAAATCGAACAAGAGTTGATATGTGCAAAAGACACACATATTTATACAAGTCCAAAGTATGAAACACAATATTTCATTGATTTGGTATTTGTTTTCTTGTCGCAGTGACACAGGTGTCACAGTAGCCATTATAATCATTTACATTATATGGATCAAAATATATAACAATCCTATTAAATAATTAGTTGGTAATTGTTGATGGGCCCAATTACCCTTATTAACTAATTAGGGTTTCCTCTTGGGTGCATATATAAGGAGATAATTAGAGGGTTAAAGAGTTAGACTCTAATCACAATAACATCACTCATGAAATCGCCCCTCTCTCCATAGTCGAACTCCCTTATTCGGTTTCTTCATCACCATCATTAGATTGCACCCTAAGGAGGAACCAGATAAAGATGACAATCATGTCAAACCTTATTGCTGCGTCTCCATCTGGATTCTCTGCTGGCCTGTATTGATGCAATCAAAGGTATGTTTTCATGTTTTCCTTTATGTCTAAACAGAACTGATCAACAGGAGACACCCGAAGACTTCGCCGGAGTACCTGCGACTCACCGGAAGATTGAAGAAAGCGCCGGAACAACATCACGAGTTCGTCGTCTCGTTTCGGTATCGATTCTTCTATTCCCTTCGTTTCAATCTATTCGTGTATTATTATTTTGTTTTTGGTAAAACTGCCGAACACATATTAATATGCTAACAGTGGTGTTCGGTCCTTTCCTTTGTAATGATGAACATGAACTGAACATTTAAAACAAATACATATTGACGTGTTGTTTATAAAATGAAGAATGGTAAGTGTTAATCCTTTTTTTTACATAAAATAAAAACTCAAACTTTTTCTGTTCTTTGAAAAATTATAACTTTGGAATTGAAATTTGGTTTTGGGAAGTTCTGTCGTTTTCTTGTTTAAATGGAGAAGATGACAGTTAGGTATTGTATAAATGAAATATTAATCAATTTTCTTTATTTTTATGATAAGACCTTAACTTAATATTTATATTATTAACGATTTTTTTTACTTTTAATTCCTTTTCTCTTAAAACTTAGTCCTTGAAACCACTAACAACATAAATAGGTATCACTTTCATTCTTTCTCTATATGATAAAAACCTCTAACGTAAATAAATTATCAATTTTATTTCTTCTTGTAACAATAAATATTAAGATTATTCATTTTAATCAATAAATCGTAACGAGTTCTTTATGTGTTATTTCAAATACCTAGGATAATCATTTCGTTCATTCTCTTGATTTGTTCAAATCTTACTCGTGCGTTGATGTGTGCGGTGTGTTATATAATTTTGGTTATATTTTAAGCCCTTTTTAACACTTTAGTCAAGTTTTAAATTTATAAAACACGATATTTTACTAACACTAAACACACATATGGGCAAGTGCACCCATCGTGAGCGTAGTATAGCGTTGGTAAGATACCGAGTTCGTCCAAGGACACAAGAGCTTTTAGTACCGGTTTATCCTCAACGTCTAATCAAATCAAAAGTTTAGAAAAAGTTAAAAAAAAAAGTTTTAAACATGAAAATAAAAACTAAAAATGCTGAAAAATAAAATAAAAATAAAAAACAGATAGACAAGATGAATCACTTGGATCTGACTCGCCTTTAGTGTAACCTTTGATGATTTCAGCACTTTTGCACTTTTTAAGAGATTATCTTAGTTATAATAGTAGCCCCCTCTTTTGAAGGTGACGTTACCCTCAACCCAGTAGTTTGAGTCAGCAATGATACAATCCTAAAGGGTAATAATATTGAAAGATAATTAATTAAGTTATTAATGCGTAATGTGGTAGGCCCCTCTTTTGAAGGTGACGTTACCCTCGACTAAGTGGTTTGAGTCAGCAGGGATACAATCCCAAGTAGCCGGGTTAATGTATTAATAGTAGTTTACATATGAGGGGATCAAGCCATTCGCACCCCTGCCATCCAATACCAGTGGGTATTGAAGGAGGTCCTAGTAAGCTTGACCCAGGTCATTGCAGGATCTATACATTGAACAAGGCAAGAAACTTACCAAACCATTCCCTTAACCCCCGACCAGGTAGCCAACATATCTCTACTAGCTTCTAAACCCGTGTATTACACGAGTTGATATCGAAAAAAATGTAAATCGTAAATTTATTTAGAATACTTATACGTGAAATGATTTGTTACATAAATAATGAAACATAATAACAAATTACATTTTTTGGTATCCGTATATAATTTTCTTAGTTTTAACTCTCTCTTGAGTCACTATAAGACATCTTATTGTTTATGTCTGTAAAACACTAACACCAAATAAATAAAAATAACGATAATAAGACTGTAAGTGTTTTTAAAAATAATCTGTAAGGTATAAGCTTATGGCAAATGAAATGTAATTAAATTCCAATATGTATAGTAGTGATATTCGAATAAATTCATGAATATTAAAATACTCGGATTATACACATCCGGACATCTAGTGAGTATAAACTTGCATCAAAATTATTATGATGATACTCTGACTTTAATAAACTATCCAAACTTAGGTATTTTATTTCTTCGGTTGAAAACAGCGACATCAACCGATCATTAACCACAATTACACTTGTTAACCGCTACAAATACCAAGGCCCTATAAAAGGCTCCAATTTTATATTTTGGCTACCATTGATCATTTATGTATAATCCGCCTTATAATACTGTTAACAAGGGGTATATGCTTAAAAATTTTAGTAAAGAGTATGTGCTTAAAAATTTTCATCTTGATCCCATTTGTTCTAAAGATCTTCCTACATTTCGCAATGTATGTTGATATATATACGGGTGACTTATATACAAATACAATCAATTACAATTAATTTTAGGTAAAGAATAGTAATATTTACTTTTACACAGTAATGTGAAGATATCATGGGAGAAGAAATAAATATTAATTAAATAATATTTTGTTTATATACATGGATCTTAGTAGCTTGTAGAATTTATTTTTTATTACAACAATAATAATAATAAACCAATAGTTATAACGGAAACATAATAACGGCAAATTATTATGTAAAAACAGAATTAGAGTTTAGTAAGGAAAAAACATATGAAATTCATCATTTATCATACATAATTAATTCATTATTTATCATATTTATTTAAGTTTATTTTTTTAATACACGGATCTATGGTTAGGTTATAACCATTTATAATAATAATAATAATAATAATAATAATAATAATAATAATTAGGATATAGATAAGGATAACTATGTATTAATTAATTCTTAAAAAATTAAAATAAAATAAAATAAAATAAAATAAAAAAATTTAGGTTGAAAGAAAAATGACACATGGCATTAATTAGAGTCTTTTATTAATATTTAGATATAGACTTTAGAGATATGAATGGTGTAAATCTTTTATTTTATATAGACAGTAAAATAACGACAAGACACCACGGACAAATGATAAGGAAGTTTCACATTCAGCATAAGAAACTAGTTATTAAAGTCATTAATACAAAACCAAATAAAAAGTGCGAAAATATTAAAAATCAAAAGTATTACACTAAATGCTTGTATTCACCAAGTGATGTAAGAGACGTAGGCAAACATGGCCTTTGATTGTCAAGAACTCTTACTATCAATCTTTGATCCCGAGACTACTACACACACTCTATGATGGATGATGGTAGTGGTGGATGTGGGTTGTAGTGGTGGTGGAGTGTGGGTGAAGTGTGAGAGAGGTGGTTTGCCAAGAGATGCCTTTAAAGTGAACCAATCACCTCTATTTATAGCCTGCACAGAAACCCAGACACGGTCCCGTGTCCATTGGGCATGGCCCCGTGTCCATCCACTTTCTCTTTCTTCATTAATTGCAATTTGTCTGTATTAGCTCCACACGCCCTCGTGTCCGCTGGGCACGACCCCGTGTGCAGAAGCGTATCTGTACTATCAAGATTTGCTTGGATTCTGCGAATCTTAGCGTTGACCACGGCCGTGTTGAGCTGGGCACGCCCTAGTGTCGGGAAATAGAAGCGTCTATAGCTTTGTCCTTTCTGCAGACACCTGACCACGCCCCCGTGTCCGCTGGGCACGGGGCCGTGGTCAGCCTTCTGTCTTCTTTTTTTTGCTTGGGAAGATGCTGTCGAGGGGTCGGGCATGCCACGTTTATTCCTTTTTTGTAATTATGTTAGATTTTGCTGCATATTTGCTTCTTTTGTTCATTTACGCTCATTTAATCCTGAAAATACAAAGGAAGACAAAAGCACACTTTTTCCAACATTAGTACTAAAAATGGTTAGTTTTATGCCTCATTTGATGTAATTTATATGTTGCATTTTACACACATCAAATACCCCCACACTTGAATCTTTGCTTGTCCTCAAGCAAAACTCTTTATAATGTGGCTTACACTCCCCAAATGGAATGGATAGTGTTAGTGCAGTAATGTCTATCACCTCCGTCAATCCAGTTCGTAGCTGAAACGAGAAGAAATCAAGACATTATAGTCATGGTTGCAAAAGTCGCTAGGCGCTCCCTAATCGGTCGACCAGGGAGTTGAGAATACTCGGTCTAGGCGGAGAGTACTCGGGGAGTACTCGGACATGTTAAATTATAAAGAAATTTCTTTTTGGAGATTAAATGTATGTCAAATAACATAAATTTACTAATATTTATAACAAAATATGTGAAAATGATATTCATTCCTTAATATGATAGGCATAGAAATTATGTTTTATTATTATTTAAGTCAAACTAGGCCCGAGTTGACCTACTAGATCCAATTCTGGCCATGGTTGACCGCGTTTGACCGACTCAGAGTAATTAGGCGGAGTTGAAGAAAGTCGCCTCGGCAGCCTACCTTGTAGCGACTACTCGGGGAGTACTCGGCCTTGGAAACCTTGTTTTACAACCATGATTATAGTGTTATATTTAGTCAAAAGGCAAGGTGGCATTTCTGTAATTAATGAGAAGTCTCATTAAACACCTTGGCCTATAAATAGGAGAGTTGTATCATTGTTTGAGAACTTTTGACATTTGCACTTTTGGAGATCTAGAGCTAGAGAGAGAAAGTCTAGAGAGAGAAAGTGTTGTGTACGTGATTCAGGTGCTGTATGTTTTCAGATCTTTCAATATAATCACAGTTAGAATTACGTCGTGTGTGTTCAGTCACGTTCGTGTACGGATTCCGCACGTTACACGAGTCGGTTCGCAATCGTTTCGGAGTTGAAAACCGGTCCTACAAGTGGTATCAGAGCAGGAGCTCGATTGCACAGATCTATCACACAGATTCGTACAGGATTTCATCAGAATCAGATCAAAATTTCATTCAGATTTGTCAAATTTCTTCATTCTTCATCTTTTTCACTTTTTCAGACTGAAAATTGCAAAATTAACATGGATTTTATGGTTAAAATTTGCTGATTTTTGGATATTATATGCGAAAATCATTGATCTATATGCCTACAAAATTTCAGATCAAAACTCCAAGTAATTTGTGAGAAATTAAGATTTTTCTGTCCGAATTGTTCATCATGTTCGTCACTATTGTTCTTGATGTTCACCGATCGGATGGCAATCCGATCGGATGACCACCCGATCCGTTGTATATTGAGTTGTTAAAACACAAGTGTCAAGTCTCGGATCACAACCCGATCGGATCACCACCCGATCCAAGGAACACTGTCACTCGATCGGATCACCACCCGATCCGCTGTCACCGGATCATTGTTACTCTGTTGACTTCTGTTGACCCACTCGATCAGATACCCGTCCGATCCAGGTGTTTGATATTGTTTAAACTGATTGAGTTTGTTTGTTCGTTTGATTCAGGTGTGATTCGAAGTGATAAACAAGAAACGTCATGGATGAAGAGTTCTACAACACGTTCTATAAAGCATTCACATCAGAATCTTCTGAAACATCAACCGTCACACCAAAATCAATAACAAAAACAATCAATGATAACATAAAACATGATAACTTCTATGGAACTTATTCGAAACCACCTAAACTTGAGAATATAGAATATTATACTTGGTGGAAAGAAAGATTCCTGAACTGGACCAAGGCATATGCTCACGAGAGCTGGTTTTGCTTAGAGTTTGGATACAGTCGACCGATCAATGACAAGCATGAAGAGATACCTCAATGATCTTTCCAATGAAGACAAACGGAAATTCTCATATGAGCAGAAGATGATATCATTGATTCAACAATCTATTCGAGATGATATATTTTCATTGTTAAATCATGATGGGTCACCAAAATCGGTTTGGGAAGCGTTAAGGGTTATAGCTGAGGGTGGCAAACAAATTAAAAAGAATAAAATTGCTTTACTAAAAAAGGAGTTTGATTTGTTTGATAGTTTAAAGGGAGAGACTGTGAGGCAAATGATTGAACGTTTTTGCCACTTAAAAATTGACAGATTTGGGATTGTGAAAACAAGAGAATAAGTGATTGACAAAATAATTGAAGCGTTACCACGAGCTGATCAGTGGCAAACGTTTGTGTTTATTCTGAAAAATGATGATTTTTATGAAACAATTACTCTCGATGTGTTGATTGAAAAGATTGAAACTCATGAGCTTGAATTGCAGAAACAGAACAAGATGAGTAGCTCTTCACATCAACAGAATGTCAGTCTTTACTACAAAGGTAACATACCTTCGGTGACAGCTAGTGAATCACCAAAGACGGCATTCAGTGTTGAAAAGTCAAAGGAACCTCAGAAAAGTTCATCAAGTTATAATCCAGGATATCATTCATCTTCTGCAAAAGCAAATCCTGAAGAATCAGAAGAAATTCTCTGCAACATTGCTTTGAAACTGAAGAATTCTCCGGCTATGAGCATCAATGCAGCAAAACAACAAATGAGTTTTCTGGCATCTGTGTTAGAGTCATACGAAGGTCTAGTATCTGGAAAAATTGGAAACTCAGAGCAGACAAAGGAAGACTATGACCAGATTGACCCAGCAGAAATGGAACTCATTGACATACGCTGGTGTTTAGCAAGTTGCATTCGAAGAGCTCAGAGGTATATGGAGATTACTGGGAAGCAGTCAATAGGTGGTCCGTCAACAAAGCTGGGATTCGATAAATCCAAAGTGACATGTTTCAAATGTAAGCAAAAAGGTCATTTCAAAAGAGAATGCAAAAATTCTGAAGTTGACGAAACTGAGAAACCTTTCAATAATGATTATTACCGAAAGGCGATTTACCACCGTAGCAAAGAAGAGCCGAAACTGATTGAAAATAATCCCAAAGAGAAGTCAAGAGCATGTGCAGTTATTCAAGATGACGAAGGGTTTGACTGGAACGAATTCCTTCGAGAATATGATCTTGTTGATGACCGTCTCACAGCTCATGGCAGAACTATATCAAAGAGCAAACATCGTGCTTTTGTTGCTGAAATCAAGGAGAAAACACGAGAAGAAATATTGAAAGAGAAAACCGAAAGAGAAAGATTCTTTGCTGGTTGCAGAATTGAGAAAATGCACGAAGAATATGAAGATGCAAAGTAGTGTGGAAAATATGATAAGAAGAGAGATTGCTATGTCAACAAAAAAGGTGATCCTGTCGTTCACAGAAAAGATGTGGTTTTCAATGATGTTCTTGTAGTAATTCCTCTGTCTGGTGAATATTACTCAAATGTAGCAAAAGATAAAACTTATCTGAAAAAGCTAGACAAGATAATTCGTGATGTGATGACCGCGAGTTTGAAAAAGAGGGATGAAGAAAGAATGAAAAAGAATGTTGAAAACTTGGTTGATGATTTGAAGAAGGTTGCTGTGACAACTCGTATTTCAGAACCTCTCTTTGTATTTGATGTAACCAGTATGAGCACTATGTGGTTATGTGATTAACTAATATGATTGTTTGCAATGGAATGTTATGTTTTATCATGTAACATGTTATGTGTTATGTGAATAGGTTGTGAGTATGTATGTATGTATTATGAAACCTTGGTCACACAATGGAACCGGGCCGCATACTTCTTTCTCTCGTTGATACTAGATCTCGGCCCGAACCCCTCATCAATTGTGACTCGGTTCACAGTCCAAATGAAGCCCAAGGCTAGGCCCGAATGGCCTCATGTGCGCATAACATACACAAGGGTTTGTGTGTAATCCTCATAACTATCAAAACACAAACTCAACATCAAACCCTAAACACTCTCATCCTCTCCCACCACTCGACGGCAGCTCCATCCCCTTCGAAGATCCCCTTCGTGTGATACCATCTCTCTCGTTCAAGTCGGCACACTATACACACTCGGTTAGTATAATCCACCTTTTGTTGATTCACATTCCTTGTTAGTCATGATCTTATGTTGATGAACTAAATGATTAAAGTGTGGTGTCAATCTTGTTTTCGGATAGAAGCATGAGTTAGGGTTATTATAAACAATATGATCTAGCATGGTTCGAATTGAATGTTGATGATTAGTGAGTTAGATTGTATGTTGTTAATGTGTATGATGATTGACGAATACACTAGGGTTGCATGATAAACATTTCGATGTTCTTGGAAATATACAGATTTAATGTGATGACTTGCAAGATGATAATTGTTATTCTCGGGAAGACGAGATTAGTGTTCATGAAGGTTGTTTGGGATGTTGATTCGATTGCTAACTGTTGCTAATGATAAATTAGGATTATGAAAATCAATGCAAAATAAATGGATGAATAATAGGTTTGATAGAGTAATAGCAAAATGGTAACTATTTGAACGATTTGTGACTAATTGCCATGATTTAAGGCAATAACATAACTGATCGCACAAGATCAGATCACACAAGATCTGATCCCACAAGTATGGACCAGTCGCACAAATGTGGTCCAGTCGCACAAGTATGGACCAGTCGCACAAGTATGGTCCAGTCGCACAAGCAGGGCCTGGTCGCACAAGCAGTTGGGCTTGTTTTGCATTGGGCCGCACCGTAGTCAGTGGACCACATTACACACCAATTGTACAACTAATTAAATGGGCCCTGAACTGTTGAATCGCACAATGCCTTAGACGTATGTACACATATTCACTTGGACTGCACAATAATTGTATTGGGCCACACTATAGGAGCCATACACCTCTTTGATGCATACTATGACCTGTTAAGTGTTTGTTGGAAACTTGGACTTGTAATGCAAACCTGTATAAGGAACAAACATCTGTTATGTGAATGTATGATGCTATTTGAATAATAAGTGGCATGGTTAACTGGTATGTCATGTATGATGATATGTGCTTTACTTCTTCACTATTTGCAAAATGTAATACGTGATTTATGTGAACACAAAACTGACTGTCACATGGTAACCATATTAGGACTTGGTTGACCAACGGTAAACAAGTAATTAGTCATACCGAGTAAATCTAAGGTGAGTTCACTTCTCTTAAAACAAACATGCGTCCGGTAGGGACAATCAAACAGACAAAACTTGTAAACGAATTTTCGTAAACCCATATCCTTGTAGGGGATATGAGGCGGTTTTCAAATACCCACATCCTTGTAGGGGATGTGAGGCGGATTTCACAAATGCATATTCTTGCAGGGAATATGCTATAGTTTTCAGTAAACGTTGATGTTGGATAATACACTCACTTCTATCACCTAAGTCCCATCATACTACCGGGTTAGTTGCTTGTAGGGCAACGGGGTTATTAGTTGATAGCGCTGTTAGGTTTGGCACCCTCACGACGTACCTGGATAGGACGGGCGTGAACTAATAACTTTAAATCACGACCAATGCTTGATAGAGCATTGGAGAAGGGCAAAAAGGGCCGTCTGTGGTATCGAGTTATTATCAACATAACATAAATCAGTAATCGGCAACGAACGGTTTAACAAATCAGTGAACTCACCAGCGTTGTCTGATACACTTTTCTGCATGCTTGCAGGTCTATAGGTACATGTCATTGGAACTTGCTATCTGGGATGCTGGAGTGGTCATGGGTCAAGTTACAAGGAATCACAAGACAAGTCTATTGGTTTTATACACTTGAGTTACGAAATTATTAACTATTGTATTATGCTTCCGCGGGATAATAAATAAAGATTTGTAATGCTTTCTTCTAATAAATGAAAGGTTATTTGAAATGATGTTACGAGTTCAATGTGATTGGTGGCTAGATCCTGGTACGTCACACGCCTCGCGGGGATTCTCGCATGTGGTATTTTGGGGGTGTGACAGATTGGTATCAGAGCCACTGGTTATAGTGAACTTGGTTTTAAAACATTTTTATAAAACCAGACTATAACCGAACAGTTCTGAATACGAGAGTACGACCATGACACTCAGCTCCAGATTGCAAGGTTCGTCTTTTCACCTGCTGCATACATTACATAACTAGTACACACTTGCTTATGATGTAGCCTACAGACACACACTCGTCACTATAGTACACTTACATGAGTAGCTTGTTTACATTATGATGTGTTGTTAGTATGTCGTAGACCTTAAATCTCTGTGATCTTGTCATTTTGACAAGCTCTGTTTGACATTTGGGTTTGAGGAACCAATTGACATGAGTTAGGAGGAACTGAGATAAGCACGCAAAAAACAATATTATTGTGGGTGCACACATAATAATACTGTGGGGTGCATGTGAGTCCCAGTGAGACTTAACAAGTGGAAAAGGGGTTCCATTCCATTTTTTTTATCTAATGAGAAACACAACAAATCTATAGGAGTCATAGCGATGATTGCCTCCTATTCGAGCTTGATCTTTTCACTCCCCTCTGAATCCTTACAAACCACGTTGATAGTGAGTGCTACTTTAGCACGTATCCGAACGTCTAGCGAACTGTATAAGAATGTTAGGTGTTATGTGAACGTCTTTGAGGTAGTTATTGAACCACTGAATGCTTGGTCTGTGTCTTCCTCACTTCTTCGCTTGTTTGAATTCCACGAATTAACGCCTTAGATCTCGAAGTATGATCACTTCTGTACTCTCTAGCGACTTACCGTGCGTTATTCAACCGACTCACAAGGCCGATTGATAAGGAGTTGAACGTGATACATTACCGACCCTAGTAGTATGACGACACTGGTTACCGACAACGGACACTAGTAAAGTGACTACAATCGAGTCCCTAGCCCTAGTCAGCAACCTCTGGAGATAACCCTTATGAATCACTCAGGACATAACCACTGACAATCGACCGGAGTATGGGATGTGTAATCTCTAGCGCTTCGGGTAGTACCTTAGGACATGTCAAGAAATACAGAAAGACGGATCCTTTTAGTGAAAGATCGTAGAGAACTGTTTTCAAAGCAACAACATCAGGGGCAATGGCCACGGTGACTACAAGATACTCGCAATCATAACCTTCAGTATGGAAATGAAGATGGCTCCGTCAAGGATTGGCCATTGTTAAATCAGGACGCCAACAACCCATGGGGCAAGGACTGTATTGCGAATCTTCGTAATGATAACAACAACACTGGAAGTGGTGCTCGCGGAATACCATTTAGGATTGGCATAGGCGACGCCAGGTATAATAGCAACATGGTGGTCTGTGCATTCTTGGTAATTAATCGCTTCGTCCCTGTTCTGTTCAATCCTGATACCTCTTGAAGCCAGACACGTTGTAGAAGTGACTGGTGGCAAGCAAATTGAAGTCTCACACGTTCGCTTGGGGTGCAAACCCAAACTTGTAGGTCACGTGTTCGACATTAACTTTTTTTTCGTTACTTTTGGAAGCCTTGACGTAGTCGTCAGTATGGACCGGTTGTTCAAGCATCGAGCAGAAACCTTTGTAAAGATAAGGATTGCATGTATATCTCTCCCTGGCGGAGAATCACTGTATGTTAGTATCACTTCGGCCATGGAAATCTAGAAGCGCTACAGCTATCCTGCTATCCTAGCACCGGTTGTAGGTACCCAGCCCGAGGAGGAAAAGAGCGAAGATCTATCGATTTGTGTCACGACAGAAGCAGCCCTGATTTCTAGTACCTCTCATCGTCTCGCACCAGGGAGGGTGCAAGAACTGTTTAATCAACTTCAGGAATTACTGGGCAGGGGTTCTAATTGACCTAACTCCTCGTCTTGGGGAGCCTGAGCTCTATTTGTGAAAAGAAGGACGAGTCCTTTCGTACGTGTATCGACTACCGTAAGCTCAGCAAGGTGACAGTTGGAAAACCGTCACCCTCTACCTTGCAATCGATGACCTGTTTGTCCAGTTGCAAGGACTAAGCTTTTATTCAGAAATCAGCTTAGGATTGGACTGTCACCTGACGGAAGACCCAGGGGAGGACATTCCCAACATAGCATTACAGATGCAGTATGACCATTACGATTTTCTATTCATGTCTTTCAACTTACCCTGTGCACCAGTAGCCATGTGGATCACATGAATAGTATGTGTAAACCTCATCTCAGCAAATTCGTCAACCGTGTTTACTGATGGTGTTTTGGAGCATTTCCAGGAGAAAGGAACACCGTGAGCGGCACATGTATATTATCTTGGAGCTCCTAAGGGAGGAGTAACTTCATGCGAAGTCTTTCTAAGTGTGACTTGAGGATTTGAGAGGTACACTTTCTTGGTCACGTAGCCAACAAATTGGGAATACCCGTGGAATTCACTAAGATTCATTTATTAGAAATTGATCGGCAACGAAGAATCGTTCGGAGGAGTGGCAATTCCTTGGTCTTGCTGAGTATGATCGCAGATTCATCAAGGGATTTTCGAAGGTCATCTAGCTTTTACTACTTTAACAACGGTACTGTGTATCCGTGGGGGAAACAAAACAGGAGAACGTCTTTTCCAGCTTTCGAAGCCAAACTCTACAATACACTGAGAATTGTCCATACTTGATTGTACAAGCGATTTGGTAGTGCACCGTGTTGTTTCGATTCAGGGTCTCGGTTGTGTGCTGATGCAACGCGAGAGAGTGATAGCTTGCGCTTCTCAGCAGCGATAGGTTTACAAGAAGAATTGCACGATTCACAAACCTGAGGTGGAAGCCATGGCCTTTGGAATTCAAGTTTGGAGGCATTACTTAGACAGTGCCAAACGCACTAATTAGACCGATCACAAGGGCCTCCCCGCGTACCTTTGATTCGAAAGAGCTAAGCATGTGACGGCATCGCTGGATAGAACTTTTGAATGATTATGACTGTGAAACCTAAAAGTGTGCAAGCATTGTAGCTCACCGTCAACTCTAACCTATCTGATCGGATTCGTTCTGCCCAACCTGAAGCACTGGGGGAAAAAAATGGTCAAGCGGAATCCATGCGAGGCATGGGGAAACAACTTTTGGTAAATCGGACGGTATTCTCTATTCTCATGGAACGAATATGGGTCCCCCTGCATGAAAACCTTGGAGAACTTGTTTTGGACGAATCACCTAAGTCTCGATATTTAATTCGTCTGGGTTTGGAAAGAATGTATTAGGATCCAACGATCTGGTACTGGTAACCGGGCATGAAGGCTCACATAGCAATGTATGTGAACGATGTTTGACTTGTGTGAAAGTCGAGGTGGAATATCAGAAACTTTGGGTCAGCAACCAGAAACACCCATACGGAAATGAGAACAGACTGCCATGGATTTTGTCACGGATCCACTTAAAATCCGAAATGGAGACGATATCACCTGGATGATCGTTGATAGTCTCACGTAACCAGCACACTTTCTTGCAATCAATGAAACTGACGAGCCTTCACAGCTTGTGAATATTCCTCTGAGAAAGGCGGTTTCTAGGCACAAGGTGCCAACTTCTACTATCTCTAACTGTGATCCGCGTTTATACTCGATTTATGGCAGGCAGCACACAAATCCTGTGGCTCACGTCTAGACATGGGCATTACCTATCACCATTAGACAGATGGTCAGAGTAAACAAACCATCCAGACCCTCAAGGACATGCTGCGAGCATGTGTGTGATTGACTTTAGTAGGAATTGAAATGACACTTACGCTTGGTTGAGTTCTACTCCAGGAGTTACCATTCTAGTATTCAGATAGCTCTGTTTGAGGCATTGCATGGACGATAATACCAATCCTCTTGTGGATTAAGGTGGGTGGCAACCGAATCACAGGTCCAGGACTTGTACTCGAAACTCTTGGGAAAATTGCTTTGATCGGAAATCGTTTTGCGGCAATGCGTGACTGCCAGGAAAGCTGATAAGCTTAGGAAGCACTGGGAGTTCACTGCAGGCAAGCGAGTCATGTTGAAAGTCTCACCCTAGGAGGGTGTAGTATGCTTTAGGAAGTGCAACAAACTTAATTTACGTTATGATGGGCCATTCCAACATTCTGGAAAGAATTGGCAACATGGCCTGCAAACTCGAGTTACCTGAAGAATTGGGAAACGTACGCGATGTCATTTATATCTTGAAACTAAAGAAGTGTTTGACCGATGAAATGTTTGTGATACCCTTACTAGAGCCTAAGATTAATGACAAGTTGCAGTTTGTCGAGGAATTCATCGAAATCATAGATCGGGAAGTCAAGGTCCGTAAACACGGTCAAATCCCAATCGTGAGAGTTCGTTGGAACTCAAGACGTGGACTGGAGTTCACGTGCGAACGCGAAGATCAAATGAAGCCCAAGTATCCTCAATTATTCGAAACTGCTAAGTCAAATCCTGATGTAACTAGTGAATTTCGGGACGAAATTCCCTTTCAAGTTTGGGATGATGTGGCACCCGAGGAAAATCCATAGCCATCCTGACTTACCTATCGTGATCACCCCTTCGAGACCGCTTACCAAATTTCGGGACGAAATTTTTTTCAAGTTGGGGATGATGTGACAACTCGTATTTCAGAACCTCTCTTTGTATTTGATGTAACCAGTATGAACACTATGTGGTTATGTGATTAACTAATATGATTGTTTGCAATGGAATGTTATGTTTTATCATGTTACATGTTATGTGTTATCTGAATAGGTTGTGAGTATGTATGTATGTATTATGAAACCTTGGTCACACAATGGAACCAGGCCGCATACTTCTTTCTCTCGTTGATACTAGATCTCGGCCCGAACCCCTCATCAATTGTGACTCGGTTCACAGTCCAAACGAAGCCCAAGGCCAGGCCCGAATGGCCTCATGTGTGCATAATACACACTTTGTGTGTAATCCTCATAACTATCAAAACACAAACTCAACATCAAACCCTAAACACTCTCATCCTCTCCCACCACTCGACGGCAACTCCATCCCCTTCGAAGATCCCCTTCGTGTGATACCATCTCTCTCGTTCAAGTCGGCACACTATACACACTCGGTTAGTATGATCCACCTTTTGTTGATTCACATTCCTTGTTGATGAACTAAATGATTAAAGTGTGGTGTCAATCTTGTTTTCGGATAGAAGCATGAGTTAGGGTTGTTATAAACAATATGATCTAGCATGGTTCAAATTGAAAGTTGATGATTAGTGAGTTAGATTGTATGTTGTTAATGTGTATGATGATTGACGAATACACTAGGGTTGCATGATAAACATTTCGATGTTCTTGGAAATATACAGATTTAATGTGATGACTTGCAAGATGATAATTGTTATTCTCGGGAAGATGAGATTAGTGTTCATGAAGGTTGTTTGGGATGTTGATTCGATTGCTAACTATTGCTAATGATAAATTAGGATTATGAAAATCAATGCAAAATAAATGGATGAATAATTGGTTTGATAGAGTAATAGCAAAATGGTAACTGTTTGAACGAGTTGTGACTGATTGCCATGATTTAAGGCAACAACATAACTGATCGCACAAGATCAGATCACACAAGATCTGATCGCACAAGTATGGACCAGTCGCATGATGACTGTCGTAAGGGTCATGCAAAAACCTAATTAAACTAAGTACATAGCGTAAGTAGGGTATCGTATCCACGGGGAATTTGTGGTTGGCGTTAAAGAAATTAATTAAAACTAAATTATCTAAATTGGGGGTTTGTTTGTAGATTTAAAAGAAAACACAATTTGTCAGGAAAAGTGTTATCAATATTAAGAAGAAGTAACCTCCACCCGGAATCTTGAATACCCGTTTTAATATAACAATCCGTTTTCTGATTCAAAACACCACATAGACATGGCCTCGAAATTAATGAATTTGATTTGATAATAGGGATAGTTTTTAAGATTCACTATGCAACCTAATAACCAGTTTGATTGTATCAATTACCCACCAATTTACCAACCCACTAACAACGCAAGAAAGTTGCCAATACGCTTAATAAACGACAAGTAATTCAAACATAAGAAACGTTTACCAATAATCCAACACAAGTGGTCAAGCTGTACCAGTTTACAAGAATCAGAAAAACAAATAATTATGTCAAACCACGTAAACGTTCATCCGGGCGGAAGTCACCGAAAGATTTAGCCGCTCATAGTAGTCTTCACAGCATCGGTTGTCATCCCGCGTTGATCAAACATCCTTGAACAGTTTTGAGATATGAAGAATGATGAAAAAAATAATGTTCAATGTTGTCCTCTCTAATCTATGCGACGGCTCCCCTTCGAATAATAAAAATCCTTCCCAATATATTTGTGAAGCGTGCCCTCCTCTTAGCCGACCTACTCACGGGCCTTCTTACCCAAAGTCATTCTCAGCCCACAAGTCCACCAAATAGCAAAATCCTAATTAATTGTAGTATACACGTGACTTTTATTATTCCATGTAATGAGCATTTAATTCAAACTTGCATTTCTCGAAAATAACCTGCAACAACATGTAAAAGCAATATAATTTTTAATTATTTCTTTTAATTCACATACCAATCACCATACGGTTTAATTCCCTTAACACTTACTACATATATAAGAATAAGAATAGATATATGTTAAGCTTATATAATGTGTCGGTGATTATTAGTATTTGCTTTTATCTCTAATTTGATTGATTTGAACCGTTTACATCTTAACCTGAATCACAATTTAATCACATCAGCTAATCATATTTTACCAATATCAATGCATTTTTACCATAATTAATATTTAATAAAGTGAACCTAAAATGCACCGATCATCGCACAAATGTGGTCCAGTCGCACAAGTATGGACCAGTCGCACAAGTATGGTCCTGTCGCACAAGCGGGGCCTGGTCGCACAAGCTGTTGGGCTTGTTTTGCATTGGGCCTTGCATTGGGCCGCACCGCAGTCAGTGGACCACATCACACACCAATTGTATAACTAATTAAACGGGCCCTGATCTGTTAAATCGCACAATGCCTTAGACGTATGTACACATATACACTTGGACTGCACAATAATTGTATTGGGCCGCACTATAGGAGCCATACACCTCTTTGATGCATACTATGACCTGTTAAGTGTTTGTTGGAAACTTGGACTTGTAATGCAAACCTGTATAAGGCACAAACATCTGTTATGCGAATGTATGATGCTATTTGAATAATAAGTGGCATGGTTAACTGGTATGTCATGTATGATGATATGTGCTTTACTTGTTCACTATTTGCATAATGTAATACGTGATTTATGTGAACACAAAACTGACTGTCACATGGTAACCATATTAGGACTTGGTTGACCAATGGTAAACAAGTAATTAGTCATACCGAGCAAATCTAAGGTGAGTTCACTTCTCTTAAAACAAGCATGCCTCCGGTGAGGACAATCAAACAGACAAAACTTGTAAACGGATTTTCGTAAACCCATATCCTTGTAGGGGATATGAGGCGGTTTTCAAATACCCACATCTTTGTAGGGGATGTGAGGCGGATTTCACAAACGCATATTCTTGCAGGGAATATGCTACGGTTTTCAGTAAACTTTGATGATGGATAATACACTCACTTCTATCACCTAAGTCCCATCATACTACCGAGTTAGTTGCTTGTAGGGCAACGGGGTTATTAGTTGATAGCGCTATTAGGTTTGGCACCCTCACGACGTACCTGGATAGGACGGGCGTGAACTAATAACTTTAAATCATAACCAATGTTTGATAGAGCATTGGAGAAGGGCAAAAAGGGCCGTCTGCGGTATCGAGTTATTATCAACATAACATAAATCAGTATTCGGTAACGAACGGTTTAACAAATCAGTGAACTCACCAGCGTTGTCTGATACACTTTTCTGCATGCTTGCAGGTCTATAGGTACATGTCATTGGAACTTGCTATCTGAGATGCTGGAGTGGTCATGTGTCAAGTTACAAGGAATCACAAGACAAGTCTATTGGTTTTATACACTTGAGTTATGAAATTATTAACTATTGTATTATGCTTCCGCAGGATAATAAATAATGATTTGTAATGCTTTCTTCTAATAAATGAAAGTTTATTTGAAATGATGTTACGAGTTCAATGTGATTGGTGGCTAGATCCTGGTACGTCACACGCCTCGCGGGGATTCTCACATGTGGTATTTTGGGGGTGTTACGGTTGCTGAAGAAGTCAAAGTTGAAGCTATGAAAGAGGAAGATGTGAAGATAGCTGAGGAATAGAAAGAAAAGAAAAACGAAGCAGTTGGTGAAGAAGCTGTTACTAAAGAACAACAGGTGAGTGAAGAAGAAATGAAGAAGAAAGAGGTAGAAGAAGTGAAGATGGAACGTTGGTTTGAAGTTAATGGTGATGCTGGTACTGGTGAAGAAGAACAAAAGAATGAAGCTGATCAGAAAGAGACAACAGAAAAAGCCGAAGTGCCAATCACTGAGGTAAAATCTGATTCTGAAATCTTAAACAAAAATGTTGAAAAGTGTAAGAAATGCATGGAAACATGCAGTGCTTGTACTGAAAAAGACGAAAAGTTCAGAACAAGATATCTATAAGTTACTAAAATAGCAAATGTTTTCAAAGAAAAATGCAAAGAAATGTTAGAAAATGAAAAGGTTTTGAAAGATAATGATGAAAAGATAACACAAAAATGCAAGAGTTTAGAAAAAGAAAATGAAATTTTGAAAGAAAAGGTTTCAAAAATGACTGAAAAGTGTTTACAAAAAGAAAATGCTTTACAAGAAATGAAAAAGGAATACGATTCAATAAAATTGGCTTATCACATTACAAAAGAGTCATATGAAAATGTGAAAAGTCAAATGAAACTTGTTCAATCTAGATTGAGATATTGTTCTGAAACAACTGATACGCTAAAGAGACATAATTCAATAAAGCAACAAGTTGTTAATTCTTATATTGAGGATGTTGCTAAGTTGAAGCGTCAAATAGCCGATTTAGAACAGGATAACAACAAGTTAAAAAGTTATAATGCGTCATCATATGTGCTTGAAAGGATTTTCAACATAAAACCGGGTGATGATGATTCTGAGAAAAACAAAAAGGGTATTGGTTCTGAGTATCATCAAGTTCCTCCACCGGAAAAGTTTGCATTTTATGATGATGAGAGAGTCGAAAAGCTTTCAACATGGTCGATCAATTGCCAGATAACATTGACGTAACCTATTCCAAATCTGATGATCCAAGTGATTCAGAGGTGGTAGGTAAGGTCGTTGAAAGTGTGTTGCAAGAAGAGTCGGTTGAAACAGGTAAATCTGAATCACAGGATGAAAATGAAGGTAGTTTTCATGAAGAATATCTGAAAAACTCAAAATCTAAGAAAAATTTGAATGATGATTCAAAAGGATTGGTTTATACCATGATTGGATCGGACAATTATTCTTAGATATTGTATTCCCGATTCAGAATGTGATTTCAGAAAAGACTGATAAAGTTTTCAAAATGGTTGAAATTGAAAAATCTGAAATTCCAAAGTTTGCTGGAAAAGTTCACAAAACTTTTTATAACAAACCTGGTTTCAAGAAGAAAAACATGAAGGCTGGGTTGGGTTATAAGAAGAAACAAAGTTGGAAAAGAAATGAAACGCCAAATTATCAGACAAAGATGAATTTTGTTCACGGAACAAGTTCAGAAGAAGAGAAAGAACTCAAATTTAGACGACAATCTAATGAAGAGTTCTATGCTCAGAAAAAGCAACAACAACAGGTGAAAGATGTTTCAAAGAGAACATGTTTCAAATGTGATCAAACAGGACATCTTGCTCGCAAGTGTCCAAATCTAAAACCTGTTGATGTTGAAACGAAAAAAAAAGTCTGATGTTGTGAATCAGAAGTCAACCAAGTTTGATACAAAGCAAACTTGGAAGCCGAAAATGTCAAAGACTGACTCACAACAAACCTGGAAACCAGTGACACCCAGATTTAGAACAACACAAAGTTGGAAAACAACGGTTGATGCAACTAAACCAAATCAGTTTTGGAAACCAAAAGTTGTTGTTCAAAATCAAAATGATTATAAAGATTCACATTTTTACAAAAGAGGTACTCCAAAAGGTCATACATGGACTGTTAAGAAACAAATGACTTCGGTAAATGAAGAAATAGATGATGTCAAAATTGAAAAAGTCTTTGTACAAAATGACAAAGATTTTACAAAATTGAATGAAGCATATTGTGTTGAAATGCGTAAGGTCAAACAGACCTGGGCTAAATTGTTCAAATAATTCAATAGTTGAATGTGCAGGTGCTCAAGAAAATTGAAGACTGTGAGAATGGAAATCGGAGCAGCCTGGCACAAGGAGAGGAGAAGGCTGCTGGTCCCTGCAACTGTTAAACAGGGAGTTTGTTTCTGTAAATAAATAAATCATATTTCAAAAACTCTAAAAAATAGAAAAATTTAGAACCCAAAAATATGTCTTTATTTTATCAAAAATTTGAAAAATCAAAAATATGTTTGTTTTTAAATTTTGTCAAAAAATCAAAATTTACAAAAAATTTGTTAAGTGAATATGCGGAAACCCTCACGGCCGAACAAACATGATTAATTTCACAAGATTGAAAAACGGTTTTCAAACTGTCGAATCTCAATGTGTTGTAAATCATGGGGGTATATGTTCTGCAAAACAGAGCATGAGATGCAGAAAATGGATGGCAAGACAAAGCTATCAATATCAGGTTATCAAATTTTCTTTAAATGTTTTGAATTTTAGGGGGAGTAAGAAATTGTCAAAAAATCCAAAAACATTTGAAAATTTGAAAAAGTCAAAAACATGATAAAATTCAAAAATGAGTTTTTGTGTAAAAAGAGGAAATGATAGTACATCAGTTGACAATCACAGTACGCTAAAGAATTGGAAAGTTTATATGTGATAAACGGTCTCACTGATGATATGCCAGTAGGTTTTTACACGCTTCGTAGATTGTTTTCGAGATATAAACCTAAATATCAATACTTACTTATCTCGTGGGGAACATCTCTCGGATATATGGGCAACCCCCGAAATCTTGTATGAGAGATTGCCTGATTCTGAGATACTAGGTCTTTATATTGTTTGATATCTGGGGTATTATACCTGGTCTTCTGATATTGCGGAAGCAATGGCCTAGACCTCGTATAATACTTTACGCGCTTTAAAAGCTTACCCTCTGCACAAAAATTGAAAAATATCGAAACATATGAATCAATTGCAGTTGAAGAAAAGATTCCCTAAAGGGAACACACCTAAACTCGAGCCTTCATCTCTTTGACTGAACGAAAGTTCATACCTGAGCTCTCAAGGTCTTGCACTAACCCAGATACAGATATCAGATTGGTATACTCACCTGTAAGACTGAATCTAGGGAATTTTGATACGGGAGTATATTCTGAGGTGGGACACGCGAATAAGTTTAAGTTCTTAAAACACTAATCTCGTATCTTGAATCGATTGAAATTTGTGTGAAAATTTAAGTGGATTAGTATACTGACAATCTAAGTGAATCGTTTAGAACTTAAAGTGTTTAAAGCTCAACGGTGCTAGTGATTTGTCATAATCTGATATGATCCTCTGACGCGAACTCAAACAAAAATAGTGCCTGTAAATATGTCTGTAAATATTTCTTTACTGCTTTATGATTCAGAAAAATACAAATAGATTTTGATTTCATTTTATTTTCGACAACCGATGTCTGAATGCGGAGTTTCAAAATCTAAGTATGCTGATCGTGTTTCTGAAAATAAAACAAGTTCATTAATTTGAAACTTGTAGTTTTAAATCAAAAATCAAAAACAGTTTGTGAAGTCTCCAAGGTCATTAATTTGGACTTGGATGATTAACTGTGAGGGATTTGGATTCTTAAATTGTAAGAATATGTTGCAAATTGTAACACCCCGAAATCAGGATTTGGTAATTAAACCATGTTAATACTAAAGAGCGGGTAAAATACCGTTAGTGGTAAATATTAACCCGGTAAATATTAGGATTTAAATAAATAAACCTAATATTAGATAAAAGAGAATAAAAGCTTTGAGGTAATAAGTTCACAAAAGGCCCGAGTTAACGGAACTTAAAATGAAACGGGTCATGATTTCCCCAAACCCACTATGTTAACTAGGAGTGATTAACCTAGTTAGTAAAGTGTAAATAAGTAATAAAACATGGAGTTGTACCTCCAAATAATTAGAGTTAAACTTGAGGGATCAAAACCGTACAAAGGAAACAAGGATTTTAATTAATAAAATTATTAACACAACACACACTTAGTGTGTGTGTGTGCGCATCGATCTCCAGGAGACAAAAGAGGGTGAAACCCTAGTTCCTCCAAATCTTCAAATTAAAGGATCAATCGAAGGCCAACTTCGGATTTGAAAGTATATAAACGCTCACCAAGTCAAGGGGATCGTAAGGTATATCGAAATTTATGATTTGGTGACATTTTGAGATTTTGATAACCATGCATGAATGAGATTCTTGTATGAAAATTTAATATTTTAGTGAAATTGATGTGAGTATAAGACTAGAAACAAAACCCTAGGTGCAAACTTGTTGAATTTGTGCCACAAACTAGTGATTAGTTAACTAATCAAGCATGAGTTAAGTGGGTTTTGTAATATGATGATGTTAGTGCCTAACTAGTGATTAGAATCATCATATTTGATAGTAAAGGCAAGGTACTTAAACAAATTTCAAGTTTGAGAACTTAACCATACATGATTCGAAATGGGTCTTGAATGTAGTGATGAAATTGGTAATTTTGTTCATATAAATAGATGAATGAAATTGTGTTATATACTAGATCATATGAAGGAACTTGATTAGATAAGGTGTTTGAATGAATGCTAGTGGTATGATGAAACAGGTCTCACTTATAGAGGAGAACCCTTAGTTCTTGTAAAATGAATAAATAAGTTAGCTTTGATAATCGCTTGAACTAGTTGA